>OY101433.1:7399117-8817190 GCA_956483605.1 Tuberolachnus salignus | reverse complement strand
CCATTTTTGAATTTATAGGCAATTTATAGGCAGGTTTTCGTGTATTTGTTTTATTTTTATTTGAATAAACCTGTTTTGGTTGATCAGAAAAAATTTAACACATTTAGTTCATTATACTTAATGATGAAAAAGGAAAAAAAAATGAGAATAATGTAATAATTCTGTTTTATAAGTGTGCTAAGTGTAAATGTTGATGACAATATTAAAAAATGACGGCATTTCAAAACATGATTAACTAAACTTCGTTCATAATAATTTTTCGTTAACAATGATTTATCGTTCCGTACGGATTTAAATTAAATTTCCTTCTATACATTCCCAATTTGAGCATTATTGTTTTTACGGACATTTTTAACATTTGTTATTTATCCTTAAATGTATATTTCAGTACTCACTATTACCTTCTGAAAACCGAATTTTAATACAAGACCATACTGCAAAAATATTTAGTGTTGCATGGAAAAAAAGATCATACTGTATAATGTCGTGTAGTTTTATATTATTACCACTATATTTTATCTATGGCTTTGGTGTGACTATATAAAATTATATTATATATATATATAAAGTACACCTATATATCTAGAAAATATACCTTATCAGTATTTCTAAGTAATTTATACAATAAAACAAAAAAAAATCTACTTTGATAATGTGTGCGCGCAAAATATGCAGATATAAAAACGAAACGTTACCACCTACCGCGTGCGAGTTAAAAAGAAATCTAAGTTTTAAAAAAAAAAAAAAAATAATAATATCTTGTAATTTTTTTAAATTGTTTTTAAAATCTACAAATTTGAAATGTCAACAATTATAAACTATATGCACATGTGTGACCTACAAAAAGACATTATAGAATAATTAAAACCTTGAATTGTACAAAATTAATGTATACCGACGCAGGTATATTAATATTTGATAGTTTTTGAAATTAAATACGTATAATATTTTATTTTAATTGTCAAATATTAAAATATATATTATATTAGTGGTTCCTTACATTTTTTGTGACTACGGACAACTAAGAGAACTTTAGATAGGTACGGACCACCTCGATTTACTGATGATCAGATTCTGAAAATTCGTTCACCGATAGAAAGCTACACTATTTCTGAGCGACACAGTTTTATCGTGATCAAAATTAGTTTGAGCGATTCGCACAGTTTTTGTTATTTTCGATATGAACATTATTGTTTTTTTTTTTTTTTTTTTTTTGTCGATTGCCTAGACGACACGGATTTAGAAAAGAATAACAGTTATTGGTTGATTTAGTTGTCGTATAGGTGGAATGTGGGCATGGGAAAACGCGGAGGGACACTTTTTTTTTTTCGTTCAATACTGTGTACGAGCATAGCCATTCGGAACATAATACGCAAATAATATTGCGATCACATTATATTTAAAATACTTACCTGATTTTACTAGCGGTGGATATCGGGAAAGGCGCGATTGACGGATCGCCCTTCCCCCCCCTTGACATTTTCATCGCCACTATATGATAGTACCTATGACGTACTACTTGAGCAGTTATTTATGTAGGAAGTACTGAAGTAGGGAAATTAAATTCATAAAATGTAAATAATTTTTTTTTTTAAATTATCGATGATAACGATAAGAAATTATAGCCGTATTGTAATTATTAATGAAATCCACGGACTAAGAAATAATGGACTGGTATCGACATAGTGGGCGGGTGACGAGGGGACGACTCGCAAATGTTTCCTCTATTATCAAAACACTGCAGACCAATTGATCATTTTTAACTACCATAAACACGTCAGCGAAACAGTTTTGACTCACATATATTGCACTCAGTCCATGATAAAAACAATTATTAACTATAATTGTAAGAAACAACAGACTATAGCTGATTGCTTTTGAAGCCAAACAGTAATTGAAGGCTTGCCTTAAAGTAATTGAGGTAGTGTTACCTAATAACCCTGCGTAATTTTTGAATAATTTTATAAATACTTAAATTATAAAAATGTGTTGTTATAATTACATTAGTATATTTTAGTTTTTAGATAAGTATTTTAAATATGAAATACCTACGCATAGACGGTCGAAATAGGGGAGGATTTGAACAGGAGCTGGCTAAAAAATGTTCAATGGAAGGGGCTATGGAAAATGTTTGCTTATTTTTCGTACTGATAAGAATAATAAATTTCCAACAAAAATGACGGAAGGGGTTGAACTCCATTACCACTGTGGATTTGAAATTCGCTTTCCCCATCCAAAACTGGGATATATCTGCCACTTTTACCCCGCTTAAACCAAGTGGAAAATTCTGAACACTATTAAGATTCAACTCATATAATTCAATTCGTATAATAATATAATATTACTTTTGCCGTTTATAGCGATTGGACAAATTTTTTATTATTTTTTTTTTTTTGTGAAATTATTAATATTTTGTATTAAGTTATTTTCCTATTAAATATATTTACAACGCCTATACACGTGTTATGTACGTATACAACGTTATTTGTTTACCACAGTTTCTACCGCCACCGAACGCAAACCGTGTCTAATTGAACATAATCTCATCGATATATTCGCATTCTACGTACGATGAAGACTTGTCGGTTACTAGATCAGCTGTATTATGTTATATGTTACAGTCTGCAGCACGTTTTTTTTTTTCAGACAGAATAATTGTTTTGGCCGAATTTCCGCGAGAAATTTTTTACGTACACGCGCGCGTCGTCCATTAATACGAATGACGTAGATACTCGAATAATTTCTTTTCTCTCTCTTTCTCTCTCTCTCTCTCTCTCTCTCTCTATATATATATATATAATCAAAATCGAGCGAGTTATTCGATAACAATATTATCTGCGACTAACCGAATTTGTGCGTACAATTTACTCGGAGAAAAATGTTACTATATAGTCAGAAGTTACTTTTTTTTCGTGATATTTTTTTAAAACATTTAGAGTGTAAATTTATTGTATTATAAATATTTTAGATTATTCGACTATTATTTCTAGTCGGTATTATAGAAACTAATACAAGCACATATACTAAACACACACACACACACGCACAAAAAAAAAATACAAAATACAAAATACATGTTTATTTCAAACACGAATATAAAACTATTTTAATCGGGTAATATTATAAATTATTTTTATTTTAGATTCAGTGTGTTTTTCGCTAAGCTTTTCGATTTTTTCTTGGCATAACTAAAAGACGAGGATTTTCTGTCCGATGGCATTTAATTTGAGACATTTTTCGAAAGTATCAATACAACTTCCAAACACTATTTTGGTTAGGCAATTTTTTCACGCAATGTACCCTATGTATAAGATGCTAAATTTCTAGCCGGCGATACTTTATTGGAAACATTTTTGTTGATTTCTGGGTTTACTTTTGCTACAAGAGAAAAAAAACACGACTAAAACCTCAGTATTGTTTGCCGAACTCCGCTCAGAACCGTTTTCTAATTGCAATGAACCTATCGTTGCTTTCAGTGTATAAATAAAATTCTCCTTTATCGATTATATACCGTTCCAACTTTTCAATAAAATATAGATTATCGGCATATCGAAAATTCGACCTTGCGAACTTCATGACGGCCTAACCTACTTGGCCGTTTAATTACTACTAGTTCTATACTGAAATACGCACTTTTACAAAATAAAATTATTGGTTTTTTTTTTTTTTAATAACCCCGTGCTTTTTTTTTTTGCCATTGTAATATTATCAATCTGTATAGCGTATATCCGATTCGCTCGGCTCGTCGACTGATTATATTAAACAATTTTATTATATATAAAGATACGTATCGACGATACGCTCAGTCCGGTGACTGTGTTCGCTTGCTTTTATCACACCGTGTCTATGTCGCGTATTATGTATACACGTATATTATACTGTAAAGACGTGACAGATATACGGATACACAGTAAAAAATTATTATTATATTATACGTGCACGCATATCCATTACATGTTGGTGACATAACCGCTGTACAGAACGTTTAATACCATTAGATATTCGAAAAACTAAGCACACGTTTTGTAAACGCGCGTTACGCTGCTTTTATTGCGTGTTTACCTCTGTTTCGCACGCGCAAAAAAGCGTTTGACTATGCGAGGAATTTCAATTTTTTTTTTTAAAAAAAACCACACCGAGAATCCAATAACAAAATAAAACCGTTTTACTGTTATTGTAATGTTGAAGTAGACATTTTCTGATAACAATTTTTAGGTTCAACGACAGAGCGAAATATTTCTCGCACGTGGTACTTTATTATAATATAATATAACGATTATATAGGAAAAACGACGAAGTTTAAAGAAATCGTTTGAATGAAAACCGGTGATAATAATGGGGATAATAATCTAAACGAATATTCCACGCATCCCTCTTAGATTTTCTCGCCACTGCTTCACGAACCCTCAACGTCCATATAGAAATTATTCAATTGTATTAATTATATTTCAAATGCAACGAATTTTAGTTTTTCTGCGTTCCCCGCGTTGAGAGGGACTTAAAAGTTAAAAAGTCGACTTGAGTTGTTAGTAATATTATTTTCGATGTTTCAATCGACAGTTTTGGATATTATGTGCAATTATTTCGAACCCCCCAAGTCATTTAAACATTTTATTTTTTTGAATGCATTTCTATTCTCTTTATAAATTCTCTTTTACAGCGATTTCGAGTTATTTTCTAATTGACTTGTTTCGCCAGGTGTTTGGCTATACCGACGGAAAATTATAAAAAAAAGCCCGATTAGTAGAGGTTAATCTATCTATTTATATTTGTCCAAGGCTGGGTGAAAAGTTTAAAACGAAAAAAAAAACAATACTTTTATATATGCGTACAAAAAAAAAAAAACAAAATTAAAGAAAACTTTTTTACTACATACTTTTATTGTATTCATATCGTATAGATTGTGTATTACGTTTTAAATTAAATGTAAACCACTCGTTCTTATAGGAAGGCGTAATAAATTGGAACGGCGCGAAATTATACGAATTATCAATTATCTTATTATTGAATTTCGTTTCGTCAAAATATTATTGCTTCATCTAGTTTTGCAGAGATAGGTATTTTTTTTTTTTTTTTCAGATATATTGCGACATAAAAACACCGTTTGGTGTATATATTAAAATCGTTTGTAATAATAAGCACAATTACGAGTATATTATCGAATAGCGCTGCCAAAAAAAAAAAAAAAAAAAAAAATAAATAAATAAAAAAAATAAATACAGCCGCACCCGGAACGAATCCGAGTTTCTAACCGAAAAGTGTCGGGCGTGTGTTGCATTAAATGTATTAAATAATAAAAGTATAGGTGTACAGGTGTAATTTTAACAAAATATATAGAATTTCGTTATAAATAAACGCATATATGCTTTTTTTCGTGTTTGCGATTTTTTAATAATAATTCGCCACTATCTTTATATATATATATATATATATATATATATATATATATATATATATACAAGTAGGTATCACGAGGTATTCCGAATTGAGATTCGAAAAGAAACGAGTAGTATCTTACATTTTTTAGATAAAAATTGCGGTAATACGAGTCGTGTCGCAACGTTGTGCGACGAAAAGTTTATACTCTATATGAATTATTATATATCTGCTGAATACTATACCTACGTATAATGTCGGAACTTGGTAATTTCAAATATAAAATATAAATCGACGAAAAACGCAATAATTATTTTAAAAATGTATTCTATTTTATATGTATGATTTGGTATCGGTTTCGCATTCGGCCTTAAACTATTCGCATACCTACCCAACAGTGTTATTATTTTTAATGTTTTCAACATGGTTAAAACATACAGTAATATCGTTTTATTTTGTTTTTTATTACAATGCTTTCATCGTGCAACTGAAAAATTCAAGCTCTGTAACGGGTCGTTACACACAATATCAATTGTGTATACTTAATTTATGCTCGAGTACGCGCGTTTAGTTTTCCTATATGAGTAAACAATTGTCATAAAATTTAGCAAACTTTTGTTTTTGTTTGCCGAGTCAAGTATTATTGATTGTCAAAAAATGTTCTTTTCTTATTTATAAACTTTACACCTTAAAGCGTGCAGATTTCAATGATAATTATCTACTGTGCAGAAAACGTACGAGAAAACAAATTGCGTGGTGTTTCGAACGAATAATAATATATCATTCCGATTACGTAAAACATGTCCCAACCACATTGTTATTTGATTTGATTTTTAGTGGGTGCTTCGTAATAATATATTTATTATTATTATATAATTATTTTATTGAAAAATAATACATTTTTCAATAAAATTCGATTAAAATTGTTCAAACCGTTTTTAACATTATTTAAAAATATTATCTAGATATTGACGACGATTGTGTATATATTTTAAAAATATTTAACTTTTTTCAATTCGACTACAATTTCGGTCGTACTTATAACTTAAGATTGCTGTACTACAGGCGATTTTTGAGATGGGAAAAAATATTGTATTGGTCAAAGTCGCTTTAATAAAATAGGACTGTTTGAATCTGGTGTTGAAAATAAACGATTCTATTTAAGACGTGCAAGTTTTACTTGTGTGCACCATTGTTGATAATTTGAAATTTATCCTAAAACGTATATTTCAGTACTACTATATAACCTTATGAAAACCGAATTTAAAACCAGGGTCATCCGGCCGAAATATTTATTGTTATTAAAACCCCGCGCATTTACACGAAATAATTCCAAATCAGAAAAGCACACAGTAATATTCAAGTGGTCTATTTAATGATTTTTATTTGATTAACATTATACTCGTAAATCGTGTAATACCACGGACGAATCTCTAACAGACACACACCAGTGATTCTCAACTTTAATATGGCGACCATTGATTTTTATTTTGGTACGATTAGAATATATCACGGAGAGATAAGCGGTTTTCGTTAACCACTACAATTTTATTCACTTATAGGGGTGATATTTTATCCCTGAATATTCCTGAATAATATTCCCTTTTTCAGTATTCGTGTATATAAACGAGTTAAACATTTTAAATTTAATCGCTTTCGGTATATAAATCGAGTACTATACTCTATATCACATATATAAATATATATATATATATATATATATATATATATATATATATATATATATATTCGCACACTTTTTTCACCCCGTATCTTCTACACGGTTTGTTTATCGTGTATCGATTTAAGTCATAATTTAAATTACGTCGTCGATTATACATATTCGTACGAATTATAATAATAATAATAATAATAATAATAATAATAATAATAATAATAATTATTATTATTATTCGAGCCGAAGAGAGCAACGCGGTGTGTGCCGACGACACGGGAATGGAAACCCCCTCCCGTCATCATCATAAGAGTTGTACACAGACAGATAGATAACTTATTAAAAGGTGCATATACATTATGGACATCTATTCATTATATTATTAATTAGCGTGTGTTATCGAACCGATTCCACGAGTAACTTTTAATCAACTAAACGACGGCACTAGTTATATATTTATTATTGTTGAAACGATTGTGTTTGGACACACCGCACCGGTGCGTATAGCGTAGTCGTTCGTGTTTTGTGTAGACGCGTGCTTCGTTTTGCCGGAAAATCATTTTGTTATTATTATTATTATTATTATTATTATTATTATTATTAGTAGTAGTTTTTGTTTGATCCTTATAACCTAAAATTATCGGCGATGGAAAAAGAATACATATCGCTGTACGGAACTATTAACCTATTATAATTATTTTCAACATTTTACGCGTTTGTAGTAACATATCGAATGATATTGATAATTGCGCTTATTATTACACTTACCTTTACGTTATAAATTATTATTATATACTCGGGTCCAGGCGATATTTAAATAATGTGTGTGTGTTTAATTCCCGCTTGTTTTTCGCAGGTTAACCGATAACCCCAAGTACGGGTCCGTTGGTGACGACGTGTTCATGAGCACACCGCCGATGATGACCGGAGGTTTCGCCAGCCAACCATCGACCGGTTCGACCGGCAAACAGCAAGTGTTCTGCATACACGGTAAACCGTCCGGCTGTTGCGCCATGCTGGTGTCTACCGACGACAAAAATTCCAACCACGAAAAATCCGATCAGCCCGACGGCAAATCTCCAATCACAATATGTAAGTGTTCGTACCGGTACCTATAAATAAATCTCTGGTACAGTTATGCATATGCGTGCACACAGATTAACAATACATTTTATCGATATTTTTCGATATCAAACGGTTATTTTAGCCAAAAGTAAATATAAAACAAATTACCTGGGTTTTTTTTTTCTTTCTTTTTTTAAACACAACACGACGTGTAGGGGTAGAAATAGTGATTTTGTTTCGGACGCGCGTCGATTGAACAGTTTAAAATTCTTATTATTTTATACCTAATAACCCGGCAAAGTGTTTTGAAAAATCAATCGACCCCCTCCTAAGCGTCGCTTAGTATTGTTTTTTTTATTGTAAAGCATCGCGTTTATTTATTGTCATGCGGTTCTGTCATCCTGCGTTTGATATTACAGTACCCAGTTTAATAGATATGGTTCTGTAATAATTTTATTATAAAGAAATATTATTAAATATTATGATACAGAAAATAAAATAATAAAACGATAAATAACCAACCCTACGTACGCTCTCTTGAACATATAGATTGCATTATTTTAATATATTTTATGTATTAGTAATGATTAGGGCTAGGAATGTATAGCATTTTTAAATTTATGTCATTTTTTAATTGCATATTTAGGTTTAAAATGTATTTTTCTGTAGTATTATTGGTAACTTTGTAATGCATTTTCTGTAGGTTTTGAGCGTATCATTTAGTAAAGATTTTCTTTCGAAAAAAATAAAAATAAATAAATTATTAACAATAGTAATAAACCGTTGTTAATTGATCGTAACGAAATAATACCTATATTTGTATAACGATCTCTATTTAGAAAGTGTATGTGCGTTTGTGTTTGTCTATGTCTATTAGCTAGCTAAGCTATAGGTATAGGTGCATTATATTTATCCTAGGTACCAGCTACATCCTGATTATATTTTTTAACGCCGTCGTCGTGTGCTTTTTATGGTGTTAAAAAAAAAAAAAAAAAATGAATACTTTCGTTCGTGTAATAATAATAATAACAATAATTCACTTTAAATGCATTTACATTTTGTCGGAATAAATAATATGGCGCAATATATATCGGAGTTTAAAAAACCACATAGAAGATTAGATTAAACGCACAACATAATATTCGAAATAAATCATATATAATAATTAATTAAAGGCGCAATATTAATGTTTTTCTACTTTGTCTAAACGGCGATACTCCGTCTCTCTTTCGAATATCATCGCCTAATATCATGATCACTCTAAAAAAAAAAAAAAAAATTACGAAATTACGTTAATGTTTTTCGACTGTTTCGTAATTTCGCGGTTCTCGTAAACATGTTAATAGTTTCCATGTTCGGCCGACAGGTTCGCTGTGAAAAATTAAAAATCGTTTGTTATCAACGATATCCAACGGTGCTTGAATTGGAAAGAAGTTATACGGGGGTACGCTGAAATATTTTGAAAAAAAAGAAGAAATTGACGATATTAACATTAGTTTTTTGTTCTTCCTGAACATTCGGAAAAACTGAGATTGGAACGATTGATTTTTATGGGCGATGATATAATAAATTTAATAACCAATATGGTTACCAATACGAGTGACCAGATGTTAGGTATTCATTCATTTTCACAGTATTGCCCGTGGACCAAATTAAATCCACGTCACCGGAAATAAACGGACGAAATTCCATTTCCCCCCACTCGAATACCGCGTTAATACCGTTTTGCTTATTATTGCTCAGCTAATATAATAAGTGACCGCACGTTATACAACTTTTACAGAACAACGAGGATATAGAGTTATTATTATTGTTATTTAATAATTGTAATTAAATATTTTCAGTCAACGAACATTGTCATCCGAACAGAGAAACGACGTCCGCGGTCCATAAAAAAGCCAGACGGAAACTCATATTCGCCAGTGCGCTATGTCTTTTTTTCATGATAGGAGAGGCGGTCGGTAAGTTTCGCCGCGAATTTATGTGATTTGGAAAAAACAACAACAACAACAGTACTTACTTATGTTATTATACAGGTGGATATATGTCGAGCAGTTTGGCGATCGCCACGGATGCGTCGCATCTTCTCACGGATTTCGCCAGCTTCATGATATCGCTGTGCGCCCTGTGGGTGGCCTCGAGACCGGCCACGCGTGCCATGCCGTTCGGATGGTATAGGGCCGAAGTGTTGGGCGCGCTGACGTCCGTACTCCTGATCTGGGTGGTCACCGGCGTGCTGTTATACTTGGCCGTCGAACGCATCAAAAACATGACGTACACAATCGACGCCAACATCATGGTCATCACGTCCGTCGTCGGGCTGTGCGTTAACGTGGTGTGAGTATAACGCCGCATCGGTGCACACAGGTTTCTCCCGATGCGTATTAGGATGGTGATTGGGATGCGGGGGGCGGCTAAGGTCCGCGAAAATCGTACACGGCCCCCGCTAAAGTTATTACATATTTTCCAATGTTATACCCAAGTATAATATGTTCGTTGTAATTTTCTTAATAGTTGAGGATTTTTAGGAATTTGATAGAGTTTTTTTTCGAGATGTTTTAGTTGTTATTTTCTTTTAGCCGATTGTACACGAGTTTATATTCGGTAGTCGATAAACGAAAAAAAAGTTGAGAGTAATATAGTAGTTTTTTTTTTTTAATATATATACATACATATAAGCGTTTTTAAGTAGTTAACATTTCAATGGATATTGCAAACATATTTTTTTATGACTATTTTCTCCTCCCCCAACAAAAATATATAAGATTAGTTCGAGTTCAATAATTGCAGGGTGCGATAGGTTTTTTATTTTTATTTCAAGTCCCTCTTCTTTTATTTTACCAAATTTGAGCACTGCCTATACCCATACCATTTATTTACCTATATATATATATATATATATATATACAAATAATGCTATTTGAGTTTGAAATATTTTTCACGCCCGGTAGTATGGGCCTGACCCTTCACCAGCACTCGCATTCGCACGGCGGTCTCGAGTCGCACAGCCACGAGAATTCGGATCCGAAAAGCGCCAACATCAACGTCAGGGCAGCCTACATCCACGTTCTCGGCGATATTATTCAGAGCCTCGGAGTTTTAATCGCCGCCATCGTCGTATACTTCAAAGTGAGTAATGACCTAAATGGCTTACGGGTAAATACGCATATTTATAATACGCTCGGCACGTTTCCAAAACTCGTGTCGGATTCGTTGAGTTATGGATACCCCGAGCCAATTGTTATGAACCCCTGATTATATTATGTTATAATATAAGGTATCAGGTTGCCAGACGATCTACAGAAATTGTACGACGGGTCGTTGGGGGTTTTTGCTGCAATAGCACATTGGACTGTATCGGCTTGACACGGCCCGGTTCCCACCGTATGATAATTAGTCTGGTATTAGCAGAGCATTCGGCCGAACCTTTGTTTATTTGGACATGTATTATTTCTTTAACATTGCAATTTACTTAACACTAAAATATAGTTGTATAATTATTACTAATTCGTATGTGTTCACAATTTATTTATTTGTTGTGGATTCTTTTAATAAGTTCATAACACAATGCATTCCGCACAGCCGCAATTTTATTGTTTTCCACTTTTTTATTTTTTTATTTTTCGTCCTATTATCGAAACCGTCTGTCTACTTCACGTTGTCTACGAGCGATTATCGGCACCTACTCGCAATTTAATAGTTATATTTGTCTCGTTTTATATTACTCGTTTATAATACTGATCCACAATGTTAGATAAAACTCGCCGTATGCAATTTATCGGTTTTTTCCCCCCTAAGTCGCTCGATGATAACCGCCCGAGGTTTGTGTTTGAACAAAAGTAATATAAAAGCTGTTAACTTTAATGTACTCTCTAGTTCGTGCGCGTATGTGTGCACGGAACTCTTACTGTCAACAACACTTAACCAAGTGATAAGGTCACTTAAAGTATACTATGTTCTTAATAATGTTCGACACTCTCGTAAATAAACAACGTTATATGTATACACGTATATACATTACGTTTAAATATGTAATTACAGTTCAATTTGTATGTACATAGTGTAATTGTATACGTGCCCGGGGGCAGCACGGGTGCAACTAATGGGAATGAAGGAGGAGCTAGGGAGTAATTTTGGACTTCCAACGTGAAAATTAGTACTTCCAGACTTTTCCATATTGATAACTATACAGAATTACAAAACAATATATTAAGCGGCCATTTTCAGCTATAAAATATAAATCGTACTACTACTACAACTAAATATAAATACTGTTCGTGATGTGTAACGAATCTAAATGCTAAATTTTATTTTACATATTTCACGTGTTTTGCTTATTAGAGTATATTTTTGCTCAATTTAAATTTAAAAAAAAATGTTTACAGCATATTATATTTGATTGTTTTTTAAAGCATATTTACATGGTTTCTTTAGAGCTAAAAATCCTTAAGCCTATTCGTTACTATAACATCATACGAAATTTTATTTCAAGCGAGAAGGCGATAAACGCCGCGGGTCGCTTAGAAAACGAATATTATAGACGTGAGGCTTGACATGATTATATTTTATATTGATCAAAATTTCATATGCCAAAAAAAGACCTTGGGAGTGGATTTTTACCCATTGTCGTTTATTACGTCCCTGCTAGTTACGCGCGTGTCTGGAAGCCCAGCAATGACTCGTACATACAAGAATTAATACGAAATTCAATTTGATTGGATAAATTCGTAATGTTTTCCGTTAACACTGTATAATAATGCAATTTTTGTTTTACAGCCCGAATGGAAAATCGTGGACCCGATATGTACGTTTTTTTTCTCCCTGCTGGTGTTGGTCACCACGTTCAACATACTCCGGGACACGATGATTGTGCTGATGGAGGGTATGCCGAAAGGTGTGAATTTCGTGGACGTACTCGAGACGTTTATGAGCATCGATGGAGTGGTCAAGGTGCACAATCTCAGGGTGTGGGCTCTGAGCCCCGACAAAATCGCCTTGGCCGCCCATCTAGCAGTTAGTGAGTATAATATAATATAGAAGTATTTTTTTTTTTTATAATCTCCGGTACTCTCCCGCACTCTTTCAAAACCGACTCCGGAAAAATCGAGAGTGTCCAACCCAAAAATTCCTTGCCTCTTAATTATTTGGTTAATATATTATAACGAGCACTTATAGCTCGCGAGCTTATGACACTCGTTTTCTTTTGGTGCGTTTAAATTAATCTAGGCTTTACAATTAAAAAAAAAAAAAACCTATAACACAATTTCCTTGTTGTTCCGCAGATCCCGGCGTCAACACGACCGCTGTACTCAAAGAGGCGTCGCGGAGAATGTACAAAAAGTACAACTTTTTCGACTGCACGTTACAGATCGAAGAGTTCGAAAGCCAAATGGATAACTGCAAACAGTGTCAGCCACCAAAGTGCTGATGACGACGATGACGACGACGAAAACGATACGAAAAACGCTATACGTTACTTACCTCGTAGTCGGGCTCCTCCCTTCCACTCATCAAATACGTGTTTTTATTAGATACGCGCTATATAGGAAAAATAAAAAAAAAGACCTGTGTAAATATTATTTTAGCCTCATCACCAAAGTCAGGAAAACAACATTATTTGAAAAACCAAAAAAAAAAAAAAAAAAACCGCGTGTAGTATGTAATATTAGTGTAGCTGGGGAAGTGTATACGACCATTATATTTTATTATTTTGTTACATATATATATATATATGCATAATAATATTATTTGATTAAAATATGTATGTATTATTTTTAATAAATCCGCGCGTGTGTATACGTGTTTAATAATAAATTATTAATCTATGATATATAATATATAAGAGCCATATATTATATTATAATACATTTTGGTCGTTTTTATTCGTTTTTAATTAACAGCGATAATATATAATTTCTCTCGAAGTTCTCTGGTTTTATCATACTTCGCGTAATATTAGTACAAAAAAAAAAAAAAATACCGAGACACGGATATACTTCGCGAATGGGTGGGAGCGGGATATTGGGAAGTCGCCATATTGAGGGTAATTTTATTAATATCTGTACGTAACGGATAAATCATCGCTATAACGAAAAAACGATTCTGAACGAAGTTAAAATCAATCGTTTATTTTTGGACATTTATATATTAGTATTAAACTAAAATTGTAATACTAGATACACACGTCACTAGTCGATTATTATAAACGTACTGAAAAAAATAATATCTTATTCGATTGTGGAAACGTATTTACAAAACCTAATGTTCAGTGTACACTAAATCAGTGACCACGAACTCTATATTCGAGTAGAGCAGATGACCCGTCTCGTAATATTCAAGGGGTGGTTGAGTCATCGAGTCATTTACTTACTCAATCGCTTAAATAAAAATAGTTAATAATTATCAAGTCGGTATTTAGGTAGATTAATTTACTTGCCTAAAAACCTACAATTTTTAGTACAATTATACGTTATTAGGCTTTTATTGTTCCAGTCGTGGGGCGGTGCAGGTATCTTATAAATATAGAAGTTCTATCTATCTTAATTTTTTTTGGTTTCGGAACCACTGTGTATAATATAATAAAATATGTATTATTATATTGTTAAACATACACGATAATGTAAATCTAGTAGCGAACAATTTCGCGAGGTAGGTTACTGATCGAGAAATTAATATAGTATTTGGTGTCGTGTAAACCCGGTGTGCCAGTGACACCCCCTCTCCTCCCAGTACAATTTTTGCGTTAAACGTTCAAATTAAATTATTTATCTTTTATTTTTTAGTTAAAATGTGAGTTATACAAGTGTAAATTATACAAGTGCACAACTCATGTCGAATTTCCACAGGTAAAATAATGAAAAATGCACTTGTTTCGCACTTGAAAAGTTTAACGCAACAGTTTTAAAATTAAATCAACGATTTTTGAGAGATATTATAATCGAAAACATTTTATCGATACCTATCGTATTCTTATTTCGTCGTGTTTGACCAGATCTTTAGGTACCAACTTCGTTTTCTATTATCTCTGTCTAATCCGGGGTCTGGCATTTTTTTTTTTAGCAAAACGCACAAAAAAAAAAAAAAGTCATTAAATTGATTGACAAATTTAAATCTACGGCCTTGTATTGGCATTGGAAAAATGTCGCCCTGGGAAAAAAACAAAAAAAAATTGCCTCAAGCCTTCTTCGACCATAATAATGTTTGGTTTCTACGTCCGGCCGCAGCCGATAAGATAGTCTGGTTTCCGGTGGTGTATTTTAGTTTGTGCGCCGTAATCAGTAAAAAACCGAATAATTTACCGATAACGTTATCGTTGCGGCAAATTAATCGCTTGTTTTCAATTAAAAAAAAAAAAAATAAAAAAATATTATCCTTTATCCGTCCACTTTATATAATAAAGTATCCTATTATCCTTTATCCACTTCCTATTATATATTAATTCATTTTCACCAATCGGATATAATTATATATATTACCGACAATGTTAGCCGTGAATTTTGGACAATGATTAACTGTTAGTTTATATAACTGCGTAATTGCGTATTGCTCAGCTAATATTGATATTAGCCAGTGGTTAATTTAAAAATTTAAAACTTTTTTTTATATAAACACTTTGTATATAAGTATTAGGTACAAACCACGGGGACAATATATGTTTTTTTATCGTAATAAATAGACGGCCGTTAAGATTTTAAGTTGTTCCGTGATACGATTTACAATATACACGAGCGGATTCAGTCGAATAATACGGTTTTAGTCTGTGATCGAGGATACTGACAAAAGGCGTTCATGTAAGGGTAAATGTGATAGTAACAGACTCATCAAGCAGTGGCGTATCCGGGGGTTGAAACCCCTCCCGAAATGTCTTCGATGTATTTATTTAGTTTAACCAATAAAAAAAAATATCTCATTAGTAATGGGAATTTCAACTGTAACCCTGCCCACTCCCGAAATATTTCCCAGGTTACGCCACTGGCATCAAGTGTGATTCATTTAACATTTTGTGTATACAAAGTGCCACGGAATTGCACATGCCGTGTAAAAATAATATATATATTTATTTTTTTTTTTACATTTATAAATTATTATTGAATGTCAAAAAATCGTGATATAATTATCCAAAACACATTGGCTAATGTTATATTATCCGGCTAACAACGACATTATCCAAACGTTAGCCGTAACCAGTGGTGCCGAGTCAGTTTTGAAATGGTCTGGTCATAGTTGTCGTTACCACCGATCTTGCCCTCCTCTCACTATTTTATCAAAATTTCTCGGTATTAAATGTGTCGTAGTTATACTTATTTCGTAATTTGTATTTTCCTAGCACATATTTTCAATTTTTGAGCGCTATAAAATTCCATATCTGAAATCGTGAATCGTAATTCTACACTATTTTTATAATATTAACTGCATAATACGATAAATATTTAAATTTTGTATATTAAATACTGTACGCATGAACACATAAACCAAAACTCAAACAAATTGTAAAATATCAATACATTACAATTGTAGTTTAAATACATACGAGAGAAATCCTATACGTTAACCTCAGGGCCTGGGCAATCTACAGATTTTGGGGCCGGGGACTTGATCTTCAAGATGCCGCATTTCAAGACATCCCCGATTAAAAACAAAACAAAAAAAATGCCAAAAATGTTATTGTTACATATATGAACATAGATTTTATCGACGTTCCTTTGCAAATTCATCAATGATGCCAATCATTTTAATTCATACAGTTCATGTTCAACAGTATGCAAATATAATAAATATAATGCATTAAATTGAGGCCTCTCAAAAAATGGAGACCAGGCGACTAATCACCATGATACTTGCCAAAATCAGGGCCTGATTAACCACCACCGCCTCAAAAATGCAGTCTGGTCTTGACCAGACCCGAACCCCGTGTTCGGCGCTACTGAAGGTGGTAACATATGTAATAAATTACTGAAATGGTAATATATATTATTGTTATTCGTCCTTGGAGTGTTCGTTAAATATATATATAAAAAAAAACCACGATTAACAACGAGAGATTTTGTTTTTGAAATTTAACCACCTATATCTGTACGTATCTGGTATCATAACTATAACGTATGGCGTATTATTTAACCAACTGCCGTATTTATATTTCAAGATAAGCCGCTCCGGAGTTGTAGGTTTTATGAAAATGTGTGTAGGTAATGTAAAATAATTTATTGTGCGTGTCGCGATATTTGGTAACAATTTTGCCAGAAATTTAAAGCGAAAAATCGCACATTTTCAAAACTCTTGTTCGAAAATTACTTGACGTCGATCTGCAATGAATCCCGTGTTGTTTATGCAATGACGACACGTCGTGTGCACGGAAGTTTTAAATGCACGTACCAGCGAGTGATTTTTTTTTTTTTTATACGAAATTTTACCCAACAACAAATACACAAATTAAAGTAATTAACCTCCGATACACGCGCGAAAACAACGTTAACTTGAACGAATGTACAAATTCTTTCGTTAACTAAGGCGCGATATAGCGGTGTAATATACTATTATACAGGCGGATGTAAGTTTAGGAGGAGCTAAATAAGTCGAAGGGGAATACTTAGCGGCGTACCCAGTGGGAGGTGGGGGGGAGAAAATACAAATTATTGAATAATTGCTAAATAAAATAATAATAATACCCAATTGCATATTATTTTGCACTACGCGATTATGTACCTTGCAAAATAATCTCACGGGAAAGGATTGTATAATATAATACACTTAGATAAATTTTACTTGCATTATTATATGTACTTATTATTATTAATTTCTATTTGTTATATATGTTTATCTGTCCCCCCCCCTATACTGAAAAATCACGGGCATGCCACTGAAAGTACTTATTATAGCATATAATCAACGGCATTAGTAATTATATACTGTTATAATAGTTTTACATTTTTAATACAAATGATGAATCAGAAATGTTGAATTTGAAAAACGATTCAAAAGGTCTTTGTAGATATATTATTGTTATAAAAAAATATCGAATTGTACATTTTTTTTATTTTTTCACAAAAAACTAAAAGTTATACAAAAGAACGCGATACAAAATTAATTATTTAAAAATCGTAAAACAAACGCATATAAAAATAGTTTAGGTTACAATTACCACTTATACAAAACCTTACATAATATATATATATATATATATATAAAAATTTGATTTATTTATAAATAGTCTTGACTACAGTTCTGTCTTTAAAAGGTAATAATATACTTATATAATAATTCCCGAAATATAAGAAAATAAATGTTACGTTTCAAAATTAATATTATTATTTTCTAAGACGGAGATTATTATGTGAACAACAACTAACGAGACAATAATGTCGTCGGACGTCAAGTATGCAAAATAAATAAATGTATTTTTATTTTTAGTCATTTTTTTTTTTTTTTTTAAATGTATTTTTGATTTTGAAAATATTGTCGTTTGCGTTCGAGGTTTTATGAAAAGTAAATTCGAGAAAAAAAAATTAGTCAATTTCTCGTTTCGTCAATAATAACGCGTATACTCAACAATAAAAACGTATCAGAAATCACTTCGGTAACTCGGACAGGAACAGAGACGCCGACGGGCGAGCGTCACCCAGTCGGTAATGTATTCCGCGGACCGTCTACAAAACGACTTTGGCACCCGGTTGTCGACCGCAGCGGCGGGAACGTGACAGGCGGTCGACGGGTCGACGGGTACGGCCGTTATAATGTCGGCGTCCGGAGGCTGGGGATAATCGCAATGGCACTGTAACTGCAACTGTATCAGCGGTGGCGTTTTCGGCGGTGGCGGTGGCGTTTTCGGCGGTGGCAGTGGCGTTTTCGGTGATGGCGGTGGCGGCGGTGGCGGTGGCGGTGATGGCGGTGGCGTTTTCGGCGGTGGCAGTGGCGTTTTCGGTGATGGCGGTGGCGGCGGTGGCGGTAGCGGTGATGGCGGTGGCGTTTTCGGCGGTGGCGGTGGCGGCGGTGGCTGCGAATTGGTCGACATCGTCCGTACCGGTCGGTTACCCCGTCGTGTCGCCGAACCAGTTATAGAAAAACGTAATGTATAATCTGAAAACAGGAAAGGAAATCAATAATATTTAAAATGCTGAGGAATGTATCGATTTTACTATGATTGTGTTTTTTTTTCTGTCTGTGTGAAATTTTTCTACTAGAAAACTCGCTCATCAACTTTGCGGATGATTATTGATTACCGGTAGCAAAGTTTGTCGGGGGCGCATAATTACTTGGGAAATATTCGTTCGGAACCGTATTTATCGGTTCTGTATATTTTGTTGGAACCGTATTAATGTATTATAATATAGGAAACGTATAATTAGAACCGTATATTTCATTAGTAACGTATTTTGTCTCGGGAAATTATTAACTTGGCAAAGATAAATAATAAAAATGTCGTACTCTTTTATAATGACAGAGTTTTTTTTCATAATATCAGAAATCAGAATTTCGATTCATAATACATTGTACAAAATTCGAATCCGTTTTGTTTGGGCGTTTATTAAAATCGCATAATCCGATCCGCAAAATATCAAAAAATAAACAAATAAATTGTGACATATTTCGTTCTTCTTTTCATAGGGAACGATAAAAAAAAAAAAAAAAATAACGCATCGTAATAAGTATGTATATACAGTGGCGTGGTAAACGACGTATACCCTAATGCAATTACTTAAGCTTAGAAATATATGAAAGGGATGAAGGGAAAGTGGGAAAATAACTACCCAGTCATTTTTTTTTTAACACTTTGGGTTTGAAGTATACAGCAAAGTCCGTTGAGAATTCAAAAAAGTAAGATAAAAATCGCTCTATAATCTCGCCGATAACTTAAATATTATATATTTTATAACGTATTAACGTCATTGTCGACGTATACTTTTTCTACAATAAGATACGTTTTAAAACGACGAAAAAGACCCCACTGTCGTCGTTTATTAATACGTAGACTGTGTCGTATCTGGAGGCTCGTGCCCCTCGAAATCTTTTTTTTACAATATCCGGCGTAAATGTCGATCGACAAAACATGTTGCGCAATTCAAAATGCCACGCACAAGGCACGAATAAATAATACAAATATAATATATTCACGGTAATAACGATATTGATTAAGAAACTACTAAGTTATTGTGTAACAGACTATTTTTATTTTTATTTTTTTCAACTAGTTAAGTGGACTGCAATCTCCATGATATTGTCGTCAAAAAGACCTAAACGCTTGACAAATATTTGTTTAGGTACTTCCTGTGGTTCGATTATTGTGGTTAAATGTATGGGTTTATATACAAGTTTACTTTGCATCGGTCGAAGCATATTATTTTTCGTATTGAAATTTTTGTATTTAATTATTAATCATTGGAAACTGACAAATCTATATATAAAAAAAAAAAAAACCGTCAAACGTTTTAACTCTCGTATATACATTGAATACAATTGAAAAAGTCCCTCTCCAATAAAGACGATGAAAACTTGTTTATGAATTCAAACATAAATGTATTTTCATTTTTTAAAATCAAACTACTGTAAGTACGAACATTTTTATCAGGCTACAACATAACGTTCACAAATAACGTAAAACCGGCCGTAACCCTTCCCCTTAAACGGTGATCGTTAAAAAAAAAAAAAATAATATTTATTTTTTTACAATTATATAAAATTTGGAAAAACCGAGTGCGCACACCCGTCAAGTGAAAAGTGTAACTTATTATAAACGAACATTTTCACTAGTAACTGTCCGTCAGCTTTGGTTTATATAGGTTTTAACGCGGCATTTTGTATTTTTACCGTAACGCATATACTTTTTATTTGACTTACCTTACGACACGACGCGGCACCTGCAATATTTCTTCGCCGAACACGGCGAAAAATACCAACAAGACACCGATAGCATCGCTAAACAGTGCGGTTAATCCGGAAGTTCGATCGATATATTCACCGCAACAAGCGGTCTATAGCATACGACGCGCCGCCGAAAGTCGCACGCGAAAACAATATAACGAAATCAATTTCCATTAGCGCGTTATCCGTTCGAATTATACATTATAGGTACGTGTAAACACGTGTCATAAAGATAGCGGCGTAAGATAATGGAATTATTGTTTTTCTTCTTCTATGAACCAATAAAACGGCTCGCCCCTTATTATTATTATTATTATTATTTTTTTTTTTTAACACTACTATAATATACAGCAGAGGTACGGCGCCAAACTGCGGCCCTCGTCAAAGACTCATGCGGTTCGAGTCGTACCGTAAGACGCAAAACATATTTCTTACAAACATAGTAATTATTAATATATGGTTTTAATTCTTACAATTTAGTGCAAACACATTATGGTGTTTTTGGATTTAAAATATAAAAATAATGTAATAAGGTGTCTAAGGTAATTTTTTAAATTTGAACGTACTTGTTGCGTATTCAATTTCTTGTCGTCTGGATTATGTTTCTAGATTACGATAGCTAAGAACCACTTACTTATATTTTATTTTATTGTGCGACTAGCGACTCTTCTAGTTACCCACCTCTAATATATAATCGAGCTTAGTGTTTATTTTTTTTTTTTTGTTTTTCTGGTAATTTATCGTCAAGTACCGCCGTTATTAAAAACTAGATCGCGTCGACTTTAGATTGGAAAATGTTATTATTAATATTTGTATAGTCGTGAACTAAAAAATGATATAATAATAAATTGTGGTGGGTTTCTCTATAAAAAAAATAATTGATTGTGTACACACATTATCGTATATTATTTCGACAGTTGTTATCTATATCAGTGTATCTTAAACTTTTTGAGTTCACGGAACGACAAACAACAATATTTTTTTTATGCGGAACCCCAATAAAAATTAATATCAATAACTAATGAAAACAGAAGGGTAGACAAAACATGACAACAAACGGCAACATATACAATACATCAAAACATAAATTAAAATATTTATTTAGGTATCATAGCATTTAAAAAGTAACATAGTATCTGATTTTAATTAAAAGTAATATAATAATACTACGAGCGCATGAATCTTAATAGAATGAATGAGCTTGCATGTGACTGCATATATTATTAATGTCTAGAGTAAAATTTGTTAATGTAAGCTTTAGTGCCGATGTCAAATTCAACCTATTTCGATACTTAATCTCGGTTTCAGTGACTGCTGAGAAGCTATTTTCACACAAGTACGTTGATGGAAAAAGAAATAGGACTCTTAATGCTTTTTCACTTAACAGCTTGTATTTGCTATGGGCTTTTGTCCAAAACTTATCTAGTGATGAATTGTTTTTCGAGTTTTTCAACGTGACGTCTGAGGAAAGATCTGTCAACATATTCTCTTCATTTGTAGATAGAATATTTGTTGAATCATTGAAATTGAATAGATTCAAAATCCATAAAAAAAAAACCTTTTCTTGGGTCTTGGTTTGAAGGGAAATACTCTTCGAATTGAACTGACAACATTTTCAAGTGATTTACAATAATCAGTTTCAGTTGAGTAAATTTGTAATCTTCATTCTTCTCTTTGTCCCATTCATAAGTTCCATTAAGACGCTGAACATACCAAAACAGTTGTTTAATATGTTTTCTTTTGCCCTTTTATTTTACTATAACTGTGAAACATGGACACTGTCGGGGGTTTGCACATGCGATTGTAGGGGAGAAAGAGAGATCCTATCTTCTCGTACCGGCTTTTGGTTTTACACCGATAATAGATTAAACGAGGCCCACTTTATTTTTTGTGTCAACACCGGAGTGCCTAACTTATACGATAGACGAAACGTATCGAAAGGTTTGAGCATTTTTTTGGAGCCGATTTACGGAAATTTGAACTTAAAAAATTTCATTTTGGTTTTTCGTCAAGAATACAATTTTAAAAACGTATAATCTACGAAAATACTTTTTTTTGAGACTGTACATTAGTTATTTATAAACGTATGGTTTTAAAATATTTTTGTGTAACATTTGAAACGCTGCAATAGCCCGAGGGCGCCGTCGAACTTGTACCGATTTTTTTTGTAATAAATTTTGAATCTGTACGATTCGTAACGAAGGCTTGAGCCGAGTACCAACTGTATATTATATTATCGGCTGAAGTGGATGAGATACGGCAAGAGAGACGTGGAAAATGACGGGGGTACTTGTCGAATCGCGAGATAAAAAAAACGAAAATAAAAAAAAAACGTATGTAGGCCATACGCTATGTAATAATATATAATAGATGAACAAATTATTATTATAGACGTTATAACGACATACTCATTCATGGTTTAGAAAACACTCGAGCTCGCAGCAGTATATCAACGCTCGTGAGTCGATATAATTATATTAGTATATTGTATATTATGATATTTTTTGTATTATTATATTTTTCCTATTTGGTTTTGCGTAAATTACGTCGAGAAATCAACGAGGGCAATAAAAGATAACCACGCTAAACCGTATAAGTATATTATTCTATTGAAACTGAGTAATGTGCCGTAAATTGAAAATGAAAAAAAAAAAAGTGTTTGTGTCACCGAATGAAGATCACGTGACGGAAAAACGTAAAAAAAAAAAAAAAACCGAGATCGGCTGACTTAAGTGCACAATTTGTGTGTTAATGCTATGAGTCAATACGCAAGGCATTAAGTAAAACGTGAGGTTTAATTGTTTGTTTAAAATTAAGTTTAATTGTATTATTATTGATTTAGATTCTTAGCGTATCGAAGAGTCAATAGACTCTTCGATATTATATTATATTATATTATTGGTTTTACTATACAATATGTGTTGATTTATTTTTCGTCTGTAAATGACTTTTCTACCAGAAATCAGGTTGTTGTTTGACTTTCGTCGTAATAGCTTTAATAGTCGAGAAAAGCGGGGAAATTGACGGTAATAATGGTTTCAATATTTTCGATTTTTTTCTTCTTTGTAACTCGGTAAAAAACAATCATAGAAATCTGAAATTATCGCAGAATATTAAAATATTATTATTCTCAAGCTCTTTCTGGACGTGGACAAATTTTCAAAATATTATGGTGATTTTTGAGTAATTTGCAGTATTTTGAAACGCTTGAGTATTCGAAATTTGATTTTGTTTTATGTGGATACAATTGGGTTGGCCGAGTAGGATTGTTTGAAAATTGTATACGCGCGAAGTTCATCATACTTTTGATGTACTTAGATGTAATAAAAAAAGTTTCAAATCAAACGCCTTGTTGTTATTATTATTATTATTATTATTATTAATTAAACGTTTTTATAGAATCGCTACGAGTTTTTTATTCTTGCTTTTTAGATTCTGAGCGTATTGGTTTTACGACGATATATTTTCGTCGTAATTGTCTTGAAATCTCAACTGTACGAAGTACTGCTCCGAGTCGAAATACGTTATTACGTTCGCTTCTGTAACCGCAGTACAGGTGTATGGTATAACATTTGCTTTTGCCCGTTTTATTCGTAACGCACAATATCATATTATTATGTTCTCTTGTCGTGTATTATACATATACATATATATATATATATATTATATTCTCGTCGGCGATCATTATTTCAGCGCCGACGGGCCCACGATATTGTACAGTTGATATATATATGTCATGTACACGAACCTTGTGTTTTCGATTTTCAATGACATTTTTATATAACAAGTGCGATACGGAGTTGCGGAGTCGTGCGCTAGCGCTGGAAAAAACCGCACGGGAAAAAATAAATAAATTACCTATACTCTTGTTAACAATATATATATACACACGTATATAATTGAATATAGCGACGATATGCTACGATTAATTAAAAGTAAACTAAAAATATTAAAAGTGTAGTTGATATTTTTGTCCAGTTTCACATGAGGTTTTATTCAATATCCGTCGTTTGAATTATTGTTTGTAGCTTTATTATATAATGTGTTTTTTTTTTTCCGTTCAAACTCGCGTCTTCTGTGTAATCGATTATTTTGCATTTCATCTGTCAATATTTCTCGTCGACTTTGAAAAATTTAATCGAATCGAGACAATTAATTTACTAATCGAACAATACGAATAGTAATTCGATTAGACGCACATACCGGACTCAAACTATATCACGTCATAATAGAGAAATCAATTAAGAAACTTGCGCGTAGTGACTTTTTTTTTTTTTTGAAAAACTAAATAAAATAAATAATACGGATCGACATGGTAATATTCTCGACATTTATAGTGATGCAAGCGTATAAGTAGGTATATACCTCTCTTTTTGCGGCGGTGAGCATGTTGAAATTCAGTTATTATATCACGCGGTATTCGACACACGGTGTATAATATCTCATTATTATATTATGCGTTTAGCTTATTCGAATCCGATGTACTCGACTAATAATATTCGATACAATAATAATACGGGAAGACCGCAAAACGGTCGGCTATAAACGACATAAAAAAACAAAAGAAGAAGAAAAAAAAAAAACGGATCCGCGACCGTTGAGAAAACACACGTATAGTAGTAGTATACGCGAAGAAAATGCGAATAATTATTATTGTCGGGTGGCGGTTGTGGGGAGTGACGGGGGTCACAAGCCGAACGTTGGGAAAAGTTGGGCAACGCACGTGCGCTCTCCGCAGTTCCCCGCCCGACCTGTTGCGCCTCATTACGGCTCGTTACAGATACGCGCGTACGTCGTCGTCGTCGTCGTCGTCGTCGGCGATGGCAGAAAAAAAAAAATAATAATAATAATAATAAATAAATAATAATAGTACAATCGTAGGTATATTCGTGAATAATAATGATAATAATAACCGTCGTAGTAATTCTGCACTTGCACAACAATATAGGCGGGTACACCCCCCACCCATACGACGGCGGCGGTAATAATAATATTCCGGCCAAGGGTTTTGCGTCAGGAAAGGTCGAAATAAATATTGTGTACGCAACAATTTTTAAGAGGATTTGAATACTGTTGCATATATTTAATAGAAAAAGCGTATATGCGGATCTACGCGGTGGTATTATATACTTATCGAACTATCGTGAAAGCTACTGTAGCAACACCGAGGTCTGTACTGACATGCGTTCACGATAGTTACTATCGCGTGACTGGCCATAGTGATAGTACTGATAGTAATAATCGTTCTGTAATACTGTCGTGTCGCGTTTTCGCAGAGGTTTCTATCGAAATTCATTCTACTGTCGTACGGATACGCTGTCGTGGTGCTATAGTGTACTACCCTTACCCCCTCCCCCCACCGATAATCGCAACGTCCAAAAGCACAAAAACAATTTAAATTCAAGTTAAAAGTTACTTTTTTTTTTTTTTTATTAAACTTCAACTTAACTATAAAAAATGACTCGCTAATTTTTCTTATTAAAAAATAATTTTTTCTTAATTTAGTTATTTTATTAAAATTTTAAGTATTTCTATAGAATATGTAAAAAAAAAAAACTATTTTTAAAACGTCTTTTGCATTCATTTTTTTGACAAAAATTAGGTATTTTTACTTGAATATCGTTAACTAGACGGGCATGCGGCCTGGATACATACACTTGTCTTATATAAGTTTATAAAAGTGTAAATATAAGAGTACGTTATTATTAGTGTATAATTTAAAAAATGTAACTTTTAACGTATTTTAATCGTTTTTTTTTTTTTTAGGAAAATTTAAACCGGTTGAAAAAAATGAAAAGTACTTGAGTCCCAGCTCTGCAAACGCCAAATATCACGACAGTTACTATAATATCGTCGCGAGGACACCAATCTTAACTTTGACGTATTTTTTGTTGTTTTTTTTTTTTTTTTTTTCATCGCACAGGTGTATATAATACTAGCTGTCCAAAGTTGCCCGAGCCAATTTTTTTGACCATTCAAAAACAACATTATTATTAATTACTCAATTGTTTATTAACTTAGAGAATTTAGATTATGCTAAGAAACCTAACCATCTCTGCGATGTACACTTTCGTTTAAAAAAAAAAAAAAATCGCGACGATTGGTTGAGTGGTTCCCGAGATCATTGGCATCAACGTATATATAGATTGGAGTGAATTTTTTTTTTTATTCTCTTAATGGCATTGCTTACTTCTAGTATATAATATAACGGACCTACTTTTTTTTTTTATTTCTCGTTCGTGCGATTGGTACTAATATAATACCTACTCGTAATAATTATTATTCCCACTGTGGTGAACCCGCACTATGCAATTTTATCTAATGTACGTCGCTGGAAATTTAGGCGGCGATTTAGACGACTATAATATAACGTTGTGTTATGTCACGCTCGTTTTTTAGAGCAGAGCTGTACGAGATTGTTTTATTATTATTATTATTATTTTTTTTTTATCCTTAAAACTATATATTAACTTTTTAGCAAGGTACCACCTGTACTGTATTCCTCTCGCCGCCGTGTCGTTTGCGATCATAAAATATAAGTATAACGCGGATAACAAGATTTTTTTTTTCTAATATTCTATCAAGACGACGGCGGTGGGGGGAGGGTAGGAGAAACATTAATGCGATTGTAAATGATATACTAAGTATCAAATAATAACTGTTTATACTGTCACTGCAGTAGGCGTGGAAATGTTATTTTCACAATTATGTAACTATATAAATAATATTTTCGTTTCTAAAAACACTTTTTTAATTCTCCTCCGTTTTCGCTCGTTCGAATAAAAAAAAATAAAAAAAATTTGTCTATACGAACCTCAGGCGTTGTCGACGTATTTATACGGTAGACCCTCCGGTTGTAAATCGAATTTATTATATTGCGATTTGTACAACAATATTATTATATCGCTATAGTGCGCTTTCGAGAACTGCATAGTAGTCACGTGAAAATATGTCGGAAATGATTTTCCAAATTTTGTAAAATTCCACAATTATTTTTTACCTTATTAGTGTGGCCACCGTAAGAGGACGTCACACCGGCATTTTCCGTCTCCGACTGACAATATAGCAAATTACGTTACACTACGTAACGTAAATTGTGGCGTTTAGGTTGAACACAAATAACAAAATCTAAATAGAGGCATATTTCCGAGGGCTGTACGTAGCTTTTTTTCTTCTAAAAAATTGATATACGAAACAATTACATCTATTCAAAAAAATAAAAGCTACATACAGCTCTCGGATATATTCTCGTCTTTAAATTTTGCCTTTTGTGTTCAAACCCCGAATTTAATCTAAACGCCACAATTTACGTTCTAATTATAACATGAATTGCTATATTTCCCGTCAGATAGACAGAGACATCAAATGCCGGTGTGACGTTTTCTTAACGATTAGACTTTTCCATTAATCTACGATTCGACATATATTTAAGGGCAATGGATACGGCCGTTTTAAGGTTATTCATATCAACGTAAAGTAGCTAAATATACGCCTGACAAAAATTTCGGTACTTCCAGTAGACTAGAAAAATGAAAATATGTTTGAATTCATAATAACAATTATACATTTTACCGGACGGAGCATTTTTTTCTTCAATTTTATCATAATATTTACAAGAATAATATGTTAAAATTTTTTTTATAGATTTGTCAATTTCCAATGGTAATTCAATAAAAAATGGCATTACAAAAAATATATGCTAATGCCGATGCAAAGTAAACTTGTTTATAAACTCATCATTCCATTGTTACATTTTTCAAATCCCGATCCACGAGAAGTACCTTGATTTTTATCGGGCGTTTGGATTTCTTGACGAAAATTGCACGGAGTTTGCAAGGGCATACCGAAGAGTTTTCGCAACTTGAGTTGAACCCCCATGAGTGCGAAAATCGACAATACGAGTATAGTTTATAATAAAAAAATTTTTCAAACGCCTAAACTAATATATGTTTCGCGTTTATATTTGTTTAATATTTCTTCGACCACGGGAAAATACGAAAATGTATTAGTAGTTTGTGTTTCTCGAGACGGGTTTTGTGATGATGGTCAACAGCGGAAAAATCAATTTTTGCGTACGACGCTGATTCAAATCACTGGCATTCCCCGGGAAACATTTTCGATGGGGCAAAATATTCAAGTATTACAAAAAAAAAAAAAATTCTTTGTACTAAAATTCTTGCCATATCATCAATCTTCATTAGGTACACATCTCGGGCGAATTGATTTCGGATATATTTGTAAGCTGTTGTTTTTTTAAAAAATATATTTATATATATATTTATTTTTTATTGCGATTACGAAACTTATAGCCCAACGTAATGAGGACCATTCTCACGGAATTTTGACAAGTTTCTCGTTATCTCCGGCACCGGGCTCATTATCTCCCGTCGGAAGAGGAGGGAGGGCAAAGTCCTCCAAACCGCGTCCTCCAGTTTTCCCTTCTTTTCAGGCCGTGAAGTATATAAATTCGTGCCGGACGGCCGTTCGCTTTCAGTTCACTCGCACGTCCGCCAAAAACAATAAACTTCACGCGAACAAAATTGTCCGCACGGTCCGAGAAATAGTTTTCCATTCAGAGGTCAAGTCTATTGCTGTGTGTGCACGTATACCATTGCGTATAATGACATATCCGGTAAGTCGAAATGGCGGTCGTGTACATTGACTAAAATAGTTAAAAAGTCATGTTAAATCGTTAATTTATTACCTTCTTCTTTTTCTTCACCTTGGGCCTCCCCCTCCTAGTTCTTCCGCATTTCTCTTGGTCAATTGTTCCCGGTTCCTTCTCCGTTTTCCGAGGGGCCTATTTCCTGTCAAGTTCTTCTCCAACACTGTACGGAGTAATGAGTCAAATTGTACAGTAGCCTCATTTATCTGATGGCCTACGATGTTCGGTTTCTGGTACAGTGACTCAAGTCTCTCGTTCGTTTCTTATATTTATTCTCAATTTTCTCAAGATTTCCCGTTCAAAGACAAAAGAAGTCTGGTTTTTTCGTTTTTTTTTTTTTGCTCAGCTTAACTAGAAATTATTCGTTCGTCGTTGACCAGTCAACTGTTCATCATTCAGAATAGAAAAAAATACGGTTTTAATTTCTAGGATTTCGTTTCATTGATTTCGATCAATCGATATTCATCAATTGTTTATTATTTTTTTGAGTTAATTTCGAATTATTTCGTCTCGAAGATATTATACTCATTTTAAATATGATTTTTTTTTTCTTTAAAGAAAAAATAATTCAAGTTCCTTAAATTAACATAAAAGGTTTATGTAATATTTGTATATCTATCAATATTTTTCTCAATTCAAAAACTATACAACGCGATATTGGGATTAATAGCAGATGACATTATATTAACAAAGTCTTTCAGTATTAATAATTATTCGATTGATTTGAGATTACACGATGACTGTCTGTTTAGTTTGTATCGTTGTATACGAATTTTTACAATTGATTTTCATAGAAAATACATAAAAAGATAATACTGATAAGATTTCAAATTTAATCGATCAATACGCGAACATTTACAATACTAAACTAATAAATATTAAATACATTGAACGTTCGACAAAAAGTTGACGCGTTTGCTATATTATATGGTCTTTTTTGTCGCAGAATATTTTACCGAACGCGAACAGAAAACGGGCGATTTGATTATGCAATATAATAGCACATCGGAATATGTGGACGTAAGCCCACGGTTATCGAAACGTCATCGATTATCGAAAAAAAAAAAGAAAAAAACTATTTTACTCGATCGTGTTTGGATTCTGTACGATAAAGTTTTGTTAAACAGGCCAACGGGTTTCGTCATCTCTCGGCTAGGGATCGTTTGATTTTTTTTTTTTTTGTAATGTCGTCAATATGATTTGAATTATATAATATTAGAGGCAGAGATATAAAAAAAATATATACAATAATATTTGTACAATCATTTTTCTTAGTACTTCAGCACATGGCTTATCAAAAACGAAATTTGATTCGTACACCACAGAATTCAAATATAAAAATTGTTGATGTATTTTCTTATGACTTTCACGAATTGGTGTATTTTTTAGTACTTTAGATGGTTAGTCGGTGTTTTTAGCTTTTTTTTTTTTGTTAATTATATGCATATTTTACAATTTTATAAACAAATATTTTTATTTACATTTTTATCAAATTAAAGTAAAATTATCTTCATCAATGATACAGTTATTTTGCGGAATTTCGTATACACGGTGAAATATTATCAATTTAATAAAACGGTTTTTCATTTATTGTTTCGCATAGATATTAAATTGTATTTAGGCAACGTAAAAAATAATTTTCAACTAAATTGTTATATTTTCGGATCATTTTTGAATAGCGTAGTCATGTTTAATATGCATTTTATTGGTAACTTTTTAATAACTTTTCTGTGGGTTTTTAGCGTATCATTTCCCTAGCCCTAATATAATCGGCGATGTTTTCTATTATACGTAGCCTAGCAGTGATTTTGACAATAACGAATGATAATATTGACCTTTATTGAGATTAATAATATTCTACTTATATATTACATTATGTTGCACGAGCGTGTTCATTTATCCATTTTGCACTTATATATTTGTATATTATAATAAATAACAAATATTATATACATGTAAGTATTTGCGTCGTGATATACATCACGGATTTCTCGTTTTATAGACATACCCACTCGTACATACGAATACGTTAAGACGCGCTTTTCCCACGAACTCGTTTCCGAGTCGTACATATACAGATTAATACAATGACGTCAAATTTCGATTTTCAATTGCCGGACGCAGACCGATGTTAATTAATAATTATAATAGTAACGATAGTAGTTTTTTTTTTTTTTTCATTTTTATATTATCGTCGGCATAACGGTCCGATTCATTCGACGATTTTTCGTCAGCCAAACAAAAAGCATAATACATAATATATTATATTACATTACATAATCGATAGAGCACGCCATAATATACAGGTGTGTTCCGTTATATGTCATGAAATAATGAAGATAATCGAATTCTGTTTTTTTTTTTTATATATATATATATATATACATACGATTCACGGGTATAAGGACTACTACAATTAATATTTCGTATTTCAATTGAATTTAATGTGTTTTTTAAATGGTTTGGTAGACTTTTTTTTTTTTTTAACTTTTTATTTTTATCGGACTCGTGATAAAAAAAAAAAAAAAAATTGTCTAGTTTACAGAAATGCTTTATGTAATGTTTTGATATTACGTAATAGTTTTTTGATAAACAAAACTTATCGTATAACGAGATGAGATAATTTCAAAATACATTTATGGTATTAAATCATACAGTGAGTCATATATATATATATATATAAAGAAAAAAAAAACACCAGAATTTGATTATCTTCATTATCTCGGGAGATGATATCTTCGTGGGACACCCACGTATTATATTTTATTACCAGAGAGCGATTTTCATATTGTATATGAATATTCGTGACAGTGTCAATATAAACAGCATTTTTTTCTCATTTTTATTTTTTACACGACGCTTAACAAACACTATATTCTTAAAGTATGTTAACAAAGCTGGGCAAGTTAAGTTACCGTAAAAATAAATAAATAAGCCCAATTGAAGTTAATTTTAAAATATAATTGTATTTGTGTAACTAAGTCGAGTTACAAAATTATTGGGGGGGAGGCTGTTAGATATTATTATGTCATAATACACGCTATTGTTGTTTTGTATAGCTGCAGATGCAGTCGCTGACAGCCGCGGTCGTCGTTGTCTCGTTAACGGTCATCGGCTCGTCGTCGGGCAGTCCCGTGTCGGTGTACGAGGGCCTGTCGGGCTCCCAGTATCGCGCGCCGCAACCGGCCCACTACAGTTACGACAACACGGCCAACGATTACGCCACCCCGGCCAAGTACAATTTCGCGTACGACGTGTCCGACGCGTACACGGGCGACTACAAGAGCCAGACCGAAGAGCGGGACGGCGATTACGTCAAGGGACAGTACACGGTGGTCGAGCCGGACGGCACGAAGCGCGTGGTAGACTACACGGCCGACGGGCAGCACGGTTTTAACGCTGTCGTGTCCAAGGAGGGCCATCCCGCTCCAGCCCCGGCCCGCGCCTACGCCGCCGCCGCCGCCCCGGCCTACAGAACAGCCGAAGCTCCGGCCTACAGGACAGCCCCAGCCCCGTCATACCGGGCAGCCCCGGCCTACAAGACTGCAGCCGCCGCCCCGGCTTCGGCTTATAGAACATCCGCCGCTGCCCTGCAGTCGGCCTACAAGCAGTCCGCAGTGTCCGCGGCTTACCGTCCGGCCCCGGCGGCCGTTTACCAGGACGCTTACACGACGGAAACCGCCAATGCTTATCCGACGGCCGTCACAGCCTACCCGTCCACCCCGCTTTACAAATCGGCCTACAAGCAGCCGTCGCCGGTCTATTACTCGTACTAACCACCGGTACTGATGACCATGTCGCGTAATAATCACCCTTGAATCGGTCATTTCAACGACGACACAAGTCATGGTTTTACAAAAATATCTTTTTGTAAAATTTGATAATTTCTATATATGTATACGTAGTTAAAAATAAATAAATTTATTAAAATAATACATGTTGAATACCGCGGGTCTTATTACAAATAATCGCTTAAATACCATAATACATATAAATGCAAAATAAGTAAAATGTCTGGAGAAATCAAGTGTTTTTGTGAACCGTGTGAAATTTAAATTTGAAATTACCGATTCAATTATACATATATAAATAATCGTGATAAATCGTCTATAATCAAAATTATTGTTGTAATTCTACATAATTTAATTTTCAGACTGTTCCACGGGGTAATCGGCCAACTCGAAAATCGTATTCGACAATGCCATATAAACAATTAAAACTTAAAAGTACATACATGTAAACGTTGACTATATATATTATTTATAACAAATAAATGTATCGAATTTTTATATTCTAAATTTATGTTCATATTTTTTTTATTTTTTTTGATCCTCATTCAATTCGAATGTGTACGGGGTTATACGAGCGACGTCAAACGTATACAGACATAGATATAGACCAGTGGCGGATTTAAGGGATCGAATAAAGTAGGCAAATCCATACAAAATGTATCGGGCCTCTGAAAAAAAATTAAATATATATAATTTAGATGGGGCCCCAGTACACAATTTAGGAGAGGACACCGTCGGAATTTCCCTACTAAACGACCGTTAAAATGACGAAAAGGGGCATTGTCGCCCCCCTCGATATTCCGAAAATCGATTTAAAGTAAACATATATTGTCGACAAGGCAAGAAATAGAAAGACATTTTTATGTAGAAATTATTCGACGTAATATTCGGTAATATATCGTGAAACTATAACCACTAAATAGTAAATAGGACATGTATTTAAATAAAATCGATTTACACGACGTGCTGATAAAATATAAAACGGATTTATGTTTCGTTTTCGCGCAATGATTAAATATATTTATCAGAAAAAAATGTAAAAAACTATAGCGAATGACGGGGGGGGGGGATGGAATATTTGAAATCCCGGACGAGTCGGAATATATTATAATACAAGTGCGAGAAGGTATTGCCAGAGATGAGGACCGTTAAAAATAATATATTTCGTTTTTTAATGTTCTCGTATTCGATTATCAAACGAATAAGTTTGAATTATCACCGAGGCCCGCCGCGTTAGTAACGAAATCATAGAGTAAAAAGTAAAAATGTAAAAGTAAATATAACATTAATGCCCAACAGCTTTATAATTTACGAATTTTTTTAAGAGTTTACGATGTCTTTATTGAACATTTTATTAAAAATAAATAAAAAATGTTGCGAGTCTATTTTCAATTTGACCCCCTCTGAGATTTGGGACGTCGTGTAATTATTTTAAACTTGACTGTTGTTCTGTTTAGGGGGATTTGAAGCCCTCGATCTACTTTTTTTCTTTCCGTGCGTGTGTTATATAAAATACACAATATTAAATACACAATGAACCGAAGATTAGAAGGCCGATTTTATATAATATTACCTCGGGCCGGGCCAGATGATTTTCATTCCGACCGGGTATACAAACTCGAACGTTACACATTATATAATCGCGATAAAAATAATAATCGCACGATCGTACAGTACAAGAGGTCGTTGTACGGATAAGAGGAGAAATCCCATTATCGAGAGTTCAAGGCGTCTCGCGCGCGTACTGACTAGTCGGATACGTCGGATGAGAAACAACAAATCGATTTGATGTTCCTCCGACGAGTCGGACAAAATTACATTATTTGGGTCTTCAGTGTCGTGCGTGACGACTCACAGTGTGTTTGATGAAACGGCCGAATATAATGTACACTTGAAGTTTATAGTTTAAAAAAATTGGTAAAATTCAATTTAATAAAAAAAAAAAAATAAATAAAAAAAAAAAAATGGTATTTAATAAAGAACGTTTAATCGATGTTGTTCGCTCAAACCCTGCATTATGGGATAAAAGGGTCAGCACGTATTTTATGCTCATTCGAAAATATCAGGATATTCTCGAATTTTAATACACGTCTTAAAGTATTCCTCATTTTTACAATCTACAAATGAATTACGTATCCAACAGGACCTTGGACTGTTCGAATATAACATATTATTATCCGGGAAATCATCCCGTTCGTCTTCTGAAGCGTCTAGAACTTGAAAACGTATTGAATAAAAAAGCGAAAAAAACACCAAAACGCATGTGAACTCTACCAAGGGACGGTGCATACTATTATAAATAAACGTCGGAGTAGATATTAATTGGCACGGAATCGGAAATATTGAGCGACAAATATCGGGCGTTGGTCGGGTCGGATCCGGGTCTAATGTACCCGTAGCCTACGGAGTTCTTCTGTCGAACCGTCGTGCAACGGGCGGGGCAAGTACGGAAAAGTTTATAACAGGGTTCTCCAACCTACGACCTACTGATGTTTTGATAATTCGAATTTTCGAAAATCCAATGACTATTTAGAATTTAAAACTTTCAACTTGTAGTCATAGAGCCTCGCGCCAAACAACCAACTCAAAAACGGTTTCGTGGAAATCGGACTGCACAAATTGTATGCCATGATGTTCTCAGAGGACTCTTTTTGCAAATCTCAAAATATTGAACGTGAAATTATTTCAACATTAAGCTCTACCTACTTATGCGAGCAAACTTTTCCAGAAATTAAATACGTCAAATCAAAGTATAGAACCTACTTAAGTGACGGACATTTACGAGCGACGCTGCTTGTTGGAACAACCAAGTGTGACCCAAATAACTACCACGAAATTACCAAAGACAAGCAATTCCAAACTTCTTATTAAGTAAACAATAATTTATTAAATAAAATAATTCTTATTTATCTTCAGTTTCACTCTCTAAAAAAATTTAGCTCGTCGTAAAAAAAACGTTGAAGACCCCTGGTATATATTGTAAAATCAGGGGCGGCGCGGCGCGGGAACCGAATTCAGGCCCGCTAAAGATTATCCGACTTTATTCGCCGATAAAATGCAAAACTGGCCGGATATTCGTTTTCAGGCCACACTCGATTCTCCGCAGCTAACCTGACAATTTATTTCTGGATTTCTAATAGTTTTTTTACAAAATTAAAACGATTTCAATCGCGAAATTCTACGTAATAAAAACGGGGGTTACACCGTGGATAATATCGCGTGTTTTAAAGGTTTGGTTATCGTAACTCGTTTATATTTTATCGTAAAGTCTATAAAATCAACAGGCCATCCGGATAATTCCCGATTCCAGACCGGCCATTCCCTGAATATAATATTAAACAGTACCCCGTAAAATAAAAAAATCCCTCGTCGCGTCGATAAAATATATACGCAGGCACGGTAAACGGACAAAATTTACCGAATTCCGGGCGTACCAACACAACGCTCGAAGTCGCCCGAAACGACCCTCGGAGGGACGGACGCAGAAAACCGTACCCCCCCCCAAAGAGAAGGGTCTTCGACCGTTGCAATTTTTCAAACTGTATTATACGAGCTGTTAAAAAAAAAACAGATGTTTTTTATTCCCTGTCTTGCTTATTGTTTGGTTTTTATTGGCTTTCGTGAATTTTTTCCGCCGCACCACACAGATTCTTTGTTTAATCGTTCGATGTTCACGTTATTTTTGTTGTTTTTTTTTTTTTTGGGGGGGGGGGTGCTCCGGCCTATATTGCGTACAGTTTAAATATATATAGTAAACCATATTCACTGTATAACTATAATTTTAAATAAAAATTTAGAGAGAAAAAAAAAAACGAATTTTCGTTGTCAATATTTCATTTATATTTACGATAGGTATTATTTTGCCCCTCTCCACAGGTACGACTGCAATACAAATCACTGAATCTTCTAAAATAACGAGGGAATGCAATACACTCCATGCGATTATTTTTTATGTTCGTAAGATGAAAATTATTTCATAAAAGTTTATATAAATCTAACATTAATCACCAGTTTTATAATATGTTGACGTATCGCGATTGTGATTTTTTCGTTTATTTTTTGAGTTTTGTTTGATCAAGTTTAACCGTCGATTATTTTGTATACATAGAATACAAATAAATTAACACCGGGCTCCCTCGTGGTATTGATATTGGCGAATAAATTATTTTGTCCCCTCCTTGGTTTTTTACCCTGTTGCGCCGCCGGGTATTATAAAAAAAAAAAAAAAAAAAAAAACCAAAATACGTCTCCTCCCGGGGGATAATTTCCGAGCGGTCTCGGCGCTCTTTAAAAAAAATGTACAACTAAAATAATAATTGGTACGTAACACTTACCTTGTAACGATAATTATTGTCGATTGTGGACAACGCGGTCGCTATAATCGCCGCACGGTACCTTACCGGAAGTGTTAAACGGGCAACGTGAGAAAAAATGGCGGTCGTCGTCGTCGTCGTCGTCGTCGCCGTCGTAGTCATCGGCGTCGTCATCGGCGGCGTATACAACAGGCGCGCGCGCGTATACCGCGATTTCGTTTTTATTATATTATTACAGGGAAAAATAATAATATGAAATATTCACTACATTCGGACGGAGATTAGGAGAATAAATAAATATTTATATCGACGATCGGTTAATAACGACCGACTTATCTATTTATCGGCGTCGGTGCCCGCGTCTCGGCCGTATCGCCCGGAAATACCGTAAATGCCTATGCCTATTAACGGGCGACCGTCGGTGGGGCCCCCGACGAATTTATTACCGGATAAAACCCGACGACTATCGAGACCGCGGCGACTCGACGGAAAATCAAATTCAAAACCGCCTTTATTAACAGTGGAACCATAATGATTGTTCAAAGTTATGACCGTTATTCGTATTATTACTCTGTTCGTTTTCCAATTTTTAATCGGCTGGTCGGCCGTATAGCGACAGCCGCCAACAACTTTTTTATTGCCTTAGTGAATATTGATATAGCGTGCGTCGCAAAATCGAAATAACAATATTATTATTTTACGGTTATCTGGAATTTCATTTTTTTCTTCCCCCTTCCCCCCCCACCGAGTCGTCGGACGAATAATTCGCGATATGAACCGGTAGACTAGCGATGGGATTTTTCGTTGCTTTTAATCAATCTGTTGTTCCCTTCGTTCCGAGTCCTCGAACGGAACGATTCCGAATGACGCGTGTTTCATCATTACTTTCGGTACTTTTTCACTACCATTACCTACCGAATACCGACGCCGAACCGAACTAGAGAAATTGGCGGGCAACGATCCAACGCGGTTAGGTAATAGGTAATAACGATTATTGGAACGAAATGCATGCTGGATACGTGACCTAAAAGCAGCATCGATTATAAAGATTCTTATTGTGATACGATAAATGGAACAATTTGGTTTTGGACATATTGCACCCAAAAGGAACGATTCCGTTCGCGAACTGCAATGGGTTCTCTTCTTATACACATCTCTCTGTCTTTTTTCCGAGACAGTAAATATATTTTTATTTACTTGGACGTTTTACGAAGAGAAGACCTCGGTCTGAAGAAGTGCTCGGGTCCTGTGGCGTGTCCATGGGATATTTGGGGGGAGGTTTTACATTTGAAATTCTAATTCCAAATAGGATATTTAGGTTAAATTAAATAAACGTCATTTAAAAAAAAAAAAAATGTGTATCGAAGACGTTTCGGGAGGAGCTGGTTCTGTCAAGTGCAAAAATATCGACTTTTAAGTTGGATCATATCTAAGTATATAATATTCGTGAATTCCTTGTAAATCCAACAGCTTTAATTTTGCATTTGTACGAATTAATTTACTATCATTACAAATGGAATATTATCGATCAATAGTAAAACAACGAATTATATATTAAGTATTTTCACGATTTTTGTGTACTTGATAGACTCATTTTGATTTGCTACAAAAATACTTTACCCACTTTAATATGTTTGACGAATAATATTTTTAGAAGTTCTAACATATTAGTATTATACTCAGCGTTTTGAGTTCAATGACGTTTTATAAACAATTATATTTATTAATTTATTTGCAAATTATTATTATTATAAATTATTATTCTTTACTTAAATTTGTTCGCACCATGACAGCTATGAACTAAGCACCCAATAATTATTTCCGTAAAACTAATTTTTATTATTTAGAATCGACCACATTGAATCTGTTTAGTGTACTCAAGTAATTCACCTAAATTGTCACCGGCTCAATCGTAGGTAGGTATTAAACTATCTGACATTAAATATTTCTTTCTGGTATTTTTAATTATTTAAATTATTCAACTTGAATAATTAAAAATAAATGTACATGTCGCATATTGTAATAAATATTTTGAATTTAAATTTATTTTACAATACACGAGACAAATTATTTTTACAGATTTTTTAATAGTTTATCGATATTATAATGGCTCATAATATATTATTGTTGTTTTTAGATTTTGACTCCAGCTCTGGTGTGTTGCAAAAAGGTCTAGTACAAATGGAATTCAAGTATTCCAAAATATTGCGCTGCAATGATTCTCCAAAGCTCCACCATTTGTCTTGTCAATCTAATTCTTTATAATGACTACACAATATATACCTACCGACCTGTACAAAAGATTCAATGCCAGTTTTGTAGTTGTTCGACAACAGTTATCCCAAAAAATATTTCTCAACTATAATAAATATATAGGTAGACAATAGATTGTAGCTAGCCTCGCTCCTCCTAAATTAATTGTACTTGTAATTAATTTTAAATAAAACGTATGTATTCTCATGAGCATACAACTCTGACTCAAATCACTATCTGTAATCGTTTCTAAAGATTAGTAACTGGTCAATAATCTTATTGTCAACAATTCCCTAGGTATGAAAACTTTTCTTAGAGTACTGTTTTTAAAGTCTATTTGAATTTTAATAATCTATAGGCGGATTAAAACAATTTAACGGATACTTATTACCGGTACCCTAAATACTACCAAAATAATTATTTAACTTTAATATATTTTATTGTTGCCCATGACTGAGATTGTACGGTTCTTGTTAAATTGATTAGAAATTTGTATTAATTATTGTATATATATTTATGAGGATCAACAAATAATACATAGTTATTTAAAAATTATAACTACACACATATCAACAAATTAATAATTTTTAAGTAGCTACTATAAATATGTCTATGTATTGAATATCTTAGCGTTTAACACAAGTTTGATTGTGAATGAGAAAAAATACAAGTTAAATTAATCAAATACTTTATTTCATATAGAGTCAATTCGAAATACAAATATAAATTGTTAAACAAACTATATTTGTATAAATAGAAAATACTCAAAAAATCATATGAAATGAAAATAAATGAATTTATTAAGATAGTATTATTATATATTTTAACGCAAGACTAACAATAAATAGTGCAAAGATTTCGAATTACATTTTAAGCAACATGAATCTTCTGTGTATCGTTTTCGCTTTCATCATTGATTTTTTGATTTTTTACCATTTCTAATAATTCTTCTGTTGCTGATTTTTCTTGCCACGAAGGCCTGGAAAGTTCCTCCGCCGGAAACTGTGTGATGTTTAATTTGGGATCCATATTTGTAAACGGGCTCCACACTCCTTGTATGGAAGGGCATTCCGTATGCCACATTTTCACATACCTCATCAACGGAATACCCGACCGGGTTGTATATAAATTTAACCACTTGACCATTTCCTGGGCGGTGAAATTGTGACAACTGACCACTTCGCGTTCTCCGTTCAAGTATTCGGCGACAAACGTAGGCGACTTGTGACGACGAGGCTTTAAGTATACAGCAGTACTCGGGTGGTCCTGCGCAAAATTTATCAGGTCTGTTTCGATGAAATCGCGTATTCCTCGGCTAGATCCGTTGCTTTTACAAAACCTTAACGTAACTCTTTTCAACTGACAGATATAACGTCCGATGCCGTTCTGCAGAGGAACTCTGGGAAAACCCGTCGGTGTAAAACGAGTGCTCGCCATTATGTTTTATTCAATATTAGTTATAATTTTATTGTAGGTTGTCGAGAAGAACGATCACGATTTCGGCATTTGCAATGATACTCGCATTCTTATCAACCGATTGAAATGTTATCAGTTTATTGATAATACTCAGTGTAGCCCACGGTTTTCGATAGATAGATCTATGATTGCGGTGTAGCCACGTCATAATATTAAGAATTTCTCAATGTGTCTTAATATGAGCCACATCGGTCAACAATTTTGTCAGTACAATAGAATTACTCGCAAAAGTCTGGAAATGCGAATTTTCTCGATGGCCCGGTTAACAGTTTTCGAATTATAACGATTTGTTGAGCAGGTACGTTTATAATCTCCGCCAAACAGGATTAACCACAGATATGGATAATCTATAATAGATTTTATTAGACTAACTTGTGAAATTAACTATATAGAACAATTAAACCGTTTATTGTGAATATTACACTAAACTGGAGGGTGAATTTTATTTCTCGGGTACATTGAGTTCAACAATAAAACAATAGTAAAACAGAGCTTGGGATAATTCGTTAGCTTTGCCGCCGCTAACAACTTTACCACCGTGGGCGGAATATATACAGTTATCTATTATACAGCGCTTTGAACAAAAGTAAAATATGGATATTAATTCTATTGGATAAAATCATGGGATACGGATAAAATGTATGTATTTGGATTACTTATTTTTCAAAACAAACATTCCCACCGGTAAAACACACGCTTGCTCGTTTCTAGTCCGTTATGTTGGTCCCTGGACATATCCAAAGAGATTATTAATAAATCTCCATAACTCTTTCTAACAATGTGAATATTCGGAGCTCTCTGTCTAATTAGCAGTCCATTGCTTATTATCAATACGCTACTATCATAATACATGGTTATCATTTTCTTTTTTTTTACTTTTAGTGGCTATATCCAAGTAAGTACGATTACAAATCATTCTCAGATTTATTGGATCACTGGAACGTATCACACAATCGAGTGTCTGGTGTTTCAGAATGTCTATCGGTAGCGAAAAACGCTTGTTGAAAGAATTTCTAGACGGAATCGATTCAATAAAATTATGTGAGATTGTCAGATCTGTCTACCACGGTGGTGGCATAAATACAAACACCCGAGAAGGTACTGATATATTTTTAATATCATAATAAATTGTAAATTCAAGCTTCAGAATTCTAAATAAAGAAACCAATGATTATTAAAATTATATAAGTCGTTGAAACAAAATCAGTCCGAAATTCCAACAATTTCTTAAGACTGTGTGTTCAATAGCTAACACTTTGGCCAGATTTGTATTTCTGTTTGCCATTATAATTAATTATGTTTATAATAATGTGTTTGTTTTAGATGCTGAAGTTTTACTATTGTCTCAATCGGCCACACGAATATTGTCGAGTAAAAAAATACCGATGACATATTTATTGAAATTTTTAATTTCCAAAGGCATGATCCCCTTACCCGAAATGACAAAAAGTGATTTGTGTGTAGCATTTAAGACACTAGTCGAAAGTCAACCAGACTATGTGAAGCCACTAGTTCAAATACAACCATTTCAGTGCACGCATATGCCCGTGGTTAATACTATGGAATTATCTCAAAATAATAATATGATGATGCAGCACTATCAACCACCAATCCAACAAGTAAGATTAATCAAACAAATAACTATTTTGTAATTACAAAATTTATACTTTTCCATGCATAATATAGATTTTTTTTTTATTAAATAGAGATGTCAATTGTATCAATATACCCACCTATTTCAAGTTAATATGTGTCTGACAACAGTATTGGAGTCACTCATTATAATGAACAAATTATAATCCATTTCATATTTTTCATAAAGATTATTAAATAATAAATACTTAACAAATAAATATTAATATATTACTATCTTGCACTATAAATAATTATTCTACCTGGTATTCAATTTTTTGTTCATCAATAATATTTAAACATTTTTAGTTTTAGTACAACATTCAAATTATTAATATTGCATTTTTGTATACCTTTAAACTCAAACAATAATTTATGCTCATGGTAGCCGCCATATCAACAGGCCCTATAACTGTAATATCTGTTCAGTGGTGTAGCCAGAGGGGGATAGGGTGTATAACACCTCCTGAATGTCTTTGACATTATAAAAGTTATAAAATATTTGTTATGTGGATACCTTTTTTTAATTTTTTTGAGAATTTCAAATGTAAATCCCTCCTGAAATATTTCCCTGGTTATGTCACTGTTTCTGTTTTATATTGTAGATCGACTCCTATTATTTAGCTAGATTACTTAGCGGTTTTAACAAATTGTTCTTCTTCTCAGCCTGCAGGTCTATTGAGGACCATTATTACCATCACAATTCCTTGCTATTACAGCCTATCATATACTATTTTGTAGGTCTCGTTATACTCCATGTCTGCTCAGCTTAGGCAATTACATCTGTCCAACGGGACCAGCAAAATTCTAATGGTCTTTTTGTTCAATGTATCCTTTACTAGATTGTCATCTTTTTTTAAATAATACCAAACCATTCGGGGTATTTATAAAGAAAGTAGAATATAGAGTATCTGAATTGTTATACAACTTCTGTAGGTCTTGATTTTTGTTTTTCTTGTATGTCTGCAGTTCTATTATAGTTAGGACTTGTGTTTGTTTTGAAGGTACTTTTCCTTTGGTCAATGACCCGGTTTTGCAAGCATATGTAACTGCTGATCGTAACTCGTAATTAATTATAGTATAGGAGTGTTCTCAATTTAAAAGACAGCAATTTTAATCTTGAAAGTTTTATGGTACTGAACATAATATTGATTCCGCATTAATTGCATCAGGTATATCAAACAAATTATGTTAAACTCTATTCTCAAGGTTTGGATAATAATTAAAATACAATATATTTGTTTTATTCAAAGTACTTTTAAAATTGTTAAATATTTATTAGATTAAAAAATTAATTGGTCATAATAATTATAATATTATTAATATTGGAATTATATAATTCAAATATATTATATAGATAACACATTCTACTAAAAAAGGTTTTTGTAGATAGCTTTTAAAACAATATTTTAAACATTTAACATATTATATAAAATAATTTAAAGTAATATTTTAAATATTTAATAATATTAATTATGAAAATAAAAAAAAATTATATTTTTTATACTTATTTTATTTTTCGGTTCCCGGTTTTTATCATGACATAATTGTTTTACCATTTTTAGTGTATATTCAGCCTACATCAATATTCTTATGGCTATTTCTTTTGTAATGTATGTCCGTTTGAACAAATGTTCTTTGTTGTGTGGTCTCAATTCCCCATGCTTTAGGATCTTGGCACAGACCTTTGTACTTTCCTTTCAAAGGTTTCTAGCCTCAGTTTTTCAATTTTCCTCAGAGCCATATAGTACGACCAGTTGTATTAGTAATAAATATTTCAATTTTTAGATTTTTAGATATTGTTCTGGATATTAAGAGATTCCAACTACAAAATAACAGTTGTTTCTCATTTTTATTCTTATATCATTATATTACAATTCAAATAATTTTTGTTGATTTTTTTATTATTAATAATTAATTAAATACATATACAAATTATAAAAAAAAAAACCAAATAATAGTTAATAATATTAAATAACAATTATTTCTTATTAAAAAAATTTTTTAATACATTAATTAATAATAAACTGAATATTTATGAAAAATATTTTATTTTTTTTTAGATGTCTATGCCAATACAACCCATTGCACCAATAGATAATCAAAAATCGAAAAAAGATCGTTTACATGAACAACTAGAAGAATTTATTGAAATGTTTGCTAAAAATTATTACGATTTATTTAACAATCTTGGTATGCCCGGAAAAAATCAACTGGACAATCGTTATTTCTATGATAGCTGCACAATGAAAGTAAAAATTCTTGGTGGCGATGAAGAAATTAATGAGAGTTGTGACGACTCGCCATCTCTATTGCAGTGTTTGTTACGAGTTAAGAATGAACACCAACTTTTTTTTTCACCACATTTAAGCGATGGAGTTAAATGGAAAAAAGAATATCATGGTTTAATAAAAGTCCATATTGGCGGTACACTCCATCAAGGTGCCGGGAGATTAGTAGGGATGTTTGAACAGCAATTTGTACTTCGAGAAGATCCTCAAGCAGAAAATACATGGAAGATTTGTAATACAAATCTGATGATGAAAAGTATGAACTCATCAAGCAATGGATCCACATTAAGCATACAAGGGTCACAAACAAATAATTTACAAATAGATTGTATTGATTAATATTTATAATATTTAAAATGTATTTGCTTAATTTTTTTCTGAATGATGGTAAATTGTTATTGGTTTTAATGTAATAAATATTATGTTAACAAATGATTTTAAGACTTACTAACGACAACAATTCAAACAATATAAACGTTTTTTATTTCTAGAACATTTGAAAAATAATTCATCTTAAGGTCTATTTATTAGAGTAGACAAATTTAAAAATTATAACTATAATAGTATTTCTTTGATAAATAATTGCTTAGATTTGTATTTGAATTCAGTTGTATAACAATATTTTATGTCACTTTTATATTATAATTGAATTAAAACTATTTATAATTTATATATTTTAAATTATGATCTGAACAAAGTTATTATTTTTACAAATTATATGAACTTATATTTCTACTCAGAAAAACTTTGTGACAGTAAAACCTTTCCTTGTATATAACATTTACAAGACTATATAGAAAATTTATTATAAACAGAATATTATTATCTTAAAGATATTAACTAACTAAAACAAATTCCTACTTTTAAATATTTTAAAAATTAAAATTGTTCTGGAGTAGAAAATATATAAACTATATTTTATCTTTTAAAACTTAAGTCATAGGTAAAATGTGGTACTTACATTGAAATATAATAAAACAGTATGTAGTACAATACAATTTTTTAATTTATGACAATCTGCGTCTACAAAAATCTATTTATGATACAGAAAATATACATTACGATATAAAAGGAATAATATTACATTTTCTTAATAATCAATTTTAAAATCACTGGTACTATACAAAATAATAAAATATTCTATAACACTTTACAAAATAATAATAATAAAATATATTTACTAAATTTATTTACCAATATAATGTTATATTTCATAATGTGTATAAAAAATTTTATTTTATAAAACATTGTGATTATTGGATTACTTCATTTTTTCATGTGCTTTGTTTCCAAATAAGGCTGTAAAACTTCATCAATATCGATACTTTGGTCTTTCAAACCTTCGCGAAGGCACTTCTGATATTGTTCAAACTTTTTGGCACACCTTTTGTCGTCATAATCGCCTTTCATGTAACACTCAGAGAACCAAGAACTAAAACATTTTTGATATTCCTCTTTAACTTGGTTGCAAGGTGCATGAAAGCTATCCATGTCGTGACAGTTATTATTACAGAGTACAGATTATAATTTATTGTATTTAAAATACAGTATACAAATTACAGCTGTTCCCGGTGTTCGTACTAAATTCACATTTTAGTATTCTGATTTTTGATTAGTGTAAACCTAGAGCTAATAAATGCTTGCAATTAACTCTTTAGTTATATACTGTAATACACCGATTAGAGGATAATATTAAAGACAAATCAAAGGAACATTTGGGAGCACTTACTAAAAAAATGAAAATATTATATTTAAAAACAATTATATAAATGTAGGGGATACTACCAACTTGGTAGAAGGTGATAAAATAATTTTAAGAAACATCAATAACCCAAAAATCAATTTTAATGTAATCAATTATTATAACCACAGTCTTAATTTTAAAATCGTATTATCTTAGTTCGTGATTACAAGTCGACCGGTGACCAGTTAGCGGGCTTTTGTAACATAATCTACTAAATCCAATAGTATGAATTTATTTTTTGTTCCATGAAAATAATGAAATATGAATTCACAACATAACCTGCAAATCGATTTCTAGTTTTCGGTTCTTTTACTTTTTACGTACACGTTTTCGTGGAGTGTTGAGTGTTAGAGCTTAATATTTTTTTTTAATTGTAATATAAGGTAAGTACGATTATATTAAAATAAAATAAATGGATTGATGTTTTTTTTGCATTAAATGTTGTACCGATTTATTACATACCTAGTTTTTACGATTTCGATGTATTTACTGTAAAACTTGTGACATTTTGTCACACTATATTTCAATTGATCATCCAGGAATTAACTAATTTTTCTATATTATTGAAAAGCACTAAATTTATTTAGTTTGAAATCAAGTTAGTAATATTAAAAATAGTGTGAAATATTAATATTGTATATAATTCAATGCACAACAACACTCATTGCGATGTTCATAATATTATGTTTACACTAAATTATTCCATTACGACAACTTGTAAATATATTCTTGACTAACATTGATAATTGGGCATATTGTCCACATTTATTTTGCTTTCATTGGAATACAATCTTACTATCAAGTTAAATAGGTACGATCTAATTTAGACTTGTGATCGTTTAATTCTAATTATCTTAGGTAATAATGTATTTAGAACATACGAATGCAATGATGACATTATACCGCCCCAGACTGAATATCGTGTTGAAGGTTTATTCTGAGCATTCATATATTGAATAATTAAAAAATGTGTTTGTCTTATTCTTTTGTAAAACATCATTTATTTTTGTATTGAGTTTTATTCAGATTTTATTTTACTTAAAGAAGTTGTTTATTTAGTTGTACACTAATAATGCTTTTGTTGTATTTTCAGATAATACTTAAACATGACCAACTCAAAGGGTTATCGGCATGGTACTCGGGATTTGTTCTCCCGAAAATTCCGCAGGCATGGTATCATTCCTTTGTCCACGTACATGAAAGTGTACAAAGTCGGCGACAGAGTTGATATCAAGGTATATATTTAACTATTATTTTTTAGAACATGAGGATAAGTACCTACAATAATTTTTATGTATGGTTAATTGATACAATAATATATTATTAGGGAAACGGAGCAGTACAAAAGGGTATGCCCTACAAAGTGTATCATGGTAAAACTGGACGAGTATTCAATGTATCCAAACACGCACTTGGAGTAATTGTAAACAAACGAGTTCGGAACCGTGTTATTGCAAAAAGGTAAATATATAAAAAAAAAAAACATGTACTTAAAAGAATACTATTTAATTTGGTTATTCATAAAACTACAAACTTACACTATGATTGTAGTTTTTTAGTCATTAGCTACACCTAAGACACTTAATATTTTTGATTCAAACCTAACAAAACATTCAATATTTCTTTTGTACTTATACTTATCATTTTATTATATATAAGAGTAATTTTTTCTCTTAACTGAATGTTAGATATTATATTATTTTATGTTTGAATATTTATGAAATTAATATAATTATTATATAATGAATAATATATGTTTCTAGGTTTCTGTATAACTTCTATACTTATTTAGTTCATGAAATATTAATGTCTCAGGCTGAATGTTATGTTAAATATTTGATTTCAATGTGTATTAATAGCATCTAAAAATTATTTATTATAGTAATAAATAAATGATAACAATTTTACGAGTATAAATTGTAACTAGTAAATACTAAATTAAGATTATGCTGATTTTATACCGCCTAAGACTGAATGTTATATTGAAGGTTTAATCTAAAAGTTTTTTTTTATTTAAATTAATTAAAAAAAAATTACAAATGTAATGAACATACTTATGATGATTTTATACCGCCCCAGACTGAATATTGTGTTGAAGGTTTAATCTGAAAGTTTTGTTATAATCCATTTTACTTTTTTTGCATTCTATTATCATACATGTTATAATTGTAGATAAAATATTGATTTTATACCGCCCAAACTGAATGATAATGTTGAAGGTTTAATATGAAAGTTTTTTTTTTATTTAAATTATTCATAAAATAATTACAAATGTAATAAACATACTAATGATGATTTTATACCGCCCCAGACTGAATGTTATGTTGAAGGTTTAATCTGAAAGTTAGTTTTTATTTAAATTAATCTTAAAATAATTACAAATATAATAAACATACTTATGATGATTTTATACCGCCCCAGACTGAATCTCTTGTTGAAGGTTTAATCTGAAAGTTTTGTTAAAATCAATTTTATCTTTTTTGTATTCTGTCATTATACATGTTATAATTGTAGATAATATGATGATTTTATACCGCCCCAGACTGAATCTCTTGTTGAAGGTTTAATCTGAAAGTTTTGTTAAAATCAATTTTATCTTTTTTGCATTCCGTCATTGTACATGTTATAATTGTAGATAATATGATGATTTTATACCGCCCCAGACTGAATGTTATGTTGAAGGTTTAATCTGAAAGTTAGTTTTTATTTAAATTAATCTTAAAATAATTACAAATATAATAAACATACTTATGATGATTTTATACTGCCCCAGACTGAATCTCTTGTTGAAGGTTTGATCTGAAAGTTTTGTTGAAATCAATTTTACCTTTTTTGTATTCTGTCATTATTTATACATGTTATAATTGTAGATAATATGATGATTTTATACCGCCCCAGACTGAATCTCTTGTTGAAGGTTTAATCTGAAAGTTTTGTTAAAATCAATTTTATCTTTTTTGCATTCCGTCATTGTACATGTTATAATTGTAGATAATATGATGATTTTATACCGCCCCAGACTGAATGTTATGTTGAAGGTTTAATCTGAAAGTTAGTTTTTATTTAAATTAATCTTAAAATAATTACAAATATAATAAACATACTTATGATGATTTTATACCGCCCCAGACTGAATCTCTTGTTGAAGGTTTGATCTGAAAGTTTTGTTGAAATCAATTTTACCTTTTTTGTATTCTGTCATTATACATGTTATAATTGTAGATAATATGATGATTTTATACCGCCCCAGACTGAATCTCGTGTTGAAGGTTTAATCTGAGAGTTTGTTTTTATTTAAATTATTCTTAAGAAAATTACAAATGTAATGAACATACTTATGATGATTTTATACCGCCCCAGACTGAATCTCTTGTTGAAGGTTTAATCTGAAAGTTTTGTTAAAATCAATTTTATCTTTTTTGTATTCTGTCATTATACATGTTATAATTGTAGATAATATGATGATTTTATACCGCCCCAGACTGAATCTCTTGTTGAAGGTTTGATCTGAAAGTTTTGTTAAAATCAATTTTACCTTTTTTGTATTCTGTCATTATACATGTTATAATTGTAGATAATATGATGATTTTATACCGCCCCAGACTGAATCTCTTGTTGAAGGTTTAATCTGGGAGTTTGTTTTTGTTTAAATTATTCTTAAGAAAATTACAAATGTAATGAACATACTTATGATGATTTTATACCGCCCCAGACTGAATCTCTTGTTGAAGGTTTAATCTGAAAGTTTTGTTAAAATCAATTTTACCTTTTTTGTATTCTGTCATTATACATGTTATAATTGTAGATAATATGATGATTTTATACCGCCCCAGACTGAATTTTGTGTTGAAGGTTTAATCTGAACACTGATAAAACATCTGCATTTTTGCATTTTGTTAAAATTATCTTTCCTTATTAGTATTAATTTAGAATTGATGTACTATTTTTAATTTGTATTCTATATATTTAAATAAAAAACATAATTTTATCTAAACTAATGTATTAATATCATGATGATTAAAAAATAATATATGTATACTCGACTTGTTAAATACTTAAATAACAAATTAGCACATTCACTGAATTAGTAAATTAATTGTGATTTGGTTATTTTTATTTTTAGAATAAACATTCGTATTGAACATGTCAACCCATCTAAATGTCGTGATGATTTCGTGAAACGTGTAAAAGAAAATGAAATTAAAGTAGCTGAAGCAAAAAGGAAGGGAGTGAGAGTGTGCCTTAAACGAAAAGTAAGTAAAAAACATATTGGTTTAATAAACTGTGTGTGTTTTAATATGGTATTATTAATATTTTTTGTATCATTAAATTAGATTGGTATGATAACAATTTATTTTTATCATATTTAGATATATTTTATTATTTAAAAAAGAAAAGAAAAAAAAAAGGGCGTAATCATTACTAACTATATTCTGGATATCGAAAGTACGTCACTCATTCGCGTATCCACATGAGCGTGAATTTCACTCTGCGGTGTACAATGGTGGCGATGTATAGTGGTGGGAATGTGCGAGAAAAGATAAGTTTTGTCTGCCGCCCAGTGGCGTTCTCTTAGTGGCCAGATTATATACAATTTCATCTTTATTATGAGATCATATGTTCTGGGTCATTATGTTGACTGGTCTTATAAACATACTACATATCAAATTTGCGCTGTTAGTTTAATATTTGATTTAATTGTTCTATAATCAACTTTATGAGCGAGAACATTATCCGTGTTTGTACATTATTTTTTTTCTCAATATTTTAATATGTTCGTCGAGTTCATAAATTGATATTTCAATAGTCATAGTAGCAGTGACCTCTTAATAAATCGGTGAATTATTTTGTAATGTATTTACTACTATAAGTGTTTGGAAATACTATTGTTATAGTACTCTTGTATTTTTTAAATTTTTTTTTTTGTTACTTTATAATGGCCTATGGCTATATAATTTGTGAGACAGAAATCATTTAGTTTTTTTAAAAATAATTAACATTAATCATATTAGTTTTATTGTTCTACATAATTGTAAAGCTTTTATATCGGTTATCTTCTGTTTATTGTGGTTGTTTTAAAATATATAGAAAACTTAGTTTAGAGTTTTATCACTTATTTTAATTTTTCTATTCGACAGTCATATGAATAGCTACTATATTGGTAGCAGATACTAATAATAATAGTGGCAGTCAAATTTATTTTATCATTTTTATTTTCATAATTGGTCTCTGATTGGTCACTATTATACCAAACAAAGTCTTTAAAAAATTTTATTTTACAAGTTATGTTGGGAGCACTGATATATTTGGGGATATACATGACAGGAAACACACGTAGTAGAACGAAAGTATAGGAGCGAGGAGCAAGAGTTAAATTTCTTATTTGAGCCCACGCGCTCGCTATCATACTTAATACTTTAGAAACTAGTTAACTAAAAAGTGTTGCAATGTGTATAATTTTTTCTAACCACAACTCCAATGCTTGTCTTGTATATCTTAGTCCGCAGAGAAAAATATTACAGATAGAAATTCAAAATTCCTTTGATTTATGCAACTTAAAACTAAATATTTTAGTTACAATTTATTTGGCTATTACAATAGTATTTTTTTTTTTTTGTTTAATTTTTCTTAAGTAAAATTTTTTTGAAAAATGCCCGGGATCCATTTAAATCAGGTTTTCACATCCGCCAAAGTGTTGGTTATGTAAATAAAAAAAAGCTTAAGTTATAAATTATAATTTAATCAATATTAATTATTATTTATATATTTATTTAGATTTATTTTTTATTTATTGATTCACCAAAAATATAGTATCCAATTTTAGAAATATTATTTTTAAACGAAAAATGAAAATGATTATAATATTTCAATACCTACGTACTTTTTATTCTAAATTATATGGTTTAATTTTATTTATTTTTTAGCCCCAAGGACCCCGCCCAGGACACATAGTAAGAGGAACGGATCCAATCAATTTAGCTCCTCTACCTTACGAATTCATTGCTTAATTCATTGCTTGTGTTTTTGAAATATATAATTGTACGAATATTATTTAAAACACACTATTGACGTTAATTATTATTATTATATTTTTTATATATAAATATATATCTCCTTATTCCTTATCTGGCACTTCTTGAGATAATGTTATGCGCCGCTCAAACAAATCCCCAAAACCTTTTCCCAAAGGATTATTACGGCATTAGAAGTCCCGTTAGACTTTTACATTCGGATCGGGTCAAATCCTTTGCCTGCAAACCGCGAGGGATTTTGCTCGTTATCGCCACGCGAAATCCGCACGGTAAACGATTTACTAATAATAATAATATTACCTTTGCATCAACAATCGCCGGGGCTCGAAATTCGTCGCATAAGCTTTTTCAGAAGAAAAGAAAAATATATATATTCGATATATCTACTTAAATATTTAAAGATACCCATTTTAGTATCGCCTCTCGGGAAAGAATCGTTTTTTTTTCTTTCTATTTAACAAAATTCATTTTGGCGTTTGTTTCCGTCAGATACGATTTTCCACTACTATTATTATAGACGTATTTCTTTAATCATTTTCGTTATAGAAGTCGTTTGTCATCGTAATTATTATTTTGAGTGTAGATAAATAAACCTCGTCGTTTATGATATAAAAATAAAAGTTGTTCGATTCTGTGGCCCCTAGTACGATTTTCGTCAAATAGACCTGAACGCCTAACAGAAATTGACGCTTACTTCCGTAGTTTTAAAAATTTGAAGACATGAGTTTATTAACAAGTTTATTTTGCGTCGGCCGAACCGTATTATTATTTTTTATTTAATTATTTAGCATTGGAAATTAACAAACTTATATAAATTCCAAACGTTTAATCCGCGTAAATAATCGATCTGATAAAATTTAGAAAGCTCTGCGACCAATGCAAAGTAGTAGACTTGTTTATGAATTCGAATATATTTTCATTTTTATAATGATTATAAAATAATCGAAGTACATACCAACATTTCCGTTAGGCGTCTAACTATTTTACGTTCATAAACGTAAAAACGGTTGACACCGAGTGCCGGGCAGCCAATAGATCGATAGAAAAGTTTTATCATCGAAGTGGTCATTAAAAGGTGAATAAATAATTTTTTTTTTCTTTCAAAATTACATACAAGATGGCAAGCAGTGGTCTATCAAACGCTTAGTTAAAGTTTGTTGATATTTCATTTTTATTTAAGGAACAAATTTGACATTTCGTTTTCTCATCTTGCGAAGTTTTCAGCAGACGTCTACGCTCGTTGGAAGGAAAATTAAAATCGCTTATTATATATCGAGACGCCGATTTTATCGCAAGGAAAAAAAAAAAGTCGTCTTCGGTTGACAAGACACCAAAGTATTTGGGCCCGGTTAATTAATTTTTTGGTCCCGAAAACAAATAAAACTAACTATAATTGTACCGTCTTTGCGTTGCACAAAATGCGGGTTAAATGAAAGTCGTATATATTTTTTTTTAAAATTAAAATTCGCTTTTTGTGCGATTGCTGTCTACATCCATTTATATAGTACTCATCGAGCTCTAAAAGACTTGATGACAAAAATTAATTCACCAAATTAAAAACTACAACATTTACTGTGTTTTTTTTTTTTTTTATACTTATTTCCCAAACAATCTACATTCGTACTACAAACTTAAAAAAAAAAAACGGTATAGTGTTGTGTGACCACATGAATAATGAGGAAAGGGAGTCGATACTTAATATATGCTCGCAGTACGTGAACATCTTCCATTTAGAAGGTGATCGACTATATCATATACAAATGTAATGGAACAAGAAATAAAATTACCTGAAAACCAGAATCCTATATATCGTAGGCCGTATAGATTACCACATGCACAACAGGATGAGATAAATAATCAAATAATAAAAATGATGGCAGACGATATAAAAGAACCTTCACGGTCACCATAGGACGCTCCCCTCTTTTATTAGTAAAAAAAAAAAGATCATAGAGATAGGATGTTGATGACCTAAAAAACACACAAAAATACCCTAAACAAAAAAATAAAAAAATGACCAAACAAATCTACTTAAATAAGTGAAAACAATTTAATTTAAAAAGAATAATTATTAATACATATAATATTGGTGTGTTAATGAGTGATAGTAGCTAGGAAACATTTAAATTTTAAGTTTAATTTCGCTTGCGACAGTTGTTCACAACGCACGCGTTTTAAATGCTCTCAGTTTACCTTTTAATCACACACTGGGTGACCTAAACAATGTTTTCGAAAACTCATCTGAAAACTCCGATAATAATAAGCGGAATAAAAAATAACGAATAAGCGTAATCTCTCATCTGGTGATTCATCCAAATCAAAAAATAATAATAACATCAAACCTCTATGAAGCAACTACGAATAGATTTTCATGTCTTTCTGTTGACGATGATGCCAGTAGACGACACTACACTTGAGCACGAAAAACCCGTCCAAATTCCTGTCAATGATGAGGTCAAAACTCCGTCACCACCACCAATAATAGTCAACGGCACAACAGACTTTATACGTTTCCGATCAAATTTAATCTAATTAATTGGTTCAGAAAATTTCCTATTCAAATCCTTCTCAAATAGTTTAAAAATTACAACGAAAAACTCTGACTCGTATAGAGCGGTTATAAAATTCTTGAATGACGAAGGTGCTGAATACCACACCTACCAACAGCGCGAAAACAAGGCGTTTCGTATAGTAATTCGAAATCTCCACCCTTCCACTCCAACAAATGAAATTTAAGTAGCAATTCAAGAACTAGGTTTCATGGTCCGACAAGTACTAAACGTCCGACACCAAATCACTAAACTTGCTCTATCGATATTCTTTGTAGATCTTGAACCCGCCCTGATAAACAAAGATATATTTTTTATAACATCTATTCTTCACACCAAGATAAAGGTTGAAGAACCACACAAACGCCGTGAAATAATACAATGTCTAAATTGTAAAAGATATGGCCATTCAAAAAGCTATTGCTCACATCCATCGCGCTGCGTTCGTTGTGCTGCATTCCACTTGTCCTCCTTGTGCACCAAAACTAATGATCAACCTCCAACGTGCGCTCTCTGCGGCGGGAATCACCCTGCAAACTACCGCGGATGTACTATCCACAAAGATCTACAAAAATTCCATAGTGGCTCAAAAACCAGGTTTAAAAATAATGTAAACCCAACCATCTCTGTAAATGAGGGAAAAGCTTCTGTCGATAAAATACCCTCAGATTCGCCGAATTTTAATCTCAATGACGATAAAACATTCCCAAATCATAATTCCAAATAAAAATCAGCATAAACTCAACTCATTCCCAGAAAATAACATCTCAACTTTCATCTTTTATAACAGAATTAAAATCAATAATTAATCCTCTAATTCAACTTCTCACCATTGTCATAAATCAATTAATTTAAAAAAATGACAAATAGACAAACCAACATAAATTCTCTCAACATATTCCTCTGGTATGCTGCTAATGGGCTTAAACGACATGAACCCGAATTACTAAACCTTTTCATTGAAAAACATTATTTATATCTTGAAAATGTGTCCTAATTTTTTCGGCCACTCTATGAATCGCATGTGCCATGGAAGTTACGTGTACCATTTTAAAATATAGGTTTTTATACATTTTCCTGTTTTCACCATATATGGAGCCGCGTCAGATAAAAAAAAGTAAAACATTGTCATGTTAAATACCAAGAGGCCATAGTATAACATAGATTCGTCAAACATTTTGGCGATTTTTGAATTAATTGCTTTTTCCAAAACATCGGTATGTAAACAAAATATTTTTCCTGTATTTTATAATTCCAAAGTCCCAATAATGACATTTACCACGTATCGTCCTTTGACATCAGTTGTTTCGTCCATACTGACCCAAATATTTTTATTACCAACGCAATTCCGAATTTGTTGTATTGTATCATTGTAACATTGTTCAACTTTAATATATTTTTCTAAAAAATGTCCAACATGTTCATTGTTTAATTTATTAAGCTGAATATTAGCTAATAATAATGTTTTACATAGCTCTAAATTAAATGACGATTTTTTTTTATGTATTAGTCAGCAATACTTGGGTTTTTGGTTTTACTTCTTTTTTTCGTTCAACTCCCCGGATATGTTTTTCTCGATTTACGTATTATTCAACAGTAAATCGTTTGAATGCAGAGACTTTGACATCACACACTTTACAAAATAAAACTTCACAGTCACTAGAAAAAATATCATTTCCATACATTCAATAGTCAATCAGTAATCATTCACTTACATAACTACGTAATCGGCTACTTACAGACGATTTTGCTTTCGGCATGTTTAAAATCGTTAAAATATAAAATTTAAAAAATATCGGTTAAATGGTGAACGTGAATGCCGAATCGCTACTGAGAATAGCTTTTTTTACTACAATTATTAATAAATCGATCAATACGTCCATGTCAATTTATTGTTTATTGGATTTATTCCATACAATTTATAAATATAATACTCGATATGCGTTACACGTATAAATGCATAACACACAAACGGTAAATCTTATCGGTACGCGATAAATTTAATCACAACAAAACCCCCACAATAATAATGATACAATTATTTTTTTGAATATTATACAAATTTTCTTAAAATTTGAGAAAAATGCCTCCCCCCCACATTGTACAAAACTACAAAAAATGACCTAAAATATGAAAAAATGTAAATTAAAATTAGTATATTCTGTATCATGGAAGCAGGAAACAAATTTTTAGCTAAGATAGCATTGTATAGGATCAGAAGAAAAAAAAGTGCAAAAGTCATCAACATCCTGACCCTCAGCCGTCACAAGAATGTATCGCATTATCTACCCTACAGGGACACTGGCAATTTAAACGTATGTTTATGGAGATGAAAACATCACCCGTCACTTTTCAACGACTAATGAACAATGTATTTACAGGTTTAGTAGGAATAAAATGTTTGGTGTATTTAGATGACATAATAATATATGGGAAACATTTAGTGGACCATAATGAAAAATTGCACGAGGTGTTCTCTCGTCTATTAGAAAATAATTTAAAAATACAATCAGATTAATGTGAGTTCTTGAAGCGGGAATGTTTATATTTGGACCATATAATCACAGTCGCAGGGATAAAACCCGATCAGGAAAAAAAATTAAGTCAGTACTGGAGTTTTCAGTACCCAAAATCGCGAATGAAATTAAATCATTTTTAGGTTTATCGGAGTATTATAGGAAATTGATACAAGGGTACAGTGCCATAGTTTAACTCATCACCCAACTCTTGAAAAAGAGTTGCACATTTAACTGTACAGAGGAATGCCGGGGAGCTTTTGACACACTTTTGACAACCTATTCGTATTAATAAATTTCCACGGATGCCAGTGGAAAGGCACTTGATGCAATATTATCCCAAGGACCGATAGGAGCGGATTTACCCACAGCATATGTATCTCGGACGTTGTCCAAAAGTGAAAACAATTATAGTACAACTTAGTTGGAATGTTTAGCAATAATATTCGGTGTATAACTATTTAGACCATATCTCTACGGAAGGAAATTTATTATTCTTAGTGACCACATTTAAAGGATCCTCTATCAAAACTCGCTCGTTGGCGAATACAATTATGAAATCAGGTATAAACCGGGGTACAAAATTCTAATGTCGATTCTCTAAGTAGAATGTATACCATACAGGATATTAAAAGCGAAAGTTATCCGTCATTTTTAGACACGTATGAGAAACTGATAATCGCGAACAAAAATATAAAAGAAGGCCATTAATAGATTCGCCAGAGGAATATCATAGATATAGCAAAACAAGTATCTGAGATAGTAAAACATTATAATTTTAGAGCAGTTATAAATTACGAACAAAGCAAAAATTCGGGGGGTGAGCAATTCCTAAGAGGACAATCAAATATTGGGGTATATAGCACGTGCACTGATGATTTTTGTAATTCCGCGCGTTATTTGGGAAAATCATTTGAATCAATTCAACAAAAGTTTGTTGGCAACGTGATACATTGTGTAGATCTGTCTATTGTTGTGTGCCAGTTAGAGACAGTACAGAGACGGGAAGAAAATTGTAGTCGAGACTTAGCTCAAAGGTTACTATTTATTATACAAGTACGAATTTTAGTTATTTACATTCCAAGAGAAAAACCTACCAAACCCGGGTCTGTTCGTAAAACTTTATGGGCATTTCGGAATGACACGACGGGTTGGCTCGGTATTGATGCCTCTCCCTGGACTTGACTTTCGCTTCTCGATTGAATCTGTAACTGACATACGATGACCTGACGTGCTTTTGCTATCGGCCGGGGTTCTTATATAGTTGGATTCGACTAGGGGTCGTGGCTGTGAACGGGTATTAGAATACACGGGTACACGGAGCCCGGGTTCGCAGGCAAAAAATATATTAAAACCCGTGTATTTATTTATTATTACCCGTGTATATTAATTCAAAATTCAGATATACTTTACGTATAAATATTTATAATAATATAATGTTACGTATGTTCCAATAATTATTAATTATTATTATTAATTAATAATACAAATTGTATAACTGTTACCTACCTATTTTTTATTATTTAGTAATGTGATGAATAGTTATTAATAGGGTCCGGATTTGTATGCACTTAAAACGCTTAAATAGTGTGCATTTATACATTAAAAAATCTTTAAATATGCACTTGATATGTCATTTTTTTTTAATAATATGCAAAAATATGCTCTTACCCAAAATATATATTTTTTTTCTTCCATAAATATAAATGCAACTCAAATAGATAAACTTAATATCTTAAGTACAGTAAGTTAAGTAAGATGAACAAAGATCTTTATTAAAAATGTTACCAGATTTGGGTTTTGCAACCATTACAAATAATTGATTTTTGTCTTCATTTGCTCTACGTTTTAAAGCACTACTATGTAAAGCGGTATCAATGTGTTGTTGTAATTGACATTGTTTTGTCACACAATTGACAAAATAATACAAAACCATTCGTGGTAAAAATTAAGTGGTCTGTTTTATTATAAAATGCAATCCAATTTTTTAATAAATTTAGGACACTGCTACGACTTTTCAGCATATTAAAATTTACTTACCAAAAACTATTTAACAAAACGTATTTACGGAAAGCGGATCACGAAACGATATGGGGGCAACTACTGAGTAATCAGTACTGACATTGACTAGCGATTATTTTCGACAATACGACACGGTGTGTTTACAAAATATAATTAAAAAAATTAAATTAAATTATGAAAAACTGGTCGGCATTGTTGCCGATGACCACGTTGCGATTAACGAGATAAAATGTTAACAATAACTATTCAAAAATAAATGACACAGGAAATACGATTTATTTCCGTACAAATACGTCATGGGACTTATAAATCATAATCTAGTTTCTATGGTGAAATAGAAATAAAATAATTGGTTTTAACAAAAAAATCGATAAATAGTACAATAATAATAATGCATTTAATTTTTTGAGAATATTACAACAAAAAAAATAAACTAAATAATTACGTTGTAATCATTAGGATTTTAACAAATAGAAAAAGATCATCAGTCATTATTATTCAATTTTTACTAATGAATAAGTATACTAATAACTAATTAATTCCCGTACATACTAATTATACTTTATACAATTAATACAATTTACATACATACAATTTTCTGTTCATTAAGTTTGAATATATATATCCAATACAAAAAAAAAAAAAAATATATATGCATTTGAGCATATATGCTCAAAGCATATAGCATAAGCATTTGAAAATTAAAAATAATTCATTCTTCGGTCTACACCAAATTGCAGTTTTTGCTTAGGTACCATTGGTTTTCGTAGCGGATCGTCTCTAACCGCCATCATTTGTGAACGCATTATCGGTGGACGTAAATGTCTCTTGTCTTTATCTTTAGGACGTTGTTGTAAAGCACAAACAGTAGATGCACAGGTGCTAACATCTTGTTGTGGTTTCCTAGGATTTGTAGGTGTACTTTTTTTAAGTGCCACCGGTCTTACTGACGTTACAGTAGTAGCCGTAACAGTTTGAGTAAAAAATGGATTTCTGGCTGCTGCTATACTACGTCTAAGACGTGGATCATCAATTCCCATCTATTAAAAACAATATAAATCATATTTTGAGTAAGAATTTAGATACTTAGATACTTAAGATAATTTCGTTTACTGTAGGTAAAATATTCGAATAATCAGTTCCGGACACTTCAGTTGGTGTCAACAAATACTTAATAGGTGGATGACTATCGAGAGAAGCATCAATCTCTTTGGCTACTGCAACGGGAAATCGGAATGGTAATTCTGTTTTTCCTAATTCCATTGCAATAGTGTCGTTACTTGAAGATTCTTCAATAATACTTTTTCTGAGAAAAATAATAAATTACTGGAAATATATACATTAAACAATTTTAAAATGTTGAATATTTTTCTTTATCATAGTGGTAGATGTTAAATATTGGGAAAGATAAATAGGATAAATTAACAAAAAAAAATTAATTTTAGTAAACAACAAACAATTGTATATAAAAAGACATACTTCACACAATAGTCGAGAATGTAAGATACACAGAATAATTTAGTTTATAATAGGATATCTGTTGATAACTATAAACCATTGTATATAAAACGATTCTGAGCAAAATTCGGTTAAACATGTTTTGATAAATTTAAATTTATATTACTTTTTAACTATAAAATAAATTACAAAAAATATCTGTTTTTTTGTTTAATTTATTAGAGCAAAACAAGTTTTATCCACATAAACCGAAAAATAGCAGGTACACAAAATGTAAATAGCGCAATACCTCTCTATTATGTATTAAATTACTACCTCATAGAATAATCATAGTTTTATTTTAAAATTTTGTACACACAGCTAAAAAAAAACTTACTTTTCTTGAACAATTTCTTCAGACTCATAATTATCCAATGGAGGTAGGTGAAATGGTGATTGTTGATCTTTTGTAGATTTACCTGGTTGAGACTTCATGCTATTTAGTAGTCTTACTATATCGTCACTTTTAGTAATTTGATCAAAATCAATCTGTCAAAATACAATACACAAGCAATAAATATTTTATTAATATTTACTTAAGGAATTAAAAAAAAAAATTTAAAAAAAAAAGATTGATTAATAAAAAAAAATGTTTTATTAAATAAAAACTAGTACTATCTGGTGTTTTAGTATATTTATTGGGCTATTATTAATAAACATTATATCTCCTACGAACAGAAAAAAAAAAAATTTTAATATAATTTAAGTTATATACCTTGATTAATATTGACTTACATTTTGATTATTCTTTAACATACGATTAGGTTCTTTTTCGTCAATTTGATCGTATTTCCTTTTTTTACGTCTTTGCTTATCGTCGTCCATTAAATAACCAACATCTTGTTTCAATATTATTCTTGTATTTCTCGCAGACCTTTCTCCTCTAGACCTACTATTAAATTCTACAAAAGGTTTATTTGGTGAATCATGCGAAATGGTTTGATGCCGTTGTTTCTAATAAACAATGAAAATAATTTGTATTTAAAACGTTGCTATAGTAAGATCATTTCATTGATTTCTTCCTTAAAATTAATTTACCATTTCCCATAAAGGTTCAATATCCTTATCATTCGCGCTTTCTCCGCTATGATTTTCTTTGGATAATTTATATACAGTAATTTCTTCGGTCGACTCAGTAACTTCTACATCATCTTCATCAACAATCTCTCCATCTTCATGGTCTTCTTCGACCTCATTTTTACAATCGTTACTATTGCTAAAACAATTTTAAATTATTCAATTATTTAAATCACTTATGTTTTTACTAATAACTCTTATTTTTGAACTGTATCCAGGAAAATTGTAGACGAAAATATTCTACCTAATATATTTTATTTAAGAATCTAAATATTATTTATTTACTAAAATAGATTAAGGCATGTTTGTTTCTCTATCGTAATAATACACATATCTTAATTAAATTAAATTTTAGTCTTTGCTGTAGGTACATTGTTCATTGATATATTATATTAAACGTTTTATAAGTGAACTTTTAAATAAGGTTTTATTGAAACAAAATTACATACAAAAATAATACCTAACAAAATATCACTTTGAAAATGTATTTTAATATTTTCTGAAAATTGATTATCATAATTTATTACATATTTGAAAGTTTAAACTGATTACAACTAACACATCAGTAGGTGCAAATAAATAAATAAGTACTCGAGGAATACGTGATAGTTTTAAATAACACTAAATTAAAAATAGGTTTTTTAGAATTACTATTGTATTTAAACAGTAATTATCGCTTTAATTACTCAGAATTTATCGTTTTGTTATAATGAGTCAAATTTAATAACGAAAATCAATTATCTCATAAAACGACGATACTTAAAGTTAATAAAAAACAAATATCTATATCTAAAAGGTCAACTCAATATATCTTTCTTTCTTATTTATATATATACATTTATTTCTATATACCTCTCTTTTAAGAAACAGAACAGGAAAATTTTACTGTTTGTAGATAACTGTCCTGCACACCCTACTAATATACAGCTTGAAAACATAAAACTTGTTTTTTTACCCCCAAATGAAATTTACAGCCTCTGGATCAAAGAGTAATCAAGGTTTTAAAACAAAAATCTCGCGAAAAAACTTGACATATTTGATGCATTACACAACGTATCTGTAGCATGAGATGAAATTACGGCTGATGTCATTAAAAATTGTTTTCGGAAAGTAAAATTTGTCGAGGATGATTACTGTGCCGTGGAGGAAAGCACCAAAGATTTTCAAGAATTGGAGGAGTTTCCAAGATATCCATAAATTGACGAGGATGTCGCCACAAGTAACACTAGAATCATTGACCAGATAATTACTGATACAATTGAATCGGCTGATGTAACTTCTATAGAGGAAGAAAGCGAGGATGAGGAAGAGGATGTGATACTACATTCTTCCAGTAACAAATGCACTTAATCATGTTTAATAAGCTAAGAAGATTAATTGCATTTTTTGACAATGCTGACGAAACGTTACATCATCTTAATAAAATTGAAAACTTCCTCTATTCTATTTCCGAGTAATACGATTTCCCGATTTCCGTTTAATACGCTATTATTGACTGATCCCTAGGAGAGCGTCTTAAACGGGTTTTACTGAATATTATAACACGGATTACAATCGAATTTCCTAGTGATTTATACAAATACAATTATAATATCGACTATCGACAATAATTAGATACGTTTTTAATATCCTATTATTGTACATTCGTTACACATAAGTCATATGCGTGTTTTTCAAGCGCGCGTACACAATATTTCCCCTCGGCTTTTTCTCGTGGAAAGTTTTGTGCTCGGGTTAGAAGACGGGGACTCAACTAAATTTTCCGAATTTCCGTGTATATTATATTCGTATAAAACCGACACGTGTGGTGGTACGCACGCTTTTACAAGCATATTATTGTTATATCCGGTCGCATCCGCACGTGTCTACGGTAATATTATTAAAGATGCGCAGCAGACGTTGTCGATGCGAAAGAAATGATTGAAAAACAGTGTTCGTTATTAAAATATTCGCTTGTTTCGGCCGCTGAGGCTGGGCATCATCAGACGGGAGAGGACGAGAATATATTATTATCGGGTAAACCTGACGATTCCGTCCCTAACCTACCTTTAACTACCGGTAAATTAACATAATTTTTTTACGTCTAAAGTTAATTAATGAAAAAAAAAAAAAAAAAAATGTCCTATTCAAATAGTCCTGTTCCTATTCCTATTCTATCGACTTATTAGAAAAGTGCGCGTACGTATAAAATGGTGGTTTCATGCTTACTCCGGTGACGCGAATTTTCCTGATTCGACGGCGTCTTCGTCGAACATTTCCGAAATTTCGTCAATAACAAATATTTAACTAACAAATAACCAAACGTGTACGGTAATAATACCTGTTAATTGCGTTCGTACGGGGTTTATCAATTTTCTTTTCTAAACAAGAATATTATAATTATATTATTATTAATAGAGTTTCGACAACGATAATAATATAATATAGGCACAATAAATATGAACAATATATTGTATTTTATTCTGCGTAACCAACGCAATACGAACACAAATAATTATTATTTACTATTCCGATTGACCAGCGAATTAAATTTATTATAATCGTATGTCCCACGAGATTTACAAATAAAACAGATTACATAATATATAAGTATACATATATATATATATATATATATATATATATATATATATATATATATATATATATATATATATATAAAGTATGATAGTATAATATTATTTATTGTATTATTTATAATATAATAAAGTATGATAGTATTTATAAACATTTTACATTTTTTCAAGCCTCCCCCTCATGAAATTTTTTCCTGCATTCACCCCTGGCTGCATTTATTATCAATGTAGATTTTGTTTGTATTTTATAGATATGATCGAAAAATTGGACCATGATTTATTACGATTACGATAACAATATTTATTACATTATATTACACTTTGATATCCTAATATTAAATCTGGCATTACTGATTACAGACAATTTTCTGTCATGAAGTGTTTTTCTCTCTATTAGAGACATTCTATTAGAGATATTAGTACAAGTGTATTACACTTGAATTTAACGCAAATAATTAAACACAAATCTAGGCAATACACTCGGCACTTTACAGTTGATAATTATAATAAATTTAGTTAACTTTCAGGGATTACCTACATGCGGAGATTTGCCCTTACAACCCTTAACGATTTAATACGTATTTTTAAGGGGTTATTTATTGACAATTCGGAGGGCTTAGAACCAAAAACCTTTTTCTGATTTACGCCTATATATTTTGTGCAATACCTTGTTTAAAAATCACAAGTCGCCACTGCTCACTCTGCTATTCTGTACGACGAGGACTGTTTTTATTTGTTTTTTATTTGAATAAAATTGTTTTGTCTTGTAAAAAATGCTTGAAAAATTGATACTAGATTGTACTACTTAGTGGTGAATAATCAAATGTGAAAATCGTAAAAATCACGGCACTTCTCGTACTACATTCCGATTAATATGTTTATATAATCTTTTTTGGCCAGGAAAATTTGAGACAAAAAACACGGACAATGTTAATTTATTTAGTAGTTACAAATTTATCGAACAAGTTTACCGGTAAAATCAACAAATCTATATAAATCTAATATTAGTATTACGATGACAAGTTTAATGACATTATTTTTCTTTTTCTTTTTAAACAGCGCGGCGCGGCGGCGGGACGATGTCAGATATTTGTATAGTCGGTCGCAGTTGGAAAAGTTTTCGTTCGATTGACTATTTGTTTTCCGTCTTATTTTTTACTCGCCGAGCGATTTCCGACAAAAATTATAATCGCCAAGTAATAATAATCCGTATAGATTACCTATACTTATCGACTGGTTATAATAGATTATACGTACACCATCAGTGCTAGTCTAACATTTTGATGCCCTGGGCATACATTTATGCCAGAAATTAGGGCAATTGTTAATAGTACTCTTATTCCATCGAAATATTCATTAATACTTTCTGCACATTTAATATTCTTAATATGTACTTCAATATTAAAATCGGACAATTAATAAAGGAGGAGCCGTCCTACTCCCCGGCGACGTACTGATGACCCGTACAAGATAGCGAATTCTTTAAGGCCCTTTAAGCTACACGACGATCCATTAAATTGTTTAAACTAATATTGCTTAAATTTTTTGCCACCCCTAAGACATGTCACCCCCGGGCACGCCCCCATAAATTCAGTCGGCTGAACTGTTGAATAAGTGTATTTGTGTGTAGTATCATTGAAATTTCGAGCGGAAAAAAAGTTGCCCGATACAGTTTTCGCAGGAGCGATGTACCTATATATATATACGAATATATATTATATCGCTACAAGTAAGTTTATCTTGAAAAACACTTCGGGTTCGCAGCAAGTGCTCTGAAACTTTCACGTTTATAACCCCGTTTCTATCGATTTAAGAAATCGGAAACAGACAGTGCCTGCAGCTAAACTGTATACAGAGTATATATACTTACGACAGGTCGTCGCTGTTTTCGACAAATTTCACTATCACCATAATTATTACATATATAGGTAATATATAATTAAATAAACGTTGTGCACAACTTTGTTCGGTAATTTTTGAAACCGCGAATCGTTTGATAGACGAATATAAATACAATTAAACTTTGAGTTCAAATTGGTAAATAAACGTTATATAAAACAGACGAATAGTGGGTATATCATCTAATGGTTTTATGGTTTGGATCGAGCGGTTGATAGTTTGTGGGCATATTGGAAAAATTTCAGAAAACTTACGTTAAGGGTCTTTTCTTTTTTTTTTTGAATTTAGAAAATTTACTTAAGAAATATGATGCAAATATCGACAATAATTAAAAGACAATTAGCAAACATTTCTAAAATATTCTCCTTTTTGTCGTCAAAGTAGACAGTATGTTTATAAATGATATATACTGATGTATATACAAGTTTTACATAGTTAAGAAAAATTATTTTGCATTATCCCGATATGTAAAATTATCCGTAAACGTTAAATTTTGCAGTCGAAATATTGCGAGCGTTGTTTACTGATTATGATGATAAGTTATCATTAGTTATTGTTATAATTTATAACAATATGCAATTTATGTTTTATTTCATATTTTGTTATACAAATCAAGAACGCAATCTAAACATCAATTAACCGCCACAAATAGGAAGCATATATTATATTATCCAAGTGTTTTTATTTTTTATACTTTCTGAAGTCGATAAACTGCGGTGAGTATACGCATCGTATACGTATCCGATTCGCGGATAAATAAATCGGTTTTGATGTAGATATACTTATCGTATTTAAAAACGTGTGTAAACTGTAAAGCGGTTTTCAAAAAAAAGGGTAAAATCAAACAAATACAAAATAAAACACCCCGGGGAAATTGCGAGGAGACAAGAGAGAGTTTTGCTATGTTGAATCGACTGTTTTAGTACAATTTATTTGCAAAACGAATCGAAAGTCCCGGGACCGACATCCGATCGAAAAAACCAATCGGAAGATGAAAAACGCACGAAAAGTACAGCAATGATGCGAATACAATATTGGTAAAAAAAAAAAAAAAAAAAACAAAATGAAATATTGGTTTTCAAGACGATCTGTGCAATTGATAGGATTTAGAAATAGTTTTTGATTTTCAGCAAATCGAAAAAGCAGACGACGACGCACGAGAACGTCGAAATTTAGATTTATATAAAAAGTCCACATAGATTATCTTGAAAAAGACGCGAACCGTTGAGATAAGTACAAGCTGATATTATCTGATTGGTTGCACAACAGCCCAACCAAATTGACCGCAAAATTAAGATTATCTTTTTACGTTTAGACTGCGAAAACCCAAATAAATTTGGCTAATTCAATACAAATATATCGGAAAATTGTGACGAATATATATTGTTATTAGAGAAACCGACGAGGAAAGTCGTTTTATGTAGAATAGAAAATGTAAAACCGACGACGTACGCGCGAGAAATGAAATATGGAAAAATCTTTGGATAAACCAATCGAATATTCTACGGTGATTGGCAAAAGAGAAAAATATAGATGAAAAAAAACTGTTTTTTGTTTTGTGAAATAAAATTAATTTATATATTTTTTTATTAACTGTCCGTCTCGAAGACAAAAACATCGGAGTGGGCGGGGGGGGGGGAAAGTCTGATAAATGCCGATTACCTATGCCGAAAATGCCTTACTCTTGCTACCGAATGAAAAATATTCATACCGAAATCAAGGGGTTTTAAACCCCCCCAATGTAAAATGTTGTATTTGAATATCAAATTTAGTATTTTAAATTCAAACGACGAGCGCCGTTTTCAATTTATACAATAATAAATTATGTACTCACAAGAGTTACGTCGATTATATAATACCTACGGTCTAATAATATTATTTTTATACGTTACATAATATTTATTTTTCATAAATAAAATATTTCGTTGGTATTATAATTAAGTATATTGTCGTAAGGAGAGAAGTTCGACTGCCAACTGGCAGTTTTATTTGTGGGTGTTGGTGGTGGTGGTGGGGTGTGTGTTCTCGCCAATTCCTCAAAACCTCCCTTAGGGACGATCCCGGTCGTGACGTTCCGTATCTATAATATTATTCGTGTCGTAAAACGATTTCGGCGTCATTCGTCCGAGTAATATCGGTTATTAGAACGACCGGGAAAACGGAAAAGCCATGCCGAATTCTCATTTCGGATCGATCGTTCCCCGAGAACCGTATAAAAACGCGTACATACCCGGTTTTATGTAAGTATTATATTATATACGTCCGTAAACGTACACTACCGTATTATCTTCGCACGTGTCGACGCAAAAATAAAAATACTAATAATAATAAAATGGACCGAGACGCGTACATAGCACCGAGCCGCTGTTGTTGGTGGGTGTACGTGGGTAGTCGGGGAGGTAAAATATAGAGGGAAATTCAATTTATATCTGCACGCAACGATTAATCGTCGCTAACGAAAAACGATTCTGAGCGGAGTTTGGATAATCATTTTTTGAAATTTAAGATTTCCATCGAAATGTACACTTAAAATGCGTATAAAAAAAGAATGATTACATTACCCTAAAGTATTTTCTTTTTCACCATTAAGAAGTATAAAATTTATGATGAACCTTGTGTCAAATTTGTGTGCATTTCTGTCGGGCCAAAACAGTTGACTCAAACTTCAACTAGTTTAAAAAATAACCAAAGCATTTTGAAAATTTGACAAATAGAAAAAAATCGAAAATAATTAAATCATTAATGTTGTAAATGTTGCCGTTTTCCTCAATTATTAGAAAAATTTAACGAAAATAAAACAAATTACTTCTTTAATGCGCCAACTAAATTAAAAATTCTTTTAGAAATGGTGCTACACTTGAATATCGGAGCGGGATTTCTGGTAGAAAAATTCCAGTACGAAGAGGGGTTAGAGAGATTGTCGACAGAAGACGATAGAAATTCGAATAATTTACCCGATTAAAAATAACATAAAAAAATCGCGTTATTGTCATGCGAGTATGTACCCGAGGCGCACGGACAGTGATGGTCGAAAATGTGGGACGAAAAAAAAAAAAAAAAAAATTCGCATTATATCCGGCCGAGGAAAACCCGAATAATTGTTTTGGTGCGTGGTACCTATATTACAATATATAATAATACACAAGTATAATGTATAACGCTGAGGGCGGTTTTTTGTGCGCATCCGACGAGTTTTTTTTCGAGAGCTTTTAAAAAAAAAAAAATAATAAAGAACAATAGCCGTGTTAGCCATATATCTACGTAATATTATGCGTATATTATATACGTAATATACATCGTCGCGCGGTATATTATATTGTTGTGGCCCGCGAAAGTCGCGTTCGTAAAATGCAAAATATTTAATATTATACTGGTTGTTTTATCAATCCGCAGTGTTCCATCGGATTGCAAACTAGACGACAAAAATAAAACGGTTTAAACAAATTCGTACGTTAAACCTGACTCGGTAACGGAAATTCGACAGTTTGTGGTAACAATGCGTTTTATCAGTAAAATCAATATTCAACAAACATCATATTTTTCGAGATTTATCAGCATCAGGAACGGCAAAATTCGGGCAACTCGAACGATTATTAGCTATTACTAATTACTAACTATTGGCACTGAAATTCTATTGCTATCCGCCAAATAAGTTGCCTGCCCCTAATCTCCTGAAAATGTATCGATATTTAACAATATTCGTGTTCAATTCTGAGTTTTCGCATTGTTTTGCACGGTAACCTAACCTAACCTACCAATAATTAATAATTAGTTAGGTTAATAATACAATTGATTACGTATAATTTTATTTCGTGTACCTAATTCTAAACCGCGGAGGTAAGACTGCACCTCTCTCTAGCGCCGTGTTTCCCAACTTTTTACCACCACGGACCACTTCGACAATATTATATAGGTCGCGGACCACCTCAATTTTACGAAAACTAGGAATACTTTTTTTTTGCTCATTAACAAGAATACACAAAATTTATCGAAAAATGTTAACTTTTATTATTTTACTTTACATTTTATTACTATACTTCACTAATATATAATTATACTTCAATTTATTATTCTGATACCTAGATACTTATAAAAGTGGAAAATGCTTATCGGTCTACAGCAGCTACAACGATAAGATAACCGTATAATATTATACGGTTCCTCAATAAGTCGTAATTTTTTTTGCTATTTAAAAAAAAAATAATAATTAATTTGTAATGGAAATCTAAGAAAAAATCTATGGGACCGCGGACCACCGGTTGGGAAAAACTGCTCTAGCGCCTATATACGGGGAAGATATGTAAAATTATTATTTGATTTTTTAATTGATTTCTGTTTCCTCTCTCCGATGTGGTTACTCGGACAAGGCCGAACGATGACAGTTAGAAATAAAATAATTACCGACAACATTGATATCGGTATAATATGACCACAGCAATAATATTAAATTGAATCGACAATTCGACAGCGGACGGGGCCATACAGAAAAACATCGCGTCGGTTTGACGGCTAAAAAAAAAAAAAAGAAAAACCCGCCACCACCGCTAACGAGACGTAAATATTATATTCTGCCTGCATAAAATAATAATTTTGCTGTTAGCATGACGTTTTCTGTACGCGTTCACTATAAATATATATTCGAGTCATTGATATTATTATTGCTATTATATTTTTTATTACTATCGATTTTTTTTTTTTTTTAGCGTACCAATACTCGGTCTGCGCTTTTAAGGCGCGCGTCATACAGGGAAAACAAAAACTGTCGGGTTACACAGTATTTTACAGACGAGACGAAAAATTTGAAATGGTAGGATATATTATACAGGGTTATTTAGTTTATAATATAATATACTGTATGCAACGATAAAAAATCAATCATCGTAAACGAAAAATGATTACTACAAAATAAATTACAATCGTTCGTGTAAATATTTGACGAATTTTATCATCAATTTGAATATAAAACGCCGATAAAAAAAACATTACAACTAATTTTGTATTAGCATATAACCAAATAAAAACCGATACGAGTATTTGGTAATCGTTTAAGGTCTCTGAGATTATTTCAGAACTGAATTACAACAAAATAAAATAACATCAACCGTTATTACGTAAATATTCCTGTTTTTTTCCGGTGTTCCTCATTATTGAGGATTATTGAAACTAAAAAAAATCGGAAAAATGACTATCCCAATACACCAACTAGGTACAATTCGCTATCAGTGGTTACCCCTAAAGTTGAAGATCAGAACAGGATTTCTGGGATAAAAAATTGTTGAAAACCTTTTTGAAAAAAATAGATTGGTAAATATATTAATATTATTTTTTTGTTCACAAAAAAATATTCGAAACATAGTTTTAAATTTCTGCAAAGGAAATTTTCTATAGCCCTATAGTAGTAAGTTATTTATGTACAGTTTTACCTTCAACCGGATTATGATTGGCCCATGCATGATATTACGATTATTTTGATACATTGAATTCATCGTGTTTGTCAAATATAAACAGGAAAAATATTAATTCTAAAAACATTCGAATATGTATTCTGAATATCTTTTCATTTATTTATTCGAATACGTATTCTTAATAGTTTTGTGAAACCCAAAAAAAAGTAATTCACCTTGTAACATATCTTAGCGAAGAATTTGATAGTTTTAGATTTTGAGCGTATTGAACAAGAAATGTATGGTTTTGCTATGATGTGTGTGATTTTTAAACATTTTTTTTCCGTCTGTAACACAACTTTTTGACCAGAAATCTTGCTCCTATAAAAAAACTTTACAGGAACTTTCTTGTAGAATTTTGGATTGAGTTAGAATGGTGCACGGCTATTTTTTCGCACTTCTTCTTCTATTACCCGACAAGAATTTTTCAAATCGAAACCGGTCGAATTTACATAGAACCTATATAATACTCCAGGTTTTGTTTTGTTATTTTTCTACGTCATTTATTTTTATTTATTTGTATTGCATATATTTTCGTTTTACTTGAAATAACAACGGTTGTTAACAAATCTGCCTCACCTCCCTCTCCTCCCACGACAAAGCCATTTGACCGCCACTGCCTGTATTTTACCCATTTATATTAGTACGGTTATATTATGATGACGTAATAACGGTTTGGAATTAAATCGTTTTGAAATTTATCATGCCGGTTTAGCTTAATACCTATAGATAATATAATACGCGATTATATAATATGCCCCTGAATCAAATCGGTTTAGTGTACATTTTGTAAACCGATTTAAATTTAATTGTTTGTGATTTAGTTATATTGTTGAAATCGAATCAAAATAAAAAAATACTTTAGTTTTTTTTTTTTTTTTTTTACAAATATTTGGTTGAATTTAGAATAAGATATCAGCACACGACTTACAACAATTTATTTTTAACTTATATTACCATTTGATAAAACGATGTGCTTGTACGTTTGCCTCCCCTTAAAAAATACATTATTGTTGCGACATTCAATTTATTATTAGGGCCCGGGACATGACAACTTATGGTACGGGTGTGGGAGGCGGAAATCCTATTCTTTTTTCAAAATATTTCAGTGTAATTAAGTACACCCCTTTTAATTACGTCACAATGACGTAAGACATTTATAAGCCGTTTGCGGGTACCATGATACCATCTCTTTTTACACTTTTTCGCCCCCTTTCCGATTGTTTTTTTATTCAAATCCCGAGTTGGCCACCCCCAACTACCGGAACAAGAGAGGAAACAGTATTTTATGCACAAAATTGTCATCTCCTGCGGAAGTTGCGGTTGTCCGTGCACGTAGCACGGGTACGACTCGACCGGTCCGAGACACCTAGTGGTGCACATTATAGTTTCTCTTTAGTTATGTACCAAGTATTTTTTATTAACATAATAATACAATAGTTTCTGCTTATAGGACGCGCGGTTCGAGGAGTGATGGAAAGTCGGTGGTTAAAAAAAAATCGTAGGCCGCGGACAAATATTTCACGAACGCTGAACAAATGCCAACATTTTTAGAGACGGCGAGTTATTGTATTTCGAACGAGCGGGTTTGATTTTTTTTTTTTTTAACCTACTCCGTCAACAGTCGTTAAAAATCGATTATTAAATATTTTTTTGTTTTGTTCTAAAAAACCTTTGTCAACATATATTTATCGAATTATTTTTTTTATATATTTACACCGCGATTGTTTCTGTTAGCGCGCGTAACGGTATAACGCCGTGATATATATATATATATTTTTTTTTATTGAAAAACATGGATTTTCATAAATACGAAGTTTCTGAAAATCTCTCTGTAACGTATGAGAATAACTATAATAATAGAATGTCGATCATTTTGTTCGGGAAAATTGTTGTTTTTTTTTTTCGTTTTCGAAAATCCAATAAAGACTGCGATGGCTGTAGTACCCGAACAGCCACAGATTAATATTTTTAATCTCTTTCTCGCTGACAGTATTTATCGTTTTACCGGAACGCGTATAAAATATTATTATAATTATTAGTATTATTACATAATATCGTGTTGAATATGAAATTAAATTTTTTTTTTTTTTCGTAACTTAAAAACGGGGTAATCTTGTGACTAATGGTCGCTCGGTGAACAATAATTTGTCCGTTAACCTAATCTTAGTTAATATATACGTGTCGAATTATTTGTCTTCAAAGTTAGATTTAATAACCGTTTAAATTACCGTTAGACCAACAAAATTAATTATTTTCAATGATAAATGATGACGAATCGATTATATAATACATTTCGAAGAACATATTTTTAGATTTTATTTTAATATTGTTATATAATTCGTATGGCTTTGAGCCACTACAACACTCGATTTTAGAACAAGCAGGCCAATCAGTGTCGTGTACCCAAAACAATTTTAGAAACAGATCGTTATGAGGAGAACATTCGGCCACAGGAGGAGAGGGGACATAATCGGAAGTTTCGTATATAAAACGAGTCCATTCGATCGTGTGCGACTGCAGAGGATTATAAAATCGTATTCAAATTTTTAATTAAAACCGTTCCAAGTATATTACTATTATATGTTTTTGAAAAGGAAATGCTAATGAAAACGAAAAAAATAAAAATATATATTCCACTAAACATGTATTGACGTAGTCGTATTAAAATAACGAAGGATGACGGTATAGTGGGACGAATACTACGATATTTGTCTGCAATTTCCAACGATTTTACAAAAGTTTCCTGAAAAGCGGTCTCTGAAGCGTATAAAGAGCAAAATACATTGTAAGCATCAATATTTCAAACTACAGCCCCGTTTTCAACAAAATTATTTTAACGTAAACGTATTCATAACTATTTTGTCTTAGAAATATTCGAGTCAGTAAAGAAATATATTTATAAATATTTTAATATTCACTTGACAAACGTTGTCATTTGTTTTTAAACTCTGAGCGAAGCGAAGAATGTATTGGTTTTACTATAATGTGTGATTTTTTTTCTGTCTGTAAACAATTTCTACTAGAAATCCTGTTCCAATTTTCAAGTATAGTACCTTTCTTGAAAGCAATTTGGATCTACTTGGTTTTTCAAAATTATTTTTCGGATAATTTTTGATTTTCTTAATAATTGGGAAAAAACTTATGAAACACGGGCAAATTTACGGCAAAATTCTGTATCGTTATTTTAATTTTTTTTATTATTGTAACTCCGTTAAACATAATTATAGAGACTTAACATTTTTACAGAATATTAATATTAGCCCTTTTTAGACATGGGAAAATTTTCAAAATATTCTGATGATTTTTGAGCGATATATAAGCATTTATTTTTAAATTTTTATTTGTTTTGTGTGGATAAAAAACGTAAAAATTATACGTCATTTCATAATACGATTAACCAAACTTCGCTCAGAATCATTTTTCGTTCGCAATTTGATTTATCGTTGCATACCGATATAAATCAAATTGTCCTCTATATACTATTTTCCCAATTTTTTTTTAAAATCTTTCTTCCATTACAAGAAACAGACATACAAATACAGAACAGTTTTACAGTTTTGTAAATGTTTAAATTCGCCAACCAATTGTAAACTTTATGTTTACACACCAAGAAAACAAAAACGTAACGTATAAACGAGGCTATTTAGCGAACATTTCTCTTTTTTTTCTCCATATAATCTCGCCAGGTATATATAAAATATCTTTCAAAATCGATATTTTTCCCCATCAGTATAATAATGTGTAGAATTTTATTTCTGCCGTCATGCTGCACAGCCGCCGCTCGTGAAAACTTGTGCGGTTTTTTTAATTTAATTTTAATATCGCAAAGCTCGGAAATATTTAATAAGCATACCTTTACGTAGTGTTATTCATTTTAAAGGAAAAAAACATCGGCGACGGCGGCGTAGAATCGGAAGAGGCAGTTTATAGTCAGTGCCCTCCCACCTTCTCAAAAGGGACACCTGACGTAGCACCTTATTGTGTTATTAGTAGGGTGCGGATTTAAATGCTCTAAAAAACAAGAAAAATGCCTTAAACAAATACAATTTAATGTACTAATAAAAAAAATTGTTAAAAAATACCTTAAAAATTAATTATTCTATTGAAAAAAAAAACTTTTTTTTATTATATAAATTTTCAAATATAATTCTTCAACGATTATCGGCCAGTGTTGTTTTGTATCTTTAGAAACTTCGTTCTACGTCAACTGAAGTCATATAGGTGCAAACATCATATGAGTAAATGTTTTTCTCTACTCACATGTTGTGTCATAGTAAATTTTTTTTCGGCTGCCACTTTTATATCACAAATTTTACAAAACAGTACGCTTCCATCAGTCGAAATTGCTCCTCCAAATCCTTGAACGTATGAACGCAAACGTCAAACATCTGATGCTTTGACTTTAGGCATTTTAAAAAATAATCGATAAATTAATTACACAGAACTATAAAAGTCACTCGGGAATCAGTTACAGACAAGACTATACGCAATACTAAACAGTAAACACAACAGTACAAATAGTGCAATACGACTACATTACGACATCGATAAATAGTTTATCGTTTTCTTAATTACAGCCGGCATCGTATTTATGAGGTACATTGGGTAAAACCATAATAATACATTTTAAAAATAGCAATATTAATTTTTTTTTCTTTTAAGAGGAAATCAAAATAAATTTTATCGAATTTTCTGATAACACTATGAAATATGTAAAAAAAATAAGAAAAAATGCCTTAAAAACTTAAAAATGCACTTAAAATAAAAAAAAAATTCTAAAAATGAAAATTAAAAGTATTTATTTTTTAATTCTATAATATATGAAACGAATTGTGTGCTTCGGAAATACTGTTTTAGGACAATCAGCAAAAAATGCAATTTGCATTGAAATCCGCACCCTAATTTTTATGTTATTTCTATGAACGGGAAACGTACAACCGTAATACCCGAGTGATAGCAATCGTTATTATTGATTTCGCTCCAAACGGGTAATATTTAATTTTAATCGATTTTCGCTATGACATTAGCATTATTATTTACAGGGCAATTAATTAACGTTCAACAGTTTTCGACGTTTATTTATTATATATTATATACGTATATACGCATTAGCGTTAGTAGGGGCACCTTTACGATGATACACGTGGGTAATACATTATATAATATTATAATATTATGTTAATTGTTGATTAATAGCACCGACAGCAGCTGCAGGCTGGGCTCTCGCAAATCGCACGATATCTACAATTGTGCGCGCGAGAGTTAAATTTACATTTAAATCGTTTTCGATATTTATAACGTTAAAACGTTACGATTCTCCGCGGATTAATTTATTTCGAAACGGTTCGCTTATAATATTAAATTATGATTTTCCGCGTCCAATGTCCGAAATAAACCGAGAGACGGTATACAAAGTACGTGGTAAACTGCAATTTAAACATTTTTGTTTTTTTTTTTTTTTTATTGTTTATTTCACAAAAGAAAAACGTATACGAACAATAATCAATAGTTTATAAATATATTTCACTTGAAATTTGCAAATGTGTCTTGTAAAGCCGTCTAGTGATGACGGTCACACCGATTTCATACGTAAAACTGAAATCACCGTAAGATAGTTTATTACGCAAAACACCAGGGCTGGCCCTAGGGTAGGTTAACCGGGATAATTGCCTAGGCCCCGCACTTACGCCGTGCATAAACTAGCCAACTATAGTTAAATTGAAAAAAAAATATACCGTAGAATTTCAGTTGGAATATACTTATATGTTTGTAATAAGACCAATAGTATTAATTTGGATATTTAACATCTCAATATAGAGGTAATAATTATTCGATAGGCTTAAATTAGTAAATTAATTAATTATGCCACAATAATTCGTACTAAATATATCTGTGTGTGTGTTTGGGGGGGGGGGGGTAGATAAAAAAAAGGACAAGCAAAACGATTTTATCCGGGGCCCCGTAAAAACTAGGCCCAGCCCTGGTAATCATGAGTTTTCAACTCAAGTATTACAACCGTATTAATTTAAAGAAACTATGAAATAATTACAATATTATAATGGCAAAATATTTCTTAATAATTATTTTAATTACAGAATGAGTATTACACAATGAATAATATAATTTTAATTTTATTAGATTAATTTAATAACAATCAACATCAATATATTTAAACGTTAATTTTTCTAAAATTAAATATTGTAATTTGCATATAGTGAATACATAATTAACCATTTTTATCTTTAGGTCAACAGTCACCTAAGTAAATTTCTGCTGTGCTTTATTATTTTTCATCAAAATTATGTTTCGTGAAATTTGTATATACTAAATTACAATTATAAATTAAAAGTTTTATATGTATTCTAATTCCATCAAAACAATTTAGATTAAAACTGATAATTGTTTAGCATTTAGTTTTTTAACGACTTTCACAAAACGTGTAAAATCTGTGGATTAGTAAAATATAATTGTTTTCCATGTATTATCAAATACCATAAACGATATAACGGGACATTGTGCAAAAAGAGCGGCGGACAATTTGTTGTCAGTGAATAATTTGCCTACACTTTGTCCCTTGGATGAAAATTGCCGCTTTCCATACAAAGTAATAAATGCGCCGCGCCGTTTATATTTAAACGTATTATATTAACACTACCAGGATCGAGCGCGGGGGGGGGGAAAAGAGGTGACGAATTAAAAATTCAAACTCAGATCACGTATAAAACGTCTGGTTGTGTACCTACCCGAACAAATGATTTACCTATAATACGTCTTTTATTTATACAAATTATTGAGTACTTTATATTTTTTAAGAGGTTCAAACCCCCGGGCCCCTTCCCGCGTTCGCCAATAAAAGCAGTCCGTGCTTCTCTTATCCGGTACATTCTAGGCGAGTTTTTTTTCGTTATAATCTAATTGGTATTTGTTTTTTAATGCATAAATCACGTTACATTATACATTAAATTATATATCTGGACGTCTGGCATCGTTGTACATTTTGGTTATACGCAAGATTGTATTGCACGTAAATCGATTTGAATTTATTTATAATAATAACTATTACCCGTATCAATAATGCAAATAACAAAAAAATTATGGAAATATTCCAGAATCAGCAGATCAATTAACGAACCATACATGAAACATTAAAATATATAATTACATAATATCAAATGGTTCAAATGGTGATTCGCTTATTTACATTACAACTGAATAAAATTTAAATCGATTTCTCGAAATAATAATGATTTTTTATAGTGAAATAATAATTTAAATGTTCAAATCGCTTGTTGATATTGCAATTGTCCGTAAGAAAAAAAAAATTTAAAAAAAAAAAGAAACAAAAAGTTAGCTAGACAACTATCAAAAACGTTATAGAACAAAGAAATGAATTTGGAGCGAAAGACCAAATACCGATGAAGTCTGATCATTACAATCGGTAAATTAAACATTTTGCCTCAAATCGTGAAAATAGACATAATTTCGCTGTCATCGAGTGTACTCCTCGAAATACAACCGTATCGTGCGAAAATCATGATCACGAACGATCAAGTGATTTATTCGTTCACCTGCGTGTCGTAACCGAGGATGTTAAAAACGGGGGAAAAAAAGTCACAGCATTTGAAAATAATATTGTAATAGAAAAAGTATATTTTATACTTTGACAGTCTGAAATCTTTATATCGTCGATAAATTTCCATTTTCGTGTTCGCTATTTGTCTTATTTACACGTCCGCCAGCAACGGTAAATTGTATTACGATGTTTATTAAAATTGATTTTTTTTTTCTTTTAATTAAAGTGTTGATCAATATTTCACGGTTTCGTTCGAAGAAGCCACCGTAGTCTATTTTAATTATTATACTTCATCGATACATTTTTTTTAGGAATCATTCGTATTCAATGATTTAATTTACGAACACGACGTATGTGTTTTATCAAAAAAAAAAGTGTTTATAGAAGTAAGTATACGGATTAAATATCATTGTTATTCGACTAGTAATAGTTTGGTAAAATTATAAAAAAAATTAATTGTATTATTTATGGTAAAGTAGCATTGGATAAAATGAGCGATGTTGTAACGAAATTGATCTTACATTTCAAAAATTATTAAAATTGTCCTACTGATTTTTACTGGTTTTTCCCCAACCATTAAGAAAATTACAAAGAATATCAATAAAGACTTACAAATGTACGAACTATGGACAAATAAGGAAAATGGAAAAACTATTTTTTTTAAAAATACACATAAAACAATTTTTTAAAGTATTGCGGTCTTTGTGTGTTTGCTTAAAAAAATGTGTCCACATTGCTTACGGTGTCAATTGTATTGAATCAAATAATGTTTACAATTACAATAGAGGGAATAAGTTTTCGTCCGGGTGTTTTCGGCTCACCGCATCACTCCCAACGATCGTTCACGTGCAGGTGAACATGTGGGTAGGTATAGGTAAATAAATTGCTAATTATTGTTGGAAATATTTATAAAGTTTTCGGCATACAGAATTATTTACGATTTGTATAACTCGACGAAAATAAGGGTTTACGTATTTATTCGGAGCAAATACGATTTTGCTACAATGTCGTTTCGGATTCTGTAAAAAAAAAAAAGAAAAAAGAAAATCGTATTTGTTTTCTAAAACGAATATAAAAATAAATAAAAAATTGTCGAATACATTTACAAACGTCACCACGTTTACACCGGTCGATTAAATATTCGCTTTCGTTGTTCACATCGAATTCGATAGTTTGAAACTAATAAATATTATTCTATATTATTATTGTCGATTGTTTGCAATACGCAGAGGCTCTAAGTAAATTGCAATTCGTTTTTTTTTTTACGTGTGTTAACATTTGCTAACGATATATTTCAACATTTAACTAGGCAACATTGTCAATACGGCAGAGTGTGAGAATGATATTAGATTTTAAAAAAGTAAAGAATATGTGTTTTTTTTTGTTTTTCCGACTGTGAACAACTTTTCCTCCAGAAACCTTGCTCCATTAGATTTTGAGTAATTTTGAGTGTAGCATCTTTTCTGAAAGAATTTTGTATTAAACTTTGAGTAAAAATAATTCTTAAGTGCTGAAATTTTCGCAAAATATTAATATTATCCTTTTCTAGACGTGGTAAAATTTTCAAATCACTCTGATTTTTAGACATTTTAAATTTTCGTGTATTTGTAAAGTTTTATTTTGGTTATATATGGATAAAATTGGTTTGGTCTAGCAGAAATGTTTGAAAAATTACACGAGGTTCATCATAAGTTGTATTTTTTAGTTAAAATAAAAAAAGTTAAGCGTATTATAATGATTTTTAAAATTTTTTATTTGCGATTTAGTTGTAAATTTCGTAAAAATTACAGCAATTTCAAAACACGATACTGCGATACTAAGATTCGGCGACCGTGGTATAACAGTTACCTAATATGAACGAATCGCTCGTATCCGACAGTTAAATTAGTCGAATAATCGGACAATTACTGATATCTGTTATCACTGCGTATGACGTCAAACGGGTCGGGGAAATTAAATTTTAAACATCACTCGGTGCTGGTCGTGGCGCGTGCCTTTTCATTTCTCCGACCGGGCCGTAATTGAGTTTTCTAGTAAATTAACACAGTCGAAGTACTGCGGACCTTCCACGTCAAAATAGTTTTCACGCGAGCAGAATAAAACATGACTGGATTGCGGATTTGAACTGTGAGTACATTTTTTGTAACTATCAATACACTAAATCCTGATAGTGACGGGGTTAGGTTTAACCTATGCCCATTTACTTTTTAATTATTATTTTTTCGCTACTTTTAAAACAAAATGTGCAAAGACCGTGGAATCTATGTCGATTTATTTTGAAAATAATTATTTTGTGTCATTTTCAAAACTCAAAAGCCCGAGGGCGTCAGAGAACCTATGACCATATTTTTTTAAAAATAAATATTTTTTGTTACTTTTACAACAAAAATGCCCAAAAGGTGCCCGGGCACCTTTTACACATTTTTGTTGGTAATTTTTGTAACAAATGCCCAAGAACTAATTGAACTAGGTACGTAATTAGTTAAAACTAATAATTATTGATAATATTACGTATTATATAATTTCAAAATGATTTACGGAAGTCGATTAATTGATAAAACGACGAGCGGACTCGCTGTTTATAATATCCAAATCTGTTATCGTTTACGCATTACGAACCGATAAACCTCGAACCACCGCGGTGTTCATTCCTTTGACGTTTTCCCTGTAGGTTTCATTATAAAATTTTCATTACCTATATGTATACACACAGCAAACGAACGATATCACAATTTCACATCGACCGCGCACACTAAACCTAATTTATGTTTTATTGATATTTCGGCGTCGCGGGACACCGAAAAATAATAACGTTCTTAAACCCGATGAAAAAAATAATCGATTACGTGAAACTTCTTTCGGAGCTGCAGCGTGAGAAGTTTGTGGCAATCATAAAAAAACACCTACAAATTCGTAAAGTTAAATTTAAGATATATGTTAATTTTACCCACGTCGATATAGTGATTACCGTGGATAAATTTGTATTTATTACGTTAAATTTCCGTGGCATTTATACGTAATCGATGAAATCACTGGCAACGGTGGCCACGACACCCGCGTATCACAGTGCAATCGGTGACAGTTTCGGCAATCATTTTCTGAGGAGGCGATAAATGGATAACCGTTAATTAAAAATATTCTTCTTTTTACGACGAATTCATATATGCATTGTACATTTCCAAAATGTGTAATTAATAAAGAATAATTTTTAATTTGATTTAAATTAATACTAGACAGGTATATTATATTAATCAAATGTATAGTAATATTTTTTTTTCTATTCTCCGTTTATTTTAAGGGAGACGATGACTTGCTTGCCTCGTCGGGAAAACCGCCACCGGTTGCCATCATACCTATGGTAAATACTTAACTTAATCTAACTTTGGTAAATATCCCAGGCGGAATAGGCGTTCCCGGCTGCCGTGAGTGATTTGTTTTTTGGCAGAAAACTAGGAACGTGAGATGATGGCAGATTTTCAATTTTGTGTATAAAATATTATTCTGCGAACAGTTTAATATATTGATAATTGACGATTTCAATTTTCTGAAGCGACAAACCCAACGTGTGTGCGTGTGTGTGCGCGTCATCAGTCTCTCACGCATTTGTTACCTTGGAAAAATACACTGTTGTTTTTCAACCCGCTACATTTAGTTGCGAGCACGCGATACACTTAAATTGCTATCGCGGCGCACGTTCGGAATACGAAACAAAATTTTTCTCCTGAGATTCTCGCCACAGTGTTCGACCCGTCGTATCTAATTTACGATGCTTTTAGAACGATTTCCAAGGGGAAATTTGTATCCGAGCACTATTATATGTTTGCACGGGTCGTTTGCTCGTCGAAACACGCGATGACGATAATAAACGCGGACATTTCCGACACCTGTATTATAGGGGAAATAAAAAGAAAACTCACGGGTGGGCCGCTGTTTTAGGTGAGAAGTTGCGAAGGCAGGATATAGAAGGGAATGCAATTTATATGTGTACGCAACAATCGTTGCTAACGAAAAACGATTCTGAGCGAAGTTCGGTTAATCGTGTTTGGAAATGCCGCCATTTTTATGTTTTTTTTTTTTTTATCAAAATTTGCATTCTGTTCATTTTTCGAAAGTGAACAAATTTAGGTATAATTGTCAAATATTTAATTTTAAAATCTAAATAAAAACTGTACGTTTCGTGTAGAACTACACGTTATTTTTACATATCGACTTATTGCAGTTTAATTAAAATATAATTCGAACTATTACTATAGTTACTGACCTTAATATTTATTGGCCACTTGTTTCAATTCCGGTTAGTTAGTTTTTGTTTTACCTAAATACACTAAAAATGTATTATGTTTTTTTTTTTAAAACATTTTATAAGTCGTATTATTATTTCGTATATTTTAAAATTTGTCGAAACACAAGTTTTTTTTCTTTAGGAGTAGCAAAACGATACCTATATCGCTACCCCCGAAAAACGTACGGGGTAGAAATATTACGCCCTTAGTGACGTCTGCGCGTATAAAACGTACTTTATACATAATAAAACTATTTTTACTGCGCAGTATTGTCCCGAAAAATATACGTAACTACACTTCTCATCGTTTTACTTCTTAAACATAGTCACTTAAGTCACTTTTTTAACTGTAAACACTTACGTAGCACTTATCAATTATTCAGACTATCGGTGCTCGCGAAAAATATATAATATATAATATTTTATTCTCTTTCTACAACGTGCAGCTACAGCAATATATATATATATATATATACGTAAAATATATACCTAAGTTTAAAATGCTTTGTGTAAAACGCACGATAGCGATCGATATTATAATAATTATACGAAGATACCATGCGGGCTGTACAATATATATAGAATATTCCAATGTTAAGAATAATGTATAATTTAAATCTCAATGGAAACCGCGTTTTCCCGAATGTCACGTACAGATTTAACTCTTTTTACGGTGCAAGACAATCGTATATTTTATGCCCTTGCCGGTCTACGGGGGTAACCCGCAGCACATATTATTATTATTATCAGGGTTCGGGACGTATAGCTCTTTAAAACACGATAATAAGCACTAAAATATGCATTAAAACCCGTAAAATAAGCATACAAATCTAAAAAAAAATATGCATTTAAATATGTATTCATTTATAATTTTTATACAAGTAAGTATAGTATTACATTCAAAAATATACAGACATTTTACTTTCAGTTTTAAAGAAATCTGTATTATTTCCTGAAATAAGTATCTTCCTTAACAATTTATACCTACACGAAAATTATTATAACCTACGAGTTATAGATAACAAAAACATATAATTGCATTAATATATTTTTTTTAATAGGTTCTTCTCTTAATTTCACTGATCCATTAAAATTTTTATAGTTTTTGTTTAAAATTCGAAGAATTTGTCAAAAATATGCAATAAAAAAGCCCGAAAGCTTAAAATAAACACTTTATTGTAAAATCTATGAAATACGCACATTCAAATTTCAGATTTGATATCATGGTAACCAGAAATTTATTTATTTCGCACACTGCTATATTTTACAATAAATAACAAAAGTATACAAATGTTTTAAGTCCCGAATTTTGATTATTATCTTGTACCGGGTTTTCGTCGCGTAGCAGCGGATCTAGAATTAGGAGGGCGCTGTGGGAGTCGGTCATTATCGCAGAGAGGCAACTTTTTTAAGGGTTAAAAATCGGGACCGTGTCTACTTTTGAAATGCTTATTTGAAAATACTAAAACGAAACGTGCAGTTTTTATATAAATTTTAAAATTAAAAATTTGAGTTTAAATATTGACAATATCGTCATCACAACATGAAATTAGTTGTATTTGAATATATTACCGATATTATTTATTAGCGAGCGACAAATTTATTCACTTTCGAAAAATAAACAGAATGCATAGTTTTTGTAGATGATTTTTATTTTTGCTAATGAAAATATTCGGGTTTTTGACTCTGGCGACGTCCATGTTTATACGTATTAGGTAGGCACGCGGTTTATAATGTGAATTTGTTGTCTACAGCTCACATAAACTGGCGTTGAACAGAAATTTGATCAATCCGCAATCATGATTTAAAAATATATCGAACGGATTAGAAATAATTTGTTTAAACCGAAATCGATCCGTTATCCGAATATTAAACACAATCATGATCAAAATATTAATTTTATTGACGACATCATAAAACATTAATAATATTAATGAGTAACTGCGTCTAGTGTCTATTGTCTACTAAAATGAAACACAAATACACAACCATTCCACAAGATTTTTGTGATTAACTTGGCATCAGTATTTATATGAATGAATTGCCGGCGTTGCCAGTTTGTATATAAGAATTTATTTTCCATTTTATCTGCAATAATAAATATAATCAATTATAACAATTGATTTAATTGATTAATTCAAATTTTGTTAACAAATTAAATTTTATAATTTTATAATAATAAATCCACATTATGCTTGTACAGTTTCGTTTTTGTTATCGAAATCACCGAATATCGAACTTATTTATTTCCTATTATTTTTTCATTACATAAATTATGCAAACGAATATATACGATTCATCATATTATAAACTTACTATGACAAACGATATTGTTCGCCCGTACCAAAAAGATAACTGTGATAAGTGAACAAATACGGCAATATAGTCCGTATTTTATCCATAGGGGCAAATATTGAAGCTGATTACCACACATAAAGTTGAAACCTGTCTATGTATAATTTTTTTTTTTTTTTAAATAAATATTGATATAATATGGAGTTATAGTGTTTCCCCGAGATAAGAAAATATATACCAAATTACCATTTATGCGCATTTTTTAATTTCCAATAATAAATACCTTATACGCATACAATATTATAATATTAAAATATACCTTCCCAGTCAAAAATACAAATTATAATTTTTCGACTACACATTATACATCATCATACTACAGCCGTCCCAAAATCTACGCATATTAGAGTATTAGATGTTGCGTTGTGTTTTCGTAGTTTCAGGACAGGTGCTGTTAGAATTGTCATTGAATGTATTAAGAACAATCCTAGTTGAATCAATTGATATCATATTAATATAATCAACATCTAATATACGTAGATTTTGGGGCAACTATATGCATGTTGGTTCAATTAGGAATATTATATTGAATATAGTAATGATGTCTACATAAATACAGAGTGAATGGTTTTTATCTTATCTCGATCCTGCGATTTCCTCACGGAGGGTTTTAAGTAAATTTGATTTCAGTTTTTTCATTTATTATGCGAATTTTTTTAATCTTTATTAACATTACATTGTCGATAATTTACCATTACTTTTTATATGGGTACCTTAAATGGGTATACATTTTTCATTTGAAACTCGCCTAACAATAAAGATCCGAAAAGAGAATATTTGTCTAAGAATGTGGTTATATTACATAGGCACAACTACACGCATAAATTGGATTTATCATTTATGAGTTATAACAATATAAGTCGACAGTTTAGTACGGGAAATGATATAATACGTTTCATATCCGTTTGTACACGATAGCGCATCGTTCCCCAATCCTTCTACTCCTGCTCCGGTGTTTATGGTATACGAAATAAGGATATCATTTCGAAATTATCGCGTGTATAAGATCATTAAACGCGGATTCTTAACGGTTGAAAAAAAAAAAAATCAATTTTACTCGAAATTTTCGTAGATATAATATTGTTGGTTCTCGATAAAAGCCCGGTGCGGCTATAAGACCGATATAAATCAAATTAATAAATATCAAGTGAACAAACGCAGGTTTATAATGCACAAAACGCGCCCTGGCAACGTCATTTAATATCATATTAGTTTGTACAAACAGCGAGTAAACCGAGTAATACCGTTAATACCGCGATTTCGTTATGATAATACCAATTAATATGAAGCTGAAATATAATAATAATTGTCGATTAGTTTTGTACCGGATTTACAACGATCAAAAATAATTTCAGAATTTATTATCCACTGAATGATCTACTGATTTTGTCGTAATAATTCCTGGCGTTTTATTAGTTTCCGTGTTCTATATAATAAAATGCGATTTTTAAACATTTGTTTTATTTTTAGCTATTACAATTAGAGATATAAATAACAACTATAATAAAAACGAAATAAATACTAATTGCACAACAATGGAGACAGATTTCTTTAATATATTTTCAAATTTAAAAAAAAAAAAAATAATAATAAAAACAATCTCCTAATATCACAAACAAAATACTCTAAATTGTTCACAACATATTTTAAAATAAGTGGATTTTTCGCCCGACGGTATTTTATTTGAAAAAAAAAGAAAAAAAAAAATATAATACAGAGAAATATTAAAAGACATTTTATACTGTTCGGCATAGTTAACAAATATTGCGTTCATATTTTAGATTTTGAGCAAAGCGAGCGATGGATTTTTTTTTTTTAACGTTTTGGTCGATGATCGGTATTACAAGAATGTAAAATGTAGACAGTGTTATAAACATGCGGTTTCGGGTCGGCATCAATCGCACGATCAACTTATTCATTCGGTATTAGATGAGGTGCCCAACCCGTTTTATAAATCGTTGGCTCGACAATTGAATATAGCGAGCAACCACCGCACGAAATCGACCGCATCAATAATATCTATTCGCCCAGCCCGAATACCAAAGATAATAATTCCGCAATACGTTCGTTTAAACATCCGAAACGTATAAAATATATCGTTGCGGTGACATTGCACCGTTTTTATTGACTTAAAACCGTTTCGGTGACGTTCTAGACCAGGGATGGCAAATCCGTGGCACGCGAACATTTCGAGTAACCTAAATATGTATTACATTATATTTTATCGTTCCCTGTTAAAATATAAAAATTAAATAATACCGTGTATGTTGTCGTTATCGTTGATACTAATATATAACTAATATAACCAAATGACATCAAGTGTACAACAACAACAACAACAACAAAAAAAAAAAAATACATTTAAATCAATACAGTTTTACATATATTAATATATTTTTCATCATTTTACGGCACGCGGGAAAAGAAAATGTAAAAAAATCAGGGAATTTTCGGCACGTGACGTTAGACAAATTTGATAACCCACGTTCTAGGCCATACAAATATAATGCGATAATTTGATTTTTCGATTTTTGAACACTTAGATTTTAGATTTTGAGCGAGGCGAGTAATGTATTATTTTCTTTTTCTGTTTGTAAACAGAATATATACTATTTGACCAAAAATCTAGCTCCATTAATCAACTTCAGGTGTGATTTTTAACGAAGAAAATGTCCACTAGTTGGTGCATTAAGGGAGGACATTTTTTGATTTTCTTTGTGCTTTTCTTAATGATGCGGGCCAACCTTTGGAAAAAAAAAAGAATATTTACGCAACAACGATTTTCCGATTTTGTTATTTTGTTGTTATTTGGTTAAAAATAATCGTAGTCACTTGAATTTTCACCGAATACTTATATTATTCCTTTCTAGATACGGTGAAATAAACACAAAGTATATGAAAGTTTGCTCTATTCGTCATATAATTTGTTTTTAATAATTTCAGATTTTGACAGAAATCCTTAAAATAACTGCATTTTGCGTATTATTTTCCTATATAAGTGAATCAGTTTTATTTTGACCCAACAGAAATTCTCGAAAATTCAATACAAGTTCATCGTAAGTTGTACTTAATGGTGAAAAAGAAAAACGTTAAGTGTATTTTAAATGTTTTTATTTTTATTTTTATTATATGCAATTACATGATAAATAGTGTGAGGAGGAACAGCCTGTCCAGTGACAGAACCCTTAAAACCGGAACTGTCAAGATAGTTTTCACGCGAACAGGACAAACCACGACGGGATTGTGACGTTCTATAATAATAACTGTGAGTACTTTTTTTTGTTACCTTAAAAACACACAAAATCCCGAGGGTGCAGGGGAACCTATGCCCATAATTTATTGGAAATTATTATTTTTTTGTTACCTTTAAAATACGAATGTCCGTAGGCATCGGGAGAACCTATGCCCGTTTTTTGAAAGAAAATGATTGGTTTTTATTTTGTTACTTAAAAAAAAAAATGGCCGAGGGCACCGGGGGACTCATGACTTTGTTTTTAAAAATAATCCCGTTAAGACCTACAATTTTCACCTAAAACTTAGATTAGCATTTTCCAGACGTGATATAATTTTCGACACATTCTGATTTTGTCGAGTCGTTTTATAGCCGACATTTAATCGAGAGTTTTTTTTTTTGGTTATATGTAGATAAAATTATTTTACGGCATCGTATAAATACTCGATAGTTTTATACAGAAGGTTAAGTGGTTCTTATGACGGTAATATAAAAATGTATCACGATTCACCCTAATAACGATTTGTTGTTTTTTTTTTTTTTTTATAATATAAATGAATAAATGGAATGAATTTAATAACATGATATAATTGAACTCTAGAATTTATATAATTTTATGACATGCCTAAATACGTAAAAGTATAGAATTAATGTAAACCAAAGTTGTAAAATAAAATTATTTTACAATTATTGTACCGAAGACGTATTTACAGAACACGTTCGCTCCAATAACGCCGAAATATATTTTTAGAACGTTGTAAGAAAATTAACCCTTTAAAAGCCGACAAACAATATAATAAATACTATTTTCGTAAATCTTATATATAATGACCCAAATCGTAAAATAATTTCTATTTCGTAAACCGCGAGAATATGCGTCATCCGTCTCTGATATTTTGTGATGAAACAAAAAATAACAACATGTAGTTTTATTTTGATTCTATACGATTAAAAAAAAAAGAAAAGTAAAGATTTTCCGTTTCGTAAACAGAAACGTTTTTAAGAACGGGGTTTACTACGGAGGAAAACATTATGATGGGTTCAATTAATTACAAATTAAAAACTTTTTATTTTTAACCGATTGCTTGATTCTAGACACCGAATAATAATATTGAACGCAAAATTAAGAATTATGGAAATATCACAGCGAGATATAAAAAACTAACAATATAAAAAATAAAATGTTAACGACTGGTATATAAGTACAGTAATACGAATGTAGTTTATTACAGAATTTTCATAAAATATATGAATAAGATTATAAGGAAATAAATGGGACCGGATAGAAAAATGACCGTAATAAAATATACTCATTTTTTTTTTTTCTTGTAACGGCATCGAAAGGATTTTTAAGTCATAAAAGAATATAGCGGGATACAGGAGCGAATCCTTTGATCGGCGTACAGTGAATATAAAATACGATTGCTACATTTATTCTTTTTTTCCCCACTTTGTACCTATCGTAGTTTGCGTTTTTTAATATATGAAATCGCCAAAATAGTAAGAATACAGTATGCGGGTATAAGTCAATTTGTTGATTTTTCTTAAACGGTTTTATTTTTTTCTTTATTACATTTTGTCAAATAGATTAAACGCATTATTTTTATTTTTATTATTATAGTTTAATGCGACTTTAAATGGAAAATGATCGTTTTTAAATTGAGTTATGAACAATAAATTGGGTTAATTTCAGTTATTTATACCACCCACCGTGCCGTGTACAAAATTACTACTGTTAAAGAAATAAAAAAAAAAAATTATATTTTTTATTCATATACTATAGTTTTATTTGCAATAAAAACTATAATATTCTTGAAGATATGACGGAATATTTTAAATTTACCCAGAATCGTGTAACGACGTGGTTAAACATCGAACGCGTACGTTAAATCGTAAATACTCGCTGTAGTTTATGATTACTCCATCATAGTTTAATACATTGGGTTCGCGTTGGTAAAGTAATAAGTTAGATTTTTGTTGGAAAAAAAAAAAAAAAAAAATGTAAATTTTATTTCTACATTTGTGTCAGCTGTGGCAGTAATAAATCGCGGTTATAATCGTGATAATTACGTGTCAATATCTTGTTGGCAATGTTCACATTTATCCAAATATACTGAACGTTCGAATGAATAATAAATATTACGACATAAAAAATGCAAAAACGCAAAAAAAAAAAAAAAAAATCTATTACTTTTATACTGGCCACGCTAAATGCGAATGCCGTACGGACATGGTGAAACTATAATAATATTTTAACACTGGTGACAAGCTTCGTCGAGAGACAAATAATACGAATGACGGTCGTACATAACGAAAATAGGAGAAAACGAACCAGTTTGGGGCGGCGGCAATGGAACAGAAACGCCAAGGGGAAAAACCTCGAGGTTGACCTGGGAAAATAAAGATGAAGATTAAAATATTTACGTTCGGGTGTAGACAACCGAAGAGAAGGATAGTTCACAAGATACAGGTGATATAATAAGAGACGGGAGATGATGGCAAAGCGTATATAATTATGGCGGCGAAAAGTGTTAGACTGAATAAGGATTCTAGTAAAAAATGATACTATTCTAAATACTGATATTGTTGTACACGAATATTGACCATAATAATAATCGCATCGTTATGATCAGCGTTCGAATTGAGGAGGAACGGACGAATTTCCTCGTCTAGTGTTTTTTTTTTTTTTTAGCGTTCCCTTACTAATTATTTTTATTAGTCTCTTTTCGTAAATTACGAAATTATAAATAAAATAAATAATGACATTATTTTTTTTTTAAAACAAAACGTGTATGTTACTATCAACTCTGGTATATATTGGAAATATTGAACAGCAAAATCGAGTCGGATAATCTAAATTTTTCGATTAAATCCGGATTTGACTAATCCGAATATGTTCATCCCTAAATTAAATATGTATCGAATCGGAGAGGGAAAAAATGTATAAAACGTGACTTTTTATAAATAGATTTTATACGACGACCGTTTGAAATGCGGACGCGGGCGTAACGATTTTGCCCCGTGGAAAATGCAACAGAGGACTGAAATCGGGACCGCCGGCGACGTAGGTGGGTTTTTTTTTTTACACGTGGGTGAGATGTTATTTGACCGCCTCCTTATAAATTCAATATAGAATATTGCAGAGGGAGGCTATAATTTTTTTAACGAGCAAAACGTCATCAAAGCTTCCGAGCTATTGGCGCTCGTAACGAGTTATTCTAAGACAAATTTTAAACGTACAGAATACATAAATAATATTATTATTAAACAAATTAATTTTTCTATATCAGCTCAACTTTTTTCGAGTTTTATTTTCGGAAAGCTCATTTGTACCGAAGCCGACCGATACAATTCGCGGGGCTATATATATATTAGGAAATATAATTTGAACAATAGATTTTCCAATTGAATCGAAAAACGCCGCCCATATAAAAAGTGACGAAAATTCGCACATTTAGATATATTCTTAGAGAAATAACAAATGTCTATAAACCTACGAATAGTCTTAGGTTTTGGCAATTCGTTTATAGAGGCGTGACATTACGCGTAATTATTTTATTGTTATTTTAAGGAAAACAAACAAAACGCCGAATTTATATTGTTGAATTGTTCGACGAAATGATTCTAATCGAAAATTAGTCGACTACTGGTAATTATTTATTTATATTTTGAATATATTTTAAACGTGTACGCCGCGCGAATTAACGAGTTCAAAATGAATAATAATAAAAAAAAAAAACCGCACAGATAATAATCGTATTAAATTGTGTACGAAAATAAACGAGTATGGATATTTAAGAATCGGCATTGTCAATAAACCGTATATTGATTTTACTTCGAAGCATCGTATCTTTGTAGCACTGTATTTTTTTTTTTTTTTATCAATATAAATTTTTATTAGTAACAATAAATTATATTTAGAAAAAAAAAAAACAAAAAACCCAGTAAAATAATAGCTACCCCGGTACCGGTACTCCTCAAATAGTCCGATCAGAATCTAAAATAGAAATAATTCATTTCAACAAAAAAAAAAAAAAAAACATCCTTTACAATAACTTCTTCGCCAAAAACGATTTATTATACGGACAGGGGACAATATAAATATGTATATATCATCATAACGTTTTTGTGTTCATCATTCGATTGAATATAAAGGAAAATAATTTTTACCAAACTACTTATCTACTCGTACACATTTGATTAATGATCTCGTGGCAGTTTTTAATTCGTTAATCGATTTATTATACAATATACATTATACTTTCGTGAATTATTGTATACCTTTTTTAATTTTTTTAAAAACGTCTAAACTACTTGACATATTTTGTTATATCTTCTCCAGAGTCCTTTTCAATAATAATAAAAAAAACAAAAAAAATACCCAATGAGTTATATTAATTAATCATTTTGAAATGAGTATAGTTTTTTATTTATTTATTTTTTTATAATTATACGTTAAGGGGATATTGTAAAATTGAGTAAATTCGATATAGGTATTTTGGACATAAATACTAATTTCGACGGCCTCTAACGAATCGATTACCGCGATTGGGGCGAATCAAGATTTAGAAATACATCGACATTTAATATAGTCAAATACCAATAATATATAATATATTCTATGTATAATTAAAAAATGTAGATATAATTATACGTAATCAACCTCGTGTAAATATATCGGCGCAGTGGCGTCGTTCCAGTTGTTTTTCCCGTACGTGCGAGCTCCTTAGGCAGGCCAATTTTAACATTTCACCACCATATATATATATATATATATACATATAATAGGGCAGCCCTTATTTTTCAGTTTTTAAATTACAGTACCAATTACTTATGTACAGCAAATAAAAAAAAAATATCAGCAAAATTCGGGATCGATTATTCGACCGCTATCCGTGGCTTGGGGGTGGGGGGGGTCAACAATTGAGAAATGAGAGTTAATTTTCGTTTTACTATTATTATTTTAAAAAATTATTATGCATTCGCTCCTATCAGTTTCTAATCATAGTTGCTATTATATTATTTTATCATATCGACTATTGTGTGCTTTTCAAATTGCTCGAGATTGAACGAATTAAGAAGCTAACTATAATCCGACCAAAGCCTAAACAATTTCACATATTATATTTATATATATATATATATATATATATATATATAATACAAATTTAAATGTAATAATAACGTACAAATGATAACGGTACGCTATATTTGCGACGGGCCAATTGGTAGGACTGTTTTAATAGCAAAGGGCGCAACCGCGTATCCTGGTGCCCGCTCGCCCCTTCCAAATGACGCCCCCGTATTAGGACATCGAGTGTTTAATTAAATTGCACACGGGACCGGGAGGGATATATGTATAAACGTGTACAACTGCTATAATTTGATTTGCATTTTATTAATTCTGGCGATATTTTCGCGCCGACATATCAACCGCGTTACGTATAATATTATCCCTCGTCGTCGTGCTATATTATTTTGTGTTCGTTGCTGGGATAACCGTTCCGAAACCCGAATGCTAAGGGACGAGCAACTTTATTGAAATGTAATGTTTAATATACAACCGGAAGCCGATTAGCACAACGCTGCTTCTGCACCATCATCTTAAATACAAAAACCACTATTTTAATTAAAACGTATTATTATATAATATTTAAAAAGTTTTCATATAATATAACGAAAACTCAAATTGTTAAACTGTAATACTATTCGATTTCCCGAAAAGTGAAATAAAATGATTTTTATGTTTTATGATTTTATATTTATTATTCGTGTATATATATTTACCTATTGAACCGATGCTATATTTTACTTCGAAAACGGTATAAACGGATTTTAATGATTCCATTGGTTTTTTTTTTTTTTTTTTTTAAAACCCTTATATTATAATGTCATTTTGACGAAATAAAAAAAAAAAAAAAAAACTATTTTATTAGTTTCGTTATTTTATTTTTTCAGTTTCCATTTGATACTATACATTTTTGATTTGTATAGAAGAAATTCAATCGAAAATAATCGAATACTTACACAAATAAACTTACGATTCGTCCATACGACCCGTGCACAATTTCAATGATTTTGACGTAATTATTTTTAAAAAAAATATTAAAATATTAAACGGACATTTTTAATATACAAAGGTGCAATAGGATTTAAAGTTCCGAATAACCGTCTAACTCATCTGGCGTGAGGGTAAGACATATATTATTTTCACTTCCTCAAAACTAAAGTAATTTTCCTGAGACAAACTTAAACCTCATCTAATAATGTACTCGTTGAATCGAGCTTATGCACATTTAAGATTCTAAGCGAAGCGAGGGATCTTGTGGTTTTACAATGATGTTTATTTTTTATTTTTTTTATTTTACTGTAAACATTTTTTCTACCAGAAGACTTCATTTGATCTATGCACGCCTAAACTGATTCCCGTAGCAAGTTTTTTCTAGTTGGTGTTTTAAACAGGTCATTTTTCGATATTCCTATTAATTTTTAACGCGGCAGGGAAAAATTACCGAAAAATGACGGAAAACGGCAAAAACACGATTTCGACCGACTCGAGTTTTATTATTTCTTTTTTTATTCATGTGAGTTTCTGAGTAACGATGACATATATTAATATATTATTTTTAAATTTAAATGCCCACAAATTTATTTGAATAATCATTAAAATAAGAAATTTTAATGTCATTTTTTAACTTTTTTATTTCATATTTTTATGCATTTTTTCATGTTTTTTAGGTCATCAAATTCCGGGTCCTGCTATGGAAAATTACTGTAGATGTAGAAGGGGGCACGTCGTGGATTACGTTTTTTATTTGAATTAAATTTATTGTTTTTTTTTCGTTACGTTACGAATAACTTACCGATTTATTGACGTGTTACATATAATATGCAGACACGATATTTTATACGATTTTATTATAACGCAATTGATAAACGATAAACGCGGTCAAGAGTTTACTTTGGTGATTTAAAAATATCATATTATATTACAGGTGTCAGTAAAAAATACGGTTTCGGCTATGAACGTGTGCGAACTTTATGCGTTGTCAACAGGTCCACACGACCGGTTTGTTTGAATAGTAGCTCGTTATTCGTTTTTATAGGTACCCCTATCACCAAAACGCAGTGTTTGTTCTTGTGCACGAAAAATAAATATATTTTTCGATCAACATAATATTTTGGCCTTTTTATTTGAAAACGAAAAAGAAAACATTATTCCAAAGTCTATCAGGCACCCCCTCGGATTATGAAAATACGCTAAAGGTTATTATTATACCGTGATTATCGTATAATTGTTCTGCCAACCGCCAGTGGTGGTTTGAACTTTTTTTCCCTTGTCTCACACATATTTATTTTTACACCGCCCACCACAAACGTTTCTCAAATGAAATCACACAAATCAATATATTATTATCTAAATATGATTTTTTTTCAACAGTATCTATAATACAAATTCCAATTTAACGACATTAATTTTAATTGAATTTAAAATTAAAATTAATTAAATGCATATTTTAAATTCTATGAGTTTTACATGGTTTTTGGATATTTCAAGATAAATATTTTTTTAGTGATATTAATTCAAATAATTTAATGAAAATTGTTAAAATTTAGTGAATATTATAAAATCAGTTTTTGTCAACATAACCATTATTCTCACCAAAAAAAAGATTTTGTATCTGGAAATGTTTAAAATTTATTTTATTTTACTATAATTTTATGAGGGAAAAAATTATTTTATTGTGATAAGTTACATTTACTTAATGAGAAGTTTGGAATTGCTTGTCTTTTAAAATTTCGTGGTAGTCTGGATGGAACTCGGTTGTTCAAACTAGCAGTGTCGCTCGTAAATGATTGTCACTTAAATCGGTTCTATATTTTGATTTGACGTATTTAATTTTTGAAAAAGTTTACTCACATATGTAAATAGAGGTAAATATCGAAATCATTTCACGTGTATTTTTTTTTTTTTTTTGAGATTTGGAAACGAGTCCTCTGGCAACATGGCGTAAAATGTTCGCGGTCTAGTTTCCTTGAAACAGTTTTTGTCGGTTGAGTTTAAAGTTCTACGGTGAATGGATTTACGAAAATTCCGTTGTGCTCAGAACGTATTATCAAAACATCAGTTGACATGGCGGGCCGGTTAAAAAATGTTACCAATTACGTTGTATAGACATTATGCATGTATATGTGTGTACGTGTATTGCATTATTTACAATTTAATTATCAACCATTAAAAATTGTTCCGACTACCTTTTCCAACCACAAGACACACTTCTTCGAGCCATTATAGTTACGAAACATTCAAACGATGCTCTTCGCGAACGCACATTACGCATTTTATAAGGTTTGCAAACTATTCGAGATGATCGTAAACTCAATGCAGATCTGGAATAGTTGTACAGGTTAGTTTCTCGACATGACGTAATTGTCTCTAAATTATTACCAAAATAAAAATTACCAACAAGAGGTATATTTTTTTTTCTTACATTTTTATACACTTTTAGACATTTATATTTGACGTATGAATTTTAATTTGTTTACTCTAAAGTACCTGTTTTAGTTGAAATATATTATTTTTTCTGCTCGTACCGTCACAAAAAAAAAAAAAAAAAAAAAAACCAAATAAAAATATTAAATCGCAATAAACTAGTAAAAATAGGATAAATAAAGTCGGTAAATTATATAGAATCAATGCGTATTGCCCTAACGGTTTATTCGTTTAAATAATCTTATAAGAAAACTCGTGGTTTCAACTCTGCGAAGTATAACTTTTACGATACGAACGACCGATTTAAATATATTATTATAATCGACACGGCATTGCAAGTCAACAGCAGTTGTTACAAGTTACTTGTATACGTTTTTAAATAAATATTTGACGTTATTAAGCCCTCGAGTGCCTTACATCAGAAAACCGACGATACCGCATATACTTATAACTTTTATGATTTAACGCAACGACGGTATAAAAAATAATAGCTGTTAAGTCAATGTACGATGGTGCCGGTGCGATGCCTAAAAGCACGATCTTTCAGTACATGTTGATTTTCGACTCGATTCAATTATTTTCTCGAATATTGATTATCTTCTCATCAAACGTACTATTGATTAAATGGCGACAAATAACGACAATGTGCAACGTTTCACACCGGTTGATTCTATTATTGCGGAATATTGTATTGTCCAGTTACTATATTTTCATATATTTGAGGGGTGCATGATGAAATAATATAAGAAACGAAAAATAAATAGGATTTTAAATTATTAAAAAGCTATAATAATCAGAGCAATTTTCTGTTTTTTCTTCTTATTTTGAAAAAATAACAATTCAATTGTAAAATGAATACGAAAATACCGGAACAATAGTAAAATGAATAAATACACGTAGACTCAAAATAAAACGAAAGAATAAGGAACAATTGAACGGCATCGAGTGTGCATGTGCATAAAAATACGATAATAATGCGATTTTAAACGTTTACACTGATTTCAGGCTCAACGATAATATAATATTGGAGAGCCTGCGATAATGAGAGTGGGCACTGGACATTTGATCGATTGATTAGCCGTAATGTGTAATTTTCCGTCCAACCATTGTTATCGGCATAGGCTAAATTCCAGTCGACGGTTATCAGAAATTATTGGGTTGGGAAATATTTCCGGCATTGCATGTGAAAATAAACGGACGTACGAAATAACGAAAAAAAAAGGAACGCCATCTCACGCGTATACCGTAACGTAAAAAATTAAAATGTTAATTGATAATATTTTTCGTATGAAATTTTATTATCGATAAAGACGGGGAACCAATCAGAAATACACCGGCACCCGGTGGCCATTCTCTTATTCTAGGCTCTCTAATAATAATATATACGAGTATATATCAGCATTAATTAGACAACGGGGGTTTTAAGTTCATATACGTGGTCCAGTGCTTACCGCCTTCCTAATTGATTAAGTATTTCTGCGCGGATTTAATTTATATACGTGTATATACAGGTGCACTCTCTATACGCCGTTCGATTGTTCCTCGTTCTTTTATTTTATTTTGCGGTCCCTGTATTTATTCATTTTACCATTGTTCCGGTATTTTTTTTTTTATATTTCATTGTTACGTGTGATCACGGCCCATATGATGTTATATAACTTGATCATACGTATATAGTTTTTAAGTAATACTCTTAGATTTCGCGTTGTTATTTAATATTATCTTACCTGCAATATCACGGAACGAACACAATTTATATAGCAATACCCATTTATTGCCAATGGTATAAAATAATAATAAAAAAAAACAGCAAATTTATGCTGTTCAAACTGGTGTAGAATTTATGATTCAATTTGGGTATTTTGATGCGGAATAATATAATTTGATAAACGGCCGGTGTAAGGAAAATGGACAGCCGTCGTCTGAATACTCGCGGCGGCAAAACGTATATTATTCATTCACTTAACCTCGAGGATAATGATATTGCGGGCCGTTAAAGAAGACCATTTGTTTTGTCAACCATTATATCCGTAATGTTTTTTTATGACCAGAAGTATGCTTGAAAAAACGTATTTTCAATGGCGGTATACCTACGTGTAACATTGTGCGGTTCAAGATCGCTAGCGAATTAATTTGGCCGTCTTGTTTTCGTTAAAAATTCATTTGCATCAGTGAATGAAGTAAAGTAGAAAACACTAGTCGTTTTGAAAAACCGAATTCCCGAACCAATCGTCGTCGGTTATCAATACTGAAATACAAGTACAGCTTGTAAAAATACAACTGCATGCAGTATTTGTATAGGGGATAAAACGTGAGTTGGATAGAATTTTTGTATTTTTTTACGGCTGTCTAAAAGTCAGCCAAAACGCTGACAAACGAGGAGGGCGGATTTAGACGGAAAACGATTTTATTTCTTTCGTGAATCTCATTTAAGTTGGTAACTTTATAACGATCGCGTCAGCGTGATACATTAGAAAATCAGCTAGTGAGATAGTCGTTTTTAATGCAATATTATTAAAAAAAAAGAAAAAAAAAAGTGATTTGAAACTTTAATAATATTCTAATAATTATTACGAATCGGGGAAGGAGGAGAAATTAAAACCGTTATAAAATATATCGAATGTTCGAATATTCGATGAAACAAATACATGAAATGAATTGTATTTTATATAGATAATTTAAAATGATTTTTGTCAGTATTATTTTGATCGTTTTGTTGTAGATCGTATATAATCGTTACCTATTCTTATCGAGACCTTTACATTCAAATAAATCATTGCAAAAAAAATATTTTTTTATTCATCGCACTCATTGAAATCAGTATATCATTTTATATATTATTATAATTTATATGTATCGCGTATTTTCAAAACAAACCCTCAAAACTACCTCCGTTACATCTTCGGATATCGAATATATTTGTAATATATATATACATTTTACTACGATGACTGTTTGTTTGGTTTTTTATTATTTTTTTTTTTTATCTGTCTGTAAACAACTTTTTGACCAAACACCCTGCTCCGACTATCGAGTGTAGCGCCTTTTCTGAAAGTATTTTGTATCTAGTGTAGTTCCCTTAATAATTGAGAATAACCGAGAAAATGTACGGTTTGTAACTGAATTGTAACTCGGTTAAAAATAATCAAACAGAACGAGAGATCGACCTGTAATTTTCACTAAATTGTTTTTGGTTATTTTATGCATAATTGTTTGCGGATTATTTATAGGTATTTTATATTTTCCAGTCTTTTTAGTTTTTGTTTGGACAAATTTGGCTCGGTCGATCAGAAATGCATGACATTTTTACACGAGGTTCAACATAAGTTTTACTTATAATAGTAAATGAAATAAAAAAAATTGAGCGTAATTTTTAGTAATTTTTTTTTTTTTTTTATAAGTGTTTAAAAGTATAAATTGTAAATTTTGATAAAAATCGTGGAAAATACGGCATTTTGAAACATAATATCGCAATACCGATATTTGATTGTATCGGTATCCGATCGGCTGAATAATCAGACAATATTTAATAGTTCTGCGTATCTCTGCGAACGACGCAACGCGTAAATATTGGACACAATTTTTTACCGTCCCCGATTTCGATGATCGGAGGAGAATGTCGAACAAATTGTTTATGGGCAAAAAAAAGCACACATATTTTTAAAATTGATTTTGTAATAAATTGCTGAAATTGAAGGTCGAAATTGGAAGCTGTCGACCCGCTGTCAAGATACCATCCTCCTTTCTATATTCACTCCTCTTGACGGCTGGTTAATCGCTACGAATTTCAATCATAAATTCCTGTAATATATTAAAATCAATGGTAGGTTAGATAAATCTAGTACATTCCTCGTTTCGTCAAAAATCCAAAAAATCGATGGAAAATCAACATTTGATACACAAACGCGGAGTATCTACCCAGAGGGTAAAATGTGCAAAATAGCGTGAATAATTCGACATTAATAAATTAAATTAAAAAATATAAAGAAAGATAAATCTAAAATCGGAGTTAGATAACTCACTCGGTTTTATCGTAAATCTGTCCGCTTTGTTAGTGTACTGTACTCCGTCGTATCGTTTTTTACGCTCATCGCACATCGAATTATATCGTTCCAACAGTTGAGCCCAAATCGTTATATTTCTATGTGTATAAGCCTCCCATGTACGTTGAGCTACTTAAAAGCTGCAGGATATTTATACCTCTACAGTTTCGTTTAAGTATATTTAGGCGATACTTATGAAATGTAATAACAAAGAAAGATCCAAAGATTATACAATTACGTTTTCGAGTAGTGTTTATTTACTTATTATGTGTGTATCTTTTAATTAAGTTTTTAGAACGGATATATTTTGTTTAGTTTACAGTATAAGAAGTTATTTAAATTTTTAAATTCAACAAAAAAAACAAAAACAAAACATGTACAATTTTGTTAAAACTGCTGCAAAATACACAAGTAAATCAATTGATGTATGTTTAATATAAAAAACAAATATTTATATCATTAAATTATGAAAAAAAAAAAAAAAAAAAAAAATACTTCTTATGACCTAAACATTTTTACAAATTGTTTATACGATAACGTTCACTGTGTACACACGGAATTAATTCACGAAATGTATTATTATTAATATTACACCATGTATATTGAATATATACAGTATGTATATGAACGTACATTACAAAAATACATTAAAAATATAATGCCATATATAATATAGGGAATTAATAATTTTTTTTTGTTTGCAATATTTAAAACATTATGGAGCGGAAAACGAGATTATATTTATGTAAATCCAACAGGCCCGAAATCGTTGAAAACTATTGCAGTGACTGCATCGTGTACTTCTGTAAGAGTGTACCCATAATTGTATATATAATTGATCTTATCGTCTTTTGTTCGTGTTCTATGTTTCTTCTTTCGCCGCACAACAAAATGTATATGATTCAATTTTTTTTTACTCGTATGTTTTGCAACTATATTTGTATGTTTTATTCTCGTTGATTATTGCAGTGTTGATAAACTCCCCTTCCCGAGCGTTGATAAACTTTTTTGCGGTTCGGATCCTAAACTTATATCATCGCTAACTAACGGCGACCGTTCTGTACGGGCGTATTGATCGTCGGTCGTCATTCAACTCGAGTTACCGGCCGACGCGACGCGATTTCTAAGTGATAAAATGCGAAAACACCTACACGAGATTGTATTTGATTCCAAACGGTTTTATTAATATTTTTGAAATTGCATTCGTCTGCACGTATAGCGATCTGTATTATATCGAGTGAACACTCCCCCTCACCCGTATCTGTATATTATCGTAACTTCACAAAATTCATCCGCGATTCGATTATATTTCGACCGCTTGGCTGTCTCGGATGTAACACTTTTTTTCTTTTTTATTTTAAGTATATTTATTTATCTTTTAACCGCCGAAATGAATATTTACCTTCACGCCGTACCCTGTATATTCGCTGTTTTTTGTGGTCGTTGATTTAAACGGGTATAAAGCCCGTGGATAAGAAAATCCAATTGGATAACGCGACAACCGCGGTGACGACACACCTCTGCTATTTTTCTTCCTTAAACAATTTTATACCATGTAATAATTATTTAATTATTTTTACTCACTTAATTGGTCTTATTAATTTAAACTAAATAAAAAAACTATACTTTTATAGCTACGACGAGTGAAGGGGACCTGCCCCAATGACAATTTCTCACCTCTAAAAACTGTTAAAATGTAAATGTTATTATTACTGCACGCGATGATTTTTGTTTAAATTCTAAAGCGACGGGTTTTTAAAACGTAAATTTATTTTGTCCGAGAGTACTACACACATACAATAATATAAGATTATTTCAAATTATTATACTGAAATATATTTTCACTTCAAAATGTTAAATCAAATATTTTATGATTTAAACGTATACTAGTTGCCATCATCCGGCCATGCTGGAGTCAAATTTGTTGGTTATCCAGAACCGTCTAGCTGTCCTGCGCATCATCTTTTTAAAATTCCGAGCGAAGTGTAGAATGTATTGGTTTTATTATGATGTGTGCTTTTTTTAATTTGTTTGTTTTTACCAGTCTAAATCATATATTCTAACACATATTTTGCTTGATTTTAAATTTTAAGTTTCATATTAAATATTTCTGGAACCAGTATAAATCGATTTTGTTTGTATGAGACACATGCAAGTGCCACGTACTGGCAAATTGACCATAGGAAAAATATTGAACGGTTAGGTCTTAGTCTGCAACGTTAAATTATTGGCCCTGTGCCTTATTAATGGCCATTGAAATACATAATTTTACGTAAAGTTGGAGCCGCCTAAACTGGAATGTTAGATTGGTTGATACCACGGTAACCAAACTCGTCGTATTATTTTGTATAGTTATTTATACTATTTGATTTCCATGGTTAATCAACAAATATTTGTCATTCTATTTTGACATTTATATATTTTTATTCCATATACCATCAAAAATGCCAATAATTTTCTTTTGTACATACCTTATCCTGACGATTACGAACACAAAAAAAAACAACAAAAATTTCTTCAAAATCAGTCCAGCCGTTTAGGAGGAGTTCAATGACATGCACACGGACAGAAGAAATATTTATATATATGTATATAAAAAGATAATATAATAATATTACGTATAACCATTGCAATTTATGTACGATACCTTTTAAATCGAATTATTACGGTTAACAAATTGTCTGATACGAAAAATGATTTTGATAGGGAAAAAGGGGGTAAGGGGTATGTGTACCAACAAACACACACACCTTTTCTTACTTCACCATTCTCCTTACGTCCATTCATTACCTCCTCACCATCATTTCCCGCAATACAACTTACTATCGGGGGGGGGGAGGATGTCTGTCGGGTCCCTTAAAGACCTTGCCGAAAGAGTCTATGAGCCAATTGATAGCTGTCAACCACTGATTGAATGTAAAAACCCGTATCCGTCAGTCCGTAACGCATTTTCAGTTTTCGCAATATCACTTATCTTATATTGCTTAATGATTATCTTTTATCAATTAACATTATCAGTTATAGCGCGTATTAATTATGAATGATATGAGATAAGAAATATTAAACGCATATTAATTATAAGAAATCATATAGGAGACTAAAAACGAGAGTCTCGCGGACAAACTTGCGCGACCAATCAGAAGCATTTGAACGTTTTTTTGTCAGTAATTATTGCGTGGAAATCGCATTTCGTATCATTTATCAGTGTTTATAATAATATAAAAAAATAATAATTAGAAAAAGAAAAGAAAAACAAAGCCCGGAGTTTTGTTTAGTTAGACAAACGTTTTAGACTATATCTTTTATCAATTAATATTATCAGTTATTGCGCGTATTATTTATGAATGATATGAGATAAGAAATATTAAACACATATTAATTATAAGAAATCAGATAGGAGACTAAAAACGAGAGTCTCGCGGACAAACTTGCGCGACCAATCAGAAGCATTTGAACAATTTTTCGGCAGTAAATATTGCGTGGAAATCGCATTTCGTATCAGTTATCAGTGTCTATAATAATATAAAAAAATAATAATTAGAAAAAGAAAAGAAAAACAAAGCCCGGAGTTTTGTTTAGTTAGAAAAACGTTTTAGACTATATGTATTAATTAGTTGTATAAACATAGATAACTGATACGAAATGTAATTTCCACACATCCTGATAAAATGATTGGACGCGTCTGATTGATCACGCAAGTTTGCCTCCGAGACTAAATCGAATAATTGATGTGTTCACCTCTGGCAATCGACTACTGAATGAATGTATAAGCCCGGATCCATCAGTTTGTAACGTTTTTCCTGTTACCGCGACACCCTCTATCTCATTAGACTGATTATTATAGGTTGTGTGTTAATACGAGTGGTTTTGATTTAAAAAAAAAACAATAGTGGACATTTTAAAATAAATACTTCAATTACAAATCTTCAGGAATTTTTGAATTTTTCCTAAAAACTTTTTCCAAAAATTCATTAAATTCCTTTTTAATTTTACACAAAATTCGAATAATCTATAAACTCAAATATTATTAAGGAATATTCTATATATTTAAAAAATTTCAGGTAATTTAAAGATTGACTTAAAACAAAAAAAAAAAACTCCTATAAAGGTTTTGTTCGGGGCACGTTTAAATATAAATACCTGAAAATCTGAAGAAAAAAAACAGTTCAGACGGTGTTATTCGTTTTGATTGTATCTTCAATCTTCTTAAGATACATTTCGAAATTAATACGATCGGTCGGCAATTATTTTTTCCATTTTATTTTGAATGAACGAAAAGCGATGTGACGGGGCTTGAGAATTTATATTTAATTTTCACTAACCATATAATATATTTGCTATATTTTTTTCAATTAGTATCCACCGGTGGAGGGTTAAAATAACTACCCGCAGGACGTGGCACGCGAAAACAATATCGTACTGAAACGATTGGTTTTTAAAACGAATTCCATACGACCGCAACAATGACTTGTATATACCTGAAAATCCCCTACACACAACCAGATAAAAAATAATTAAAATATAATCTAGTCTGATTTTTATTTAAAAATACATCATTTGAAATTTTATTAAATCTGTATTACCCATTTCAAAAAAATCAACGTACTTCGCACCGTGGGCGGAGCTACTGTTTTCGGTGGGAATTTCGAAAGGCAGAATATATAGGGCAATTCTGTTTATATTTGTAGGCGCGTAAAGATAACCATTGCGTACGAAAAACGATTCTAAGCGAAGTACGATAAAACTTGTTTTGGTAAATTTTCATTACATTACTATATATCCGTGATTTTCGTTTCGAAATTTCGAGAATTTTTGAGAAGTCAAAACAACGATTATTGTATATTGTAATAAACCTAAAATAACTATAAATAAATCAAAAACCATCAGAATATTTGACCACGTTTAAACGATTGTTTTTAACGGAATTACGATTAAAAAGAATGAGGTAGGATATAGAGAGTAGATAATTAATATCATTTTTTATATATGTACATAACGGTAAATCATTGCTATTAAAAAACGATCCTGATGGAAATTCAGTTAATCATGTTATGAAATTTGAACTATACACGATTATATATATATATAAAAAAAAAAAAAAAAATGGAATGTTGCATTTTTTAATTTCACTCATATTTTCCTTGTTACCATTTAGTAAAATTTATGATGATGGGCCTTGTGTTAAATTTTCGAGCATTTTTAGAAGCCAATAAAATCAAATCCACATAAAACCAAATACTAAAATTACAAGAAAAGTTAAAACGGCTCTAAATAGTTTAAAAATTGTCAGAATATTTTGAACATTTTATCACGTCTGCAAAGGGGTAATATAAGTGTGTTCGGTGAAAGTTTCAGATTTCTGCGATGATTTTTAGCCGAATAATGGAAAACCGCTATTGCGGAAATATTACCGTTTTTTTTCTCTCGGGGTATTCCTATTATTAAGAAAACTACAATGAAAATCAAACTACACAAAACTTAACCGACCAGATACACAATAAATGCAACAAGAAACTTCTCTTGCTGTTTTTTTTTTTTTGATTGAAACGAGTGTTCTGGTGGAACCTGGCAGTACGGGTATACGTTGGCGATTTTTCTTTTTTTTGGTTATTATTACGAAAAAATCGTGCGTCGACACACAAAATCTCATAATATTAAATAATATATTATAAGTACGAGCCAAGAAATAATAAACGGATGTATACCTCGAAATATATAGTCGCAGTCGCTTATGCGGGAAGTCCCGTCGCGAAATGATATTAATTCGATATTCTAATAATTTTTGGAAAATCGATCAATTTCCCGCGGGTGAATAGTAACGGTTTTTTTAATACGTTTCGCGCGTTTATACAATAATACTGAATGCACTGGATAAATCCGAAATCCGGATTACAAAAATCTAATTCGGAATCAGGACGTCGGATTCGTGATCTAGTTTAAACAGATTCAATCCGACGGAATTCTGCGACAAAATCTGTCTATCTATCTGTATATATGTATCATATATAAATCAATAGACACCCGACACAGAATTATACGAATTCTTTGTCGATAGGGATAATATAATTTTTAATTTTTTTCTTGTGCGTGTCTTTATAATTTATTTATACAGGTGTAACAATACCACGGAATCTTATATCTGTTTTATCCTGTTCGGGTGAAAACTATCTTGACTATGTGGAGATTCCGGCCGAATGTCTCGTACGATAATAGTTACTATAGTTACTGATAATTACAATATTAATTTATTAGAAAACTCAATTACGATGCCGGTCGGAGAACAAAAAAATGCGCACGCACTACGACACGTACCGCACGGCTGCCAGTGAACGACTGAACAGTTTTACAATTTACAATTTGATTTTGTCATTATTCGACCAATCGGATCGTCGGATACGCGTGATACGTACATATTGTTACGCCGCGGTATACCGTCACCGAATATCAGATAACTTGGATATCTCGAATGTCGAATATCTTGGTATCAGTATCGCGGGCGTATTGAAATTTTAATGGCAAAATTTACAATTTCCGCTAAAAAAAAAAAAATTTGATTAAAATACGCTTAATAATTAAATTTTTTTTTCACCATTAACTATAACTAACGATGAACCTTGTGTCGAATTTTCGTACATTTTTGTTCGGTCAAAACAGTTTTAGTTAATTAAATTTTAAAAATAGTACGCGAAATGTACCGTGGTTTTTACGATTTCCATTGAAATTTAAACTTAAAAAAAAAAAATATTTAACAATTACTTTAATGAAATACGAGGTGTAATTTATAAGTGTTAAAGTCAGGTTGAATCTAATCCCTAAAATTAACGTAATTAACGGTTTTGTTTTTTAAAACTAATTTGCCCACTCCCTAAAAAAAAAAAAAAAAAATAAAAATACGTACTTATATAAGTAAATAGGGCATATATACGAAATTCAGGATGTTAATTTAAATTCAATATTACCAAAATAATGTTCAGTACCACTTAAATGTTTGATATAGGTGCCGGGTGTAATTGTTATAAAATTGTTATAGTGCCACTGACGATGGCATTGCGAGCCCGAGTCTGCGGGAAATTGTATACAAAATATTCTAAAGAGAGAAAACAGAATAGTGAAAATATCACACGCCGCCGTCGCACCGTTTCGTCGTGTCCGGGCACCGTCACTCGCTGCCGGAAAGCGTTCACACGCTCGTAAATCTAAAAGTCACATCATCGCAGACACACAAGTGCATTATAGTAAATAGTTTTTCGGGTCCGACTCGGTCGAGCGGTCAACCGACGAGTTTTCTGAGCTGCCCGAGTTCCGTGTACGATAAGTGCGGTCCGAGTTTTTCTGTCACGGCCCGTACGGGCGGCGATTTATTATTGCGGCGTGTCGGAAAATACCAAAAAACCGATTATCCCGTCCACACCGCCCGACACCGCCGTTTCGAGCTCCGGAATTCCGTCAGTATCACCCGCACCCCGTATCTCCAATAAGTGTTAGTTTTTTTTTTTCAGGAGTAGCAAAGAACCACCAATATTAAAAAAAAAAAAAAAAATAATACATGTCGATAATGGTTTAACATTGATATGGGTACGTGATTTATACGATTTCTGTTAAAATTTGAACTTTAAACACGTTTATAAACAAAAAAAAAAACTACTACACTATGCTCAACTTTTAGATGCTGTGTGTATTTTTTTGTCCGCCTGTGAACAACTTTTCTACTAGAAATCTCGCTCCGATTTTCAAGTGCAGCAACTTTTTTCGGATCTTGTTGAGGGGGGGCTTTTTTTTGATTTTCGTTGTAGTTTTCTTAATAATTGGAGAAAAAGAAACCCGGCATAAAAAACGTAAGTAAAACCGTACAGTATTCCGCATAGAGTTTAAATTGAACGATACAGTAAGTTGTCTCTTATGTTTGTTCCGTCATAGAGTTTATGATATTACTCGGTCCTTCTAGGACTTTAGACAAATTATTATCAAATTTGTCATTAATTTCGTTTTGACCAACTGCAGGTTTTTATATTTCGACACATTTATTGTGCCGCTCTAAAAAATGACTTATTCGAATTTACACCAGGACATGCAGTTATCCTTTAAGTGGTTTTATTGTGGAGCAAGACTGTTACAGAAAAAAAATTTCGAGGTGAAGGTGGAGGGGGGGGGGTTGTTTTTAACATAGATACTGGACACTTCATTTTTACGTTCAAAATATAACGATAAGCATTAACTTATTTAAAAACACAGATTTAACAGAAATATACAATTATTCTTAATATAATAGTCAATAATCAATAGAGCCTACAAATAGAGTTGTAGGATTTACATGTTTTTCCATATGGTTTGTATTTATAGTAGATTGAGCTACAAATTCGTTTCATGCACACGCGAGGTAAAATATGAATTATTTGTTTTGCATATTTTTACCATTTTCAACAAAAAAATGCATATTTGGTTTTTTTTTGCATATTTCACACATTTTAGAGAAAAAAAAAATATTTTCCTACAGTTTTATTTTTTGTTTAGTTCATGTGCATCAATAATCATGTTATTGGTCTTAAACTATCAATGTCTTACATTAATATATTCTATATAACAATATTAAACACATAATTTATCAGGAAAAAAAAAAATATAATTTAAAAAATATTTTTATATCAAGTTTTCATATGAAAATTAAAGTTTAAACAAACTTATTTCAATTGACATTATTTTCAAAATTTCATTTGTTTCATTGTTCTATAATATCTATATACATTATAATACAAAAATATTTGTTTAATTATTTTTATTCTTTTCTGATAAATTATGTGTTTAATATTATTATATCAAATACATATATAAGACCAATAACATGATTATTGATGCACATGAACTAAAAAAAAAAAAATTTATAAAATTGTAGGAAATTGTTTTTTATATATTTAAATTTGTTTTTGTTTTACCTACAATAAATACGTTTTTTTTTTACACATATTTTACCTAATTTATGTCCTATAACTTCCGAGCACTAATTACTGATATTTACCACTAAAAATTGACTACTTTTAAACAGATTTCGCCTCCCCCCCCCTGTTAAGGCCTTCTTCACCTTGTTGTACAACCAATTTGATCGAAATGTTATTTTACGACCATCTTTATTATTACAAGTACCGTTATTAGATAACCCGGGGGTAGTAGAGAGGCGATTGACAACCAAAGTTTGTTCTAAAAGTGCTGGAAGTGTGTGTGGCCCGGCCGTCGTGTTTTTTTTTTTTATCCCTTTATTTGGGTCGCTTATTAGTATCGCAGCAGGTATTGCACTTGACTTTTGGTAACTGATCAGATTGAATTTCCATTATTTATTGGGCTTTCAAATTTGGGATCGTATTATATTTGGCCGACGGCAATAGTCTACCGCCACTCGAACCGGGACTTTATTTTCTCGGGGCGTTTCGAAACAAAATCGAAAAAAAAAAAAACAACAACAATTAACTTATTACTAAATTAAAATATCGTTATTAGTATTCGTATATACAAAATAAAAAAAAAAAAAACACAAAATTCTCTACCGGACTTCGCTCTGAATCGGTTTTCGTCGACGACGAAATTAAATTCCTCTCTCCATATCCGCAATCGTATTATTGTACGGTACGTGACGCGGCGTTACACCGGCCGTTATGCGGGAACCGCCGTCAAGCGGGAACCAAAACGCCTCGTCCGCGCCCGGCGGCACGGCCCTAAGTGTATTTGGGAATCCCGTGTGATATTTACAATAATAATGTGTGGCCGACGCAAACGCATACTATACGCGTTGGCCGGAAAAAAAGAGTGGGCGACGGCGTGCTGGTATCGCGCGTTCGCCAAAAAAAAAAAAAAAAAAAACGACCGGTACGACGGACGGCGCGCGCGCGCGCGCCCGACCCGTTGTGGGAAATCGCGTAATATATACAGGGTGACGCGACTGAGCCGAACGACGATTTCCGAGGGTCTATAAATAACGCGATCCGTTCGGACGCCGCAGCGGCGATCAGGGACGTATTTAGACTTTTTATGCCCCGGGGCGACAAATGGTTGCCCCCCTTCCCACAAAAAAAAAAAAAAAAACAAAAAAGAAATTATTTCTTCAAACGTAATGTATAAATATTTTATTACGAACATTTAACCAACTATCTGCGCTACCCGCGGTAATATAATTAATATTGTCTAGAACCGGGGCCGTACCCGGGTAAATTAAATCTTCCGGGCTCTCTTATTTTCCTTAGGATATTCAAAGGGCACATTTTTTCTAATTACACCGGGCCCCGGGTCAGGATATTTTAGTTTTTTTTTGCTGAGCCCGAGCCTTTTAAAAATAACCACAGAAAACTTGTCCGAGTACCGCCCTGTCTAGGACTACAAATTATGCAAAGTTACAGCTCAGTCCGTTCAGTAATTTTGGCATGAAGGGGTACAACACAAGACGTCCGAACAAACAGACCAATTTTCGCATTTATAAATTCGTAGGATTTATACACACGGTGTGAGTCAATTGTACGTAAATGTTTGTTTTTTGTCAAATTTATTATAAACTAGCTGCCATCGCCCTGCTTTGCTCGAGTCAAGTTTGTTGATTATCCAGAATTTCCTAGCTGTCCCGCACGGCTTTGCCTGTGCACAGTATTCAACAAAAATCGTTTTTAAATTCAGAGCGAAGTGTGGAATGTATTGGTTTTATTATATTGTATGCTTTTTTTTATCGAATTTTTTTCCTGTCTAAATCTAAAATTAAATTTATTATTTAAATTCCATATTACTTTTAAATTTTAAGTTTCAATTGGCGTTATGCATTAAATATTTCTCGATACACTATGTTAAGTGTCTTGCCTTCGGGGGCCAGCACAAACAGATTTTGTTTGCACGACACACGTGACAAAGCCACGTACAATTGACAATGGGCTACACATCGGACGGATACACATTAGGTGTAAATCCACAACGTTAACAACGTCTGGCCTTATTTATGGTGATTGAAAAGCATAATTTTACGGGGAATCGGTGCCGTTTTAATTGGATTGGTATGGGTTGTCCGGTCTATATATGTATCGTCCGGACTGGAGTTGCTTTACTTCATTTTGAGAGTTAAATGTACCTTGATCACTACCTTTGTTTGTATATTTTGTGGAGGAGGATTACTGATTTAGCGTTACGCTTTGGTTACCATGGTCACCAAACTCGCCGTTTTATTTTGTATTATTATTTTATATTTTATTGAGTCTCCGTGGTAAATCAACGAAATATTGTTCGAAAAGAGTTTCCAAATTTCCGAATTTTCCGGTAGATTTTCCAATAATGTTCTCTCGTAGAAACCTCGTCCTGACAATAACAAACAACAAAAAAAAAATCAGCCCAATCGGTCGCAGTCGTTCTCATGTTATGGTGTCAGTAATAATATCGTATATATATATATATATAGATAGATTACGAACATGGAAGTGTAACAAAATATAATAATATAACCTAAGCAAAAAATATTAATTTTTTTAATTGCGTCTTAAATCTCCAGGAAAACAACTGCTGTTACACTAATATATTGTATTTTTCGTAGTGAAAAGGTGAAGATGAACACAACGATTTCGGTAGGTAATAAAAAAATAAAATATTAACCGAATAAATATGTCAAAATAAATTTATTACCCCCTTAATGGACTGAAAATTTATCACCCCGGGCAACGACGAGGCACACTTGCCCCCGCCCTCTAAATACAGCTCTGGCGGCGATGACGACCTGTCGTTCCCAAGTTTTCCGCCGATTTATCGACGCGTTTCGACGCGTTCTTGTCGGGATCCTCCGGATCCGGCACGCAGCTTAATTTTCCATAAAAAAAAAAAAAAAAAAAAGGGTCGCGGATGCTCGTCCGATTAGAACGGAAACGTCATAAGCCGCCCCTCGATCCGGCCTCGAAATTTGTTTTTTGTAGCAGTCTTGCTCCACAATAAAACAATTTCAAAGATACACCGTTATTTCGCTAACGCGAGTACTCTCAGAGGACTTTATTTGTTTGGATCGTAGTTTTTTGTCGACTAGGTTATTAGGTTTACATCGGTCGGTTAGGCACACCGAATTCTTCCGGAACAGTACCAGGTTTGTTGTTTTCACCGACTTGGCGGCGAGACGGGGGGGAGGTGCAGGGGCGGAAACGGGCGATCCGGCCGCCTGTCGTTGCATTACAACCGCTCCGTATACAATAATATTTTAATATACGAATCGTCCCTGCGCTGCTGCACTGACCCCGCGGAATTGTTACACGTACGTACAGCACAAACGAAAAATTTCGCGTACACGCCGACGAAAATACACACGCACACGGACGGCGCGATTCGCGCGGCCTGTGGCGAAGGTGGCGACGACGACGACGACGACGACGACGACGACGACGACGACGGCGGCGACGACGACGACGGTGGCGGCGTTGACGACGATGACGGAGAGTCCGCCGCGCGCGCCGCAACCGCCGCCGCGTATTATTTTAATACGCGCGCCGACCACTCGTGCGTCCGCCGTTCGCGCTGACGACACGCGACGATTTGCAGGTCGCCGCAGCCGTGCCGTGGGTCCGTCCCGACAATACGGCGTTTCGTTTATCGCGGAAACGAGGAAAAAAATTACAATAACATTAACGCGAGCCGAATGGATTTTTTTTTACAAAATTTATTATAATCATAATTAATTGTTCGTCCGTCGTTTAACACGCGCGTACAATTTGTTCGCGTTTACACGACCGAGAAGTTTTCCCGTCCGGGATCGCCGCCCCTGGCTGCATAGGTCGTATTCGTCTCGTTTATAACGCAATGCACAGGTAAGTGGTGTGATTTTTCAAAAAAAAAAAATAATAATCGAGTATAAGACAAAATCGTCAATCATCGTCAATCGGACATTATCAAATCGCAGTTCGACAAAAAAAAAAAAAAAAAAAACGTTTTCATTATTCCGGATCCGATTGTTGCACCGACATTTTTTCAGGAGCATCGATTATTAATTATTAATTGATTTATTCGGTTATTTTCGCACCGAAATTCTATAACAAGATTATCGCCGATTTCTAATTGGAAAATTCAATTTTTCGATTGGAATATCATCGTCACCGTATCAGCTTACCCGTCCGTATATTAAGGACTTCTCTATTGTAAGTCGAGTCGTGGGTTATAATTACGTTCTGATTCTAATTTCTCTCAGACCCTTGATGGATCGCATCAATCCACCGAGTTCTGGATCGTCCTATAAGGGTGTTGATCCGTTTGTCTTCTCCGTCAGTTCCTTATTCTTCCTATCACTTGACAATTCGCTCTATATTTATAACATATCATCTACGATTGTTCTATCCAAATGTATGGGATTTTGTTTTTGTTTGCTTTAAATTACGTAAATTATGTAAATTTTCGAGAAAAAAACCGAATTTACACAGTTATCTCGCAAGATCACTCGATCTAGTTTCTTTTTAAAAATATTGAAGTTTTTTTTTTCTTTTTTTTTTTTTTTTTACAGTTTATCGTTTATAAACAATAATCCGACGAAATTCGCGAGACGTTTAACCCCCCGACGAGGTCGATTTTAATATAGACGACGGTTATGCACGCCCGTCAAACGGTTCGGCATTATACCGACTTTATTCAAACGCCCCGGAGGGTCGTCGGGGGTTTTTTTTTTAATGAAAAATGAAATATATTTACTAAAACATTATGTTGCAGTATTATGTATCCGGACACACCGGAATACGGGGCCGGGTTTTCGTGATATCGCGTGCTAAACGTGGGCGATAGGTCTTTTGATTTCGTATTAGTTTTCACTCGTCGGACCATCGCCACGACGTGGTCAAATTATGGATGGGGCGAGGGAAGTGAAAAAAAAACAGTTAATGGTTTACTATTAAAACAATATCAAAAATTAAAACGCCCAAACCCTGCATTTATATATATATATATACGTGAATCGGAATCACTTATTGTTTTAACAAATTGCGTAGCGGTAATGCGATATACAATTAAAAAAAAAAATAGTTTAACGAATCGAAAAGTCACTTTATCATCAACGTTCGTACAATATTTATGTATTTATATGTATGTTTGTAATTAAGAGTGAAAAATTGAAACGCCATCGCTAAAAAAAATCTAATAGATGACGATTCCACCAATCGCCTCCGCCCCCTTAGATACGCCACCGGTAATTAAGTAGTCGACTTTTATACCGGTAGTTATCGAATTTATTTCACATTACGTAGTCGGTTGAGCAAAAAAAAAAAAAAAAATCTTATATTACGTGAAAACGAGAAGATTTATGTTTTTTTGTTTTTATTCAACTCAGACGAGTTGACCATTTTCATTAACTAGCGTTTGCAAAGAAATACACGTTGGATGTCATACAATTATTGTATTATTAACGTATTAGTAACGAATTCACTAGCAATTCGAGTTGTTTTCGCGGATTCGTCGTTTACAATTAATAAAATAGAATCTGGATTTTTCTATAGGTATACGAATGGGCTGTAAAAACCTACAATCGTGCTTACAGTTACATCCAGCGGGCGTACCCATGGGATGGGGAGTGGTGGTCGGGGGTGGTGGTGGTTAAGGGTTTTCAGCCTTTCCATTGTCCGCGTTGGAAGACGAACAATAACGAAATACAAACTATTCGGTATCGGAATCTTATTACTGATAAAATAATATTGATGTACATTTGGATTATTCACTCGACCAAGTACGAAATAAGGTATTTTAACAAATCAACGCCACGAAAAACGCTTTACAATGAGGTAAAATGGCGTAGAATTATTTCGCTTGCGTTATCATTATATAATACTAGTTGACCCCGGTAATTCTTCGTTGTCGTAAATATATTTGTTTACACATTAGTTTTTGATACGCCTCTATCTGAAATGGAAGTGAAAGAAAAAGGTCTTCGGACAAACGGGCTCTTACCGTCACCCGTCTGTTTCTGAAGCTCGCGATGCCTTTTACTTTCGCGCTAATTGAAAATAAATCCAAATAATATTTGTCTTTGTTTGCTCTTAAACATTATAGCACGGACATGTTATGTTAGGTCGCTAGGCAATTAAAAAACACCTACAATCGTTAACTCACAACACATTAATAAAAAAAAAATGATCAATACATATCTTTGATATATTTTTTTTTATTCTGAAATCAATAAAAAAATTTCAATTTGATATGTCCCCCCCCCCGATAACTAATAATAATAATGATTTTTTTTTTAATTTGTATTATTATAACCGTGTCACCGAGGTAACCTATAAATAAAAATAATTATATTTTCGTTCCTAAAATACCAGAAACCCCCCGTAGAGTCACACTTCAGATGGTTTAATTTCGAAATAAAATATAGCCACGAAAAACTTCCTCGAAAGTCGTTGATCAAAACAGTGAAAACCGCATCCAAATGTGTGGAGTAGTTAGTCTGCAGCGGACAAAGAAGGATAGAAACTTAAATTTTTTATAAATATACATAGATTAAATAATTTTCAATTACAATATTAAGTCCCTCTCTCATTGACAAATCTCAGGTAGGCCACTGGGCATATCGTTCGATGGTGCTAATTACAAAATTGCATTTTATTTTTTAATATTATACTAATAACTACAGATCGATAACAAGGAGGACTATGAGGAACAATTTTTTTTTAGGAATCGTATATTATATAAAATATTATTTTCAGGAAAGTCAAATTAGGGAAATTTGTTTTTCAAAAAAAAAAAAAAAATATTTTTCGGAAAAGATAAAAATTAGAAAAACAAAACTGAGAAGAAAATGTGCAGAAAACGGTATTTTACAGGAAAAATGAATAGGAGAAAATACAGGAACGATACAAATTGGAAATTATTTTCCTTGGTTGACTTGATATTTTACAGTACCCAGCTAGGAAATTCCAATATTAAGAAACTAAAGAGTTTATGTATGAAAGGAATGATGAGACATTTGAAAACTGATTGGAATCTCCTAATTTTTCTTTTCTAAAAATGACTCTCCTAGAATTATAATATATTCCTATGAAAAATCGTTCTTGTAATTTTTTAATCCTATTCAACATTTTTCTCGTTCGTTTTTCGTCCTGATTTATACACGCTTCCGAATATAATATAAGTAAATTGTTGCAAATACTTCGATGGCGAGAATTATGAAAAACTATTAATGTAGACCGCGGTTGCGGATTCAAACGCATATATATATATCTAAATATTAGATAACTCGATACAAATTTTCCTTTTTTTTTATAAATTTAAATCACCGAAATTGCTCCTATTAAACACACGAGATGTCGGGGCTATTTATTTTTCAACCATAGTTAATTTTCTTGAAAAAAAAAAAAAAACAATAATAATAAACCTAGACCGTTTTCCTCCGATGTCCTGCGTTTTCGTTCATTGCCAAAATTAGACATTTTCACCTTCCTTTATTTAATAATTTATATATACCTACTATAAATTTCGTAATATTCTGGCCAAGAATATTTTTTTGAATATTTTTATATTTAAACCGAGACGGCGGAATATTATTCAGTTTATAAGTTAAAAATAAATAAGCCGATTTTAACATTTTAACTTTAATACGACACGATAATATAATATGAGCATTAATAATTGTTAATAAAATAATCATATTTATATTTGGTGGAGATTGTTAATGACAAGATGATTTTAGTCTAAAAAAAAAAAAAAAAAACGAAAAGTATGTAGCTATTCTTCTAGGAGGACCAGAAAAACGGTATCTGTGTATTTTTGGAGAAAAAACGGCGCCGATCTATTATACTATATAAGCCATTGTCGCGCGGTGTTATTCAGATTTTTTTGATATGTTTTTTTATGTCCCTAAATTTGGAGATCATACGAGTTCGCTCGTCCTAGTCGACGGGCACCGGCAACGAGGTTTTAGATTATTTTAACGTACTATCATTGAGTTTCGACGGTGTTAATTGTAAGCGTACTCGTCGAAATTTGTATGTCTAACTCTAAATATACTGCCCGGCAACGTACGGTACCCGGTAGGAACGCATGTCACGCGAATCTAAAAATAATTTACAAACTATAAATTAGTCAGTTAGGCAGGTACCGTTCAAATTGTATATAATTAAATATGTTGTCATTTATTTTATGCTTAACTAAAGATGTTAAATCATATAATATATTAAAAAATATTTTTTATTAATATAACAATACTAACATTTTTTTTTTTTTTTTTTGGCACCGTAAAAAATGTTCAATAAAAATGATTGATACACGATTCGTCGTAATTTGTACTCGAAAGTAACCAAAAAAAAAAAAAAAAAATGCGTTTATCGTTAGTTTATTTTTATATAACCGTTAATAAACATTATGTTGGGATTTATTATTAAATTCTTTATGAACACGGACAATTGTAATCTATATCGTATATATTGTTACTACGAATTATTACAATTAATACCGTAGTATTAAAATTCATCTAACAAATATTTAACTGAAAACTCCGCCCGGAATCGTTTTTTCCGCAGTATATATAAATACATTATTATTATTATTGTTATTATATATATATATATTTTTTAAAATATCGTATTGCCTTTGGAACGTCGTAGTAATATATATATATATATATATATATATTTAAAAAAAACTATTTTCACCGTATAAACAAAATATTTAGTATCAATTTGTGTCGTATTTGTCAAACAGGTAGTTTATTTAACACCAATATTGCGTATCTAGTTTAAAAAACATCACGTCTTCGCCGGAATTGGATATTTTCCAATACGGTTACGAGTATAAGTGGGTATATTAATCACGTGAGAAAAAAAAATAATCAACTATCGTTATGGTATCTTGCCATCGACCGAAAAATACTCTCGCACCGATTTTATAATACTCGGACAAAAAAAAAAAAAAAAAAACCCGTATACAAAATGAAAAGCCCCGTTTTTAGTCGGAAAACATTATATTTTTTTTCAATATTTACATGTGCTAATGATAAAAAAAAAAAAAAATTAACACTTCACTTCGCCCGCGTTCTGGGAAAAACAATATGTATTTAATTTCACATATTATCGAAAGCGTTATAATATTTAATCACGAGACTCATAATTCAAAATGTCGTAATACTATTGATCATCCGCTGTCTCTGAATTTATTGTTAAAATCTGTCAGTTATGTCCAAAACAGTAGGTAGGTATTATATTTTTATGCGGCTGGTAGGCATAGGATTTCCGTGACAAATAATTAATGATTATTTTCACAAAAAAAAAATAAATAAATAAATAAATAATAATAATATATATTTGTCTTTTCTCGCAACACTCATTCGGTAAGATTATAGCTACATAAATTATCTTTTCTAAAATGTAAATGAAGAACGTATTATATACTCGGATTATTATATACGATATTATAAAAATAATATACCTAATATGTAAATACATAAAGTTTGAAAACTATATATCTACTAATTACAATTTAACACCTAGCTAGTAAAAATAAACTATATTATTACTATTAGGTTATAATTAAGCATTTTTTTTTTTTTATCACCAAATATAAAGCTCTCAATCGCCTACTATGTATTCACCCGGTGTGACATTAAAATGCAATAGTTATTATATTTATTTTGAGATTACGAAATACGTGTATGGTAAAAATGTTTAACTGCATGCCTATAATATTAATTTATTATTAAGTAAATTATAATACAAAAAAAAACTGAAATCGTTTTCTATGCATCCAATACATCTAGGCAAGTATGCGTAATAAATGAAATAAATTATGTTTATTCCAAACGAATTTCGAGAATAGTATTTTTGATTTTGTTCTGTACGATAAACGTGCCACGAAGTGTTGAAACTCGACAAAGGCCGATTTACGGATAGGAGGAGGAGGGCGGAACACCTAATGACCCGGGCCCGAGGATTTCTCCATTTCCTTAAAGTAAATACTATTGTATTTGTTTAATATTATTATTTTTATTATCATCCTTTTGTGCAGTTTAATTGGTAAAAAACAAAAAAAAAAAAAATTTTAGTATAAATGAACATAAGTTCAGTTATTATAAAATAGCCAGGTTGGTTTGTAGTGGGTACACACGCGAGGGCGGAACCCCAGCATATATTTACGGTCAGGGGCACTTACAATAGACGCAATTTGCGGACTAGACTGTTTAGCCCCAACCAATACCATGACTATGCTCGTAACTCTACGAAATCGTTTCCCGCTTTAGTCTATCTATAAACTTTTGACTTTCGTTGTGTCTAATTCGTAATTTAATTTTAATATAATAATCACGTCGATAATATAAAACTATAATAACGAGTAGTTACATTTTTATTTTGTTGGATAAACAATATAAAATATATGTATTATATCGCGTATTCCCGTACGTGAGATTGAAATAGTAAGCACCTCAGTGCGACACAGGGAATTTATCGTGTCTATATTATAATTACATGCCATAATAATCGTCGGCTTTTTCCTCTATTCCGAACAATACCGAACACGAGTAGTGCACCATAATAATAATAATAATATTATTATTATTTACACCCGAAGACGACGATAATCGCGGGTAAAATTAGTGCAATTATGTGGTAATCACAGTGGCGTTTGTCGTCTTTGTATTTCTAACAGCCAATATACTCGCAGTACAATAATTAATGTGGATTCGCGTAAAACAAACCAAAAAGCCTTTAAAATCAGCATCCGAGATAAAACACTAATTACAAAACTTGTGAATGACGACTATTTGAAGATAATCTCATCAGTATTTTTATTTTTTTTTAAAATTTAAAATTTTAATTCCAAAAAATATCCGATATATTCATCATGGGTGGGCCACTAGTGTCGGTGCCATGACAAAATCGTGACTACGGATTTTCGAGCATTTTTGAGAAGCCAAAAGAATTTAATTTAATCCATGTAATTTCAAATAATAAGTAAAAAAACTCGAAAATATCAAATAGCTACAATGCTCAAAAAATGCAAGAATGTATTGAAAATTGAACCACGTCTAAAAAGGAACAAAATAAGTATTCAGTGGAAATGGGCCGGTTTCTATAATTATTTTTTAACCGAATTACAATAATAATACAAAATCGAAACCGATGTTATGTTTGTTTCATCATTATTAAATTTAAAACAACAATGAAAATCGAACGAATGATGGCATTTTTTACCAGAGACCACATCTGGAATTGATGATAGGTGCGGGCTTGCAGTAGAAATGTTGTTTACAAACAGAAAAATAAAAAAAGCATACGCCATAGAGCTTTGCCCCATAAACAAAAAAAAGTTACTGTTATTAAAAAAAAAAAATAATAATAAAATAAAATATATATATATATATATGTACCTCCGATTACGAGTAAAATATTTACTGAATTGTAAAACACCGACGGTGCTTTATCTCTAAACCCGATTTTAAAGGCTTTTCCGTTTGTTTTACGTGAACACATTTTCGTTATATTTGGCCGTTAAAAGGACAAATATGGTGAATGCCACTGTGCCAGTCTTTTAAGCCGTTGATTCGAGTTTGTACTGTCGTAATAATAAATTTACAACCGTAAAAACTGTATTATTATTGTACATTATTTTACAAAACCGCCACAAAGACGAAAATAAGCGATCCGACAACAAAACTAAGCAAGTAGTTTGTAGTGTAAATAAAGTTGTATTTTGTTTTATAAGTATACTTCTCCCCCCCCCCGCACTAACACAATTGGTCCCCGGAGCCACGCCTCTGACTAGTAATTTATTTATATTTTAAAAAATTGTAGATTTGAATATACGTAATAATGAACTATACGAATTTAATGTAAATTATAAATTAAACCGTTCACGTTTAAATTACTTGGTTGATTAACGAGAAAGTTTGTTTAAGGGACATTGTTCACGAAATATAAAAAGAAAGATAATTTATCGAACTCGTTTAATAAAATGCTTTAAAAATATTTAATATATTTTCAATTTGTATAGTCCCGATGTCGCGAGTATTTTATTTAGATTAAATATTCCATTCTTTGTTTTTTTTTTTAAATTTTTATTTACAATATTTCAAATGGAAAACAAAAAATTTACTGTCCATAATTATAAATCAATATCATTCTAAATAATTAATAGATATTTATTATTTATTTTATATTATATATTATTATAATTTTTAATTTAATGTTTAAAAAGGTTTTTTCTTTTTTAAACTCGGGTAACTTTTTATTGAGATTGAATATAACAATAATAATTTAATAATTTATTCACAATTTATTGATTAGTAGGACACAATACTTGATCGCATTTTATATATATAAATTATTTCAACAATTCTTTAATTAAATTTAAGTCTAATTTAGTCTATTGTTAATCATTTATAATAATAATAATTGGGCGAAAAAACAGTAAGTAGTACGCACGAGGAATAACTCAATTTGCTCCCTGTAAAATTATTTTGTTTTCACGTGTTGCTTCGAATCGTCTCCGGTGTTGACTGTCAGATTTCAGCAAGTTGTTCCAGATAGAAAAACCAAAAAAATAGCACATTTCATAGTCATACCATTACATTTCCCGCTCAGCTCAGAATGTAATACACCGAAAATCCTAAAAAAAAAAAATAAACAACAAAACGATTGCGAAAAAACTTGTGCCTACAACACGATGTTTCTTATCCGGATCGTAAATTAATAATAAAAAAAAGCATTTCTAAATTAAACCGACGTTGTGATAATATTATGATAACAATAATATTAACTATAAACCGTTTGAATAGTTCAAACGCGTATAACACCAAATAAATAAAACAAAACGAACAAAAACGCAAAATTGCTAAAAAAAAAAAAAAAAAATACAAATACAGATGTTGTGTGTGTGTGTGTAAGAAAATATGTCTTGCTACGCGAATCGTAGCTTGTTATTTTTTTTATTGGACAGATGGCAAAAAAAAAAAAAAAAAAAAAAAAAAAAAAAAAAAAAAAAAAAAAAAAAAAATTAAAGCAAACGCGCGCTTCTACACACACGCATCCGAGTTACACTCGCCGTTTTAATTTAATGTAAAGGTGGAATGAGCTTTAAACGCTTTCGAGTTTCTAATCTTTTTGAGAACATTGAAATAATAATAAGATTCCGTTTGGATAAATCGTATAATATTATTATTATTATTATTATTATTATTATTATTATTATTATGCTGCCGTAAAGATAAAATGGCGGCGCGCAAAAGTTTTAACTCGACAGACCGCCTCTTAATATGAAACTCGGTAAGTGCGCCTATTTAAAAGCTTGCCGTTTGTATACTATTATAATTACTTTAGTACGCGTCTGTGCATTTGATAGGTCCGGCGTGTGTGGAGTATATACGTAGTAATATTGCAAACAGTAGCAATAATAATAATAATAATAATATGGTTTTGATATTATTGTAATTAGTATCAGTGAATTCGGCAGTGGCTTATTTATTTCCATGGGTATTGGACCCCCCCCGGCTAAGTCCCCTGATTCAAAATAAAAAAAAATTAATTTCCCCGCAGAATAAGTTGGTAACGAGTATAGTAATTAACAATATATATATATATATTAAAGTCGTGTCGTTGTGGAATTTATTTTATCATTTTTTTTATATAATATTACATATATATTTAACTAAACCCCCTCTCTCAAAAAAAAAAAAATGTGTAGGCACGTTACTGCAATAGACTCTTAGAGTTTTTAACAGTTACATATATACCGTGGACCCCCTCAGAAAATGTTAAAATTACGCCACCGAGTGAATTAGTGGAATGTTCGTGAATCTTCGTGTATTCGCGGTGGTTTTCTGATATTATTATTTGGTCGTTCGGTACGTTTTCGAGGAAACATCTTTGAGGCATTTTCTTCGTTATATATTTTGGAAAATTCGGTACGTAAAACACGCGCATTTGATTTTAAGGTCACACCCGTTTCGAATGTGTATCGTAAATTGAATCGGAAAGAAAATATCAAATATTAAAAGCCAAGTGAAAAGTTAAAATTAACTTATTAACTCATTAAATGCCCGACCTCGGATTTTTTCTTTCCTATAATTTAGATTAAGGCTATTTTGTTATTTTGGTATATACTGTTTGTTTTTTTTTTTTTTTTTTTTACAATAATATACAGTAAAAATACGCGAAAAACACGTTTAATTGAATATTATTAAAAATACCTCGGAATAATATTTTAATCGAAACATTTTGTTTTAGTAAAATAATTTTCTCTAATTATAATAAGGTCTCGGTGGCAGGCAAAACATTTTCCGGTCGTTTTTTAAAATTATTTCGCAAGACAAAATAAATACAGCTCGGTAAGTAATTGTACATTTTTCGGCGATTATCTCGCATATAATATAATTACTACGGCTTTTCTAATGAAATTTATAGGTTTATAGGGGTTTACAATTTTATAATAACTGTACGACGCTCTACGCGTATATTTTTTATTATTATTACCAAGACGTTTATATAGTTTTATATAAATAATACTGTTTCGGACGTACTGTTTATTTCAAATTTTAAACATAAATTAACGTAAATACACGTAGTCATTTTCCAGAATTATTATAATTGAGATCGAAAACGTATTGAAGTTGGGAGATGTCGGGAAAGTAGGATAGACAGGTGTATTGAAAACTACCTTTATTAATTTGTAACAACAAGACTAAAATTTATCAAAACATGTTTGACCGAACTTCGCTCAGAATCAAACAAACGGATATTATAACTAAATTACGCTAATTATTTTTCATCTTAAATTTTACAGCCAAAGCGGTTTTTTTTTTTTTTATATACGTCATTCGCAAAATAGTATGCGAAATACGATTTACGATTTCCATCAGTATTTAAACTTTAAACACAAGCTTATAACATAAAAAATAGTGACTACAGATTTTCGACATTTTTACAGTGCTATGAGAATAACGTATTTTTTCGAGCAGTTTTAGCTTAACACTTTAACAGTATTATTCCCGTTTTCCCCATTGTAACCAAGGTAATTCCAATAATCAACAAAAATAAAACCAAAGAACCATTTTTGTATTTGTCGTCTGCTTGCTTTTATTTTATTAAAAATTTAGAGAAAAAAAAAACAGTTGAAAATGCAGGAAAAATGTTTTAATTTGGCAACGGCCGAGCGAAAAAGCGAAACGTTTTTTAAGTGCGTATTATACGGTGTGAACGAGTTGGAGAATTTTCACTAAACGAAAAAGTTTTATTCGAGAAAAAAAAAACAAAACGCATAATGTCTTAGTGAAACTAATACTACTATAGCTTATTCTCCGGTACGCTCAAAATCGTACGTTACTAATTCACAGTGGGTATTTGGTTCGCGATTCGATCCGAAATTCGTCTTCGGGCACCGGAAATAATACGATTATACAGAGATATTCTTCTTTGCCTCGGCGTTCCTTTAATCAAATATTCGGCGGGTATCGTCTTATACTACACACGGGTAGTTTATTAAAGTTAAACATTAGCGGCTTCAATAGTAAGTATGTAGATATATATATATATATATATATCGTACGCATAATAGAACAGCAAATAAGTATGAATAATGTATTTATATATTCGATGTGTATATAGCTTTTAAATCCGAATACCGATAGACTTCCGCGAGTATATTTCCGCCGGTTCGCACTGCTAAACTCCGAATCGTTAATACGTCATAAATATAATATTATATTTACACGTACGACTTGAACGTTTCCTACACCTAACGAAAAATCAACACAATTAATAAAACGCATGAAATAATATTTGAATAACTCTGCTGTTGTACTTAACTGTGTTCCCTGGGTACCCGCTCGCTTAATACCTAAATATTATATGTACCTATAAATAATTAAAAATCCGAATTGAATCAGCCTCCCCCGAGGCTGTCGTTTTCTTTATTTTATTTTCCATCGTACGTCGAGTTGAAAAATCATTTTACCACTTTTTAGATTCGCGAGTGTACCGAAAACACAACAATGATATAGGTAACCCTTACCTACACTATAGATGTGTACGTTTTTTTTTCCCTTGGGAAAAAAAATCCATTTTTGGTTAGTAAAAATGCTCCACAAATTGTTCACATCGTATGTAGTGGCGCAACTCCGTAACAATGCGCCCATGTGTACATTTCCGGACTGGAGCCCTTATCTGCTAATATAAATGAACAACAGTCATACATTTTAATAACTCTGAAAAAATTAAATTGTTTTCTCATAGTTAATACTTACTATTTATATATATATATATATATATATTTTTTTTTTTTTGTAAAGACAAACTTAAAGATTAACTTTTCTTATTTTCGCTGTTAGGCAAATTTATTAATAATTTTGTTTATATCCAAAGCTGTCATTTTATTTGTTTCAAAAAACTGATGTTGGAAAAACGATCTTGTCCAATTGAGTTTCGCAAGTGATTGTTAATCAATTTCAATTTTGAGTGAGATATCTTTGCCGATATGGTGTTATACAATGTTTTAATGACCCTTTTAATTTTTTTAAGTTCTTCGTCGTTTTTAAATTTAAATTTTCGTATTGATGCGCTAAATAGCATCAAATATTGGCTTTGATACCATTTGGTTTTTGCGTACGAAAAATCGAATTCAATCTCGATGTATACAAATATCAAATAAGCAACGATTTTAAACGTTTCCAATAAAAATACAATATATATATATATAGGTAAAACTTACCTAATTTGTACTATCTATCTAGATTCCAAATATTGTTATCAGTACGAGAATTCTATAAACAATTAGGTTGTTATCTATCGTCATGACATATACACGCTAACATAACGTCGACGGTGATACCGCAACAGTGCGTATCTCGAAAATCGACAAAATCCGATTATTATCGATATTGATAAAACAACAAATGCTTCCGAACGTGTTTAGTTCTAAACCTTTTTTTTTCCTTTCTTTATTGTCAGACACGTGGTTACGTCGTGAAAACGATAAACACTACGCAAAAAAAAAAGAAATATAATCTGTGTAGATTACAGACTATGAGCATGTGAGAAACGGGGTCCCCTGCGAATTGCACACCCAACAATTCCATAAATTTCGCCTCTGCGTTACGTGTACGTTAAAAGGCGCAGATTTTTTCGCCTCGTGGCACGTTGTTTTTTGAAAAGCGTCTAGATTTCCAACGGTTTTTCTAAGCAATTTCGAAGCCATTTGGTTGTTACGTACGAAAAATCAAATTCGATCTCAATGCATACAAATATTTAAATATGTTTTTCTAAACAATTTTGAAAAAAAAAAAAACCCCGGCAACAGATGACGATACATCATCGGTTTCATTTTTATTGATTTGCTCGTTATCGTTGCTACAATTGGAGGGGAAATACACGATAAATACTATGTATTATATAAAACTTACCCGTTTATCGATCTCCTCCGTTCAATATTGTTTTTTGATTGTACGGTTTATCGTTGCTTTTGGCATATACGTATACTAAATTACATTATACCATTACCTTTTCGACTTTCCGCCTAAAACAGTGACCCACCCGCGGCACGAAACTGCGAAATATGTCCGGCTTTTTTTTAATAATTTAAAAAAATGTAAAGATAAGTTATAGAGATAAAACAATTTGATTGCCTTTTTTAAAAAAATGATGTGCTCGTACGCGTATTTTTTTTTTAACTATTCTCGCTGCCAGACATATTTTACGTGGCGAATTAGTTCGCACTTTGATAAAAATATTTGGATCAATGTGGCCATATCACGGGATGCATAATATGAATCAAGCTAAAAGAAAAAAAAATGTGTCTGTCGTATGTGACTTTAAAAAAATGACAGGCATACAACATTGACTACCTTCAACGGTACAGTCTCGTCGTCAGTAAAATATGACCGGCATAGGGCAAAGGAGACGGATCAGAATAATATTACAAAAAACAAAGTGATAACCCAGAGGTTATCTATAGAGGTCATATATGACGAACATGGCAGTGAGACTCTTGATGGGTGTATACATAATTTATACTAATAATAAGTATAATAATATGCACAATTTATAGGCGATTGTCATTATTATATGATAAAGTAAAAAATTAGAAAAATTAGAAAAACACGGGATTATTTTTCGAAATATTTAGAAAGTGAATTAATTAGCAATTCGAGAATGTAAATCGTAATATTTTTGCTTTAGTATTTTTTACTCCTTTTTTTATATACATCAAATATAATCGGTATAGTTTTTTTTTTTTTTTATTGCAGTGTAAAATTAACAACCCGTACGGTGAGTTACAATGTATTTGAGATAAATACCGTACAACAAATGATAAAAAAATAAAAAATTACAAAAAAAAAAAACTTGAAAAGACAAAACATCAGTGTAAGAGAGCGGAGGGCCTACAAATTTGAAGAGCTCGCCACTTCAGCGACATTATATTTATATTTGACAAAAAAAAATACCCGTTTCCGAGTATTTTTCTCATTTTTATAGTATATAGATATTAATTCTAGCCAAAATATCATATTTTTTTTTACATTCTGAATGAGGCAAGGAATGTTTATTAGTTTTACTATATGATACGTGCTTTTTTTTCTGTCTGTAAACAGATTTTCGACCAGACTTCTCGCTCCAACCGATGAGTTCAGGGGTGGTTTCCGGTAGCAAACATTGTCTAGTTGGGGCTTTGTGCAAGTCATTTTTTTTTTTTTAATGTTCCTTGTACTTTTTTTTTAATAACTGTGGAGGTTATGAAACCGGGAAAATTGACTAAATTTTATTGTATAATATAATAGACCGATCGGTGGTAGATTTCTTTAACCAATTATTTTTTCTATACAGTTATAATAAATATAACATAGCTTGATTGTCCCGAAGTTGAAAGGATTGGTGAACCAGTAAAAAAAATGCGAGTTATCAAAGGATTAAAATATTAAATACAGAATACCTACAAAATGTAATTACATCTGAATTAGGCGACGTCATTAAAAATAATATTATTAACTTACAAATAAATTGACTCATTGAAATCGCGTCAGATTTTTAAATTAAATATTGGAAACTTCAACAACAGTTTGACGAAAATAAATCACGGAGGAAAAAACACAGTTCATGAAGAAAACTTGATTATTTAATTAAAAAAAAAAAATAATAATAATAATAATAATTCAATTTGAATATTTTATTTATTTATTATTATTAAATATAGTTACACTTAAATCCTATACATAGAATAAAACTTTAAAAAAATATGCAATTTATTTAATAATTTATAATCGGTTAATTAAACGTGCTTAATTTTGAATAACGGCCCAATGAAGATGTGATTTGAGCATGACCGTCCGCACGGGGACGCAGGGAAGGCGGCGGCGAGAATTTTCGCCAAAGTATTTTTTTTATTTTTGAAATGGTCATATTTCAAACAAATGCGGTATTCTATTGTTTTGTACCCAACCTTATAAAATCGAACATTTATTAATGATATTGTAGAAGCAAACAATGTGTGTTTTAGTACATAACATATCAAATGTTGTCCATGATTTTATGAGTGAGTATCGATGTCGTGTGTTATACAGATAGTTTTATCTAGATAAAATAAACATATAGTATTTTATTATCTACAGATAATCAGATATAAATTAATATGTCATATTTCGTTTTTCCATAACTTACTGTTAAAATTTGAAAGTTTTTTTATTATATGAATTTGATAATTTAATCTATATTGTATAGTAATGTATAATATAATACAATGACTAATATATATATATTATAAATATCTGAATGTATTATACGATTTATGATGTTATGTAATGTTTATAATTAATTTTTAATGTTTGGTAAAAAAAATTAACTACGATGACCTCCTCGTGAGGTTGATTATAAATCAATAAATCACAATCATATAAGTAATGAGTAAAACAAATTATATTTTATTATTTCACGAGACTTAAATTTTTGGTGAATGTCATTAAAAAAAAAACTAAACAGTTATGCGTTTTTATCTAGATACATTTTGTTTAGAGTTATCTGCTGTATTTTTATCTGGATAATTTTAAAGCATAGTCTATAGCTTCATGTTAGGGGCTCCAGTTAATTCTACCAAAGGACTTGAGAACCATCTGATAACATAAATAAATATTAGTATATATATAAAATATATCAGATAAAAAGGCGTTTTAGTCAAGAAACTTTAAGTTTAATTACTACGACGGGATATTTACTTCAGCGAAAGTTTGACAGTAATAATATTTCAATTTTACTGGAAAATTGTAATTTAGATAGTTCATTTGAGTGTGAAATTAAGCTTGTTGAAAACATGTCTGACAGAACTTCTATTAGAGTATCATCAAATAAATCAATTGCAGCATGGTTGAAAAGGTTATCGAAAAAAAAAAAAAACAAACTTTAACACATTTTACACTAATTCCTGTGATAAGTTACTCGCGCGAACGGGCTTTATCCAATCCGCCAATTGCAAAATCTAAACTCAGAAAAACAATGTTACAAGAACTTCCCGGTTCACATATATGTCAAGGCAGAAAAACGGCATCGGAAATCAATTTTGAAGGGACGATGAGATCAAAACGTTTGTGCCGGTAAAAAGAAGTCTTGCACTTTTGACGTTTTAATATTATCAATAAAAAAAAAAAACTTAGAGAGATAATGCGGGAGCCCTATTTTTCTTATTGCGTAACCTGCGGATGAAGTCTGCGCACGCCTATGTTTTATAGTAATCCGTGCGCAACACTGGCAAGAGGATTGATTTCGAAAATCGCCGCCTCCCTGCCTGCCGCCGCACGCTTATCATGGATCCGAGTAAATGGAATACAATATACAGGGTGCGGCGAAACAGACAGTGTAAGTTTTGAAAGGCTATTAAAAAAAACAACGCAACTTACAGAAATGAGATTTATTTTATTTTATTTAGTACATCATGCCGTTGTATGCATTAAGTTTTGAAAATTACATCAGCAAAATGATGGCCCCCCCCCCCCAGCAGTGATACATTTTTTGAAGGCGATTTTTGAAGTTTTCGGTCACATTTTTGCACATCTCGGCGGGTATAGCGGCGATTACCTCTCGAATTCGATCTTTGATTTCTTCCAAGGTGTGAGGCCGATTTTTAAAAACATTTTTCTTCGTGTAGTCCCACAGGAAATAGTCGTTAACGCTCAAATCGAGTGAGCGGGCGCGACCATCTTCTTCGTCGCTCCTTTTAGAGAACATCTGACGAAATTTCGCATTGAACCTCGAGCAGTACGGGCCGTAGTCCCATCCTGTTGAAACCGGATGTCTCCCAAATCAAGGCTTTTTCACTTAATTCTTCCAATTGAGGTTCAAAATGATTTTCCAACGTAAAAATATATCATTGGGCGTTGACAGTTGTCCATTCTCCTCAAAATAATAAATCCCAATCATCCCGAATTTGGAAATCGAACACCACCAAAGGTCACTTTCGGGGAGTGAAGAGATCGTCTTCGGTGAATTTGCATTGGGTTATTTTAGCCCAGTACCGAAAATTGTGTTTATTCGCCGCTCAACTGAGATAAAATTGGGCCCCGCCGTCACTACTGAAAAAAGTCAACCTCACACGGATCCGGTTTAACGTTTCTCGTGAGCAATTCAAATTGAAACAATCGCCTACATTAGTGTATCCGCTTCCGTGGGGGGGGGATCAAAAATGTACGTATGTATAAAACGGCGTGCTGTACCGAATAAAACGATACAAATCACATTTCTGCGAGTTGCGTAGGGTTTTTTTTTTTTCTAATAGCCCCTTTCAAAACTTTTTCATTCGTTATCTATTTCATTCCGCACCCTGTACATGAACACGAGCAGCGAAACGCGCGCGGGATGTTGTGGATGTCTTTCTGGTCGAATATGTCCAAACGTCGGAATAATCGATTGTATTGGCGTTTCGAAGTAATTAGAGACGAGTCCGGGCCGGCCGGCATTCTCGCGATGACCGCGCGCGGAGTTAAATTAATTAGTCCGGGACTTAGTATATATATATATAGTATATAAATAACTGTTTTATGGTATTCTTATACGGGTCGTTCGATTCAGTTTAGGTACAACGGTACGATTATAAATGCACGCCTTTCGATCCATTAACTGCGAAACTCCACCGGGTATAACATCCGTTCTGTTCATTGCGATTTGCTACGTCGTCGGGCACAATAATAGGCATTTCGAAACGGAAAACCGAACGAAACCCCGCGCGTGTACAGGTGTAAATCTATTGGGCAGAATAGACATTAAGAATAGACATTAAGAGACGTTGTTCAGTATTGGATAGATTAATTATCTATAGAAAAAAATTTAAAAAAAAAATAACACACACACCCCCCTCCTCCAAATAGGCATTCCAAATGGTACGTAAACCATATAAATATACATATTAAACCGTCGTCTGAGTTATTATTTTAAAATAAATGCGGCGAACGGCGGTATTTCAGTGTTGTTTGATTATTATTTGTATATCGCGATTGATTATTATAATTGTGTCTTTTACGGGGCGTGCGTCTTTATAATTTCGACGGGTAAGCAAATTTGATTTTAATCAAATTTGCATTACTGTTGATATCTACTAAAGCCAGTTGGCTATAATATGAGTGTATATATATATAGTATCTAACGCACGGTGGCTCCACATATTAAAGGAACAAACCGTATTAATTATTCTATCCGTGAAATATTCACTCTATGCCATTACGAATTACGCGATAAACGCATGCGATTGTACGATTGAAATGTGTTTTTGAAACGAATCAAAAACTATAATTCGTGGCACGGACAAATATCGCGTACAGGTTTAATCAATACAAATAGCCAGCTTTGGGTGTATGGCAGCAGACAGACTGCACACCTCTAAACGGACTTAATCATACATCGATTGGCTATCCAGTAGACTGATTTATGTATCTATTATCTATTGTAGTAGCAGTAACCTGCGTTAACGAATTGCATATAATAAATTATTATTTTTTTTTTTTTTTTTTATAAATAAACAGAACATAATAAATACCAAACATTTCCCGTGTAAAAAAAAAAAAAAAAAAAAAAAATAATAATAATCAAATATCTAAATAAAAACACCGTTTAGGAACTTGTCGAGTATAAATGTGCACGCGCATTGATTGAAATTGCGTTATAAACTTTTTCAGACGGCACTATAACGTGTCGATTAAAATTTAAATTTGTTCACCGAACCGAATAGTCGCTGGTATATGTTTAATATGTGCGAAAATCGACGTTTTCACAAAACACTTAAATTAAATTTAAATACACGAAATTATATAAGTCCACTTGGTTTCCCTCAAGTAGAATCGATTTTCCCGTAATTCGTTTTGTAAACTTCAACTGTGAAATAAATTACAATTGTACGTATTTTTAACAGATTTTAATAAAAGTTTATATTTCAAACACGCTAATAAAAATACATTTTTTGAATATTTGTATAAAACAGTAGGAAATAGCTATAAACAACTCAGAAAACGGTAGAATATTTTGAAAATTGAGATTTGGTAATGTCTCGGCCGTGTGCAAAGTTATAGAAGTAATAAATGTGGACTATGCGTTTATATTCTTTCGTCAAAAAGCTTTAGATTTTTTTATTTTTTTGGTTACCTACTACATTGTTAAACGAATAAATTATTTATTTTGCGAGCTTTTTGATTTATGCGTTAAGGCCCTCTTTGATTACACATCATCACTAATCTTGAAAATAAGCGAGACAAATCATTGATATATAATAAGCTCTGTTGAAACGAGAATATTCAACTGAAGATTATAATTAATCTGAAATTCTGAACACTGTATTTTGTGATAATCATTCATTATCGGGTCATATCGAGAAAAAAAAAAATTTAAGTATAAGTATTAAATTATACAAAATACCTACGTAAACTAATATTACTTAACAGATAACAAAACATATAATAAACACGATTCGTTTTGGTATTAGGAAATAATACAATAATTATTCAACTTTTTAGGCGAATTTATCATAGAAAAAAATCCTGTTCGCGGGTGTAAAGTTGGGAAGGTAGGATATAGAGAGGAAATCGTTTATATCCGTACGTTAGTACGGATAAGTTATTGTTAACGAAAAACCATACTGTGCGAAGTTTGGTTAATTGTGTTTTAAAAAGCCGTGATTTTTTTTTTACGATTTTTATCATAATTTGCACCTAAAACGCTAATAAAAACCAGTGTTATCGGTTCCGTACCCGCGTGGTTACACAATATATATATATATATATATTTTTTTTTTTAAATAACATTTTAATCGTCTAAAACCTACCCGAATTCGCTGTCGCATGACAGAAAACGACCGGTATATTCGTCTATATATATCTACAGTCACAAGAAAAGGTAAAAATATAAGATTCACTAAACTCCAAAAAAATATTACTGCTACTAGGCGCCTACAATAGTTGATCAAGATGAAATTAGTTTAGATAATACAATAATAATTGTCTAAGACTAGTTTTGTCTAGTTTACAAACTATTTTGTTCGTGGCGCCCTTATGTAGCTAAAAAAAAAGTCACGGAGCCACAAAAACTAGGAATGCTAATTTCTAACCAAAACTCATAATATATTATAATATATTCATGAATGATTTGCTTTTTAATTTGTAACTTTATAATGTGTATAAAAAAAATAATATTTTATTTAATTAATGAAAACAAAACGCAATATGAATATTTTAATTTACAAAAAATTACATAATAAGTATATTATTTAGAAATGTATACATTTTAACGTGTACAATGGTATCGATTATTTTCATTTACCAGTATTTTAAAATTCGGCATTATAAAAGAGAGTTGAATGCGCATGTCTGCTCGGCATCTAGTTTGTTGCGGTATTCTGTCTTCGTTGTCGAGTATATGATGAAAATCTAGTTTCACAAAGATATATTGTTGGAAAAAGAAGACGTATTCGTACAGAGTTTTTGGCCAAAAATCTGTTTATGCCATTTCGCCGGACAGAGTTTTTAATGTTGAACAGGTGACGATTTCAATAAATTGTTCGCACTCGTTACAGATATTACTTTTGGTTCGTTTTTGTTTTTAATTAAAAAATGGATTTATAACCCGATTATTTCGTTAAGGTGATATGTGTTCGCTCACACGAAAGCGAATATTCTAATGAAGACAGTATTTCGTTTAAACGTTACACTATCGTTGGATTTCTTCAAACGCTTTAATATTTTCCATTCAGTGATTAAAAATATTCTCATACCAAAGTAATTTCACTCGAACCCACACTATAAACATTATAAATTATTATATATTTTGATTTATTTCGGATTCGGTGTCCGCGGAACCCTTAGATTACTCTCACGGAGCCCCGGGGCTCCGAGGAGCAGCGCCGTTTTCGAACCGCTGGTCTACAGCAAGCAGTTGGTCGGCGACAGTAGACTTTGTCAATTATCCAGATACAATCGAAAGACAATTGATTATAGGTATTTTATATCGTTCACCGCCGGTAGACGGAGGCGATTATTATATACGAGGGTCGCAGCGAACGATCGCGTTTAACCGAATAAAACGAAAAATATAAATTAATATCGGACGCGCGTGCGGGTATTTTGTGTATAACAATCGCCTCGATATAGTGACGACGACGGGAAACGTTTGCAACGCAACCGAAAAACGTTCGCTTGTAGTCTCCATATATCACACACGAGTATAATAATAATAATAATAATAATAATAATAATAGTAATAATATATACGATATAGAATAGAGTATATACAATATACAGCGTTTACGCCGTATAAAACGTATTGGCGGAATGTCCGGAAAAATGTCCGGTATTCGCGAACGCCGTTCGTTCCCGGTGTATTATAATATTATTATTACTATCATCAGTACTAGTAATATAATAATAGATTTTATTACTGAATTTTGCAAAGTCCCGCGGCAGTCGTCAGTTGCTACCCGGTGATGGGGAAACAACCACCGGTTTACCGGTGTTCGAGAACCCGGATTTTCGGAATTCGAAATTTGTAATCCGACATTTATTGAAAATCCGGATTTTCGTTTAAATACAAATTTCGCTTTTTGAAATTATGATGATTTTTATTCATTAATTGATTTCTTGTTAAACTATTATTATTTGTCTTATTGTTAATTATAGCATTTAAAATACGTCTTTACAATTCAACAAATATCACAAACAGAAATGTATTTAAAAGAAAAGAAATAAACCAAAAAAAAAATCATTCATATTACATTAAAATATATATAATTTATTACTAGCTGACCCGGCAAACGTTGTTATACTCCTAAAAAATGCAAAACATAAGATTTTGGACTTTGAAATATATATTTTCGCATTTTAAAATGCTAAACCCGGATCTATTAGATTTTCGAATAATTCAGATTCAGTCATATCACTAGTTACTACACGGTACAAGACAAACCTTTCTTAAATCAAACTGATCATATGACGAGTCAATCAAAACTGTTTGACTCGGTTACACGCGGTTATAGAACGAATCTTGTTAAATTGTTAATTTTTATAAAAAAAATCAAAACCACAACGTTTTAGGTTCCTTGACATAACGACCTGAACTCGTCACTGCAATAAAGTCCATTTACATGTAAACAAAAATTAACAGATTTTATTGATAAAACTGTTCTTATTCGATTAAACCGCATATTTGAGAGTCCTAAAATTAAAAATGGTTTATTTTATTTAAGTCGTTTACATGATGTATGATTAAACCTCTTTAATTTCTAAACCGGCTCTTAATTGTTCAGGTGAACGTGTGTAAGTGTTAGGCAAATATAACTAAAAATGTAACTAGATAAAGATTAAGGATAGTTAAAAGTGTGAGAATTTTTAATCATTTATCTGTGTATTTTTTCACCAATTCATTCTTATTTAAAAAAAAAAAAAAAAACGTTTTCTCCAATTGTTTAGACAAATACAACGAAAATATGACATCTTCGGTGCACCAATTAGATCCGAAATTCATATATGCATATAATTCATAGACGCGACATTTATTTGAAAATCGGATCAAGATTTCCCATAGAAATGTTGTTGGCAGACAGAAAAAAAAAAAAAACAACAAAGTACGCATAGTAAAACTAGTACATAAAAAATTTGATCCAGATAAATTAGTTTAGATAATCGAATTATTCGTCTTGGATGATAAAGATAAGATAGCCAGTTTTGTTAATTATTTAGATAAAATAAAATAAAATAAATTATTTATCTAGATAATGTCCAACACTTCTGGTTGTCATTACCACGTGAATAAAAAAAAAAAAAAAAAAACCCGGTGAAATATCGCCGGAAAATATTTTATTGAATGCGGCCGTACCCCCCGTACGAGTACAGTTTAGAAACATATTATTCGAAACGAGTCTGTGTGCAGGGGCACACGAGGTAAGTAATAAAAACAATACACCGCGGCATCGCTAGTAAAAAATATTATATCGTACCCCCGGGGATTCGTATAACAATATTTATTATGTATGTGCATAATATGTTTATGCCGGAAGAATAAATAAATGCGAAAAACGCCAAAATATTTATCCGCGCGAAAACGGCATATTACATAGGTATTAGGAAATATATAAAACGCGAAGAATATTTAAAAGGAAAAAATAAAAAAAAAAAATGCTTGGATATTTACTGCTCAATTTATAGGTTATAGATGGGATTTTAATTGATATTTGTGTATTTAAACGTAACGATAGAATACTGTTAACGAAAAAACGAAAACCATGTTTTTATATTAATTTGTGACTACAAAATAAATTTACGGCTGTCCGTGTTTTTTCGTCTCAAATTGATGAGCACTTGTATGGATCCAACAAAAGTTTTATCCACATTAATCGGAAAATAACCCTGATTTATATACGATTTTCATTAAAATGTGAACTTTATACGATGATTAAGATAAATTGTTGCCTTACGCTCAACTTTCTACCTATTAAGTACAATATTTTTACAACTAATGATAAACCGCGTGTATGAATGTTCTAGCATTTTTGAGAAGCCATAAGAATTGTATTCACGTAAAACACTAAATTAAAATTAGAAAAGTTTAAATAGGTATAAATAATTCAAAAAACACAAAAATGTTTTGAAAATTGTACCACGTCTAAAAAGGAACGATATTGTAAAAATTAGTAAAAATAATGTAAAATCAGTGAAATTAGTAAAAAACAAAACCCGTTTCTACGGATATTTTAAACTGAACAACGACAATAAAACAACATCGAAAATAACAGAAACTATTACATTTTACTTAAGTAAATATTCTCCATTTTTCCTCGATTTTCCCAGTTTCTGAGAAAATTACACGGAATATAAAAAGATTACCACCTCAATGCATCAACTAGATCCAAAACGCAACAAGAACGTTCCTTTAAAGTTTTTGACAGTAGCAACATTTCTTGTCGAAAAGTTCTTTACAGACGGAACAAAACAAAGCATATCTATCATTGTAAAACCAATACATTCCTCTTTACTCTCAGAATCTAAAATGGTACAACAGCTAATTTTTACAAAAAAAAAAAAAAAAAAACACAAAAAATTTCATTTAACTTTTTTCACGTATTTTTTTCAATCTCTGTGGTATATATTTTTGTTTTATACCACACGCGTACAGCTAATCACAGCGCGTGTTTATACGTCACAAGATATTATTCTTTTTGTGATAAACACACTTATATACTATAATTTAAAAAAAATGCAGTTTTTTGTGTTGTCCTTAACCTCCGAATACTATACATAGGTAATAAATAAGACCGAAAATTATATACACTAAAAACCTATTAAATATGTATGCAGTAATGCCCTAAAAACTACCAAAATATGCGCATGAAATATTTTCACGTTTTTTGAACAATTTATAGGTATTTATTGGCCCAAAAGAAACGCACGACAATTTTACACAAGATTCTTCATTAGATGGTCAAAAAGATAAAACTTTAGTGCGATGCAATAACTTTTTGTTTTACCATTAAAAGTTAAATTTTTAATAAAAAATATACAACAATTCGAGACGAAAAATAAAACACGGATAATCGTAATTTATTTTGTAGTTAAAAATTAATACAATTTTACCGAACTTCGTTCAGAATCGTTTCTTGTTAGCAATGATTTATCGTCGCGAAATATGTCTTTCTTTTTTTAATTTTTAAGAAAATCTGTCGGGAATTTGAAAAAAAAAAAAATGTTCTTATAAAGGGCGAAAAACCCAGGTACGGTGTGAACAAGTTAGAGCAATTGTAATAATCGAAAAAAATGTTTTTCGAGAAATCAAGGGATACACGGGGCTAAACCGTATCAAGGATTAAAAAAAAAAAAAAAAAACATTTTAATTAAAGTACTATAGGACGAAAGTTCCACATGTTTAAACGGTATTGTGTTAAAAGATCGGAGCTTTTTGCTAATAGAAAAAGTGTTTAACTGCAAATAGCTGTTTCGCCACATTCAAATTCTAAAACGCGGTCGCAAATATACTGACGATTTTTGTATAAATTGTAATAAAATTTTCGGTTAACGATTCGAACGTACTATAATATGTATAATTATATTCCGGTTGTAAAACGATTTCTGCATGTTTAAAACATATATATAAATTATTAGAAAATAAACTTCCGCGGAGTTATTCTCGTCTATAATTTTTCGCATACTCGCACATGAATGTTAATTGTATGGAAAAAGATTAGGTTGTGATCACGGTATTATTATAACGTATACACCATTTTTTTTATTATAATAAAAAATTATTATTAATAATTTAATTCTATTAGGTTCGAGAATTCGGTGTATTTAAATATATTTTGTATTGAGTATCGAGTATATAGAACCTATACGTACCATTCGTAAAACGATTCTAATAAATAAATACCGCCGTGCAATATTGTTCAGGAATTACATTTCTCCGGAATTTTGTTATATAAACGTTATTAAAATATAAACCGTTTTAAACATTTTTAATTCTCATTTATAATAAAAGAAATTGTATATTTTCGTTCAATCCTTCATTACTCGCCCTATCAATATTTTAAATCGATATCAGATGTACTATATTAGTTAATTTTTAATATAAGTATATTTTTTTTTTGTTTCAAATCTGTATTGTAACAAAAAAAAAAGGGGGGGGCTTTTAAAAATCTTGGGTTACTACTCGTCTAAGGTATCAGGGGTGGAGTTAAATGTTTACAAATATCGTTAAAACAAAACTGAAACGATTCCATAGGTAATGATTGAAAAAAAAAAATCCTCCGAGAAAACCCAGCTGCTTCGTGATAAAAAAAAAAAAAAAATCACCTTGTATTTTGAGCAAAACATAGGCCGGACATTTTGCATTTAACTTATAACGCCGTAAAACAATAATGCGACCGACAATAACGCGATTACAAAAAAAAAAAAAAAAAAAATGGGTTAACGTTTAGAACTCCAGAAATCGGTCAAGTTACAATTAAAAAATATATTAAAATTAAACTCGGGCACTAACTACCACCGTGCTGAAGACGTAAACTTTCTAAAGTGGACCGCGAGTAGTAAATTCATCAAAAACTATATATTATATAATTGTATTCCCAAGATAAAATTATAACGAGCGCCCGAACACAAATATTACCCAAATCGGATAAATCGTACCCAAACAATTATAAATCAAATAAATTGTGTACTCAGCACTTTCGGCTATGTGTGTGCTGTATAATAAACACCGCACACGCATAGAGGTAATAAATAATAATTATAACGGAAACAAAATATAAAATCGAATAAAATAGAAAGATAGAAAGTAGAAAGATATATATATATATATAGAGAGAGAGAAAGAGATAGTATGGATTTATCGATTGGTTGTTGTATAGTTTCCGATTTGGTTACTGGCATTAAGTCAACCGCAGAGTAAAGAGATGATGGGTACGGAACGAAAAAAACAAAAAAAGAAATAAACGAATTCGAATCAAATATTGCATAGAAAAGGGTAGGACGATGAAGGTGTGTATACCTAAACAATTTCGTTCTTGTTTTTGTTATTTATTTATGTTTATATATTATAAGATAATAAAATATCAAATGTTTATTTTCTCGTATATGACGTATAATGGAAATCCGAAAACGTAAGGGGGAAAAAAAATGAAAATAAAGTACAATCAAATTTCTTCACTCGTGTTGTAAAATGTATTTCATAATACGTTGGATAAGATTTGCTGGACATAATATTTAATGAAAACAAGTTTAATATTTCTACCAGCGAAAACAATAATAAAACAAATCATTTTATAAATTCATATCACAATAGAGAGAGAAAGAGAGAGCGAGAGGGAAGAAATGTAGACAGTCAGTTTTTTTTTTTAAATTTTTTTACTATCTGAAGAATATTTACGTACATAAGCTCAAAATCGATTAAAGTACATAATAAAAGAGTAAAATCTCGAAACGTTTACAACGCATTATACACCATATTATTATTCGTTATAAGTAAAATATTACACAATTGCATATGATGTGACTCCTAGGTACTATTAGTTTACAGAAATAAAACGCGATACTAATCGATTTTCAATCATATGTCTACATTAGTTTATTATTATTTGTTGGTATATTATAATTTCTATGTTGTCTTACACGTGTAAAGCCAATTTAATTAGTTTTCGTTTTAATGCATTTTTTAATTATGAATAATGTTGCGATTTTTTCGTACAAAAATACCTGAAAGTGTATAATTATATTTTACTTTCTAGAGTTTTCTTATTTAAAATTATTACACAATATTTTAATTTGTTTGTAGAGCTTCAAAAAAAAAAAAAAAATGATCACTAAATGATAGAAATATATAATTTAATTATATTAATATAAAATAATATGATATTATTCAAATTATTTAAACGTAATCTGCTTTAAAAGTAACGAAAAACTAATAACTTTTAAAAAAATGGGCATAGGTTCCCCCGACTCCCTCGGGCATGTGTTGTGAATGGTTGCTTATGTTGCATATGTACCGTTAAACAAACGTTATAACACGTAAAAAAAAAAAAAACCAATTGAAATGATGGGCTACATAAAATAGTTAACCGAGTAAAATAAAATAAGATCGGTACAACAATTTACGTTAATTTGACCTTACCGGTCAATTTTCCCGTGTAAACATACCGAGCTCACCTGGAAAGTGGATCTCTGTTACACTCACCGGGTCATCGAGAATATATACTTCGAGTTCATTAGTCTAGGCGAAGATAGCAATCTAAGAGTGACGTTTGTGTGCCCGAGGGTATACGATGTTTCATTCCACTACAATTATTATAATACTGATGTGTCAAATAACACTAAAAATACAATCGTAACGTTGAGCTAAACAAGTGTTTAGTATAATATTTTATTGTAAAAATAAACTTTCTTTTTATGTAAAACCCAAACGAAAAATCGCCTTTTTAAACAAACAGATATTATATACTTTCCTTCAGGAGCGGTTCTTGACAAGCCCCAAGGAGCAACACATATTTTGTATATTATATATGCACATCCTAGTTTTGTGCTTACAGTACACTATCATTTGGAATTACTAAATTTAAACTCATAAACACTGCCCCCCCAGAGGGTGATCTCCCCCTGGAATATCCGGTATTCGTGTTGTACACTGAAAGTCAATACATTTTTTTTTTTTTTTTTTCATTAAAAATGACGAAAAATCAAATATTATTTGACGTGTAAAAAATGTAACTATACGCTAAGATTAATCTCTTTTGTCAAATATTAATTTCGAACGACAAACACTGCAGAATTTTAAAACGCAGATTTTTTTTGATTTATTTATCACCGGAGGGCTTAGACAACTATAATATAAATACTCCACACCGGGAATCGTTCAATCGAAACATTTTTTAAACTCAAAAAATACGGTCTCTTGCTCGGGGCTGGTCAGAAAAAAGAAAAAAATCACGAATCACGTCGGAATCTCAGAAGAGTCCATTTATCACATATAAATTTACATCTGAGTGTATGTAATAACAACTAACAAGTAACAAAAGGTGCGTTGTTAATCTTCTCATCTAAAACAGTATGTCCGGCTTTTTAAATGCATAAATTATCGATGGCTCTGCAACGGCAAAGTACAAAATCGTTAAAATGTAACCGTCCCCGGATTATGCATACAACGAAATCGTAAAATAATCTCTTATGTTCATTTATAATTATTTATTTTTTTTAGAAATTACCAATTATAATGATGCCTATAAATAGTTGTCGAATTTCGATAAAAAAATATTATTCCAAAATTTGATTTGTCCATATTATATCAATGCAATGGTTGGTGGTATAAACACATATAGTGTCTAAACGTAGAGAGTCACAACGTCGGATTATTATTTTCTGAAGTACATAATAATATAACGAAATAAATTTTATTAAAATATACGAGCCCGTGAAATATGCCTACGTACCAACTATTTTTTCGCGGAGTATATATTATTTTTTTTTTGCTTCATAAAATTACATTCTAAAACTACAAGACAATTTAAAATATGGTTTCTTTTTAAAATATGTACCACATGTGTCCAATTTCTACAGCGGACCGGGTAGATACATATTATAATATATATATATATATATCTACCCGAATAAAATAGGATGGAGTTTTTTTAAAATTACTTTCACTTTCGTACATAATAATATATAATATATAATATTTACAATTTCCTCGCTCGGAATCTCAAATACATTATAATCAAAGTACAGATTGTCGGGCAAATATCGAGTTTGTCCTATTCCTGCCCATTCGATTATAAATAACGGATATTGTTTCGTATTAAAATCGAATAATAATATATATTTAATTGATGATTTATTTAAAAAAAAAAATGACATACTTTACGATTTTAATTTCGTTCGCCGTATTATTATTTACTCAATATTTTAGCAGTAAACATGTAGGATGCGAAATATAACGTAATATTATAAATTATAAAACTAAATGAACCGTAAAACCGATAAATTTAGTATCGTGTTCTATATTGCTCAATCAAATAGAAGACATAAAAAGTACATTTTCTCTCGTTACAAAATGAGCATTTTATATAGATTACTTTTTCCGCGTCGAATGGCAAGTTTACGATCATGCGTGTCGTCACTGCAATCCATAGGCCGCGCAATCTTAGAGGTACGCTCTGGAACGTTGGGGTAGATAGGCACACGCTTCACCTATACATTTCAGAAACACAAAACTATTTAAAAAAACAAAAAGTAATTATAATAATTACCGGACCAAACATTCCTAATAATTCATTTCATATTTATTGTAATTATTTGATTGAATTCATTGAAAATAATAATAATTTAAAAAAAAAAAACTCTTAAAGTCCGTTATCAACGTCCATCTGGTTCAATTTTTTTTTTTTTTTTTTTTTGTAGATTCCGAACGGTTACAATAAGTGTGAAAACATTGTGTGTATGTAGGAAATTTCTATTGTCGCAGGTCATCAAGACACTAAAACGTAGAAACAAAAAAAAAAAAAAAAAAATCACAGTCAAAGTTCGCTTCTTGCCAAAAATAGTTTGGAAAATGTTATATTTTCGGTACAATAGTTCGTATACTGTCACTATTAGCCAAGATATTTGTGAAGTATAAATTAAAATTTTATCATTTTCATTTAAAACGGCCGTTTACACGCTCGTGTACTATTTTAAACTGTAACGGCAAGTTCGATCGAGTCTTAATACAGCGTTCAGAATTAATACATTTATCGTAATTTGTATTTACAATATTTTTAATTTCTTAAACAGGACCAAAACGTCAAATAAATAGTAATTCCAAAATAAAAAAAATATTTAAAAAAAAACGTTTTGTATTGCGTTTATACAATATTATATTTGGTGTCCGGATTCAGTCGTTGCACGGCCAATGTCCGGTTTTTAATGTCTTGTGCCTCGACCATTATTAGACCGATTGCTGGGCCTCGCACATGTTTGATAATATTCCGAAATCTCTCACGAATCGTGTTCTCGAATATTAGGTTTGTCGACGGACATTTCAGATTGGTAATGAACAATGTGTATTTGACGATGACTTTTTTTCGGACCGTTATTAAGATTGTAACAAACACAAGACGATAGTTCACCGGGAACGTGTTGTGTGCTTAAAATTACGGAAAACGCATTATACGGAGAGAAAACAAACGCGTAAACAATACAGCGTTTAAATTAAAATAGTTCTCTCCGCTCGAAATCCTTAAACGAAATGCTCGTAACTATACACCACGTTCCGACTTAAAATAAAAACGCTACAGCTCCGTGGACAAATATTGCACCAATAAGAGGAGGGACCATCAGACTGTCAATACGGTTTTTTTTTTCTTTTTATTATTTATCTATTTTTTTTTATTTGAATATCGACGGGACGAGGGGAAACAGTTCGAACGGAGATTCTCACGAATCCAGGTGGTGCAATGCGATTTATTATTTTACCAACTATTTTATATCTAACACCCGCGCAGCATATTATGAACATTTTGAAAATGTATTGATTATATAAAATTTCGTAAGCTCCGCGAATATTATTACTAAATGTTATTATTGCTCACTCGTATTTATAAAAGTCGACCGTATACTTACGGGTTTTCAATACGAGTAATTAATATAGAAACTGTACGTAATCTCTATTTATTAAATTAAACATCCCGTTGTTTATTCTCGTTAGAAAACGGAAAATTTCATTCCTGCAATTATTATTTGTTCTGCAGAGGCTTGTTTCGCATATTTTACGCTTGCAACTTTTATGTATACATAATGCATGGAGTTCTGCTGACGATTTTATATTCAAGGATTTATTTACAACACACATTTTGAAATTACCGTAACAGTATCCACGAAGCCCGTTATGTCAGTTTTTACCTTTTATTATATATTTATATATATATATTTTTTTTTTCGCCCCAGCTACCAATTTTCACCGACAGTTTTGTACACGATAGCGTAGTGGTTCTGTCAGACGATAAGTTTTTATTTTTTATTTTGGCGCTCTACGGAGTTATCGTTAAATTTAATTATTTTTAATACTATATATCTAATACTGTTTTGTTGGTAATGCTCACCCCTGCGTTTGTATGGCGAAATAATTATGGATATATTGAAATTCGGGAAGTGGTTGTGGCGGCAAGGAGAAAGTAATTTTCGCAATCTCGTTTTAAATATACGTGCTGTATGTGGAAACGATCAAGTGTGTAATCGGTTCGGGTTATAAAACGGATGGCATTTGTTGATAATACGATGTAAAACATAGAAATATATTTTTAACGCAATTACTAGACGACAATATCGTATTGAAATGTAAACCCCTTAGGGCCTAATCGAAATAGCAAAAAAAAAAAAACTATTACACGCACGTACGTCGTTGTTTTGATAAAATCCACCGTCAGACGCGAATTTAACCTCGGATCGGAATACCTACTGATTTAATTTATCCGCGAAATATTTTACGTGCAACTGATTCGTATAATCGAAATTATTTTTCAATCGCCGAACGCGTTCGTTTAACGTACAACGAAATTACTATTTTAAAAAAAAAAATCGGATATTTCTGTGAGTTTGACAGAGCGTTTAACGCCGAGCGAAAATAATCAAAAATAAAATTTAAAAAAAAACCGACAGACTCGGCACGGAAAATAAATAAAATATTTGTATATAGGTTTCTGCAGTGTTGGCTATAGAAACTGCACCACCACAAGTTTAACAACATCAAGCGCCATCTCTGAAATTTTGTGGCCAAACCAAGTACGTATACCTACATCGTTGTCGATTATTCACTTCAGTGGTTCTGCACTATTCACAAAATCACAATAATATAATGATATACACATACCCGACGGTACATTATTGTACTCTTTCAAATCCATAGAAATACTCTTTAGAAATAAATGCTTAAACAGAGTAGGTGTACGATCCGATATGTGTATTCGATAATACCAACATTTACAAACCGACAACAACGCAAACATACCCAAAACCGATATCATCTCCGACGAAATTTAAATAATTCTCCTCCTCTTGAAGGCGGAACATATTTTTACTATTATTATGGAGACATGTTTAGTATTTAATGTTTTCACAAATTTCGCTAGAAAAAAAAAAAAAAAAAAAATGAAGTTTTAAAAACGTACAGTAAGTACGAGAGAATATTTATCATAAAAAAGCATAAATATATTATTTTTAAATAAATAAATTATGGCGTGCGGGACCCGTCACACAACGTCTGAAAAATCAAAAACCATCAAATTGTAATATCAAATGAAGTCGCCTCGGTGACTTTATGAAAATGATAAATCAATTAAATACCATTTAATATCATTTGCAATTGGATCAGTTAGGCGTGCTGGGAATATGGTAAAGTATTTAAACAACATAAACGAGCAAATACAATTCAATTTACACTTGAGACACAAATCGATAATATCTTTAAATTCCCATATACAACAGAGAACGTAATCAATAGTAAATTTGAGTATAGTACACACAGGAAACCTACCCTTACCGAAGCTATAATTCCGCATGATTCCCAATCATCCCCGTATTCTCAAAAAGTTTCATTTTTTAATTCTATAATTTAGACTTGAGCTAAGTTAACGTAGTACAATCAGCTTGAACTTGACATTATCTATGGCATTGCTTGTAATAATTTTGATGTGAAAACCATTAAAGTATATCTGTACCCTAAACTAATAATACCGTTAACTATTTTATTATGAAATACCATTGTAATAACATACGAACATACAACAGAAAAAATCACCAAGGACTACGCGAAAATATTGCCTTGTTTTGATAACGTACCGGTTACTTAAATGTAATTGTAATACAATTTATATTGGTAAAACGAACGAGAACTGAACAACTCGATAACAAAGAGAATATCTCTGAAATAAAAGAAATCTTCTCAAAATTGTCAAAATTGCAAGGTGGTAAGGCATATTTTATCATACCGTTGGTTTTGATATGACTTAGAGCTTTTGAATAGCTAAAACAAAGTACACATCGAAAGAGTTACATATTAAAAATGAAGCCAAGAAAAAAGAATAAAAAAACATCTTGAATGTCGAGACAGTCTTTAAAAATAATAATATTCTATACCAATATTTTTTAGATAACAAACAAAACGTCTATGTCATATCGTCCCGTTTTACAATCTCTTCTGATTAAAATTAATTTACTCCGTACGTAAAAATCATAATATTGTTAAATTAGTGTAATAAAATAAACGAATAAATTGCAAAATATGTTCGACAATAGTTGAGAATGTGTCGGCTGGTGTTGTCAAAACGTATTTTCAACATTACAGATAACCGCAGGAAAACGTAACTCATAAAACTGTTAAACGTATTAATTTTGAGCTCGATGCAGAATTTTTACATTTTTTTTTTTAAACCTTTCTTTTTCGTAATGGCGCGACGAACGATTATTTCGTTTAATTTCAAACATTTACAGTAATAAAACGTTTGTTTTGACGTTTATTTCTAAAATTAAAACATACCGCGTCTTTTTAACTCATATTTATTGCATCAGTGCGGGTCGATTATCGTTATTTTTAACAGTTTTAAAACATAATATCTAATCCAACACTTAAACCAACCGCTATACAATAATATTATTTAAGTACTAGTGCCGCCGTGTACTAATAAAATAACGAGTACAATCGTATGCGGACGTTATTATAAAACAGTGGCCGGTTTGCTTTTTTTTTTTTTTTTCATCCCCTGCAATCTAATTTATTATAATAAGCTATATTTTCTCCACGCGAAAAAGCAAAACGCACAATAATAATCGCAGGAAATACGCATACGGTATTTTGTACGCGTAATTTTGTTTTCCGCAATACCTACGTATTATTAGTTATTATAATTTACATTAATCGAATTGTCGGTAAATTTTGTTTCATTTCTCTACAACACTTTGATTGTGAAAAATGTCGTTTCCGCGTTGTATACGACAAAAAGAAAAAAATCGTTACGGAGTCGATATTATAAATGTTATTGTTTTGCCTACACCGAGAAGTTATTTGACGTATTGCCGTAATAACAATAGTGTTATTTATTGTTATTATTGGTGAAATTTCATGTTTACTCTACTAGTTTTACTTAGCGTTACACCTAAAATGATTTATTGATACGTTTTATCACGTTTTATGCCAGTGTTATATATTTATTTATTTGTTTGATTGTTTGCACTGCCGAAATAATATACAAATATAGGCATACGCAATTATTTGTCTATCTATCGATAAAAGTATCATCACAACGTATCGGAGCGCCGGACGGCGAGTCACCAAAGGACCAGAGTATTATTTGAACTCTGAAATCTCGCGTCCGCCCTGTTTGTAATTACAACAAATAATACTACGCGTTTTAGTGTTATGTTGATCCCTGCCGCGATAAGTTTATCTTCCTAATTAGCGCGGACATTTCGAAATAGTTTTAGATAATAATTGTTATTAGTTTCGAGATTTATTTGTTTTGTTGTATTTTGTTTTTTTGTTTTTTTGTTTTTTGTTTTTTGTTTGTTTCCCTAGACAACATTAATTCTGCTTTAAATCCATGCAATCGTATAATTTGTACATTTTCGTTATTTTAGTTACTGTTGAAAGCAATTGCTGCTGCAAAATATAATAATAATAAATTCGGCCATTTTTTTAAAAATATCTCACACAGAACACGTACAGTACCGTGATATTTTTTTTTTTTTTTTTATATTGTACATTTTTTTTTTTTTTTTTTTTGTTATCAATACAATTCAAACGTTAAAAATATTTTTAATTTTCGCCCTTTGTAGGTGTAATATATTAATTAATATTTGATCCTCATATTAAAATGTCATAATATTTTTTTGCCACAATAATATTTGTAAAACAATGACGCACCATTCGACGGTAATTTGATAACCAGTCTCATAGTCATTTCACCAAAAATCCAAATGATTTGGTTTTAATTTTTTAATTTTCTGCACACGTTTACACATATAGTTCATTATTTTAAGTATTTTCGGTGTTGTTCATACGTAGTAATCGTTTTTATTTATTATTATTATTATTATTTTTTTTTTTTTTAGTCGAACTAAAGTACCTTAGCTACAAAAGCTATAAGTACACAATTACATCGATTACATTGTTTTTAAAGAGAGATTATTGTTGTTGTTGTTGTTGTTGTTGTTTAACGTTATTGTCGTTTTTAGTCAAACTAAATTAATATTTAAACCCGTTTACTTACACATAAATACCTACCAGCTAAATCAAATGTAATAAATGAAAAACTGATAAGCCTATCACAGTACCACCTCCACGGTAATATAAGGAATCTGTAGAATAACAAATTTTGTTAATCGGTTCAGTAGTTTTGACGGTTAATAAAACCAACGGAAAACACGCTCGGTTTGTATAACCCTCAGTACGATAAAATTAAATAAATAAATGAATAACCGAATTTGGTTGACTTGATCATTTCCAAACGGAGTGGGTATAATTCTACTTATAATTCCAGACAAACGGTTAATAATTAATAAAAACGTTAAGTCTCTCGGCATGTGGTGAAATTATTTCGTTCTTAATATTGACAAAAAAAAAAAAAAAAAAAAAATAGAAAATAATAATAATAATAATAATACAATAATACGTATTACGTTTAACGATATTATAATCAAATTCAAACTTTGATAGATTCTCAAATAATAAATTAATCGGGAACGGTACGTCCGAACGATTATGTATATCGGCAATTATTTGTATTTTTAAATACAATCTACAATCTATACCACTTGGGCACAATAAGAAGATGAGATACAGATTAGTTATATACAAATTATTTTTAAAAAAATACATCATATCCTTAATAACATTTATACATAATGCGTGATATTTTTGAGGATAGCAGCCACCCATTTGTAACACTTTCATATCGGAAACCATTCGTGTAATCGATTATTTTTGCTATACAATCATAAAATAATGCGAGATATTAACGTTCTCTCGGTAAATTCCTTAATAAAATAATAATTACGGTTACTCAGCAGCGTTCGTTTGTAAACGTTATGAAACCCTTGAAATCCAACATAATGAAACGATATTAAAATTTTAATTTCCATCACGATGTAGTCTGTTCGATATACTCCACTGATTTGTTTAAAACTTGTTCGACTATATGATTATAGTGACGCGCCGGATACAAATTAAGTGTGGATTCTAATATTAGGTACCAACAAGTTACAAGGTATACCACTTTGTATATACTTAGACGTTTCATAGTCATAGTTTCGGAAATTCGTAATTAAAATGTATACACTACATAACATACTATATTAAATATAGTATACATTGTGTATGGGGGTGTTTCGTGTTCAACAACAAAACTTTATAAGAAAAAACCAATGTTGATGAAAATTGTAAACGTTATTACTTTTTGTTTTGTCAATTATGTGTTTATTATTTATTTTATTATTATTATTTTTTTTTTATCGGGAATTCCCGGTGTTTGTTGTTTCGCATAATTTTTTAGTCTATTAGACCCCTTCGAGATCCGATTTTTCACCAGTCAGTTCACCCAACCCCCCACCGTATTGTTACAAATCAATGCGCGGTTTTTTTTTTTTTTTTTTATCTTCGAATTCGTCGCTGGTCACTCGTTAACACGTAGTTTAAAAAACGATATCATGTCGATTTACCGCGCGCAAAAAAAAAAGAAAAGAAGAAAAACTAACTACACTCGTATGCAATAATTGAACGCGTCCGAATTTCCCGTAACGAAAAATTGATATTGGCGTGATAAACACGGAGCGTCGGGAATTTGACTATTTTATTTTTTTATTTTTTTTTTGGTAAAATGGCACGTTTATCGTAGACGAGAAATCTTTACCAGCGCGATTATATAAAAAATGTAGTCGTGCAACGCGTAAATGCAATAACTAATAATAATGTGTAGAATATTGAATACTATTCGTAAAAAAAAAAAAAAAAAAAAAATGTTTCGACTATAGAAATACAGCGACTCGGCAATATTCTGACCGCGCTCGTCGTCAACAACAATACCATAGGCAGTTTACGTAATATTACAGTTTACAAATCGGGCAACGATGCTTATCTGATCGCACGACATTAGTTTTTACCCATTTATATATATAATATAGTTTGTTGAAAATACATAAAAAAAAAAACCCCACGTGTTGGTATACCAGTCGTAGATTTGAAAACGTCAACGAAACCATTCATAACGCGACAGAAGGGCTAATGGCTATAACCTCGGAGGAAATTCAAAGGCGTTTTCAAATGTCCCTAGACCGTTGAGAGTATTGTATTGAACGTAAAGAACACTATTTTTGAAGGTGATCACATTTAAGTTGTTTGTAAGTTTGAAATATAATTTTTTTATTTTTTTTTTAAATTTGTGTGTACCTCATGTGCACGATGTAAACCTTGATATTTATCTAATTGTATAATATTAATTTTATATTATTAACAATAATAATTTTTCGAAAAGGTACATGCGTAGAATTCAGAATTACGAGTAGAAATTTAATAATATTATCGTTCGTTATTTTATATAATGTTTAATATTAATCGCGAAAAAAAACACCCCGTTTCTTGCGCAGCAGCACTGCGACGCGTCGTATATTAATATGTTTCGTTATGCCGGTACAATAGTATGCGCCCGTTTATGACGAGTTACGACGGGATAAAGACAAATTTTTTTTTTTTTTTTTTTATTAGAAAAACTTACAATCTGTATTTACAAAGATAAATTAACTGCTCGTATAACACCTGACCCTTATCATCGAGAGTAGGGATCCGGGGGGGTGACGAAGTGGGCAAGAGAAGACAATTACCACCGGTATAACAGTATTGTCGGGTGAGCTGCGGATTAAATATCTTTACAATGTCACGGAAAAATATAAACACGAAACGTACAAAATTACGAAAAAAATCACAAATAACAATAATATATACTGGCCGGCAACTAAATAAAAAAAAAAAAGGAAAAAATAGTCGTAACCCTTGCGGATAATACCCACACGAATACGTACAATAATATTAACTTGTATCCTTAAAACCCGAATTTACAATAATATTATGTACGTGTGCAAGTATAATAACACGCGTAGTGCCTTTTTTTTTTTTTTTTTACTCACCAAGACCGTATTATTTTTACGATAGGGTAACGTCGAAAAGTACCACATTATAACTCTGATTATCTCTACAAGAATAGCATAATAAAAATATAATAATATGTAAAAGAAAAAAAACTCCTACCCGTGGAACTCATCGGATTTGATTTGAATTTATCGTTTTTATTAAAGAATCTCTTCCGAGTGTGAGGTGGTCGTAAGCTACTTTTTATCCCGGAATTCCCCAAAGGACAGTTTCGCGTACGAATGTCGTCCTTGAAATAGATACGAAAATTGAATTTTTTTTCCTTCTTTTATCCCTCTATATTTTCATAAATAAAATATTACATTTCAGGTGGGCTAATTGGTTTTGGATATCTAACGTAACCCGGATAATGACAGCTATAATTACGATTAATAAATCGTAATCGGAAGAATAAGAATTTTTCTCCTCCCAATCAATGCCTTTATTTTTTTTTATTTTTTTTATGTATGTGAAATTAGGCATATTTAAAAACAGCTTTGTTGAAACGCAAACGATATTTTTTTCTAAATGAGGTTCGACGGATAAAACATACTACAGAGCCTTGGACATGTGTATACTGGAATAGAACGAAAAGACTCGTGAATCTTGCAAAAGTAAAATTTTAATTTTAAAAGTAATTTTATTTCACCCTTTCTGGGCAGAACGAAAATACAATTAATCGATCGGTTAGGGTGAACGTATGGCAAATATTTAGGCACTGCACATTGTTTACTGAAAGAAAATAATGAAGTGAAAACTATTACACACTAGGTAATTGTTATAATTATTATTGTTCTGTATTTATGATGCTCAACGCGTTTAACCTATACACTAATTTCTATATATTGTTGTATCTACGTATCTATTATGAAATGTATTGAAAATGTAAGAATCAGAACTAGATAACGGTTCGTATAGGTAACTGTAATATTTTATGTAAATTAGTACTCATTACAAATAAATAATAGTCGAGACGAGTTCAGACATACCCGATCGGTTCGCTCCTGCATGCCTATAACCGAAGACGACGCGCAATTGTCCGTGTACATTATAAATGCAATTTTTTTTTATAGATCTTTCCCCCCCCCCATCCCGTTTAAAAAATAACGGTATTATAGGTACACGGCAAAGTTAAAGGTTTTCAATTTCAACCGCAGTAGAGTAATTTTATTTATTACAAGAGCATTATGTTTTCTGGAATATAGGTAAAACAGAGTGGGTCGGTTTTATGATATTTCGATGTACATTACAATTGTCTGTTGTGCCCGACATCTGTCCGAATGACCACATAAAACAATTAATTTGTACATCGATAACGATTTGTCGTTAATTTAAAAAATATTTGTGTTTCGGGTCATTGTGTATAACGCGAAAGGCGTGTGGAAATATTATACATATTCATTTTTGACGAAACCACACGCGCGTGCCGAACATTTATTTCGGTCGGGTCGCGCCGAAAATCCCCCGCAAAATCGAAATCGTTTTTAATTACATTTATGCCAACGTCGACTATATTTTTTTTTTAAATTTAATTTCGGGCCGGCAAAAATCCTAAAGCTCGGCGAGCCAATACGTTTCAATGGTTCGACGATTTCGAGCAATAGACGGAAGTGCTTGCAAAATATATACGCTGCAGAGCGTGGCAGTGTTAATTGATCGACCTATACCGGGTGTATCGTTTAAACCAGGGGTTCCCAACTTTTTTTTTTTTTATCATAGAGTACCACCAGACACTTTTCTAATCAACACGCGTATCACCACCTCAATTCTAAAACTAAATTAGGAGTCAAATTTGTTTAGCGTATACGTACTTTTATTATCCATTCGTTTCTTTACATTTTTATTATTTGATATTTATGAAAGTAAAAAGATCTTAATTTTTAATTAAATATAAATATTTAAATTTTAAATTACAATTTTCAAATTAATAATAAATATAAATCATAATAAAATTAAATAAATTAAATCAATGTGATATTTGTTGTTGTTTATTTTATACAAGGACATCAATATCAGGCTGAACGGAACTAATTTTCACTCTTAAGTCACTTTGAATATCGAGCCTACTTATGTACTTATTTTTCAAATGAAAATTTATCGATAAGAACTATAATAAACTATAGTGAGTTTATCGTTATCTAAAATTCTAAATTGCTACGATTACAAACCCCGTGTCATCGACATTAAATATTATTTTGATAAAATAATAATTTTATAAAATTAGCTAATATCAAATAAACTAAACTAAACTTAATAATATTGAATGCAAATAGTAATAAAAAAAATTTCTTCGCGTACCACGGGTTGAGAACCTCTGGTTTAAACGATACGGCTAAGCCCCGATCCGGTAACCGGACGTAATTTTTCCATTCGAGGGATATCCAATAATTATTTTAGGTATTTACTAAATGTACCTGATTATTTATTTAGATGGAAACTATAAAATCGAGTGGGTATGAGAACTGACGCGGGATCTATGCAACTCATCTGCTATGTTATCGGCTTTGGTAGTCGACGGGATTATTAGAGACCAATGTACACTATCTAAAAACTACGTATTAACAATTATATCGTAATATTATATTTTGCGTAAAAAGTCTTTGAAAATCGCACGGGGTCTATAAAATAGTTACAATTTCATACCTACACCGACTTGTCTAATTTTTATAAAGAATTTGTAAAAATAAAAAAATTCCAACGAGCGCTCCGGTAAGCAACCGGAGAAAAATAACAATTTGACCGAATAGGTTTTCCAACTGGTGTCGTTTTCGAATAAAATGTAATTCGTATTATTATACCTACACCATGTGTGAGCTTTATAAACAATAATTGTTATTAGTAACTTTAGTCGCATAGGTAAAATTAAGCACCTAAACTTAATTCTTTAATTAGTCTTTAATTCGTTTTACCTATTGTCGCAATGGTAACATTATAGCGAACAAATGATAATTGTACAGCTTAGTACAGTTTTAAACGATAATAATATATAAGCGCTCAAAGTGTTTACAGATGTCATATGTTAATCAATTAAAATTATCTAATATAAATTTTTTGTTGAGCACTTTTTTCTTAAGAGCCAAATAAATCCTAAAATAAACGATCTCTCCGGCGCATCATCATGGGACACGATTACCTACTAGAAACCACCCCCGAAGTCGACGACGATCGGTGTATGATTTCTAGTAGAAAGTTCGTTAACAGACAGACAACCGTCAGCGCTCAGAATCTAAAACCAATAAAACGCGTTGTTGACATTTAAAAAACAAAATTCATATAATAATAATAATAATAATAATATACAATTATTATTTTATAATTGATTCAAGAAAACATATATTTATGTACGCGTTGCGCAATAAAATAGTAAACATTTGTCTGTTAAATAGAAGAAAATATACGTAGGTATAATAGTAATAACAATCATGATTTCGCACTAAAACCAACAGTACCCTTTTTTTTTTTTTGGAGGTATCGCAACCTACGGGGAGGGAACTCTACCCGGCAGTGCAATCCTTCCCCCGTGGGCGCATCGTTTATTAAGAAAAAAATTCTTAGCGCATTGTATGTTCTTACTTGCTAAAGCTTACAAAACCAGCAGCACCTAATAACTCCGTTCGATTTACAAGTGGTCTCGACATTTTCAGAAACTAGAACGTGCGTTAGACCGAGTGCCAAGAAAAAAATCGAAAATTATTCTGAAATAAATACGTTTGTATAGTATACGTGCAAAACAAGACGATATTTATTAATACGGTTGGCGATGCGCGTAGACCGCTGCCGCGCGCACCGGCCGGCGATCGGATCGATTTTGACTTGACGATAACGTTCATTAGGAGGAGGCACGTATATATTTATAGGATTTACCGTGACGAACGTAACATAAATTACATAATATTATTATTAATATTAATATCATTATTACGACGGTCGGCTAAACGATATTGAATAATACGGCGGATTATTAAGCCCGCCGTCGTTTTTCGGGCGGGTGGTAACTGTATATTACCTATAAATATCGAATATATTAGACGGAAATCGGAATTATTGTCCACCGAAGGCAAGGCCCCGTACCTGTCGCACCGCAATAATACGCAATTACGACATTACAATACGGACGATTGTTTGCGGTAAAAACCGCCAAACTGCCGTGTTCATATGGCGCAAGAGTAATTACGACATTGTTATATATTTTTGTTAATCCGTATAGAATAAAAGTGGCTCGGGTATGTTCAACATTTCCCGCAGCTGCGGAGTCAAATAGTTTTTTATTTTATTTTCTATGTTACGTATATATATATATATATATATATATATAAAATGTGTTCGGTTTATAACTATAATACCTACTGCGGTACGTCTCGATCAGCACAAGAGCAATAAAATCGGTTAAAAAAAAAAAAAAAAATAACAATATATATTACGAGCAAAATAAAGAATTTAAAATATAAAACCTATATGTTTTTAATTATTTAAATACAAATATAAAACTGTATTTTTGTTACACGCGTTTCTAAAACTCATAATTATAAAAATATTTTTAAAACCAGTTTGGGGTCTATAAAACAATAAAAAAAAAAAAAAAAAACCATAAAAATCATATTATAAGTACGCTTTATAATATAGCCAAAGAAGAAAATAAATAAGACCTTGTTTTAATGAAAATTTAATATATTATATGATGATTTCACAGAATAAAAATGACAAAAATAAATTATTAAACTGATGTGTAATTAGGAATATTTTTTATTTTATTATCGGTTAGCCTTCACATCGTTTTACTCGGTCCTTGTAGGTATTATATTTTTTTTTTTTTAAGTTGGTTTAATGTTTATTTAGTTTATTGTCAAAGTTTCTTTAATATGCACAATAGTTTTATTTACTAAGTTACATTATAGCATAGATTTATATTATACAAATAAATAATATATATTTACAAAAAAAAAAAAAAAAAAAAACACTTTTCTATTATAAAACAGCTTTATTATTATGCCTAATTTTAAACTTTTTGATAAAATGAAAAGATATATTTTATATTTAAGAAAGTTATAACGTACCTACACATCTTTCGATTTATCGCACACCATTAAAAGGTGTTTTCAGAAATAATGTAAAAAAAAAGAAGAAAATTCAACACAAACTTTTCGGAAGTTTACCTTTTTCAATATTATATTTTTTCTGTAATCCTAACCGTTCACGCTAAATAAAGCGAGGAGAAAATCACGGGAAGAAAGAAAACATTTATGACTAAAGTTTAACGATTTGTCGTTTCGTGAAATCGTTGCACAAAAGGTTTTTACAAAATAATAATAAAAACAAAAAACATCACTTCGTTTTTTCGTTCGTAATGCATTTATAGTGTTATATTTAACTTAATGCCAATAATACTAATTACCACACAAAAATTCGTTGATAAAATTATAGTTAGTTAAAACTAGACTTCGGGGCATAAGTAAGTCCATTTTTTTCAAACCGCCCTAAATTACAAAATAAAAATTCAAAATTTCAGAAAACTCATACTTTTTTTTAACATTTTATTAAATTGTAATTAATTTATACATTCTCCCATTCCTTTTAAAAGTCACGTTATTCGGACGAACATTTAATTTTTGTTCGGGTTATACCTAAACGTTAAACGCTTAGCAAATTTTCAATTCCCCTGTCTCGTAACAAATACGATTTGATTTGTTTAATACAAACGAATTAAAACGTTTAATAATCACCACTGATATCATTTTTAAATCTACTTACCCCTATATTTTTTGTAAAATAAATCGATATATATGTTGTTGTTTTTTTTTTTTGTAACGTCATTACCAATGTAAAACCGAAGTCCAAATGACTTGAAATTAATTGATGTGCTCGGAATCAGAAGAAAGAAATAATTAATGTTATCGCGTCGGGGAAAAAAAACTGATCGACGTCCGGTACGAACGACTGGATAGCAGACGGTGAATTTTTTCTTTTTGCATACATACGAATTTTCGTTGTTCCGGGCTGAGCGTCTTGGTGACTGTTCAATTGACTCTCTAACCAACTGCACATTTTCGGGGGTTCTTACCGTCCTGGGTGCTCCGTGTCCAAGTCTACTTGGGGTACTTTCAGTTTCTTCCACAATTTGATAGTGTTAGCAGACCGTGATTACGAATAAAAACGGCATTACCGTACAATTCAAAATATACCACTTTATCTTATCACAGGCTTATGACCTCATTAAACTCGCCAGTCGGCTCTGCCGCACCCTGTACAATATAGCCGTATTATATATGAACGTTGTACACTAATCGGTTAAAATATTTTACATTTTTTTCTTATGTCCTCTATTTAGGTTACCGACCAAATATAATACGACACACGCTCCCGAGTGCCCCTCCCCCCCCCCGTCACAATCGTTAATTCCCATGACGACACGTGCCACGAATGATAGGTGTGCGTCTTGTGGTATGTATAGGCACGCGCGATCCGTTTATTAAATTTAATTTACTGGTTTTATTCTCCCAGTTTCTATATTAATCTGCACGGAAACGGTTTTTTGGTTTTTGGAAAATTATAACATCAATCGAACGGAATTGGAAAAAAAAAAAAAATAAGCACTCTATATTAACGACCTAATCGATCTGCATTATCCAATTGTTAAACGACACACACGTTTATAATATAATATATTTTAGCTTAATAAATAAATGCCTGTGCCTCGACGATAATAAACCGAGTATATGAACGGAAAAATAATTTATCACTGTCGATTAATGGATCATACAAAAAATACGCACCGGCAATATAATAGTTTTAGCCGTGCGACTTACAAGCATTGCTGTTTTGCTTGAACACTATAACAATTACCCAATTTTTGAAAATTGGTTTTTTTTTTTTTTTTTTTAAATATACATCGCCGAGTCATTTTTTTTTTTTATATAACAATAATCACGAGTACCGCAGGGCGTTCCGGAAGATAATTTTCGAGCGCAAAGTACCCAAGACATATAAAATGAATTTCTATCAACATTTTCATTAAAAAAAAAAAAAACTTCACTTTACAATTTAAATTGCATGCTGTCCCGAGAAAACTATTTATCTTTTAACTTAGAATAAACCGTTTATTTTATTTATTTTTCATTCTATTTGAATAGTACAATATCTAAACTAGAATTTCCGTATACGTTTAACTGATGTATTACACGAAAATATATAACAATATGTTGCATCGGTGTTATTTTCACAGCTGCCACCGTTCGTTTTTCGACGAAATTTTTTTTTTTTCGCGAACTAGTGCAAACACCGTTCGACCAACTGTAGTTTTTCAATGTTATTTCTAATATTATTTTCCGTACAATAAATCAGTGTCCGGTAGTACTTTTTTTAATCGTTCCGTGCGTTGTTTTTCTTTTCAATTTATTTATTTTTTTAACAAACTTTAACATATTCGATATATACAAACTAATATCAACTTAAAAACGTAATATATTACAATTATTATAAGTTTTTTTTTTTTTTTTGACGAATTTTATGGAACTTACATATTTAAAATGGCGGTACCCACCTGCAATAGGAGTTTATTCGCACGAAGGTAAAGATTTTCTTTTTATTTGTTCTGCGGAATATGAATTCCATTAGTTCCATTAGATTTAAAATCGAATCCAGTTTGTAATATAGTGTTGGGCAATATACTAATAAGGGTAGCCTAATAAACAAAACAAAATAAATTTATTAATGTGACGGAGCACCCTGCGTATACGATACGATTGTTACCATATTGAGGCAGGGCGCGACGGAACGTGGAAACGCGAGCGGTTCCTATTTGCGTATATATTTTCAATATTTATAATATTTACAAACAATTTCAATTCTACAATGATGTAAATAATAGTAGTTGTTAGAATAAAATCAAAAAAAAAAAAAAAAATCATCCATGACAAATTCGTTCGACCGCCACCGGTTGGAAGGTAGGTATTTCCATGCCTATCCAACCGTGGCAAAAAGGTACGTATATTATTAATCGATGTAAAAACGATGCCAATCGGAAATATTATTATTTCGTAATTTACTCGAATGGCCGTAATGTCTATACAACGCGGGCAATGAAATTCAACTCGAACGGTGTTATTGGATTTGTATTTATTATTATTTTTTAATTTTGCATTTCGAACAAACACTGCAGTGCGTGTTTACCAATACGCAAAAGCGTTTACTTAAAATCTAAAAAAAAGTTTGTAAACCCTAAACGTACAGCGATACGAAATGCACGCGTACTCGCGCGTCGGCGTGCCAATACGTATTAAGTTTTCATTCCCTCCCCCGGTTAATCGACTTTAATTGTCCAAATCCTTTGGAAAAACAAAAAAAAAAAAAAAACCTAAAAAACCTCATCGCGCCGTATAATAATGGCAGTATTTAACAGATTATACACATTTCCGAACTCTGGTTTTACTAGGAGTCCCGCGGCTATTAGACCCCCGCGCACTAACGCTAAAACGCACGCGACGCGTTTTCAATATTGTAATATCCCGTAACAATGCCCGTCGGCGGAACAATATAATATCGCCGCACGAGCATTAATCTTCGGCTAATGTCAACGGTTAATCTTCTATCGTTTGGGCGCGCCAAGACGGTATTGCCGCCGCGCGCCATTATCATTATTGCTACGGTCCCCGCGCGTAACAAGTTCGGGGTTTCTCGAATGTCTGAACATCGCGATAACACTATTATTATTGCATTATCCGTGCCAGCGTGTACACGCGCGCACGCCGTCACTGTGGCCGCGTATAATTCAATTCCAATATATATATATATATATATATAAACTTTTCGACGTACCGCAATGTCTATAGAAACATTTGAAATGTTAATACCGTTCGGCGGTGCCCCGGGCCCGAACGTTTGTAACCGCAATTAACGCAGTTTCGGCGGCCGGGTGGACACTCGACTTCGGCCGGCGCCGGGATTTTTTTTTATTATTTTAGGCCGCTGAGCCCGAATGCCCTCCGTTTGTTCTTCTTCGGTTTCCGTTCAATTTAAACGATTGGCCCGCAACGTTCACGGGACAATTGCGTTTTAGGTGCTGGCCCGGTAAAATATTGACCGCGTCCGGCCGCTGAAATCGCCCGATCCGGCCCCGGCGACGAAATATTATCTCAAATAGTTTACATTGACTGACATGTCTTTGAATCGGCCACAAGGAAATGGGGATAAGTGAATTGAAATATTATAATGCGATTGAAATACGTCCCGACGGGAAATCCCTGGCACGCATTAATTGGACCCGAACAGTCGGGCCCGGGGAAGGTCGAAACGATTCCGGGGGGGGGGGGGCAGTAAGCTCGCTGCGCGGGCACTGATTCGGACCTTCGCTAATAAATCGGCTTCCGGGACGACCGTCTGCGGTGTTGTTATGGACGTTACGAGGGAACGTCAGAAATCGTTATACGGTTAAAAAATTATGCAAATACGAATCGTTAAGAAAAAAAAAAAAAAAAAAAATGAAATAAAATAATTATTCGACGAAAGTCACGAACTTAAAACGTCATATCGGCTGTTCGAATATAATAAATTGGTAGCGTTTAGACAGGATATCTTTCGAAATAATCGCAGACAATGAGTGTGTTGCGAACGGTATCGGTGCCCGTAACACGAGTACGCCAGTTGGATCCAACTAAACATAACTCCCGAACCGTCAAAAAGTCAAATACTCAGTGAGAAATAATCTGAAGGGTTAAAGAAAAAAAAAAAATGTGTTTGAAAAAACCACCTGTTCGGTTAAAATTCGGCTTTCGGTGATTTACGTTTGTTACGATGAACGCGGAAAAACTGTAATTTCCGTATTTGCACGTATTATTTTACGTAAATAAAATAATCGACTCGGATAAATAAACGTTACGAGAACGATTATTATTTGGCCGTACGGTTAAATTTTAATGAATTGGACTCGTAGCGTTTCACGGCGGCGGAAAAACGGCGGATAACGTAGACGCGAAAGGGCGTCGAATAGTCGAGCTCGTCGAGGAATACGAAACGCCGACTCAAAAATAAAATTACCGATATTTAGTACGGCTCCCCCTTCTTTTCCCCCGACAATCGTTGTAAAAAAAATCCACAGGCAGTATTATTATATTGTTCGTTATTCGTATAAACGCAACCGAGTCGGACGAGAAAGCTCGGGGAGGACCGCAGAATATTATTATATGCCACGGGCTGCCAGCTTTTCATCATTGGGACGGATTATTGTCGACAATAAACCGTAGGTATTAGATCGGTGCCATTAATTTCAATTTTTTTTTTTTTTAACGGTTCTATAGACAACCTATAGAAACTTAAACGGAAATATTGATTTTTATCTAAATAAATAAATATCATCCATTGTATTATGTACTTTAGCTCCATAATTGAACGTCTCTGATACGAAAAAATACAGAACACATTTTTATTTTTATTTTATTGTGACATCTTCTAAAACATTTTGCGTAACTTCAGTACCCAAAGTTTCAATTTATTTTAATCCGGATATTATCGTATAATAAATATGTATTAAAAAATATATAAATAAATAAATAATAATAAAATATTTTAAATTTACATTTATAAGTACAACTATATTTTGACCTACAGTTTTTCCAGTTAACATTTTGCAACGTTAAATTTTTATCAATAATAAATAATAATAAATTCGTTTTAAGCAATTGACAATTAGAAAAAAATACGTATTTTTATGAATAAATCGCATGGCATAAGTACACCTATTAGCCTACTTCAAAACAAACGAAATTGAGTTTAAGTATTTTATTGAAACGTAGTATTGAAGTAGCGGATTATTAAACGATTTTATGTTTTCGTTTTATTTTTCGATTTTAAACCGATTGTAGAATTACAACAAAAACAAGAAAAAACGTGCATTTATATATATACGTAGTATTGAATCATAAAGTTATCGTTATTTTCGATTGTTTTGAATTGTTTTAAACGTGAACTTGTTTAAATCACGCAGTGATTTTAATTTGTTTCGTAATAATCGCTGTAGGTCATCATCAATTTTATATCATAAAAAAAATATGATTTACGTAATTCCGCTAGAAAAAAAAAACAACTAAAAATAGGATTACATATTCTGAACGTCGTTACGATTAAAAACGAAAAAAAAACGAATTTAACTACTTGTTATTGCATCAATTTTGGGATGTTCACAATATACTGTCGGTGTACATCCGCTTTCTGTGTCGAGTTTTGTATTGTTTTATCAGACATTTCAATCCGTTTTAGCAAAGGTTTTTTTTTTTTTTTTTTTTTTTCTATCAACTATTGTAGAGAATTAACGTTGTTTGCGTTTGTTCGACTCACACAATCGCGTATATAACATCCTATAATATCACAGGTTCAGGTTCAGCGACATCGCATTTCGATTTTCGAAGAGTACCGATACTATGACATGTTTGTCGGACTTCAATCGAAACTCGTGAAATTAAACATCAACAAAACGCATTTGTTTCTATCGCGCAGACTTAGTTAAAGTGGACACAACGTCCGCGAAAAATTTGCTACTTTTTTTTTTTTTTTTTCATTTGTCTAGTATATAGTAATTGTTATCGACACGTAAGTGTGGTGTAATCATATTTCTAATCCAAAATCCCCCGAGACTTTGAATAATATATTATTTTACCGTGTCGGGCGATGTTATATGGGTACCAAGAGCGACTTGATTTATAAAATTATTTTTATTTTATATCTTCACGTCGCGGGTTTATTCGACCTTCGTACGGATATGACACAAAAATATTTTCTTTGAACCGGGGGGTAATATAAAATTCGGGCGGTCTCCACGAATTTATAACTCATGTGTTCAACGGTATGAAATAATTCGTTATTCACTTTTTTTTCTTTTTTTTTTTCGTACGCATCGTCAAATACTTTCAATTCATTTCTAAGCGGAAAGTGAATCCTATTCGTTTTATACAACGATGAGTATTTTTTTTTTTTTACAAATACACTATTCGCTTTTCGCCTTCGGTTTAATTAAAAATACCGATTAAATGGTTTTGCGTTAATTATGACGTATAAACACTCAACTGATGTGCCTAACCAATAAATACGGACGGGTAAGTCATTTCGAGATCCAAAATGTTAAATTAAAATTCACATAATGCTTAATATGACAAAAAAAAACTACGTCGGATACATGTGGGAACTGGAGGAGCATGCCCCACCCCCGAAACATTTTTTTTTTTATTGGTTATGCAGATTATTAAGGTATATTTAATTATTTTTAACAATTATGTGTAATCATAGACTTGCAATGGACAGATTACGCATTACAATCGATTTTTAAATAAAACAACGTATCATCATGGGCAAGCTCGTTTTTTCAAGGAGTATTAGAAACAATTTTATAATACTCTTTGATAATTATTGAATATTTATAACTTTGAATCAGTGTCACTGTTTATCACGGTATTTTCTTAAACCGTGATAAATATTCATTTTTTTATTTCAATTTTAATCAAGGACTATTGTTAAATTGTTTATAATACTCAATGGAAAAAATAACTACGAAACTCGCTCTCTCGCATATATATTTATTCAGTAGTTTAATTTTATTTACCATTATTCTACAATCCAACTGTTTAAGTCCAGGGTAATAATACATATTATTAGTGCTTCTAAGCTTTTTCCTAGCTACGGTACACCGGCTTACTTTATGAAAAATAATAACGAATTTACATACAAAGTAAACCAACTACAAACGATATAAAATATTTAAAAACAAAAAAAAAAAGTTTCACTATAACAATTACGCCACACAGCGTATAGTTAAAAAAAATATATGTAAAAATGTAATGAGGAAGCTTTTAATATTACAACAACCTTTTTTTTTTTTTTAAATTGTTTGTTTAAACACATTTTTTTTTGTCGCTTTACGTTAATTTTGTATGTATACTTTTGTAAAATTAAGTAGTCGATCGTGAAACATACGTTTTATGGCAGCAACTTTTATCAAATCGCATTTAAATATTTGCATACATGTAATAATAATATAATATACATGCCATAACTATATTTAGTTATATTATTGTTATTTTTTTTTTTTTTTTGTTTGTTACATTTAAAGTATGTTTGTTTGTTTGAAAAAATAATACATTTTGAATTGAAAAAAATGACTGACGCGCCACAGAATAAACACGATTATAAATTATAATTCGTTACAAAAATGTTACCGTCACAATATGCAATGCAAAGCATTTTTTTTTTTTTTACATAATAAACATTTATTTAATATATTATTTTTAATCAAATATTTAAAAATCGCACGTAAAAAACGCGTAGCGAAATATATAATTTTCTCTGGGTTTATTTGTTCGCTTTTTTTTTTTCTTTCAGATACATATTTAACTTCGATACGTTCATATATCTAGAATAATATATTTTATCTTAATTTTCTGCGTATTAGTTTTTAATTACGTTTAATTATATCTCGTATAAGTGATGCTATCTAAAATATATCTTCGACCGACTATCGGGTCACCTGCCAAACTGGAAAAGTAGTAAAGAACCCACTCCGTGAAGTATGCACCATCAAAGGTAGTTGGATTGTCCGTAAAGCATAACGTAGAACTAGAAGAAACTTCTCGAACGCATTAATGCAGGTCCAATAAGTTGAAAACAAACTATAACATTATTATACGATATGGTTATTCCTTTTGTCCGGCCGAAATTTAAAACCAGTGATAATATCGGTGTAAATTACGCAAATTTCAAATTGACACAAATCGTCACAGATTACACCCGACATAGATCATAGATCGTTTTTCTTTTAATTTTTTTTACACGAATTCGAAGGGTTGGAAAAAATATTCTGATTGATATTAATGAGTTAAGACACTCAAAACAGAGCAAGGAGTAAAAACGTTTTGGAAAAACGCGTAACACGAAATAAATCGAAAACATTTTCACACACGAAAAAAAAAACGTAAACTGCAAAAACGAAAACGTTTTGTTTTAGATTAGTTTGGAAAAAAGCTTTTCTACGTTAAAATGTATGTTAAATGATCTTGGTGGAAACTTTCGCTTTTAGATAGTACAATGCTATTAGGTTAATTACCAACTAATGTTCTTGATATTCAGTTATATTTGACCCCATCAAGTTATATATAACCCCATCAAATACGTCGATAATTTGTATTTTATAAACTTAAAATGACTCATGTAATAATATTATCATCTCGTTATAAGTTATAAGTTATTAAAGTGTTATATAACTAAAATAAAATAAAAATAATAAAATTGTCTACAAGATGCCTTAAACTAAATACAAAAAAGTCGCGGATACTGTTCACGGGTATGTCACACTTCTGTAAATGGAAAGTCGGAAATAGAGAAATTTAATTTACATCGTTATTGTTATCGGAATTTTTCCGCAATCCTAAATTTTCCTACACCTTCCTCATTCATTTTCTTTTTAATCTAAGTGAATATTAATAAAACAACTTACCAAGTCAGAACACTCACAACTCAATGTAAACCATTGAGTCTACAAATTTTTAACAGGTATATTATGGAGTAAAGAATCGGATAAGCATTTCTTTTCAGTGATAAATATTTATGGTTTTAACATAATACTAAAAACATATGGTTGAAGGTAACACCACTAATACCAATACATTTTAACGCTGATAAGTTATCACTTTTAATGGGTATTTTTTTACATACATTACCGAAAATTACAGAAATAGTATAATACACATATATTGAATGGTTATCTAAACGATAACGTGTATAAATACCGTTCAATGTAAGTGTCATTAAGTTATTAAATCACAAAATCATTATTTTATTTTATTGTAACGTTTATCCGCTGTACGTTATTAAATTTATATTCGGTCGAAATATTATCGAAGGTAACAATACTGAAACAGTAATTGTTCAGTTTATCTTGTGGTTTGGTGAAGTCAAAATAGAAATATGCACTTAATAAGTCTCTAATTGTCAGTGATAAAATCAAAGTTATTATAGTAGTTTAAAGAAGATTGAAACGCAAAAAAGACATCGCGAGTGAGTTCGGTATTCTAGTCAGTACATTATCGACAATGTTAAAAATTAAATGATTCTCAATAGTTTGACGTTCCTACGACAGCCTAACGAGTCAAGTGGGAACCAGGATTCGGACGATGATGACGACGTGGAATCGCCTTTAACCACTCTTGCCCGGGCATTAGATAGTGTACAGGTATTACGTAAATATATCCGAGAACAACAAGAAATCCCAAACGAGATTTTTTTCTGCACTCAACGTGATTGAAAACTTTACAGATTAAACAATACGATAATTTACAAACATCGGCTATTAGTTTAGGACTCTTCGGGTTCTGTTACAATAATCGAAATTAACATCCACTATCGTTTCTCTCGTAGTCATAATAATAATTGCCGGCTTGTGAGACCGGCACAATGACACATTAGGCGAATTCGATTATGAATCGATCGATTCAATGGTGTGCGTAGGTACATAACACTTGCGTAAAATATCGCCAATGCGATTATATAAATGTATTAGAAATTGTATAATGTTATTTAGATAGGTATCTAATAGATAGATAATTAATTGAGATAACAAGTTAATTATATGTTTTTTTATTAACACCGGACTGGTTTAAATTATTCCCTATCCGCGACATTTCGACGCATTATTATTTTTTTATATGGGTATTTAAAAAAAAAAAAAAAAAAAATGAATAATTACACTAGTTAAACGGTATTTGTTATGCGCTACTAAATATCGGCGTATTTGTAAATTGTAAATCCGTGTTAAATCCGATACAGCAGACTTAGAACAGTGGCGACCAGCGATAAAAAAAAAACATTATCGTAATATTTTCAACCGGAATATATTACTTATAGTATAATAATGAATAATGATAAGCGCGAATCTATCGCGTTTGATTGTAATTGAATTATACCTACTTCATTGTCAAGCTCGACGGGCCAGTTCAGGACTGCAGCCACTACAAACTCTCTCTCTCTCTCTCTCTCTCTCTCTCTCTCTCTCTCTCTCTCTCTTCTCTCTTTCTCTCTCGCGCCGACCGTGTCCTCTGATATGCTGCGCGTAAAAGACCGCGTTCCGGTCGACCATCCGAGGACTAAGTCTTTGGTATAACTACGTCAGTCTACGTTGGGTTTCCGGGTCGTCCCGGGAGGGATCTCGTTCTATTTTGTTCCGTCGACTAATAGATTTTCCATTAAACGACCGCCTGCCGTTCATTTTCTGCGCATAATAATAAATCATATTGACTAATTGTACTAATCACGAGGAGACCCTCGGCCCACCGTCGCCCTCCGCCAGTCCCATAAACTTTCCGGTTGGAAAAAAAAAAACAAATAATTATACGAATATACGGCTGTAGTAGAATACCGCAAGCCGACCCACACGACATTTCCGTAGTAGCATTTTTTGTGTGATTTTCAACACTACCACGCCGATATAGAAACTTTTTTCTTCTATTTTTCCCGGGTCATATCGTACATTTTAGACTCGTCATAGTTAAACATGTTGAAGCCAGTGCCCCGTACATCATTCAGCGCAAATACCAAATTATACAGTCAATTATTTCAGGAGAGACGACATGATTGATATGTTCCTCGCGATTCGTTGGCCTAGTGTTTGGTGTCATTTTAGTACACATCCGCGTTGTTTTTGAACGTTTGTCCAAAAATGATTTTGCGACTGACCTAAAGAAATAAATGTTCAAATTAATATTGGTAGGTATAACAACATACCTGTTTAACAAGAACGATATAGTAGTTACCTCGTTATTCATTGGAGTTGAAAGAAACCCCTGTCGCCACATTTCGTGACGGCAGCAAATATTGCTTTTTCTTCGGCGTCAGAAAATATTGGTCGGCCTCCTTGTTCGTTACCATCTTTACCGATTTATCCGTTGTATACCCGTTCCATAGGGTATATAATAATTTTGTTTACTTGCTGCTAATATGAAATATGTTCACTATCGACTATCTTGTTGAGAGCATCTGCGACACTGGAATCTGGTCCATCTCCATAATGCCTAGTTACCTAAATTTACCTAATTTTTTTACACAATAACCGGCACATGTTTAATCGCAAAACCGCTTATCATTAGTTATGGCGTCAGCCGGTTTGTATTTTATCCACCTCGGAATAAAATCACATATTTTTCATACAGTTATCGTTTAATCAATCGAAGAAAAAAAAAACCGAATTATCAAAATCACACGTTATTACCAAAGTCACCACAAAATTTACGGTACCAATTAGAAAATATTTAAATAAACAAAATAATAAAGTGTTCTTAAAAAAAAAAAAAAAAAAAAAACAATCATTTTATTTAGGTGGATAAAGAAATAAAGAAATTTCGTAATTATTTTCGAAACTTTGAACATTATGTCTACTTACTTTATTAATTAATTCTAAACACCTTTGCGATAATAATAAATATTAATATTATTACGTTTAGTTGGCACGTTGTAAATATATCAACTTAAAAAGTTTATAATCAACACTTGTTAATTTATACACTATTCGTGTTATCAAATCGAGTCGAGTATATTTTTATATTATTTTAATAAATAAATATATAATGTAATTACAAGTATAAATTAATATCAAAGTAACGCCTAAAATTTCGGTTCTCGTTACATAGATTTATCTAACCACGTGATGGTCAAATATTACTAAAAATAAATATGAAAAAAACAGCAATTTTAAAAACACCGAGAGGACGATGAGATTCGGAATTGTATTATCTATAATAGTAAAAGTAAATATGTTTTTATTTGTTTGTGCAGTCTGTCACAGCCGAATATGTCTCACGGAGAAGTAAGAAAATGCACGTTCAAAAACGAATGAACATGTGCATCTCAAAGCCGGATTTCTGAAAATCAATCCCAAAAGGGTGGCTCACACAGGGTTTACGGTATTTTTGAAACGAAATTTGAATTAGTTTTGTCGTTTTATATATTAGTTACTTCGGCAAGAACGAAATAAAAATGAAAACCAGTTATTATAACTGGGAGACGGGAAAACACGACAAATTAAATTAATTAATTTTTTTTTTTTTTTAAAGAATTTTCGTAAGAAATTGGGAATTAAATTAGCACGGGCAAAACAGCTAGTTTATTATACACGTATAGTGTCAAACCACATCTAATGAAATAGTAATGATTTTTTTCTTCTTTTAATCATCCGAAAACATAAGAATTCAAATTACAGCTAAAGAATTGAATACGATTTCTCGAGAAGAAATAGATATAAGTGATCACAGTACGTATAATCGACTATTATTTCGTTTCATTTATACATTTGTTATTATTATTATTATTATTATTATTTTATGTCCTAGGGTATAGCGTTTGCTCATTATAATCGAATATATTTTCCGGGATTCACTTATATACATCCGTCTATTCATATACGTTATATGTTCCGTCGGTAATGGTTTAATTATAATATAAAACGAGAGAAGAGACCCCCTTTACGCAAGACGATCGACATGGTTTTTTTCTTTTATTCCCACCGAAAACACGCGTATAATGCGTATAATGATTTCCATGTTACGGGTACCTTAGATACGCCTAAGGTCTCGCGATTATTAAGAATACAAAAGGTTTTACCGAATAAATTCGACACTCTGCTATTGTTATATTTCTGCCGAACTCCGACATTAAAAAGTTACCGATAATGCTAGGAAAAAACGCTATTAGACAATGACCTAAAAATGTAAAAATTTACATTTAGTTTAAAATTATTTTTAATACCGAATAATAATAATTTACTAAACGACCACGTTTTCGTTTTCAATTAAAAAAAAAAAAAAAATTAATTCTCGGAACACCTAGATACAATTTCATATCTATGCGGAACAATAAATGAAAAACCGTTTTATTAAATCGATAATATTTCATCGCGTACACGATATTCCGGTAAATTATCTACGTATAATATAACGTCGTTTATGAAGTGTATAGGTATCTATTGTACGGGCAGGGTGCACATAATAAATTTGTGCTTTACCGGGCACATTTCTCTTCGCGAGCACTGTGGTCGGTGTGTATGCCCGTGCTCGTCCATCAGTCAGTGTGGTTGGGTTCGCCGCGCAAATCTGACGAGCGCACTGGAAGAAAAAAAGTATTGCTGCGGAGTATATGCCCAGACGTGGCCCAAGCTTTCGACAAAGTTTGGCACAAAGGATTACTTATAAAACTACGTGAACAGCTGACGCACACTTGGTGCGCACTTCTCGAATCCTACCCGACTGGACGTCAATTCAAACTCAAGCGCGAATCGATTGGAAAAACATATCAGCCGGTGTACCACAGGGAAGCGTCCGTGGGCCAATCTTGTGCTTACTCTATACAGCTGACATTCCGGCCAACAACTATTCAATGACAGGTTAGGTTAGGGTACCTACCCAGCCATGTTTACCGATGACACGGCAATAATGACAACTGATGAAGACCAGCAGACAGCGACTGTTCGGTTTCAAAGGTCGACCAACAACGTTTCCAACTGGACGAAACGATGGAAGATCAAAATTAATAACGACAAATCGGCGCACGTAAACACCACCACCTTGCGTAAAACCGTCTACAAACCAGTATTGCTGGATCAAAAAATCATCCCACAGAACGACTCGGCAACATATCTAGGAAAGCACCTCGACTCTCGATTCAACTGGAAACACAATGTTCGTCAGAAAAAAACTACAAATTAAGAAGAAAATTCGGCAGCTGTATTGGCTGGCCGGAAGACATTCCTAACTAGACCTTACAAGCAAACGTCTAATTGTGCGTAATGATAGTTAAACCAATATGGGCTTATGGAACACAACTGTGTGGTTGTGTCAGCAAGTCCAATATTGAAACTATTCAACGCCGCCAGATTATCGCTCTCCGTACCATTTCAACAGCATACCGGTATGACAGAAACGTCACCGATATACGATTATCACCTCCGTCCAGGACGAGATTACCAAGTTTACTCTGAAACATGAGACAAAGCTGGATCAACACACCAATCCAGCAGCACTTCAACTACTTGATAACTCTCAAAACACTAGGCGTCTCAAACTATGACTTAGTATAAGATTCTTACCCACCGGGGCCACTCTACTAGAAGTGAGACTCCACACATGTTTTTAATTTGTATATTTATACATTACAAGTATTTATTTGAAATGTATTGTTAAAGATCAATGTTCAAGGTCGTTATAATAAAAGCTTTCGGGCGGGAAAAAAAAAATCTGACGTGCTACGTATTGGCGGTAATTGTATACGTGTGTGTGTATTTTAAAAACTATGAAAAAAAAATTGTAACTAAAAAATAAGGTGAATTCGTTGTGATTACTATAGTGTTGTTGTATAATAAAAAAACCAATAAATAATAATACGAGAAAAAAATATAAATCACAGCAACGCGGAAAAATGACAACATAAGAAGTACTAATTTACAAATTAAAACTCACAAATTCGTGCAGACTGGCCAGCGGGTAAGCCCTGTGAATTTTACGTTTAACACCAACACACACATTTCAACAACAAATTTCTATATATAATTTTCGAACGGCAATTCGTGCCGGTGGCGATTGGCGCACGCTCACAATATATTAATAAATTATCTTATAAAATTATTACGATTGTGTTTGGCGATTCGCGCCGAGCCGACAATGGTTAGTCGGAAACGCGGTATTTATACAATAATATTATTTAAAAAAGAAAAACCATGTATTGGCCTGTGTCGTAAACGATATTCGTTCGCGAACGGCAAACATTCCGCCACTGTATACGGTACGGGAGCATTTTTACGAATGACAAAAAAAACAACAATAATTAAACGTATAAAATTCACAATATTTGATAACAGTTTAATTTGCTTAAATCTAAATGTGTATGTTTTGTAATGTGTGTGCGGGGCACAGGCGTTTCGCCTTCATTAAAAATTTTTAAACATAAACTACTAACCTAGTTAAACGGTAGAGGCTCTAGCGGGTATTGGCGCGGGCGAATGCACGCCATAATATTAGATATATCGGCGCCGACATTTTAACTTATTGCTTTTCAACTTCTTGGTCCTCGATCTCGACGGGCAACCTACAAAGTCTTGCGAAAGTTCTTCGAACCTCAGTCCCAGCCCCCTGTCCGTAGCGTTATTGCCCCAACTACCCCGTCCTTTCCCGGACGCGCTTGCGTAACTCGACCCAACTTCCACCTCGTTGGAGGCTGCACGGTCGTCTTTAGTTATCGCTATGTCTTTTGTGACTATTTCCCTTTTTGATGTCAGCCACCGCCCGCGCACTTGCAATTGTTGCAGATACTCACTATACCAATAACCTATCCAAATGTTTCTTCTTCTTGCACAAATTGCCATTTTCGGACATGCCCCATAGCTTCCTTCGGTGTGTCTGGCTCGGGTAACTGCAGCAGTGAACCACCAATCAAAATGTGCGCTGGTGTAAGTGCGTTGTTCTCTGATGGATTTTCTCCTAGTGGCGTCCTAGGTCCTTAATAGAAATGTGTATAGAGCAAGTTGTAATTCGTTAAAAAAAAAAAAAATAAAAATAAAAATATTTGTGATTTTAAAATATAAGTATAAAATGCCGAATGCACGCGTATAATAATCAAAAATACGAATAAAAAAAAAAAATCTAATAAACTGACACTTCAGTGCCAAAAATGCATTAATTCGTTAAAATCTTAAGATAATGCAATAAAATACAATACACATTTTTATAATTGAATTCTACAGTGTATGAATCGAATTTTGTTTTTGATAAGCCAATAAGCCACTAATGATAAAGATGCAAATGCTACAGATTCCCCTAGCCCAACGTATTACCATACCAAACGGCAAAACGTCGTTTGGACGATACGCTATAGATTTTTTTTTTTTTGGAATTGTATAACCACTGCAGTGTTTTCTTGTGATTGTAATAATAGAAATTATGAACGCCCGATGGCCCGGCAGAAAGCCGACTAGAAATCGCTATCTATTCGAATAACCGGACACCAGCTATATGTGACGAGTACGGGTATTTTGGAATGTTTAAAATTACGTTCGATTAATCCGAATAGAGAAAACAACTGAACAAAATAAATATATATAAAAAAAAAAAAAAAAAAAACACACACATTGTAAAGTTAATATATTAAAATATTTGGTCTTTAGTATAAATAACTACCAGACAATCGTCAATCTCGTGAACGTTACGAGAACAGCAGACAATTGAAATTCGGTAGATTTCTTGATAAACATTTAATAATATGGGGATTGGCGACAAGTGACGTTGAATATTTATATACCCTCAACGGACAAGAATGTCCGGATCTCTCGTGGCGTATTTGTCGCTAACCTTTAAACCACCTGGACGTAGTAGTTCCACCCATTAATTATAATAATATATTAAACCCTATTGCGTTGCGGATGTGTAAAACGACGTCTGGTTCCCTCTGATGTCCGAATTCCTATTGACGGCGTCTCGTGTAGGCAATTCAAGTGCCCGGACGTTCGGTATCCGAGCGCTCGCTGGAAATTTACCATCAAAACCATTTTCCTATTTGAATATATTAGGGAATATACAAGGGCCGCCCGGGCGGTGTTGTATATTTCGAGCTGTATTACGATAACGTATAACGTTTTGAGACTTTATAGAATCTCGTATATTATTACGACGCTATACATTTATCCAGTTGCCAACAAGAATAGTCTCGCGAGCCGTATACAATACAATGGAAATTACGAAAGAGCCTAAAGTGGAAAAAAAAAAAAAAAAAAAAAAGGTTCTTCTACTATAGTAATCCATACAAATATCCAGACTTCGAGTAACTTGACGCTATAATTTGTTTTATGAATTGTAAGAAATAAAAATTCTATATTCAGACAACTATTACATTTTCAAATAGATATTTTTATTTCAATATTAAAAAAAAAAAACTGTTTAACTTAGTAGTAAAAAATATGTTTTGCGTCATACGGTATGACACGAACACGCAGTTTGGCCACATCTGCTATATACGAACAATGTTCATCTATTTTTTTTTTAAATTCAACTATGTTAACAACATTATTTATTATGATTTCGGACACTGAAAATAGTAAAATTAGGGGGTGGGATTCAGTCGTAATATTGTAATATTATTCGCTTATAATATTAAAAAAAATTGAAAATTGTTTTGTTTTTTACCAGTCGGGTAAATACATTATTCTTTTATTATATTAATATAATAAAAGAACATAATTCATTATAGTATATCGTAATAAAATACTCTAAATACGCCACGCAGTATATAGCGTATTGAAAAATTATAACGGTTATGACGATATTATGCCATCCAAATACATAAAATTAATTACGGATTTGGACGAAATTTCGAGAGAGAAAAAAAACCACTTAACTCTCATAAATCGCTTGTTTGTGTGCTCGTCGTTCACCGTAACGGACGATTTCGATTTGAAATTAATAAAACCCAACAGTCATTGTAATTTAAATTGAATCCCAATACTCTATAATGTATATTAATATTGTGAAACCCAAATTGCAATCATAGTTTAAATCCAGGCGATTTGTTTTGTCACGAACGCGCAATTTAATCGATGAAAATCGAGGATTTTTTTGTATCTTCATTATCAAAAGTTGAAGTAATTTATAATGCTTATAGTTTTATGAAAAAAAAAAAAAAAAAAACGAAAATTCGTTACTGTTTACGTTCCGTAGGTTTTGTAAACTGTAAATGACATTAGTTTTTGGTTCAACAATCGATGTTTACGTATTCACCGATATTTCCAGATAATCCGTATCGTTCGACAGTATGTTAAGTCATTAAAACCGTGATAATCGAAGTGATTATTAAGAGAAACGTATTTTGTTACTTTTTCGGATTCTGACAAAGCGAAGAATGTATTGGTTTTACCATGATGTGTTTTTTTTTTTTTTTTTTTTAACCGAAAATCATTTGCACTCACACTGTTGGTATGCTCAAAGACCTAAATTCCAATATTGTATAAGTTATTCATAAAAGAATCCTAATTCAAAATGGCGAAATCCGTATTTAAAGCGAAATTCGGATTTTAGAACCCGGAATCCCGATGTGCAATAAACACCGGATGCCGGATTGTAAAAATCCGGATTCTCGAACGTCCATTATCATAACACATTGTATCGTTATAATTTATTTTTGTAGACATCAATAATCATGGACAACTGCGTGGAATTAATCGTCCAGGACCAGAAGTACTGTTTCTTCCGGAAAGCAGTACACTTCTGGGCGCAACAAGCACTGCTGCCGGCCGTCGTGGCTGTCGGCGTGGTGGGCAACATGCTGTCCGTCGTGGTGCTGACCAGAGAGCCGATGAAGAGCTCCACCAGCACTTACTTGACCGCCCTGGCCGTGTCCGACCTATTCTACTTGCTGTTCGTGTTCACCATATCGTTCGAGAACTACTCGTGGATCGTGGAGGCCGACTACTACATCTACTGGAAGTGGTACCCGTACGGTCTGTGGCTCACGGATGCCGCCAGTGAGTATTATTGAAAAACGGTAATATTAACACAAAGAAAACATAATGCCCGTTTACCGGGAAAAAAAAAACCCTTTAAAGTAATTTTAATAACAGAAAAAAAAAAAATCAAAATAATAGATTCGTGTTTGAAATACATGTAGCACTGTAACGCCGATGGATCGGAACGTGCGTGCTTGAAATGCATTGTCGTCGAGTAGCTAAAAAAAAAAAAAAAAACAAACCGATATGTACGTTTGTACATATATTGCGAAATATTCGTTTTAATATACTTTTAGTGAAAAAATTGAAGAAAACACGTAATACGTGCAACAAAAAGCTGTAAAATATAGGTGGGAGTATACATGGAAAAAAAAAAACCTTAGATAATAATTTGAGTAAAATACACGTTATAAAAAAAAAAAAAATAAAAAAACACCTTTAATGTACTTGACAGATTTTAAAAATAATATTCTCTACTAATATGATTTAGGTGACTTTTTATGATTAAAACATCTGAAATCCGTGCCGTATTCATTGCATTTAACAAAGTCTTCCATTAAAATGTAATTATTCTCCATGTACACATTACTAATATTTCCTCATGTATTCGTATAATTTTAGTTTTTATGTTCAGTCGTGTTTTATTCGTTCGCTTTTGATGTACATTATTATAAAATCTAATGATGATTTTTTTTTTTTTTTTTTAATCGAAACCGTGGTCGTAAATACACACAACCTGTATATTATATATTATTCCGGACTGTGTTTTTTATTTAATTTGTATTATATTTATATATTTCATTGTCAAAAAAAAAAAAAAAAAAAGAGCTCGGAGTTTATAGCACTAAAAATAACTGTAATATGTGCTATAATATATGACCTAAACATTTTTAAAAAAAATAAGAATTTATGGCATAAAAACATAAAAAAAAAAACAGAAAAAAGAAAATGTTTTTTTTTTTTTTTTCTAAATCGCACGATACGGAGCTGAACTTACCACTGACGCTGAAATATGTACGACAGAGTATTCTAGATAAAAACATACAAATACAACCGATAAGAATTCTTAACTGTTCAATGGATCACTATGTCGGGCTTTTTAAAAAATATTAAAATATATATATATATATATATATTTTACGTTTATTGGAAAATATACAATCTGTTATAACGGTTACAATAAACATATTGAGCGTAAAAATTAATATGTATACAAAAGATGAAAGCTTGATGAGAGTTGCTACCCAGCAGTAACACTGAGAATATTATAATATAAAATATAAAACGAAAATGTCGGTATTTTTTTTTTATAAATTCACATGAATAAAAATTAATTCTACACTATTTTTTATTCGATATATACGAGATTTTTGAAAAATACAAATCATTTTAAAAATCGTTGTACTATGCATAAGATTAAAAAAAAAAAAAAAAAATAGCACCAAAACTTGAAAAATAGTATTAAAAATATCTTAAATATTTCAAATATGCATAAAAAATAGCAATATATCATTTTATATGTGGAATCCCTGATGTTAGTTCACACTGCTATTTTTATCTGTATCCTATAATAATTAGCAAATGCTATAAAATCCGAGCCCTGTCAATAACTAAATCGTTTTTAAACATTTTTATACCCGCGTGTCAAATAAAAATGTTTGGTTGGATTTTATTTTCCCAGCGTGTCAGAGCAACTTGCTAACCATTTTTTTTTTTCGCTTGCTCGTTACTTAAATAATCAAATATAAACAGGACTTAATTTATTGTTACATTTAAACTTTACATTATTTACTATTACATAACTAAAATATCAATTTTTTTTCTTTCCCCCATAGAAAGTTAAGTAAAAATTATGAATTAAATTTAAATTAGGTTATTGAAATTGTGTGCGCGTAAAACCCCTGTCATATAAGGTACCTAAAAATCGATTTTGGCAATACCAGTTGTAAAATGCAACCGCGTCCGTATGATATGGAAATTTAACGTCGTTCGGCGATAAATACAGACCATGCGTATGCTAAACAACCTCGTAGAAATATGCGAAAATATTCACTAAAACCTTTTGTCGTCGTATTCTTTTTAGCGGATTCGTATAGGTTATTATATTGCTCCGTGATAATATTTCAAGTTCCTTAAATACATAATAATATGCAAACGCTGAAGCGTTCGCAGGACTTGCAAACTATTGTTATTATCCATCCCGATAATATTATAACGTTTACGTCAACGCAATATACTGTCACGGTGTACACAACACCGCATTTCATATTGACTGTAAATTTATTTTAAACGATTTTTTTTTTTTCTTTGTAATGGAATATTCAAAAAAAAAAAAAATATATATATATATACAGGACGCGGCGGAGTCGACTGACAAGTTTATCGGGGACATTAGTCTGAAATAAGATAAGCGCAGGCCTATGTCAGTGGTTTATTTTGGATTATACGGTTATGCGGTTTTAAGTCGTAATCGTGGTCTGGACATGTGTACGTCGAGGTTTCGTTGTGCTCGCGTATATTGCAAATAACCATTCTACTGGAATTGCTACACAAAGGGCTACACTTTGCCATTTCACGCAACGGATCTGTCCCTTATGTTAATACTATTAAATTTTGGATTCGACGTTTAGAAATGACCGGAAGTACCGCCGAGTGGACGTAAACGCGGAACACCCAGAACGGTGAGAACCGCCGAATATGTGCAGTTGGTTAGAGAGGCAATTGTGAGCGGTCATCAAGACGCGTTGCCCGGAAGCGGTTGCTTTAGAACAGGTCGGAGGAAATGACTGAAGAACATGACTTGGGAGACGTATGGTTTTGACAATACGGGGCAAGAGCGCACACAGCTCGAGTTCCGCTTGCTCTCTTTTGACAAACGTTCCCTGGGCGGTTGGTCTCTCCGAGGGATGACGCGTAGGCTGGCCGGCACGATTTTGTTCTCTGGGGGACCCTTTAGGATGAGGTTTTCAAATATCGCCTTCATACCATAGAGAACGTGAAGGTCACTGAATCGCTGAAGAAATCGCAACTATACCAATCGAAACGTGCCAAAAATCATATTAAAACTTCAGCGATGTACGAGGTATGACAATAAAATAACGAGACTTTCTAAATATAACCTAAACTATTAACGTTATCTATAAAACGATTATTGAAATATGATTAGAAAACACTTATCTAAAAGTACTATGAACACTGATGGCATCGATTCATTTTCTTATACGTTAGTAGCCTTGTTATTAGTGCGAGTTCGACTATACTGCCGAAAAATGTTAGATATAAAAATCGAACAACGTGTTAACATTAAATTTCTTGTATAAATTATTTGTAATATTATTACGTGTGATGAAACATGGATTTTTACATATGATCCTGAAACTAAAAGGCAATCCATACATTGGAAGACACCAACTTCCCCAAGAATGAAGAAAGCACGAATGAGCAAGTCGAAGTTCAAAGCAATGCTCATTGTTTTCTTTGACATTAAGGGAATAATTTTTGTTGAATGGGTTCCTAGTGGGCAAACAGTCAATCAATATTATTATAAAGAGGTATTAATTAAATTAAGAGAACGTGTCAGAAAGAAGCGACCAGATCTATGGAAAAATGGTTGGGTTCTTCACCAAGACAATGCTCCAGCTCACAGTGCATTTTCAATTCAACATTTTTTAACTGAAAAAAAAATTTCTGTACTTCAACATCCCCCGTACTCGCCAGACCTTGCTCCTTGTGACTTCTTCTTATTCCCAAAAATTAAAAGTTTATTAAAAGGAACCCATTTTCAAACAGTTGATGACGTAAAAATGAAAACGGCAGAACTTCTAAAAGGGCTGAATGAAAGCAATTGGCAACACTGTTTTCAAGAATGGCAGCGACGTATGCAACAGTGTATTGATGCTGAGGGAAGGTACTTTGAAGGTGATAATCATTAAATTATAACATTTTTAAAATAAACAACTTTTATTCAAAAAGTCTCGTTATTTTATTGTCATACCTCGTATTGTTGCCGGCGGCCGCCAGCACGAAGAAATCGTTTTCAAAACATAACATTAAAAAATGGGATTTCCTATTAATATTAATAAAAACAAACCGTTTTCCACCTAGTTTTAATGTTAGTCATTTATAGCAACTCAAAACTCATCAGTCGGCTCCGCCGCACCCTGTATATATATATACATATATTATACCAATCGATATCAGTATTCGTACATGACGATAAACGATGCACGAGTCTTTCGGATAAATTGCTGCGGGACAAAGTGGTAGGTGTATGAACAACGAATACCGCGCGTTATTCGATTTGGCCAACAATTGAAAATCCCCCGACAAACTGCGGAAACTTTCAAAAAGTTTAAGGTCCATTCAATTATTTCCCGTCTCGGGTGGTACGACTGCGTGTTCGATTGGGTTCTTTGGCGGGCTGCTATAGAAATTTCAAACGTCATTTGCAACAAATCGACTCCTAGCCAACAGTACAGGGAAAATAGCCGATCCGACTTCGCGAAACGGATGTGTCGCTGTTGTAGGTTGGAAGCTAAAAAAGTATAGAATATCTATATATCTATTGAGAGAGTAATTAAATTTATATAAATTTCATCTGTACGCGACGATAAATCGTAAGCATAAGCGAAAAACGATACTGAACATGTTTTTTCGATCGATTTAAATTTGAAAATCGTATTAAATTGCAATTACAAATTTAAACTTATTGAAACGCTGATAGAAACAAATTAAAAATCTGTACCCAGCAAGAAAAAAATCATTTCAAATAGCTTTAAATAACTCAAAAAACCGCCAGAATGTTTTGCAAATGTTACCACGTCAAAAATATACAAACGGAGTATTCGGCGAATGTTTCGGTTTTTTTTAAAATTGAATTACAATAATAATAATAAAAATAAAATAAAACGCAATCGAATATAACAGAAACCGTTATTGCGTTTATAATATTCCCGTTTTATCCGACGTTGTTGTTTGCCCCATTATTAAAAAAAAATAAAAATAAATAAAACTACTAGGTAAAATATAAAAATGATCTGCCCGACACACCGAGCAGACAACATTTCCCGTCGATAATCGGAACAAGAGTTCTCGTAGAAAATGTGTCAACGGACAGAAAGCACAGATCGTAGTGAAAAACCAATGTTCGCTACTATTGAAATCTAAAAATCAAAAATAAAAAAATAATAATCATTTATTTTTTTTTTCTCCTCGTAACGCACAATTTTCTTCTTCTATTGTACGACGACGTGACTAAAAAATAGAAATAAATATTTCAAACGCCCGCTTTTCGCGGTCACGCGCTTAATCAACAAACCTATTGACGACGACGACGACGCGGAATCCGAAGAATAGACTTGGACTGTTCGCGCGGAACTCTTTTTTCCTATTTTTTTTTTCTTTTTCTTTATTCCTTTTTTTTTTTTTTTTTTTTTTTAAGAAAAAAACGAAATAAATCGGCTTTGCGCGGCATATGTACGAGTATGTACACGTATCCGCCGACCGCGTGCCGGCTAACCGCGAGAGAAACACTTTTCCCTTTTAAGAAGGCTCGCCAATGGAATCGCTCGCGGTCGTTTCGTCCGACGATAATAAATCGCGAGCCCAATAAAGGTGCGAAAATCAAATATTTATAATATGTATGCGAGTAAATTATGTACCGGTTCATATAAATCGGGGCCCGATTTACAGATTTCGGGACCGGGGACTTTGTACACCAAGAGGCGACTTAACCCGTCGTCGGTACACATGTGAGCAGATTGCATTTCGAGCGTTATTTTTCGGAACAAGATCGTAGCTTTTTTTATTTTTATTTTATAAATTATGAAATGTACATAAAAAGTATTCGTTTACATTTTAGTAAAGGATAAAAATATACATAATAATTCTAGGTATGGTTTGATTTTTTAAGTTAATCGATCAATTAATAATAATATAAAAAGTGAAGTGTGAGCGCCGCGCTCACAGTGTAACAATCATGTTACGAACTATACGCGTACCAACGACGGGTTAAGAATATGAAAAAATATACACTAAAAATACATTTTCTCTTTCATTTCCATAATTTTATTGTGACTTATTATAACAGCGTGGTCGTTTATTTTCTACGTTTACTTGCAAATTCGTCAATGGTGCCGTAGGTGTTAATTGTTTAGTTACGTCTAACCAATTTCGAGTCAAACACGATCTCGAACGAGTTTTTTTTATGCGTTTTAGCGCTAAGAAATAGCGTTCGATACTACCAGTTTGTACGAGTAGGTACGGTTAAATGTGTTAATATATTAATACAGCTAATACCAATAAGTTTTAACGCTGACAAGTTATCACTTTCAATAGGTATTGCGAGGTGCGAAAATAAAATAACGAGACTTTTTGAATAAAAGTTATTTATTTTAAAAATGTTATAATTTAATGATTATCACCTTCAAAGTACCTTCCCTCAGCATCAATACACTGTTGCATACGTCGCTGCCATTCTTGAAAATAGTGTTGCCAATTGCTTTCATTCAGCCCTTTTAGAAGTTCTGCCGTTTTCATTTTTACGTCATCAACTGTTTGAAAATGGGTTCCTTTTAATAAACTTTTAATTTTTGGGAATAAGAAGAAGTCACAAGGAGCAAGGTCTGGCCAGTACGGGGGATGTTGAAGTACAGAAATTTTTTTTTCAGTTAAAAAACGTTGAATTGAAAATGCACTGTGAGCTGGAGCATTGCCTTGGTGAAGAACCCAGCCATTTTTCCATAGATCTGGTCGCTTCTTTCTGACACGTTCTCTTAATTTAATTAATACCTCTTTATAATAATATTGATTAATTAATTTTGTCGATTTTTTTCAACGTTTTCGTTTGTTGAAGACGTGGTAGGACGTCCAGAACGATCATCGTCTTCGACGTCCTCCCTTCCACTACAAAACCGTTTGTGCCATTCAAAAACACGAGCTCTTGATAAACATTCTTCACGATAAACTTCACATAACATACGAAACGATTCCGCGGCAGTTTTTTTTAATTTAACAAGAAATTTAATGTTAACACATGTTGTTCGATTTTTATATCTAACATTTTTCGGCAGTATAGTCGAACTCGCACTAATAACAAGGCTACTAACGTATAAGAAAATGAATCGATGCCATCAGTGTTCATAGTACTTTTAGATAAGTGTTTTCTAATCATATTTCAATAATCGTTTTATAGATAACGTTAATAGTTTAGGTTTTATTCAAAAAGTCTTGTTATTTTATTGTCGCACCTCGTATTATTTATTTATTTTTTTTTTTTTTTTGTTCTATAATTGTTATTTTACATTCATTATTTTTATAGCGACCAAGTTACTATCCAGGCCTAATTCAGGGGCCCGGTGAAATGTTCTTATAATTTCGGAAACGGAAATCGGATATCGACGTGCCTATATTACAGGTATCGCCGGTTGCGATTCGTTCGTAATTTCGTAAAAGCCACCGCGCGTGCAATCTGTTGCGGCCCCTGTTGCGCAGACAGCGTTCCCCCCCCTCCCGGGGGAACAGTCGAGGGTATATAATGGAATGAAACGGTTCGAAACATTAAAATTACTTTCAACCCGGAATAGAAACGTACGGTTTCTAATGGTTTCGCGTGAAATGTACGGCAATCAATATACGAATGAGTGCACCTATCTATTATAGTGATCCAATGTGTATTTATCACGTTTAATCGATATTATATACGCTCCAGTTCCTAATGTTATTTATAAAACGAGTCCGAAAAACTAACGGCACTTACATCGGAGCGCGGATAATTTATTTATTTTTATATTGAAAAAAAAAAAAAAAAAAAAATACTACGACATACAATGTACGTACAACAACAAAAAAAAAACAAGCTATCGCTATTTTAACATCGAATGTTTGTTTATAGCATCTGTTACTATTAAATCGAAAAAATAAATAAATTAAAAACCGATTAAAAAAATAAAAAAGGAATTTCAATAAAAGTTCATGTAAGTAAATATAGAATATAACCTACCCTTGAATCGTATACAAGAAAAATATAATAAGTGTTGTGCATCGTAGGCTAATAAGAAATACCTAGTTAATAACTTTTTCTTTTTTTTTTTACTCGAAATCATAGATTGTACAAAGAGCTCACAAAGGTTTTTAAAACCAAAAATAAAGTGGTTTAAATAAGCTCTCTGAATCCTTCTAAAGCTTACCAGATGTTTTAAATTGTTTTTCTTTGGGTTTTAAAATGCTATTATATAAAAAGATTTAGAAAAATCTTTCAAGGAGACTATAAAAACCAACTTAAATAGAATTTTCAAAAAAGGACCCACCCATGGTGAGCAATATGGGTGAGCAACTGTTGTTAGTGGGGAGCCGATAAGATAATATGTATAGGGAAATTTAGTTTATATCTGTACGCAACGATTGAATACAAAAAATGATTCTGAGTGAAGTTCGGTTAACACATCTCATGTTTTTAAGAACTACATTACGACAAACTATTATTTTTATCACCAAGTAACGCATATAGTAAGCCTCGTGTCAAATTTTCGAGCAGTTTTGCTGGATCAAACAAATATTGCAAATATCGTAAAATAGTACGCGAAATTCCGTAATTTATTTTACAATTTCTGACAAAATCTGAACTTCAAATGCCTATAAAAATAAAATCGTCACTACATTAGATGTTTTTTTATGGTCAAAAACTTAATACGATGAACTTTGTGCCAAATTTTCGAGCATAGGGGAGAACCCAAACAAATTTAATCCACCTAAATCCTAATAAAAACTATAAAAAAAACTTGCAAATTTAAAATAACTATATATTCTTATAATATGTATAACTCGAAAAATGCCTGAATATTTTGAAAATTTAAAAAATACAGTGTAAATCTTTCTGCGATTATTTTTAACTGAATTACAACAATAAAAAATCAATATCGAAAATAAAAGAAACTGTTTATTCCGTAAATGTTACCGGTTGCCGACGTTTCTTTCTCGGTTTTTCTCGACTATTAAATAAACTACGAAAGCGCACGTCATAGTAACCGAAATCAATGCATTCTTCGTTGCAGAGTCTCCGAGTCTAAAAAAAAAACCTATAACAAATTGTGTTGAGTAGAAATTAAAGTTCAATATCATGATATTTTATGTATAAGACCGTCGAAAAAGTGATATGCGCGCGTGCGATTTTATAAAAGTCAGCATGTATGTTAGATTAATATAGACATTGAAGATGTAAAGTAGACCGAAACGTCATCTTATGTCATACTGAATAAAAAAAAAAAAAAAAATTAATAAAAAATACGCCGACGTGTATGTGAGAATAAAATTAAAAGAACAGGAGAGCGAAATAATGTAAAATCGTATTCATCGCGCAGCACTCGGGAAGAGGAAGTTATTAAGCGACGAAATGGAAGGGGCGTTTGTGAGTCGACTGCCGAATATACCGGAAACGTCGAGAGAACAAATCGAAATCGTAACGAAATTGCAGAAATGTATAGAACCGGAGCTTGTTAAAAAATAAAAGCGATGCAATAAGAGTATAGGAAATTAGGGAGACGCGAGTTTATGATTCGTTTTACGTTTTTTTTTTTTCTTCTTTTGTTTCATACCGATAAACAGTTACATAATTTCACGACAAATGCTAATATTAGTTTGCTCGTTATAAAATTTGAATTCATATGGGACGCCTATATTTTATCGGGAATATTTTGCGCGGATCAGGCATTTTACGGAGTGTGTACGTAACGAAATTATTATTATTTGACGGTATGTACGCAAAATGTCGGATTATATTCCGAAAACGTCTGTACAAAGCATTGTAATTCCAACGCGTTGTCCGTTCCGGATATTGTAATTCCGACAATGCCGTCTGCCCCGTCGTTGGATAAGCGTATATATTTCAATAAAATACAATTCTACTGCGTTATGGTCCCGATGATAATTTTTTTTTTTTTTTTCAAATATCGTTATACGATAATTTTATTCCGAAATGCGTGAATTGTACGCGAAAAAAAAAATAAAAAAAAAACTCCCTGCCGCTGTTAATGAAAACGGTTTTCCGGCCGAAATAAAAAAGAAACGTGCGGATTCGATTAGAAAACTATAACCGCTTGCGTTGGTTCGGGGCTCCGGGGGTTTCGCGCGCGGCCTTTTATTGTTAATTCCCCGCGTCGTCGTCGAAAATCGACGGTATTTTATTATTATTTTATATTTTATTCGGTTAGACGTGCGGCGCCACTGCTATTAATACGTTCGGATATTGTACCGTATGCCTATATATATATATATATAGAGAGAGAGAGAGAGAGAATATTATAACGAGAATACGCTCCGGCGGATTGTTTGACGGCACGTGAACCGACCGTTTCGTATACCTATAAAATACAGTCGGCGCGCCGAAAGTTCGAAACTATTTTCTTATTATACGGCGCCGGTCGGTAGCGAAAGATTTTCCGGAACGGTACAACCGTACTACGGTTCGTAACGGTTACGTAACAATACAGTGGGCGGTATACAATAATGTGTTACGGAAGTCGTCGGGCCTATTTCGAAAATCCCATAGCGCAAGAGCGCCCCCTCCCCCGTCCGATTTCGAAAATCCCATAGCGCAAAAGTGGCCCCCCCCCGCCGCCCGATTTCGAAAATCCCATAGCGCAAAAGTGGGCCTCCTCCCCCCCTCCCCCCTTGAACCCGATCTGTTACGAAACGTATGCCCGCGGTAAATCGGTTCGCACGTTTCCGATAAAACCGATAAAAACGCGGTTCTGACGTGAACGGTTTTAAATTAAAATCCAACGTCGAACGTTAAAATATTAAATACTATATATATTATACGAACAAAAAAAAAGACCGGATTCTCGTGCAATCGCATCTTTTCATTATTATTATTATTATTACGTGTTCCGAAACCTATAGAATCAAGTGAATTCCAAAATTAATTTAAACGAAATCGCACGAATTCGTCGTATTCACTCGATTTGTATTTTTTTTTTTTTTTAATGTTCGTATTAATTCGAGTATTATACACTCGTTATTTACAATCTTTGTTACATTTTATTTTCACTGGACTTTTATGTTGAAATCACAATACGGTGTAATAAAGATAACGACGACATATGAGGAGATGAAGCGCACATTTGAAACGAAAAGGGACAAATTCAAATCGGTATTCGATCGGAACCATAAAAATAGATAACGCCAACATGAGCTGCGGCAAATAATGTCCAATAACAAGTGTCGATGATGAACTCGTATTTGCACGACTAAAACACGTATTAAGTGACAGAAGACACAATTTAACAGAAAAACCTTGAAAACGTGCGCGACAATACGAGGCCTGTTCGAAGAGTTCCCACATATGTTACAATCTTCCGCGGTCTCTCGAACAGTTAAACGTCTATTAGACCGCACACGAGCGGTCCGTCTGTCGATGTCGACGGACGTCCTGAACGTGGGTCGTCATCAACTGATTGCCCACCGACCGTCTTCAAAACGTTCGAACCGGTCGTAACACTGAGCACGTCCTAAACACTGACCACCATAAGCATTTTGCGACATTTTACGAGTCTCGGTAAAAGATTTACAAAGTTTAACGCAACATTTAATATTAATACGTTGTTCGTGAATGTTATTCGTCTTAAAAATCGCACAATGCACACGACTCCGTCTACTTTGTACGCGCACGGTCAATGGTATGATTGCAATAAACATTTGAGATTTAATTGAAAAGATCACCTGCTCGTCTCTATTTTATTTTAATCTAATAACATTTACGATAATATAAATTTTCTATTTTTAGGAATTATAATTCGGGAACTTTTTGAAGAGACCTCTTACATTTTAATGAAATATTGTAAATCAGATTAAATATATGTATATATATATATTCCTAATACATAAAAAAAAAAACGTAATTTTTCACGTTTCAGCATTTGAAATGCATGTTTTTCAGTTGTAAGCCGCACAAAACTCCGGTCTTTACTTATAACATTTAACAATATGGATACTACGCGGTAACTGTAATACCTATTCAATTAATATTGTTGTAAATTAGATACATTTTAAACACTGCGTAATAGGTATTTTAGCGCTGAAATCCGCTGAAAAATGTAAAAATCAAAATACTTCTAAACGACATTGGATCACATTAGGAGGTTATTATCTTCATTTCGGCGGGATTTTGTGCTCGGCGCCTCATTTATAAATATATATATATATATTTTTTTTTTTCAAATAAAGATACCGGTTAAGCTTAGACGTAGGGAACGTAGTGAAAATCATTCCGAAAACGACCGAGTTTCATTAATAATATATACAGCGAGTATGATGAGAAAATATCCATAGCATAGTCTTACCCTCCGCCCCAGACGCATAACAATAAAAACGTATAGGCACGTCGAACCCGTGATTTTTTTCGATAAGTTCGCGACTTTTTTTTATTTTTCATAAATAACAAAACCACAATTGGGCAAATAAACCAATTTTTTTTTAAAACTAGTTTGAGTCGAGTTATCATAAAAAAAAAAATAATAATAATAATAACAACAATGACTAAGCAGAGTTTAAGAGACGTACAAAACGATTTCGAGTAACTATGTTATGTTACACATTTTCAGGAAAATATTAATTATATTAAATTATGTTAAAAGTCAAAAGTTACGTTTTTAAAATTACCTTTAACTACACGCATACATGTATTTTTTACTGTAATATTTAGACTTTTATAGACTTATAAAACAAAACTCGTGTGGGTATCCCATAAGTAAAAGCAAATAAGTGTAAGTAATGGCGACTAACTGTTTACTAAAGTCCTAAGTAATATAAATTTAAATCAAATCTCAAAAAAAAATGTAATAAACCGAGTTATTTATGTTTGTGATTCAATATTAAATATCAAATAATTAGTTGTACATTTCAGTTATTTTAGATGCGTATAATATGTGTAATGTGCCCGGAAATTTCCAAATACAATTTATAATTTTTTACAAGTCGAAGATGTAGTATTTTTCCAATGGATGGAAATATTGAGAACTTCACGACACCAAAAAAAAATTAATAATTTACCATCGATTCAATACAATACGAACACTGCAAAAACTTTGCAAAACATTGAGATATTTACCGACCAGATATCTTTATGATAATATAAACTAATATATATAGATCTGTCAAACTTTTAAGTATATATATATATATATTTTTTTTTACAATACTTCCATTAGCAAAACGCCAAAGTACGAGATTGTTAAAAGGGGTGATAAAAGTTTCGCACGAATACAAAAAAACAAAAAAAAAAAAAAAAACGCGACTACTTAATGTTTAGTATATACGTAGGTATATGTCGTAATATTTGACTTAAACCGGCGGATTGTCGTATAGAAAAAGTTTTATTTCCCAGGCATTGTTATAATGACCCCCCAGTTGCATATGCTCATACGCACAATAGTATAAGTAGTTGTCGTCGTCGTGAATAAATGTTTGTCATTATAGTTCAAGTTCAGTGGCGTGCGCAGGAGGCGGGAGATTAGACGTTATATCCCCCGGTGCACAGTTGGCCAGATATTAATAAAACTAGACGAAAATGAAAGAAAAAAAAAAAACAAAACAATATCACATGGGTTTTATAATAGATCATGTCTGATTTTTATGGTGGAACTTGATGGGTTTTCCGCCATTAAAGCTTATCAAATGACGATTGTATGTATATAAATTTCGTATCATTTTACGTTCTCGGTTTGTCCATGCACATCGGTTGAATTACTTACATGTTTCTCATTTGAACTTTTCAATGTTTGTAATGCCATCTAAAATAGCTCGTGAGGTAAGGAATATTTTACGGTGCTTTAAATAGAAATTAATTATACGTTTAATAAAACAACTGGTTTATGATTAATTTTTCTCCTTTTTATTAGCATTGGTTAGTGCTATAATAGCTGCATAATATTATCTGAAATTAAAACTATTTGCTAAATATGTTACTTTTAACTGCACATACTTGTTGGATTTAATTTCAATGGAGGAATTGTTTGAAATTTTAGAATGCCACCTGTAAATATTTCACGGCGAGAATTATAGGTTAGGTTAGGTCTAACAATAGTATATAGAAAAATCAAAAAACTTCTTCTACTAAGTACTGTCGACCTATTAGACTTAAACACTTGAAAAAGAAACAACCGAGCTTGTCAAAAATGAATTTGTAGATATATCAGAAGAAATAAAAAAAAATTAGAACACTCAACTATTGCTCAAAAAGAGAACAAATTTTAATATCAAACATAAATTGGTATTAAGTATGATCGATGGTAAAGTGTGCAATGCTATTTGTGATAATTTATCAAGCCAGATATGTTATGTTTGTCTTGACTCTCCAAGAAATATGAACAAAATTGATGTTGTACAAAAACGATCCACTAATTCTGCAACTTATATTTATGGTTTGTCGACGTTACATGCCTGGGTTAGGTTTTTTGAGTTTTTTGCCATTTACACGTAACATACCTTTTAGATTTTTAAAAATAGCAAGCAAGAAATTATGATAAAATTAAGTTGCAAACAAAAAAAAGTGAAATACAAATGAAATTCAAAGAACAAATGGGACACAAGGTTGATGTTCCACTGTGATACGCCAAACTTAACACAAGACAACTGCAAAGTATCGTTCCGACGAACCCCAGTGGCGTTTCTTGACCAATCTAAAGGAGGGGTGGACATATTTTTCATATTATTCACGTACGTCTCACTTAAGTGTTACAGTACCTACCATTATAGAGTGATTATATATTTTTGTACACAAATACTGACCAAATACTAATACGCCTTATCCGATTCAAGGGGGTTGGAGCCGGTCGATAAAATCACGTAAAATGACCTAAATAAGCCAGACAAAAGTTGAAAAGTGTGTGAGGCTTAGGAATTGAATTGTGAAAACACATTTGATTTTGTTTTCTAGTTTTCCGGGTTTCGATCGAGGCGATTTTTGATATTAAAAAAAATTGCATGTGTATTTCGTATACGAATAATGGAAATGTATGTTGTTTTTTTTATTTTTTTTAAATTAAGTTTACCTAACAATATTTTAACGATATAGTTGAATATCAAACATCGCCTCAAATCGAAACCTAGAGTACAAAACAAAATCTGTTTTAAAAATTCAAATTTGTCCAGTCCATCCTAAGCCGGTATCCGAATATTGTCTGGTTTATTTGTCTAAAACGTCATATTCGTCCGTAAATATGGCCGTAAACGGATTTCAGGAAATGTTGGAAAACTCGCTTCAAACGCCTTAAACGGTACGGATAAACGCGGGACACAATATTAATCCGAACAAACGTCATTTGTCGAAATGTTATCGTTGAACCGTCCACATAATATTACAATGCAAATATGATTTTCAAAACTTTCGTAATTGTTACTCAGAAATAATTATTCCCTTCGCGCGAAAATAATACTTTTTTAAGTATATATATATACTTAAGATCAATTATATACTTTGCGCTATAAACAATAAATCACGTTTTTTTTTGACAAAAATCTAGAGCGTTTTACACACGTTGTTTCCTCCCTTTGTATTTATTAAAACCCAAACGGAATAGTAACAACAACAGTAATATCAAAAACGTGACGCGAAAAGTTTAAAAATATTTATTTCGTAGACATTAATAACGTATTAACGCGTATATTAAAAATGAGTCAATTGTGTACGTTTGAAAAGTTTTTAGCGGCGGTTAGGTTCATATGCTCCCGACGCAATTTTTTTTTTCAACATCTAAGTTTTACGAACAATAACATTTTTCTTTACAATGAATCAACACAAACAGTCAGCAACATGGTAGACAAATTTACCGCCGTGCTAATTTGTCATCGCGTTGGCACACTGACAACGATATAAACTGAAATCGAAATATTTTAAGTAGATTACATAAAACGGTTTTCTAATTTTTATAAATCGTATATACATTTCGAGTGAAAATTATAGAAAATCAGGATTAGATGTTTGCAACGAATCCATTACGGTTAAAATTTAATTGAAATTTCTCATTTTCTTTTTTTTTCGATTTTAAGCGTAGCGAGGAATGTATTGGTTGTGATTATCTGTCTACGAACAAGTTTCCTACTAGAAATCTTGATCCGATCATCAATGTCTGCGGTAGTTTCTGATAGCGAATATTGTCTAGTCGATCATTTCCCTGTACTCTTCTTAAAATTCAGGCGAAACCCGGGAAAACGAGAATACTTACGAATAATATTCAATTTTAAATAATCGTAAAGACACGAAACTTTTATCGAATACTTATATTAGCATATTCCAGACGCAGATTAGGTTTAAAATATGTAATTTATTTTAACCAGCGCTTTAACATCAAACTTATGATAAAATTGATTGAAAACACGAACAATTGTAGTTTATTTTGTAGTACCAAATGAATACAATTTTCAATTTAAATCAAACCATATACAACCGATATTCCTCTGCAATGATTTATCGTTGCGTACAAATATAAATTAGATTACCCTATACATATTTTTTTTATGTTTTAATACCCTAATATTGCACCTACAACAGTGGCCCATCCTATGGTCAGCGAAGTATTACGTCGGTTTTCGCCGAAGATTTATTTGTACGTCAAATAAAACGATAACAAGTACATATAAATTCGAATACATACATATAACGGCGATAAAATTGGTTTTCAACATATAAATGTATAAAAACTTACTCGGCTATATGGATAAATAAATTTTAGTTTAGAGTAAAATGTTCACCGAAATTAAAATTATCTATATAATAGAATCACAAACTATAAATGCGGGGAGAGAAACATAAACGTGATGATTTTGTTAAAATCTCTAACTAAACCAACCGCCACATGTACGCCACATGCGGGGTCCGTTGAATTCGGCTTAATTTATTATTCAGTAAATTCCATCCAACTGCGGGACCTCGTTTTGGTTTCAGATTTGATATTGTACTTTGATTTGGGCCATTGTAAGGTTTACTACAAAATACATACTAATATCGAAAATACAAAAATAAACTATTTTATTACGATATTATATTATATTAGTATATATGTACTCTTAAAAGGCCGTCCACAGTGGCATTTTCCGTCTCTGTCTTTCTAACGGGTACCAATGTAAAAAATGCGTTCGCGTAAAACATACGAAAGGTCTTTAAAATCGATTTTTAATGGTTAAACTACTCATTGTACAATTTGTAGACGACGCCGTTTTGAGGACAACCTCGTCGGCGTTTTACCTCTAAATGTTCAACTATCATTATTGAAGGTACGAAGAATCGTATTTTAAAGGTTTTTTTTTTAATAAAATGTTTTAAATAATTATTATTTCAGAAAACGCATCTCCTGAGATCATGAGTATAATCAAATTCTGATTTTTTTTTTATATGACTCATGGGGATAATGACTACAAAATATATTCATATTTCACTTAAATTTATATATTTTGGTAAAACATTTTTAAAAAAAACTACTTTTTCTTTTATTAGTTTCGAAAACGAGATGAAATAATTTAAAATCGCTACTACGGTATGAAATTATATACTATTTGTATGTAAACTTAATAAAAAAAAAAAAATTTAAAATCGTGAAGTTAATGAAAAATATAAATTCGTAACGGCAACGTCTTCGAATTTTTCGAAAATAATAAAATATAATGTTAATTGTTAGAAATGTAATTAAAATATTTGTAGTCCTCGTCCTCGTGACACATATAAACGAAAAATAACGGAATTTGATTATTTTCATTATCTCATGAGATATCGCCGTAGGTATAAATTTTCGTGGCACACCCTGTATATAGTATTCGGAGTTGTATTTTCGTCCGTATGCGTAGACTAACGTTAAAATATTCGTCGCGATTCACTATACACGGATTAAGTACAAAACTCTAATATATTTCTACTTTTACTGCGTATGGTATATCGTTTCAGCGCATTTCTATACTCGTGAGCGCCAGTTAAGATTATTGGTTTTATTTTTGATTATTTTTCGATTAACGCGCAGTAAAAAATCTATTTTATTTATAAATAATAATAATGCGCCATAATACTTATCTAATACTATATGCAGGGACACTAAAACTACGCTTGTAACATTGTAAATGTACGACCGTACAAAAAAAATAAGCGTATAAACTTATCAGAACATTGCGACATATTATTATTATTATTATTATACAGGATGCGGTAGAGCCGATTGGCGAGTTTTGATGGGTTATAAATAACGAACAGTAAAACTTAGAGAAAAGATTTTTTTTTTTTTATTTGAATCAGTATTCAATCCCATTTTTAAAAGTTATTTTTTGAAAATTATATCTCCAACATGGCGGCTGTAAGCATTGATACACTGTTGTAGACAATCTCTGAAGCTCTTGTATGATATTCGGCACATTTCTACTGGCCTCGACTTCCACGTAGAGTGATCTTTCATGGAGCAGCCGTGGGTTATTTGTAGCCCAGTATCGGAAATTTTGTTTATTTACAGTTTCAGAAAGATGAAAATGGACGTCATTGCTACTGAAAAAAGTTGTTATCCGAGGAATTTGCAGAGGAATTTGCTGACAGAGATTTTTACGGTCGCCGTAGTCAGTAGCATTTAACTCTTGGACAAGCATTAATTTATAGGGATGGAATGCTAAATCTTCGTGAAGAATTCCCATCAAAGAACGGTCTGAGATTCCCAAAGCTACAGCGTGTTTCCGGGCTGAGCGTCTTGGTGACTGCTCAATTGACTCTCTAACCAACTGCACATTTTCGGGGGTTCGTACCGTCCTGGGTGCTCCGTGTCCAAGTCTACATAGGGTACTTCCAGTTTCTTCCACAATTTGACAGTGTTAGCAGACCGAACAGATTCAGCACGCGGAATGCCGAAGTGTATACGGAAAGCCCTTTGCGTAGCGATCACAAAATGATTGTTTTCGTAATACGCACGCACGACGAAACCGCGACGTACACCTGTCCAGACCGTGATTACGAATAAAAACGGCATTACCGTACAATTCAAAATATACCACTTATTAAGGCCGGCTCTTATCTTGTCACAGGCTAATGACGTCATTGAACTCGTCAGTAGGCTCTGCCGGACCCTGTATTAACTATTATCGGTGCGCCCGGATGTCGTATAACATCTTAGTTACAATAATATCGCGAAAATCGCTGCTGTTTAAGCGCACATTATACGGTTTTAACGGCGTCCTGCTATAATATAGAACTTGAGGGGAATAGCGTATTTGAATTGTATTAGAATTCCGCATTTAAACCACGATAGGTAATATATATATATATATATATATAAAAAACAAAAAAAATACCTAGCCTACGACTCTACACGAGTGCTTAAATTGGAAACCTGGCAGTTATATATATAAATACCAAGCGTGCAAATTGTATTGATTATAAACTATTGTTAAATTTTACTTAAACAAAAAAAAAACCGTTTCAAAATGACTATTGCAAAATGTAAAACCACTAAAGAACAAATAACAGTGCAAACATATAATTATACAGCTCGCGAGGTGAGGTGGGAGCGACTCCATACGTGTACGCCACTGAAGCCGAATAAGTGGTTCAGAATATTTTATAACAAAATAAGAAAAAAAAAATGTTAGTTGATCGGATTTTGTTTTAATATGTTTATATAGGTATTTTAGGCATATTTTTTTTTATGATTGTTGGATTTTAGTAGTAATTTAATTGAAGGTTCTTTATTTATCGTTTAATATTGTATTGCTGCGGTGGCACTACATATTTAAAGTGGAAAATTTCTGTTACTCGTATCTAACAAATTCTAACAACTGTCTAACAATAACGAGTACGTTCCCATAGATATTTTTAGATTCTTATTTTTTAGTTTTGTGCGATATGTAATGCTGGACATGTACTTAGCACTAAAAATCATTAAACTTGTATAACTTTTGTAATTCTTCCTATCAAATTCTTATAATTTCTAACCGGTGCGAATGAGGTTTGTCAGTGTGGTTTCGCAATGTTGTGGTGGCATGTTTGTAGTGTGCGTAGGTTCAAAAATATTGTCCGAGAATGATAAACACTGACGTTTTTATTGTAGAGGTATTTCGGTAGAACAATAACGCCACAATATATTATAATATACTCCGCCGGAAGCCGAGTAGTAGTCGCGGCAACAAGAAAATTAAATTACGTTCATCCGCGATAACAGAATTATAATTAAAAAAAAAAACGATAAGGTTAAACCACTTCGAAGCTCTGCGAATTTTACCGAAGCCGTAAGCGTGTAGGTTTATTTGGTAAAATGAGACCGGGGGGGGGAGGGCAAATGAGAAGAAAATTATTAAAAAAAACCTAACCGTTGAGTATTTTGGGGTAGTGTGAGGGAATCGGCCTATTTCGTGTCGTATAACAATTTTTAAAGCCCCCCCCCCCGTCCGTCCGCTCGATTGAGCCCTCGGTAAAGGTAGCCACGGTTTCCGTGTTGTGGCCGACGGCGCGGGACACACCACACTTTATTACGAGAAATGCCCCGGTGTTGTAAATATACGAATTTCGGACACAAAAGCTCGTGTAAATTAGCGGCTATTACGGAAACCGGCAATAAATTACACGCGGGGCGCGGGTATAAATGGGTACCGCCGCCGGACGACACGTAAATATTTGATAAACCGTTCGATAATACCGCCGTATCGTATAAATAATAATAATAATAATAATAAATATTGTCCGGGCGATTTCGGCGTTTCGCCGTTCCCGTCGAAACCGACGCGTCCGCCGCCGCCGGCACGACGACGGGATAGGTTTGTTAATACGCGATTAACACAACAATAACGTTCCCGATTATATCGCGCCGACGACACTGCGGCGGTACGTAATATTCAATTAGAATAACGTTTCCTCGCGGCAAATACACCGCCGCCGGTCGCGTGCAAATAGCGTTAAAAACGCGGCGACGATGTCCCGCGCGACGGCCCCTGCACGCGCGCATATTTGCGAAATTACAACACGCGCGGCCGGCGGGTTTCCCGGGCCGGTCGACGACCACACCGCCCGCCGCGTGTCGTCGCCGCCAGAGTTGGCCGTCACGTCGTCGTCCGAGTAGCTCTGCACAGTTCTCCGGGGTATCCGCCATCAAGGTGGGGACCCGTAGGGTGGTCCGCAACGTCCCGGTTTAACGTGCAAATTCCGGTTAAAAATAAAACGTAACGAAACTATCGCGTTTCTTGCGTACTGTTTTCGGAATAATGTGAAAACAATTTTTTTTTTGCCCAACAGAATTACACGGAAATTCGACACAAGGTTTATCGTAAATGTTATATTTAATGGTGAAAAAGAGAACAAATTCGAGGATTATAAAATTTGTTATAACCGACAAGTGTACATTTTCGACGAAAATCGTAAATATACAACTACAACTACTTCGCTCCGAATCGTTTTTCATCGCGTACGAACATACGTAAATTTAATTCACCTCGACTTTCCGTCGACGACAGTGGCCGCCCATCCGCGGTGCGCAAAGTATATCCGTATTTTTTCATTATAATTATAGCGGTGAGCCGATATGCCTTTTTTTCCCACCGATATCCTTTTCAATATTGGAACTAACCGGTACGTCGGTTGAAAACGCTATTTAATTATTTTTTTCTTTCAAACGCTTTTTTTTTCGTATTTCAGAGCCCATTGTCGACGTTTTCCCTCCGGAAATACCAGTTTTTGAAATGAAAAAAAACCCATATCCGTTATTCCGATTTTTTTTTAATATCGGCCGATACACAATAAGTAATTCAATACAATTTTAGATTTTGATCGTGTTCAGTATATTGCCCGGGAAAAACAATACAAGAAAAAAAAAATTTTAAAAAACGTATACTTCGTATACAACGGTGTTTGGCGGGGGGGGGGAGAGTGGGCGTATGACCCCATTGCACCCCACGGCCCAGAACCCCTGCAGATCGATCGCCACTGGACTGCAGACGATTAATAATTAATAATAATAATTAATTCCGCAGGTAACACTTCGGTACTGCTGACCGTGTCGTTCACCGTGGAGCGGTACATAGCCGTGTGCCATCCGCTCCGGGGCCGCGTCCTGTGCACCGAGTCCAGGGCCAAGCGCGTCATCACTTTCGTGGCGCTGTTCTGTATCGCGTGCACGGCGACCACACCGCACGAGTGGCACATTGCCATCAACCCGGCCACCGGCAAATTCAAGAAGAGCAGCACGGATTTGGGCAGGAACGACATCTACAAAAAGGCGTACAACTGGTTTTGCATAGTGACGTTTATATGCGTGCCGCTCCTGGTGCTGGCCGTACTCAACTGGTTCCTGATCAACGCGGTCAACCAGAGCCGCAGGAACCGGACGCGGCTCACCTGTCAGGTAAGAACCCGACCGGCTTTTTTTTTTTTTGTTTCGTTTTCGCTCGTTCATAAACCCGCGGTCGGTGTGCCGTTTTCCCGCGTCCAAAAACGTGTTCCCCACCGGCGCCTCTACTCTACTCGTACCCTACCGGAAATCCAAAATCCATTAACGCAATAGAGGACGTGATATTTTCCGTCTCGGTCCAACAATAGCAATAACACGCTTGCGCAGACTGCATAATAGTCGCTTAATTTTGGTTTTAGAGTAAAAGCGCCCCGTTATAAAATTTAAAGCGGGCGGACATTCCAGAGGTTCAAGACGATTTCGGTATTTATTTTTTTTTAATTAATTTGTCGAAAAGTTACAGTCGTTTAAAAACGTTGTTATTTCTAAACTGATGTACATTGAACGTTATACTTTGAATACAAACGAGTTTAGGAACGACATCCCATCCTTACAATGGAAAACGACAAATATTAACGCGTGTTCGTAGCAATAAATTACAGGTTATACGATTGAATACGCATAAATACCCAAAGTTGGGCATTGATTACTAAACAAGTTTAAACAAATAACTTGCAAGTTCCTTTTTATTAATAAATTTTAACTTGACTAGTTAAAAAAAAAAAAAAAAAACCAATCTTAGTTAAATAACTTAGTTATTAATTTTAGTAAATAATTATGATTTGAATTGGCTATTTCGTTAAAATTTAAATTATTTCGAAAAAGTTATCCGCGAATTGTTCGTAAAGAAAAAAACCCCCTTTATCTATATTTTTTGCATTTTTATATCTTTGAAGTTTACGTATTTTTTACATGAATATCGGTTAACGCATAACAGGACGGGCGAGTCTATAAAAGTCTAAACAAGTTTAAACAAATAATTTGTAAGTTCCTTTTTTTTATTACATTTTAACTTGACTAGTTAAAAAAAAAAAAAAAAAAAACAATCTTAGTTAAATAACTTAGTTATTAATTTTAGTAAATAATTATGATTTGGCTATTTCGTTTAAAATTTAAATTATTTCTAAAAAGTTATTCGCGAATTGTTCGTAAAGAAAAAAAAACCGTTTATCTATGTTTTTTGCATTTATTATATCCTCGAAGTTTACGTATTTTTTTACGCGAATGTCGTTAACGCATAACAGGACGGGCGAGTCTTGTGCGGTTTAGTCTATAAAAGTCTAAAAAAATATTACAGTAAAAAAAAAAAAAATACGTTTGCGAGTGCGATTAAGGACAATTTCGAAAAAGTTACTTATAACTAAACTCGAGTTATTGTTTCTGTAAAACGTTTAAGTTACTAAAATTCGTTTATTTAAAAAAAAAAAAAAAAAAAAAAAAAGACTCGAGTAAAAAGTTTGTTTTATATCAAATAACTCGTCCGGGCGGCTTTGTAAGATAAACGCCAGTCAAGTCGGTAGTAAAAACGTAAATATTTTAAACGCGCGGCGGTGTCGTTGTAATTGCAAATCACCGACCGGAACGTTTCGCCGGGAATTATTTCCGCGGGGGCCGGATTCGACGGCACGACACTTCAGACTTAGAAGTGAATCAAAAATCAAATGCGTTTCGATGAAATCATTTCAGCGCGCGTTTGTATACGCGTGCCAATTGATTTTCCACGGTTGCTATACACCCGAGCAATGTATTATATTACCCGTCGAAAACCCGTGACCGAAATACATTTTAAAACAGTATGGACAATACGCCGGCAGTGTGTACTTTGCGTCGCCACTCTCGTAGGGGAGGCGCTTTTTGCAAATCGGCGATGCCCCGTCGTTTCGTCCTCCCCTCTTCCTCCCCCCCCATTTTTTTTTCTTTCATAAAAAAAAAAAAAAACCCCGTTATTCCCATTACAATAGGACCACGCCGTACGAGACGGAATAATTACAAACATTTTCTTTCTTTTTTTTTTTCATTTTTTCACTATCGTAGAATTGGAAAGTACCGATAATTATATATTCCCGGCGACCGCTAGTAGTTAAATAACAATAACGATGATTGAATTATTTATAATGTCGTTATTGTTATACGATAAACGACGTTTTTTTTTTTTTTATAGAAAAAAAAATATAACATAACGCCTTCATTTTTTTTTTTTTTTTTTGACGGTACAGTCAAAGGTAGACAGCATTTAACGATTATTAATTTAAAATAATATACGTGGGTATAATAATCACACGATTTCTGTACAATTTAATATATACACGAAGGTTTATTGAAGTAATGAAGGTACCCCCCCCCCCTGCCCCCCCCACTGGATTGAATATATTATTGTAAAAATAATATTATCAATTAATGGGATAAAAATAATGATAAATTAATTAACTCCAATCGGTTATTAAATCGTAAGAATTATGAACGTTTAGAACAAATTCCAAAATAACAACTAAAAAAAAAAAAATACAATATGTAAAATATACGTTTAGTTATAAATTATTTATTTTAATTACCTTTGCCCCCTCCCCTTTATTTAAAAGAAATATATAAATAAATTAAAGCCTATATAAAAAGAAAAATTAAATAAAAGAGATTAAAAAGTAAACTAAAAGAAGAGAAACTAAAGTTGAACAGAAGATTGACGTTGAGAGACGTCAAAAATCATTGAACAGACAGTTCTGCAGACAAAAGAAATAAAATTAATTCTATCCTCCGGAGAAAATAAAATGATTTAAATTGGTATAACATGTAGTAGTTTTATAGCAGTATACGTGTGGATTTTAATGAATCCTGCAATAATCGTACGTGTAACGTTTCAAGACACTTTATGTTTGTCATTTAAAAAAAAACTAAAAAAGAAATTAACTAGTAACACGGTGGCATCGGGGGTGGCAAGGTCATGAAAATAAATTCTGTTGTTGGACGGTATTAAAATTGTGTGCATTTTTCAGTTTACCTACACCTAAGTGAAAATTACCTATTGGAATATAATACCAATATGAAAATGAGTTGAATTATGTTGTGTGGTTGGTTGTAAAAAAAAAAAAAAAAAAACCGTATTCGTTTTCAATTAAAGTTGGTTTCCGATACAACGGACACCCGGTCTTCTTATATAAACAATAAATAATAAATTATACCGTTATAATAATATTTTTTTAATTCGTCGATGAATATATTTAAAAGATATCTAAACAAATAAATGGTTTCTATACTACGTATCGCGGTCAACAATTGTACGTTACCACAATATTTAAATAATATTACGATCGAAATGATAATATTATCAAAAGATTGCGAAACATTACGATAGAATTACGATATTAAATAAATTAAGGTTTCCACAATGTCGTTTTCACAACTTTACCAGAACCGTTAACCGTTAAACATAATAATCGGAATATCCGGCGGGGAAAAAACATGGAAACATTTGTGCGACCACTTGTGCGATTTGAACTTGGTCCTGTCTGCCTACTACCAACATATTACATGCCTACTCGGAACCTTATATCGTAATCACTGAATATTAGATATGAGATTGAGAATTATTGTAGAATCTATGATATTAAAAACATTTTCTTCATTCATTTTGACTTCTCTGCGGGTATGCATTGGGTTCGAATTAAGCTCTCCTAGTTTCCCCAAAAAATTACACTCGAAACAGATTCGAACGTCGCTTCTCCGTAAAAAAATACTTATCCTGTGCAACACTATGAATCCAGTACTCCCACAAAGAGAAAATTACGCTCACGACCGATTGTGAAAGTATGCTAATTGTATTTTTTTTTTTTTTTTTACTTTTGAAACAATTTTGGAAGGGAGTGTATACCCCATGAACGACCTTGAATACAGCCATAAAATATTTGAACAAATACAAATTAATAATTTATGTTTGATATAATTATTATTTTGATTTAAATTAAATTTCCGAAATCTCCTTAAACAAGTTATTAAAAAGTATTATATACTTGGAAGTATTGAAAATATTACTTTATTAGAAATATCAGGTATTTGCAATGACACCTAAAGTATTATTTAAAAGTATTTCCAGGTGGCAGGTGTATTGCCGGTATATATAAAAAAAAAAAAAAAAAAAATATTTACAATTAAAAAAATCAATAGATATTGTTAGGAAATAATTAGTGGATAAATAACTTATTAATAAGTACGCTATGGATAATATTTTTTATGGGATAACAATCGTAATGCAAAATGTCTTGGGGAGAGGGTCCCGTGGCCCCATGGCTCACCCCTCAAAGCCACCTCTGACCTAACCTTTTTTTTTTTTTATTATTAAAAATTTAAAATCTCTATTTACAAATAAAAAAAAACACAATTAGCAAATAGCAAATAACTTTGTACATAAAGGAAAAAATAAAATGACAATAACGTGGTTGCTTGATGAGGGAGGCTATGTTGCCTGACCTAACCTAAATGCAATTCATACAATTATTTTCAAGTAACACGCATTCAAATTAAACAACTAATTTTATAGTTTATAATTGTCATTAGTTTTGCAGTCATTTTCATCGTGTAATTAAAACACGAAAATCCGAAAACATTTTTGTTTTATTTAAACGGTTCCGGTTTCCCGAATTAAAAAATATAGGTTCCAATGAAGGTTCTGGTTTTCTAATTTTCTTCGAAGACCGGTTCCTGAATCACGATTCTTTCGGTTCCGGTTCCGGTCCCCGTATACCACACTGTAATATTTATGCCTAATCACGAGTCGTCGAAATTTATTTGCCAATTAAATCTTACATTGTAAAAATACTGTACAACAGTTACGTATATTATGCGGTCCGATGAACATTATTTTTTACCCGTTTCAAATTTAGCAGACCATTTTAAAAGTTTAAACGACGCGCCAGACTAAAATGTCCGGATAAGTAGGCGTGTACAAAAAAAAAAATATATATATATTTAATGTACTTAAATGTTTCACGAGTTAAGTACCCGCTCTAAAAAAAAAAAAAAAAAAAACAAAGAAACAAAACAAAACTAAAGTTCTCACGTGAGCAGTTCTTGAGAAAAACACATGACTGTTGCCGATTATTCTGTGCGCGAAATGTGGTTGGAACTTTTCCCGATTTTTTTGATTTTTTTTTTTTTACTATATGGACACTTTTCATAGTCATTTGGTACGTTTCCAGACAATTATTAGCATATAGTTATAGTAGTTATCCTATTTTGTCTTATTATTAAATCTATGTACCGTATACTGCGTATGTGTTTTATTAATAACAGATAACATCTAATCAGTCACACATGTCAGCTAAAATATTCACTAAAATATCTAATTATATTAAAAGTGATCCGAGCTAAATTGAAGGGTTTCGTGTAGCGGCCCGATCAGTCCACTTTTTGACATTTTTATGTATGAATAAAAATACCATATTTTTTTTTTTATTTTTTTTTCAATGACAAAAAAAAAATATTTTAAAAAATGTTTTTTACGTCTTTTAACAGTGCCCGAAAAATAATAACGGTTTTTCTAATTCATATTTTCCTACTCGATAATTCTAGAAAAATTGAATTTTCCAATGATGTGATTTTATCTGGTTGTTGCAACAAGCCCTTGAGTTTTAAGAGTTGGAAAGTTTGATTTTAATATTAATTTTTTTTAAACTTTTAAGTCGATACCTACATAAACAACTCCCAAAAAAGAACCGCCATACGATAATTTATAATCATAATTGAAATAATTAACTAATTCGTCCTTAAAATATAAGTCTCGAGTTTTCGTGATTTTAAGAGTTTAAAAATAATAACTTTTTGAAAATACAAAAATTTAAATTAAATTGCCCGTCTACAAAAGATGCTTAATGTGAAACAGTTTGAACATATTTATTTTTTATAGCCCAAATAAGTTTATTGCCGGCCAACGAAAAGTACGCGTCGCTATACGTAATTATGTAAAACTATATAATGGCCCAGCAGAATTATACGAAACGAAATTGTATACTGAATTTACATACCCATCTACAATACGACGCTTGAAAATTAAACTGAATACTTATTATGTATGTAAGTGTACCTATACGTATGATATACATCAATCTAAAGTTAATGTTTTGGATTAAACTGTACGTAATTATAAAAATATAATATTATGTCTACCATTATACTTGTACACCCGTCAGCATTGTCTATATCCGCAATGTACCACTCTGTATATACTCTGTCCGGAAATAGATATAATATTGTTATATGCTGGGCGAAAAAAAAAACCCCCATAAATTAGACACCTAGCAATTATATTTATAGGAAAGCCGCCCGGCGGAGCGTGCAGACGCGTGTATAGTAAATCTTGAGGAGAGACGAAAAATCGAGTTATTTCGAGTAAAATATTATCTTCGCGCGCACACACACACACACACTGCACATCCGAAATCTATTAAAATAAATCATTTAACGCGATATGATTATACGTACCGTACCATATTATTACAAAAGAATAAAAAAAAAAACAAAACCGTACCTGCGTGTTCAGAATATAAATATCTGGTGAGTGCATAGAAATCGTTGCGTTTCTTTAATAAAAATTACAACGGTTATACAGGGTGCGGCAAAGCCGACTGACGAGTTCGATTAAGTCATTAGCCTGTGACAAGATAAGATCCGGCCTTAATAAGTGGTATATTTTGAATTGTACGGTAATGCCGTTTTTATTCGTAATCACGGTCTGGACAGGTGTACGTCGCGGTTTCGTCGTGCGTGCGTATTACGAAAACAATCATTCTGTGATCGGTACGCAAAGGGCTTTTCGTATACACTTCGGCATTCCGCGTGCTGAATCTGTTCGTTCTGCTAACACTGTCAAATTGTGGAAGAATCTGGAAGCACCCTAAGTAGACATGGACACGGAGCACCCAGAACGTTAAGAACCCCCGAAAATGTGCAATTGGTTAGAGAGTCAATTGAGCAGTCACCAAGACGCTCAGCCCGGAAACACGCTGTAGCTTTGGGAATCTCAGACCGTTCTTTGATGGGAATTCTTCACGAAGATTTAGCATTCCATCCCTATAAATTAATGCTTGTCCAAGAGTCCATGAGGCCCATTTTCATCTTTCTGGAACTGTAAATAAACAAAATTTCCGATACTGGGCTACAAATAACCCACGGCTGCTCCATGAAAGATCACTCCACGTGGAAGTCGAGGCCAGTAGAAATGTGCCGAAAATCATATGAGAGCTTCCGAGATCGTCTACAACAGTGTATCAATGCTGACGGCCGCCATGTTGGAGATATAATTGTCAAAAAATAATTTTTAAAAATGGGATTGAATACTGATTTAAATAAAAAAAAAATACCTTTTCTCTAAGTTTTACTGTTCGTTATTTATAGTCCATCAAAACTCGTAAGTCGGCTCTACCGTACCCTATATAATATTACAATAGTTATTGTTAACAATTTTGACTGCCCCGCGCGACTCTATTTGGGATGTGACGGAACTTAAATTCCCTTCCGTGAGTTTTTTTTTTTTTTAAAGAAACTCGCATAATCGATATGATTGGGTTATGTTTTTGCATTGTTTGACTTAATAGAACGCTAAACGTAATATATATATATATTATAGTAGTCCCTAAATCAAGAGTTCCCATAGGTTTTTGTAGTTAAACGCGAAATACAACTGCAAATTAATTGTTTGGTTAGGTTAGGTTAGGTTTACGAAAAACATCCCTTACAAAAACGAAAAAAAAAAAAAAACCTAGTGCCTGAGATTTCGCGTATGGCGAGACCGTGGTGGGGGCAATTGAAGTTATAAAAAAAAAAAAAAAAAAAAAAAAAAAAAAAAAAAAAAAAAAACCGTGACAGCCAAGTTGTTAAATTATAATTGCGTACGCTATCTCTGAACAAAATGCATGTGTTTATTACACTCATATACGTCATTTCAAATGAAATGAAACATTTTTTTTTTTATATTTTTTAATCCATTATATGCGTAAGTATTTCGCGGGAATAAATTGTTTTTACAATATTATTATATTATTCATTGCAGAGCTAACGGTACGATATGATGTATAATGTTATATAAACACGGAGATATAGCGCGCATAGTTTCAAAAACTTTACGAGAAAACACGAGTAAAAACTTTTCAGAAATTAAAACTTTTTCCAAACGGCCATGCCCTGTGATTTTTTTTTTTTTTAATTTTAATTTTTGCTCGTTATGCGTCCGGGCATTCGGCTAGTCTCGTCGGTTATCGGACGAATTGTACAAAAATACAATCGCAAAACAAACAAAAAAAAAAAAATAACCACGAATCGTTCGGCCGCATCGGTAAAGACTAGACTCAATTTCCAAATCCACAATGCCGTAGAAAACAAATAGTACCAAATCAATATTTGCCTGCCAAGTTGTCACCTATGTTTTTTTAAAAAAATGTTTTTTTTTTTTTTTTCATTCAACGCGCAGCATCGAAGAGTCACGACTAAAAACACCGAATGCGAAAACGCGAAATGACGCTATTAATACAACTATAAAATGTTTCTATTCTTAACCATAACATATAACGCGGTAAATGTTGAACACGATAAACACAGCTGCGGGTTTTTTTTTCTTGTTTTTTTTTTTTTTTTTTTTTATTCGCCGCGCCGCCGACGTTCGCAAAACGTAACGAAAAAACAAAATCCAAACTAATCCGTCAACAACCAACAGAAAACGCATTCGAAGCACGACGATTGAACGCTATCATAATAATAAACAACCGGACATAAAAACCTCGGGAAACTAAAAACCGCATTGCATATGTTTACCTGACGCGGAAAAGTTTGTCGAACACTCGGCGGTGTGAACGCCATAAGCTTTTTAATACACCACATATACGACCACGCACGAATACACCACACGCGGCACGCTCAAAAAAATATTATGCTTATTGTAAAGTATACACCACTCGGGAACTATTATTATACGAAAGTTTTATACGATAATATTATTTAACATTCCGAACGTACCGAGGAATGTATATTTCTTTTTACTATGGTGTATCGTACTTTTATATGTTTCTTTGTTTCCTTTTCTTTTTTTTTTTTTTTTGTTCTTCAGACCGTTAACGACATTTCCACCAGAAATCTTGATCCGGTAAAAAACTTCAGGTGTGGTTCCGGAACCACGGGCTTTTGTTTTAAAAGTAACGGAGATGATACATTGTTTAAAAAAAAAAAAATAAATAAATAAATAGGAATAAGTTCACCGGCACCCCAGGGCTTTTGAGAGTTTTGAAAATGACACTAAATAATAATTTTTTATAAGTGGACATAGATTTCACCCTCCTCGGACATTAGTTTTAAAAAATATGACAAAATAATAATTTTTTTTTAAAAAAAGGCGAACGTACTTCGCACCATGGTTGTAGATCACTGTTGTAGGTGGGAAATTGGGAAAGTATCTATAGACTTGTAGATGGGAATTTAATTTATTTCTGTATGCAACGATATAAATTGCAAATAAAAAACGATTATTAGCGAACTAGTAATAGTCGTGTTTTTACTATTATTGCCAGTATAAACCAGCAACAACATAAATAAAAAAGAATTAATAAAATCGAATTTGACGAAATCGTGTTTGTTCGTAATTTGTTGGTACTTTTTTCTGATGCGTTAAAAAACTAATAATTCTATCGAAAAATGACCTGTATAAAATACCAATTAGAGAAAAGTGTATCGAGGAGTATATAGGTTGGATGAAGTCTTCTGGTAGAAAATGTGTTTGCCGAACAATAAAAAATAAACATCGTTGTCTATAACAAAATAGACATATCTCATATAAAAAAAAAAAAAAAAATTACTATTTTAAGAGGGGGGGGGGGAGGTGAATTATGGAAAATGTGTCGTTCCGGGGCGTAAAACGTACAAATGCAGTTCTGCAACTGACGAGCGATATTTGAAATTAAAATTTTCACGGCCGGTTACCCTACACGCAGCGACAACGGCTATTGTCGTAGTAAAACCGTTAGATTTCCTATCGCGCTCTGTCTATATTCACAGTGTTTTCCAGTTAAATATCGAATTATATCAAAATTTATAAGATGTAAAACAAAACAAAAAAAAAAAAAAAGCAATTGAGTGGTCACTCGATTATTAATCGGTAAAACGTACGTAAATGTACCGGATAAAATGTACTCGCATCCGTACGCGTACGCTACCCCTTATAAAAATTCATCCCTTACCCTCCGGTCGTCCATCTAATAGCATTCTCAATATTCTCATGTTCTGCTCCAATATCCTCGTATCTATTATTAATTAATAATATGAAATAATATTAGATAAACGGCGTTATAAAAATATTATTGTGTTGACAGGGAAACGTGGTGTGGAACAGACAACGGCAAGAGAACAAAATGACCATGACACTGATCGCGGTGGTGATCATGTTCTGCGTGTGCCAGACGCCGACGGCCGTGATGATGCTCACCGCGTCCGTGTACGAACCGCTGGAAAAGACTCCCGCGTACTACGTGAACCGCGGCCTGCACACCATATTCAACTTTCTCATGGTGGTGAACGCCGCGTCCAACTTCATGTTGTACTGCGCCATGAGCCGCAAGTACCGGCGCACGCTCATGATCACGTTCATGCCGTTCCTGGCGGCCCGTCACGCGCGCAACGCAACGCTCCGGTCGTCGGTCAGCTACCCGCGGTCCGGCACCATGATCCGGCGCAACACGGAAGTCACGCAAATGACCGACATCGGGACAATCGTCACCGGCGGCAAACGCGAACCGCTAGTCAGGGCCAACAAGGCCAACAACAACAAGCTGCTGAACGCCACCGACGCCCTCTAAACACAATTTCGATCGTCGCGTCCCCTTCCTTGTCCCAATAAAACCGGCATTGTCCCATTTTTGACTGTCGTCGCGTCCCCTTACTCTGACAAAACCATACGTACCATTCATACCGTTTTTATAGAAGACGCCCCTCCCCTCCCGGTTTTAATCCTGTTGTAGCCGTAATGTAATATATTACGCGCGATAAAAAAATATAGATAAATAAATATCGTACACCTCATAAAATACATTCTCTTAACGCGGTTCCCATGTTAAAATATTATTATTGTTTTTTTTTTTTTTTTTTTTAAATACGGTTTTTTTTCCCCGTTATATTAGTACGGGTCACCCTGTACGAACTGACGTCCGTATCGCGCCCATCCCCGTCAATACACACAATTTACAAAAACCCGCTAAAATTAAAAAAATACATATAATTAGTTGGTTAGTCAGTTAGTTATTTATATATTACTGTTAATCACGATTGGTACATAAATGCACAATCAAATTAAACTAGATATAGTAGAGATAGTAAAAATGTGTACAAGTTTATATGATAGTATACCACCGAAATCGTAGTAAAAAAATATTATTTCTACGATTAGCCTACAACATTAAAAATCGTTTATATTCGTTCGGTATAGTCGTCACCTAACCTTACGTGTATGAAAATTACGTAAAATTAGGGCCGATACATAAACCGATAGGTTTAATTAAACTCGATATCCGTTTTTTTTTTTTTTCTCTTCGAAATCCGATAAAAGTAAAACATAATAATAATAATAATATCAATAATAAATAATACCTATAATTATATCATATCACGAAACGCTTGAAATGTGTACAATATTGTTTATTGATTACGGTCTTTGTTATCATATATTAATCACGTTTTATTTTCATATATCGGTTGGGTTTTTTTTTTTTTTTCGGAATATCGGTAAAAAGTCATATCGGCCCAGATCCCTGTATTAAAAAAAAATAAAAAATAAAAAAATAACTATTAGAATAATAATTGTTGGCGATAGTGTCGCTGATTATCCCGGTAACAACCGCAGATTCGCCCAACAATACGTAATAATACGTAATAAAATACGACTCGCGACAAAACATTATGTGCAACACGCATATTATATTCACTTTTTTTCTTTTTTTGGCAGATTCCACAGTGCAATTTTATAATATATTCATCTTCCGGTATATACGGATTCGCTTTATGACCCCGGATCTGCAATAGGTTCCTTTACATGTATCTTTGGTATACAAGAACAAAATCATATTCAGTGGCGTATTTTGGATGATTTTTCGGGGGGGGGAGGGAGGGAGGCGCACCCAAAGTGTTAGGAACCTTGCAAACCCGGTTTTAGAATTATTTACTGATAAAAAAAAAGACATTGAACTTACTGTTTTTAAAATTACTACGTGAACGTCTGGCGAGTAATTTTACATTTGGAACTCCGGTATATAGTATAACAGATGTTGAAGATTATTGCTTAATACTAAATACTCCTGGATGTTCCTGGTGATGAGCTGTAAACTGAGTTTAAAAATCTACCTCGGAGCGTGTCGTCAGATCTAATAAAATTAATTTCACTTTTGCAGTTTGGATAAAAATATTCGAATAGGCATGGGAGTAATGAAAATACTGAAATTAATGAACATAATGAAAGACACCGCCCCAACACCACGCCCCCAAAAAACGCCACTGATCATACTATACTATGTTCCCGGGAATAGCTAGGTCGCACAGTGGCGATTGATTTTAAAAAAAATAATAATAACTTTCATTGACTAGAAATATGCATAACCGCGGACTATATGAATACGAATTTTGTAGAAAAAAAAAAAAACGCGTTTTCATTATACAATACGATAATATGATATCTACGCGATATGCCTAGTCGAGGTAATAACCTGTAACCGACGACGAGTAGATACAAATTGTCAAAGCCGAACAAGTAAACGTGAAAAAAAATTATTTAAAAAATAACTAAGCTAGGTATATAAGTTAATTTTTATTATATAAATGCATTTCGAGTAAACAATAGGTTAAGTTACTGCACGTTTTCAGGAAAATAATCACGCGCGTTAAGTTAAAAGTTAATTCTTTTTCTTTTTTTTAATTACTAAACTCGTAAGTCTATTATGTATTCGAGTACTTATAGGCTTTTATAGATTTACTATAGGCACGAGTATCGTGCTGGTATCACCAATAGGGCGCAAAAGCCCCATCCCCGTCGTGTTATGTATTAATATGATATTCAAGTAAAATATACGTTCATTTTCGTTGATAAGTACAGTTTTTTTTTTTTTTTTTGTTTTGTTTTTGTTGTACATAACTTTTTAGAAATATTACATCAAATTCTAACACGGCTACTGGTAAAGTCGGAGGTCGTCGTAAACGTAATTTATAACTTTTTAACTAGTTTACCCACTACTGACCCAGCTTTGTCAGTATTATTATGCCGTTTATAATATTATATTATATACGCTGGGGTAACGACGCACCAGTGTCTGGCACTAACCCAGCGTTTGGCAATTTCGTGTTTAATAAGCCGTTTTGGGTATATCGATTTCACTTATTAAATTTGATCGAGATAAGTTATTGTCGACGTTTCGTCGGTGAAACGGGTCAACTGAACCCGAACAGCTTATGTCTACGACATGTTAAACAAAACAATTGCAACAAAAAAAAAAAAAACCTGGGTCGTTGTAATCGAAATGTTGGCGTTCCCGGGCGTAGAATATTATAATAAAATTAATAATAATTTCCCTCGAGGCTAAAATACAGTTAATCAGCTGTATCGTGTACGCGGCGGATAATTTTTCGTCTTCTTTTTAAAAACGAGATAATTCAGACAATGCAGAAGTACTCGGCGACTGTGTCTTGGGACGGACGCTTGGAGAACCCGTAGCTTTGGGTACGAACGATTATCGCGACGGCACTTTATTATAATGTTTGTGTGTGTGTGTGTGTAATCGACGGGTTCGCTGTAAATTAACCGGGGACAAAAAAAAAAATAATTATTACGCACGCGAACCGACCCCAATCGCGATCCGCGGGTTGCCGGCGAAAACCGAACGGCGGACACAGGGACAGTGTCGCGGAATCCGACGATATTTTCCGCGGACGACACGTGAGATTTGATGAAACGGAGAAATTAACGATAAACCACTCTGATATACTGACGACGACGACGACGGAGGAAAATCTACGACGAAATACATAATCCGCGGTCGAAACTGATCCCGCCGCCGCCGCCGCCGGATTGCTCGTTGCACGGGATGAGTTTTTGACCGATCGAATCCTTAGGTCCTCGATGGATTTGGTCTTGAGTTGTGCCCACCAACGTCCGTTAATTTTCACGGAGCGAAATCCGCGGATTTTTATGCTGAAGACCAAGTCCTTTGGTCTTTCAAGGCGTTCTGAAAGACGTGCGGATTCCGTCAATAAATACAAAGGTCTGTTTAATTGGTGGAGAAGCCGAGGGGGGTAGGGGTGGAGACTTGATCCGTTGGACTAAATCTGACGGATTTTTCTATTACGAGTATTGAATCTTCAGGACACCACGCACAATAGGACTTTTTAGAGGATTTAATCCGTCATAAAATCGTCTCGTGTATGGGGTAGTGGCTACAAATATTCGCCAAGCGCATCCGTCGAAGAATTATAAAAACGGATTGTAACAATAGCGCCGCCGCCGGCTCTGATTTCAGCGGGTTTTTTTTTATGTCGACACGTAAATCAGTTTTGGCCATAAATTAGGGCACCACGTTGTTATTTTAATAAAAATAACCCGACCCCGTACATAATGTATTATGTATTATTAAATGTATTCGTTATCTATGGTTTTATAGCGCAGCCGTCGCGAAACGTTATGGGTTTGCTCTGGAACGATCGCGGGCCCGCCCGACAAACACGCCTCGGAATCAAAACGAAAATACCCTGCGCAATCTTTCTCTCTCTATCTTTGTTTTTAGATATGTAGATAACAGAGATATAAGAATATATTATAATGCAGATATAGGTATATTTGTACACTTGATAAATGCGAATCGTTGAATATTATTTGCATTGTCGACAAGGCGAGTTGACGATTGTTTTATTATTATTTCATCGAGTTTTAAAAGTTAATTTATTAAAAGTCGTAATGCCTTGATTTCTGAGCTATCCTCCAACGCTATTCCTGGTGACCCCAGAAGTCGTCTTAAACGTACCCGGTGTCGTGACCTTCTAATCTAAAATTGTATATACTTCTACCTCCCCATAATTTGTAATACCACTCTCTCTTGCTAGCACACTAAAATCTTAGCCTAAAATCCTGACCTTAATTGCTTCCAATGGGCGGCTTCTTATCTCCAGCCTTTCAAGCCATGTTTCCTCCATCACATGCATTTATTGTAAAACAACACTTACAGATTGTGTATAATAAAAATGAAAACAAAAAAAAAAAAATTTATTAAAATAATAAATCGATAATATATTATTATACTAACTCAGTTTAATAATTAACAGTTGACATTTTTGACGGCAATCAAAATCTCGACAGATACGTTTTAACAAGATATCTTGGCCTCGATCATTAGTTCTATTAGGAATCCAACTCCGACTCCGAGGACACACTATACCGAAGTTACAATGGTTTTTTTTTTAAACAAATTAATAACTCAATTATCTATGTATTTATTATTGTCGCCGCTGGCTACTACTAATATCGCTTTGAGGTTACCCCGATTTAAAAAAAAAAAAAATAAAAAGTAAAATGTACTATTATAAGAGTACCGTGCTACTCGCCCGTGATTCGACTGGTAAAATATGTTTTGCGCGGCAAAAAACTACCCGAGTTATAGACCTAATTAAGAAATCAAATTTTCATCATAGAAAAAGAAGAACTTGCACTGCGCAAGTTTTAGTTTTCCGATACCGCAAACACCCGAACAATTATTATTATTATAAAATCTAATAATTTTAAGTTTTTTTTTTTTTTTAAACTCGAATAACTCGTTTCGTAGTAGTGATATCGAACAACTAATAACCGACGTTGCACAGTGCAAGTTCTCCTTTTTTCAATGGTTGAAATTAAATTTCTTAATTTGATTTATAACTCGAATAGTTTTATACCGCGCGGAACGGTTTCTCCGTAGACATTTTTGTTCATCTCACAATTACACAATAAATACTTGTACTAAAGTCCACTTTTAAACATATACTTTGAGTTGGTCGATTATCGTTTTTTTTTCTTCTTCGAAAATGTCAAGAAAATTGCCTATACTCGACCCCTGAAATACTAGAAGTAGCACGTCATCCCAAGAATATCTGAATCTGTAAATATCGCTCCCGGTTTTACTAAAATTGTACCTACAAGTACATTTGTCGAATAAGAAATTAATATGAAATTGTATGAAAATAATTCGATGAAAAATTCTATAAACTTGTCAATTTGAAATACACAAAATGCGTTGTTGAAGTCGATAATAGGTCAAGTACCCGCGCAAAGTTACATGTTAAATGTATACAGTCGTGTATAATAACGGTGCAAATACGTAACTCGTTGGTTAGTTTATTGAATTATTGAATTTTTAACGAATTAACACGCCCCGGCCTCGATTATATCGTACGATATATTATATACTGCACTACAGATAAGGTACACGCCAAATAATTATTATTATAAATATAGATTGTCGATGTAAAAGTTTTTTCGTGCGTTTTTTAGCATTAAGATAATTACAATAAAATTATGCGGACGATATTATTGTAGACAGTGGCGAGGAGTTTGGGGGTTCGTATGGCTACGTAAAATGTAAATAGGAAAACTCCTCCCGACACGAATCGGTTTCAAAACGATTGTCATGTGAAAATGTGCGTTTTCTCGTAGATAAATAATAGTAAATTATTAATAATAAGTAGCGATATTATCTGTACCGAATCGTAGGTATCGGTGTTTTTTTTTCTGTAGTAATTAAGTATCGGCAGTGGCGTAACTGTGGGGGGGAGGGGGAGACAAAAAACTTTAAAATTTAAATGAAAGTATAATCAAAGACGAGAAAAGTCACAGTACAAATCTCCGAATCTTCTAAAATAAAGAAACAACGGGTAAGTAATTAATTACTTTTTTTTTCTTTTTTATATTCATAAGATAAAAATATTATTATTTTTTCCTCAAATTATTTTCATAGAAGTCTATAAATGTTTCACCCGTTTCGTAATATGTCGACGTTATCGCGTATTGTATCCGAGTATTTAAATTATCCTCCGATTATTATGTATACATAAAAAATATGGCCCCTCGTGGTTTTGATTTCGACGAATAAATTATTTTGTCCATCTACCCCACACACACACACACCAGTTTTTTAACCAGTTACGACACTGCCTATTTCTTCTTCTGTTATCCACGCCGCACGGAGTGCCGACCATCGGTTTTGTCTGGATTATTAAAGCTATTGTTGAGTCGAATTCGCTGTAAAGAAAAATGAAAAAAACAAAAAAACACCAACAATAATATTATCGTATACAATTCGCGCATACCCGAAATAGTCGACTGGAACTATGCGCGCGTGAACTAGATTTTAATTTTAATATCTGGCAACAAAACGCACACGCACGTCGTTTTCGGCTCGCTATTTTTACACCGGCGACACGAACGCGTAAGTCCACCGCACGCGGTATACAGTTTCTTTTACCCGGAGTCCGGTTGAGCACGCGGGGCACTTGGATGTCGCCGGCCATATTGTGCAATACGGACCGTACGCCCACCAGCTAAATTAAAGAGTCTGTATAGGCGACAGGCGGGGCAAGGCTTTTAGACACGATCGACGGCACAGAGCGCAGCACGAGAACCGTCAAAATCGGAATTAAATTGGCCACTCTAATTACATCTACTAGATAGAAAAAAAATATATCAATAATTTTCACAATGCGATTTAAAAGAAATTCGGGTATTTTTTATTAATTGTTTACATGGCATTTACTCGACGCTATTTCGCCCGTTTACATTTCAAGTAGTTTAAGAGGGAAGGACGCCAAAACACAATTCTTGCACTGGGCGCTGAAAGAGCTAATACCGGACCAGGCAATACAGTACCGTCGGAGTAACAATAGTATTGCCATTGCTCACACCGGTCTCCATAGTAAACTGAAACGTTTTAAGAGTTTTTCGTAACCATAATAATATTGAGTAGGTACACAAAAATTATACGAAAATAGGTAACGTTGTAGAATTGTGTTCAATGATGGATTTATCTCTCATAATAATATTGTGTTGCTTTTTTTTTTTCTTCTTCTTATTCTAGATATATATATTAATTATAAACATTATTAAAATATATACGATTTATAATATATATATTATATAATATGTATGTACAATAATAATTCACTTTTACGAAGAATAAATTGAAGTTTCTTTTTTGTATTATTATAAAATTGCATACAATCCAGAGTATTTGGTACTACACTGCAGTTAGACATACGTAAGTCAACACCAAGCGACGTGATTAAACATAATAGAAACAGTACTCTCTTTATTTAAAATATACTGTAACACATTTAACGTGTGGTTTCTATGCATGTACATAAACACAGTGATCACAGTCACTTGGCACTCATTTTAGTCACTCTAAATGTTATATTTAGATGAATACTATAGGAGTGTAAAATGAAAAAAAGTTTATTTTTTATTTCCATTGCCTAGACACGCAAAAAAAAAAAAAAAAAAAATAGTAATAAAATTGGACGGACATAACACTGTCACCTAGTTTTATACATATAAAATAAAGTGATAATAATTAGGCATAGGTATAATAAATTGTGTCTAATACTTGTTTCTTTTACGTATTTATATATATATATATATATATATGTTTTTTTTTTTTTTTTTTTTTTTTTTTTTTTTTTTTTTTTTTTTTTTTTTAAATAGTTTGGAATGTCTATGATGGTATGTGTTCAATCAATATTTGTTAACCAAGGCCATGGTCTTCAAAAAAGGTTTGAGGTGTTTCTTCCTGAAAAATAAATTAATAAATAATAAAATTAATAAAAAAAATAATGTACAAGAAAAAAAAAATGTAAAGAAAAGGGTTTAATAAATAAAACAATCAATAAATAACTGAAGAGGTAATGGAAAGGGCAAAAGTTTTAATATAAACACTGTGTGCTCTTATAAACATACCGTAGCGCCAAAATGTTTGCTGACATTTCTTGAAACGCCACATTAATTGTAATAACCAAAATTTAAATTACTATATTTAAATAGTAACAAAACTGTTAAAAAATTATAATTAACCCTCAAAAACCATTCTACTAGTATAACATGTCTGTTAAAATTAACACTTGTATAGGTAAAAAAAAAAAAAAAAACAACAAATAACAGTTGAAGCCGAGCGAATCAGTAAAAAGCACAGAGCTTAAGCGTGAGTTATTATTTTTTGTAATTCAACATCATGTTAATATATTTTTTATAAATTTATGTGAAAACGCAATAATAATAATAATAAGATTTATTATAAAAACTAAAAGTACACACTGTAATAGTTTATAGATAACAGAATAAGGTAAAACTCTATCTTTTAAATTAAATTTGATATTATGTTAGGACGTCGATGATAGAAACCTCTGATTGACTGAGGTATTCTAAGAACATCACATTCAGGAACAGTTTTTTACATCAAATCCATGACTAATATTTTATGAAAGACACATGTACATTGTTTGAATTAATAAAACAAAAAAAAAAAAAAAAAAAAAAAAAAACATTACAATAATAATTGCAAAGTTATAAAATTTTAAACATAAATTATATTGGATGCCCTCATAACAGGCCAATCTCTTTCAGAGCGCCTTCGACTGCCTCCTCCTACATACAAACACATTATCATTAATATCCCAAAATTGAAAAAGAATAGCATCTAATAACTGAAAATCATGCAGGTAATATATTTAAGACAGAAATCAAGTAAGGTAGTGTGGATGGAAATTAAATTTGTTTTAAAAAAAAAAAAGCTACAAAAATAAAATAATAATAATTTAACAATTATAATTTGGTTTTTTTATTTTTTTATTAATATTAATCACTCAAAAACAAAAAAATAACAAACAAACAAAACCCAAGTATTACTATAAACCCGAGGAATTCAAACAATGTTAGCTAATAAAGTTTAACAAAATATACTTAACACTAAATACATGATCCCTGATGTTTACAATATATTTATTTTGATTAAATTACCCAAGAGGCTAAATATATTATATAAAAACATGAAACAAAAACATTTTAAGAACTATTTTTTTTTTAAACATATTTTTAAAAAAATTAATTCAAATTTTTATTTGTAAGAATTTAAATAGTAATAATAGTAATTAATAAGATAAAATTGTGTAATTATATAATTATAAATTTTATGTTTGGAATGAGTAAATACGTAATCACCAAAATGCAACGATTTAAATAATTAAGAATGTTTTTAATGATCAACAAAACACAATTGTGGACCAGATAAAAAGAATTTACAGTGAATTTATGAAAACAAAATAATAACAATAATAATATCACAAATAAACACTAGCTAATGGTTATTAACATAAAATATGATAATGTATAGAATAATATATAAATATCAACTTATTTTGATTTTCATAATTAATGTTACAAAAATTATAATGAATGTATAAATAAGTTGTTAGATTATTATTAAAATAATAACTAATGGTGCACATTGAAATGAACAATGATTATACAACAAAACATGAAAACTATTTATGATAATATTAATTTTCTTTTATTTAAATATTGGACTAGATTATATGTTACAGTGAAAGGCAAGACATGCAATATTTAAATAAACTATTATTATTATTTTGCTTTTAGTTATATTTAGCAACTAAACTCAGTAATTATTAACAACAGAAACGAGAAACAATAGAAGGAATTAAAAACATTTTGAATACTCAATATGCATAAATTATATTTACAATATACAGATTAATTTTAAAATATATTTAAAACAAAATAATTGTTTAAAATATTAAAAATCCAAAATTCCCAACAATTTATTTGAAAAAACGAATCTACCATTAATATTGTAATGGCTCTGAACCAAGAATGAAAATCTTAATTAGTATAACCAGTGGTGTAGTTGAGCGTATACGTGGGTATAGTCACTTCTTGAGTTTTTCATCAATGCATATGCTCATACTTTTTTACTTAAAACACAAGTATACGTATATGTGGATTCACAGAAAAGCACATAATTAGTTATTACAATCAAACATCAGTGCATGTTATCAAAACAATTCAAGATCTCCTACCTATACATAACCTTTTCAACTAGCCCATAACATTTGTGAGATCCTAATGAATTTTTATATGCTTCATTAATTGAAAGCATTCTATCAGATTAGGCCCGACGAGGAAACATACATACATACATACTAAACAGATAATCCTTCATAGTCTGATACAAATGTTTTACCTAATGAGGGTGTAGGGGGCAAAGGTTTTTTCAAGCCTATACTAACTAAAAAATGTACAAGTACATCACTGATTATAATCATATCTAACAAATGGATTGAGAAAAATTCACTAAAGCATATTGAATAATATAAAAATTGAGGGTTGGTGTTGTTTAAATGTTAAAATTGAATTACATAATATTTAAGGAGGTATTTTAAATCTTTTTTAAAATTCAATAGTTTAAAGGAACATAAAAATAGCAAGATAGCAAAATTATTGGTTAGTTTAAACAGTATGTTTTATTATTTGAAACTAATTTCATTTTAATTAAGAAAATTTGTATTTTTAGAAAAATGAAAATAAAAATGTAGACATTTTTTAATAGGTATTATTTTATAAATTTTGTTTTTAAATAAACTCGATAAAAAGAAGAAAAAAACACAATTATGTTTAAATTTAATAGAAGTAAAAGTAATTTTATTAACTACGTGTTAATATTAATTTTAAAAAAAATAAAATTGTTTTAAAGAGTTAAGTTGCTAATTATATGAAATTATACGATTGAATATATAAAAAGCACAACTGTGAAATATTATCAGATGTATAACTGAGTCAAAATAATAAGCTAAAAAAATATAACTAAAGTAATAGCATTGGGTTATAACAACAACAAAGTGTAAAGGTAATTAATTATATATTATACTATTATGGTAATAGAGCATAGGATTCTACAGCATATTATATTAATAATTATTAGCTGCATAATAAAGGCATTATGGAAGGCAAGTTCTTAGTATAACATAATACAATTAACATAATGACAAAAAATTTATACTCAATGTGTTATTACAAAAATGAATTTAAACCAATTTAAATTTAAATAAGTCTAAAAATTAAATTTGGCTAATATATTATGGTAATTCATTAATAAAATATAGGTATGTAATATATAACATTAAAGCATAACAACATTTGACTATCATTTTAGTTGACTAGACTGAACTTTGAATATATTTATATTATATTCTTATATACATAATATATATATATATATATACATACATATTAAAATGTATTTCTTGTAATTTATATAAATTTGATGAAAAATAGTTTAAATATACAGTATGACGGAACAACAAAATTAGCTAATAAATATAATGTGAGCAAATTAGATTTCTAATTGGCATATATAAAGTTACTATGTTTACCTATAAACCTATTTGTACCTCAATGTTAAATAAATGCACATTTTTTTTTTTTTTGTCTATTGACAAAATTTAATTTACTTAAATAATTTAAACTATAGAAATGAATTAAAGTTCTAAAGGAGTGTTTCCATAACTAACCTCTTGCAAGAGATCCTGGGCTGAAATAGCCTTGAGTACATTTTTCTTACTAGTCTCTTGTATCTCCCCACCCAATAATAGTTCATCCAGTATAAAATATGCCTTTTCGAAGTTGAATATTATATCCAGCTCACAGACCTACAATAAACAATTCTAATAAAGATATTAAGATAATAAATATTAGGTAGTTAAATAAAAAACTTACACTGCCAAAATATTTGTCTAATAATTCAACATAGCGATGAATGATTTCCAAAGTGAGTAGTTCATTGTCATTCTGTTCAATAGCACAACAAAAATATAGACTAGCATACCTGAAAATATATTATGATTAAAATGTTTTCATTTAAACTTTTTCAATTCCATACCTTTTATAAACAATTTTTAATTCCTTCCATTCCAGAAAACTACACATTTTAGGTTTCCTGGCTAGAATTGTTGTAATAAGTTCCCTGGTAATTTTCTTTTTTACTTTGTCTGGATGAGCAACATACCATTTTTGAAGCCTAAGCTTACCTTGACGACTGAATAATAACATGAAATGCATCTAAACAATAATAGGTAATACAATATTATTTAATTTTGAAAGCATAAATATAATAAATTAATATTCTCTAAAAGTATTCACCATTTGTTCAAAATATCTAAATTATTAAAAATAATGTAAGTAGTTATTTCAGTATCCGACGCGTATCTACCTATAGATATGCATCCTATGCTCTGATTGGTTGTAACATTATAAGTTATATCATGGAACATTTACATTAAATGTATCAAATTTTGATAAACACATTTTTGCCATTTGTAAAAGAATATTTTGTTTAAGATAGAATATAAGCATGAAGTATAATTTGTTTAATTTAAACACCTGATCCATTGGTTGAAATTTGGATATTACCTGGTGATGTTGGGTTATTAGAATTGATAACAGCAATAATATTAGTAAAATAACAAAATCTAATATAATAAAAAAAGTATTGAAAAATGATAACTAAAACACATTAAAGTAGTGTAGTTATGATGGGATTTTCCTGTATTAAATTCATGACAAATTATTTTGTGTGCATATTTTGGTGTTATTTTTTAATGTAAAAGTTCATATTTTATGATTTAAAATGCATAATTTAGTAGCTAATTATTAGTGTAATATTAACTAATAAACATATTAAGCAGGGTGGCATTATTTGAACAAACTATTATTCATATCACTCATCAATAATAATACTAATTAAAGCATAAATAGATTAATAATATGACATAAATCCGGATTATCCGAAAATCCAACAAATACTGATTTTGAAAAGCGAACATTAATGTTTCAAATTCCAAAATCCGAAATTTTGTATTTCCAATTTTAAAACTTAAAAATTGAGTTTGGCAGTAGATTTTTTTTTTTTTAATTCTTTAAATCAAATTCTTGGGTAATAATTTTACACTATAATATGAGTTAAAAAACATTTGCCAGCTAGTAATATTATATCAATTAGAGTGTAATATGTATGATTTCTTTGTCAGACTTGTTTTTTAAAATAAATTTCTATTTGGGATATTTTTTGAAATGTAAAAATGTATTTAATGTTTTACACAATAAATGTCGGATTTCGAATTTCAAAATCCAAAAATACGGATTTTCCCACATCACTAGTAGATATATGTCGGAGACTAAAATGGCCACTTCTACGTGGTTAATACAAAACAAAATGTATAAAAAAAATAGCATTATAAAAATATTAAAAATTAGAAATCAATTATTTGTTTATATTTATATATATATAGTGAATAATGAGGCCTATATGATTATAATTTTATAATAGCTAGATGCCGTAGTAGATTTATACAATGGTTTGGCCATTTTTAATTACTTTTTTTATGGTTATACTGATAAACTCTAACAGTTGTAATATACATTAAATAACAATTTAACGAGTCAATAATGGTATTTTAATGGTATTTTTTTTTTGTCCTATATCAAAAATTCTCCATCGACAAGGACAAAACACATTATAGGCACGAAAATAATTAAATCATATAATGATCATTTAATGAGTCCTATTCAACAAATACAATAAGTCAACGATTATACAGTAAGTAAGTAGATTCTGAAAACAGAGTTTAATACAAACATTTGCAACAAATACTTACCATATTGTTCTGTAGGCGCTATCAATCATTATTTTTTTGCGTGTGAATAATTAATACTAGGCGTTTAATTTAGCTATGTCGAATATCGTGTTGGTATTATATTCGGCTGCATACGTTTATAATAGATTTACCTACACGCCTGTCGACGGAATGTTATTAAATACAAATACAAATTCAATACTTATGTACCAATAAAACGAAGTTTAATATTAAATTTTAATAGTTAATAATACCAAAGCGCTGCGTCCACGGACCACGGCAGGCTGTGACGTCTAATCCGAATCCATTATCTTTTCAATCGACAAAAAAAAAAAATAATAATTCTGGAGTGGTGCAGCCATGTAATGGCTGCGGGTACAGCTGATAAATACGGGATGACCCGATGTCATGACTACGAACGCGATTGATTTTTAAAAATGGTCACACTGTACCATTGTTTACACATAATATGCACATGACATTGTCTCGGACCCGGGCGAAACGACGACCAGCGTTTTCGTTTTCGTGGACGTACCTGTTCGAACTATTCGCCTTCTAACAGACTCGAATTTCCAACTATGAAGTTATAGCTTAAGTTATAGTTTTGAGATATAGTTTAATACGTTATTACTTTTTATTTAAACATTTTTGACGATTAGTTCGACATTTTAGTTACTGTAGCCACAGAATAGATTCGATTGCGTTGTAGAAGTGAGTAGTGATTAATTGCCAATTGGTGAAGTTCTTATCGTTTGTTACACACCTGCCAAGACGAACCACGGGACGTACATTTAACACGGATCCGCGTCCCACAGCGTAATATTTGTCTAAACATCTCTGTTCGTCTTTTGATTTCAAGTAATTAATTCAATATTATATTAAATGTATTAATTTTTAGAGTCTTTTAACAAAATTGAAGTTTTAGATTGTACTTACTAGCCTAACCTGTAGTAATGACAGCCATGTATTAAATGTAAAATTAGGATTGTTGGCACCATTATTTTTGAAGACTCATATAATCAAGTAATATTACATTCAATTTGTTAATCATTCATTTGTTTTGTTTTCAGTTATTTTATTAAAGGATTTCAAAATGCATAAATGTATACTATGCAATAATTCTACAACTAGATCAACTCAAGGTTCTACTATTACATATCATTCGTAAATATAACCTTTATTAATATTTTCAAAACAAATGCATTTTACTACCTAATAAGATGTTTGCTCTTGTTTCCCCCATTAAATTGATTAAACTTATACTTGGATTATGTGTATTTATACATATATATATATAATATGTATCTAAAGTTAAAATTTTAATGAAAAACACACATCAATTTTGCATATAACTTTTTAATTTATGTGAATACAATATTTTCTGCTCAATAAAAAACATAACAATTTAAGACGAATAAACACAATTATAATTTACTTTGAAGTTACAATTAATTAGTTTAGTTTCATACTTTTGAATTTTTAAACTATTAATTATAGTCAGAGAGTAGGAAAATATGATGAATCACTGATGAATATTGTATACACCATATCCCAGAATGGTTTTCTAACAATTTTGAAGATTTCCCATAATATAAACAATTTTTTAGAAGATTATACCAAAGAAATCTCTTGTTTAAGTAGATTTTAACTTTAGACAAGGTTGTACCCAGGGGGGGGGGGCAAAATTGAATTAAATTACGTTTAATAATATGGTTAATTTATTTTTAATTAAAATATTTTTTATCTGATTTAAAATCATTTCTGTTGCCCTTCTCCCTATCCTCTAAAAAAAAAAAAAAGGATATCCTGGGTGCACTCTTGACTTAGTAAAATGAAAAAAGTTTTATTATTACTTCTTGCTAGTTTTTTTTGAAATCTTCTTTTAGAATTGTCTGATATTTCATCTTCTAAAATTTGAAAGTTTTTATTTTTATTCTATACAGTAAAACTCGATTATTTTATTTATTAGTTACTAAACTCTTTCGTGAATAGTTTCTACACAACGATCAAACTTTTGTGTATTAAAGTATATCTGTAATCTTTAGCATTTTATTTTGTATCATGTTTATTTTAAATATAAAATTATGATTTGCATGCCGAATTGAGATCAGTTGATGACCAAATCGTCTGCACTTTGTCCATTATTAAACTTTGAATGGTTATAAACTTATAACTACTTATTCCCCAATGTAACTTTAACATTTATAATCAGAGCTAATAGTATTGATTATTTATTTTTTTAACTCAATAAGGTAGTAATAACTGTATTTTCCTTGAACATTTAATACTAAATATTCTTATATTAATTATATACTTTATAATGTTTATAAATGACTAGATTTCCTAGAAATCTAATTAGAAGAAATCTTTGGGTTGAAAATCTTAAAATGGATAAATGTTTCGATTGGCAACGCATATGTAGTGATCACTTTAAAGATGAAGACTTTAAACCAGGAGAGAAGCGATTGCTATATCAAAGTGCTTTTCCAATATATCCAACCAAGTATGAAGTAGTTGCTATTTCTTTAATTTAATTATTTAGGTATATAATAAGTTGAAGTATTTAGAATCCTGTTTACAAAAAAAAAAAAAAGGTAAATTTGAACAAGATATAAATCATAGGCATATAATTCTATAAATTTTGGATGAAGTGAAGAAACCATCAGTATTAGGTTGACATTTAAATTTAGCTAAAATAGATCCAGTATTTTCCCCTATAATCAGTAAAGACCAAACTATCGTAACATAACCTAACTGGCATTCTATTTTCTTCAAATTTGGCTTGACATCATTAATAACTACACAAGTGTAAAGACGGGGGTGTTATTTACACCCGGAAGTCAGTGTATCAATATTTTAATAATAATTGGAAGTAAGATAAGGGGAAATTTTTAAAAAATCTTGGAAGTTGAGGTGTACATCATTTTTGTATTTTTTGTGTTTTGGAATGCCTCACTATTAAATTCTATATCTAAAACTTTTAGCCTTGGTTTACATTAGCAGGCAATGTGTGATGAGGACAAAGGTGTTTATTGCCCTCCTAACATAAATAGCATGTATCTGTAATATCAAACTCATTTTGATCAAAATTGAGATTTAGTTGATTAGTGTTGCATTTATTAGCAATGTATAAGATTAAAATAGGCAGAGCCAGTCTATCAGTAATAGGTCTATGTTTACGACCCTATATTATGATTTGTACTCGATTTTATCAACTAAAAATGTATATATTTTTTTAATAACTTGCCACTTAAATAATATCAAAAAAAAAAAAAATTATATTTATTTATAGTAAATAATAATATATATTATAATTGTATAAACTATATATAGATATTATTAGTTAATACAAATAATTATGTTATATCATCGGTAGAGTGCATATAGCATAATAGCTTTATTTATTTGGTTCAATATATAATACAAAATAAAATTTGATAATTCCAGTAAACTACGTCCAAGGGACAAACCACTTGTGTCCAATGATACAGATAATGTAAATAATACAGCAAATGTAGTTATTTCGCCAAGAAGGTCATCTAGAAGAAAAAAAAAAACAAGTCAGTTACTTGATGATGAAAATGAGGAAAAAACATCAACACTTGTTGTAGCACCGACTGATTCTCAAACACCTAAATCAAATGCAAAACAAAAGGTAAAAAGTATTACTGTATATAGAGAAAGACTGTCTAGCTGCCCAAAATAGAACGCTCAGGCCATCAATACTCTTACTATTGTTATGACTCTGAATATGGTGTAATATAATAACTTCTTATTAAAACTTCTATAACTTAAAAAGTAATGGTTTTATTTAAATTTTAAATATCAAACATTTTATTAACTATATACAAATGCTATATATTGGCTTTTTAAATTAAATATTTCAAGTGATTTTTGGATATTACATATACTGCACGTATAATCTTATCATAACATTAGTTTAAATATTGAGTACATAAAGTACTGGTTATACGGCTGGGTTGTCTCTATAGTAATATGATATTTATTAACTTGCCTAATTTTACTGAATACACTAATATTATTGTTGTTCATCAACTTAATACAAAATAACAAAGAGATTAAAAAAAAAAGTTAATTTGTTGTATCTTGACTAAAATTATAGCATAAGATAAAGAGAAAGAATATTACTTCCTTACCTGGGCTTACACAATTATTTCATTTAAATGTAATGCTTCCAATTTTCTCTGTGAAATACTCTTTAATATAATTTAATGTTCCATTAATAAACTATTTTTAGTTAGGTTCATTGTTAATTTAGGATCACTATCTTAAATAAATGTGTATCACTATCACGGTTTTACTATTATGTGTGCCTTTTTCTGTAACATTTTTTTGACCAAGAACTACTACAATCATTAATTTCAGATTTGGTTTTTGACAAATCTAATCTAGTTTGTATATCAGAAGGTAGTTTTTTAATTTTTGTAGATAAACTGGAAATATTTACAGAACAGTGGGTTTTTTTTATTATTTAAAAATCTCTGAATAATTATATTAGCATTTTATAAAAGTAATATAATGGTGTTTCAAAAATATTATGACAATTTTTTTTTTTTTTAGCTCTAAAAGTTTTGGTTTTATGTGATTATAACATTTTTTGTGTTTTATATAAATAGTTAAAAATCTAATCCTAAATATTAACAAATTTATGAATAACCAAACTGCTCAAAAACTTATTTTTATTAATTTAATGATATTTGTATGATTTTATAGACCACAGGACCAAAAAAAAATGCAGTCTATATGCACTGTTCTATCATCGATTGTGACACTACATACTTAAATTCCGATGTAAGTTTCTTTCGTTTTCCTGAACAAAGCTCTACACGGAATATATGGATTGAATGTTGTGGGCCTCGTATGACGCCACAAAGCAAAAGAAAAAAGCTTTTAAAAATGTGTGGAAAACATTTTGAGATGTCCATGTTCGTAAATCCTAACAAAAGAAATCGGTTGAAACCAAATGCTGTTCCAACATTATTTATTAATAAAGGTAAAAAATATATAATATCATAATTTACCCATTTTTAGTAAAATTGAACCTTGTTATCAAAAATGTGATGATAAAGATTATGTTAAACTTATCAATTAATTTTCTTTTAAATTGGATAAACAATTTGCCATGTTGTGTTATTATGTTATACTATTGAACAGTCTAACCAGAATGTAATCGCTCTGACAAATGTTGAATATATTCAACTTTGTGATACTGTGTTGGTGTTTTTTTAACTGCATTTTGGTAAGTCAATCAGAGAGGGTATTTTACATGGCGAGTTGTGAACCCCGTTGTGAAATTTTTTTATTACACAACTGGAACTCAGACTTTCAGAAAAATAAGTTATAATAACTTATAATATAATGAATGGAAAAATATAAATAAGATCACATATATGAATAAGGTGGTGTATATAAATGTAGATTCTTGGAGTATTTGAATCTGGAATGTGGCAGCCAAAGTTACAAATTAAGGTGATGAGGAAGTATGAAAAATGCAAAATAATTTGATGTACCCATTTTCAGTTAACTGAGTTTGATTATATTATTATTAAGCATATTACATACTATTATAATAATAATTGTTAGGTATACTATAATTTATTATAGATCAGTAATTACTCATTATAAATTTGAAGACTTATGAATAATTTATATTTATCTTTTTGATCATGTCTTATTAACACTAAACTATTACAAGTAGGTATTACACATAAATATCTTAAAAAAATAATGTGTACATACTAAACTTGATTTAGAATTATCAAATTATTTTGTTTTTAATTCTAATTTATATAATACGTACAATTTTAACAGAAGCTAGTAATACTTCTCCATCAACATCTTTAGAAAACAATAATGTGGCATCTACTTCAGTAGGAGAATCATGTTCATCAACTACTTTTTCAGTTCCACCATCTATAGAATTGAATGAGGTATGTTTTTTTTTGTTCATATTATATGGCTTAAATATATAAATAATAAAGTTTTATTTACTTTGTAAAACTAGAATACTAAAACCTTTATGTTAATAATCTATCTTCAAATTTATTTTTTAAGGTAAAATATAAAATGCACTTTTGGAGGTAGATATAAACATTTTTAAATTATAATATTTCACATACTTCATACGCACTTAAACATTGAAATATTGAGAATACAACCACAGACTTAGTTCTTACCGTTCAGTTTAATAATGGGTCACTCTAATACTAAAACTAGCAGCATAAAACAGTCCCTGCTGAATGCAAATTTGCTGTTCATGTATTAAAACATATTCTTAAAAACAAAAACCTTAATTTTTTACTTATGTAACTCAATTAATATGTCTATGATGAAAAGATACATCAGATAAAAAACAATTAATAATTGAATAGTAATATTAGTTTGAAGAAAGTTGTAAATATTGGTAAAAGTGTATTAATTGGTATTTTCGACTTTTAAAAAAATGCACATTATAATATATTTATATATAAATATATTGTAAGTATTACAATGTAATTATTAATAATTGTTAGAAAGTTGCTATGTTGAAGCCACTAAAACAGCGATGTCCGTTATGTAAAAAAACCTAAGCCTGTAAATTGTCAGTTAACTGGCCTTAGTTTACCATAACATCAGTTTCCACAAAATGAAATTGATACCAATCAATATCAATGCTGACCACTTTTGTTGGTTGACTACATACATTTATGTTTTATTTGTTTAGAACATGATTGATGTAAATATGGATGATACAAACACAAATATAGAAAGTTTTTGTTGTATACCAGGATGCATCAGTAATCCTTCAGAGGAGGAAAATGGTCCTGAACTAATTTTCCTATTCAAACCACCAATTGTAATTTATATACCCATAATATGTTTAGCCGTAGTTAGATATAATATCTAATCCACTGTTATTTCTAATTTGTTTTGTAGGAAGAAATAAGTAAATGGAGTTCAATACTTGGCATGCAATTAGCTCATACTAGTCTTGTGTGTGAGAATCATTTCAAGCCTCAAGATATTATACATCCAAATCCAACAGAAAAGTTTGGAAAAAAATTGGTACCTGGTGCTGTACCATTAAGACTGAAACCATATGAAGGTAATTTTACCCGTACATTTCAAATATTTAGTACTGTAATAACTATTTTAATATTTTCTATAAATTCAGAGTTTGATAATCAGTTGTCCTAATTTCAATTTATTATAGATAAATCGGAAAACCTCTTATTGTATGCTGATCCACCTAATGATGTAGGTCATCCAGCATTGAAATTAAATGATACAACTATGGATACTATTCCACAAACGATGATTAATAGTTCAATTATTTCTCAATCAAGTCCCATACACAATGAACATACATCAGCAGCAGTTGGTATTAGTGATGTTGATACTAACTCCATTTTAAGAAAAACATTAGAAACAAAAAGTGACAAAATACATCCAAACATGTTTCGTAATAGTTGTGTATCTATTACTATGGAATCAAATGTTGATACAAATAAACAAATATCATCTGATAATTCTACTGAAGTACTCAATACTACGAGCATTTTAAAACCACCGTTGGTTACTGAACCTGATAGTATACTTTCAGCTTCTACTAGCACTTCTCCACAATCAAATTTAATTAAAATACTTCCAAAAACATTTACTGATGGTTCTCTCTCAATAACTATGAAACCAATTGCTAAACAGAAAAAACAGCTATCGGAAATTGATTCTACTGAAATAAATGAAACAATATCAGTTGATATACCAACCTTTTCAACAGATAATTTTATATCTAATTCTATAGAATCAACTTTTAAAGATCCAATTTTGAAAAATCTTGTGAACAATAATTCTGTGTCTATTACTAGAGAACCGAGTCATAAACAGAGCAGATCCATACCAACAGTTCATTTTACTGATAAATTTGAATCAACAAGCGCATTTAAACAAATAAAAAATTTAAAAACTGAACCCACTGATATACTACCTACAACTGATTCAGAAATAAATTTTGATCAAGTACTTTCAGACAAATTAGCTAATAGAGCTCAATATACTTATTCAAATACCAGTATTAATCAGGATAGATCTGAACCAATAATAATTTCTGATGAAATCCCAGTAGATCTATATGATATTGCACCACCAAGAGCAAAGAAAATAAAACTGGAACCAATAAATGCTACTGCTGCTGATGATGATGAATTTCCTTTAACTTCAACTAACAATGTTAATACGTTAAATTCACAGACTAGTATTGAAATGACTGAAAATAATGAAGAAAATTTAGATAATATTACTTTAATTATGGAGATTTCCAAAACTGTTGTACTTCCTCATGCTTATTGGAGGAGTCTATACAATCAAAAACAAAATAGCATGGTTTTTATAGAGCGGAACGAGTTAATGGAAACCGTAAAAAAAATTTACTTTAAAAATAAATTAGTGCCAATTATATACATAAATTACAAACGTTATAATTATAACAAAACTATTGATACTACAATTGCATTAGATAATCTGTTAGTTGAAATAGACAACATTAAAATATGTTCAGGCTATGATGGATATGTTCATGACTATTGTTTGGGTTATTTAGAAGATAGCTTAAACGAATCCGAAGTATGTTCTAGATGTAGTAGTTTGGTAGAAAAAGAATGTTTCGCCAAGTTTGATTCACTGATTTCAGTTAAAATAAACACAATTCAATGTCTTGAAAAAAATGTGAGTATGAATTGTTTTAATCGTATATTAACAAATTTCTATTTAAATGTAATTTCTTTTAGATTATTGAAAAGGAAGAAAGAATATTGGAAATCAAAAAAAGGTTGTTACAGCAAAACAATAATGTAAGTAAAAATATGTATAAGTCTAGTAATCCAGTTGTATGCCAACGGTAATCCAATATAAATATATATTTTTTATTAATATTATTATTATCCTATACTTTTACATTTTTCATCATTTAGAATTCATTATCCATTTTTTACATTGTGTGCAATTGGTAGCTTAGACCTTTATTCTTTTTTACAATCTTATATATATTGAATATACTCTTATTATATTTGTGTACATTGTTATTTAAATTGAAGAAATAGCGATAATAAAATGTTTATCTTAAATAATATGTAACTTTTATTATTATTTTTATTTATTACTAATTACTTATTAGTGTTTATGACTATTTTTACTGACTTTACATTTTGTACCTCTAATAAATTTGACAATACTTATATTTGTGTGAATCGTCGTTTATTTCTGTACGGATGTTCTACTAAACTTGATTTATTCTTGCTAGACAGCACCCCACAATTTAGCTTAGGTTGCTTATGTTGCATAAGCATTAACACCAAGTGTTGGTGTTATCTATATTCTGTTAACTATAATGCATAATCTTTGGACACATTTCAAAAAACTAAACATGTGACTACAATAATGTTTACTTAACTAAATTTAAACAATCACACTGCAAAACCTACATAAAATTAAGTTTAATTCGACAATATATCACAAATTAACTATGTAAAGTTAGAAAATCATAATCATTATATGCGTATATCTGTTTAATAGTAAATCTATTTAAATATATTGTTTATATGTCAATGTATAATAATAGAATATTTAACTTCCTATTTTTAGAAATAAAGTAATGATAGTTGGATATTGTTTACTTGTTAACCAAATTCTTTATAATATTGTGTTTTAATTGTTGTATGCGGTCAACAATCTTAAAAAGTAAATAGCAACCTACCAAAAATGACTTGGTAATAAAATGCATATTTGAGCAGTGGCTATAAGAGTTGCACCAGGTGTCAAAAAGTAGTTTGAAATTAAAATGTTTAATTAATTTTTACAATGTCATGTTAAAAATAGTTATGGTGTACACTATTATATGTTTTTTCACTTATGTCGATTTACTTAAATTTTAAAAATCTGAAGCTAAATAACATTATATAATTTTAAGATGTTGGCATGTTAATATATGTTAGTGTTAGAAATCTGTAATCAAATAAATTAGTTAATCTATGACGTTTTGATTTATTTATTTTTTAATATAATGCACTATTTAGTTCATAAATTACAATACCGCAATAATTATATAATCAAGACTTCAATATATATTAAGTACATAAATAATTACACAAATAAATGGGGCTGTACAAAGTATTGCTTAAAAATACACAGATTTTGTATGCATCAAGATTTAAAATGTGTCTTGAATCGGTGGTATTCAATAATATGGATGTATTTTTTTAACACCTAGTGTATTTTATTTAATAGAGGGTTTTGGGTGGGGCGCTTAAAATCTAATAGTGCACCTTACTAGGCACTAATTTTGCTAAGTACAGTACTGTATATGAGATTTTGTAAGCATTGGGGAAGAAATTAAATATGAATGCGCAGATGCGTATACAAGGTCAGGGCAATGGAAGCAAAGGCCCCCCAAAATCTCAGGAATGGTGAAAATTATAATATTTTATTTAACTTTAACCTCAATAGGATAATAATAAAACTTGCAAGAGAAAATCATTAAATTATTTTTATGACTTATTTCTATACTAGATATATTATGTCAAAATGATATTGGTTTTTGGACAATTTTATTTATAGTTCTATAATTTATAATCATATTGGCGCCGGCCAACAATGAAAAATAGAACAAATTTCTATTACTGGAAAAATGCTTGGGCAAATTATTTTTAATCAACTAAAAGAAATGGATCTGAATCTTAACAAATGTATATAATGTATATAGGTATTGGTACTGTTAGCTGTAGTGTTATGACAGAAGTTGGGGCTGTAGCTGAAATAATAAAAAGTTCTTGTATCAACACTATGAGACAGTGAACAGTATTAATGCTATTTTTAGTCTAAGCAACATTTTTCAAAAAAAAAAAAAATCAAGGTTTGAATACAGTAGCAAATATTATTATGGATAAATTACAAGTTCGTTGAAACTGTTAAAACAGAATTTTCAAATATTTTTAAAATCATCTGAAGAGTTAGCAAACATAATCGATGTAGAATTACAAATGCCCAGGTTATGTAAACACAACAAACAAATCGTTCAAATTATCGTACTAATAATGTAGAAGACTACTACAGAATCTTGACATTCGTTGCATTATTGGATAATGTCAGATGACCTAAAAACACGTTTTTCACAAAATACATTGGAATTATTGCAGTTATCTTTATCCCTGTCGTGTACCACGCCCACACTGGTGTTTTATTTTATAATTCCTAAATCTTGGGAAATACGTTCATCCAGCGGGTCAAGGTCTTCCTGTTGGTCGGCTTCCACGTTCCTAAATACGTAGCCCAAATTTTTTCCGAATCGGGTTGTTTACCATGATCAGTCTAAGCCGAGGCTTTCTTAAAAGTTTTTTAACAGTTGATTTTTTCCAAGGTCGGCATGTCAACCCGACGTTCAACCACTAACCTGGAGGACCAGACCACACTAACTAATTTTAGCCAGCGCGGGGCTATTGCAATAACATTTACAGAGTATTGGGCAATGGCACGCCCACTTTCCCTACGCCGTTATTATTATTACGATCGACATAAAATGGCAGACGTAAGACGAGTAACAACGGCCGTACGATTTCTATTTGATATTTCACATTACTATCTTTCAGATTACAACAAACATTCGGGTTTCGGAACTATATTTTTAGACTTCCCTATTTGTTCAAAAACGTATCAACCATAGTATTTTATTGGCAGAAATATAAGCATAAATAACCTTGTAGCCGCCTGTCGCTGTACGTCGATAACGCATAGTTAATCAAATTGTTCGGTAAAGTTATAAATCGTTATATATATATATATTTATCATTTGAAGTTCGAGTTAACGGAATTTAATATTATATTTAAATTATAACTTAATATTTAAACCTTTTTTTATTACTTAGTTTTTTTATTTCCACAATCTGTTTCATAATTTGAACAATAAGTAAAATTGATGAATTTGGTGCTTTTTGACGTGAAGGACGGATTAAAGATACCTTCCAGTGAAGGCACATTTACAATATTTAAACCTGACAATCAAATATTTAGTTGAGATACGTCACGTCAATACGGTACAACGTAAATATGTAAATAATTATATTTTTCGGAGACTCCGTCGGTCGAGAGCACCATTAGCCCGGGAACCTCTGAGCTTGTGTCCTTAGGGTAAAGACGAAACTGACCTTATTCTCTTCAAATAATGTAATATTGATAAATTTTAACAATTAAATCTCACATTCGAGTATAACAAAGAATGATTATAATAATAATAATAATATATGCAATAGAGTAATTGATACTCGATAAGAACATACTATACTATCAAAAGAAAATCATCTCAAAAGTGAAGGAGCTATATAGGCAATTTTATGTATAGATCCGAATTGATTATTCGGAGGTATGATTTACCTCCGAAAGGGGTAACGTCTTGTTCAATTTCTACCCTTATCACTAATTGTGATAGCAATCTAATTTAATGAATAGTCCGATAGGTGGTTTTGGAGACCTTTTTTTTTTTTTTTTTTTTTTGAATATGATAACGGATAACCGTTTGAATAACGGGCAAAAATTATAGAGATACACCTAGAGTGTCTCGAGTTTTTCTTAGTCTGATTGGCAGTCGTCCAAATATATAATTTTTGTTCAGTATTGATCGTGAAATTATCATGTCATGAAATATTAAAATAATTCCGGTCAACAGTCTGATAATGGTCAAACATTCGTGTCCGTTCGAAAACTGTACTTCTACGTTTAACCGCCCTTCCCGATTACGAAGTCATGTTCAACGACACCAAGGTATAAAAGTCTTTCAATGCGTTCAGTGCGATCGCGGTTATCATCAACGACAACATTTACAAAGGCACGTTTCCGAGGCGCATCAGAATCAGTCGCGCTTGGAACGATCATTGAACTGTAACCATTGTGGAAGACTGTTTACCACTGCCTGGGGACTTCGCAGACATCAGGTGAAAATAAAAAAAACAAATAGCGACCTTAGGCAGCATTGCTGTGAAATCTGCAACCGAAAATTTTTCACAGCCGACGATCTTGTACGTCATTCTTTTAGACACGAACGTTTCAAATGTGTTCATCCATCGTGCCCACTGTCAGCACACAAATTCAGTTGGAAATTTTACATTCGGCATATGGCGGAATACCACTCTGAACCATTTGAGTGTGAACACTGTGGCGAAAAGTTCATATTTAAGTCTAAAATAAGGTCTCACGTCAAAATACATATGCCAATGTTTAACTGTATACAGCCAGGCTGTAATAGGACTTTCATTTATGCAAAAAATTTAGCCAGTCATATTAAAATAGGGCACGGTGAAAGAATATATAAATGTAATATGATTGGATGCGATTGGGCTTTTAAGTACAAGGCTTGTTTTAAAAGACATATCAAATTACATCAACAAAATAGAAAAATCATTCCTATGGCAAATAGAATACATAAAAAAGAACCAAAATTTTTAATGGCAAATAAACTAGCAAAATTGGCTTTAAAAGTTTAATAAACAAATATTTACTTTTATACAATTGTTATAAATTGATTATATTGATTAAAATATTGTTCCTTCAATTTCAGGTTTCTTGTTTTTCTAAAATACTGCTTCTGGTTGTTGAACATTAATTAATCTAATTATTCTTTTTACTTTATATAACATTAAAAGATTAGAACGATTAACTTATCTTTTTACTTACAGCACTTCAGTTCGATGATGATGTGTTTGTATACACCTTTTTCTTAAGCTAAACAATTTCATATATGGCTCAAAATTGGAAATTTTTCTTGTATGTTTTAATATTTTCATTCTTAATTTAATAATTTTATTTTTGATATAATAACTGAAGTATAAGTAGGTATGTTTGTTCAACTATCTATATGATTTTACAACCATATAAAAGCAAAGTAAATTATTTAGTGTTACTATATTTATCAGCAGGAATCAGAAAGATTAACATTGAAAAATGAATAAACAAACTTAAAGAGACTATATATTTATTTACAAGTACAATATACAATTATTACGAAAAAAGTTTTGATAAAAATTCTGTTCTGTCTAAGTCTTCAATTGGTGGTGCATATTCTTCTTCGGGTAATCTTTGTCGAACATTAATATTTACATTTGATGGTCGACTTAACTTTTTCTTTTCACTTTGCAAAATATTAGAAGAAAAGTGATTAGCTTCTCTTTTCACTTGTGATACTTCAGCTCGAAGACGATGTTTGCGCACAGCTTTTTCATATGCTAAACGTTCATTCAAATGAACCCATTTAAATCTGGCAAAAAAATCATTTTATTGAAAAATAAAACTATTAGCAACAGTTATATGGAGTATAATATATTTATAATATTATTACTTATTCAAAAAAGTCAACTTTTCAAAAATATTACACTTATTATCATAATAATTCAAAAGATTAGTAGGTAAGTAAAATTAATTTAATTTATTAATAAAAATGTTGAAAAATGTATAAACTATAAATGTTATTATTAAAAAATTGTATATGTTTGGTATTCACAGAAATCTATGGTAATCGTTGGGAAATCATGATATTCTGGAATTTGGTGTACATAATATTAAACGGCAATTTACCTTCTGGTTCCTTACATATTTTTTTTAAATTGATTTTTAAGTATTTCTAATTTATAACATTTGAAAATAAACTCCTAAATATCATATGACTAGATGACATTTTTTTAGTGACTGCCTCCAAAAAATATCAATATTAAAAATAAAATTATACCATTGAAAAATTTATATTTAAAATAACACTAAAAAAAATGCCATGAAAAAATGTGAAACATTTCACATTTGATGTTTATAAATTAATTATAAGAACATAAAAGATAAAATATTTTAAGAATGTATAACTATTGAACAAGTACAATATAAACTTACTTACCTAGGTAAATATTTTAAATTCCATACGCTATCGAAATATTTGCTACGCTTACGGGAATCAATTCGCTTGCCATTCAATAGATCTGCAACTTGTTTGGCAACTTTTTTCCGTTCGAATTCTACCCAACCTTCGGTGAAATGTTTAGCTGGTCTCTTTTTCACATGAGCTAAAAAAAAAAAAAACCCAAGATAAAATTTAAAATAAAACGTACGATAGTTATGTATAGTCATGTATATTACGATTGGATGCCGGCTGTAAAAATACTTTTCCTATATCTCCGTATTCGCTTAATAATTCGCGTAATTTTGTTACGTTCATATACTTGGGGATTGATGATATATATATTATTCCTTTCTTTCGTTTTGGTACCGTCATAACCTCGGAAACCGACATTCTCGAATCATTCGAATCGCAAACGCTCATTTTTGAATTGTCGATTAAAAAATTGACTACTTTATAATTTGCTGTTTTCAATGAATATCGCCAATTTCAATGCTTCTTTGTTTATCGGCTATTTGAGAGTCCGACTCATATCTACTAAATCTAAAGATAAGGTTGGTTATGTCATGGTATTTACCACTATGGTATCTATTGGGGATGAAAGTAATTTGACAAAATCGTCTTTCATACAAAAAATGATAAGAGGCCAGTCACAATCGTGGACATGTAATAATTATAACAGCTTTATGGGCTTATCATAGAGTGGCGGGGGCGATATTCCAATCGAACAAAATACGATTAGAATAAAACAATTTGTCATACAGTATTTTGTCGGATTTATTACCGGTCCCATATCTACCTGTTTATGCGTCCTATCACATCATAATGGTCTATGTTCTAAATGGTCGTATTATTGATAAGTGATAATATTGTGCATAATATCCACAGAATATTATATTTCCTACTATTATTTTGTTAGATGTTATCAGTTGACATATATAGCATTGAATAATTATATTCGATTCCAGAATTGTAGAAAGTGGTGTTATTCATTTCTGGTGATTAAATCAATGTATTACAAACAACTATAATTTCTAATCAGTATATAAATATATATAATGGAATTTTTAAAAGCTGAAATAGAAAAAAAAAGAAAACAATTGGAAGACGCTAATTTACTTGTATGTAAATAATAATTTTCATAAAATATTTCTATAGTGTACATAATTTCATTGAAATGGCTTAACATTAATATTATTTTCAAATTTATTTCATATGTGTTTGTCCATTTAGAATCCCAATCGAAAATACTTTAAAAGAGCTGATTTATTATCTAAGGAACGAGAAGAATACATAAAAAAAAGCACGGTGAAAATTGAAGGTCTTGAAAATCCTATTGAAAAACAATCTTCAGGTAAACAAACATATTATACAAATTAAACTTAAATACTCACAAAATTAGTTGTGTCCCTCATAATATTTTATATTTAATAATGTTACTGTGAAATTATTCATACAAATAACAAAACGGGTTTGGAAAGAATATATAATGGCAAAAAAAAGACTTTATCAATCGATTTGATCTTGTGTAAAAATTACTTGATAAATATGTTGATAATAATTCAATACAATAATATAAAAATATGTGACAAAGGGTTACTTTTTGATTTTAAATACTGAAAGCAACATAAATCATTGTGTTCAATAAGACATCACGAATAGAATTAAGAACTAAATTATTGACACTTGTTTAAGTTTCATTTCACAATTTTCTGGACATTAAAAACATTTTCAAAGACCAATATTTCAAATTTTCATTTCACTTCATATCATAGTTTCTAATGTCTAATGTTTATGACTGTTTTTTTTTATAGTATTAGTTTTTATTGTTATATTATAAATATATTAATATTATAAATATAATATAACACATACATTTATTACAATATATAATTGAATATTATAATAATTTTGTATTAGTTTACCTGCTTAGATTTGTATTTTTTTAAAAGTTTTTAAATAATTATTTCACATTCGAATAATGCAATGGTATTATAAGACTACATTATAGGTTATGCTTATGCTTATGCTTTATACATTTTAGGTCATAGTCCAAGAGGGACAGCTATCATAGGATAGGGGAGATAATGTAGGACTTTTTATCATTGATTTTATTACGGTGTAGACCAATATTATGCTGCTTATGGCTTATTTCTTCAATATCTATGGTTCTATGGTAGCCAGTCACATGTTGGCATATGAACATGTATTATAATATATTAATTAATGATTAAAAAAATGTTGTGCCCCATTTAAATACATCAGTAGTTGGGGTGTTTAAGTAAATATTTATTTAGTTTTGACTTTCAATAAGTATATATTATTACATTATAAAAATTGAATTTTTTTTAAATATAATAGTACAATGTGTGTTTTATTTAATCTACTAAATATTGTAAATATAATTAAATTTAAATATTAGGTAGTGGCGATGAAAATAATAGTGCTACATCTAAGAAACATACATTATCAAGAAAAGAAGTCATTCGCAGATTGAGAGAACGCAGTGAACCTATTACATTGTTTGGAGAATCAGAACTTGATTCTTTTAAAAGATTACGAAGAAGTGAACTTGCGGAACCAGAATCAAATAAAGTATTATTTAATTTTTAATTTCATTCATTAATTCAGTATTTATATATTGTTTTTTACTTTAGGGTTTCAGAAATGATTTCCAAGAAGCGTTGGAAAAAGTTGATCAAGACTATTTAGATGAATTGATGACAAATCAGGTCCCTGAAAAGACTTATACTGAGCTTGAAAGTATGGAAGAAGCGATGGCAACATATACAAAAATACAATCTAAAGCTGGAATTTTAGGAAGAAGACGTGACCGTACTCAAGATATGGAAACCATTTTACAGCTCTTGCAACTTATATTGAAAATGTGGGAGGTTCAACTGAATGCAAGATCTATTAAAGAAAAAGCTAGTACTAAGGGAAAATTAGCTTTGGCAACCTATAATCAAACTCAACTTTATTTAAAACCATTATTAAGAAAATTGAAAAACAGCAGTTTACCAGATGATATTTTGGATAGCCTTACACTTATTGCAAAACACATGATGGAAAAAGATTATCTAAGAGCTAGTGATGCATACTTGGAAATGGCTATAGGTAATGCACCATGGCCTATTGGAGTTACCATGGTTGGTATTCATGCACGTACTGGACGAGAAAAGATTTTTTCCAAAAATGTAGCTCATGTGCTCAATGATGAAACACAACGTAAATACATTCAAGCCTTGAAACGTTTAATGACTAAATGTCAACTATTTTTCCCAACTGATCCTTCTAGATGTGTTGAATATGCCCCAGATACATAAAGTATAAATAAAATATTATCATAACACAAATTATAAACTATTACTGTATTTTTAAAGACTTATAACTAATATACGCAGTAAAACTTTGATTATTATAAATAGAATATAAAATGTTTTAACACGATAAAAACTCTTATTAATTATTATTTCTTTTCTCCCATTTCTTTCCATCTATTGGTAGCTGCTTCAATTGCATCCATCATTGCAGATCTACGTATGACATTTATAAACATATTATATAATGTAGATTTTAAATGTTTAAGAATTTAGAACTAATATAGTCATTTTACCTCACACCACCTCTTTCTAAAGCATGTAAAGCAGCAATTGTTGATCCTCCAGCAGACGTAACCATATCCTTTAGTTCACCAGGGTGTTTACCAGTTTCTAATACCATACGACTTCCACCAGCCATACCACTAGCTGCCAAACGTATAGCCAAATTACGTGGAATACCTTGTTTTACGGCACCATCAGCCAACGCTTCAATAATGAGAAACGCCTAAGTAATTGTACATACATTTAGTCTAAAAATTATTATTTATTAACAAAATAATTATTAATACAACACTTACATAAGCAGGACCACTACCTGAAACTGCTCCAGCTGCATTCATTAATGATTCTGGTATAACTTCCACATCACCTACAGCACCCATTAGTAATTTCACAGTCGGTAAATTTTCAGCGATTTTCTCAGAATCAACTTCATCTAAATGAGCAATCACTAAAAAAAATATTAAAATACATCATAATTAAATATATATAAATCAACTGGTAGGCAAAGTAAATTAAACTTTTCCGAAGTGACACATTTAATTGTAATAAATATATTTATATATAAAAAATATAGTGTTATATTTTGTAGTTTTTAGTTTATAATACCATTAAGTATACATGTATATTTTGTATCATCTTATTATATTTTGATTTTTATTGAATGTACCTATGTAACAAACTTGTTAATAAAAAAATGTTGTAAGCGTAAAAGTTGGTTGAATTTTTTTAAAATTACTAAATGTTATTAAAATGACAAAAGAATACAAAACAATTTACATATTTTTTTTTACTTAGTTTCGTAACACTACTGTGTGGCGGGATAAAAAATTAATTTTTTAAACCTAAATTGAGTTATTCTCATGAAACTATATTTAACACATTACTGAAATTCACACAAATATTATATTAGTGTAGAATATTTTGTGATATTTTATTTTTTAAATATTAATCAATTATTAACCAATTATTGATTAATTTAATATTATTATTATTAATTATAATCAATTTATATTTAAGTTATTAAAAAGTATAATGTTTAAGACATACATGTGTAGTAGCTTAGGTCATTGATTAAATCTACAATATACCAATGCTCAGGTCCGATAACAAATTAATTGTATAAAATATCAAATAAGAAAATAATATAAGATATAAGTTTTTAGATTATTTTTTATCTCAAATTTCCACGAATGAACAGTGGATTCTGAACTCAATAATCAAGTCAATTATTGGTGTTACCGTCTATTTTTTGTATTTTATTTCAATCTTAATAATTAAATTGTTCAATTGTCATACTGCATGATCTTTATTGATACATAGCACTATTAATTAACTTGTTTCCATTTTGCCCATTTATGTGTGCTATCTATGTATATTTAATCATTAATATTAACACTAGACACATTTTGTTACATACCAGAAAATCCTTGCCCAATAAGACTAGGTGTGTTTGGCATAACTTTAAATAAACTGCTTGGATTTAAGACAAATTTCTAAAAAATAATAAAACTAATTTAAATAACATAAAACAAAACATTTTTAAATTAAGGCTTGTTTTAAATACAAATATTACAATATGTATAGATATATAAAGAATTACCTCATGTAAAGTACGTAAGTTTATTCCAGCCATAATTGATATTAAAATATTTAGGGGTAGTCCTATAGTACTAGTAGACAACCCAGAAACAACTTTTTGAAAATATTGTGGTTTTGTTGCTAAAAATACTATTTTAGAACAACAAAATACAGCATCTGAAATGTTTGATTAAATACAAATCAATGTTTAAATAATAATTTGTATATTTTTGGATTATTCATAAGCATTAATTATATTCAATTTACCATTATCACTTGTTACTGCTACACCAACATCTCTCCACGGTTTTTTATTATTTTCAGAAGGTGCTGATACAATCATGTTTTCTGCTTTACATATACCTTCAAAATAAAATAATTTACAATAAAATATTATAACCCGTGACCACTTGTGCCAGAACAGTGTTCCATAGATCAACTATTTTGATATTTATAGATACTGTATATAAAAATAGTTTTATTAAACACAGAATATATGTCCATGTGTGAATAGTTAAGATTAGGAATGTCTTACGAGTGACCACATTTAATTTTATATTATTCATGGTTAAAAAAAATATGTACTACAAAGATGAAGACAAATGGATTTAAATATATATTCTATCGTATAATTATATTTATTTATTTTTTGGGCCATAAAGTCACATTGGAAAAGATAATATTATGGTCAAAACATAATTGAGACTGCTATTTAAGATATACACTATGGATGGAAATTATTCTGAAGATGTCCAAATATTTGAATAGTAATAAATATAATAATTAATTATATCTTAAATGAAACATACTCTTATTTTAAAAGTATAATTTAGGCCGAGTATAAACTGATACTTTTTAAGATCATTTGTTTGAAAACACAATTTAATATTATTGGTATGTATTATGTATATATACAACAAATCCGACTAAAACTATGTTTTTATACTAGACAACTTGAAAACATAATATCTTGGGTGTTCAAATTGAAAGGCATCAGGTAACCCAATTTAACAAAATTTGTCTTTATAAGAAAATCAAATTACATTTTATAAGTATTCTTATAAACACGGATACCTACTATAAGCATTTTTGTGTATAACTGTTTATTTACCTATTAATGGAATTATTTGAAAATATACCAAGTAAAAAATAATGATTATGAAATTAAGTAAAACAATCTATTTTTAAATAATAAATATTACCCGTTAACAAAAATAATAATTAACATTATAATTTTAAGTAAAAATGTATTAATTTACCTTTCATGATAAAAGCTAGACCAATGGCTTGGGCCATATTTCCAGCTCCGATGAACCCAATTTCATATATTTTGTGTGCATCATAATTGGACATTTTTATTTTAATAATTAATTTTTGAATATAACAACTGAAAACTATAGGTAGGTATAATTGACTTAACTAAAATATTAAGCAAAGTAAACTATATTTTGTATGTTACTATAATTGTCAACGAAAGAATACTGTATGATTAATGTTCACTAGTTTTACCCACTTGTAGTAAGCGGATTAAATTTGAATTTGTAGATAGAGCAGAATAATTATTTAACAATTATTATTATAAGTCATACAAGAGGCACAATACATAGCATTTGATGTGATAAAATAAATTAATTTTATCACAGTATTAGGGTTATCTTCTACTTCTAATGAATACAAATGTTTAAACCGGAGTTTTTAGATAATAGGTCCATCTTTCTATATATAGAATATAGATCACTGAATAAAGATAAAATATATCTAGAATAGGAGTTGACAGTTGTTCACAGATAATAAAATAATATTATATTATCTATGTAGTCACTATAGTTACGAACTATGTAAACAAAAAACGGCGGTCATTATCTCAGTGACAACTAAGCTTATCACTATTTAATGGACCGCCATTTTGTCTCCACGGACAGTGCAGCCTAGAGGCAATTGTATTAGTGCTGCCAAAATTATTATACTGTAATATCATAATATAATATTACTATTGAGACAAAATTACAAAAAGTATTATTTTTATGTAAAAACCAAGTAATTTTGTCGTAAAAAATTTGCCAAATATCTCTAAATATGTACAGTATTTATTATTACCATAGATAATATAAATTTGGAAACAGAATGGCGGTCCAAGAATATAGATAACAGATTAACTAATCAACACACATTACGCAGTTGACCATATGTTTTTTTTTTATCATTCATAATATGAATAAATATTATATTAGTTATTTTGTTAATTTAAAGAGTTTTAAGTTAAATCTTTATTAGTTTAAAGAGTTTTAAGTCATGTATTTTTTTAGTATGTTAGTAATAAAGAGCTCATAAATGTTTTCACCAATTAATAATATGCCATATGAAATTGAAAAAAAAATAAAAATCTAGTCATTAACATTTATACTTTTATTTTAAATAAAAAATGGGAAAATTGATGTATAAATGTATTGTTCAGACGTGTGGCATAACGAGTAAATCGAATAAAGCTATTAAATTTCATTCAATTCCTAAAGATGCAAGAATGTAAGTATATTTTTTCTTATAATTAATCTATTTTTTATTTAATATTTAGGTACTTATATAAGATAGATTTATCTAACTATATTTTAAAATAACTTGACTATTTTATTTAAGGCGTAAGATTTGGCTTAAAAACTGCAATCGTATGGATTTGAGCGGTAAAAATCTTAAGTGCCTAAATATATCGTTAAAAGTATGTGACAAACATTTTGAGAAGAAAATGTATGTCACAGGGAAACTTTTGTTACATACTGCTGCACCGACTTTATTTGCAAAATCAAGAACAGTGGAAATTACATCTAGTCCAATAATAACATTAAGTCCAAAAACAGTAATAACAACAACAACATCTAATACTTTATGTTCAAGTAAATACTACCTACTTATTTTTATTAATGTAAAAATTTAATAAAAAAATGTATTCTTTTTGTTATTATTTGTTAGCACCTATAGTTCCGAGGCAGCTTGTTTACCCTCTATCATCATCAACACCTATTGTGTTACCTAATAACACCAGTTCTATGCCTGATTCTATAGACTTGATACCCATGGGTAAGACAATGTTGTATTTTATAGATATACCCAAAGATAGGTAAAGTTAATGAACAAATTAACTAGATAATCACTTATACACGGATATCTTATGCATAATCATAATAACAAATTAATTATTTAAGCTAATAAGTTAAAACTGATTTGCATAACTAAATCTTAATAACATCTTATCATGGGCTATACCGCAGTCTAAAATGATATTCATACATTTTTGATTTATATACCTAGAAAGTGACTTGATTGGCCATGATATATATTCAAATTCATCTTCAGTTAGTTCAAGTACATAAGTTCAAACAAAATGTTTCCAGATCTTAACATCACACATACCTTGTAAAACACTCTTTTATTCCCTACTTCGCACTAACAAACAGGAATATAAAAAACTTTCTTTTTTTTTTTTTTTAATCTTTGTTTTCAATGATTACTTAATAAATAGCAGATAGTTTTATTGAACATTGTATACAGCTATCTGATTTACATATGTCGCCTAATTTATCTATAGCAGTTAAAATGTAGGTAATAAATTCTGTAAGAACTCCACAAGGAATGAAATATTCAAAACAATTAAAACAATTAGCTTTCACAATATATTTTATGGGTCTAAAAGTATATAAGTTTTTTAAAGTTAACATCCTCAAAAACATTTAGAATAAATATTGGCAGTTATGAACTAATCCCTGGAGTTAATAATTTTATGTTGGAATATTTATCATTTTAAGTTTAAGAACTTTAATGCGGCTGCTAAGCAATGTTTTTTGCGTATTGTTGAAATGGTCTTAAAAACACATCTGTATTATAGCATACACAAAGATTGTAATATAGGTTTTCATGCTACTAATTAAAATAAATCCTACAATAAACACTAACTAAATATGCGCTAGTTATCATGTTGAAAGGGATAAATAGCAATTAGAAACAAATAATAGTCTATTGTTGTGTCTTGTAGCTATCCATCATTTGAACCAATAGATATTATGTATGCAGTAATTGGACGTGTAGAGAGTGTTGGTTTTAATATCAACATTGTAGTTTCAGACCAGGGAGCTAATTTTTTAATGTTGGCTAGAACTCTATTCTGTGGTTTTTCAATTGGGTAATAGCATCTATTTATAGGGAAAAAATAATTGTTTGATCTTCTATACTAGTTAGTATTTTTACTAGCTAACAATTGGATACTCTATCCCTAAAAGCTTATTAAACAGCAATCAGGCAGTCTACTATGTATTACTCTGTTTGTAGAAACCTTGTATTCACACAACTAATCAGGTACTAAAAATCAGGTGACCAGGATTCCTGAATCCAACCTAACTCTCTTGCTTGCAGGGCAATTTCTCTACCACTTGTTCTACCCGGGTTTTTATAATTATTTTCTTATTTTATTTGATAGAAAATAAACAACAAGGGACTTAAAAATTAGATTGCACCTAACTTATGAACATAGCTACTCTATAAGTTTAATACATTTGACAGATTTGTAATAATAATAATAATAATAATCTTTATTAAAGATTAAATTCTATTTACCAATAATAATATTGACAGTAATAGTATAAAATATTTGACAATAACTATGAAATTTGAAATTTGTATTTCTTTGTTTATATACATTTATAGATTTTGTAGTTTTTAACGTTTTTTTTTTCAATTCCAGTTATAAGCAGTTCCCGGTAATAAACTTAGTCTAAACTTATTTTTTCTTCTAAAGTTAAAAGCCAGTTGAGAAACACTATTGGCTAAGACAGATTTTCTTGTAAAGATCAATTTACTTTACTTATTTGTTGAGTAGGTAATAAATTTTAAAATGTTTTAATGAAAATAATAGTATTGACAAATTCAAACATTTAATTGCTGGCTTGTGTTTTAAATGCATTAGATATAAATATTATTGTCATTTGTCTAAATAACTGCAAAATTACTGTAATTTTACTAACCTATATGGGCTATATGCCTATATAATTTATGTACACTTGTAGTATATTACCTAATACTTTAATACAAATTATTAATACCTAAAAGAGACCTCAAAGCCAACCTGGGCATGATACAGCATGAAAACTGTTAAGTATATAAATTACCTATATTCTAGGTAGGTACCCGAGGGGATTTGTGGCAGTTTGTAAAGAATTGGTTGGTAATTTTTTTCTGTTTCTGATTTAAAACTGTAGGTGTACTTATGGATAAACTACAAATTCAAGGATTTAGACATTTTTTTCTTCTAATTATAAATTATAACTTACATAACTTTTAAATGGTTATCCATGATTAAATAAACTTAAATAATATTTACATTTAACCTAACTCTCTAACTATTAGAGACAGTACCTAGCTGTCCAGTGATTTACAGATATATCATTTGGTCATATAGATTGTGTTTGCATACACACAATGTGTTTAATGTTGTTATGCCATGACTCATGATGATGACTCAATAGTGTTTATGTAACTAGTTAGTAGTTGGTCAATAAAGTGAACTACAGTTAGGTATTATCTAATACTATTTAATAGAAAAATAGTATAGTAAAAGTTATTTGAATATGAACAAATAATTACTTTTTAAGATAAATAGGCATGTTAAATATTTTAATTAGACAGTACATGTACATATTTATATTAGAATTCTGTGCTTGTCTTTGGTCTTTGATGTAATATGTAAAATAGATTTTTAAGAAAATCAGGAAGAACAATTTAAACAAAAATAAGTAAACATTGAAAAATTAAATTCATAAAAAAGATATGTAGGTAACAGCAAGATATTGCATATCTTAAATCCGGTTTACCTTCACTAAACTATAACTTTTTAAATAATAAAAAAATAATAACTTTATTAAGTTTCTATATGCTATAATCAATTATAACTAACAAATATACATATAGATTAAACAATTTAGCTACAAATATTGAATAATGCTAATGCGCTGAACATATTTTATAAACAATTATCAAGTGTATAATTTTTTTTTGAAGTTTTACAGTTTTTACACTATTTTTACTTATACCTACTAATGGAATAATATTTATTGGTCTGATAATAACAAATTTAATTACATAACAGACATGTAAAATTAACTAATTAATTTTTAATTAGTTTCAAAAATTATAAGTGACATAGTCAAATGAAAATTAAATATTAATTATAAACAATTTTAGGATAAATGAAAATGTAAAATTATATATTGGTTAATTAACAATTACCAAAATGTAGGATATATTATGGTAATAATTACTAAAATAGTAATTAAATAGGTAAAAGCTAGACTTAGGAAATGTCATAAACAAGTATACTGAGGAAATACATAAATAAAATGTGTACCTTATAGAATAATACTATATTACTATGTTTACTTGGTATTGTCTAAAACGGTTTTAAATCCATAAATACTCACTGTCTTACTGCTGGTTTGAGTTATTCTATTTACTAGTAAAAATTACAATTATCTGTGGATTTAAAACCGTTTTAACATTACCATGTAAACTTAGTAAATTAGTGTAAATCATGTAATTTGTAGAATTTGGTAATACATTTATACTTAAAGTAAATATTGTTTTTGTTATCAATATTATCTTATCTGATTTAATTATCAGTTCAGTATAATGAAACACACATGTTGAACTAAAATACTATTTTCCATGGGTTCAGTCGACTTTTCCAAGGTCCGTGACGTACATAATAGACATAGAATATGGATAACAGACGAAATACAATTGAACACCAGCGATCAGTCATCAACATCAATTTCTCCTTCCCGATTCCCGTTAGTCTATCTCCAAACATGTTATTATTATAATTATTTTAGAAAGTCGAAATTTTTATTTTCCTTGTTTATCTCACTTAGATTATGTGAGTTATTAACTGCAGTCGTTTTAGAATTTGTGTAAATAGAAATCCATTTGATTATTCGTAAACAAATACACACACAAACTTAGTATTTTAATAATAATAATATTATAATTTTATTGATTTTTTTTATTTTTGCAATCAACAATTTATTTATATATTATTACGAACATTATTACGCTAAAGTGACTAACCGTAACTGCAATTGGTAATTAAAACGACAGTGGCTCATTAAAGTGTTACAGTATAATAGATTTTCGTATAAAATTATGAACTGATTCAAATTTCCTATTCAGCTATCGTTATAAAATTGTAAATTGTCTATTGCTGGCAGCATCTGTTATACGCCCCTGGCAAGGCACACGTATTTCAGTCCGTTGTGTGAAATCTGTGTCAATGAATGCTGGTAAGTTATTATACTTTCATTTTGAGATGTCTCGAACATAACAATCGAATTAATACTATTTCGGTACCTATTTTACGTTTTTGTACAGTCTTTAAGCACACTATTTTTAAATTATGTTATCTATTATATAATATAAAAAATAAGTTGATAAATACAAATTTTAAATGTAATCAGTACTTGATTCTGGTAGTTAAAGTAACTACCTATATATTTGGATGTAAACATTAGTATATAGGTACCTAACATTTTCAGTTCCTAATTAGAGAATGTTGATTAATGATTTTATATTAAACTTACTATACTAGTGAGTTTAATTTTAATATTTTTTTTTTCGAAAACCATTTAAACATTATGCATTTGCCTTAAAAATAATATTATTCTTAATTTAGCTACAGTTAGTACATACGCTTATAACTAAAAACTGCATTTAGGGCCAGTTTTGAAAGCATGTTTAAGTTTACCATAGTTTTGACAAAAATGATAAATGGCATTGTTGATGTTTAATATGTTCATACTTTCTATGGGTAACCTGATGGGTATAATTTATAAAATTGATTAAAATTCATTCAATACAGACTGTACGTCACACTAATAAAACTAATTAATTTTTAATATTTTATATAAACAAATTGTATTTAGTTATGTTAACAGATATTTTACATGATCCTCAAAATAAGTTATTTGATTTTCTTAGTACCTACATGAAATACTAAGTTAGGAATAATCAAGTTAATAGTTAATTTTCTAAATAATTTTAATATTTTTTAGTACTTATACTTATAAGTATTGATTTTCATTATTTGTATACAAATTAAAACTATTAGTTAAAATTTCAGTAGTCAAATTAAATATAAACTATTGCATTAGTTGAACAAGTATAATTAATTCAAGTATAACTCTTAGCATGTTCATTTGATTGTTACGTGTTTAGCGTATCAAAAATGTGTATACAATTCATGACTAAATTTCTTAATTTAATAAATTCTTTAATACTTCAGTATTTCATTATCAAACATATTTTAGATCTTAATTTATTTAAACTATTTTATTAATTTAATGTGTAATTTAATTATGTTTACTGTGGGCAATGATTTAATCTTGTAAACGTGATGTTTTTAAATTTACAAAATATCTATTTTTATGAAGGCATTAATTATTTTATTTCATCCAGTATAAAAAAAATGTATAATAAATTAGTTTTGTTAAAGATTTTGACCTTATGTAACTTCTGTAACTATTTACATTGGTATATTAAATATATATATATATATATATATATATATATATATATATATATAAGGGGTCCTTAACTATAGAGGTCAAATTTGTTTTTTGAAACTTGATGACAAGTACCCCATATTTTGTTATATCTATTAAAAAATAATTATGATACAGTTTAAGTGTGATTTTAGGGGTCCATTCCTGTGCCTCAATAGAGTGGAAGATATTTAATATATATATAAATATTGGGCATTAGCCTCAATATATTAATCACAAGTTAATAATTATTATTTTACACAAGTCTTTATTTTTTTTATATTGTCATATTGTAATATTAAATATTTTAACTATAATATTTATTTTGTATGGTTTGACTGTTTGTTGGTTTATTTTTACTATAATGTTTTTTTGTTTATTATCTACATCATACTTTTCTAAAATTATGTAACACGTTTATTTTCTCTTCGCTTTTTCTTAGTTTTTTTTTTCTCTTTAATCAATATTTCGTAGCGGGTTCCTAATTATTTTAAGTAGTCTATACTATTTATTATAGTTATTCACTTTTACTTAAGATTTTCAAACTTATTTGTCAGAAGTCTAAATTAGCCTTATACCTCCTACTTTTATAGTTGTATGTGTTTTATTAACAGTTCATTTTATGATTCTAATATTAAATAATTTTTGTTTAAAAACAGGTTTCTATAAAACTTGATAATTTATTTATGTAAGAGTGAAATTAATATACAAATATAATAGAATGTACTTTCTTTTAATTAAAAAATTGTATTTACCCAAAAATGAGTTTAAAATTAAATCTATGTATAAAAAAATTAAAATAGATATTTGTTATTTTAGAATTATCATTTTATAATTAAAATAAAAAACTAAACAAATCTTGTTTAAAACCGGGTGCTGTAAAAATGATTTTTTGCACATAATTTTGCCAGTGAGTTCTTCAAAAACAATTTTATTCTCTTCAATATTATCTTTTTTTCAGAATAAATGGTTAAAATGGAATAAAAAATGTTATATATATATAATTTATAAGGTTTTGTAATATTTTGAATTACAATAACATTTACAAAAACTTTAGAAACTAGTAAAGTTACCACCTACCTTTTTAGAAAAGTGTCTACACATAATATAAAGTTATGTATTAAATACTTTTAGCTATCTGAATAGGTATGAAATATATGTTTTAGTCATAATAATAATATTATCCTGAGTTTATTTATCAATAGGTTTTTATTTTTTATGATAATAAAATAAAGTGATAATCTATTCATTTTACTGTTATGAACGTTTGATATGTATACATTTATTATAATTTAGTAGGGACATATCTTTTGTTTGTTTACTAAAACCTTGGATGAGTCTTATCCATGGACTTATGACAAAGTACAAATTATAATTTAGAGTTAAATAATATTATACAATTATTCTTTAAGTCTGTAGGTATATTGATTATATATACATATAATCAATACTTCATGTAACTATTTTTACACTTATATTATATGTAAATATGTACATTTAGATTGAAGACCTTATTTTTGTTTTTTGTCTAGGAATGTCTCAGCGACAGACATATTGTAGATTATAATATTTAGAAAGGCAAACCGAGTTAAGAAAATATGATTAATAAAGATTTCATAAGTCATTTTTAATATTAAATTTGGAGTGCATCAAGGATTATATTGGTTTTACTTTGATATGTGTTTTAATTTTTAAATTTGTTATGTACGAGTAACGTTTTTACCAGAAATCTTTCTTCTGGAGTGGTTTCTGGTAGTATATTTAGTCTACTTATTGTACTGGAGATTGGTGAGGTCATTTTTTTTTTTTCTTGTTTTCTTAATAATGGAAATGAAAGGTTAATTTTTCAAATATTATCTAATTAAATATATCAAGTGTACAGTTGTGTTGTACAGTCTTTAGTATGGACACTCACTTTTTCCATTCACTTTGACGTAATACATTATATATATATATATTCATTCAATATATTTTTCTACCAATGAACAAGTTTTCGATCGGAAGATTCAACAAGAAACTTTATAGACAATTTCTTGTAGAATTTTGGCTCTAGTTATTATATTGGTGAGTTCATTTTTTGTAATAATTTATACTTTTTCTAATATTGAGGGAAAATCGAGAAAAAACAGCCGGAAAAAATTTATGTTAAAATTGACCATGTCTTTTACGGCGTTTTTAACTTCAGCATTTTTAACAAATACTATTTAGTATTTTTTAGATATGGTATAATTTCCAAAATATTTTCCTCTTTTTGAGTTATACTATTATAAAATAGTACCCTTATTTTTTGTAGCTATTTGAAATGTTTTATGATTTTTCGTGTCCGTTCCAATGCATGTTAATACAATATTTTTGGATCGATAAATAAGCTTGAAAATATATATCACATATCCTTTTTTTTTTTTTTCTAATTTGTAACCGACAACAGTGGAGGATCCGTGTGAACATTACCACTACCCCACATATATCACACATCATAACTTTTCAACTTCTCACCTACAATAGTGGGCAGTAATACCGAATCCAGGATGTTTCGCCCAGTTCCTCCTTTCCAGAGGTTACGTGTTATATCACCCCCAGTGGTTTAAAAATACAACATTTATGAGTATTTATTTAGTAACATAGTCTTGAAATGTATAAATTTCAAAATAAGGAAAAGCTTGACCTGTTGAATACAAATTGGCATTTTTGTGTCAGGTTTAGAAAATCATATTTGTCGGATTAGGATAAAAGATTTTACTTATTATTTAGTTATTCAAATACTATATCCTCTCCCATTGAAAATTCCTGGGTACGCTACTGGTTTCTTCCCCGTCCAAAAAAATAATTTTTAAGTTTCGTCCCTCGGTATTCGCGATAGAAAGCAAATGTTTGGGCGCTGTATTTTCAATATTAAAATATCTAAATTAATCGGTTTATTTTCTTCGTAGATTTAGAATTTTATCTTACAATACACATTTTGACATGAAGTTGAGGTCAGTGATTGGACGCACTTTAAAAAATCATTGTAAGTCTGAATTAATTAATGGTGTTCAAATATTGCATAGATGTAAAAACTTTTTATTGTTTTATTATTATTTAAATTAGACCGGTGGTTTTAAATAATACCGGAGACCAAATGTCCTATGGTCAATATTTGTGGGGACAGAACGTCCTTTTATACCAAAAATACTTTTACCACAGATTAATACCTATAAGGTTTTTTAAAAAAAAAATGTTTATCAACAGTATCATTGTGTTGGGTTATTTTTTTATAAATAGAACGGTGATACATAAAGGTTTATTTTCTATCGTTTATCGTACGTGCGTTTTAGCACGTTTTATTACGATTAAGTATGATTAATATGATTAAAAAAAATATATTAATAATTATATGTTGAAAAAACGTTTTTATAATCGAACGTTTAATATAAAAATAAAGTAAATCATAACATATTCGAGGGCATCTTGCAGCTTTTATTTTTCCTAAACATATTTTATATTTATTATAAATAATTTTTTATTCAGCGTTTTATTTAGTTAGGTACTTGATAAAAAAAAACCGATAAGAAATGCCCTCCATAATATTATTATACATATTTTATGATGTTTTATTATATCTACAAATTAAGGTCTTAAATAGTTGTAAACATACATGATGTATTTACTACATAACAAAGTTGGGTAGTAACAAATTTTAAAGTTACGATTTTTGACAATTTTTAACTTTGTTATTTCGTTAAAATTTAGGTTATTTCTTAAAAGTTATATATTAATTTCTTTGTTAAAATGGTCTTGCTTTTTTTTTTTTGTATTAATTTTTGACGAAAATACCGTATATTGACTTGAATATCATTAATAGATAACAAAACGGGTATGTGGTTTTTGGGATACCCGCAGGAGTCTCGTGTAATAAGTCTAAATATTAGAGTACAAAACACGTGTATGAGTGTAGTTAAGGTAAATTTTTATGTGGATAATTTAACTTAAATTAGTTAAACAATTTGGTTAACTTGCCCAGCTTTACTATATTTGCTTATCCATTCTTTACTAAGAAAAATGGAAAGTTTTAGATCATTTAAAAAAAATATTTGTATATTTTTATATTATTTGATAAATGACGCGGCTAAATTTGTATTACGATTTTATTTTTGGTTTCGGTATGGCGTGATGGGTGCCACCATCACCAACAAGTTATTTTAATTGCATTATCTACATGTGATTAACCTATTGTAGATAAAATAATTTGTTTACTGAAGAATATTGTGTTTATAATGTTAAATTATTAATATTAAAATAAAATAAAAACATAGGTTTTTCAAAATGTTTGGTATTATTTTTTGTAATTTATTTATATGGCAAGTAACTTACAAGGGCGTATTTGATTGAAGTTTTTTTGGAGGGGGTGAGGCCTATTATGTTCTTCAGATTTGTCCTTAAATTTGAATTACCTATCGTTTTATATTTAATGTGACCAATAAACATTATAAATATGTATAATATACCTAAATATTTTTACATCATGTTTAAAAAAAAAATTTTTGGAAATATTTGAATTGTCAGTCTACATACCCGTATTATAATTTTAACAATATTATATCACAACCTGCATACGTTTGTGTACAACATTTATTACCTAGATAATGTTAATAGTTACTGTTCAATAATATAGATAAATTTAACAGTTCTATTGTTTATTAGATAGCATGTATTAACTTATAGGTGTATGTGAAGTATCAAACATAATATAACAGCAGCTTGTTGAATGTGCAGGGAGCGGCTATGCAAGTGAAATTATTTACTAGATATTAATAGAACCAATGAAAAATACAAATTAATTAATTATATCAAAGTGTCGTGAATTTAAGAGTGGCACTTAGTAATTTAAAATGATTGCTAAAGTATTACACTCTAATGTCGTCATTGGTAGAGTTCTCCGAGTTATTATTAAAGGAATTGCAATTTACCCATATATTTTTCTTGTTGTAGATAAGTATACTTACTAGTAGTACTGTACATACTGTCATTTTTCTTGAGATTTTCAAATTGAGATATTTAGAACTATGTAATCTAATGTACCTAACCAGTTATGTACTGAAATCCAAAACGTTATTTTAAATATTAATATTCTCACTTAATAATGTATTTAATTATGTCATTTGTCTTCTATAAAAGGACAGTAGACATATTTTATTTTTATGTCATCGATGTAAAGTACTTTATACTTACCAATTATTTACATGTACGATTAATTGTAATCTGTTGATGAATATTGAAGAGTTTTTAATGGGAATAATAATCGTTAATAATTTTAAATTTAAATTATATTAATTTGTAATTATAAAATAAATTACAACTATCTGTGTTTTTTTGTTTCAAAATTGTTGAACCTCTTAGTATCAAACAAATGTTATTCACATAAATCGGAAAAAAAATTACGCAAAATGCAGAGATTTTCATCAAAATTTAAACTTTGAACGCCTATAAAAAAAATTAAATTTAAATTTGCAAAGACCAATTTCTAATGAACCTATTGTATCAAATTTTCGAGACGTTAAAATTTGTTATCTTCATAAGACAAAGTAAAAACTAGAAAATTTAAAATTGCTACATGTATAATTCAAAAAATGCCAGAATGATTTAAAATTGTACAACGGCTAAAAAGTACTAATAAAAGCATTTAGTAAAAATTTTAGTTCTCTACGATTGTTTTTAACTGAATTACAACAAAAAACAATATCGAAAATAACATAAACCTGTTTTGCATAAAACATTTCCTGTTTTCCCAATGTTGTTAATTTATTATAAAGAAAAATACCAGGACAATAAAAAATTTACCGCTCCCCCCTCTCCCTTATGCACCAACTAGACAACATTTGTAGGTAGAAAAGTTGTTTAAAGACAAAAAAATTAAAAATAAAGAAAGCATGCAACATACTAAAACCGTGACTAAGCTCAGAATCTAAATTTGATACAGTAAATTTATTCGTATATGTTAGAAAAATCACCCCGCAGTTATCAAGATTTTGTTAACCTGTGAACTTGTGTTGTTTTAACCAAATAGCTGATAATTGCAATTTGATTTTAAGTAGGTAGGTATTTATACCAAATTTTTAAGAAAGTATTGCTATTTCCTCGTTTAATTCATATCAAATTTGATTAATAATAATTAACACGTATTTTATAGGTAGTTAATTTATAGGAGATATTAAAATTAATTTTAGTATTGAATAGTACTAGGTTTTTTTTTACAATTTTTTTTTTTTTTTAAATGACGATAATCATTGTTTAGGTTATATAACTAAATGTGCTGTACAAATTGTATAATAAGTAAGATTAAATTTTAAGTTTTATTATAAATGAAAATACAGTATAATAGTATAATTTGTTGAAATACTGGTTAAACAAGATTCTATATAGTCAAATTTTTCATAAAAATGTAGACCTACCTGTTGGTATAAATTAATTTGTATTATGCCGTTGGCTTTAAACAAACAGCTCTTTTGATCGATAATATAATTATAATTTAATTTATATATAAAATTAAAACCGAGAAAAGTATTTATGCTATTTTTTAAACTAATAGTAAGTTCTACCTAACTTTATACATGGAGACCTTTGAAACTTAAAATAATCTCGTATTGTTTTATATTTTAGAATCTAAGCGAAGAGAGATTGTTCGATATAAGTTTTAATTTTTAGTAATTTGTCAGAAGCAAAAAAATGCAAGTGAAATATTATGATTACTTATCGATTCAAAAACTAAAATAAAATGATCGTACTTTGTGCGAGGGTTAAAGATTAAAATAGTCTGATTAGGTAAATTTGTAATAAAATTACTATTGCATTAAACACAAATAAATACAATTTAATTAGGTATTGTTATGGACGTCATGTGGCGATGAATTGAATGGATACCAATTTATATTAAATAACATTACACAGGGAAGTACTAAAAACGTTTGTCATCTTGATGTCTTTCACAAAACTTTTTGTTTTGTTGTTGGATTTAAAATGGAATTGAAGTCGTGTTATATATTATTTATGAATTCAATTTTTTATTCGAGTTTAATTTATACATAATTACACGTGATAATAATATTAATAATACAAATGAACACGTTATTTTGAAATTATTAACCGGAATGATTCATAAATTAATAAAAAAAAAAAATCTTTTATAACTTTTAAAGATGTAAAATAAATTATATTATTATATTTTATAAATCTGGTCGAAACAAGTTTATTCGCGTGTTTTCATTTCCCACCCACTTCAACTCGCATAAACATGTTTTAAATTATAATCCAAACATAACTCGGAAACTTATCAATTTTTTTTTTCATTTTAACTTAATACTATATTATGACATACGTATCTATGATAAATTGATAACTTCTCTGTGGCAAATTGTAATAGTAAATACAGTAAGTTATTGTTATCGAAGAAGTAGGAGGAAGTACTAAGCTTTCTAGGTTAGTTTTACAATATTATGACATGTGCTTTATTTTTCGGAAAATACAATTCTTTGCCAGCAAAAATACGTATAAACTAAAGTTCCACCCAAGTATCTTGTTAGATTGGAGAAAGTACTCTAATAAGAAGTAATTTATTTTGGAAATATCCAGTTCTTAGTCGATTATACCTAATAATAAAATAAATAATACTAATTCTATTGATTGTTTATCATCAAATTAACGTCTAATATATTTTTAACCTTCTAGTTATTATAAAGAAACAAACGATCTATTTTTAAATCATCTTAAATAACGGTATTCTTATGCTAAAGCCTAGGATCATTCGCGAGAATACAACAACCTTGATATAGAAAGTAAATAAATTAGTATTAATATATATTTTTATAAAAACCGAGTCATTAACCCAGTAGATATTTTTATTTTCACGAATTTTTTTTTTTTCTACCAATTAATAGTCGATGACATTGTTCCCAATGCCACTTTTGCTAGATAATGAATATAATCTAAATTCGCGATGTAGGTATATTTATATTATTATTTTTATTGGTCAAGGTAAACATTAACTTTCACTAATCTAACCAGTAACCACGTACCATTGCCGTTCGATCATCTTGTTCAGTATGGTTGCTGTCTGCGTGACGTTCATTTCATTAAAATAAGAAAGAAATATGTAGTGATTTGTGATAATTAAAAATCATTAATTTTTTCTTTATTATGTTGTATTCGTGTAGACAGTAGAAATAACGATCACGGTATGAGATCCAAATCGTTACAAGATTTGCCTGAAGCAAGTACTAGCACAGCCGTGCCAACACGTAAACGACGCACACCGCGATTTTCCCTGCGTCGATTTTTGTATTCAAATACGTTTTTGGCTAGGCACTTGGGAAGTTCGCAAAATGGTAAACGTCGCACTATTATTACTACAGGTATGTTTGTACTATATCATGTTTTGTTCAACGTTTCTCAAACTTTTTAGTCAGCGGAGCTCTAAGTGTTTATAAAAAGTCTAAAACCCAAAACTGTCGGTTAGAACATTGAACTTTAATACTTGGAAATACTATTAATAGTATAAATTATTAATTATTATTTTTAGATGATACGACCCGAGTAATACTATAGGTAGGTATCTATCTAAATTAACTATTAATAATATTTAGTTTGATTTAATTTGGATGTGTTGATGTTCCCTCTTAGATTACTCTTGCGGAGCACAGTTTGAGAATCGTTATTTAATCTATTTCCTAGCAATGTAATAAAATATATAAATAAGTAAAAAATGAAAATGGGTAGTCAATTTTGGAAATTATTTCAAGATAAAATTAAAGCAATATCAAAAAATTAAAAAATCACTTTTGGAGACTAGAAGATAATTGTATTCAGTGCTTCCCTAATAAAGTGCATCTACCTTCCCTAACCCTAATTAGTTAATATAAATAGTTATTAGTTATGAATTTTGTAACATCTAGATAGTCTAATATTGCTTTTTATGAAAATATTGTAATGTTTTAACTTTTATTAACATATAGTATTTTAATTTATTGTTTAGTATACTATCAATTTAAATTAAATTTTGTTTAAGGGTATTTGTAGGTACTGTCAAAATGAAATTAGGATAAGTTAAATTTTGATTTGTATCTACACCTTTTTTTTTCTTCAAATTTAAGCACTTTTCATAAATATATATTGAATTTGATAGCATTATTTTATTGAATTATAAAATAATCGGATATAAATATTGGATTTAGGTATGACACAAAATAATCGAAATTACTGATTAGTGTTAAACAACTCATAAACTAGTAATAGGTATATTTTTCTCCAAATTAACTTCTGCTGATTAATCTTACTGATATACAATAATTTAATATTAGTATATTTTTTCTTTAATTTATTAATCCAAGTGAATCTATAGAAAATATGAATATTTTAGTCATTCATTGTTTGCTTATATCATAATTCATTACCATATAAATTTATTTCCTGATTTTATAATTATAAGAAAACTACTATATACTGAAACTAAATTAATTATAGGTGGTCCCAGCAAAGCAGATGTAAATGACTTTGAAAAAGCTCCTTTAGGATTTGGACAAAACTGTACAAGTCCAAAAAAGACTACACCAGTAGTTTGTACAGCCAAAGTAAGTTGGTTACCATAAAGGTTTTAAATAAAAGTTGAAATATTTTTTTTTTTTTTTACTAGTTCTATCACATATACATTCATAAAAATAATATTAAACTTTGTACAATTTGATAAGGTCGAATAAAAATAAATGTGATTTTACTCTAGATTTGTTTCCATTTATTTTTATTTTCATGTGCTGTTTTTGCAAATGTATAACATACATCTTAAAGCTTATTATTTAAGCTAAACTTCATATTTTGCTAAAACTGAAATATATTATATATTTTATGAAAAATTAAAGCAAAATTCTTTATTATCTAAATTCAACAAGACAATACAATGTAGACACTTAATTCATAATATCACGGAAATAAATATTCTAAAATAAGATATTGTCTGATACTATTAATTATATGTTAAATTAATTTTTTTTTTTAAATTAAGTACATAACTGTCAGTTCGTTATTATGATGGCTAAACCTTGAACAATCAAGGTCTTAAATCATCATAATTTGTGTATTGTATATTATATTATATTATTTATTTGTATAAAAATGATTAATAGTAAAAAGTTTTAAAAATGATTTTTAAATCTCTTAATAAGTATTTTAAACTATAGCTTATAAACAATAAAACATATTAGTATTTTTAGGCACAATTAATTAATAATTTTGTTTTATATTATGTTCTTAATAAATATTTTACTATTACTTGTAGGTTGGTTTACCAGTTGTTGATGGTTTAATAGAGTGTCCATTATGTCTAACCAAATTTGATGAAACTAATTTTGCCAAATTATCTACTTGTAATCATCGTTCCTGTTTTGATTGTTTTAAACAATATTTACGTATAGAAATATGTGAATCACGAATATATATCACCTGCCCGGAGTGTACTGAGCCTATGCATCCAAATGGTATCTATTAATAAAATTTTCCTCTTTTTTTGCAATTTGTTATCTTGTATGGTAAATATGTATTTCTTTTTGTCTAGACATACGAAGTGTACTTAACAATCCAGCTTTATATGAAAAATATTTAGACTTTTGTGTACGGAGGTTGTTGGCAATTAATCCACATACTAGATATTGCCCTTCACCAGACTGCAGGTAATTTTTCAAAGTATTCCAGCACAGTTCAGTTCATTAATCTAACTAATATATAATTAAAATACTTTTCTACAAATTGTACTTTGTTATTTCTAAGACTTATCAAGTATTAATCTAATTTTATTTCAGCTATGCTGTTATAGCTGCAGGTTGTGCCAGTTGCCCAAAACTTAAATGTGAACGTCCTGGTTGTGATTCGTATTTTTGTTACCATTGCAAAGCTGAATGGCATCCTAATCAAACATGTGATTCTGCTAGAGCAAAACGAACATCAAATTTAAGAACTTCATCTATAGCTTTTAGTATAGATTCACAGTCACGTAAGAAGTGTGATAAATATTTTTAATTTGCTATGTAAAACTAAAAACTATTTACATTTTTAGGAGAAGACATTAAACCATGTCCTCGCTGCCAAGTGTTAATAGTAAAAATGGATGATGGCTCATGTAACCATATGACTTGTGCAGTTTGTGGAGCTGAATTTTGTTGGTTATGTATGAAAGTAGTTAGTGATTTACATTATCTTAGGTAAAGAAATTTTATTGAATATTTTTATATTATTTTTTAATGTACCTATAGTATTCATTAAAAATTTTTAATTTTAGTCCTTCTGGTTGTACTTTCTGGGGTAAAAAACCATGGTCTCGAAAGAAAAAACTTTTATGGCAGTTGGGTACATTAATAGGAGCTCCTGCTGGAATCGGTTTAATAGCAGGAATTGCAATACCTGCAATAATAATTGGTAATTAAAACTTAATTATTTTATCTATTTTAATATATTCATTGTGAAATGTTTATAATTATTGTTATAGGTGTTCCTGTGTGGACTGGGCGAAAAATGTTTACTCGTTACAGACATTCAAGTCGATTAAAACGGAACATTGCAATTGCTGGTGGTGTAATAGCAGCGGTAAGTGTTGAACTAAATCATTTTTATTTATTTTGTATGGTTTTAATAGAAGTTATAGATAAATATCCAATATTTTTGTTGAACAACACAGTCTCTTAAATTCATTTTTCTTTTATATCTTCCTTGTAGTTATTACACATTGATTTGATACTATTCTCGATTTATAACTACACTTGGTTATTTACTTTGACTTAACTTATTTGAAGGTTTTAAATTAAAAATGAATTATAGATACATGTATGACTAAATTATTTAAGAAATGTTAAAAAAAAAATATTTCTATTTGTTTACTATATACTTATCAGTCTTTGTCTCTAACCTCTTACTTGAGTTTTATATTAGAAAGCATTTTTAACAATTTGTCTGCCATTATTTCCATTTATAAAATCATTTAATTTGAATAATATGCTCAGTTCTTGACATTATATGGTATTAAAGTATGATATATTATTTTTTTTGTATTAGTATTTTTGAATTAAAAAAAATTCATAGAAAATTATTAATATCAATTATTTAAAATCAATAATGTTTATTTCTATATTAATTAGAATCACATAATACAAATAGTTTGGACAGCACCGTTACATTAATTTAGGCAACACAATTTTAACAAGTTAAAAATTTAAAGAATCAGTAAAAACTGGTTTTAAAAAGAGAAACTTTTAACATGTTTATACAATTGTCTTGAGCTATAGGATCTATTAATAAATGTATTAATTTGTATACCATGTTGAAAGTTATGCTAAAATATAAGCCTTTTAAGTACATAAGATAAAATCCATGTGTTTGATTGAGTTTTAACAAATTTTTTCTAATTTTAATATAAATATTGATTCTTAATATTTAAAGTAAGTCTAATACCTTAAGTGTTATCTGAATTTTTCAGAACTAATATTGAAACGTAACAGTGAAATAAAATAATTAAATTAAAATGTATGTTATTTCTATAATATATAGTGTAAAAGCTCTAAATTTATTACTTGAAATGGAGAAATAAATTATAAACAAGTATAAATTTATATAAATACTATGCTGAAATTTCAGTTAGATGTCTGTTGAAGATTTCTTCGGCTTGTAGATCAGTCAAAAGGTCTAGCAATCTTTGTTCTGTTTCATCATTGCCTAAAGCAACATCCACTGATCCTATACATAAAAGTACTGCTAACAACTTTGATTCCTTCATGTCTTCGTCCAAATCATACCGGCTGTATCTGAGTTTTCCTTCTATGTCTACACCCATTTTATTTGCATGTGTCGTTAAAGCTTCCCAGTAAATATCTACTAATTCGTTTGAATGATTCCGTCTGGTTTCTGTTGACAAACTGCTTACCAGCAAAAGTGCTACATCATTGGTTGGTCTACTGTAAGATATCATCTGCCAATCTAGTATAACACATTGATCGTGTTCTCCGAACATTAAATTGTTGCACCAAAAGTCTGTGTGTGTCATCAATCCCATGGGTTCTTTAGGTATCATTAACGATCCAATTATTTGTTTAGTGACACGGCAAAGAGATCTTAGTGTATTAATTAATGAATCGTATTGAGTCCCCTTTGATCGCAGGAAAACATGTAGTTGTGGCATACCTCGCTCAACGAGTGCTTGGTAAGATAGTGTAGCACGGGATGTTTGAAACAAAAATGGCCAATGTTCAGTGAGCAGCCCTTGTTTAAGTTTTAACGCAAGCGATGTGGCATGTATTCTAGCTATTGAACGTAGAGCAAGTTTTGCTTCGGTGTAGGTCAGTCCAGTGGAAAAATTAGCTGCCGTATAGCCGCGTTTGGATAGGTTTTCTAAAACGAGCATGGACTCGTCTTTTCCACTGGCACTCATCCCAGCAAAGTAACATTTGGCCACTGGCATATCTCCGATTGTTGACCGATAATTCTTTGGTAGCGCTTCTTCTTCAAGGCTTCTTAACTCAAATAATACCTATAATAAAATAAATGATAATTTAATAATTAAAAATGTTGAGTACAATGTTTGAGATAATATATATAGGTTGATGGTATTGATTGTCAGTTTTATTTTCATTTTTATTATTTACCTATACTTTTATAAGCTTGCAGTGCACAATATTATTCAAACTAACATGTTAAAGAACTTGACAACTAATTATTGAAGTTAAATTGCAAATTTTTAATATGGTTTACACGTACTTATAAAAAAAAAAAAATTGATATGTACACATATTGAGTTATACTATTGTGTATAAAATAAAAGTATTGTACTATAATATTTCAATGGTTTGTTGTTTTGCCTAAAAATATAATATTGTTTATTGTAGTCGTCAAAAAATATCCTTTCTAAATGTATTAATTAAAAGATTCGTAATAGATAGTAAATATTAACAATAAATTTACAATTAAAGAAAAGTGTGTTAATTTAATCTTATCGGCAATATATTATTATTATTTATCCAATCAGTATAACAGTAATCACACTATTGTTTCTTCTGTTTTTTATTAGCGTTTAAAAATACCAAAAAAATCGGGAATCCTATTGTTTCAATATTTTTTTTTTTTTACGTTTATTATTAAAATTGATAGAACCTCTGTTTAACTTTTAGGTTTTTTTTTTCCCTCTCGGCTGGCATCATAATTAATATTTTGCGATGATAATACATAATAATAATTAGAAGCGTAATAAAAAAAAAAAAAAATATCAGTCGACAACTCTTGAAGGGGGCGGAGGGGTCCGGGTTTACAATACTTCAGGGTCGCGTGCGGTTTGCCGATGTCAACAATGAACAGATAGAGACTGTACGTGTATTATATTCTAATCGTTCGCCATTTCCTTGACTGGAATCCAAAAAAAGAAGCGTATATGCGACAGCCTACAATAAATTATTAAATGATCGAAACAAAAATGGTCAAGGTCTAACGCGCGCACGGCGGACGTTAGCCGTGACAATAGATTTACAACGCGTGAAACCGAACAATTCTTTTGTGTGTTTAGGTACCTGGTTCCTGTCCAGAAACATCAATATAAAAAAATAAAAAAACATTGCCCGGATGGTGCGAAAAATGATTACGATAATTATTTAACCGGTGAAAATGTAATTTTTCAAATTCGACTTTCTATCAAGTCAATGTTAGGTACGTTTGAACCGAGTATACATGGGTATATAAGAATTTTAGTCCGATACCTTAAAGTCGGCCATTTACTGACAGAATCGAAAATTAAAGTTGTCGTCTCTAATAACTTTATCCGTCGGAGGATTTTATTATACAAATGTTTTATTAAAATCCGATTTTATACGTGATAACCTTTTACGTAGAACTAATCGATTTTTGTCTTCGTAAAATCACCTCGCAGAATTATTGGATAATTCATGAAACAATAGTGTGTATAAGAGGGTGGGTGGTGGAGGAGTGGTGTAGTGATGTGCGAGGGAGTGGTGTCGTATTATTAGTGTATATACGGGTCATGTGCGTACAAGGCGAGGAAGGGGACCCACCGTGTTGTAAAAGTGCACTTCTCTGTAGTCGAACTGGGCCTCGAGTACGAACGCCCGGGAGTACGGTTCCTGCGGCAGGCTCTTGATGACCACGTCCAACGAGTTCGTGCCCGGCACGCCGTGCACCGTGTACACAATGTGCACGGCCACTATGGAACTGAGTACATTGTGCGGGTCCGACACGGCGGGCGTGGCGACGGTCCGGTCGCCGATCACGGTCACCGCGTCCCGCGGCTGGTCGATTAGCCGGCTGATGACGCCCGACAGCCACTCCGGGTCGGCCGGCAACGGTTGACGTTTGTCATCGCCGGTGGCTGCTGCTGCTGCTGACGACGACGAAGACGACATAACTTGCCGCGACTAATGCTATTTGATAGACTTCTGCCGCAGACGATATTACGGACTACGTGCGCACCGACGTCTGACCGTGTGTACGGGTACGACACAACAACGTCGGTCGAGGCGCACGAGCGTTACGGAATCGGCGGCTGCGTGTGTGTGTATCGTATCGTATTCGAGTCGACGACCCGCATCCTCTTGGCCTCCCCTAACCCCCCGCGACATAGTTTCGGCCGCCTCCCCCCGTCCCCCATCCCGTGTACAGATCGCAATCTCCTCCTCGCTTCCTCTCCACGCCCTACAATACGGTCTCCCTTCTGCAGTCTCCGTCACTTTCTCCCTGCACTCGCTAGCGCGCTCTCTATCCCTCTCTCTCTCAGCGCCCGTTCTCCTCTCTTCTCCTCTTTCTCTTCTGCTCTCCCGCGCGCGGTTGTCATGCGTCCTGGCGCGCCCCGCGAGAGTTGCGTACCTACGTCATCCGCGCCACTCATCAATACTACTGGCGCTGGCCTAGTGTAGCACAGTCGAGTATAATTTAAGAGTAGACGCGAACACCGAAATTCATAAAAAAAAATTTAAAAAAATACTACGGCTGTACAACAATGATAATATGCATAGCATTATAGAAACGTATAGTGTTGAGGTGCGTTCGAAACGACGAGAAAGAACCTATTGAAAACGTACTTGATACTAATAGGGCACGAAAACGCAATAAACATTGAATACCGCCGTCCGAATACTTTTCGGATGACGTATACCTATAGTATAGACTAATTATTAATTATTAATATAAGTTAATGTAAATTAATAATTGAACTTGTCTTAAGCTGAAACTGATCCGTTCCGGCCGACGTAACATTATGATATAATTGTAAAATTAATTTAATATTGATTTTTCAAACAAATAGTAATACGTATACCTGACACCCCTCCCCACCATTTAAAAACATACACGGCATGCAACAAAGAGAGCAGACGTAGTTTTGTATTGGACGGTATAGATGAGTAATTCAATGTATGTCAACGATATGTTATTGCTAATGAAAAACGATATTTCAGTTAAAAGTAATCGCGAAGACCTGAAATGTTCACAGAATATTAATATTAGCCCTTAACTAACGGCGGACAAATTCTCACAATATTCTGGCCGTTTTTTGAACTATTTATAGGCATTTTAATTTTTCTATTGTTTTTATGTGAATAACATTTGTATAAGATGCACATATCAAAAATTGTTTTTCACAGTGATAATGAAAGAAGTTGAGCGTATGTTATTCTAATACATTTTAATGAAAATCGTAAAAATGACAGCATTTTAAAACATGATTAACTAACTATACTTTGCTCAGAATCATTTTTCGTTAGCGATGATTTATCGTTGCGTACATGTATAAATTAAATTTCCCGCTATACCTTCCCAACTTCCCTATCTACAACAGTGGCTACAAAGTAATTATCCACCCGTGGTGCGAAATATGTGCTTCAGTATTTTTTTTTTTTTATGATTGTTAGAATAGGTAGGTATCATTGTTGTCTGCTGTCGGACGACGGATTGTATTCACAATGGCGTGTGCCCCGTGTTGTGCGTTTGTGAATACAAATTAAAACAAAATATAGCTCGAAGAATTCCGAATTATTATTATTAATTTTTTTTGTAATTATAGGTGTATATTGTAAGATTTGATTGTCGTTTGATTAGTGCCAGTGGCGCCGAAGTCGATTTTAATTTGTCCAGCGAAGAAAAGCGAAATGGCAACTGCACTCTCGTGACCCCCACACACAATGTCGCCATTGTTTTCATTTCGCGATCAAACTCAATGTCTTTTTGCTAATTACACTTGGGGAAGCGTTAACACGACTGGTTCTAATTCGATAATATTAATTAGCAGGAAATTTGATTAAATTCTTCCAACATCTCTGTCTTTGTCCAAAAGATGACGTATCGTCCGATGTTTCTCGTATATGAATTATTCAAAAACGTAATTATATAATTTTTACGACTACTGCCACCGTCATAAATCCTATATACGTATTTTTATTACATAAACGTATTTTGAGCAGGGTTGTATTTAGTCTGCCTTGTAGAAGGGGGCAATTTGATAGTTCACGGGATTGAGGTACAGGATAATCAGAAATTATTATCATAAACATTAATTAACAGGATTTTAGGCTATTGAATTAATGATTTTCCTTCTATCGTGATTTATTTGGCTTGTGGAAAACACTAGTATCCGCGGGTTTTAAATATTTTTGCCGCGCCTCAAAAATTTGGTGCCACCTGACAATTATTGTACTTGTCGTATTCATCTAAATGAATCCTGGGTTATTATGCAATTAATGCGGCCCGTACACGTAATATAAGACGGTCACTTGCAATTCGCATACACATCACAAATAAGAATTTCCGTTGGTATGCTATAATATTTTTTCTTTTCCTATATACGGATATATATGTGTTACTTTCAGGGTAGGTCGTCGAATATTTTATCTATCGTACAAATAAGCCAATACCGTCCTATTCTAGATTGGTTTTTTTTTATCGCGGAAACTGTTTTATTTTATGGAAAAATAATAATAATAATAAACACACTTGAAAACATATCAGTACCTACCTAGTTTAAGACCTTGTAATGATTATTTTATTCCCTAAAAGTATAATTAAACATTTTTTTTTTTTTTTTTCATTGAACTTATATTATATTTAAAAAAAGGAATTTTCGTTCTTGAACATTTTTATTGTAATATTGGTTATGTTCATGTAGATCGCAGTTAGGTCTTTATTACTTTTTAAAAAATATTATTAACATAAACAAAATACAATTTTACCATAGAAAAATATTGATGATGTCTAATGACAGCATTTTTTAAATTGAAAATAATCTATTTTATTATAATTTATTATGCTTATTTTTTAACAATTAATTTATGTTACTCGCTGCATTCACATAGTAATGTTTTAATATTCCTAGGTTTTTGCCTATATCATGAATCAATCAGTGATACATACTATGACATTGCACCTTTAATTATAAAAACATTGAATTTGCTCTATTTACCTTAAATTCTGTTAAATTGTCTTTAAATTATTTCATGATTTTAATTGAATAAGAATGTCAGTTTTTAATATCTGTAATCTGTATGCATACAGTCATAAATATATTATTATTTGCATAGTTGATTGCTGCACCAGTCATGGCCAGTTTAGCTGTTGGTATAGGAGTGCCAATATTATTGTTCTATGTTTACGGTGTAGTTCCAGTATCTCTGTGTCGCTCAGGTGGGTGTGGAGTTACCACATCTTCTAATGGAGTACATTTTGATTTTGAAGAAGAGCACAGTGCTCCTAAAACTGTTAGTGCTGATTTCTTCACAACTCCTGGTATGTAAAAAAACTAATATATTTATATATTTATAACGTGTATGATCATTATTTCTTCATTTATAGATGGTGATACTGTTAGTCACGGTGCTGAAATCGGTAATCCTTCAATTGGAGAACCATCATTCTGGAATTATTGGGAAGGTGAAACTGCATTAGGACAAGATGCTGATCGAGAATCAGCTAGTACTATTGCATTAGCTGGTAGTTTATTAGCTCAAAAGTAATTATTTCCATAACAAACAAAATAAATGTACACTGAAAATGTATTTAACCTAAAAATTGAAAAATCATTGAATATTAAATCTATATATATTTTTGTATCTACTATAAAATTTAATTAAAAAGTAAAAATTCAAATTAAAAGCTATAAACTTTTAGTGGAAATAAATTAGTATTATTTCTATCTATATTCTACATTTATTTATTAGTTTGGTTTTATTTTTTTTGTGAAGTTTATAAATTTTCAGTCTAATATTCCCCAGTTTTCTGTACCTAATTAAATTAAATTATGTTACAAAAGAGTTGACAATAGTGAGACGGCATCAATGCGTTCAGGCCAAAAAACTTCTACTGATGTGGTTGATGAGGTACAATCACAGTCACAACAACCTCTCAATTTGTCTCTAAGCTCTTTAGAAGAACTTACTGCTGGTCTCATGCGTCGTGTACTAGGAAACGGTGATGAAACTGATACTCCAGCAACAGCGATTAGATCACGTTCCAATAATACTGAAGTTCGTTTTGGAAATACTGTCAGTATTATTACTCCTCCAGTGATAGATCCCCATCACAATTTTTCACCATTCAGGTAAATATTTTATTATGGTTAAAATTTATAAATACTAATGTTTAATTGAATTTTTCCAGAGGGTTTGTACAAAATTTGCTATGTATAACATCAAGTGAAATGTCAACAAGCTCATAATCATATTATATATGTATATATATACCTATATATATATAATATGTTTTAACAGTATGAAATTAAACTATTGACAGAGCTATATTATGCTCTAACTTAAACTGGTCTTTCTATTTTGTTTTGATATTATCAATAAATTATTATTTTCGTGTTTTTACAATTAATAATAAATATGTTATATGTTACATATATATTTATATATGTTACAATTAAATTATTGAATTAGTTAGTTTATGAAATAACTAGGTAATTTATAAAAATAACTAAAAAGTATAAGGTATATTAAAAATACAAATACATATTTATGAAATTTACACTTCATTTAGTTATTAAAGTAGTCATTCCCTTTGTTCACACTGTTATTAAAGAGTTATAATTTAACTGCCCAATATAATAATAAATTAGACATCATTTTTGTTGCCAACACACAATATATATTACATTGGTTGTGTACGTTTATTGTGTTGTGTTGATACACTATTATCAAATATAATAACTTGTATTCAAAATGCCAATTGCAAATGTTTAATAGTTCGTATAAAGTTTTTCAATGTTCATTCTCAACTTTATCATTTTAAATGTTATTAAATAGGTGTTCTTTATCATGTATCATAAAATGTTTAACATAAACACTTGTTGGTAAGAAAACCATTTACCTACCTAAATGCCACAATATAAAATTAATAATAATATTTAACGTATAAAATATATTAAACAAAATTTCTGATGTATTTTCATTTATATGTATATTTAATGAATATTAATGTATGTTATTTGAATACTAATGTATATTACTTTAATGGAAATTAGTAGGTCATTCACAAACTACTTAGTTATTTCATAAAATAATGTCATTCAACAATTTAATTGTAACATACCTAATTTTTCCTTTAAAGCGACTGTGATCATCACTGGGGTTTTTATTATAACAATTTTTTCTTTGTTACAATGCATTTATTATTATAACAATCTACTGTAATTTTACAGTATGAAAATTGTGTATTGTACAGAGAAAATAACATAGGATTGGTTACATTTTTCAGTAACTGTGTTTTAATTTAAGATTAATTAATGCATTATAGTTAATAATTAAAATGCCAAAACATAAATAATTGTGTTATTTACTTGCCCCAGATTTATGTTTTAAAATTAATTTAAATTGTAAGTACCTATTGTAATCTTTTTTTAAAAAAAAAAAAAACCTCATTCCTATCATATTTGTTATGTGTATTTAGATATATAATACTTGCAGTTGAAACAATAAACTGCCAGAAAAAATTATGCTTGCGCATTTAATTTTTTTGTATTACCTAAATAATTTTAATTATTATGTTATCATTTTAATTTTTATGGTCTACTTAACATAGTATTAAATGGTTATTAAGTATATTTCTCAAAAGTCAATTGAAATTGTTAATTGTTGATGTATATGCAAATGATTTGTTACTTTATGCCCGGTTCACACGACGCATAGTACTTGTCACTTGCTACTGATGCTACATGTCATTACTAAATAGAACTTGGTTATTTCACTCACACTATTTTTATAGTTTACACAGAAGGAATTAGTGCGAGTGACAAGTACTACGCATCGTGTAAACCAGACATTAGAAAGTAGTCAAATTATGTTATACACATAAATTAAACATGGTTTATTTATGTATAAACCATGTTATACACATAAATTTAGTACAAATAGTATACCAGTATACCAATCGGGCATGGATCCAGAGCAATATCATAGGGGTTGGGGAGTAGATATTGTTATAATACCTGTTCAAATATCAATGAAACATAAAAAACTTCTAAAACTAGTAATTAGTAATTACACTTTAAAAATAATGTAAGTTGGCAGTGTTATAAACTATTAATATTTTATGGCAACTAAAAATGAATTACTATTTACATTTTAATTTAGTCACCACCATTTATATTGCATATAAGATTTCAGGGAGGAGGACAAAACTCTGGACCTCCCCCAAATGTAAATATGTCACTGCAGTTTAATAGTATAATTAATAATAGTATGGAAAAAACATTAAAATGTGTATAAAAAAAAAAATAATTACCATGATTATTTTAAAATTTAAATTTTAGATAATTTATTATATAAATTCAAAGTATTGAGACAATTATTATTCTTTTAAATGTTTAAACATTAAATAATTTATATAGCTAAATTGCTTTAACTAGGATCTTTAACTTTAATCATACTACATTAATTCATGTAATTAGTGCATGTTTTAAGTATGCAACAGTTGAAACATGATGATTTCAAATTATTAATAAGTAGAATATTTTTCAGTGAATGTCTGATTTTTCTTATGTAATGCTATTGATTTTATAAAACCAATGGTTACGCTATTTTTTTCTCTACACCATTCTAAAATGTATTTTCTATTGTTGATTCAACCGGTGGTGTGGCAAAGACTGGTTTTTGAGGCTTGTTCCTCAACGAAAATTGGTAGGTGAGTCATGAGTGGTTAAAGTTGTTGACTCCAGAATCATGAAAAACAGTGAGTTTGTTGTTAACTATAAAAGTTTATTAAGTACTAAATTAGTCATAAGAGTGGTGGTGATCGGTAAATACTAAAAGACAATATTTCGGGGTCTTGCATAATAAAATATCCTCTACACGCCACTGGATTTTCAATAATAAAATATTGCCTATTGGTATACCCATTCACACTATTCTCAGTAATCTCCATAATTATAAACATATTTTCATTTTCTAGTGCTTAAATTGTATGTACAATAAAACTACTTTATTATTACTACTATATGGAAACCTTAGTGCTATAATTTATCATATATAATGTATATAATTATTAGTTATTACAGCTGGGTTAAATTAGTTAAAGAAAAAAAAAAAATGACAAACATTACTTTTGGGACTAATATAATTCAAGTTGAGTTTTGTGTTTTAGGGGATTCTATATACTTTTATGATATGTATTTTCAATTGGCAATTGTACATTTGATTCCGAATTCAATTCAATATTACCTACCGGTTTTGACAATTTTTTTTTTTTTTCTACTGTTTGATTATTATGTTTTACTGAGCCATTGTGGTCGTTTATTGGGCAAGAAACGAAAAGATTAAATGACAAATACCTATTGCAATTTTGTATTATTCTTTATCAGTATTTTTATCATTAGGATTGTCTATAATAATTTTACTCAAGGTCGCCAACAAAACAAACATCCTTGAACATAATATTTCAAGTTCAGTTATTGACAGCCAAAGTTGTAGTCTCGGTTCGTGGTTAGGAGGAATAACCCGGGTAACCGTACTGACAACTGAACGTGCCCTACATTCTTGTTTCGTCGTACTGTGAAATCACTGCGTTCTCCGTTTGTGAGGTTATATTCAAAAAGTTATCAACAGCCGTACAAGTAACCGATAATAATTGATACACAATTCATTAAAAGTGTTTCTAGACGATTGTGGACGTCTTGTGTAATTATTTTGTGTAATTGTAATCCATTCGTAATTATTTCAAATTCGTATTCCAGACGCTGACTACATTCTCCGAGCGGTGCACGTAAGTTTAATTCATATTACTGTATTTTTCCATAAAATTATTCGATTTACCATTAATATTTTTTGTTTGATTTTATCGAATTGTTGTTGTAAGTCTACATTATACATTTATTGATTTTTCCGACTGATGTATGAAATAAAATTAAATTGAAAAATGTTGAACGTGGCATGATCCCTTACTGTCCGTTTTATAACCATTATGAACTGTATTGACTGTTTGAAATATTCTTTGGTGTTTGTGAATTATCGCCAATGGCCACGTGTTAAATGGGTTAGGCAGTAAGTAGGTAATTCGTACAGAGAATCATTGTGACAAGGAATAGAATGCTATTGAAAAATGGCACGTATGGAATTCATAGAGAAAACAAAATAAAATAATGTGTGTATCTAAGAGGTACTCTAAACTATGGAGTGGCGCCTCTCATGCATAGCAGAACTGCATCTCCGTCACATTTTATGATTAGATAAGCTCTCTTTTAGCATTTTGTTATACATTCATAAATCGAGGAAGAAAACTTATTGATCCAACCTTGTGCTTCTTCCCTAGATGTGTATATACATATTTTTAAATAATCAATATTGTTCTAAAATTCATTTCATTTTGGTATTCAAAATGGTAAATGATAAAATGGTTATCTAAAACATAAATTGTAATATTAAGAGGATGGCACACCCGCATCCACTGTCTCAGTCTTCAAACTAATGGGCAACGTTGCAATGTTAAAAGTCTAATTTCAATCTAAACACCACAATTTACATTCTAAGTAGTGTAATTTTACTATATGTAAAATTACATTATATGTCTTCATATCATGTAAATTAACTTTGTATTTTGTCAATCTTAATTGACACAATTATTGATACTACTATTATTACTATCGATATTATAATTCTTAAAAATAGTATTAATAATACGCATAATCAGTTATTAATTATCATGTCAGCAAAATTAATAGTTGTATTTCTATTAGTAAGGTCATCGCTTAAATATTTATGATATGAAATATGTCACCGTTAATAGATTATTGTATTTCATCCAGTGGTATCATTTGCAAAGTGCAAGGTATACAAATGCATCCCATGAAATGTTTAATGTGTAGATGTGTAATTGCATAGAATTAATAGAATACAATATTTTAGTGATTATCACATAGACATCAAACTTCTGTTAGTTTAATAATGTTATAATTGAGAAAGTGAGTTTTATTTGGAAATGTATTAATTTCGTATTTAATATGCTATGCTAGAGTCATAGATTTCGGTATTGATTGAAATTTTCAATATTGGTTTTGCACCTCTTGATAAAATGTGGAATGACGATCCTAATTCATCTAATTTGAGACCTGCCGCCCAATATAATATTTTTGTCTAATTTTCCTTGGAATAATAGAGGTTACAAAATATTATAATAACTATAGAGCAGTTTGTGAATAATTATTATTTGTCATATAACATGTACAAATATAACAAATATCAACTTATATAAAATAAAATACATGTTGCCATTGTTCCTATTTCTAGCTAATGTTTTTATCAGTAAATTTGAAATATTATTTAAAAAAATGACTAATTTTGATTAGGTAACATGTCTAATATTTTCACTATAATTGATACAAATTTCACCTACCTATAAGTGGGAAATAGAAGGAAAATTTCTTTTTATAGACCTTCCTTATTTAGATAGATTTTTAGTAGATATATTCTAATAAGTTAACAGCAAGCACAATTATGAATTTGTTATTGTTAACAACACTAATAAAGTTTTATAAGTCTATAGATAAACTTTTTTTTTTTTTTGTAGGTGTCCGGTTGCATATGTTATCTTGGACGGCATTAATGCCTTAATCTGTTTAATACTGTTCACAATAATTTTGTTACCAAAAAACCTATTTACTTTTATTATATGGGTAACATTTTTTTTTTTTTTTTTTGTGGAGTTTAAAATATCACAATATTTCTATAGTCTTTTGTATATAATAAAGTGTTATATACAAATAATAATTATTATAAAGTGCTAATGACATTTTGATTACTCTTTAAACTATACTAGAAGGAAACAGTTGTTATAAGAATTGGCGAAATTGAGGAGGAGGAAGCATGCATAAAAGGAGTAAGATATGGTTGTACTTTCTCACCTAGTATATTTAATGCATATACTCAAGAGGCAATTGACATAACGAGAGAGAAAATACATTTAGGGGTAAAGTTGTAAATGGCAGGAAAATTGATTCGGTTTGCGGATGATATAGCAGTAATAGCTGAAAACAAAAAAGAATTGCATAGGATGCTGAGGTGTATGGAAAAACACTGCTCAATGAATTAAATACGAAAAAGACTTAAGTCTTTGTATGTAGCAGGAACAGTAATATAAGGGTATAAAAACATCTATAAGATAATAGAACAAGTAGATGAGTTCACATACTTGGAATGCATAATAAGTGAAGTTGGCAGATGTAAAAAGGAAATAATAAAACAAATATGCCAAGTTAAGATAAAATTTAATAAAAAAGGAGGGCTTTTTATTCCAAGTATTATCAGCATATACATCAGGAAAAATCTTCTGGAGATGTATGTATGGAGTATAACGCAGTATGGTAGCAAAACATGGACAAATGCCAGAGAAGGATAGAAGCTTTTGAGATTTAGGGTTCCAGAAGAATGCATAAAATAAGTTGGACGGATATGGTAACAACGAGGAAATATTAGAAAGAATTTCTGAGTGAAAAACTCTATAGAGTTGTATCAAGAAAAGAAGAAATTAATGGATTAGACATGTTCTGAGACATAGTGGATTGCTGGGAAAATTGTAGAATATAATAACTATAGGGGATGGCCACAGAATGAACTATATGCGACAAATAATGAAGGACCAGGGATGTAATTCTTACGAAGAAACAAAGAGAAAGGTGATTAACAGAGAAAAATGGATAATTGCTTCAAACCAATATCAGGATTAAATACTAAAGAGAGAATGATATTTTACATGTCCATTATTGTAACTAATTTAATTTTAGGCAAATTTATGGGTCCTTTATAGTTTATATAGAACAATAATTCAGACCTCTATAATTATGCCTACTAATCTGTATAATATAATTGACCATTTTAATTTTGTTATTATTATATAGGTATTATCATTTTTGTTTGTTTTAATTAGATTTTATTTTTAAACAAGATATTGCTCGGAGAATAAAACAATTAAACATACATAAATCTCGGCAAAAATTAGGTTACCCAGTAAAAAATGATTTGATAGTTAACATAGAAAAAGCTATTTTATTTGAAATTAGATATGTCATCGTCTACCCTTTTAACATGTTGTACAAATATAAAAAAATGTTAACAACTATTTTATACACTAAAAATATATGTAAGGTATCAAGTTATTTTATCTTTTCTATCAGTGATATTTTGTTTTTGTGTGTTTTGTGAATTTTTTAGATAACTACCTATATATTTATATCATCTATATCATTTACCAAAAATTGGAGTCAGAATCATGTCCCTGTCAAAATGTCGCCAATTGTCTTCACTGGTGTTTAAACAACAGAAAAACCTGCGAATGATGTCAACATGGTGGTCTAAGGTACAACAAGGTCCTCCAGATTCAATACTCGGTGTAACAGAAGCCTTCAAAAGGGATAAAAATCCACAAAAAATTAATTTGGGGGTAGGTGCTTACAGGGATGACAATGGTAAGCCCTTTGTTTTGCCAAGTGTAATTCAGGCAGAAAATCAGCTAGTGAAAGATAAATTAGATAAAGAGTATGCTCCGATTACTGGCAATTCTGATTTCTGCAATGAAGCCATACAGTTAGCATTGTCTAGTGAATCGCCTATTATTAAGAACAAATTCTTTGCTTCTCTTCAATCTTTGTCGGGAACAGGTGCTTTAAGAGTTGGTGGCGAATTCCTGTATAAGTATGCACCATTAAAAACGATCTGGGTACCTATCCCTACTTGGGGTAACCATGGTCAGATATTTAAGTTTTCTGGATTGGAAGTAAAAACATATAGATATTATAATCCAAAGACTTGTGGACTTGATTTTACTGGGATGGTCGAGGATTTAAGCTCTGCTCCTCCAGGGTCAGTAATTTTGTTACATGCTTGTGCTCATAATCCAACAGGTGTTGACCCTAAACCAGACCAATGGAAAGAATTGTCCTCATTGTTCACAAAACAACGTTTATTCCCATTTTTTGATATGGCGTACCAGGGATTTGCCTCTGGTAATGTTGATCGCGACGCCAGTGCTGTTCGTACATTTTTATCTGATGGTCATCAAATTGCTTTGGCCCAGTCATTCGCTAAAAATATGGGGTTGTACGGAGAACGAGTGGGATTATTTTCGTTGACAACTTTGGATACAGATGAAACATCTCGTGTTTTATCTCAATTAAAGATAATTGCACGTGGTATGTACTCGAATCCACCAATCCATGGAGCTAGAATTGTAGCAAATATTTTATCCAATCCTCAGCTCAAAAATCAGTGGCTGGTTGAAGTAAAGGGTATGGCAGATAGAATAATTTCAGTTAGACACCAATTAAAAGATCTTTTAGCTAAGGAAGGCTCTATAAAAAGTTGGGAACACATAACTGACCAAATCGGTATGTTTTGTTACACTGGACTCGATAAAGATATGGTTAAAAAAATAATTGAAGAGCATAGTGTATATTTGACAAATGATGGTCGCATATCGATGGCTGGTGTAACTACAAAGAATGTTGGTTACTTAGCTAAAGCAATACATCAAGTTACAAAGTAATTGATTAAATAAAATAAATATTAATGTAATGTAATAATAATTAAAACCATATAGTACTTAATAATTATTATTGTTAAAAATTTAATTTGAATTCCTTTATTTATTTTATTTATGAAATACCACATTTTAAAATTTGTACACATAAGTATATGTATATTATGTCTTAAGTCAATGACATTAATTTTGTTTTAGTTTGATATTAAATAAAAAGTATTTTTCTTCTTAGGACCTAATCGTTTTTTTTTTTAAATTGTTTTTTAGTATTTTATAAACCAAAAACATTAAATATGTTAAAAACATTTATTTATTTCATTGCCTAACACATTTTAATCAAACACTATATGTTTTAGATTTTAATGTATCTAATTATATTTTTGTGTACTGTTTTAATGTACTTGTGTGCCTACTTGATTGAATTTTTGTTTGTGATTTATGAAAACTTTATGATAGGTGACAGATAAATTTGTTTACAATCGATGTATGAATTACCAATTCAAATTTTTTAGTAGTATATGATTTTCTAATTCAAATAGCTACAAAATAATAAATGTAATGAGCAGTTTTGGTACAGTGAAATAGAAACAAATAGTGTAAAGTTTTATTTAAGTATACTTAAATAAGGTTTTATGTTGTAGAGGCTTTTTAAACTTATAAAATATGATTGATATGTGAATAACACAGAAGCCTATAAAAAACGATTATTTGTTTTAATCATGTCTTGTCTGATCGTAAAATGTTCTATATATAATACAAAATAATGTATTTGAATACATAGAAGTAAGTATAACAAATTAACTTAATGTATAAATAATATATAACTTATTTTGCCAACTCTAGAAAATCACTACTGTAACACTGGTTGGTTTACTTAGGACATTTATTATTTTTTAATTTAATTTGTGCAAATAAATATAATATCAAAGACAAAATGAATAAAAAGATAAGTAGGTAATTACTATAAATCTATAGAAATAAATTTTATTTTTTCTCGAGTAGTCAATTTTAATCATATCAGATAAGTCGCTTGTTTTAATCTTACAGTTTTCCGAATTAATTATGATTGTATAAAAATGTCACTGCATATATTTTTTTAGGTCCTAAGTGCAGAAAGGAGTGTATTAGTTTTTCTATAATTGGTTTTATCAGAAATCTTGCTCCGATCATTAAATGACAAGAGAACTTTTTTGTTGCATTTTGGATCTAGTTAAGGAGGTAGTATTTTTTTTGATTTTCTTTGTAGTTTTTTTGCGTTTATGGAGTATAATAGAATAAGATACTCCTGTGCGTCCGCATGTTACCGGTCGTCGTCTGTGGATTTGGAACGTTCTTCCCTCGCATTTGATTTTAGTATGACGTGCGACCAGAACCTTATTAAGAATTTTCGAGGCTCAAGACAAAAAAAAAAAAAAAAATTTCCCATTATTATGAATTGTAAATTAAATTATAATTAGTAAACCACGCAATGCTTAATTTTAAAAAAACATTATTTAAATGTAGGTATTTTAAAAAATTCATGATTTTTATAATTTTTTTTTTTTTAGCATTTTATTCAGCAAATGTATCAATAACTTCCTCGAAATTAAACGCTTGTGCAGTGATGTAATTTTCAATGGACAAGATTTCTAAGGCGTCCAATTTTTTGTAGCTTAAGTACTTTTGACTAAATATACTTGTTTTGGTGTTCTTCTGATTTAAGGGTTAATTAAAATTAAATTCAGTAGATGGGCCTTGGACAAATACCCATAATGTCTTTGCGTAAATATGGCCCTGCGTGCAACCTTGTTAATCGAAGTCGACAATGTGTTGGACGATCGAATTCCGATCATGAATTTCCGTGTTTACAACCCGCCAATACGTTGTACCAGTTCAGGCTTTATATTGTAAATAATAAAAAAAAAAAAAATTAACTTTTACTGTTATTTATTACATTAACTATTATTACACATAGTAAGTAAAGTACCCGTCAAAAAATTAATTGACATATCCACCCCTCAAAAAAAAAATTCTTAATACTCCACTGGTGACGACGACATGTATTCTATATTTTATCCAAAATAATATCGTTTGTCCGATTTTGTTAATCCGCTTGAAAAGTTTCCGATATTAGCGATCTGACAGCTGACGTTTTAAGATGGAAAAAAAGAACCGGAGTACAAAATAACCGATTTGTATTCGTCGAACCGATAATAATTTTTAAATTGAACACTCGAATCCGTTTATTTGTACAGTAAATACAAATGGTAAAAGAAGCATGTTTTTTTGGTGGGGTTTTACGAAAATTGAATTTCACGAAAAAATGATTAATATATTTTCTGTGTGTGTGTGTGTGTGTGTGTGTATACAACATTGTATTCGACACTCATACATATAAGCGTATAAAAAACTCACGGAAAACTATAATATAACGCAATACATCCAAATCTCGTATTAATTTATTGTTATTATAAAATATGATATTCCATAATATATCTGTGTGTATCGTTTTACAATATTTTTTTTATATTATTATATCTATTTAATATTAGATCAATATTTATTTACATTGTAGTCTGACGTGTATAACAACGAAATATCTGTCCAAATGTTTTAATTTAGGGCTTGGAAATTGTTGCATTTGCGTGTTTTTTTTTTGTAAGCTATTAGATTTATTACCAAGTAATCTAGAAATTCGTTTCACAACACTATAAGGAAAATATCAAAAGTTACAGTGCATATTTTTGCGTCTTTATGAGAATATTCCTTAGTTTTATAATTTTTTAGAGCATGAATTCATGATGCTCTTAATTGCTCTAATTCACGATAATACAATTTCAAAATTCGTTAGTAAAACAAAAAAAATATATATATTATTTTGAGAGTGTTCACTGGGTTTCCTTGTATCGTGTTATAAAAATCAAAATTGACTTATACTTATATTTATTTATTTTATCATTTTTGTACTTTTGAGTATAACTACGTACATCAAATCCACCAAATGTTTTAAAAAAAAAAGTAAAATAAGTGCATATTTTTAAAGCGTTTGTACTATTTTATGCGCATAAGTGCATGTATATTTAGTACTTTTTAAGTGCATTTTAAGTTTCTAGTCCTATTAATTATGGTATGCTGTATTAATTCTTCACTGTATATATGCAACACGGACTGAATGAAAATTTGAATAGTTAAAATATTATTTTAAAAAACCTACACTACTACAATTATTATAGATAAATAACAGATTAAAACTCGTTATTGACAAATCGTTTATTTGTATTTCGATAGCTAATAATTTACCGGAACAACTTGATTTGAAAACCGAATATCGGTCTTAATAGAATTTATTATGTTACTATATTATTATATCGATCGGTCAATAACGAAAAAAGTTTTGAACGTGCGTGTGAAAAATAAAATAAAAATTACGTTGACCGATTTATTGAACGGTTGTGGTTTTTTATTATTATTATTGTTGTGTTAAAGTATATGACAACCTGTGGTCCGGATGTCAATCAACAAAACAAAAAAAAAAAAAAAACAACCGGATAATATGTCGCAACCTACTGTATACCTACTACCCCCGTGCAAACATTTATTATTTTTTACCATTATAGTATTTGAAATTGTTTCGTTCTAAAGCGGAGAAACAAACAAGCGTCTTAAATAAAGTAGCCGGTATACGTAAGTGCGTATATTTTTATTTTATTTTTGTTCTCCAAAAATCCTGTACAACCATCTCATTCATACGATGCGTTTCCACGGCATGTACTTTATATTCTCGTCATTAAGTATATAGTATGATATAATTTTGATCATTTTTTAATTATTTTAGAATGTCTTCATTCGAACTAGAAATTCGAAATCGCGATTTATTCAACCAATTGAGAAGTGAATCCATTTCTGTGAGTTCTTATTCAATTCGATCTACAGAATGTCTTCTAAATTTTTTGAAAGATAAATTTGAAACTTAGAAAGAAATTTTAATGATGAAGTATTTATAGTAAATCTAAAATCAAAAATTTCCGCTTTCTGTACTCATCTATCTACTAAATGGAAGACCAAGGGAGTACGCGGAATAGAAAATAAGTTCGTGTCAAAGAATAAAACCTGGCTAGAGTCCACTTTTAACTTTCCAGAAATTATCACAACAAATGCAAAGAACAGTGGCGGTCGTTCGCAAAAAGAGTTCGTGAAAAAGGTACCCGAAAAAGTAGCCGAATGAACACAACTACAGACCTTATTCACATGACGCTACAGCAATCTGACCCAATAATATCAAAGGCAAGAGGACTTCCAAAATCAAAAAATAAATAAACTACCCGAGGAAGTTAATAGTTTGTTAATAGTTGACTCAATGATTGACAATGACCAATAACTTCGTCACCAGAAAATGTAGAAAAATAATGTTTTTTTTTTTCTTTGGGAAATATGACATTTAAATAAATTTAATGACAAAATAAAAGTTAATATAGTGGTAGTATAATGTAATATGTAATATCTAAATATAGTGTAACATATATATATATATATATAACAATACACATTTAGTGAGATTCGTCCACCTAGATCTGTGATTCATCCCACTGTGCGGCGTGTCCTCGAATAATAGAATAATTGTTTAAATACAATTTATAGAATGCACAGAGCTATTCATATAGAATATAACCGTCAACCGTAACGATCGTTGCTATAGTATTATAGAGTAGCGAGTGTAACATATTGTCAGACAAACAGAGCCACCGCGTTTCCAATTGAACTGCACACTGCGTTTACATTTCCCCGTCAATTGTTTCGTGTTTTGTATACTTGTAATACGCGGCCAGCGTTTGATGATAATATTATAATCAAAACTAACCGTACGAATTATTCCAATAATAAGAATTATTATTATTATTTTAATTAAGCGATTGTTTATAACGCATATGTATAGCTATATAAATTTTCCCCGGAAACGGGCGTCATCGTAAACAGTGAAAACCGCGACCCGCAAATCCGTTCCTATTTAATTTCATTTTTCACTATTAGTAATCAAATATTGAATCTGTAACGTTGTTATAATATTGAACAAGTGGACGGGGTTTCGCCACAGTCTGTTTGACCAAGATAATAATATTTAATAACTTACAGTCAAATTGTATATTATTAATAATTATCGTTATATAGATTAATCACTTGACATTAAGAGGACGGCGGGGACGCGCTGCCCGTCATGGGCATGCCAGCAAGATAATAGCGCGCATAAAACATGGGGCCACCGCCGGCCAATATCATTAGAACAGAAGAAAAAAAAAAATCATACGGAATAATCAATATTATTACTGTTTTTTAAATTGTGATATTTCATATAGGCTCGTGTGTCACATAAAAATTAAATTATCGAATATAATTAACCTACCGACATATTCACATAGACAATGTGCTTAACTTTACGTTTGATAATTGGTCAATTCGCTCTTATGTTAAAAATTGAAAATACTAAACAATCAGTATTATTTTATCTAGAGTGCTTGGGTCCGCTAAATAGAAACTATTCGTATCTGGCTATAGTTAATAAGTGTTTAAGTACCTACACGGAAATCGGCCACTTTTTAATTTTAGTTTTTTTTTTTTTTATATTAATTATTATCATTTTTATTTTTATAAATTTCCAAATTAAGCACTGCAATTCGAAAAGCGGCATGGTAGATCTCATGTATGTACTTAAACGCTTATTAACTATAGCTAGGTACTAATAGTTTCTATAAGCAGACCCAAGCACTCCAGGTTAGGTTAAGTACACTCACTTTACGCCGAGTCCGAATCTTTTTTCGGAATTCTTATCGCCTGGCTACATCGATGGACAACAATTTGATCTACAATGTTATGCTGCGTATGCATTAGACAAAGAAAAATAAGTGAATTCCCCGAGACATTTCGAATCACCTTGAGTACCGCACGAATTACAAATAAAAATTAAAACCCAGTTATAAGGGGGAAACACACGTCTACACCGTTGGGCAGGGTCCAATATATTTTCATTCCCGCGTGTTAATAAAACAATCGGTTTCTTCTCCGACCGAGTAGCTTTACTTAAAGTGGTTAACGATTTTATTTTAATTTATAAGTCGGTCGCGTATTTTCCTTTAAATTGTATTCATCCGGTCCATCGGTTTTGCGACAATACGGTACCGTAGGTATATTATATGCGTCAGTGGCGTAGCCCGGGATGATTACTCAATGGAGTTGGCCAAAAAAACAATCACATTAACGTTTATTTCCGTTTAAAACTATACTACTTACTTTTCAGTCAATGCAATATGGAAATAAACCACATATATAGTAATGGTTGTGCGGAGTTGACCCCCAGTGCCTCTCACCCACTGCGAGCATGTGCATAATATTGTTCGGCGGCGTCGAGCTGTTTACAAAACAAACGGAAATATTGGAATTTCGCCCGCGATTTCACTATTTGGACAACACGCCATTTTTCACTGTCTCCTGACCAGTTCGCTATATCTAAACGAATTAAAATAAAAAGTCGTTCACTTGTTATCCCCGGGCGCGTATCGCGTAGAATATCACGGGCCGGGGATTCCTTGAACTTTTCGTTTTTTTGTCTAACGGTTCGATAAGTGAAACGACATCGCTGAGTTTCGAAAAACACATTTGAATTCAGCGCGAAGTGCCCGGCCACTTTTTTTTCTTTTCATTGCACATTTTAGACGTACATCCGAATAGAAAGAGAAAAAAATGCCATAATATTATAATGGGTCAATTTTTGTTTTCGGAAACATTAAATTAAAGCTAGCCGCGCATGTACTAAAACAACGATCAAGTGTTTATTACCTTGCCAGTATAATAGTTTATTATGGTCAAACGCAGTGGTTCTCAACCGGGGTGACATGTATCGAGTGTATGGGTGACACGAAATCCTCAGGGGGAAAAATATACAAATATGACAATTTTTCGAATAAAATCGTATTATGGCAGCTGTCGTCATGTAATTACCACCACCGTCGGAACAACGTAATAATTGTTACGTTAATAACCTACACTAAACGGCATAGGACCGCAAAATTATTATATTTATATTTTAGATCCGATAAATACGTCCGTTAGACGTGCGACAACGACTCGCCGCTTTTTCCACCATCATCCACCGAATTCCCCAACTTTGTAAAAATCACCAGGGTTAAATTTCTCATTAATTGTTCAGATTTTATACAATTATTATAATTTTTCAATATTCTTATTATTATTTTTTTTCAATTTAAAATATCAATGTTTATTCAACACTAAAGCTAAATGTGCAATTATTATTTTTCTGTGTAGTGTATTTTTTTTAAAGGGCTATATATATATTTCTTTTAAAATATACAACGTGAATTATTTAATATTTTGATGTTAGGGAGATGTATTGTTGGATTCTTGTGGATAAGAATCCACGAATCCACAAAGGTTGAGAACCACTGGTCTAATGACTTGTGAACTTTTTCTGGTACAATTCAAAGTACCTTTAGATCGTATTGTACCTACCTCTTGGCGTTTCTCATTTATTCTCGTATTATACGCCGATAGTCATCTATATTTGTCAACGTATTTGGGAGTGTATAACCGTTTTTAAGTTTCGATATTTCAAGAAGACTACTGAAGAGTATACATAAACAATATGTTCACGTCGTTTTGTAGTGCCCACATTGAAAAAAAATGCGTGTAATCAATATAGGGCTGGTGAGAGGAAATCCCCGTTTAAATTGTACACGTTTCTTTATTTTGTACGAATATAATATACCTACATACCGTCCGACGCGTCGTTTAAAATTGAAATAAATCTTATCTTTTCGAGTGCACGTAACATATATGTGATTATAAGACATATTTATTATACTTGTGCACAGGGCGATTAAATGGCACGTTTTTCAATCGTCCCGTTGACGTTTCCGTCGTCCACTATCGATAATTTGCCACTTCTGAAGTTGTCGATTCGTACAACAGCAGAGGGTTTTGATTTGCACTGTTATTTGCCTAATAACAATGCAAACCAATTCGCATTCCCGGATATTTTTATATTCTAAAAGCGTCGTATAGCGACCAACGTATTGGCGGTTTGGCCGTGCGTTTTTAAAAATTATTACGTATATATATATATATCTGAAAACGGCTTTTCCATCGGAAATCTCGCGCCCGTCGTCAATTGCAGAGGGAGGTTTTTGACAGAAGGAAATAAAAAGCAAACAAATTATAAAACCGCCTCGAGTCCGGTTCTTGTCGTAGCGGCAGCGCTACGTCTATCGTTCGCCACGTTGTTGCAAAAATCGTATACGCGTTTGTGTTGCAACGAGACGATATAATAATTTGTTCCGCCGTAAACGTTTTTGTTGTTGTCGAAATGCTCAACGAATAACAATAAAATAAACACGGTTCGTATATAAATACACAAGCGGGCGGGCGGGCCACTTTAAAATATATATTGTAGAGGCGCGCCTGGCCCACGCGGTACGGTATGTGGTACACGGAAGAGTGGCGGTGGGCCGCGGGGTTCGTCGTGTACTCGTGTACATCGCGGATAATTATCCGTATATATTATCGTTATTATTATTATACAATTATATCGTGTTTTAACACCTCGGCCGAACCGAGGCGCGTTTCGGGAAACGTACAGCGGCGGCCCGTGATATTATTATTATCGTGCCACGGCACATATAATATACGCGCACGCACTGCACATTTTTAGCTGCTCCGGCGACGGCACGCGCCGTTTTCTATTTCTGTACTTTGCCGCCGTTCCACACTCTGCGCGGCGGCGGCACATCCTTGGCACGCGCGGCGGCTGTCGACGGCTGTGGTGCATATAATACGTATACGTATATACATACATACATACATACGCCTGTCCGGCGGCGGTCAGTCGGTGGCGCGCAATGGTGCCGGTGGGCGACAAGAGCAGCACCGGGTCGTCGTCGGCAGCGTACGCCGGCGGCGTCAACCACAACCCCAAGGAACGGCTGAAGGAGTGCTGCCGCAAGCTGGTGGCGTTCATGTGCACGCAGGTGGGCGTCGGCGGCCTGGTGGTCGGGTACGCGGTGGTGGGCGCGTTCTGTTTCATACAGATCGAGGGCCAGGCCAACGACGCGCAACAGAACGCGGTCATCGCGCTCCGGCACAACTGTTCGGTAGGCGTGTGGAACGCCACCAGCAAGTACAACGTGTTCCACCGGAACAACTGGACGGTCCAGGTAGGCGACGCGCTTCTGCACTTTGAGAGGAAACTGGCGCTGATCGTCAAGAAGGGCTACGACGGCAAAACGACGCAGGAGACGTGGTCGTTTTCCGCCGCGCTCATGTTCTCCCTGTCCATATTCACCATGAACGGTTACGGCAACGTGGTGCCCAAGACCACGCTCGGCAAGGCCGCCACCGTCGTGTACGCCGTGTTCGGCATACCGCTGTACGTGCTCTACTTCCGTAACATGGGAAAGGTGCGCGTAATATTATATTACTATTATTATTATATACGTTATGATAACGCGACGTAGTTTAAAAGTTGACTTATTCGTGTCGTTCTAGACGACTCTATGTAATAGTAACGACAGTTATATATTTCAAACGTCTTTTTAAAATCGCCAATCTCGAATTGGTTTAGAGTTCAATTATAAAATATACAGGGGTAACGGAGTTATAGGTCGGGCCGAGGGCATAGGTACCCAGTGGCGTACCCGGGAGGGTTGTTGGGCTAAAGGGGCTAAAGGGACCTATACATTTACCGCGGTTAAAATACAATCTATATATTGTTCAATTACTAATAAAATGACTTACTGTTGCACATTTTGAACCTGCACGTGCAATTATACGTATAACTTGCCTAATTACCTCGTGAAAAAAGCTTTATATATTTTGCTAGAGTTCCCGCTTGTATATTACCGAGTCGTCATTATCCGGTCTTCGTACAATCTACCTGATCGTCAACTAAAAATCGCCTATGCAAATTCCGTATGAATATATGATATTGGATATTTTATCGTAGTTTTGAAAATCGGCGTAACCGTTTTACGTTCGTGTCAAATGCCCCCGTGACAAAAGTCACCGTGAGAAAAACAATACTAAAATATTTTTGTTAATGTTTTTGTCCAACCGAAATTTGGCTAGCTTGGCTTATTTTTCCTACGCACAATTTCACAAGGTACAATAGTTTTCTTATCGTGTAAAACGAGTTTTATTTAGTTTTTTTTTTCGACCATCAAAAGTTAAATTACCCTAAACACAAACATACAATTGGCTATTACTTAATACAATATAATATGTTTGCTCTGTCGCGTATTATTACCGGGTTTTTTTATTTTTATTTTATGCATAATTTTTTATTATATTTAACGTTTAAACAGCGAACATTCAAATGAGTTACTATCACTGGCTGTCCTAGACAGATCGAATTTTGTAAAAAAAGTCATTCACCATCATATCTATTGCAATCCCTAAAATTGAAATCGTTGCCAACGCGATAGCTAATTTTTATGGGTTTTTTTCTTTTATACGCATAAATGTAACGTGGTACATATTATTTTTTTTTTTATATAATGCGGGAGGTTTTGAAACGTCGTAAATTATAATGTGGTTTCTTTTTACCGTATATTCGACGGAAGTTTTTTCGAGTTTAATAATGTAATAAAATATACATTTTCTTAATGATTGGAATCATCGTATTATCGAATATCGAATTATATCAAATAATTTTACTAATAACTTCGTTTGAAACGGCGCTAATAATCAACGGCTAACATTTATTATTTTCGAATCAAATTAAAAAACGTCGTCATACACGTGATTTTAACCGAACGATATATTATTTAATAATTTAATATTTTTCGATCACTTCATAAACCGTTTACGATTTATTATCGTCTAATCCAGTTTCACCCGGATTATTTTCTAAATTAAAAAAACTAATAAGACAAATTATCTACAAAACGAAAAAACCCCACGATACGATCCATCAAGTATGGTTACGAAAAGTAACTGTTGCACGACAAAACTTAATTTTCCACGGATCAATACATTCCCACCATACCCATTCTCTGAACTGTAATTGGTTTTTTTTCTTCCGCATCGTTGACTTTAACCGGACAAAACATAAATATTGAATTTTCGAATTATATATGATAAAAAATCGAGTAAAAAATTCTATCTCTAGAATTTCAGATCAAACCGGTGAAAACCGCGTTCAAATCTGTTCAGCTGTACTCCAAATTGTCTGTTATCGGTAAAACTCAATTTAAAATTTATTTTTATATACTTGCGCCCATGGTGGGAGGGGCAATACAGGGCACTTACCCCCTCCAACATATTTTGACGAATTATTTTATATCGAATAACCTTTTGTATTTTTTTTGGTCATATGTATTTGCTCCCCCTTCCTCTCCTGAAATTTCACCTATGGCGCCCATGTATATTTATATAGTTTGATCAAAAAAAATTCCCTGGCTAACGTTTTGCCTCATCAATGGGGCCAGCCGACACTACTGAACCGATTTCGATGAAATTGCAGGACAGCTTCCTAAATAATGACACTGTAATTATTATTGTGTAAGTATGCACTAAGAAGGGATTTTTGTAGATTTAACCCCTAAAGGAAATTTTGAAAACTCCTTTATTTTTGTTGTTGTATATATCTGGGGGGGGGTTATCCGGTTGTGACGTACAGGAAGGAAAACTGTTATTATTATTTGGTTTAGACAAGAAAATCCCATTTTTTACACGAATTGAAGAGATTAAAAAAAAACCGCTGTAAAGGAGGTGAGTGGGGGATGGGAGGGTATAATTTGTCAGGGGCAAGGTCATGCGGGTAATTTATATAACAGTATGTATTTAATAAATAAAATATCGCCATCGTCATACGAGTTATGTGGGTAAACCATAAACGTAATACTATTTGTATTAATTCGCATTGTGGTCCGTAATAATTTTAAGCATTTCACGCCGTACAAAAAACTCCAATATTATAATGTCAGCTTTTATTCTACGCCCACTTATCGTAAGTTATTCTTAATAATAACTGTTCCATATTATATATGTATATATATATATATAGGTGTTGGCCCAGACTTTCCGGTGGCTTTACACCTGGGTGTACCAGTGCAGCATGGAAGACAAGGTGGGCGGCGGAGACTTGTACAACCAGCAGCTGCCCCAAAAATCCCGGGTGATCGTACCGTCTACGGCGTGCTTGTGGGTGCTAGTGGCGTACGTGGCCACTGGCACCGTGACGTTCGTGACCTTGGAAGACTGGACGTACATGGACAGTACGTTTTTCTGCGTGACCAGCTTGTGCAAGATCGGCATCGAGAACTTTGTGCCCGTGGGCAGCGTTAACGACTCCGGGGCCGATGGCCCGATGAAGTTGGTCATCAAGTTCGTTTACCTATTGCTGGGAATGGGCATTATAGCCATGTGTTTCGACCTGATGCGCGAGGACGTCCAGGTCCGGGTGAGGAATTTAAAAATGGATATCGGCCTGTGTTTCGAGGACATACGGCTCAGAGCAGTTGCTGTGTACAGACGTCGAAATTCGTTCGATTGACGTGTTTGGAGAAGATGTGTTTGAAGGGGGGAGCATCCACAAAAAAAAAAAAGTCATTAATGTATTACTATTATATATTATAATATTGTACCACGACGCGTTGTATCGTAATTTATATTATATTAATATTCTATTGTTATTATTTGTCGTGTATTTTTTGTTTTTTTTTTTTTTGTTTTTCTATCTAACGTTATAATATATTATTGTACCTTATATGTCGTATATTTTATTTAAAACGATATCGAGCTATTTCCCACGCGAAACTCGCTTACGAAAACCGAGTGTGTCGCGTTAATATAAAATATATTTCCGTTGTGAACAATATTATTACCGGCACCGATACGACACGAACATATAACATACCGTAGTATTATACGCATCGTAGTGTTTTTTTCCCGACGACGCAAACGGCCGCGTTTAATTTCCGATTTTAATTGATGGATTTTTTTTTTTAAATTTTTTTTATTCGATTTTAATTTATAGGTCGACGACGAGACGAGATGAGCAATTTGGTGCAGTACGTGCTGGTCCGCGGCGATCTGGCCAGAACGCTCAAGTGGCCGTCCGGCGCCGTCCTGGCCCAGGCGTGTCACGCCTGTGTCGCCGTCACGCACGTCCATTACTCGGACCCGAACACGCAGGCGTACCTCAAGGACCTCGGCAACATGCACAAAGTCGTCTTGGAAGTGAGTAGTCGTCGTCGATTATCAATATTATTTTGTACACGACCGCGGCTGCTGCACGTGCGCGTAAATTTATCGATGCAATTTCGACCGATGGACGCAGTAAATTATAATAATTTATTAATTATTATCGTCGTCAGTCCTTTGCGCGGTCTCCTCTTATTCTAGTCGGCTTTCGTCGTCGTCCGCAAGTGTACCGTAAATCAAAATCGATCGGTGCCCCTCCCGGCAGCATCGTGTCTTCGTAGATAAATCGCGGCCGGCTTGCGGTTGTTTTTGGCTTCTCGTCATTAATAAAAAAATAATAATAATAAAACAAATACGACGACGATCGGGACCGAGGTTGTTACAATAAAATTATTATCCATCAGTCACCCGTATATAAATAATATACGACGCGTTCGGTTCGTTTTAATTAACACCGAGACACGTCGCGTAATAATAATAATAATTATTATTTTTGCCCGCGGGGCGTACGCCCAATTCGGGTCGAATATCGTTGCTCGATTTTTAACAATCTTATAGTTTATGGTCTCGTCCTCCCTGTCTTACAAATAAAAAAAAAACAACGTTTCGCTATATATGTCCTCTCTCGAAAACATCAAACGGAATACTAAAAACGGGGGTGGCCAAAACAAGGGCCAACGTGTTTAAATAAACGAGGAGTGTCGAGAAGAACCCGAGACTTGCGAATGCGGCGAAAATATGTTATTGCGATGTACACTAGCCCTCAGTGGCGACTTTTCCTATACCACAAGTGTACCGACTTATATACATACTTTATTGTTGGGTCCTAAATACGAACTTGGCACGTTTTGAAATCCATTGACGATTGTACATAACGCTCGATTATTTAGTACAGGAAGGAACAAGTTTAAAAATTGATACGGTTTTTCATTCCGTGTAAAATTAATACAAAAAAAATTACAATGTCTTCTAGTACTTACGAATAATTATTTATTATTTATTGTTAATCAATTAAATTTGCATAGATATAAAATGGTAAAATGTTAGCTGAGCTATGCAAGAAAGGGACAAGACAAGAGACTTTTCTTAATTTTTTTTTTTTTATAAAAATATACTTGTTAGCTATTGGTACATTACATTATTAATAAGGGTTTTTATTTAAACTGTCAGAGCCCGGAAGACTGCTGGCATACTCTTTAGATTCCATAAGGGAGTGCTAGGGTGGGTAGGTATTTAAAATGTTTTTTTTAAGTTCGATACACACGGTAAATGGACAATGACCACCACTGCTATCCCTATTAGGGTGCACAAAGAACGACATAACGATAGCTAATGAACAATGCAAACCTAAAAAATGAAGACCTAACCTACTGACTCACGTGCAAGATTTCTTACTATCACACCAGAATTGTTTTGTATAACTGATGTGCCTAATTAATACGATTGTCCAGTGCCGGACACGGGACGAAGAACCGTCGGATTATAATAGTATGTAATAATACTGATGACTGTCCGTATGACGTAGCCTATAGATAACCCAGAAAAGAAAAAAAATCAATTTTCGTGTTTTAATATCCAATAATCACACGTGAACTGGCCTTTTAAAGCGTTTAATTCTGGGTATAAAAAGTATATAGTGTGACCTTCCCCTCGTTTTGGAGATCAATAAGTGTACCGAATCCCATCAAAATCGGAATAAAACCGTATATTTGTGTATATTATAAAGTACAAACAGAGGACTTTCAAATTTATTAATATATTTTACATTTTTATTTTTACAAAATCAACATCGGATATTGAATAATATTACGTATTACGTTATATTTCTGATATAACGACAAATATTTCGATTGTTGAAGCAGCCATTGTACAAGAATTAGAACCATCGCTCTCATTAAAATACAATATTTATTTGTGTTTTCTCGGGAGAATATATATTTTTTTTTTTATTAACATAAATAATAATAAAAAAAACCAACACCAAAGTTTTTAAAAATATCAATATGTATCAATATTCTGTCAATTTACAAAAAAGAAAAAAAACGCACTTACATAAAATCATCGGAATAAGATATCACGATAAAAAAAACTCTCCAAGTGAGTGTAAATAATTTTATCTTTTATGATAAATACTTGTGACAATAGCACGGGGGATTAACACTATTAAATTTATTTGAAAATGAATTTGAATATTTATGCATCGGTAATTTTAATTTTTTTTCAAACATTTCGTTAAAATTGTGGTCTACCTGGCTCTTATAAAAAAAAGTCTGGACGTGCGCCGTTCTCTTAAACGCATCTATAGAGGGTCTTTTATTTTTTAAATATTTTCATTGTTCTAATACTCTTAATCCATTCGCTTATTACATACAATTAATATTTTGTAATTCGTTACCATGATTTATAATATTTCCGTCGTTTTTATATTTTTGTGATAATTTTCAACACCAAAGAACTTATCTTAAGTCGGTAATAATGATCGCCTAAAACGCTTTAGCCGTACTTAACATCGAAAATGATCTAACCTCGATCCAGCATCAATTAGATATTATACGTATAGTATAATAATTGAAGAATTTGACAAGTCCGCCAGTAATCCGGGAAGAAATTTAAAACATTTTTTTTTTTTTTGTACATATTATATATAAGTTCATTTAACCGTATAAAATAATTCGGTTTAAACTAATACACTTTTATTTTGCCTCCCCGGGCGGCGAATTCTTCAATACGGCCCTGATGCCTAAACATTATTTTATTTATATCCTCTTTTTTTTTCTCTCTCTATATATGATATATATTTTCACGTTTAAATCGATAAATCCGTAACTGTGCCTCGTAATACGAAAATTATCTCTCTAATGCGAAATCGTAGGGCGTTGGTAAACCGAGCTCCAAATATAATGCTATTATATTATAGATTCCAAGACGTTGGAAAGTCGGCTATAACCGGGCCTGTAACCCGAACCGGAACGTGGTTAGGATATTGAAGAAAATCGGTTGTATCGAATATTGTGTTTTTATTTTTCAAAGGGATTTCGAACAACATATAATGTATTGTAGTTTTTTTTTTTTTTTTTTTTTTCGTTATTCGATGCTTTAAGATGATTCGATACAGACGTGTTTTTTTTTCTTATTTAACCGACACATATACGCAGCATAGCAATTTAGACCAATTTCCGACTTTAATCAGTCCGATCCACGACTGTTATACAGACGACTACTAATGCGTGCATGTATGTGAACATTTTTAATTCTAAAAAATAAAATACATTTTTCAAATTTGAATTATATATAGTTTGTTCTTTATCTAACACATATGTACGCAGCATAGCAATTTAAACACATTTTTCAGTCCGATCATCGTAGTGTGAAGCAATATGAATTCTAAAAACAGATTTTAATTCAGCTTGTATAGTGCGTGTACACGAGATGATGAGCCAGGTTACATTTTTCAATTTAATTTTAGATTTGTCTTGATTTCAAAAAAAATGTTGATATATATATATCAACATTTTTTTGAAATTAAGGACTAGAATTCATTTCGCCTCCTTACATCATTTGGACCGATTAAAAGAAATTTGGTCTAAAATGCTATGCTGCGTAATATGTGTTAGACAAAGAAAAAAAATATCGCGGTATCCAATTTCCTTAACTAATATGGGAAATTCGTATAGACTTAGCTAACTTAAATAACAAAATCTTAATCGATACAGCCTAAACTATCTCGTCAGATATCATAATATAATAAATAAATAATCATATAAAGTCTCGTCTCGTCGACTGTTATGTGACTTTAGTAAAATTATAATTATTTCCTTATATTGATCAACGAATTTTATTGCGACGCCTATAAAATATATGTCCATTTTTACAAAAACATGAAATATTTATCATAATTCTAACACGAGATATTAAATTAATTACGTACGAATTCAATATAAGTATAGGTTAGTTTTTTTCATCGTGATCTAGTGTTTTTCTCGAAGGATTTTATGTAATTTTTTTTTTTTTCAACCGTTGTGTAATTGTTTAATAATTATTATTTTAACACTATTTAAACTTTCTTACTTTTACTATTTGTACTTTAAATGAGTATTTACTTTTGATTTTTGAATGTTAACTCCCCAGATTCGAATAATGACAATTTTTCTAAACATTTTGATATGCATATAACACTAATGTCGGATATACTGTTTATGAGTTATAACAATTTAAGAATTCGTCTGGAGGTAGGGTAACAAAAATCATATCCATTTTTTAGTTGATAACCCTTCCCTACTCCTCCGATTATACATTTTAACTGTTATTATAACTGATAAATAGGAAATCCAATATTAGTGTTACGCATATCAAAATTTGTAGAAAAATATAATTTTTGTCAGATACGTGTTGAAAAAGCCTGGTTGTCATTTGAAAATCAATTGTTGTTACGTGTTTATCATTTACGGAATCCGAAATAATGATAAAATGTTGAAAATATCGTCAATAATATCACTAAACTGTTGTATATAGCGACTGAAAAAAACTTATAAAACAAAATCAATTTTACTCAAAATCTTCGTGGATAACCGCTGGACCACGATAAAAAAAAAAATACAAAAAAAACCATTGTATTTATAAATCACTTGAATTTTTTCATGTGTTAAAAGACATATCGCTATATTTTTTATATAACGCCATAATTGATAATGTAAGTAGTAGTTATTTTTCACTGTAATGGATTTTCAAGATGGGCTTTACATTTTACGTTTCTATTATAATATTCTATATAATTTATAGATACTCTCAGAAATCACTTGACAAGAAATATTTCGCCATCTATTAATATTTGTTAATTTACTAAAGGTACCTATTTATAATAATATTCTTAGCTTAATGTAGCCACTTTTGATGTTCTCGTTACAAGTTCGACTTTAATTAATTAAATTATAAATATTGTTCATGTCAACTACTTGAGTTTTTAATAGGTAGTACTACTAAAATCTCACCTACCTAATACTACGTTTTATATTTTTACTACATTTTTCATTAATTATTTTAAAATTTAAATCGTCCAAATACTTATACGTTCCCATATCACCCCATGGCCCTTTACTATATGGCTGTTATTATGTTATACGCGATGCTAATAGCGATGAAAACTGATTCACTTTTATCCTCGGATTTTGTATATTTTATATACTCGGTAAAATGTGTTTTTACCCCTCCCTTCTGTTTGTGTAAACTTTTTCTCTCGGATATATATTGTTATTTCAGCCGGAGGCCAAACATTGTGTTCCCTGTATTATGTATGAGTGTTTCCATACTTAATCCTAAAATTCATTTTCCTTTGTTCTTCCGCCCGGAGAGAAAACTACATAATAATAATAATAATAATTCTATGATCACGTCATCTGTTTAATGTCATTGATATTGGTTTTGTGTTTTGGAGTGCTGTCTCGGAGTTTATGTTTCAATTATTATAATATTATATATGGCTGGTTATACTTTGTGGTTCAAAGATTATAATATGAAGTTGTTTCATAATTATAATCACAACGGTACGTGTATACGCCAACGTGGTCGTAAGTCGTACGAAAAAACGATTTGTATTGTTATTAAACCTAAGTACACGATTTCGGTATTGACATCAATGGCGTGTTTAGTAGGGTAATTAGCGTGACGTATCTTGTGTTAATTATATCAATAAAACCCAAGCGTTACTTGCATTTTCTTGTTTAAAACGAAACTCGTCAATTTAAATTGTTGTACATATAGGTATTTTTGAAGGGATTAGTAACCAGATAAACTAATAGTGCCTGTACTAATTTATATATATATATAGTTGTTTGATTTTAATTTTAAGGCGAAATGTATAAATGAATTAGAAAAAAAATATATAAATTAAAAATTGACATCTTTAAACGTTGCACGGTATGTTACGATGCAATCTGAATGCCCGACCTAATGTTTTATCGTTTGTACATTATCACGATTATTGTTTTATTAATACGATATGTTCCGTGCACAGGTGCCCGACGAGCCCGCGCTGTTGAAGTTGGCCGAGGCGCTGTCCGCGGACGGCGTACACCACGTCGTGTGGAAGGAACAGCCCGAGAACGTGGCCACGTGCGTGGCGCTTAAACCGTGCGCGAAGAGCGCGGCGAGTAAGTACGTGAGGAAGTTTAAGTTGTACGGCGCGTGACCGGCGGCGGACGGGCCGGGGCGGCGCGCAGGACGGCGCGGTGGCGGCACTAACGGTCCCCGCGGGCACTACGACTCCCGGCGGCGCGCGGGCTAAATTATAATAATATACCGGCACCGCGCGCGGCGGGTTCTACGACTCTTGACGTCCGTGTGGGGATCAACGGCCACCGAATATATAATAATAATATATGTATACATAAATATCGTGTACGGTCAATTGACATCAATCGTTTAATTGGCTGCCGCCGTCGTGGAATTCAATAATAATAATAATAATAATATTACACAATGGTCACCTCTCTGAATACACCACGGGACCGTATTACAAATAAATAAATATATTATAATATTATGTTTAATCGTTTTTGATTATATTACAGTGTAATAATAATAATATTTTTTATTTTTTTTTTTCCGATCTAAACGAAACGACGCGTATTGTAATGTTCGTATTTCCTCTCGCTCGCCCCGGGTATTTATAATAATAATTTATAAATATATATATATATATATATATTTACACACACGCGACTTTGTGATATACGGTGGAAATTTCAATCGGAAACACAACGGACGCGTCTGTTTTTTATTTTAAAAAAAAATAAATCGGCCGCGTGTGAGAGCCGCCGTTTCGTCGTCGTCGTCGTCGTCCGGGATCTCTTTCTCTTCCTTTTCGGACAGTCGATTACGTGTGTATAGAAATATATAATAATACGAGCCGTGTGTACGTAATGTGGTCTACGTATACCGTGTAATTTATGACATTGCTGTGGGATTATAGAGGAAATAATACGAAGGTCTCGGGCGAGAGCATCCGGTTAAATTGTATTTATTATTATATGTATATTTTTTTTTTTTTTTTTTAATAGGCTCCCGTATTCAAAACTATGCGGTATTTATGAAAATAATACGCGACGATTAAGCTGACGATTATTATGATATTATATAATGTGTGTGCGTATATGACTGTATAATAATATTATTACGATGGTTTTATTTTTTTAGGACGACGAAAATTTTATTTTCCTCGTAAAATTGCGTATAGAACTCGTACTGACGGCGGTGATGGAACAAAAAAAAAAAAAAAAAAATGTATATAATAAAAACGATTTAACATGCATATATATATATATATATACACATTGAGCAGCATAACTGCGCTGGATATTATAAATTATACCGCTAAAATAGGGTTACGTCAAATTATTACTCTCCTCTCTGGTCCGGTATATATTACGAGAAAAAAAAATATAGTTTACGAGTTTAAAAGTACCGCCCCGGTAGCAGTTGGTACAACGATATTTTCATATACCCAAATATATATATCGTGTTTTTCTGATATATGATAATAAAAACTATACGAATTTGTCCGTTTACCCGCTAAAATATAATAATTTTTTCTCATTTCGTATGATATCGAAATGTAGTTTATAGCTAGGCGTTTTACTGCGCGGAGCATCAAGCGGTCATGATGATGATATACCAAAAGTTCACATAACTATCTACGAGTATATGTATATATATATTCTTAAATTTTTACTGAAATCCATTGCCGTTCGTGTCGGTCTTTAGGCATTTAAATGTATGTATATAAAAAAAAAAAAATAGACTGAGACGCATACTTTGCACCGTGGGCGGCGAACCACTGTTGTAGTAGAAAGTCGGGAGAGTAGGATTTAGAGGGCAATTTAATTTAACGCTGTACGCACCGATAAATCATTGCTAAAGAAAAACGATTCTGAGCTAGTCTTTCGGTTAATCACGTATTGAAATTCGGTCGTTTTTATGATTTTTATTAAAATTTACACATAACGCTCATCAAACATAATTATTAAAACACTCAACTTTTTTTCTTTTCCATCGACTAGTACAGCACATGGGTGAACCTTGTGTCAAATTTCCGTGCATTTCTATTTGACCAAAACGAAACCAAAAATTCAATTAACTTGAAAACTACTCACTTGAATACCATCACTCCTTCCAAGTTTGTTTAAACTCTTAGAGAAACTTCTACTTAAACATCTAAAACCAATTATAGATGAAAAACATCGCGTCACTAACGTGATAAGTAATGCTCTTGAAGAATAAGATTACTTTTTAAAAAGTCTGGCACACGGGATTCCTCATCAAAGTACGTGAACAACTGTCACATACCTGGTGTGCACTTCTTGAATCATACTTGACCAATCGTCAATTCCGAGTCGTACATGAAGAAGCGATAACCGAATGGAAAGATATATCAGCTGGAGTACCACAAGGTAGCGTTTTAGGACCTATCCTGTACCTACTCTATACAGCTGATATACCAAACGATGACAACACAACGATACGTTTGCCAACGATACGGCAATTTTGTCGACAAGTGAGAATCAGCTAACTTACAAAATTGACAACATCTTTGTCCGGACGTGACGTTGGAAAGTTAAGATAAATGGCGATAAATCGGTACACGTTAACTATACGTTACGTAAAACCGGAAACATCCAAATTGTACTGAATCAAACCTCAATCTTACAAATACTATGACATTCAACTGTGGGGTTGTGCGAGTAAGACTTACATTAATAGAATATGGAGACTTTCTAGACAATCTTATTGCCCTCATGTATGGAAAGTATAAATAGGGGACATTTATCTCTTCACCGGGTTGTCCGATCCTGCCAACTTTATCCCGTATGCGTGTGCTGAAGACAAATTTAAGCACTTCTCCAATCGGCAGCGATGAAATCTCCGATAAGTGACGCAATTCACTCAATGAAGAACAGTCTTTGAATCTGGAGTTCAGTATACAGACCCTAAACTTGGCACCCTTTGACTCTGGGAATTTGTTCCAATACATATCGAGGATCGCGATCAGACATCTGAACTCCATATTTCCTTACCCGGTCTTTTACCCCGCCAACTCGGTTGGAGTGATATCAGAATCAAGATTATACGGGTCAACCTGATTGATCTTGTTTAGTATTATTGCCTTGTATTCGCCTTGAATGATTTCAGATGCTATACCATAACGGTATTCGGCAAGGATTATGATAAACAATCTCAATCTATCTTCATCCGATATCCCTTCCCCCTCAGGCGAGGTCCATTCTTCATTGGATTCTGCCACCGACAGCAATGATGAGGGATTGATTCTTGCCCTTTTCCTCCTAATCATGACATCATAGGAGACCCAGTTGTCTGGTGATTCTTCAATAAAATCATTGACAGCGTAGTCATACATGAACCGGATCGCTAGATTTGGATGGATTCTCTGGTCTAGAACTTCACCCAGCATTCTATCCCACGTGTCATCGTCTTCAATCCTTTTGGAAATTGTGGGCCTGGGTTTTTTTCCAGGATTCAACATAAACCATGTTTATGGATACTCTTGTCGGATGCCGATTGTTGCGCCTGGGAGTGATACCTCCTCGACAGAATAGTCATCTTTGATAATGTTTACCTTGAATTCCTCCATGATTACAGAATCTAAATAGATTCCACTTGGGTAGAAAACTGATTTGGATCTGTAAACGTAGCCCTAAGATAGAATTAGTTTATCTTTAAGGAATAATTGTTTTAGCATTCCAGGGGTAAACGGGATTTGTTGCAGCATTAACTGTATATTTGATTTGCGTTAATAAACAATGGTGGCGGGCCGGAAGTAATACCGCCGTAAGTCGAGTTCCTGGTCCGTTATCGATACCGCAAAAAATAGACTAACATTAATATAATATAGCGCTATTAAAACATCTTGAAAAAGACGACGCAATTCACCGCGATATGATGCTGCCTACAATAGAAGTAGAAATCCAATAGTTTGATCGCAAACACGAAACGAGGCTAGATCACCATGCCAATCCAATGTCCATCCAATTACTAGACAACTCCAAGGACATTAAACGTCTTAACGTCATAAACCATAATAACTTAGTTTAAGAACTTAAATTAAAGACAGGAACCACTTCATTGGAAGTGCAATTTTTCATCAACGTGTAAAGTATATATAGTATGTAAGTTATATATTGTCAAACATATTTATAAAGACCTTCGGGTCGTTTAAATAATAAAGCCCTAGGGCATTAATAAAGAAATAAAACAATTTGTTTAATTTGTAATATTCAAATTATTTATTAAAAAATATAAATTAATTATAAATGATATAATTCAATGCATCTAATATTAACAATACGTATATCCAAGTAACAAGCATTTCTCAATATAGTGATCCATAAATAATTATTTAATATTAGTATTAGATCGAAATAATATTTTTCAATACCTCAATATTAAATATGATTTGATTGAATGAACCAAAATCATATATTTATTTATCAATGTTTCATAAATATTAAAATCAATATTATTACCATATATGTTATAAAAATAATATTCAGTCATAATTTATTTAATAATTTCAACTATTATTTTAATAAAACAAAATGTTTAATTTAACTCGAATAAACAAAATTATTATTGTTATGAATATCAGAATATATAACAATAATAGTCTCTCTGTCCGGAACGCTTTGTTGATTAACCAAGTATTATAAATAATTTAGTTAAACTGTTTATGTAGGAAAATTAAATATTCATCAACTTGTATCATTGAAGATTGTTACTTGGGTAGATACATATAAAAACGGTGTTTTGTTTTTTTTTTAGAGTTGTCATATGTATTAATCAATTGTACATTTGCATTGAAATTATTTAAACAAAATTAATTATCGAAGCTAATATTGAAAAACTGTTGGTTCAAATCATATTATATTATTTGGTTTTTGTTTTCCTAGTGTAATATATTATAAACTCGTTTCGAATAATTACTGTATACACATAGATACTTAGCTATTATTGGCGCAACTAGTGGTGAGAGGGGGGTTGCTTTGGGTCCATAGCACCCTTTGAGTCAAAATAAGCACCCATATACAAATAATGACGAGTTACCAAAAAAAAACAAAAAAACCTGGAGTTTAAGTTCCACTTCCTCGTCCAAATGTCTAGTCGCGCCTATGCTACCTATACAATTTTGTTTGTACGTACAGTAAAATATTTTATAGCCGCCGTATTGACGAAAACTGTTTGGGGTTAGGTTATCCCCCAGACACCATCGGCTTAAAAATGCAATTGCGAAAACGTATTTAGTAGTTTAATTTTGAAACGTATATATATTTTTTAGCCAAATAACAAGGAAAAGTTTGATTTATTAAAAAAAAAAAAAAAAAAATTGACCTTTCTGAATACGGTTTTTAAACTCCCACTGTGTATGGATGAAGTTTTTACGATTTATTCGCAGCTATTATTTAGGCATCCCCTTTCCAATTGGACAATTCCCGTGCACGCCACTGATGGTAATGTATATATATATATATATATATATATAGTCGTCGAATGGAAAATAATACAATGTTATCGCGAACGTAGGTATTATATTGTCCGAATGCAGCGCAGTGTAAACGTATCGCGCCGGCAACTATAAGGGAAATAATATATTATAAATACGTATATATTTATTATACGATATTTGCCTATACTGTGTGACTTTGCCGCGTCAAACCTCCAGAATCATTGGCCATCAATCCCCCGCGGAAACGAAACGGCCGTCGCACCGGATGTATAATATTATTAATAACGCCGCGTTTCTGTACAATTCATTTCGGCCGCGCCACATGTATATAATATTGTCCGTACCGATATTTTCTTATGGGAGGTAAATTGATTTTCCCGCACGATTATCGTGTTGTCCCTTGTAACGACGAACCGTATAATACGGTGGTGGAGGCGACACGACGAATACAAATCGCCGGCCTCGTATACAGGGTGTACTACGGTGTTTTTTTTTTTTTTTTTTTTCTACTAAGAAATCCGTGTTTAGAGAAAAATTAAATTATAATTTTCGTCCCGTCAATCAATTATAGTAATAAAAAAAAAAAAAAAAATTCTATTCATTCGCTTTTTGAAATTTTACTAAAGTTTACATACTACTATTCTACACGTTTGAATCTAACATATCCCGCGGAGAAATGGTGTGAAAAAGTACTACTACGTTACGCGATGGGAAATCACAATCGTAATAAAACTGCCAAATGATAATATTATTTTTACAATAAGCGGCTTATCCGTACCCCCCTTCTTTAAAAATTAAAATACTAATCGCTAATAAGAAACTATTCGTCAGACATTTATATATGATACATTATATATTTTTAAAAGTGAAAAAATAAAAACTTACTTTTTTTTTTGTCAATGATTAATGAATGCAAATAAAAATTTGAACACCAACAGAGTTATTTTACATTCGTAAAACATTGTTGGACACCCTGTATGTATAGTGGATCATTATATATATATAGGTATATAAAAGTCGTATTCCTCGCTCGTCAAATATATTACCCGTCTATAAATAATATACGTAATATATTATCTCGTAATTTTATCATTGATATACATATAAAGAATTCGTATATATACAAAGATTTATAAATCTAGTAGATGGCGATTATTAGAACCGTGGAGGGCGTTCAACTGTCGTGACAGTTGAATCAAGAGAGACAGATTGATATACCGTAGACCGAGTTGTGAGAGAGAACAACACTACCAATTAATACACTCCGTTTATTATCTCGTGTAATATAACTCTATAAAGATAAAATTATTAAATTTAAAAATGTTCTTCCCGTGTTTTTAGACCAGTCCTCAATTCACCAACTAAATCCAAAATCATTTCAGAATCCGAGCAGGATGTCTAGTAGAAAAGTTATCCACGGACGGGTGGGGGGGGGGAACGCACATCATAGTAAAACTATTTGCTTCGCTGAGAATCTAAAAAAAAATATATATATATTTTATCAAATCTTTTGGTTTTTCTTTTTTTATTTAATATCAACGTGTAATAAATTTCAAATGCGAATCGTGTCGCATTTTATTATAAAATATGTTCCCCCTTAAGTCGAACCAGTCGACTGGCGAATAATTGTATATTATTGCGATGGGATTTATCGATAACGCGCCGTTGTCTATTGGCTTTCAAAAAATAAACGATAAATAAAAAAAAGTAAAAAAAATTAAAGTTTCATTGCTTTTGTGGGTTATTTATAAGTATTGTAAAATCCAGTATATTTGTATAAACCCGAATGAAATTAATTAACAATCAATATTATTTTAAGCGCTGATTTGAGACGGAAAACGTGGACAATTGTAATTTATTTTGTTGGTACAAATTAATACAGTTTTTGAATTTTAATTTAACAAATCATTTTTAACCGAACCGTTTTCTCACAACGGTTTGTCGTTACGTACAATTAGAAATTAAATTCCCCTCTATAAATATCATGCCTTCCCGACTTCCCGCCGACAACAGTGGGCAGTGGTCCGTGAGCGGTACCGGGAAGCGTACAAGTAGACGATTGCACGTCCGGTTCGTGTTCGTTCATTTAGAGAAAAGTTTTATTGGACCCGTGAAACCGAGGTTTGTAACATTACTAGAAAATATTTATCAAGCGGTTTTTACTTACGCGTTATATTACCCACGCTTGCCATTTGTTGGTGCGCGTAAAAATGTAATTTACTACGATCTCCGATTGTCGAGAGTTTATTATAATAATACGATATTTATTCGAAAACCCGTGTTAGTTGACATCGAGTATGATACGTATACAGATACGCACTGAGTTAAGACCAAGCTAAGTGAAGGGCATATCAATATTGAGTTACAGCGTCGAGTGTTCACGTCGCGTTGGTCCGGTTTTTTTTTTTTTTTTTTTGAAACTTATACGCTTTAATTGAATAAAAATACTCCTCTTTTAATTCGTTTTAATTAAACTTAATGCGGTTTTATTTGTTTGTCCGTTATAAGTATGCCGGCCAGTCTGAAAACGTTAAGTTGTTAAAAACAATAATAAACACCTACCTACTTCGAATAAACAATAATAGTACGTTTAACGCCTACATTCTTCTTAAAAAAAAAAAATTTGAATTAAAAGCATAGGTTATTTTTTTTTTTTTTTATTCTATTTTTATGTAAATAAATTTATAAGTTTATGTAGGGAATGCGATGTGTTCAGAATTTAAACCGTTTGATTTTATTATTAATATATGTATGAAATTAAATGTCATTCAACGAAATCTACTGAATAACTTTAAATATTTCATTAAATAATATAATTGTATTAAACCCGTTTGTAAAGAAATAGTTACTGTGCATTTGTGCCGTACCATAATTAATATGAAACATTCAAATTTATGTTTTGTCGGTTAGTTTTTGTATACCTACTTCATAATAATCACGAAATCATGAATAGAAATAGAATCGCAGTGATAGGTAGCTAAAATAATTGATTAATCGGGTGTAGGATGTATAAAAAATCCTGCTATATTTAGGATGATTATCGTTTTTATTGCAGTGAATGTCTACGTACATTTACATACGTTACATTTAAATGTAAAAATCGCGTTTGTTCTTTTTCCTTCAGTTGTTATATTAGAATGATTTAATGATTTTATTTTTAACATTTTTATTTACCCATGTTTTTTATCAACTATTTCCAAAATGCCAAAGCTATATAGACGTGTAGGATCGCTTTATTACTTTTAATTGTTATTTTCATATAAATAATTAAATCAATTCAATTTTAATGTTTGATTTTTAACCCACTGTGCGTGGCCACGTAGGACAAAAATATACACCGACAGACAAAAATTATTTAATTGCTGGAAATCGTATTGATTGTTACGTTATCGATCATCTTGCAAAAGTTGAACAACTTATAATGGATTCCAAACAATTAAATACATATATTATAACTGACTATTATGGCTTAGACTTTGATAAAACAATGTTAGAATTACATCGCAATCGTATGTTAGATATCGCTAAGACAAAATAATTTAATATATCATCGGTATCGGATGCTATTGATTTCTTGAAAGAAGAATTGTATTTACATTCTTTGTTACTAGAAGTGGTAAAATTAATTAAGATTGTGTTAACCCTGCTAGTTACAACGCGTACAGCAGAACGTTCTTTTTCTATTTTTCGGCGTTTGAAAACGTTTTTAAGATCAACAATGATACAAACACGACTTAACAATATAGCGGTATTACATGCACATAAACAAGCAAATCTAAATCATCGACGATATTTCGAACAAAAGTGAGACAAAATACGTTTGAGATTTCTTAAAAAATGTGAAATTTCATTGTGAGTATCTATTTATTGTAAGTTTACTAAAATAGTGAATAAATGTTTTGACGAAAACATATTGATTTTATTTTGCTTGTGAGTCTTCATTATTTTTAAGTTTTTTGGCAGAAACGTATTTACATTTTTGCCGCCTCAAGGCACAACTAAGAGACAACTCGCGCCTCCGGGCATATAATTTGGTGATGAGCAAAAGAAACCAGAAAAAAAAGTCATCGCCTATTTGTATGTGCCCAAAAAAAAAAAAAAGTTTCCACCCCTCCCCCCATAAATAAGTCCCTGGATTTTGGGCAGCCCGTGTATGTAGATATCAGTTTTCGCGTAATAATCGATAGCCGACCCACTTTATTAAAAAATTTGTATAAATGCCCAAACACACAATTGAATTTAGTTGGGTTTTTTTTTCTTTAAATATTCGATATCCGATATTATATTCTGTACCCGACTAATACCCGTTACCCGGCGCGGTATTAAATGTTTACTTGGACCAAATGCTGACTATTTGTACATAAATATATAATATATGACCTATTAATATAACGAGAAAAAAAAAATTAAGTGGTATAATTTAATAATGTTGTAAATGTTTTTGGTATATTTTGTAATCGACCGGTTTAACAATAACACATAATTTCATTATTACTCGGTACCCGGTTTTGTATTTGCCCGAGGTTTTGTAAAATAATTTTCTACCCGGATCACCTCTGATATTAATTAAAACAAATTTCTGTGCAAAATAAATAATTTTGATCTCAGATTATTCAGTATTGTAATACCCGAGGTAATACCTAATACTTATTAAACTCGACAAAAATTAGTTTTAGTATTGAGTAACTATAGTGTAATGGGATATTATTTTGAAGCCTAACTAACACGATAATATTATAACGCTAGGAGCAGTATTAATAATCCCTTTATTCATTCCCCTCTTATAATATGTCTTAAAACTTTGATCTCCTAACGGTGTATGATGTTGTAAGCCTACTATGTAGCCTACAGTTTTTAATTATACGTTTATGATTCTATAAGATTTCCTACACATGGTGTATTTTATGGTTAATGTTATTGACGAATAATTTGATTTTATGATAGTCAGATATTGAAAAATTATAATTGTTCAATAACATCATTTAATTCAGGTAATATAAGTTATTCCAATTTATAACCGCCGTGATAATAAAATACTAAGTATACTATATAATTTATAATTTAAAATGGCAACGGGTTAGGGTCTGCTATGAGATTTATACATATTCATATGACTGGCTACATATCTTATTACAAAACTCAAAGTACAAACAAAGTAAAAGTAGTAAGAAGGAGAAGCCTCACAGTGGGAGAGACATGTTTGTAGGAGGAATCAGTTTGAGCTAATAAAAGCAGCGACGGAGCGAAATCCGCGTGGAAAAAAGACCTCTAGGAAGCCCAGAAAGAGACGGGAGGGTATAATAAAATAGGATGCGGAATTACTTGGTGGATTTTCGAATTGGGAAACAAAAGTAATAGATAGAGAATAATAGATTATTGGACGTGATATATAGGGTGGTCTTTAGAACGCCTAGAAACCAGAGAAGAAGAAGACGATATTTTATCGTAACTTTTAACAAAAAAAAAAAAAAACTTACTTTAATTATTGTATTTACACGTCAAATACCTATTTTGCGAAGAACAATAAATGTATAGATTTTACGAGCAGAGTTTCCCGTTTTCGTTTTAAATTATATTTGCGATTACTTTTTCGAATAAAGAACGAATGATGCTCTTAAAGATTCATGCAGGTATAGTTTGTGTAGGTCGAGAATTGGACACGAATGGTACATATATCTATTCCCGAGAGAGGTCATGCGTGCTAGATATTTTGTTAGGCCATTTTTACACAGTATATACAGACTATCAAAAACCCTTAAGAGGACGACACAACGGCATTTGCCGTCTCTGTCTATGTAATGGGCAATAAAGCGAATTACGTTATACTTAGAACGTAAATTGTAGCGTTTAGGTTGAACACAAATAATACAATTTAAAGAGACGAATATTACGTAGCTTTTTTCTAAAATATTTTCATACAAAAAAATTATATCTATTTGGAAATAAAAAACAATAACCAATTATGGCCATAACTTTTTTGTTTGTCAATTTTTTAGATAAAGCTACGTACAGCCCTCGGAAATATTCTCCTCTTTACTGGAGTATACGGTGGGATAACAAATATCATGTTGGCATACTTGTTTTTAATAGTAAATTTTTAAGAGAACATTTTTTTTTTTTTTTTTTTTTTTTTTTTTTTTTTTTTTTTTTTTTTTTTTTTAATTTTCTATAGTTCAGTGATCTACAAATTTCTTGATACTATGGGGTGCTACGTGGATAGAATTATTTTTCCTATCCGATCCGGAATTGTACATAGGTAGTCCATATTTTTACCTATTGAATTGACTCCCTTAACATTTATTTCATAAATATATCGGTTATCAAATTTATTCAAAATAATAATTTAATCATACATCAAAATAATATTATAGTCATTTATTATTACAAGTAAAATATAAAGTCAAATTGAAATATTAATAATACAGTCAAATTTGCATCCTTGCTTACTCTATTTAAACTGTTTTAATGAATTTCGGAGAGGTTTATGATAGCAACATTTATATTTATTCACTATTAAAATTTGATTTTTCCTTTTACACTATTCATTTTTTCAACTGAATTAATTTTAAGCACTCAATAACTAAAACTATAGGTATACGTATACAAACGACGAACTGCGATTACTGTATTGTACGACTATCAGATTAAATATATTTAGAGTTGGTCGAGTAGTCGGCTGTTTAATTTTAAATTAAACAAATTTAACTTGTCATTTTTTGCATGTAAACACCGCAAAGTCCGACTCCGGTAACGTCGCACTTAATTTCGTACGCAATCGTACTTCAAAAAGGGACATGCGTAAGTAATCGTTAATTTACGAGGTTTTATTTTGGGGACTCGACATTAACATTCAAAATGTTTCTTTTAGAATTTTTAGATGTTCAGCGTTACCAGAAATATATTGGTATTGGTTTTACTATGATGTGTGTTTATATATTTTTAATTTTTAGCCACCTGTGAACAACTTTTCTACCAATTATCTTACTCCGATTTCAAAGTGTAGCACTTTTTCTGAAACCATTTTGGGTGCGGTTTTCTTAATTAAGAAATAACGTAGGAAAAACGGGAAAATTGACTGCAATAACAACGATAGCTTCGTAGTTTAGATTATTTCCTTTTGTTGCGACCAAATATAATCGAAGAGACCTGACATTTTCATAGAATATTAATATTAATCCTCACTAGACGTCAACGATTTTCTAAACATTTTTGTTTTATTTATAGGCATATTAAATTTTAGAGGTTTTTGAATTTTTATTCGTTTATACGTAGACAAATTGTATTGGCCTTGCAAAAATGTTTGAAAATTCTACACGTGGTCCATCATAAGTTGTTATTCTTAATGGTAAAAATAAAAAGTTATAATGTAATAGCTTGTTTTTTTTTATTCATACGCATTTTAAGTTAAAATTTTGACGGAAATCGTAAAAATCACGGCTAAATGTTGATATTTTCCGATTTGTGTGAATAAAAATTTGTTGGCTCTATACAAATACACAACGATTTGAGACGAAAATACGCGGACATTTGTAATTAATTATTTTGTAGGCCATTTGTAGACAAATTCATACTGTTTTCAATTTTAATTTATCGAAAAATTTTTCCCGAACTTCGCTGGGAATCGTTTTTTTTTTTTTTAGTAATATGGTTTATGGTCGCGTACGTATAAAAATTAATTTCCCCTCGTCCGTATCCTGCGTTCGCAACTTCCCACCCACAACACAGGCCCGTTAGCATGGGCAGTATGATTATTATTATTTTTTTCTTCTTCTGGTATTATATAATCAAGTATATAGGTAAGTACACCTACTCGAGTTTAAACGATAATATTATTATGGTTTTCAACAAGCCCGGTTGGTTGGTTGGCTTGTTTGTTTACCACCGCTCGTTTATCGAATGCGTATACACACAGTAACAGTACCCAGCAATAATAATAATAATAATAATGATATATAATGGCGGATTCGCGTTTTAAATTATGTAGTATTGTGGCACGCGGCGGATAATATTATATGAAAGAGGATAGGAATACCGTCGCCGGAGCGGGGGGGAGTCGTATATATTGAAACTCCGGTGACGACGGAGACAGGGAGAATATATTTGGCGCGTATTATGCGGTCGCCGACGATCGCTTGGGAAATCACTGTAAATTCTCGTGCCGCCGCGCTTCACCGCCGCCGCCGTCCACTTTGACGACTTTTGACGACAATTTATTTCGGTTATAGTATATTTCCGTTTGTTTGCCGGTGGAAAATCCAAAGATATATATATATATATATATATTTTTTATTATTATTTTTCTTTTTCTTTGTGAATAGCGGACTGATTTCTTTTACGGTCCCGACGACGGCGACGGCCGCGCGGCTCGTTTTCTTATAGGTACAGTGTAATAATAATAATAATCAGTGTTCGAATTGGAAAATAAAAAAAAGACCCAATGGGGGAACTATGAGACTTAATGGAAAAAAAAAAATTAACATCCATTGAAAGTATTAAACTCAATAACATAACCCGTAGGGGCTTCGCCCCTTCCCCCACACACCGCTTTTCAAACATAATTCGATCATTATTCCTTAATTATTTTTGTTCGTATTTTTTTTTTTTTTTTTATAAAAGTCGTTACTAATTTTCGTATATATATATATATAAAAAGATGATGTTTAGATTTTAGTTGAATTACTATTATTGCTTGTTATTATCACACAATAAGGCAAATGTGCAATACAGACGATATAATAATCTATGACTAAACCATAAATATTAAATTCTAAAAAAAATATATCCGAGATGATGATACATGTTTTTTAAAAAAAAAAAATAATATCGTTATTTGTAAAAATTTACGTACCCCCCCCCCCATAGAAATAATTAGTAAAAGGATGCTAACAAAAAAAAAAAAAAATACAAATAGCAGAAGGGTTCTCTATCCATCCTCCCAATTCGAGCACTGAAAATAATACTACAAGACCCTTGTTCGTGGGCGCCCATAGTTTAAATTTCAGGAGGGGGGGGGGCAAATTAATATGACCAAAAAAAAAAATATCATTCAATATACAATTCGTCAATACATTTTTATCAATTATAGAGGTTCATATTATTTTTTAGGGTGACAATTGCCCGTATCGCCCTATGGGCGCCCATGCCCTTGCACCCGGGGTGGGGTGATTCGTTAAGGGCGGTCAGCGGTATTCTAATGTTTGATACCGGTACCTATATATTCGGCGTTTGATGGTTACCGCGGTGTTTTCGGTAATTACCGAATTTCACACGTAATGTTTACTGTAAAATAGAATTTATAGATTATACCGTTAGGTTAGGGTTTTAATCGGCGCCAATACTATTTTCTTATAATCTTACAAGATTTATCTATTTCGCGATTTTTCGCGGCATGTATTTTTTTTCAATTTTTTTTTTTCAATTCGCCGGATCAATGTATTATTATTGTAAACGTGTACAAAATATAACATTTTTTTTTTTTTTTACGTGATATATACAATCTGTGCCCTATGGCACAATAAGACGTATGTGATAAAAGAATATATATATATATATGATATATACATGATAAACCTTGAAGGAAGAAGCCACCCAGTGATGACACTACCCGACGAATGATTTAATTAAAGATTTGGATAATATTTTTATTAATTACTTAAAGAGGTCTCTAGACCACTTCCGTTTTAGCCGCCTAGGTGGGTTGCCAGGAATCGATAGTGTGCCTAGATTAAATATAAGAGGATTGAGATGATAAATGAGTTTTGAATGGTATCTTTAATGGTAGCTGCTAGCTTCTTCAGAAGCGGTCTTGATTTTTAAATCCGAATGGAGTGAGAAGTCAGACACATGGGGCCTTGGGGATTTTGCGTAGACAAATATTTCGGAGAGCTTGGATTCTATTAAGGTTTGACTTTTTAGCATTACCTCAGAGTTGGAGGCCACATTGGCTCGACCATAGATTTGTAAACTTGAAGTTTCGTGTTTAGCGGGGTGTGTGTATTATTAGTTATTAATGTTTTTTAGCATGCGGAGAAAATAAAACATAAATAAAATACTTTCGACGATATCGCAATCAAGGCGGTAATTAACGAAACTACCGCCTAGTATTACCGGTGTTTCCAAACAAACCGACACCGGCAATTAACAACCAATACCATTCATCGAAGTTATTTCTGGACGAGTTTCAGAAATATTTCCGCGCAGTAAGACTTCGGATCGATATGCGATTTTCGGCAGGTTTCAGTCCTTCAAATATTATGCATTTTCAAACATTAACCGCCTCATTTCAGTGTACGGCCGAAGCATTTTTTTTCTTTTCAATAGAAAACAATAATACAATTTCAACGTCGCCAGATTTATTTTTTAGACGGATCGTAATAATTTGTCAAGCCCATTTTCACTATGGTTTCATGAACGATAATCGACTGGACGGCATTTGAAATTTCGTACTCTCCAGGTCATTTCTATAGCCGTCGGTTATTTAAATCATTTCAATATTGCGTTCACAACGGTTTGTCCACTTCAAAAATAATTACACGCGCGCCGTACGATTTCGGTGAATTCATAATAGGAAAAATAAACAAATTGACGGAATTATTCCGTTGAATAATTTTGCGAAAATAAACGACAGAAATATTTCGCGATAGTTTTTAAAGGGAAACCCACGGCTGCGTTACGCGGAATCGACGCATTATTATACAACCCCCCCCCCCCCCCGTTCCTCAGGAGTCAAATCAAGTATAACCGAATTTTTGTTTTTTTATTCCCCTCCCCCCCCATCTGTTGAAAAAAAATATATTATAATTGGTATATATATATATATATATATTTTTTTATATAATATCCTACGCCACTAACGGTCGCCGCGGTCGTCAGGCTGCGGCGGCGGCGTCGGCGGCGGTGGTGGCGGCGGCGGCGGCGGCGGCGGCGGCGGCGGTCGCTCCGGGCCCCACCCCCCCGAGCCGACCCTCGTGTCCCCACCGCCGCACGGCCAACGGCGGTATCCGAGAAGACCGCCGACACGGGGACCGCCGCGCCACTCTTCTTCAGTCAGTACTCGCACGCCGTTCCAGTTCGTTAGTGTAGTGTGCAGCTGCTCGTGTCGCGTTTTGCCGCCGCGGTTTACGTGATTTACGCGCTCGTAAATACGCACCGTCCTAATATAATATCAATCGTCTATCCCGTACATATAATATATCTGTAAAAGAAATTCGTTTTTCCTCGTTGCATTAATTGTGAAATTGGATTTTATTAGTTTGTCTTATTAAATTTAAATTTACGTTTATTATTATATTTCGTCTCGGCCGAGAGACGTTCCATTATACATACCCCTATATCGGTTTCTGTTTTTTTTTTCTTCTTTTTTTTTTTTTTTTTTCGGTTCTCGTATAATGTTTGAACCGGTGTCGGCGGTCGGATCCCGCGGGAATTTCCAGCAGATCACCTAATACCGTTTCGGCGACGATAAAAACGGGCGAAGGAAAATTTGGGATTTTTTTAGCGTGATACCTACGTACGCGTGACGATTACGACGCCTGTCGGGAATACTGCAACAGTGCACATGGCGGCCGATACTGCGGCCGGACTACAGCAGGCGGCGGCGATCCAACGCACGTCCGTCCTGGCCCGGTGGGCCGGGGCCGTGGCGTTGTGTCTGATGGTCGCGGTTTACGCGTGCCACGTGCACGAGACGATGGAGCGCCGGTTAGTCGTTCTGGAGGCCACCGTGGCGGCCATGCAGCTGGAGTTGGCCGATTACCCGACTAACGCCGCCGCGATGGGACTCGAGCAACCGCTCAGGAACAAGCGCGACGCGACGTCCGGACAGTGCTCGTGCCCTCCCGGTAAGCGACATATAAATATACGTCTATATTATAATAATACATCCACTTTTACCCTCGGCCATTCGACTCCGGTTACCGTCCGTGTCGTCTACACATGTTATTAGTGTCGTCCTTTTAATATGATACGCTATAATTTTTCATATCGATATCGTTATTTCGACACAACGACGGGTGACAACTGTACAGCGGCCGCTGCGCGCCGTCTTGGCCGGTACCTATACCTAAATAATGAGGTGCGCGCGCGATGCACGTCCGGTATGCGTCGCCGGCGACCTTGACGGTTTCAATAATATGTGTACCGGTGCAGCAATCGTCTGCCCGTGGTTCTGTATGATCGGTAGGTCACTTTCCCGTCCACTTCGCGCCGGGTCGTTCCGCGTCCCAAACTACTACCGTGCGCGCCGCGGTACTTAACGTGTGTGCGTGTGTGCAGTCTCGGCAGCAGCGCTCGACCGCGTCGTTTGTCTACAATTCGTGAACCGTGTGTATTAACGGTTCCGTGACGACAATGGGTTTTCCGCCCTACTGTCGGGGGTATTGTCGGATCCCACAGATCCTGGCCGGTGCCGGATTACGAAGTAAACCCGAGTTCGATAATTCCAACCGGTCCAATTCTCCAATTATTTAGTCATTTTTTTTTCTAAATATTTGAAATGCGAATGATAAATTTTTTTTTTTTTACTTAACTTACAGACGACCGGACGTTGATAGATTTCACTGAATTACTAAAAAAAAAAATAAAAAAAAGGAGCCCTTTACAACCCTAAACATTTAGGGTTTATATATTGACTTGCACGTTTATTGCGAATGGTGTCTAAGACCAAAGGATCATAAGATAAAGCAAGATCATTATCATTTATAACGATAATATATTTCGTTTTTGGTCCCGTTTCTACTAGCGTTTATTACGAATTCATTATTTTATTGAACACAGTTTGAACCATGTTTTGTGGCAAGTATTGTCATCGGCCCAAAAACATCAAATTTATCGTGGTAAATCACCCGGTCAATCCGGCCCTGATATCCTGGCACGTATTAGGCGCGACCGGCTACTACCCCTCTTGCTATTTCTATAGTCCCTCCCTCCCACCACCCCCAAAAACAAATTGGAATTTTGTTTTGTTTTCGAAAAACAAGCCACGTTTACAGCGTGATTATTATTACACTATAATAATACCGCATTGGTAGAAACAACTACACTGTGGATTTTTCGATGGTGTGTGTGTGGGGTTGGGGGGGGTAATTACGAGGCCCTCGACCACCGCGTAAAAATAAAAAAAAATATAATAATTTGATTAGGTCAAGCCTAGAGTGTAATATATCGATAGGCGGCTTGCTGTCCAAACGATAGGTTTTCTATCTTCTGTAAACTATTATAAATTATATACTATTATCATTATTATTTCGGGTGGTGATTATAATATATGTACGGAAAGTGACTTGCTATCTATTCCTGTTTATATATATATATACGATATTATTACAATATAAGACAATGCTCGGCGGGCTCCGTGATCTCGTATAATCTCGTCCGAGATCGTTATTACGATATATATATATATATATATATATATATATATATATATATATATATAAATACCTAGATGAAGATATATATCTTGCTGCGTTGAAATACCAGAAACGTTAATTCACGGCGATGCTGTGCGTGTTTACGCGTGTAAATATTATATTATCATACCAGTCGACACTCGTAATAGTTGTATTTCCAATAGATATTCCACACTATTGATCTATTATATTATTAACGTCCGGCAGTAATAAAACTCTCTATAAGGAGCTTCCCGGATTATTATGAAACGCTCTCGACGACCAAAACGGCGAGGCCAAAAAGAAATATGTATTGTTGTCTCGCACGGGTATCAGGAACGACCGGAATACGTGCCGACGAACAGGATACAGAATTCAAAATACGGACAAACGATTTTAAAACGGTTTTTTTTTTTTGTCAAAAGCGCTTTAAAGTACATAATGTCCAAACTGCACGGTTTGAAAAAATCGTTCCGGTATCACCGATACAGACGACGGACGACGCAGATATCTCGTCGCGGGATTGCGGACCGCGTCGAACTATACGAAGACGTTTAGTTAAATACGTTTGTCTACCGTATATGTACGGAAGAAGAGACGATACTTTACACGATATTCCGGATATTATGTTTGCGTATAATAACGTAACGTTTTTTTTTTTTTTTTAATTTTTTATTATTTCAGCCTGTACAATAGACGAAAAAAAAAAAAATATACGACGAATATAATTTACTAGGTCATCGGTATGCCGTGATCATAACTTACTCGTATTACTTATGACGCTTCGGGCGTCAGGCGGTTTTAATCTCGTCCCGTTTCGTTTTAATCGAACACACTTACACGGATTCGTTGTGTCGCCGTTACAATCTGTTACCAATCTATAAAACTACGCTGTTCGGACTGAAAAAAAAATAAAATATTATTACCGATAAGATTTCCTCCAAAACGCTGATATTATATTTAAAAAAAAAAAGACGTACGCGATATAAAAACGCACGACTGCGTTACGATTTCGCGCTGTTAGTTTTAATGCCTACAGTGTAAATGATCTATATTATCAACCCACCGTAGAACATACCGTAAATCATAACATTAATATATCTGTGTTTGTTTTTTTTTTTTTCAAACGAGATACGACTATGGGAAATAGCGCAATTTACAGGTATAACACGCAATCTCGCATAATTATTAAAATATTTTCGTGAAAAATACAAAAATCCCGTAAGGATTGTCGTCGCGTCCTCTTAGGAGGGGTTTCCGTTACACCGTATTACCGTATTAGTTGTGCTCTAACCCGAATTCGCCGCCGAGACAGAAAATATATAAACGGAATATTTATCGGTATTCTGTCGATTGGTGTTTCTCGATTTTTCCGACAACGCATGGACGTCGTGATTGTCAGGACGCCGTATTATTGTAGCCGTCGATGTATCCGATCGCGCTATTTTCGTCAGGTGGTTGGGTTTGGTGGTTAGCTTACACGCCTTTTGGGTCCGATTTCACCGACGTTTTAATCGTCGACGTGATCATCCGCGATTAACATTAGTTTAACAACTTGCTTGTCGGATTTCACCACATTCGGTTATTAAGGCTTAATCGTGTTTCAACACTAACCGGCGGCCAACGGTCGTTAATCACGATTAAAGTAATTCTTGTCAATAAAAAATTACTTTATCATCATCTAACATTAGCAATAGGTTTAGATTTCTCGTTAGTACTTAATAATAAAGCAATACAAATGCCTAGTGCATGCAACAGTGCGGGTTTTTTTGATGGCCTCACGGAGAACACGAAAACGATGACGGTAGACAAGTTTGACGATGGTCAAATTTACTCAGTCACGACTCAAGTGATCGGTGACTAATTTTAACGGCTCGGACTTTTCCGAGGTATCAAGAACGCGTTCGCGTTGTCTTTTATTTTAACAATTTTCATTTCTATCCGTATTAAATGTTGTATATATCAATTACATGCACGCGAACCAAATTGAAAATTTATTCGAAATCAATTATGATCATCAACTACCGGCTACAATATTTGATCGTTCGTCGTGATATCGTTATTGCAATTACAAAACATTGTAATATTATCACCGTGTAATCATCATGTTGCCGATACGGAATAGGTTATTGGGGACCGGTGAAATCCAAACGATGTCAATAGTAAAACGATAAAATCGATCGATTAATTGAATCGCGGTTGTTTTTTTGTCGTTGTTATGCAAACATAATAATACGCGAGCGTATACGGGTACGCGTAGCGTGTATACCTTTATGGGAATATTAATATATATATATATAAAACGGTACGCGCGAAACCCGGGCCGGATAATAGGCCCACACGCCCGGGGGTATTGGCGAAACGATTTTGATTAATCGTCGTGCCAGGGGCCCCGCGGCCGAACGGGGCCCCCCCGCGATGCCGGGACCCGCGCATCGCCGTAACGGTGCGATGACGGTTTACGGCCCGTGAAAGACATCGCGGGACGAAATCAAACACACTGAAAAGCGGCGGTCCGCCCGAAACCGCCGCCGCCGCCGCCATCCGGCCCTTCGGTTCTATAGAATAAATGATAGAACCGTCCCCGTCCCGTCACAACTATTATAATATAACGCGTTCGTTGTAACAGGAGAGTTTGCGCGTGCGCGATGACAGAGATTCCCGTCTATATATATATATACAATATATAAATGTGAAAATGAGAACCCTTTGTCCCGAACGATCTCCGGAACAATATTAATCCAATCGTCGTGCGGGTTTTTTTTTAATCCTTTTTTTTTTTTTTTTACCAATAGAGTATACCGCGGAGCAAGTTTTAAGCCTAATTCCGGTTCTGTAAGTTCGTCAACAATCGAAGTCGTTTATTTTTTTATAAATAATCGGCAAATCGAGCTATGCGTGCCTTTGTTCAGAAACTCATTTGAAGCGGGGGAGGGACTAGAGGTGGCCGTATTTTACATGACTGATATTTATTTTTTTTTCTTAATAAATAATTATGACTTTTTACAAAAAAATAAAAAATACATTATCTAATGTAATAAATTATTTTATGGGGCGGGCGCCAAATTTCGGAATACGTCTCTGGCTGTGTCAATATAAGTTAATACGCGCAGCATGTGTCAGTGTTGGTGCGTTATTCTCTCATAGCACGAACGATTAATTCTCGTTTTTACGTTTCATAGATACATTTAATTTAAAATTGCAACGTTTTTTAGGGCCGTGTAATAGTTGTTGGTAATTCGCGAGAACCGAGTCTGAAACTATAAACGTTGGCAACATTAGCCATCCTATCCGATCATTCTAGCGTAATATGATAATTCGGGTTCTTCTCGGTTTGCCAACCGGGATGGCTCGCACCGCTTATGATTTCCGATGTTTTATTTTAAACGTCGATTGTGTTTATTTCGCGGGGTTTCCTCGATGGCGACACGGATCAGAACATAGAACAGTTGATATTATTTAAAAAAAAAAAATAATAATAATTTCGTATACGAATGCGGCGAAAATAGCAAGGGCAACGCCGCCGGGCGGGACGACTGTGTTGTTGGGTTATTCAGTTATTCGGTATTTTCATATAAAACTAAATTAATAAATACATTTAAATAAAAAAACCCACAAATGTAATATTATTATATATAACAAATAACACTACGACTTTAGATTTGGGAAAAAAAGGAGCAGAACGGAACGAACAATCGAACACACGAATAAACGAGGAGGATTTCACCCCCAATCGAAAATAGATTTACGAGTAAATGTTGTAGATAAAGATTATCTAATTTCTTTTAATCCATTCGGTTAATATGAATATGGTAAACCGAATAACCGAATAACCGAGAATAACCGGGTATACTGTTGTTTGATTTTTAATAATACGCATTCGCACGATAAATTTGACAAAAACTCACACGCGCTACCCGTATAATATTATTATTACTATTATTGTCGTTGTGGTACACGATGGAAATCGATAGAAAAAAAAAAAAAATTGTTTTTTGAAGAAAAAAACCTGAAAACCGGTCGGCCAGAGCAAAAAAAAAAAAACCACTCGTGAAAATATACACACGGCGGCACTCTCGGCTCCCTCTTCCCCCCCGAATAATACATATAAATATACTCTCCGATACGTGCGGGACACAAAAACCGCGCGTCGACGAGACGAAACGGCGTTTATACGATTATTATTATATTATAATGTAGGAGAGTGCGGTATATTACGACGTGCGGCGTGGCGTGGCGTGGTGTGGCGTGGCGTGGCGTGGCGTGGCGTGGCGTCGTCGGCGAGTTTTGTCGTCAAACACATTGTATACTGTACAATAACCACGGGCACCGGTACGGCCATCACGGTGCGCGCACACACGCGCATACGGTGACACGTATTACGGCGACCGTACACAATACCAGGGTCCGTACAGTACTCACTCTATTATAATAATAATATTGTATATTTACCTATATGCCGCAGGGGTGTGATCGGGGGTCGCCCCGAACGTCTCTCTTTTTTTTCTTTTTGTTAATTTTTTTTTTTTTTTTGTTATCGTTGTTGTTGTCCTCTATATATAATATGTATCTATCCTCTCGAACCCCTCGGCCGGCGTCCCTATCTCGTTGTCTTTCGCCGTTGTCGCGTCCGGACCCGGGGGCAATTTTTTTTTATTTACGCCGCGACAATATCGTATATAGAGACTTCAATTGAGTCCCATCAACGTCGGAATTGGACAATAGAACCGTGGACAAATGTACTTTGGACAGATGAATCCAAGTTTGACATTTTTGGATCTAGTCGGCGCATTTATGTTAGACCGGAGTAGTTCTGATAAAAATGCCACCTCAGTGTTTAGTGTCCACAGTTAAACACGGATGTAGTTCCCCGGTATGGTTCGGGCTTGTTTTTCTGGCCACGGCATCGGAGATCCGATTAAAATTGACGGTATTATAAAGAAATTCTTGTCAGATATTCAATACCTTCCGGTCAATGAATAATTGGCAATGGTTTTGTGTTCCAACAAGACAATGGTCCAAAACACAGTTCTCGTTTATGCCGAAGGTATTTAGACAACAAAGAAGCCGATGGCATTATTGGCATAATATGGCCTGGCCACCACAATCACCAGACCGTATCCCGATCGAGCTTGTACAGGAAAAACTCGACAGGAAAGTAAGACAATTTTTCCCAACATCTGGCAGGGAACTATGGCAACAATTATTAGATAGTCTTCTATACACCAAGAAACAATAAACAAATTAGTAGAAAGAATTTCGCGACTAATAGACAGAAGCATCAAATCTAAAGGAGGACTTTTTGATGAAAAAAAGTTTAAAAGTAATATTCAGTCAAATTAAGTTTTTGTATTTTGTATGGAATTTCTAAATTTCATTTGATTGTTTCATATAATAAATTATAATAATCATATAATAATTTTTTTTTTTGAGGGGGGAGGAGGATGCAAGTATATCCTCGTCGTCCGTAGTGGCAATATTTTTCCTTTAGTCCCTTCGATTTATATATATGTATCTTACTTTTCAAGTGATATTTTCGGGGGGGGGGGGGTGCTAAAATATTATTTGTCTCCGTTTGACAGTGAAAAAAAAAGATGGGATATACCGTTCACGAGGGTGGACCACTGTTGGGTAATCGACGAGTGGGTGGTAATGTGGGATATTTTATATAGAGGGACAATTGAATTGAATTGAATTGTCCATTCAATTTATAAATCGTCGGTGACGATAACCGCGTCCGGTTAAAAATATAAACGATTGTATTGCGATTTGTAACTAAAAACAATAAAATTGCAACTATATCGAATTTGTGTAGCATTATTATAACGCCAAAAGTGTTTTATTTGCCTGAATCGAAAAATATATCAGGTATGCTCTAAATGCCGTGATTTAAACGATTTCCATCAAAATAGTAAACGGTTATAAAAAAAAATCGTATGCATGACGAACTTTGTGTTAATCTTTCAAATATTTTTGAAAAGTCGAACAATTTGTATTCACATAAAACCAAAATAATAACTACACGAATGATTATGATGATTATTATTGCATTTCCTCGGACTCTGCCATTTAAAATAACTACAAATTACTCGAAAAATCGTCGGAATATTTTGAAAATTTGATCACGTCTACAAAGAGCGATCGGAGCACAATCACTGGTAGAAAAGTCGTTGGTGACGGACAGAAGAAAAAAAAGACCCCCGTTCAGAATATAATAATAATAATAAAAAAAAAAATTCAAAATATTGCCGGCCATATAATATGTTTTGCGGTCGGTCTCACACGTGCCGCGGCGCGTACTCGGGAGTCCTTTACTACGGCAGTTTGTTAATTTCGCATCACGTTTAAAACCCGCCGCCGCCGCCGCGATTTTTCATTGCAAACACCGCAACAGCTGGTCGCCGGCCACCGACGTGCGTGTCGAATCCGCAAAAAATCCGACAGCCCCCGGGGGTTTCGCGTGACCGCCGCCAGCAGCACACGGGGTTGCGTGTCGAAGACAATACGACGTTTTTCGCGCTCGTACATGCCGGGTCGCGTGCAACCGATATAGCCCCGGCTATCGGTTCGGTAAATTTAAAAACCGTTCTGGTAAACGTATAGTAATAAAATGTTATCAAATAGAACGCGGCGAATCGATAAGTTGTTGAACTGATATCGTAATTTTTTTTTTTTTTTTTTTGTTACCGATTTGACGTAATTCCGTGCCCCGCCCGCCGCACTCTGTTGGCTGATGTTTTCTTAGTTTTTACTAGAACAGTATAAATATCAAATGCCGCTATCGTGGCCGATATTCGTACGCGGGCCATTCGAATAATGATATACTTATTTTTAATATAAACCAATAGCCAATATTTAATTGTTGGCCGCTTTTGCCGATAGCTCGCCGGGGAAATCAATTACGCGAGTTCTCGGTTATCGTAGTTCCCTACGATATTCCTGTCGAAAATTGCACTACAGTCTATGTATTTAAATATCTATATATTATAATTAACGGTTTAAAACCTGTACAGAAACGATGATTACGAATGTACACAGGTAGTGTTGTTAGCTTTAGCCCCCCTCCCGGGGCCTCATCGGAATTTAATCCTAAAATTGTTTTAATAATAATAATAATAATAATAATAAAAAAATGTACATATTTTCTACATCGTCTGCTCGGGTCACATTATATAGTACGGTCTTGAATATCACGTGTCCAGCACAGTGTTCGCGTTTTAACTCGTTCTCGTCGGCTATTTCGTTTTTCTTTTAAAAATGATCGGTTTTGATGAGCTGCTGGCAGGCACACCCGTTAATTTGATGCGTTTCAATAAAACAACAACTACGAATAATTAATATGTACGTGTAGGTAATAACTGCTGCTGCACCGCGGATAGATAAATCACTGTAAGACGACGTTGTTTTAACTATAAATCGTGTTCGCGTATACGTTGTTAATTATTGCGTAAGGCAGTAGTGCTTATCGTCTTTGAATCGGCATAAATTATGGAGCCGTTCGGCCGTCGCCGGCGCAGCAGCGGCAGTTACGGTTAAGTCGTTTTAGTGAAAACCGTTGATTTTGTCATTTATTATTAGTTTGATTTTTAATTTTGTCGACGTTTTTTCAAGATATTGAACTCTACGACACGCTCGGCGCATAGGTATTAATAAACATTTCGTAGTAAATATCATTTACAAAAAAAACCACTTTGACACTTGTCCGTTGACAAGTTAAAATGCCTGTACCCGTACGCTATATAATATATGTGCTGGACATTTATGGTTTTTTTTTTTTTTTTGCTCGTACGCCTTCTGCGAGTAACAACGAGTAACATGGACGTCGTCTAATATTATTTCGAATACCATTTTATTATTTAATTTTCAGTGGGAGTGATTGAGATTTCGTCGTCGTCGTCGTCGTATAGATTCGTCTGCGTTTCTGAAAGGTTTATCTTGTATGAGTATAATATTATTATATTCGTAAATTTTAATTCAATATTTTGAAGGCGTGCTCGCCGACGACATATGGTAATTACCATACGCCTCTAAATGGTTTCGTTAATGGAAATTTATACGTTGTTTATTAAAATAGATATACCCATACTTATAATTCTCACGTGTAATATTAGTTTAAAATACAATATAATAGCTCTCGAGTTTTGAAATTATTATTTTTTATTTTTTTTTTCAAAGCATCCCGTGGATATGTATAGAACACAAAATTTCAGTTTCGATAAATACTTCACGAACATAACAATAAATAACATGAAATTCGCTTATGCTCGACAAACAAAAACGGTACGTATGTGTGTGGTCTACACACATACGCGTGTAAAATTCAAACGAAATATTATATAATATTTGCACCCGATTTTTTTGATTTTTTCGGTCTTTCGGGTGCTGAAAGAAAATTCGGGTTTCGTGTAAAACGAAAAATTAATTCGGGTGTTAAAAAAAACCCCACGTTGTACATCAATTAATACGAGGTTTTCAATGTAATCAGATTTTCTTTTCAAAGCAAACACAATGAAAAACAATCATTTCAAAATGTTAATCGGTCCTTTGTCTGTTCATTATATAATTTGACTAAACAGTAAACATATTTTCGATTAGGTCAAATTAGGTTGAAAATTAGAATCGATTAGAACAAGATGGTCGAGTTAGTCTGTTAAATTAGATAATACATTCATCTTTTGTATGTTTATCTAAAATATATCTAAAACCGTGGAAATACGATACATTATTTTACATCAGTTGTAATTTCTACATTTTTATACCGCAATATTATAAAAAGTCGAATAAAAATAATTAATTAAAATAAAATACGACTGCGAAATAATAAATATAAATAAAAATCAGTTTAAACTCTTGAAACGCCAGACCGGGTTTTAAACAAATACTCGCGGGCACTTCTTCAACTCTCTGGTATTATTTAGAAATTTAAAAATATATATTTTTAGCTGTGAATAATAACATAGTACGTTTCGTGATATAATACTTGTCGTCATTAGTGATTATTCTATTTAATTAACAGTCCAAGTTGCAAAAGATACATAGAAATTAATATGCCACTTCATTTCGTGTATGATTAATTATTCGGGTGTTGGTTTTTTCAATCGGTTTTTTTTTTTTTTTTAATTCGGGTTTCCGGGTTAGGTTAGGTTAGGTGGATTTGTTCGGTTTTTAGATTAATTCGATCGCAGTGGAGTGGTTTCGAGTATTTACACATTTTTCGACTCGTTTATTTATGCGTTTAGTGCGTTGTCGACTCGTTGTCCCGCAGGAGCACAAAATGTGCGATGTAAAATATATATCACACGTCGTGCCAGTGAAATCTAACAACTAACAACAACGCAACAACAACAACAACAACAGCAACAACAACAACAACGCGTATTTTTATCGCCGTTGTCTATCGTATCACGACCCGACGGCCAACACGATTCTTATCACCCAGAGTGTGGATTATATTTTTTGCTACGTGTACCTATATTTATGAGCCGTAGTGGCACGATAGTTGTTTTTTTTTTTTTTTTTTTTAGTCCACACAATATTATAATATTGCCCGTTAACACTTTGCGGTGTGTCGGATATTATAATACGTAAAGATGTTTTTCGATAAGAACACTCACTCGATGTCACCTAGATGTAAAAAAAAAAAAAAATACTAAATACATTTTATCATAGAATATATGATTGGTTGGCGATTTTTCCGTTCTTGTGTTTTTGACCGTTTTTTTAATGTATTGACGGTGTAATGTACCATTCAATTCCCACGTGACTTTTTGCTACTTTTATTTCGACTTTGACGTTCGCGAACCGAGTCGGCGGCGGATCAGACGGAATATAAATGAATCATAATGTTTTTGTGTATTTTATCGAAAAAGGTTTTTACTGTTTTCTTAGATCCTGAGCGATGCGAAAAACGTATTGGTTATGTATTTTATATGTATTTTATTAACAATTTTTTTTCTTCGTCCGTGGACAACTTGACTACCGGACATCCGGCTCCGATTTTCAAATGTAGCAACTTTTCCAAAAGAATTTTGAATCTAGTTGATGCATTAAAAAAGTGATTTTTTTTTGTTTTTGATTTTCGTTGTAGTTTTCATAATAATTGGGGAAAAACTAGGGAAAAAAGTAGGAAAAACCGTATAGTTTTCGTTTTGTTGTAATACGGTTAGCAAATAATCGCAAAGACCTGCAATTTTTACAGAATATTAATATTAGGCCTTTTTGAGCGTGGAAAAATTTGTTCAAAACATTCTTAACCGAACTCCGCTCAGAATCGTTTTTCGCTAGAAATGATTTATCATCGTTGCGTACAGATATGAATAAAAATTTCCTCTATTCATCTATACCTTCTCAAATTTCCACCTACAACAGTGGCCCATAAATGGTATACATATATATTAGTACAGTAAAACCTCTCTATAACGGACCCATTATAAGACGGAATCATCCTTAAACGGAAATGTCAATAGTCCCGGTTCAAATAGTAGTGAAATTGACCTCTCTTACGCGAAATCACTACTAAACATCTCTACTAATCTCTACGGGAACATTTTCGTAATTTAATTAGTAAGAATACTCAATATGACGGAAAATAAAACTATATAAAAATGAATATTATGTGTAACGTATTGGAATAACGTAATCATTACCTCATATTTAGACGAATTACAAACATTTTCAGCCATAATTTCGAATTCAATGCTATCGTTGAGTTAACGACAAAATCACGAGAATGTGCTGAACATGTTGCCCCTTTGTCAGGTGGTTTATTATAAAAAGTCATTGTGTAGTATGTTTTTTTTTCTTTTAGTTCTTAGTTTTAATTGTTTTAGTATCATATACAAAACACATTTAAATATAAATTCATACGGTATAATCGTAAAGTACGTTGTACGAAATATTTACATATCTAAAATATCAATTTTTTTAATACGCATATATATATATACTGGAAACATAAGCTATTTGTGTACATCCTCTCTCTAACGGAAAAATGTGCGGGCCCCAAGCGATTCGGTTATAAAAAACGTATTACTGTACTATATACTTTTAGCTTGACGTTATTGAATTAACAACGTTTTCTCGACAACTAAAAAAAAAAAAAAAAAAAAAAAACAGTTTTGGCTCTATTTTGACGGTCGGGGTTTACACGGAAATCGTGTTTATTTTCCCCGGCCAAACTATCGACGGCGATTTCGCCGTCCCTCGGCGGCGCGCGCCGCGCCGTACGGCAATCAGCAACCTCATTGTCGGCGGGTTTACAGCGGTACCCGCCGTGTGTCGTACACACTCGGGAATAACGCCGAAAATCTTAGCCCGGCTCGGGCCCCGTACGGCCCGGCTTCGCCCTCACCCACCGCTCACACCCTCCGGCGAGCGGGCGCGGGTCAAAACTGACGGAAAATAATAGCCCTGCAAGGGCCTACACGGCCCCGCGAGTACGTTTATTTACGACGCGTTATACGCGTGTACGTATATGGTCGCACGCGGCCCGCGAGCGTTCTCCAGTTCCAAATCTGGTCGCGTTATCCGCGCGCGTAGAATGGAGGGATCGTAATAATAATCGTGGCACTGATTACCTGTATCCGGGATATGGTTCACAACCGCTCCATCCGTTCCCATGACTCGACTACATAAACACACAGTGACACGGCGGCGACTTTTCGCCCGATAATAGACGCGTTATACAATATATATATATATACATCAGACCGGTCCTTATTATTTATACTACAAAAAAAAAAAAAAAAGTTAGATATTTTTTTTTTTTTAAGTGAGAACCCCTCATTATTTTTTTTTTATTGATATTAAAATGTTATTTTGGTACATTATATATATACATACATGCACCAAAACCAGTAAATAATTATAACACCGTTATGAAAGCGTATAAAATATGTAATTGGGTATGTAGGGATGTAGGGTGTAAACCCTACGAGTGGGGCGGTGGTTGTTGAGAAAAAGGGCTTATGAATTCGTAAAATAAAACGAGGTCATTTTTTTATGTCTTTTATGTCAGTCGCGCGGCGTGTACGTACGTACATAAAAGTATACCGCGATGTCTATTATTATTATTATTGTTATAGCTGTTATTTATCTATTATATTATAAACGAAAGAGTAATAAAAAAAAAAAATAAATAAATAGTAATAATAATAATAAATAGGCGGTGGGTAGACCACTGGTGTACGTGGGAAGTTGGGAAGTTGGGATATAGAGGGGAATTTTTTTGATTATCTGTACGATTAACCATCGCTTATGAAAAACGATTCTCAGCGAATACCGATTAAAAATGTTTCGATAAACTAAAATTGAAAAATTGTATTATAATTTGTAACTACAAAAAAAAAACGTGTGCATTACGCTCGACTTTTTTCTTAATTACCATCAAGTACAACAGAGCCTTGTGTATTATTTTTGAGCATTTTCGAGGAGCGACAATAAATTTTTTCTATACATCGTAGCCGAATAAAAACCATAATACGCGACAATTTCAAACTGACCATGTCTAGAAAGGGCTAATATAAGAATTCAATTAGAATTCTCGATTATTACGAAAACTACAAGGAGAAAGTCTAAACAATTCACTAAATAAAAGCTCTTTCTGATAGAAAAGTTGTGAACGGACACAAAAACTAAAAACACACGTAGTATAAAACCGTCGTATAAATCGTTTGGACGTTATATATTATATTTTATAATTGTCGTTGGTAACTGTTACATGTGTTACATATTTTTATTTCGGTGCAAATTACAGACTCCCTTCTTCACCGTCGTTAGGTCGTTTTAATTCAAGCCCGTGAAGAACAAAAAAATTATCGTCATACGCTGTTAATTTTGGAAACCGAACACACATTCGTATTCATATTATACCGTTACGATATACAATCGCCAGCCCATTAATTTATAGTAGTCTTATTTTAGTTTCGTACCCCCTGAGACCATCATCAGTAATATTAGATTTATCGGCCGACTGGTTAATTGTGCGCCTTGTGAGAAAATATGCATCGCACAATTATTGGCCGCGAGCCAAATACACGCGTGAATAATCACATAGTATGTTACGGCCATTGTAATTTCGGGATACGAAAGTATTTTTATATTGGCCAAACGCACAATATTCTTAGTCAGTGGCGTAACGGGGGGGGGCCCTTTTCCAGCGGGCGATACGGATATCTGTTAATAATCATAATTTGTATATCAAACAGTTTTACATTAACATTTCAAAAATTATAATTTTATAACGGTTTCTAATGTTTTTTCGCCAACTCGAAGTGTTACCGACGACTATAACTCCTTCAACCCCCTATTGAAACCTGTCCGTGGATTGGCGTATTCGCCAAACTATTGAGTGCCCGATCTAAAACGATATAAAAACAATTAACGGTGGAACGTCTCAAGTTTCAATTCTAAATCCGGGATACACGAATTGATTGTGTTTATGCGCTTCGAACTTTAAAACCCAATCCGGGGCGGATTGTATTTTTAAGGGAAAATCGATGTTCGGGTATGAATCCTTATTGCAGTTCATTAGGTCTACGTACGAGCGGAATATTTAATTGCAAATATTATCTAGAACAATATTCTGTTTCCACGTTTCCAATGTTTCACACTCGATATTTTGTATTAGATTCCGAGCGAGGCTACGAATGTACGGGTTTTACTATGATGAGTATTTTTAAAATTTTTTTTTAAATATTGTTTGTAACAAATTATAAGCAAAAAAAAAAAATGTCCCCAGCCCTTGGGAAGTGATGTATGTGATACATAAATTAATACGCCACTGATTCGAGTTGTTCGAAAAATTATTACTTAGAAAACGTCGCAGCGCGCGCTCGAGAGAAATATTACGAATTTTCGGGATGTTTATTTTTTTATTTTTTTTTTTTTTACTTTTTTACTTTAGTGAAACTGCTTAGACAAATGATTTATCGTTACGACCGAAGTCGTAAACGATGAAAATGTGTTAATTCTCTCTCCGTCTACCGCGTTTTTCTCCTCTCTTTCGCGAAAGGCATTTAATTACCGGCTATATACTCCGCCGAGGACTGTTGTTTTTATGGGGTTGACGTTTATTATCGTAAAACGAGTTATTTCCTACACACATTTCGGGAATTCGTGAGCATTTTAATATTCCGCAAGTGTTTTTTTTTCAAAATTCCCATACATCACATCACTCACGAGACGGTAACGTTTCGTTGAATATTTTAAGAATGTTTATAATGATATATATCGTTTACAGCATCGATGCTCGCGCACGTGTACTCATAATTTCTCCTTAAGACTCGTGACTAGTGTTGCCGGGTAAAAACAAGTTAAGCTCCCGTCAAATAAAATTTCGATTTCATTAGCAATTTTCAAAAAACTCCACAATCCTTGGATGTCTACTCTTAACACTGGATGATCATGATGATGTGTTATGCATGATCAACGTATTCACGTCCAATAAGCCCCAAATCCACAAGTTGTGAACCAATAAAAGTCGTCGAGCATTTTCGCCTTAGTTTGCCATTTACAAACCCGAGTACAAACATACGAGTTACCTATATGCCTGTTGTAGGCGTGTATTATTATACGGAACGAGCGTAAAAATTCTCGAAAAAAATCATCAGTTTTATCAGATTTCGTCGGGTTAAATCGTCGTCCCATATACAAAAAAAATCTACACGACGGAGATATATTTATCCGCAGACCCGGCAACACTGCGGCGATTCGCGACTCTTTCCAACAGAATCGTGCCCCTCTGCTGCAGATTTAAGACCTCGTTGATTTATTACCGGGATCCGGCGAAAGCGTGGAGTGCAACTTAATAAGGGTAACTTAATAACCCCGGCTAGCACAAAAGGACTATACAGTAGCTGGCTGGCGAGCGTCAAGATCGTACGACTGCGAAGCGTCGGCACGCAGCGTGCCTTTTTGCCGTCGATGAAGACAACAATGCCGGCGGCGGTCCGCTATTGGTATAATACGGTTTAATTTTTCGTTTTTTTTTTTTCGTTGGAAAACAATTCAACCTCGACGTACCTATACTACCGCGGGAAGAATACGTTTCAGACTTTTTAAATAATGTCTATTCGATATTATCGCTTATTCGCACGGTATAGATAGTTTTATAATGTAGACCGCGACGAACACGCAACGCAAAAATAGCGTTCGGATTAAGGGGTTTTCTAAATTTTTTCCAATTTTTGTACTATTCGACATATTTTTTTTTTTTTTTTTTTTTACATTTTAATGATCGCCTTAATAAAAATACTTCCCCACTGGTCTACTGCGCAAATACCGTTTGAGGCGAAAGGGTACGACCGTTTTTATGAACATTTATGACGTTTTCGACACCGAAAAGCCGGACAAAACTGTAGGATTTGCGTTTGGCGGATTTAAATTTTAAAAACGTATTACGATCGTCGTTTATGTTCTTTTTACTAGGATACGTTGGAATTTATTTTTTTACATTAAATTCTCTTTATCATCGGTAAAAGGCAAAATAATTTTAATACCTTATTGAAAAATACAATCAAATTTATTTTACGTTTTTCAGTAAAACAATTGAATTTATATTGCCAACGTATCCCAGTGAAAAACCTAAATAATCATAATCCGTTTTCAAAATTTAAATCCATCAAACGCAATTCCTACAGCTGGGTTTTAGGTCTAAAATGACTAAAATATACACCGCCACCCCTTAATAAATATAATAATATTATATATTCTATAATTTATATACCGGATGATCGCAATCAAATGTTATAATGTTTTCCATTCATTTCGGTCGACGGCTTTTTAGCATCTTTAATGACTATTCGAATTATTGTGGATAATAAATACCGACCGAATGAGGCCACTGTATATTTTGAGCGATAACAAGCGAGGCCATATTTTATATGAAAACCTACGGTTGACTGCTGTTATAGCCTTCACTGATGAGCTGAAACGTTCCAACTATGTTTTTTTTAAATATTTTTTTTTTATCGTCTATATGTACAACTCAAATACACTTAGGTTTTACGCCGAAAACCCTTTATTTCGAATTTCGTATATGTGTTGTTGACATTTGTAATGAACATTCATATTATTGCATACACGACATATGGGATTGGATGTCGCGGAATCGGTACTTTTCATATGAATTCGAAACTATAGTCGAGTTTTCGATTGCCCATCATCTCCTGCAACGATATTTAATACGCATTTACAAACGTCAATATTATGGTCTCTGGAATTTCGTAATCACAGCACAGTTGATAGATCCGAGTTAGGTATATTGTTTCAGTAGATTTTCATTGTAGAGTTTGTTAAAATCATTAATATATTTTCATATAAAAATATCCATAATCAAAAGAATATAATATATTTTTTACAATTTTTTTTTTTTTTTTTTTTTTACTACCATTTTATAATAATTAAGTAATATTGATCCATTTTGTTACATATTCGTTGTTTATAAACGGACCAAAATAACATTTAAAACATAATATCGTTATATTAATATAAAACTAATTATTTTGTTTTTTTTTTTTTAACACGAATAGTTTATTTTAAATTGTATAAATTCTTGTGACCTTTGCACAAGGAAAATAGTTTAACTAATTAAACTTAATTAAATTAATAAGATCAGTTAAACGGAACGGTATGCTTATTTGTTCTCTATACATGTACTGTGGGTACATTATACGACTACACTAAACTAATTGTTTTTTTCGCTTTTCATAAAATAATTATTAATTACTACGGTAAGATAAATAGTTAAATAAAATCAAGTGTGTCTTAAAATGGTTATAATAGTATCGGTTCAATAAAAATACACAAGTTATTTGGCATTTCAAATCGTATACATAATAAAAAAAAAAAAAAAAAAAGCGCATGTTATTTGAGTTGTAAATATCGAGTTAATTATAATATACATTAATTGTTTTTTTTTTAAAAATATATTATTATTTTTTAGGTGTTCATAGCATATGGTTTTAATTAATTCGTTTGGCCCATTCGTATATTTCGCAACTCCAGTAACTTGTGTGACAAATAGAAAAATAATTCGTTTAAGTGAAAACAGTCGAACTAACTTTTTGAGTTTTTATAATAAGTTCGCTTTATTAAACTCGCGGTGGTGACTCTACAAGTTTTTGTATAAAACTCCGTACAATATGCTTTGACTACTTGTTTAATATCACCAAAACACGTTTCTCTAAAATTATATATTATGTATTTTAAGTTCTAAGGGATCGGATGATATTATTAGTTTTTGACTATCTTAATAATAGTGATATGCCGTGGTATCATTTTCAATATGAAACATGATGTAAGCATAAAAATGAAACTATCGGATAGCCAGTCAGTTGGTTTCCTAAAATTTTGATGGACGATCAATGATCGAAGTGGGCGTATGAATTAATCACGATGGACAATTGTGAATTTAGTGTATCAGTCAAGCGCCTAACGGAATTTCAAATGAAAAAGTTACTCTATTCACGATTTATAATGAATACATTTTTTACTAATAATAAATATCGTAAATTTCATCTTTGTTTTTTTTTTCTAGTATATATAGTTTATTATGTGATTGTTGTAATTCAAAAACCGAATCGGTGTGTTTCGTTGAACTTCGCGTCGTTGACCCCTTTAAGTTATTTTCAAAATTTAATGATATACGCTACGGTCCCGATTGCTAATTTTCACTTTGCCACACCGTCGGAAAGGGAACAGAACACGAAAAAGGGGTGGACCGTTGAATTTTGCAGCCATCTGCGTCACCGATGCGAGTTTTATAAAGTTTTATTCACGCGATTTAATTTAAATTCAAAGCTCGCGGGAGTGTCCGTGAGCTAAATTATTACATTGAGCCACATCGACGGCGGTTGGTTGTACTCCGGTCTGTTCTCTAACCCATCCCATAAATAAAAAAATAAAAAAATACTAACAAAAAGTACATCGGCCAAAAACTAATATATTTTTTTTCTGTTCATTTTTCCATAATAATTACTTTTCAGCTTTCGCAATGGACGCTGTGCGATATTTCGTTGTTCGGGTGTCTCTGCGTGTTTATATTCGCATGCGAATTGATTGTGCTGTTGTATATTTTAATATCGTTTATATATTATTATCCGTTTACGTACGTTAATTTTACGCATGACGAACCACTGCAGCCGTCGTCGTGCACAAGATCGAAAAATGTCAATGCAATTGTCGTGTTGATGGCGATGAAAAAAAAAAAAAAAAAAAAATTGGGTTCAGAATATATGTACGCGTGTGTAGCCACGTCGTTGGGGTTAATGCAGATAGAAAAAAAAAAATAAAAATCAGGTCAACTCTTGACGGGTGGTTGAGAACAGAATATTACGGTTTTCAATTTTTATTTTATTTTTTTTTTTCGTTGGAACAGTAAAAAAAAAAAAAAACGATTGTCATTTTATACAGTAATAATAATATTATACATCGACAATTCCAAACATACGCGCCACGGTACACTAATAAGGACGAGTTTACCGATTTTTTTTTCTTTTAAGACCCAAGACCGATGGTGTTGTAATCACCAATTATCGACGACCGTGGTTGTAATTATCGTTTTGTTGTTACAGATTTTAGACATTTTTTTATTATTATTATTATTATCTGTGCGTTGAATACAAAATACATTATACGTCGGTAACACTTCATCGGTGTGCATTTGCAGAAATTTCGCGTAGGCGAATAGATAGGAGAGGTCCAATATCGTCGTATATGTGCACCGAGATTCGTAATAATAGTGTGCATAATATTACCCTATGTTTAATATAAACCTGAACGATTTAAAATGAAAATAATTAGTATTTTATTAGAACAAGAGTGTTGACAAAAAAAAAAAAAAAAAAACCGTTTTTAAATACGTATATAAATAAAAAAAAAAACTTACTGGTTTTTTTGTTGCGCGTCAAATTTACATTTTGAATTTTACGCGTACCTGTTTAGTCGCGGCGGGTAATTATCATAACGAAACTATTATTTTGATATACGATAGCGTGCAGCTTGCAAATGATTATAATACGATTATTCTGTTGTACATAAATTTATCTGCGAGTATAAATCGTAAAGAAACAACCGGTTCCCGTGCATTTTTTTTTTTCTCGTACGTATCAAATTACCGCCGTTGTAAACTAACCCATAGGAAAAAAAAAAAATATTTAGAAGAAGAAAAAAAATAATAATAATAATAATAATAACATAGGTAGACCGTAGACGTGTTAAAAGCTTTATAGGTTTTAGAGTAGTTTTCAGGTCAACCGCAAAAGAATTACACGCAATTGTATTTATTAATACGATTACAGGCCGATAAAATCGATATTTTTTCGACATACTGACCACAATCCGCAAATCGCTTCAAACGCAATATTAACCAGCAAACTACATATTGGAATTCAATTTTTTCTTTTTCATTCCGATGATGCGAGAAATTGTCGAGGTAACGAACATTTTGGATCTTTTTTTCCCGTAGACCTAGTACCCGCGTTACCTATTAAAACGTATTTTCCATATAAATCAATGCTTTAAATAGAAAAAACAAAAAATATATATATATATTTTTTTTTTTCCCATATACCCGTTTTTTTTTTTGTTTTGTTTATCGGATGTTGGTTGACTAGTTTTTACTCAACAATAGTTAATAGGTAATCTATACTTTTAACAATTTTAACGTTATTTTTAATTAGATATAACACCACATTAAAGGTTATAGTTGCTACAAGTTCTTTGTTAATGTTCCTAAAAAATTAATCGTGTGAAAATGACATATCAATTGAAATTCATTTTTTTTTTTTTTTTTATTACTATGTATAAATGTTGTAATTTGTATATAAAGTTTTTTTTAAATTCAATGCAATAATATTAATATGATATAATTTAAAAATTTAATTACGAAAAGTAAATATTTCAAATAATAATAATAATATTCTTTAAAAAAAGATTTCAACTCTTTCGAACTACACTACAATTGTTTAAATCTCTTTAGAATTCATTAGGCAGCATAAAACAAACTATAAACTTCAGATTTCATAATAGGTACGATATATTTAAATAAATATATTTTTAAATTACGTTTTTTTTAAAAAAAAAAAATTATGTGTACATTAAAGTTTTAAAACTTCTTGAATATTCTTATATAAACTTTTAAAAAATTTGTTCTGTAATAAAATTGTTTTAAATTTAACACACGGTGTTATATATTTTGGATTATCGTTAATGTTTCTTATAAATTTGAAAAATTAAAATACGTAAATAAATTTTTAAATAATGAAGTGTGCATTAGTTTTATTATGATGTGTGTGTTTTTTTTTTAAATTTAAATTTAAAATGTTTTTCTGTCTGTTGATAGTTACCCTTTTCTACCGGAAATCTTGTTCCGATATCAGGGGCGGTTATTTCTGGTAGAAAATTTTGTTTAGCTGATGCATTGAGGTGATCATTTTTTTTATTTTTCTTGTAGTTTTCTTAATAACGATGAAAAATATTTGGAAAACCGGGAATATTTGGACAATAACAGTTTCTGTTATTTTCGAGTTTGTTCTTTAATTGTTATTCAGTTTGAAATAATCGTAGAGACCCGAACCTTTCACCGAATACTTATATTGGCAGTTTATAACTGTTGCCGTGGTGCGATTTTCAAAGTATTCTCACGTATTTCTTTTACATTTTTTAATAGCGTATTTGAGTTTGTAGAGTTTTTTATTTATTGTTTATTTTTTTTTTGTGGATTTATTTTTATCGGCGTTTGAAGTTAAAATCTATGTTAAATTTCGTGAAAATCACGAACAATTGTAAATTATTTTATATAGTTACGAATTATTGTCAGTTTTAAACGGACCAAATTGTCCCGCCGTTCTCCGCTCGGAAACGTTTTTCTTTTGCAATGGTTTATCGTTGCGCACAGATATTGAATTACGGATATATTCCGAACGGTGCTAGGTATATCCGAAGTTTCTAGGGTTTTTTTTTGCTAGAATATTAAAAAGATGTTATAGATATGTTAAATATCAAAAACATAGTGCCTGCCTAGCTGTTATAGGCTAGGCATATGACCGGCGTTAATCGTTCAATTTTAGGTACCTAACGGCTAATGCCGGAATATTAAAGATGTAAACCGGCGTGTTCAAATTTCATGACGGCGGTCTACACGACAATCCCCGGAGCGTCGGAGTAATATACTTAAATTAATTTCCGTTCCGGACAATTATAAACGAATTTCGTCCGTTTTTCAAACGACGTGACGGCCACGAAGAAACACAGAATCGTAAATAGAAACCAAACCAAACCGAAAAAAAAAACTGCAGTGTACGCATTTTTTTTTTACAACATTCGATTTAAAAGTAAACTATTTACAGCAAAACCAATTTTAAAAGTAAAACAAAATTATTATAGACTGCCGGAGTATATATATATAAAGGTGTTCAATGTCAAGCAATTTTCTCGAGTTTCATTTCCGGTAGGTACCCACCCACCACCAATGCCCACGGCTATATACGTACACGGCGGAATAACAAAGTTTTTTTTTTTTCTCCCCCACGCAACTCCGTGCCGTTTCACCTTATGGTAACGTAATATTGTTCGAAATTACCGAAGTTTAGAAACTACCCCCGGGGATATTTGTTTTGATACAACGACGTTTATTTATGAGGCACAAATTCGATTTGGCCGATGCTGACTTTCCTAATGATACACGCGTATAGCAAGCATGCAGCTCGGGATGTGCTCGTCGGGCGGGTTTCTTGTTGCGCCGCGTGCACCGACTATACCAGGCAATCGAATTTTGTCGGCTCCCCGTAGATGCCCCACGATTATATTCATTTAGTCGCAAAACGGAACGTTGTCATATTCTGTTTTCCTCTTTCGTCCAACGGAAATTTAAAAATTATTATTATTATTATTATTTTGTACGGATCTCAAAATATCATTTTAAACAGTCGCGAAATAATTACCTACACTGAAAGACACCAAAACTGATGTTGTATTCACGTTTTTTTTTTTTTTTTTTTGTATCTAAACTTAAATCTTTAGAGTATTGTGATAATTGAACACGTCGATGGTTTTAATCAATACCATTAAACCTTTCTCATCTTCTACTGGCACACCTACTATTAAAAAGTTTTTCAGTTTGTGAATCACACTTCGTTACCTGTCTCCATCTTAGACTACTTCTCTCTGGTTTTCAATTCCCAAACTTTTTCAATTTTATTCCAATTCTCGTGATCTTCTTCCTCGGAGTTTCCATTCCATTGCTGCCCTAATCATTTTTTTTTCACTTGAGATAATTTTTTTTTTTTACGTCACCAATTTCTCATTATTTACAATTGAATATGATATTATTTTACATTTCGCAATCATAACCGTATTTTTTAATTGTATCCTTAATCGTGCTAGTAATTACTCTTCTTATTTATACGTAAAACACTCAATTTACGTTTGTCTTATTTTATCTCTCGTCGTTTAATGTTAATTTTATTTCGTTTTGTGCTTTTTCATCCAGAACTCTAATATAGTTATACTCGGTGTAAATGTATAAAATATGTATCGCGAATATTTTTTTAGTAATTTGAATGGAATTAGATTACAGTTTAATAATACTTAAACCATTTCCCTCTACTTTTAGTAAATAATTAGAAATAAATTTTTTGGATTTTTTTAATTTCATCGATATTGTTAACTAATAATTATACATACGGTTATTAATGCAACACATATTTCATTATTAACGACTTGGCGTCTAAAAATAGGATTATTTATTACACCTCAGTTATCGTTCAATCCGCAGTAGTAAATTATAATTTAAACCGATGTGTTTTTCTATGCTGGTGAAATGTATTTTATGTGCGTGTGTTTTTATCATCAAATTTATCAGAGGGCATCCGCAAAATACTACTTTACACATTTGTATTATATGTTTAGGTTAGCTTTTTTTTTAGTGCACCTGGCCCCAACCTAACCGTATGTGAACCATAAGGAAATGCCCAACGTTACATTGATGAAATATAGATTACGCCCGAAGAACTGACAATTAATAGCAGATAATCGATAGATAGATCGAGCGTTATAGATTTTTTTTTTTTTTTTTTTGCTTTAACACTGTCAATATTCGTTTTTCTCGTTCTCTTATTCTTTTTCTTTCTATTCTCATAGTCGACGGACGTGTTACAAACTTATAGAGTGAAACCGTACTAAATAATTAATTATTAAACCATATCGGTGTAAACAACGGAAAATACACGCTAGTCCGGTGGTGGTGTTACAATGAATTTGACAATGCTCGGGTCGACTTTTCTAAGTGCGTTTTAAAGCAACGAATTCCTGCTCTCGTTTACACAAAACACATTACTCCGTCGGCCGGCCATTGTTTTTATCCTCGTTCGTGCGATACACCCACTCGCACACACACACACACAAGGTCGCCGAACCAAAAGTTAATTGCACAAAGTGTAAATACACGACGTATCTACACTATATATATATATATATTGTACAAGTAGAGGTTTTTTTATATATATATACTATACTATACTGTTATAATTTCGGGTTGTTCCTGATCTCTACAGGGCCCAACCCGACCTATAGTCGCGGGGGTCCGTCGTCAAAATCGTCTAGTTTTTGGTGCACGTCCCGAAAGCTATTCCGCGGGTCCGCGCTGGAATTTTTCTCCGTCACTAAAATATTCTATTCTCCGAACGTTATCAATACGGGTACAGGATTCCGTTTTTTTTCCGCCGTCGGGACACAAACCGGCAATGCACACACACACACACACATTGTACAATTACATTATAATAATACGGCCGTTTGTTATTTTCGCGTTCATTAAAGTCCGGTCGTGACGCCACGACGACGACGAAATCTCATTTTAGATCAGTTTCGCACGAGGGAAATGTGTCCGCGTTATTATTATTATTATTATTATTATTATTTATACGGGGTATATTATATAGGCGCTCGTATCATTTTATTATTATTATTATTATTATTATTATTATTATTATTATATTATTGTGACGACGACGAGAGCCGAGGGTCGTGCGCGATCCGTTACGGGAATCGCATTATCCGCCGCGGGCTATAGTATACGAGTAATAATTGCAGCACTCGAAAACCCTTCCGGCAAACGATAATCGAATTACATTACTGTACAATATATACTGTGTTTAAGTGTAATGTATATTCTATATGTATGTACACGGAATAAATAATAATATGGAAAAAAAAAAAAAAGTCTAAAAACACCCTCTATGCAATCGCCGGCGCGGCGTTATTATTATTATTGTTTTAATAATGGCCTTGCTTCAAAAAAACACTTATATATTTACTGCTGTTGGGGTGGTGGGAGGGGCGAATTTCGTTTTTTTTTTTTTTTTTTTTTTTTTTTTCCCCGTTAGGTAGTATATAATAATAGGACGAGCAGCATTCCGAAATGCATCCCGTTGTGTGTGGTCCGCGGAGAACGAGGTACACAAAGAGAGAGAGAGAGAGAGAGAGAGCGAGAGAGAACACAAAAATCGAAAATTCTCCACGGCGCGGATAAAAGACAATAAAAGTATCATTTTCGTACGTCTTGATAATTTCGCGCGGGCACCTTTACTGCGCGGTGTCGCAACACACACACACGAGGGAAAAACAATATCGATCGAAAGCCAAAAACGACCGCGTGTGGTGCGGGCGCGTAGTATTGGAGTATAACTATACCGGGTGTGTGTGCAGTGTGTGGTTTTTTGACTTCTGTTCGGCGTCCCGGTTCCGCCCCGGCCGGGTACTGCGGCCGCCACGCCGCCGCGGGAGACATCGGCCGCGCGTTTACCCGGTGATAAATCGTATCTTATTTATACGGTGACAATGACGGCGGCGGGCGCCGCTAACCGCACGGACCTTTGTAACGATCCCTTTGTGTGTTTGTCAATCCCTACAACCGACAATCCCGCGCGATACGCCGAATCGGTTCCTACCGATGACGGTTACAATACAACCACTTCCGGAAAACGTTATTCGTTGTCGTCGTCGTCGTCGCTGCTCTCTCTCACCCTCTCTCTCTCTCTCTCGATCTCTCATTCTTTGTCTCTTCTACTTTTTTTTTATTTTTATTTTGTCCCGATTTTATGAACCAGACGGTTACTATTGTGGTATATCAATAACCGCGGTCCGGACGTTTATTCGCCGTCGTTTGCGTTTTAAACGACGACGACGTCCGCCCTATAAAATATAAACAACTGTAACGAACGCCGACAAACAATTTTCAGCCGTTTATCCCGCTGTGCAGACCTATGGTGTGTAAATAAAACAAAAAAAAAAAAAAAAAAAACGAAATCCATCAATTTTAATCGAGAACTCATTATTTCACGGTGTATATAAATTATAATTGAAAGACGTCCGAGTATATAGAAAATTATCTACGCGTGAGGGTAAAAGAGGGCGTGTCCAACGAGTAATATACGAACTTACGACAACAATTAATGTTTTTGTTTTAATTAAACCCTCCGATATCGACGGAATCGATTTATTCGGATTAAGCTATTTGAAAAGCAAATGTGCGATATTTTAATCGTTACTTTTTCTTCTTCTTCTTCAAAAGTCCTCGGCGTGCCCGCGTAGTAAGACGTAGCGGCGGAGGCAGCGCACACACCTGGGTGTTGAAACCGCACGGACCTCTGTAACGATCCTTTGTGTTTGTCGATTTACGACGGGTCGGTGGTATCTCCGGTAGTGCCCTTTCTGCTATAATACTTGTTTTTGTTATTGCTGCAGCAGTTAAGCTTTTGTACGTCGTTGGCGTAAAATTAAAAGCCGTTTTAATAAAGACATAATATTACGCCCGACATCGCTGCAGTTATTATTGTTACGACGCCCGGCGGTTATTATATACCCGGTGCAATTTTCTAATTGGCTATACATTTGTCTATAATATCAATTATATTATGTTAATTTTAACCGGTGTGCGCGGGACCTTTTATATATGTTTGTATATTGTCTTTTTAAGCCGAATATTTACGCATTTGTCGGGCGGCAAACACTACTGTTCGTACCTACTTTATACGTAATATTATTATATTTTAACACACTCGAATAATTAAAAAAAAATTTATCTAAATGTATTGCACCAGTAACATTTTTTTTTTCCCGCGAAGACCAACAATTTTCACCGTCCCTATTCGTGAATGAATCGGCTCTAAATTGTAATTATAAATTTATTATAACTCAAACCTTATTGTTCTCCAAATACTGCTCTTTTATTGCATCTATTTTTTTTTTTTTTTTTTTATGGTGTCATTTACCTATACCGTGGAAAATATTTAATTAACGGTTATGTATTAATATTTACTAATCTCACGATACCATTGTTAGAATATTAATGTGAATATTAAAAATATTACAATGTAAATTTAATTAATTACAAATTTATCAAACACGTGTCCATTATAATATATCAAAAATGTGAATATTGTGAATAGGTAATAATAGCGTGATGAATTATTCATGAAGAAAAATAACAATTAAATACGGTTTACACGACATAGGTATTATATATTACAAGCGTACGAATTAATTAACGTGTATAGGTATTTTGTGCTGTTCGTTGGAATTATATATAATAAACACACTGGCACGGCTAAATTATTGTTCAATTATAAATATGTTGTGTTGACGTGTTAATATTTAGTATGATATTAGTGATATTTTGTACAAAAAAAAAAAAATGAAATGAAATACGATTATTGGCTTTGCTGTCTGTGTCTATTGACCGTGTCTGGTGGTGCACGGGCAGGTGATACCTCGCACGCCAAACTTTGGAATTTAGACCACAGAGTTGCCGAGATTAATCGACGACTACTTAATTTTAAAATCGGCAAAACTAATAATTCCTTCGGTATTTTTAGTTTTCCGTTTTTTATTACGTGATTACATTTTATATTATTATCGTAAAGTGTATAATTTATTATCGTTTATTATCTAAGAACGAAATAATGGGTTAAAACGTGTGGGTTTAATATATTAATACTTTTACATAATTAAAAACGAAACAAAAAAAATAAATAAAAAATATAGCAAAACCAACAGTTTCAATTAAATAATATGTTTTGATAAAGGTTAATGCTGCGGGAACGAACGCTTGGCGTTTCTAGATTTAATATGTACGTATTTTTTTGTCGACTAGCCAATTATTAGATTACTGTTGTTAACGTATATTTCGAAAATATTCTTTTTTTTTTTTTTTTTCACCATATTATACGTAAAACGTCCCAGGTTAATTAAATATTATATTTTATCGTGTTTTCTAGAGTACATTGGACATGAACAGGTATATTATTTTTATTGATTAAAATATAAATAAAATAAAATACATTATTACCGCAGTTTTTGTGCCAAAAGTGATAAAAAAAAAATGTAAAACGAGTGCCCTGCATTATCAATACTGGGCGTAATACATAGTTCGTCTAACTCTGACTGCTGTTATACGTGCATGCAGTTTTGTTAGTTTACAATTTACGAAAATATCTAAACAGGATATACGATCCACGGTGCACTTGACTTTAAAGGATGTTTGAATAATTTGATACCGTGTTTCGTTGTATTTCACCTTTTGAACATTGACGGCGGCGCGCCGTCAGTGAACTTTAAACCGTTCGTATACGTATAAAATTATAAATACGGCCAACTAAAACTTTTCCAATCTGTACGTAGGTAGGTGTACACCGTGTAAATTGTGTCGGCGAGGTTTTTTTTTTTTTTTTTTCTTTATTGCCCTTCTAAGTAGAAACTTTCGCGTGCCCAAATTACGCACAACAGTATACCGACGCCTGTACACATTATACGTATAACCAAGCCCGGTGCACGTGGCCATAATCGCTATCGTGATAGTCGCGCGAGAATTCGCCGCTACAGTAATACTGTCCCGAGAGTGTTATTCACTATCGTTTAATATGTATATTTCCGTCCGTGTACACCAGTGTTTTATAGGTCGCGGACCACCTCAATTTTACGAAAACTAGCAATACCTTTTTTTTTTTTTGCTCGTTAACAAGAATACACAGAATTTATCGAAAAATGTTAACTTTTATTATTTTACATTACATTTTATTACTGTACTTCATTAATATACAATTATACTTCAATTTATTACTCTGATATTACCTAGACACTTATAAAAGTGGCAAAATGCTTATGGGTATACAGCAGCAACAACGATAAGACAACCGTATAATAATTAATTTGTAATAGAAATCGAAGAAAAATTCTATGGGACCGCGGACCACCGGTTGGGAAACACTGGTGTACACGAATCCTATTGAAATTCTCTCCTCTACCGTCGTCACGTGGACGCCGATATTGCGTACTATCGCGGCAACAACTGTCACGGTAGTGATACGACTGTCGCCGTGCGGGCCAGTATCGTTTGATTTCAATAAACGATAAGTTTTGCTTTTATTATTAATGCGGACGTTTGAAACGATTGGGCCCGCGGACGGTATCAAAGTGATCGTTTCTATGGACAGATTTTCTCTTCGTGGCCATTTTTCGTTTTACGAAACGCTTAGGAATTCGGTTATTAAACTGTGCGCTGTAGGTATAATACTTTCCACTCGTTAAGAAAAAAAAAATATATATATATATATAAAAATAAAAATAGAAACATAATATATTTTAATTTATAAATAGGAGGTTATATATATATATTTATGCATTCGCTGTAATAATAAAATACGCGGGTTTAAACGGATTTCGGTATATACACTTGCCGCGCTCTCGTCTTTTACGCCGCCGTCGGTTTTTTTTAAATTTTTTTTATTTTAAATAATAAATTCGATTTATCGATTCGGACACACTTGGTTCGTCGTTCACGCGTTACACGTAAAACCGCGTTTATAATAATACGTTCGGATTTCGTTGAGACATATATTATATATATATATATATATATATATATATACGATAATAAAGCAATCGTAACGTTATTACGATACGCGTGTTGTCTAGGCTACTCGTAGCCGCGCAGCAGCATTTGAATTTCAAATAACCGTACCTATATTATATTATATTATATAGGTGCCCACCCAATATAATAACCTACACTTTTATTGTGGCGGAATGCGTTTTAATTTATTTCGTGGCGCGCGCAGACGAGCAGCATCGATGTGCCCATACATATACGTACGTATATAATAGTGAGTCAGTGAGAGAGAGAGAGAGAGAGAGAGAGAGAGATTTTTAATAATTCCGTCGCGGTAAGTATTATACCTACACAATTTATGGGGGGGACCTCCGGTGGTTTTTAAAGAAACGATCGGTTTTCAATTAAAATACATTTCTGTGTATTTGTGCGGCCGCGCGGAAACCGTGGCAGGAGGGCGACGCGGTGAAATAATCACTGTGATGTCGGCCGTTCGGTTTTCGATAGTGCGTTCAAACAGTGTTTCGATAATTTCACAGTCCCCGATCGATTTTCCGGATGTCAACGATATAAAAAAAAAAACGTCCGTCTTACAACCCCCGACGGCCATAGACATTAATGTTGCGCGTAAAAAAAAAATAGTTAATGTCTATGGCTAGGGACTCGGGGACTTTAAAACCATCGAAACATATATATATATATATATATATGCCGCAGCATATAGCAGTAACAAATTGGACACAATATACAAATAAAATATGTATTTAAATAAAAAAAATAAAAAATGTGTAGTTATCGGCGAGGTTAGGTTTTAGCTGTATTAATACTTTTTATGTACCCGTTAATAATATAAATAAAATAATACCGTCAAACTAATATCTCGGGTCCAAGAGGAAATCTATTTGAAATTAGGTATTTCTTCATAAAACTTCCACTATTATATCAAAAAAGGTCAAACGTGCAACAAAAATTTTAGTATAATAACATCGCATTGCTATGCAACGAACGTGCTTATTACTATTGGCTATATTTTCGACCAATTACATAAATATACGCAAACCCTTAGACTCTTAAAAGTACTAAAAACCGCTTAAAAACTAATTATCGATGTTAATCGGATTGTAACTGTTCACCGTGTTGATATTAAACGGGGAAATAAAATAACGAAAAATGATAAAAATGTGGTTCGGCAAGAATTTACACGTTAAGGTAAAAAAAAAAAAAAACCATTTGTTACCGGCGTGGAATTTAGTTTTTATTAGTTTACGTAGAAATAAGTAGGAACAAATAAATGCCGGTGAAATTTATACATAAAAACTGTAATCGGTATTGGTAGGTAAACAATCGGTGGAATTTACAATCGTCCGCGCACACTATTGGTACTTCCCTATACCCACCATGTCGTGAAATTATTGATTAAAAATAAATAAATAAAATATTACGGCGGTATTTTATAAGAAGAAAAAAAAAATGTATAATTTTATATTAAAATATGAATTTAGTTAGTTACCTAGTTAATACATTTTTTTTTTTATATATATACAATTTAGTGTAGTTATTTAAAAGTACCATCGCGTTTAATATCAACCCGTCGAATATTATTGTACCGGACATTTTTTATATTCGTTAGATTTATACATTGTCGTTAAAAAATCACATCGTTTTTGCTGTCGTCCAGTATTCAATTAACAGGAAACAAAAAACTCGCATAATTTAGTTTTCGACATAATTAGAAAAAGGGTGTTTTTTTTTTTTTGTTTTGTTCTCTAACAATGTTTTATTAAATTGTATTTTATAGTCCTGTTACAAGTAAATGTGTTGTTTAATCTCCGATTCATACCATTCATGTAATATTAAAATATGTTTAACTATAATATACGTGGCGGACGTATTTTTTTTTAAATTGTTTATCCCTTTATTTAACGTTTTAAAAATACTGATCAACGACAAACTATATCATTTTTTTGACCAGTTAAACATGTTTTTAATATCTTATATATTAACTGAAACGATATTGGTAGGTGATTAATAATTCCGATTTATGCAACGTCGAATGAATTATTGACAGTGTTGTATAAACGTAAATGTTAAATTAACTAAAGTAAAAGATAAGAGAAATATTTCTTATTGAGGATAGAGTAACAGATTGTTATGTATATTGTCGTTAATGATTTAATTATCTAGATAAAAAAAAAAAAAAAAAAAAAAAAACGGGAAGTCTTTATCTTGAGAAAAAAGATACCCGTCGTAAAACTGGTGAACACTCAAAGTGTACCGGATATGGTACACACAGAGATTTTTAACAACAAAAAAAAAAAAAAAAACTAGTACGACCGATGCGATAATAATAATAAATTTTTAAATCACCATATATTAATCAAATAACAATAACAATAAAATATATATATTTTTTAAAAAATTTAAACACACCAGCAATTATTGACAGAGCGAGGGATATCTTGTTTATACATAATTTATATATAAAAAAACTTCGTTTATATATTTTTTTTTTTTTTAATTATAATATTTTGCATACGCATCCGGCTTAATTATTAAAATCCGTACGTACTGTTGCGTTTATAATTGATTCCGAAAGATCGCGTGTGTTCTCGACGTCGACTGGGTAAAAATCCGTTGTTGTGTACCGTGACCACCCTGAATATTATCATGTTATTACTCTAATATAGAGAATATTTGTTTGTAATTTAATACCTTGGATATAAAAACGCGACGTTTGTTTAACGTTAATTCGACGGCGCGTTAGAAAATAATATTCTCAAACGAGTCTTTTAGGTTAGGCATAATAAAATCCTAGGCGTTCGGGGAGATATCATTATTTGATAAAAAAAAAAGTAATATTTTTTTTATCAATTGAAAATATCGTACATAAATTATTATTGTTATAGTTAAATAACAATAGTAGAATATTATTAGTAAACATTATATTATGTGCTCGTCATCAAATTCTCTTATTACGTATAATATTATCAAGGCGAAAAAAGAGAATTTCGTTTCTCATCTTTCTCATATGGAATAGGAACAGAGATCACCAACTTTTTTTTTTTTATGGCATGCGAAATCTGAAATAGGTTTCGGTATCGCGGGCTCGAATCGTTTGGAGAGGAATAGAAAGGTAGTTTAAGAAAGACATAAGAAGAATAAGTCATAATTATTTTAATCATATTTTTATAAAAGAAAAACAATTGTAATATGTGTTACTTAATGAGAAATTTGGAATTGCTTGTCTTTTAATATTTTTCGATGGTTTGCGTCAAACTTGGTTTTTTTTTTTTTCCAATCAGCAGCGTCGCTTATAAATGTTCGTCACTCAAGTTGTTTCTATATATACGTACTTATTAAATTTGACGTGCTAAAAAGTCTGCACACATATGTAAGTTGGCCTGATTATTGAAACCATTTCACGTGCACATTTTTTGAGATTTGGAAGACTCCACCGGCAACACGGCGTAAAATTTGTGCAGTCCAATTTATTTGAGTTAGTTGATTTTCGTGAGCTCGATAACTTCAAGCGAATGGATTTTCAATGATTCGAATGCGTTCATCTGCACTTTTGAAATCTGTTGGTCTAGAACTGCTCGTACAAATGGGTGAAATGTGTTTGCAAAATCTGTTGCGAATTCTTTATCTATTCCAAGCTGTTTTTCAAGTTGATAAGAACAACATGTTTACATAAACACCTTTTTATATTTTATTATTTCCTGTTTAGAGAAACATTAATATATTTTGGAAACATCAGTTAGCTTAACGTGCCGGTTCGAATAGTTTGACCGGCCTCGGTGGGTTGAAGACCCGTGCTATATTAAGTGTACGTATTCGCAGAGTTTTGACGACGTCACATAGAAATTATCCGAGTAAAAAACCTACGGGTACGCGTAGGCGGTATTAATAATTTTGGCACGGACTATTACGTTGGGTTTTTGTACATTTGAAAAAAAAAAAAAAAAAAACACAAATAAATTACGGTTCGTTAAACATTTTAAGGTAATCGTTTTGAACGACCCGCAGTTAATACGGTCCGGAAGAGGCAGTCACGGAGGCCGACGAGAGTGGCGTAGTGGCGGTAGTAGTAGTAGTACGAATAGTGTGTCGGTTTGCATAAAAAAAAAAAAAAAAATATAAAAAAATAAAAGCCCGAGTGATGGTGTAGACGGACGGACGGACGGACGACATTAATTCTATTTACTTAGACGGCGGTGTGTACATTCGGTCGCATAATTTACGGATCGTCGGCGTATCAATCAATGCGGGGCGGCGGCGTTTACAACGACGGCCGGTAGGCGACGAGGGGAAAATCGCTCCGGCCGTCGACGACATTTTCGGAACGATCAATTTTAAAGGCGGAAAAACTCTCGCGACTATGCGAATAATTGTATAATACATCAAGAGGAACGCGGAGGACAATACGTAATGGCGGACGAAGAATCAAGGGCAACGTGACGGAGTCTATCGACCCTCCGATATATAGTCCGTCTGGTCGGAATATAGTTAAAAGACGACATCGCAACTAGGAAACCGGACAAAACAAAAAAAAAAAAAAAATGATCTAAAAGTCCACCAATACGGCTCCCAGAAACACGCCTAGACGCACGACAATTTTTTTATTATCTTTTGAGGCATTATCGCTAACGTTATATCTCTTAGTCCGTGACTATTACACATCGTAGACAAGGATAACAAGATTAATAGGTCCGTGTTACACAGTACAGACGTGCTATTGCTATGCGCAGTGCCTAAGTAATAATCACTATAAATAATCTTAAACCGCGGTAATAATAAATTATCACATACAACTGAACAGCGTGTACCAATACACATAAATAAAAAAAACTATTTTCGTACGATTTTAGATTGCACGACGTGGTCGGCCACCGCCATTTTTCGACTCGTATCGTTCTCGAACAACTTCCCTGGACCCCGGGTCCGTATAGAACGAATTTCAAGTGGCTAAATTAAGCATATTGTATCTCGATAATCAAATAAATTAAAATAATCGTCAACACATACGAGTGCGACCCGTAAATTCAGAACCGTCCACCATAAGAAGGTTTGGTACTTGTAATTTACCAACGACAACAGTTTATGAAAAATAATTATTATACTTAACATAAAAATTATATTATATACTATAGTCGAATGTAATTTGTAGGTACGTCGATTATCTGGCGCCCAGACTTATTTTTTAGGTGGGTGCCGAGTAGCCGAGAATCAATCCGTTAGGATTATGCGGATAGTTATAAATAATATCCACTGAGTGTCGTTGTATTAATCGAGAACGGCACTTGGAATATGAATTTAAAATATGAAATTTTCCGAGAGGAGTGTTGAAACCCCCTGTTTTCGGTATGAATATTTTTCAGAAGAGTAGTCGTTTTCGAGTCGGTCTGCGTATTCCAGACTTTCCAAGCACCCCCCGGTGATTTTCGTCTTAGGGACGGCCTTGAATGTAATAGTTTCGCGTTATTATCACGAGCCCCGCGTCGAATTTATACTGGTCGGCGAAAGTTTCCAGACACCTGTGCCGCCGGCTGCACCGTGTCCAGCGCACCCGTTGTTCCGCGTGTTCCCGTGTACATAATAAATTATTTCGAGAGGAAAACGTTTTTCGTGTCGACGTCACCGTGTACCCGTGCCGGAAAAGTAAATACCTCACCGTTGTTGTTTAATTTGTTTTTCAGAATTTTCGTTATACGGTCGCTATAAAATATATATATATATATATAGTGTCAAGCCGGCGGCGGAGGGTCAATTGCGGTACAAGATGACGGGGAGATTGTTGGTGGTGGGGTTAACGATAATTGCCTGCTGTGGATTTTATTGAGCTTTTATATATATAAAAGGGACACGGCCGTATAATGTAAGGGATGGATATCCGACGTGCCGCGCGCCCAGGGTTGTAAACAAGTTTGCCGCTGGCTTATTTTTTTAAAATATTTTTATTGCCGCGAAAAATGGGGCGGGGGGGGGGAGAGTCGTTTACACGAGAACCGACTCGGTAGTAAAAATGACCGAAGACGTGTTCGCCGTATTTTTCGAGTAAAGACGAGTGGAGGCGTTGCGGACGTCGCGCGGTGTCGGCCGATAAGAGCCGACAACGGCGGCAGACACGGCGGGGATCACATGACACGCGAATTCGTTGCCGGCCGACAAAAACCGTCAAATATTACACGAAAATTAACGTGTTTTACGTTAATTCCGTTGGTAACACAACGCCGAGGAACATCGCGATGATCGTTGGGAAAATGAATCCTAACGATATATCCGAATTCAGTTGGAAAATAAAAACGTACCGGAATAATACGATTTCGGAACTCTGCGGAGCATCGGTGCAGCCACCCCGTTCTCTCGTAGGGAACGGATAAATATCACGATAATGTGTCGTTGCCGTATAATATTATTTAGTAGGGATGGACGAGTTTTTATTCACTGGCGATGCCGCGGGGTTTCGTTTTCCCAACACGTTTTCTAAACAAACCCTCCTTGGGCGTACACACCACTTTTGTGAAAAAGTCTAAACGAACACTAAAACTGTAGACACTGCGATATATACCGCACTGCGTTGCCGATGATAAATCCACCGCGCCATAAGTTTCGTTTTATATACTCCGGGATAATATTTTATTATTGTCGCAACAATAATTATTGTCGTCTCGTTCGACGGCGATTTATGTCTCGACCGCGTATCTTTTATTATTACCATCACCGCCGCTCCACAACTCGCGCTACTTACTATCTCTAATAATAAATCGTCGGGGGGGTCGTAATATTATATACGTCCGATAACCGCGCGGGTTGTTACACGCTTCCCGTCGATAATTTAATAAAACATTGTCGAGGAGGACAAACCGTTGTTGGTTTGCAAACTGTGCGAGTAACATTGCGGAAAATAAAGAATACCGGACCATTGAACAGACGTGCAAGCGTATATCGGGTACTTATAACTATCTCAAAAGCCAAATATTAAAAGGGTTTTCGGGAAGTTGGACGGACAGGTCAAGCGCAAGAATAATCTGTGGGGGGGAGGAAAGACCCAGGAGTCGCTCCCGATAGAGGTAGATGGATGTACGCTGTAAACTGGCCGTCAATTCTGCGCACAATCAACAATATAGTGAATAGACAGGGTTTTTTTTTTCTTATGTTTTATTTTCTTGTGTATAATTTTGAAAGTCCCTTTGTATACTTTGTTCTTTATAGAAAATTGCATTTCGGTACACTTTATACCCCGGAAACAGAGGCGGCTATATTTACATATTATTTTCCAATTTTAATAACGATGACGGGCGGTTTTCACACACACACTGTAATGATTTCTGTGTTTCCGGTACGTTCGGTCAGCCCCAGTACACGCGTAGGGCAAGCTCGTTTTATTAAATTATTACCGTTGTTGTTGTTGTTGTTGTTTACACCCGCGGCGTTACCGTAATTGGGCCAAAAGCAAAAGCGGGGCTCAAGTCCGCGGGAGTGAACACGACGAAGCGAGAGACTACGACGCGTACGCCGCCGCGCACATGAGGTCCGTGGGTGGCCGTGTCCGACTGTACGTACGGCGCGGCTAATTACAATAATACCGTACGTACCTGTGACGGCCGCGGCCACACACCGCGCGCTTTCTCTCCCACACCCCTCCCCACCCGTCCCGCCACGCCCTTACTTACAGCCGATCGAGTTTTGTTACCAACATATATACTAATATATATATATAAAATGATAGCGTTTTTTTGTATGTTCGGGGTAAACTCCCGAAACTACTTATTGGATCGTCTTGCGGTTTTTTTTTTTAAAATATAAGAGGACATCGCGGTGAAGGTTTTGGGCGTAAATTTAGTCCGATAGAGTTAATTGATAATTAATTATTCTATCTATATGCTAATATATAAAATGATAGCGTTTGTTTGTATGTTCGGGGTAAACTCGCGAAACTATTAAACCGATTTGGGTGAAATTTTTATTTTTATTAGCCTGTTTATGACGCGATAAGTGACATAGGCTATTCAACAGTTTAAAATTGTTAATAATACAACACCAATAAACAATTTTTAAATTCAGAGCGACTGCTGCGGGTTGTAATGAGTTGTATGCGTCATACCGCACGCTACACTAATGACCTCCTTAACGATCATATCTTGCGGTTGCAAGTTACGGCTATCACGTAATAATGCGATCGAAGCTAAAATTCCTACGGGTCCAGCCGCCGGGGAGCTTGCTTTTATTCCAAGTATTCCTTTGATCCCTTCAGACCTGACGGTTGTGTTCGGAAAGAGTGCAATTTCCAGTTAGAGTTTCTATAGGGGTCACCGTGAATAAGTCGCAAGGGCAGACATTGACATGTGTGGGAGTTGATCTGCACGAAGATCGTTTTTCGCACGGTCAGCCGTACGTCAGCTCTCTCCGGAAAATCCGGAGAAAATCCCGTCAATCAATTCGTTTTACTGCCGACGACGGATAAAATAAAAAAATATTGCGCATACAGAAATTTCGTACATTTCATTTTTTTTTTTTTTTTTTTTAATAAGGTAAACTTTTTTTTTTTTTTGCTTAGGATACAGTACATTAATAAACATTTTCTCGAATAATTTGTGCGTATTCCAGATTTATTTGCAACCTACCTGTGATTGCTCACGCTCACGATCGGGCGGAGCCGAGACGGGTATGCTAGTATATATATATAAGTATGTATGCACTTGATATTACATATGCTAATTGACCGGGGGCCCCGTCTTATTCCTAACCGATCGAAAATGCCACGGCGGAGGCGGGCGTCGTCCGACTTGTAATTTATTATAAAAAAAAAATTAACGCGCGCGATTTGTAATCAGTAAAAAAAAAAAAAAAAAAAAAAATAGACAAAATACCGGCCGTATACGAACACATTAAACGCCAATTAGTCATATTTTCCCCGGCGCGACCGCCCCGTACACATTTTCACACTTTCGCCGCGCGACGACGAAATCATCTCGAAATAATCGGCCGACGATTACTATAATCACGCGTCCCGTAGTCTCGGACGTGCGCGCGAACGTGTCGGTACGGTACACGGGCACTCTAATTAATTATGTTTTTCCCGTGCCAGTCGCCGCACATACCGGTAAAAATAGTATGATTACGATTTAGTGTAGTCAACGCGTGGCCAGTAATGACGTTATTCGGTTTATATTTAATAACGGGCCACGGTATTTCCTTCGCGCGTGCCCTTTTCCGCGACGTCTTCTGGGGTGCAGCTGTGCGGGCGGGCTGGCCACACGGTGACGCGTTGTATTGTCCGCTCTTCTCCGCTTAGGCACACGGTGTCTGGGCTATCTGGCAGCCCCCCCATTTCTTTAGGTTGTCTTTCGTTCTTCGTACTGTTCCAATCCCGAATCTGTTTAAGGTGCGCCAGACCGGCCAACGTCCATTGTTACCAGGTGGAAGTGACTCGTACGGCACCCAGCTGGAGGTACCGCTTATCTGATTTCTCCATCTGGCGGTCGTCTTATCTACTTCAAGGTGTGTTGGCGAATCGGTTAGTTTGTGTAATTCGTAAAACTTTTCCTGGATTTGAGACGCGTGAGTCGGGCAGTTACACCGCGCACGGGATGTCGTGGGTTACTCCAATTGTAATATATTATTACAGTGGACGTTTTTATATAAGGGGTGGGCCAGGGGTCCCGTTATTTTTGAATCGCGATAAAAATCGCCCGGCGTAATAAATATCACGCGATAATAAATCGAATAATTCGAATACGTGTATGGTCTTATCTGGGGCCCAGCAGTGTCCAATGATGTATATATCCGTTTCATCATTTACGTTACTATTTATTTGTATTTGTCGATGCGGAAATAAACGTTAACGTGCAATTTGGGGTATTTTTATTTTTGAGATCTCACGTTGAGATATTCATGGTTACGCCACTGCTATACATGACCGACGGTATTTTCTTCCACATTCGGTATTTCGATAAAGAATTATAATTGAATTTAATTTCATACTTCAATTTTTTTTTACTCTATTTTCGTAATCATTCAACATTCGAAAAATACCATAGAAAATTTTATTATTATTTATGAAAAAATAATTGTAAAATTGATAAAAATTTTAAAAAAAATGTTATTAATTATTTGATAAGAAGTAATTCGCGGATACCGTTTAAATTATCTAGACCATATTTAATGTCAATTCGTTCAAACTGTATTTTCTGCCCTATCGTTTTATGGAGTGTTTTATTCAAAAAGAACGAAAGTTACAAACATTTCAACACATATTAACTATTTACTCAGGTAAACCACCGTGGAAGAAAAAAAACACGATTAATTAAAAAATGGCAATTCGTGGCAACCCTGAGTGTGTTTTAGAACACAGAGTGCGATGCAGTACGGAATGCATATAATATGCAGTTCTAATACTATTTAATATTGAAATTGTTATTAGATAAAACGCCAAGTTTCACAGACAAATTATAATACTATTAACAATACAACTGTGATGACTATTATAAGTTTATAGTCAAGTTTGTTCTGCTGAATTCGATAATATTGCACGGGCGCTAATTTGTTTCCCTAAGTTTCATAGTTCCTCTTCCGTTACTGTGTTGTTGAGACTAATTCCAAAACCCAATTATCGTATTTTTAAAGAATCGCTAAACCGATATTATAACTGCCACCAATTCGGCGGAACGGTTCGATTTATTCTTATTCCGTTTATTTATATAATTTGTATTATCCTAAAAATGTGTTAAAAAATGTCCGTGCCAGTTTGATCGTATTATTTAGAATCTAAATTTCAGACAACCGGGATAGTACTTACTATTCGTACAATTCGTATTCGTCTCGTTTTGTTTTCTTAACTTTGAACGAACTTTGGGAAATGTTTAAACAAATATAAAAAAAAAAAAAATTAAAAAACCAAACGGCTTTTTTTAATTTTTATTTGTACTATTATTCCGTTGAAATATTTCACGTGTGACTAGTTAAGCTATTAATATAATACGCGACGTCTAGAACGTCTTCTAAACGTGTTCTATTTTTGATTCGGTCAATGGCTGGATTGAAAATTTGGTTATATATATGAATAAATTCTTTATTATTTTTTTTTCTCTCTTCCATTTCGATTATGTCTTTATTTAGAACGATAATTTATTTTCGTTATTTTTTTCCGTTCGAAAACCGGGTCGGGCGTTTTCGCATCTGCCCGTCGCGGTTTTCGTGTGCCATTCCGACGACGACGACGGCGACGACCTCTATAAATAAAACGCGAAATGCGTTTACCCTCTACAAGTGGCGTTTAATGGCCCGAGTAAACGCATCCGGTCGGCCGTACAGCCGAGCACAAGTGGCGGCTACTCCTTTTGTCTAGCCGTACGCCACTACCGCCGCAGTATATTATAGTACCGTGCTATTTATACACCGGTGAAACTGTCGACGATGGTGGACGACGACGACGACTCAGGCTATTACAATACAATAATATAATTGCCCGTTCGATTACAATAACGACGGTAGGTTGGAAAAGTTGGTATTTTTTCTTTAGATTTCCAGTGTAGTGATACATATATATATAGAGAGAGAGAGAGTTTTTTTTGTTTCGTTGTTCTCGTAAAAATTCACTTTTTCTGGTTACACGGATAAAAAAAAAAAACCCCGAAGAAATTAAATAACAAAAAAAAAAAAAAAAACATCGATTCAGCCTTAGCCGAACATAATTATTTGATTTGTTCGTGACAATCCAAACTAAATCACACCTGGGCTATCCACGGGCGGGTCTATTTTTCTCTCCATATAGCAGTGGCGGTTTTCGACAAATTTTCTGGGTCCTTTGAAATTATGTTACAAAAAAATTTAACATAAACAAAATATTTACCACTGATTAACATTTATTAAATTAATTTACACTAACGAGAATACTATATTTTTACTTACACGAAAATACCGAATATTATTAAGTATTATTATTTTTTTAAATATCAATTCACTGATTCGCAGCCTAAACTCGGAACCTGGGGGGGTGGTCTAGACTTCCCGCCAATGCCATACAGTATACCGTTACACAAAATACAGCTCTCTATTCGTTTGTGAATATATTAAAACTATTTCTAGGTCTATTATATTGTTTGTTATTCGGTAATTTCATTGGTTTCGTTTTGGTTCTATTTATTTAACATAAACGGGCAGGTGGTCATATTAATTTAGATATAAAGATTGCTGTTTTTTTTTTTTTTTTTTCTATAAATATGTAATCATTTTTAGGGTTTTGATAATGTGTATAGATATACGCGACACTAATGATGTTTTCATTATATAAAAAAGAACCAGTTCTATAGTTTTCGTATTTCTTTTTTTTTTTTTTTTCACACTACACCACCGTATTATATTATATCGTATAGTCGATATAATAGTTCTCCGTTAGCGTCGGATACGATTATATTATTTCGACTCCACATTCAACGTTTACGGACAGAAAAATAAATAAAAACGTCGTATTCACACGTGCAGCACTGCGGTTGCTCACAACTGCAGTTATTGTACGTATATATGTATAGGTAGGTAGGTAGATACCTATCTCGGTATAATCTCCTGTTTATTTATTTTTTTTATAATACCGAAAACCGAGAAACGAAAAACACCTATCGCGTAAAAGGTTTTTGTGTTAAGGGTGGAAATTATTATGTCGAAACAAACAAAAAAAAAAAGAAGGTCTCTCCTCCGGATCGTTTCTGTGAAACAACGGCAAACCAACGTAATATACTGTCGGCAAGGTATAGGCGTATCGTGAAAGATAATAAAACGCTACGTATAAGATAAAACGAAAGAAAAAAAAAATATATATATATATATCCCGATAATCGTGCCGTGTGTCGCGGTATAGCCCGTAGGAAATAATCCGGGAGAATGCAGTTTTGACAAAATGGTATGTGACGCGGGATTGCGGCGGTGGTGTGCTCGTACACGACGGGAGATGTTTATCGGACAAGCCATGTCTGGCACGTTACGACGCGGTGAGCTGCAGAGGGTGGAGAGTCGCGTGTTGACCGGTTCGGCCAAATATTACTGTCGTTATATTATTATCGTCGTCGTCGTCGTATAATATATAAACGTAGTAACAGTCGGTTCGTCGTCGTGTACGGAAAAAAAAAAAAAAAACCCGGGAGGATAAATGCCAGAAGAAAAAAATAATACAAAAGCTTATTATACTGTAGGTGGGTTCCTATATCTAATTAATCGTCGTTTATCGACGACGACAACGACGACGGCGGCGCGTTTCCCTCTCGTTCCAAGGACGGCGGCGGCGCCAACAAAAAAAAAAAAAATAAATAAATAAATATAAATTAATTAATCGACGGAGGGGTCGTGCGATTAACACGATTTGCCGATTTCAGACAATGATTTTTAAAAGCACCCCCTCCCCCCCACACACACACCCACACCCACACCCAACCTCTTAGAAATTCAAAATTCATTAGATGTTTTAGTGACGATATTGTAAAAAATTCGATTATAGTTGTTATCACGGACGGCACTATATATATAGAGACCAGAGGATTTATGGCCAGCCTCCGGTCGTGTGATTGTCGAAACTCGCGTTCATATTTTTACAATTGCGCCCCGGTCAAATATTTCTTCACTTCACATCTTGTCGTAGTTCTCCACTTCTTGTTGGCTACCGTTATCATTGCCATGATAACAGCAGAATAGTACGACATAGGCCCGGTGTGCAGGAGATGCATTAAAGTCGAACTAAACGAAAACGCGATATACTCTGTCATACTTAATTATTTCGTCTTGATTGTGAATTCGAGGACTTTTTTTTTTATTAAAATTCTCCTCCCCTCCCCCAAATAAAATTCCTTTCTACGACGCCGCCGCCGGTGTTTATCCATTATTTGATCCTTTGATAAATCATACATTTTGCGATAATAATACAGTCAAAAAAAAAAAATTATTAACTTTGTTGGATTTGCAATTAAATATTTAAAATTATCGTTGAAGTGGGCGCACTTGGTAGTCTAAAATTGAAAATTTGGGCGATTCTCTCCCTCTAACCAACCCTTCATCAGGCCGTGGGTGGTTGTTTTTCGTTTTATCGAGGGACGTCTCTCGCGAATATTTTACGTGTTTATCTACGGAATAAGAGAACAAAAAAAAAAAAAAAAAATAAAAAAATCGGTTATAAACGTCATAATAACTGTAATAACGTTGGATTTCGGATACTTGATATAATTCCCAACGATGCGATGGTCTCGCGATAAAAAAAATAAATACCGATTGTTTGTTTAATTTGTTTTATATATATAATCTGATAAAACGACCGGTTTACTATTTTTTTTATTTTTTTTTGCGACTTTCAAAGGCATCAGATAAGATTTGTTCCGATGATGCGTCGGAAAAAAATAAACATTTTTATGGCCGTGGCTGCAGTTATCACGGATCGGAAAAATTCAAACGTGTTTGGTATTTTTTTCTGACCATCTCGGACTAAACACTTATTTTAGACTTTGATTAAGTGATTGTATTTTCACAGTCTGCGCGATATAACAATATGAATGCGTACAACAAACAGAGACGTTTGATATTTAAGTAAGTGTACCACCATTGTGTATATTTTTCTTTTAATTTACAGTCCTATTTTTAATAACTTGCACTTTCACAGCGTCTGTTCCTATATATTTTTTTATTCAAAAGCCTCCATTTAATACACAACATTCCAAACGCGCGCTCAGTATGCCGTTTACTTCTGGAAAGTCTATAATTAAAAATCGTTTACTCGTCCGTCTTCTTGACTACGGTTTCATTAAAGTGCATATATGTCTTAAGAGGATGATATGAATCATCCGATAGAAAAAAATGGAACATTTTTATTAGCGAATTTGATTGGCACTGGAATTAAGCGTTAGAATAAAATATTATAATTTTCTAAAAATTCGATTTTTGAAAATAAATTTTCAATCTGCATTAGTTGCAGAACGGTAGAAAAAACCAAAAATTATAATTACAATACATTGTACGAGATTTAGGTCGACACATTATATATGTATTTATTATGCTTGGTGCCGTCTAATACCAATCCTATATACATTTAAGGAAGTCCCATCTCGCATTCAATTTAGAAGCAATTTCAATAACTCTTCTTCTCTAGGACTTTGCTATAAGTGGATGTGCCCGCAGCCTCGGTGTTTTAATATCATATGGTAAATATGTTCAATAAAATGTTTGTCTAATTTATCGGTATCTGAAGAACTCGTTTTGGAAAAAATGATATTAAATAATTTTAAATTGGTACCGAAAATCAATTGTTAATAAGTAAATCATATGTATGTATTGTTTTAGACTCGTGACATTAAACCGGGGTTGATAAAAAAAAAAAAAAAATTTAAATCGTTTAAAACCTGGTTTTTTTTGATTGATTTAACCGAGTTTAAAACAAAAAAAAAAGGCAATTCATTATGAACAAATATTGGTATGGATATAACTACATCTATACACTGATTTACACTGATTGTTACTAAAAATAAATTTAAAAAAAAACATAGAAAAACATAGCCCGATGCTAATAAATTACAGGCAGATAAATTGCATTATTCTCTTTTAAACACAACAGTATTTTTTTGTCGTGTTGTTTAAATCGTCTGTTTTAAACGTTTTAAGCAAAACCATGTTTGAAAACGCGTTTTAAACATCTCAACCCTACATTAAACTCACTAACCGGATCGAGCAAACGATTTGTAGGTATAGTGTGTACCCGTGTAGCCGCCACACGAGTCGTGTCCAACGGATCAGATATCGGCATCGGGACTAATCTGATCGGATCGGAAACGGTCCAAATGCAATGGGAGCCGGGAGCGCGTAAAACCCTGTAATGTACAAACCTGAAGAGTACCAATCTGGACCGTACAATTTTTGAATTTCGACAAGAATCGCAGGGGTATCGTTAACCAACGGTTTTTTTTCTTCTTTATATTTAAAGGTATTTTCGTCACCCGACTGCATACTGCAACTGTCGATTACTGTAAGTTCGTTGAAATCCGAAAATTTTGCATTCCATATCTGTACGGTTCGCATTACGACATCCGTAAAAACCCGAAAAAACACATCCGAATGCCAGATTCTTACAATCCATACGCGTGGATTTTTTTTTTTTTTTTTTTTTTATCATTGGGCTTAGCCGTACTCCCGACCGTTGTACTTGTACGACTCTATAAACTAGTCATCATTGCGTTATTGTGCGTTTTCGAACTCTATCCGTATTCTCATCGGAACGCCGGGAACCCTTTTTCGAAAAGTTTAACCCGAACGCTCGTGTAAACGAATTTTCGGGGACAATCGAATTAAGATGGAAAACAAAAAAAAAAAAATATCTGAATAAATTACCGGTATGCCCCGTACGTATGCCCCTCGGCCAGTCCAACGGGAAACATTTCCATTTCACGCGATAATAACGATTCTGTAACGACCCCGCATTTCGATTGGGCGTTTGTTCGGCGACCGTTTTATTGACGGCGGCCGGCGCGGGCTCGGCCGGTTTAAATCCCCGTCGTAATGTAACGCCGGCCTTTCGGGTTTTGCCACACTGCCGCCCGCCCCCCGCCCCCCCCCCCGAAAATTGTAATGATAACCGTCGGGATTATGTCATTATGCGGTTCTCGCATAGGCGTTTCGTTACGGTATTTTTTTTTTTCTTTCTATTCGTTCCCACCGAGTACCAAACCTCGCCGCGTTTTCGAATTACCTCTACACGATAATATAAACACGTAGAAAACACTCGTACGATATTATTTATACTGCGGGCCGCCGTCGCCGACGACCGGTACAGGTATTTTCTTCGGTCACGCTCCTCTGGGGTCCGGCCGAGAAGACGGTTTTCGAGGACGAACCCCATTGTGCGACTTCTGCTCGGCGTACGACTATACGTTGTATATTGTAGTTAGTCACTGCCGTCCAATTATTTAGCCCCTTTGTCTACACGGTGCGGAGCGCACGAGGAATCCGTCGTCGTAAGTATATCGTAACACGATGACGTATATTATAATATTATGGTATTTATACGTTTTTTTTTTTTATTATTATTTTTTTCTTATTTTCTTTGCCCCGCCGGTTTCTCGCCGCACGAACATCCGCGCACGGACGGTCCAAACGATGACAATAATTATATAATATTACAACGGTAATAATATTAATTGACGAGGAGATATTTAAATAATATGCCGGAAAAACATCCGCCGACATTTTTTTTTTTTTTTTATTGTAACTTATCGCTCGTTTTCGGTACCTACAGCTCTATAGAGGGTATTGTATTATATATTGTTGGCGCGCGTTTCGTATAAATCAAACGGCGTGCGTATAAGTTTTTTTTGTTCTTCTCTATATTGTAGTGTGTACTGCAGCATTATCGCGTAGCCTTTTTTTTTTTTTGTTTTTTCTTCAAATTTCGTCAATAACCATTATTGAGTTTGACATTCTAGAACAATAAAAAACAAAGTCGTCCGCCGTCGCGACAGATATATATAGATAGGTATAATATTTATCGGATTTTATTTTTCCCGAAAATAGTCGAATTCGCACAGCAACTTATTATTAGTTGTCACAAAGGAAATATTTTATATCAAACTGTCAAAAACGACGATTCGTTCGTATAAACGTAGACGTGGTGATATGTGTTATTCGTTTACGTTATAGGCTCATAAATCACGCATTACACTCGTTTTGTGTACAATACGTTGATGTCGACATAATAATGTATTGTGTGAAAGAGTCGGGGACTCATAAGTCATAGTTGACTTATTCAATGAGAACATTGCATCAATTTTTATAACACCTCTTAATAAGAATTGGATATAGATACGTTTGTTGTCGAGTTTTTAATTCTATGACCGTTACCCCTATCAGTATTCAATATTTATCTCGACTATTATCAAAAAGTGTTATTAAATTGTTTATAATCTCATTGAATAAGTCAACTATGACTTACGAGTATTACTCTCTCGCACATAATAGTAAATTACGTATTCAATGTATTTTACGTTTTATATATACTTGTTTGGAGTATAACTTTTAAGATTTTTGAATTATTTTAATCTCACAATGTGCAGTATTACGTCAAAATATGTTATATACATGTGCGGTGAATCGTTAATATTGATACAACCTATTAATATAGGTATGCAACTCCGTTAAAACAATATCAATTTAATATTCAATACTCATAGGTATTATATTTTGCCATTCATATTTTGTTCTCTCGATTTTGAACCGTCGTCGTACGTCCACTGAATACATATCGATTTCACGCGAACATTATGAAATGTTAAAAAATTTAATATTTTCCTTATACTACTTTTTCCTCTATCATTGATATAAAATTATTCGAATAATAATAATGTTCGGGTTATAGTGAATTTAAATCACGGCCACAGGTACTTACTATCATCGAAGATTATTACACTTAATAACAAATTAATATTATTTTCTATCATTCCCTTTTATATATATATATATATATATATATATAATCTTCGTTTTCGGGATAATAACTATGGGAAGATTATCCGACTTACTGTGCAGTGTGACATTTATTCAATAATAATTTAAAAAAAAAAAAAGTGTATTATATTGGGGAAGTGTATATTTTCTCGTGGCCCTCGTCGTATTTTTTCTTTTTTTTTAAGTCGAAGAAATACGAGTTGGTACGTTGAAGCGACTACGATGAATATTCTTAACGCCGCCGAAAGAAGTGTAACAATGGACTCGTAGAGTTTATAACTTTTATTATTATTATTGTTATTATGTTATAATCCTGTTAAAATATAAAATATGTTAAAAAGAAGGCGTTGAAAAAAAAACCACATACATACGTACAAAGAGGCTTAAAGTATTATTGTAATTTTTTTTTTTTTTTTTTTTTGTCATTTTTGGTCGTCCGAAAGAATATTTAAATCCAATCTGTTGCCGATGTTCGCGTGAAACAGTATATTATTATACAAAAAGTCGTTTAAAAAATAGTTTTACTGGATAATGCGGATTTGAATAAGAAGTTGAGGGAGAAGGGAGTTTAAAAAACAAGTTACTTAAAAATATGTGCACAGGCGTCCGAGAGTAAATTTGTTCGCATTTAATTTTAACAATATTAAATTATGATATAATGTGTTCAGTTTTTTCGAGTGTTTATCGGTGAAATATTCGCCGCAAACTTTTCCGTAATAAAGTTACTGTGGGTTTTTTTGTTTTTTTCCAAACAGAAAAAAGTGATCTGCTCATTAAACAATGTCTTTTAGAAGCATATATATTCTCCTTGCACTTATATATACTTAAAATGTACCTATATATAAGGAGTTTCGTCGTCACCGTAGTGCTTTTATTGTTGTTGGCTTTGGGCGAAAGTTTATGACTTTGGAGGATTTAATTTGTATTTCCCTGGTTGCCGCTGAAAGTTCTCTAAGCCACATTGCCGTTATTAACGCTTTGACTTATTGTCGCGAATTTAGTTTCAACAAAATTAATGTGTTTTTTTTTTTTTTTTTTTTTTTTTTAATCTTAAGGACAACACTTTATAAAATCACAATTAATTTTTTTTTTACGCCTTACACTATAAAAGAAAATTGAGAGGCTCGTGATGGATACATGCTGCACATATTATTATTACAATAGAGCCTATCCGCAACAGTTAATATGTGTGCGAATACAAGTATACCTACATTCTTTTAGAAGGGTGGTTTTTTTTTTTTCATAATATAAAGTCGTACGATTAATGGCTGGAACAGTGAACACACACACACACACACAAAAAAAAAAAAAAAAAAAAAATGGTACATTTTTGAAACGGGTATTACAAAATAGCGAGGTAAACAATAGGAGCGAATTTGAACTTTTACAACAACAATGGATTTTACTCGTTTTTATATGAACTTTTTGTTTTAAATCAAGCACACAACGTCGAACCAGAGTAAATAATATTTTACGTACACAGAAAAAAATCATATTTTAATAATAATAAAAAAAAATTATAAAGTAACATATTTATGTGTCGACACACGTGCGGTCTACGACAAATTAATACGTTTTAGAGTAGGTGCGTATTTTTTATTTGATAAACTGCAAAACCATTTGAAAACAAAAAAAAAAACACGATGTAAAAAGTCGCCGTTTTTTGAAACAACATTAAACGTTTTTGCATTATTTCAATATGATAATATATATTGGTGCTGCGATATTATTACGTTTTTATAACGGATTTTACAAACAATATTTGTTATTGTTCATTAAGTACTGGACCGCAAATGAGGAATTTCGGTACCTATATAAAAATTAAGTTATTTTCTACTCTAAAAATTGTTCACTCGTCTGTTCTTCTATCGATTGTACGAAATACCGGAGACTGATGTTACTCATTCGTAAAAAGACAACTTTGACGACTTTTCCCGCATACATAACGATACTAATAGTAATTGTATACAAAAGTAATGTGTGAAATTATTGTGTAGACTATATAGACTTTTTTTTTTCCATATCTAAAATCGATTTTTTTTTTTTTTTTAATAAAATATATGTTTGGTTTATTATTATTATTATTAAATATAACCTATAATTTCACAAAAAATTCTTGGTGCTTAGTTGGTGGCCATATAAAATACGGGTAGATCACATATTGAACGAATACTTATATTTGTCCGGGTGAGTTTTACTACAGAGATTGGGACCGCTTTACTTAGTGATTATTATAATTGTTTTAATTCCTTCTCTGTATACTCGTAATATTTGAAGAAAAAAAAAAAAAAAGTTAAATTGATTTTAATATTATATATTAATTTCGAAATAATAGTAGTTTATATGTAACCGCAACGAGCAACGAGTACAATTTCGACAAAGGATATCAAAGTTGATATGGGCTCGTATAGGAACGGTTTTAAATTAAATTACTAAAATAATAATATTCATGGTATGGAATTGGTACGTCGAACTCGTATCAATTGTGTTATTTGTCATTTCGAACATTGTGTAACCATCGTGTCATCGTGTTGTATTATGTGCCGAGTATGAAGGAGATATTTTTCCACGACGAACACTCGTAAATCCGGTCTGTAATTGGTTATTATTATTTAACGCGGCAGAGAGGGGTCTCGTGTCGTCCACTCGTCGACAATCAATTGATGTTGTCTCCTTTATTTCAATTTATTTTTGCAAAACGCATTTTTTTCCCTCAATTACGAACAGGAAGCGAATACATAATTTCATTTTCGAGAAGACGCCCTCTTCCGCTATTACAGGAAATCATGGAAGTGCAGTAAACGTATATAATATTAAATAATACGGATAGGAAAAAATAAAAAAAATAAAAGTAGTAGTAATAATAATAATAATAATAATAAAACATATATATTTAGGAGTTTGAATTTATTTAAATATTACTGCGCAAACAACGGTAACAACAACAACAAAAAAAAAATAATAATAATAATAAATGTATACATACATAAAGGCATATTACGATTAATTTTGTAAACAGTATATATATATTATTAATAAAAGGTTCACACGGTCGTTAGATCGTATAATATATTATTAATAGTATATGCTAATCGTCGTATTGTTCTAACGAAATATTACGTAATTGTTTTTTTTTTTTTTTTTTTTTTTTTTTTTTTTTTTTTTTTTTTTTTTTTTTTTTTTTAAAAGTGTCCGTTTGAATTTTAAATTCCTCCGATGGTTCTCGAGACGAACAAACCCGTAACCGATCGCGGCTTGTTAGTAATACGATATTATCATAACGTCGCCGAGGGAATTGGAAATTTGACGGTCGAAATAAATACAAATCGATGAATGTAATTTCTCATCTTATAACCACAGTTACCGTGATACGTTCAGTGTTCCGTCGAGCCCTGCGAGGAGTGTACCGGTAAATAATACGGGATCGTTCGAAAAGAACATTTTTTATATAAACTTTAGAAATATTTTGAAGGGCGGCGGTGGCGGTCGCACAATCTCCCGGTCCCATTGCGCTCTTGACGGAGACCCGGACGGTTCGTCCGCCTCTCGCCGGCAATAACAGAAGAGCGAAATTCGACGGAACGATTGAAAATATTTTTTCCCCCTTGATCTGCCCGACGTGGTCTTGCATAACAAATCGAGTATTATTTCCGATTAAGTTCCGACAAGAGCTCTCGAGGTGGAAAATGACCGAAGCAATATTGAAATATTTGTGCTTATTTCGGGGTGTTTTTTTTTTTCTTTTATCGGGCGAACGTGGGAAAACTGACCCCAATTACTGATTTGTTCGTAACTCACTGTTAAGTTAGGAAATACACACGTCGTGTTGTTATAATAATAAAAATCAATAATAGACAATTTGTAATACGAATATAAAATTGATAAAATTACCTGTACTATTCACTTACTAGGCGGGTTCTTGTGTAAACACGCGGGTAAAAAAAAAAAAAAAAATAAATAAATAAATTTATACTTTTAGGTTTTATATAAAATAGTAACATAAATAACGATCGGGATCGTTTTAATACGGTTTCTCTTGGGACGACATTAGCACGCCTGATATATCGGTCCCTGCCGGTCTGAACTCTAAATCCAATAGAATTTGTCCCGCAACGGGATTCGTCATGACATCATCAGTCTAAGATTTTAGATCTCCGACGAACTCTCCTCTATAAATATATTATTAAATATTTCGCCCGCAGAGACGTTGGCACGTGGATTCCACCGTGCACCGAGACGTTTACACGATTTTCCCTTGTACTCTCTTCTGGCCATCGCGTCCCGCGTAACACGACCCTCCGGAAACGAACTGTATATATAGGGAATCGCTCGAACCGCCCATTGGATGACTACCGAATTCTGATTTACGAGTACGACCGCACCGCTGACGTCTGAATAATAATAGTCAACAGAACAAAATATTACGTGCGTTTTGCAGTCGGGACACGCGCGACTTGTTCGCCAGATCAACGAGGTACCTATTTATTATATTTTTGTTATATATAGTCGGGGGTGCCGCAAAAAAAAAAAAAAAAAAAAGAAACCCGGGGGAAATCGGGACAATCGTCCCCCACGGGGAAAATTCTCCATAGGGACCCCGGTTCCCGTTGCCAGAATTCATAATAGATTTCAATCGTGGCCTATAATTTTTTTGTATTGAACAAAGAAAAAAAAAAAAAACCACGAAACGGTCGAATAAATTTCCAACGTTTTAAACAGCGCCGAAAAATTATTTAAAACGAAAAGTAAACCCTACATTATTGTTGGGTAATTAAATTACGTTAATTTCGGTAAGCGTTTAAAAATATGTATTACATACTTATATATGTTCAACCCCCCACAGCGCCACCGAACATAGTCTAGGACAGGGGTCTACAACCTATTTAGGCAGCGGGCCACCAATTATTTTCAAAAAACTTCGCATTCGTAATAAAAACATGTATTTTATAAAAAAAATTCCGTAGTTATAGTTTTAACATATAAAATATTATATTACTAAATGTCGAATTGGAAATTATTTATTTTTGAATGGAATATTTGTTCACACTGTTTTTCTTCAACTAATTTATCTATGTTTGGTCTGACCATACAATACTCAGCGAGTTTTCTAGGTGAGCGTCAGTTAACCGAATTTCGTGTTTTTTTTTTTTTTGATTTGACAGTTTTTATTTGTGAAAAACCATGCTGACAAGCGTTGTAAAGTACTAGCCAAATTTTTAGACGTCATTTTTAAACCACCGTTACGTTAATTTTGATACATTTCCTAGTCTAAAACTATTGAAAATTCATCGTTATTATACTTTTATTTTAATATTGCAGTGCTTTGTAAATCAATTAGTTTCATTTGCATATTTCCTGGGATATCATCAACTGATAATGAAATTAGAACTGAAAACAAATTAAACAACTTTTCATTCCCTTTTTACTTATAAATCGTATAATAACGTCTTGTAATTATAGCCGTTCTAATTTGATTGAAACAGACAAAATACAAACTGCGCATAACATTTGTTCACGGGCCTCGGAATAAATACAAGACTGGCCCCGGGTTGGAAACCTCCGGTCTAGGAGCACAGACCCACCCCTCCCATTTGTCGTATTTTCATTATGTTTGTATATCATAACCGTTTCGTGTTTATATGTTAAGTAACATACATATATATACTTGACGGTGTATGCAGTTTATTTTCATATTTCATTGACTAAGCGATATTTTTAAACGTAATTAAGGTAATAAACGTTAACGTGCAATTTTGGTATTGTTACCTCTCCCACCCCACCATTGAGAAATCCAGATTTAGATGATGATAATAATAATAATAACAATAGTAATAATTGTACGACGGTATATATTTAAATTATACGGGCAGAGGAGAAGGAGTGACGGCCTGGAACATACCGGGGGAGGGGTACACGAGAAAAGTGTAGGTCAAAGAATACTAAAAAAAAAAAAATACTAAAAAAACGCAACCGGGATGTGTACTGTACGTAAGTGTGTGATGTGCATATAGGGGAGACGCGAATGATATGATATAATAATTATGCGCAATCGGAGGTATCGGAAAGCGTATTTTCGCAAGTCTCTTATTATTATACGACGACCGTGACATTTTTCCATTACTAGGGGTAAGCCGAAAACCGCGCGCAAGACTCAGACTCGTCTTCAACGGCCGCGTACCTATGAGTATTGATGACAATAATATATTTATACCGGACCACCGTTTCACACCAGCCATAGATAATGAACGATATTATAAATAAAATAACCATTACGGGCGTCCTCGGCCGCCGCTTCCCCCGGAGACGGTATAATATTTTTCGTTTTACAACCGTTCCGATTCTCAACGGTTTGCGCATAATGCGGTATTAAATATACCGGAATGGCCATTTTCTCTGGAGCGATGAAATGCGGTTTCCGTCGGACTGTTGTAAATCCACGGACGGTGCGAGTGCATATATTTATATTACGTACAATAATACGAGCGCGTGCACAGGTATAGGCGCGTTGAAATTCAATGGGCCCCCCGGCGGCCCGCCGCCGGACGGTGTAACCGATAAAACGGTCTACATGCACGTCGCGTATAAATAATATAATATTGTGGAATTAGAAAAAAAAAAAAAAAAAAAAAAAAAACCGCCAAGCTTTCACGAGTGTAAATACGGACGGTAATACGCGGTGGAGTGTAAACAGTCGATCGCCGAGCCCGGAAAGTCACGGTTTCTGTATTATTACAAATATTCTTATTAACAACACTAACCCCGCACCTAACACTACTCCCGCTCGCGAACTGTACAAACGCAGGTCTGACACGGTTATTTATTTTTTTTTTTTTTTTTTTTTTTTATTATTATTATTTCTCTCCGCGAGAATACATACATATATATATTTTAAATTATCCGATGTTTATCCGTACACCACGACGATATATAAGTACCTCTAATACGTCGTAGAGTCGTACAGAATGAGATCCGCTTAAAATAGAATATATATATATATATATATATAAGTATAATTTTACCGACACGCGGAAAACGACTTCCAGACGAACGGACCGAATGTTTTTTTGTAATTTTTTAAATAACGAACTTGTTAAACTCGTCGATTTTTCTATATAGTTTTTATCCGTAACGGTGTATTTTACGTATACGTATTATAAGATAATAATATACTACCTACGTGTAAACATTGCATTAAATCGTGCGCTGACCGCGAGTTTATCTGATTTCTGGTTGTCAAAAAAATTTAAAAAAAAAAAAACCTCAACTAGTATTATTATTATTGTTATTGCGTTCTGCTCGAATAGGAATTCCGTGCCTGTACGAACACGAGAACTCGTACTTGACTTTTGATCCCTGGTTATAGGTCAGGTATCAGCTGTATAGATATATATCGCATTGTGTATATAGGGGTTACAAACATTGACCCCGTGGAAAATTGCCAACTGATAACAATATAAGTAATATGAATTTAATCCATTAACTATTATTGTTTTGCCGCACAGAGGTGTTGATTTCTTTAGCAATATAACGTATATAGGATCATATTAAACGATTAAAAAAAAATAAATCTGTCGCGTTGTTTTATTCGAAATCGGATCGCAACATCTTAAAAAAAAAAAAAAAAAAAAAACGTACTTTAAAAGACCATAAGAGGCCGTGACAGTATTAACAGTTGCCCAAATGACACCGCGGTGAACTGAAGCTTAGGGCACGCCTGGTTTAAATTCCACATTCATTATTGCCGCGTATTAGAAAAAGGCAAATGTTAAGTTTCTTGATTATAAACTTTATCTTAGCAGCTAAATTATTATGATCTATGACGATTATTTTGTGACGGCAAGTTATATTCGTATACCTAATTTTTGATATTTTTATATTAAAGACATATAACGAAAATATAGTATTAAAAATTCGTTTATATCATTACGAAAATTTGATCATCAAATTAAAGTTAACGCCGTTTATTGTGTTTTCAAAGATGGATTTTTTTTTTTTTTTCAGTATTAAGTAGTATATTACATTATTACGATTAATAATTTATATAATAATTTAATTAATAATAAACTACGAATAAAAATATATAAAATCACTGATACACGAATAGAAACTGTTGTATAACTGTAATTTTACAGAGCCGGGTTGGATCTCCGATAACGCATTTGTCCTATCCGGCCTGTTAGGCAAATGTTACTGTGACGTCCTCTCGGTGGTGTTTTTAGAGGGGGTTTAGAGGAGGTCATCCGCAGTTTATTTTTACCGGTAAAATTGGCCTTTATCGAGTCTTATCGGGATTCGGATGTATTTGTTTGAACGTGTCCATATATTTTGTATAATAAAAGTTATTCAATAATAATTACAAATAACTATTAAAAAGAGAGTATTTTAATGTTTGGCCCTGAAAACGTGGCCTCTCAAATGTAGACGACTCGCAGTTCCCCAACTCTGGGATCTGGGTCTGGGCTACTGACTGCGCCCTGTCGATTAATTTCGATACGGCGGCGCACACCACAAATCCACATACTTACGCAATATATTATCATGCTCTACAATCTCTCTCTCTCTCTTTCTCTCTCTCGGCCGAATCACAATGCATACAATGGACAATAATATTTACGGTCGCTAATCACGCGACAAATCGACAAATTCGCTCGTATCGCAGCTCGGGTTATTAAAAACAGCGCAAAAACGCAATCTGCCCCCGTGAACTCGTACTGACCGCATAGACGGTGTGCTAATGATTGTCCGCAAACGGCGTCGCAATGACGACGGGAACCGTTTCGATTAGACCCCGAGCCGATATTTTTTTGTTCAATGACTCATAGCATTATAATCGTATCGGGCGGTCGGGTTAAAAATCATTATGCGAAAGGAATTCGAACGGCGGCCCCGGCGTCTTGGGTCTAGGAAATGTCTAACGGTTTTCGCGTGACTCGCGCAGGTACCCTTTAGCGTTTAAATAACCTATTCGATCGGCCATATACGTGCGTTTCAACGATTATATATATATATATATAAATGTGAAAACACAAAAATAATAAAAACAAATCACTGGATTTCGTATATTTTATTTTGTCGCATCGATTCAATATTGTAAATACAAATCACAGCTACGAGCGGTATACTACCGCAGTTGCATTGTTCGTACTAATTATTAAAATCGCCGCCGACCGTATTTATAATATATATTCGTACGCTCGAAATTGATTAGGTTTTTAAAAATTTGTTTTGTTTTTCGTATCACGCTCGTTCGTTTGGTTTTTTTTTTCTCCTCGCTTTTTAGTTTATCGGTAAAACAAAATAATAATGAAAAAAAAAAAAAAAAGCCATTCCAAAACTTGTACTTTATTAATATTCAAATTTAAATTACAAAAAAAAAAAAAAAAAATGAACTACAAGTATAATTACATATATATATATATATATATATTGTACGTTTGTACCAACGTGCGCGTTCGGATATAATATATAGAACACCACCGCCTAAAATAATGATCAGCGTGTCTCTGGTTAACTGTAGCAGAGGCGTCGCGGGGGTTTTTCAGCTAACGAACCGTATCCGTGGCAATGTGGCAATTATAATCCGACGACGACGACGGCGGTGGAAATAAGAGATACGTGACCATTGTAAAGGTCGGACCGACCCACCACCCGCGGGAACCGGGAACAGTGTGGGACGGCGAGTGTAAGAGCAACAGTAGCGGCGACAGCGCGGCGGCGGAGGGAGTGAAATCTCACTAATGAACGTCTGGTATAAATTAGAGACACGCGATCCGGCAAACGTATAAACTTCTTCGGGCGACTTTTATAATTCACGTAGAGCGAAAGTGCGTGTATTAGACACGTCATCGCCGCGTAAAGTTTTGAGGGCCTACGGTTTAATAATGTACGAGACGTGACGCGAAAATAACGAGGGCTTTCCCAACAAACACCCCCGAAATTTTCGGCGTTATCCGTATTAGCCGATATTGAAATATCGAATATTGATAAGTGCATAGACGCGCATAGACACGCCAATTAATGGTACAACTATGCTGAAGCCACCATATGGTGTAGCATACTCTTTCAAAGAGTATTATAAACAATTTTATTCTATTGATAATGGATAACCATAAGCAGATGGTGAGTTAAGATTCGGCCGTCATCTTAATTGTTATCGAGTAGTATTTATTTAAATTGTTTATAATGCCCATTGTAAATGTAAGCTATACGAGTCTGACTGTATCCAATGGGTCTCACTCATTGTGTCTAATTGACAACGTCGTGTGTGTTCAACAAATCGTATTCAAAATTAAAATTAAATTACAAGGTGTTTTGTACAGTAGCATTTTTAATAGGTATTCATAGATAATAAAGATATTAGGTCAGTTTATGAAATCATAGAAATAAAAATGTAATCATGGAATAATAATAATAAAAAAAAAAAAGGCACCTTTGGTAAGCGTTCGGGAACGTGTGATAAGGCGACATGTCCAATCCATTCTTTATTATCCGTGGCCCCTATAGATACTATCCATCCATTTTTTTTTCCCGCAATGTAACATCTTTCGGAAACCTATAATAATATAAATGATACTTATAATAGAATAACGTATTAATAATAATAATACTTACAAATGGAATGACTTAGTCGTGTTATCCGTTCGCGGATTGTCACGCGATTTACATAATAAACAACGATGAACCAATTTGTATTTTTCAATAATAGTTAATTTATTATTAATACAAATTTAGAATTCTCTTTGCGAATTGAGAAAAGAAAAAAAAACAACATTATAATCGGTCGTATTAAATCGCAATCGCGATTTCATAGACCACCTGACGAGTAACCGCAGTAACCATTGTGGTATTAGGCACCATATAGAGACGGAGATATACCTGCTCTCTCTCGGAACGAGGCGCCTGACGTTAAGAATGCCCCTTGGCCATTCTTAGGTGTCTATGACAGGGGCACGTGGTTCCCCTAACGATATTACGATGCTCGGTGTACGGATAAACGTTAATAATGCGTTATTGGGTTTTATCGGGAATGTCTCGTTATTTTTGCGCCACTCCTCGTGTGTATATAAATATAATACTACGTGTGTGTGCGTGTGTAGTTCGTGCGTATGTTTTCAAGATTTTCGAAAGTGTTTCGAGACTCTCGTCACTGTTGTCAGAAACGAAATCTCCCGCCGCCCGCCGGGTACGCGAAATAACGACGATATTACGATTGAGCGGCTGCTGGCCGGCGGGGGCGTAGTTAAACGTTTTTCAGCCCGAGTGTATTTCGGGACTTTCGTCTCCGTAACATTACGGGAGCCAGTTTATCGAATTGCGTTCGTAAGTAATAACCGCGCCAGGGACTTTTGGTCGCGGAGGGGGTGCCGAAATTCAATCGAATTTATTGCCGGATAAACGTATATATATATATATATATTTTTTTTTTTTTTTTTTTTTTTATATATATATATATATATATTATTACTCGCGACGGGGAGGAGTAAAATAACAAAAGTCAGCGAAATAGAAAAGAACGCCCAAATAACCGACTTTAATAAAATAAAAAAAAAAAAAAACCAACGGAGGAAAAGAACAAACGGTTTTTTTTTTTCGTTTTTATTCTCTTCATTTTCGTCGTTAGGTATACGTATATATATATATATATATATGTATACGCAGCGCGTCTTCAAAAATGCGACTTGTCACACGGAAAGGATTTTTTTTTTTTTTTTTTTTTATCTGGATTTTCGTAATAGAAGACGGAATGTCTCGTTGATCCCGGTGTACAGCTGACGGGCCGCGTAAACCTTCGTATAAGAAATTGATTGGGGGTATTTCAATTTGAACGTGGCGGATATAGAAAAGAAGGATGACGGTTCTTGCGCGTACGGTTACGACGAGAGAGACCCGATACAGTAGCAGTCGTGTCGACGTTGGATGTTTTGTATTTATTTTGTATTTTGTGTGTGTGTGTGTTTTTTTTTTTTTTTTTTTTTTTTTTTTCATTATTGCCGTCCCTCCAACCGAAATTGATGGCGAAATCCGAGGTGACATCGGTTTATATATACCTGTATTATTATTATATGTCCGGAAATGGCTTCTATTTTATTTCTCCCACGTCGTGACTGCTGCAGTGTGGCGGTAACGCCGTCGAATATTACAAGACCGAGAGAAACGCAGACAGACAGACGGAGATTTATGCAACGATATTATAATAATAATAATAATAATAATAAAATAATATGCGCGCTCCTAACCACACTCTTGACGCGGGTTTTTTTTTTTTTTTTTTATATATATATATATATATATATAAAAAAAAAAATAATTAAAAAAATAAATTAAAAAAAAAAAAAAAAGCTAGAACATACTTCGCACCATGGCTATTTAATTGTTGTGCCGTATGTGTAAAACGATTCTGGGCAGATTTGTCGTGTTATATGTTGCCGATAAAAAAAATTACCACATAGAGAGCATTTTTTGTAGCTAATGTACGACTCGGAAAAAAAAATAGCATTTTTACTAATCGAAAAAGTGTTTTCCGAGAGAAAATTAACACATCTTTGTAACACTAATAGCTATTTCTCGTTAAAATTCGGAAACTGAAAAATCCATCACCGGTAGTTATCAAATGAAAATCGATCAATCAGTACAATTAATTTTACGCGTCTGCCGTAGGGGTTCTAGGGATATTTGTCCGCATGGTATTTTTTTTTTTTTTTTCGAGATTATATTGACTGATTCATTCATTTTCATTTCCGATAACCGGTAGTAAACAAATACATCGAATACCGATATTAAAATATTAAAATACCGTCAGCCCCGGTTTAAGTTTCCATCGGTTATTGGACTCCCCCGCCCGTATTCGACATTTCAAACGGCTGCGTGATTTTTGACAACGCGGCCGATTTTTTTTTTATCGCGCATATAAATTCGTAACGCTATCGCAATACGAATAATTATTTATTATAACGTTTCAATATTTCATGACGTAATTTATGCGCGGTTTTTGAAAATTTCAATTGATATTGTGCCGACTATGATGTATACTTTTAATCAACAACATTGAGCGCGTAGGAAAATGATTTAATACGATGGAGTAATAAATTACCATATTATTGTTAAAAGTATAATAATATTTACGTAATTTGTTTTATACGCTATTATTCATTTTCTTTTTTGTCGGTATTTTAGTTTATTACAATTTTTTTTATACGAATTAAAAAAAAATTAATTAAATGTTTCGTTTTACCGAGTATATTTTGTTTGGTTTCGATTTTTTTTTTTTTTTTTGGCACTTCTACCAACATGTGATAATAAAAATAATTTTTATTTTAGATTTTTCCCGAACGTTCTTCAGTTACAAACGAACGTTCGATTTATATGATATTGTATACAATGACAATAATTATTAGGAATCATTTTATAAAAATATAATTGGCAACGGTATTTTTGTTCATTTATTTATTTATTTTTTTTTTTCCTGTCAGCTAGCCAACTCCGCTGCAGAGACTATCTCCGTGTTTTAGGAATCGATAAAATGTTCTTCGCCGTACCGTGTTATTCGGTTTATTATTATCGTTATTCTGTGTCGACGAATATTATAATAAAAATGATAGAACCGATGAGGAGGTAACATCGTATATACGATCACACGGTGCATATTATAATATTGTTGTACACGGAGACTTTAATACTCCTACGCGCGATAACTCGAGAGAGAGAATAAAATATATATATATATATATATATATATATATATATATATATATATATACGCTTATTTTATACCGTCGTCCCATTATTTCCGCCCACCGTTTTAATATTACATTTTATACCTGCCTACCCCGTGCCGGTTTTGTTTTTTTGTTTTGTTCGTTCTTTAATAAAAAAAAAAAAAAAAAATACGTTATTTATTTACTTTTTACCGGCCGCGAACAATAATAATAATAATAAAAAAAAAAAAAATTATACATATACAGGGGGAACTCGGACAAAACGCGTACCTACCTATACGTACATATATATATATATATGTATGGTACGAGAACCATAAATTCTGTATATATGCAAAGACCTTTGTTGTTTACGTCTGTTTATATTCTTTCTCCCTAATAACCGCGGGCCCGTATCAAACACAAAGTAGTACGAACAACTCAATTATACCGTATTTTGTACCTTTTTTGTTTTTTTTTTTATATTTTTTTCTTCTTAGATTTTTCGTCCCACCTCCGTTGCTGTGTGTGTGTGTGTGTGTATTACTATACATTTTTATCCGGCGTCGGCGGAAAATAAACCGACTTAAAGCTTCGCGGGTAATTTTGTCCTTTTTTTTCGCCCGGGACTCCGCGTAGTAACGCGTAGTTGTATTGACCTCCCGGCGAGGCGTAAAAAGAAGAAGAAGAAAAAAACCAATTTCACTCCCCTCGCCTGTAGACCGTGACTAATGCGAAACGATGTTGATGGACGAGCCGGTTCTCCCTCATTTTCCAGGGAGATCGTATCGTCGATAACATTCCACGTTGAGATTATACCACACCGATCGGAATCTCCGGCAAGGTCGTTTACGACCGCGTATCACCAAACCTTGTGGTTTTTTACCCTACGCGAAGCTATAATGTACCCGTGGACGAAGAAATTCCCTTAAATCGGACAACAATAAATATCCGTAAATAATCCCGTCCGTTAACCGAGAAATTCATTCTTGTGTTTATTTTACGAATTATTATACAAATATCGTATTGTTACGATTTGGATTTATTCGGCTTCTATCGCAACCATCCCCGTATTGCATGCGATCATCACCGGTCGTCTTTACGCGCCGCCAAAATCTTTCATGTTGGTCCTGAAGCTTCCGAATCCTTTTCAACCGGCTCCGCAAGAGGAGAAGGTCATTTACTTACTACGTCTTCCCGCCGGCGTCCTCGGCTTTCCCGAAGGAAAGAGACTGTTCACTATTGGGTCCTGTTCCAGCTTTTCCGTGCGCCGCGTTCAACCCATCGAAGTCTTTCATTTTCAATGATCTCTAAAATGTTCTTTTCTCCGAACGTTATCCGTAGCTTTCTGTTTTTCCTCCGTCTCCGCTCTCCGGTATTGTTATCATTTACTGGTCCAAAGATCCGCCTTAATATTTTTTATCCGAGTGCCAACATGTTTGTTTGTTTTGGTCAGTTTCCCCGGGTGGCCATGTTTCAGACCTGTATATTATTATTACCGGTAGTAGGTAATACCTTTCTCTTGATCGTGAACTTGGTGCACTAAACACGTAAGCGTGCACAGGTACACACGATTCAAAAGCGAATATTCAAATTTGTGAAACGTTTTATTTTATATATATATATATATATAATATGAGGTATTATTTTCCCTGTAACTTATCGACAAATTATAACAAAAATATTATTAAATTAGAATATAATTATATGTATATATAATTAATCTCCGTTTTCGTCTCGTTGACTGCTCGTAGTACTACTTTCAACGCCGCATTATCGCAACACGTCCGTTGAATAACAGTATTCATTCTGTACGTTTAAATATTATTATATCGCAATATATATAAAAACGATGATTTTCACACAGCATCGCGGGTAATGTAAATATTTTCGTTTGTCAAATTACGCGTGTGTGCGAGGCCCCGGCTGCCGGGGATGTTGTGTTATTATATATATATATTATTATTATTATGTTTGACAAAAATCAAGGGAAAATCTGCCGTACCGCAGCAGCTGTACCTGGGGGCGCTTTAGTGTTGTTCATTAAAATGTGCTTTCGATTATGCGCGCCAACAACATGCGTGCAGACGAAGAGTTTAAATTGCTTTTGTGTATCCTCCGGGTCCCCGACGCTTACCACCACAACCTCCCTGCCCAACCCCTCGCACCCTCCACCGCACCCCACGAGTATCGCGTATCGTCCCTCACTCTCCCGCCGATCGTTTAACAGTCCCAATTTGAAAACCCCTCGGGGTAATCCTACACGCCCGCCGCGCCCGTGTCTAAACCTCTACCCTGTAAATATACGACGGTGATGTAAAAAAAAAAAACCGTTTTTCACATGCCAAAAAAAAAAAAAAAAAAAAATATACGGTAAAACTACAAAAACTATAATAATGCAATACGGTTATATAATATTGCGTTTTAAACGGAAATGCTTTTAGTAAAACACGTGTTGACTGCAGTGTATGCGCGCGCGAGCGGTGTCTCGGTATAATAATATTATTATTATAGCCCGTGGTTGGACTATAATATTATACGAAATGCATTAGTGAGGAGAGCCCGGCCGGTATACCGCCGATACTTCACCTCTACAACGGCGGTCAATTTATACTCTAATGACAGGTAAACACATCTGTGGAACGTGATCGACTATACACCGTACGAATGCGTGCGACCGGCACTATCCCAGGTGGGGGCGAAGGGTTAAAAGTGTACGCGTACACTACTATATTATACTAACATATTATAATACAATATATTTGACGTGTATTTTTTATTTTTTATTTTTTGGTTGTTGTGAAAAGCCTCTTTAAAACCGTTTTCGACCACCCGGCGCGCTAGTTCGTATATAAATATACTCGCACGTCGCGTACACGGACGTGTCCACCAAGTGAAAATATTATAATATTATGTCTACTATCGTGAATACTAGATAAAGTTCATCTGTTTAGAACACAACGCCGCCCATATTGTAGCAGGCCCGTAAAGGGTTTAAATAATATATCTGCGTACCATAAGAATCCCCGTTACATTTCGTATACGCTAGATTGCAAAACTCTTTTACCCATTAACGAAAACCCCGTTGACACTATCTCGTTTCGACTAAAAGAGCGCGCGCGTGCCAAGACTATTACAGTTACAGTGTTGCCAACTAATACAATCACGCGGTTACATCCCGCGGATGACTGACATAGACGGGGGGGGGTGCTGGTTTGTTATAATTGCATTTAAATTATACCAATTATCAATAATAATATTCGTATTTACTAGTCGTATTAATTACATATATTTTATCGCCGCACTTATTCAACTGCTTTGTCGAAAAAATAATAATTAATACAATGAAATCGAAACTGATTATTGGAATCGGAGGAAAAATCATCTCCACGATACGTTTTACAGATGGAAGAGACGCTTAAAACATTAAAAACCGGTCCAGTAAACGTACAAGATATAAAAGCTGAAGTATATTTAGATATTCAGGAAGCCCGATCAGAGTACACGCGAAGGACTCCCGAAAAATCAAAAAACCGCATAGAGCCGGCAAAATCTGCCTTCGTTAAAGAAAAACTTTCTTTGTATTTACATCCGATAAATTAGCATTTGGCGTTAAGAAAAGACACGTCAAAATGTATATTTGGAGTGTAACATTATACGGGTGCGTTACTTGGATCGTAAACGAAACCGAAAGAAAAACTTCTATAGAAGCACCGGGAGACGCGAGCAGAGGGCTAGCCGGATAAAGCGGAAAAGCAACCGCGAAGTACTCGAAATAATCGGCGAGAAACGTTCATTGATGGATTGCGTAAAAGTGTGACGATGGAAAGTGGTAGGACACGCACTTAGACGTCCATAACAACTACGCATCGTACAATAATAGAATGGACGATAAAAGGAAAACTACCACCTGTGAGACCTCGCGATTATTTTGTCGGACAAATGCGGAAAGACGAGCGGGCCGGAAGCTGTGGAGAACCGAAACGATAATGGCGAGTGACCGTTTAGAATAAAGACGATAAGACCTGTAAACCAACCTATTAGTTGGAAAAAAAAATTGTACAAACATACATTGTTTATTCCCAGAGATACCGTGTTTTACGCGGTGAAAAATATATATCTATCGCCGTGAAACTTTTACACTATGGAAAAATGATTTGTACCGCGCGAGCAACAATTGATGATTTCCGGCTTCCACCCCCCCCCCCACGGTGTAATCTATTTTATTTTTCATAAGCAGTGGTGCGGTGTTTAGGACATATTTTTCCAGGATGATGACAATTTATCCGTTGAGAGCAGAGAGAGAGAGAGAGAGAGAAAGAGAGAGAGAGAAATAATAATCGTTTAAACTTTTTACACCCAAGCCCTGCGTGCGCCGGCTGCTGGATTCTTCGGCAAAACGAATCGTGAAGTTCGCTAAGAGCCAAGACGACGTTTTAATGGTTCTTTGTTTTCGTTCGGGGTTTTGGTGAAAGGGGGGAAAGAGGCCCGCGAGATGTGACTGTTAATGTCGGGCGTCATTGATCATCGGGCTACCGACTCCTCCTATATATTTATTTATATATATATATATATATATATATGTATCTGTATTCGAATATTACCATATATTTCCCATTCATCACGACCGCCGCTGCTGTGCTCACGTTTTCTGAAAATGCCCTTCCCCCCTCCTTTACACCCGGCACGCACTTAATTATCCGGTTTACTATCCGCCGGCGATCTCCTCCGCCGCCACCGTCGTATGCTTATTGAAACTACTTTAGGGATGAGCCGGTTCCGGTTCCCGGTTCCGTTGGTTCCATAGCATGATATCGTCGCGCTATAACCACCGTGGCCAATCTCAGTTTTTCCAAACTCTCAGGAAGAACAAAAAACTATATTTATACCATTGATGATGACAAACGATTTTAGGTATATTGAGCCATGATGGCATTTTTATTTTGCGTGGCGAACCTGTCGGTCAAGCGTCGAAACTAATAACACGGTCACAAGCGTCTATATTAATATCATCATAAAAGATGTACTTTCGCATTTTTTTTTTTTTTTTTTTTTTTTTTTTTTTGAGAATGGCCACGATGGGTTTGTAGGCGACGATATAGTTTATCGGTACTTACTTGTTTATTTTCGTGCGGTCACACTGGTTTTAATCATTTGACGGTTTCAGTGAATATATAATATCAGTTTTTATTAACGAACGCACCAATGTTAATGTGGTAACAGTGTAACACGCTGTTAACTTCTGATAAGAGAAAAAATTCTCTCTGTTTAATAAGGTAGGTTTAATAGCGTTGTTAATAACAAGGTATTTTACGCATTTTAATCATTGAGAAATTAATAACTCAATTTATGCTTCACATGAAAGGGCTGCGGGACACACGAGATATCCCCCGTCCTCGTGGATCACTATAATATTTGTCTGGTATATGGATCGTTGATTTCTATACTAAAACCAGCGTCCGTCCTCATTTTTTCTTCAATTCAAGATTGGCGTTATCGCTCAAGCTATTTCCTCTCGCATTAGTAGTAAAATATCACAGAGTTAGTCGTATAAATAATTGTATTTTCCGTTTTCGACTACAGTCCACAATATAAACGGTAATCTAACGTTCGGAATACTGATGGTAAGAGATCTTATTATATGGAGGAAAAACGGATGATTATTTGTTTTTCCGTTGATTTTGAATACCACACCAGGGGCGAATGACTCGAACGATGACTCCGCTGATTACTCCATTTAGCGCGGTCCATTTAGTTTGCGTGTTTATGGGTACCGATAATATTTCCAATTTAACCAGCTCGCATCCCTGTATTATCGAAACGTTGTTTCGTTCGTTTGATATTTATTATTAATTTTAAATTATTATGTGTTTCAGGGCCTCCCGGCAAACGGGGCAAACGAGGGAAAAAGGGAGACACCGGCGATCCGGGGCCAGCGGTGAGTAACGTCGAACAATTACGATTTTTCATTATCGTAACAACAACAACAACAACAGCAATAATAATGATAACAAGCAAAAACGTTTCGAGTTTTGTTTCGGACGGAGGAAATTCTATTATAACGTTCGGACCGTGGTTACCCGTTTTTTATAATTTTTTTTTATATATATATATATATATAGATTATTATAGGATTGTTCCGGAAGGTAACCCGACGTGATAATGTGATGGGGTCGGCTCGATGGTATACGAGAATAGGGCGAGTGGCATAACGCCACTGATGAGATTTTAAATGGTTCGAATATATATATTTATTTTTTTTAAACAATACATTTTACGTTCGTATTCTCTTTTTATTTTCCGAAATATCATCGTCTCCGTAATATTATATTATAACCCCCCCTCGAGACCAAATTATCTCTTTTTTTTTCTTCTTTTTTTTTTCGTCTACCGATAATTACACCGTCTTAATAATTATGAAAATGTTATACACACAATATAATTATTATACAACTAGAAAGTTTTTGTGTAGACATAATAGACATTATTATGTGTATATATATATATATATATATATACACACGGGTATAAAGAAAATGACTCGACGTAAACCACTAAACATTTTAACGCAACACCCATTAAAACAAGTTGTTATACTTTGATTGTACTTATTATTATAAGTTAGAGAAGTGGATTTTTTTTTTCGGTCCATTATAAAATAATGCGGTAATATAACGCTCCGGGAGATTTTTATTATTATTATTTTTTTTTTTAATAATTTCGATCTATGTTTAATAATCATTATAATATTGTTTTACACGATTTCGAATAATACAAGTAGGTATACACGAGTAAAAACATTGTGCCAAAAACGACGCCAACTATTATTTGTTATACTGGTTTTTTTTATACTATACCTTATTATTATACATAAAACGCCGTTTTTTTTTTTTTTATTAGAACGTATAATTAAATCTTACGATAATTGTCCGCGGGTACGCCGTTTTGCCGTCGTCGTTCTAAATAGATTTTTCTTATTTTTTACATTTTAAATTTAAAAAATATATATATTTATATACAGGGTATCTTATGAAGATATACCCATTGCGATATCTCCTGAGATATAACGAAGATAATCGCATTCTGTTTTTTTTTTTTTTTTTATATTACTCACGGGAATAAGGACTACACAAATTCATATATAAATTATATTAATATGTTTTTGGTATTAAATTCAAAATAAATTAAACTTTTTATTTTATTATTACCGAAAACTTTGAAGGTAACCATTTTATAGAGTTTATTCTTCTGGACATTTTGACGTTTCGAGTTTTTATTTTCATTAACCTCGTGATTTTTAATATTTTTTTTAGTTTACCACAAAATAGTGTATAATTTAATACCTTAGTAGTGTTTTGAAATATTACCTCATCACGTTTACTGGTAAGTTTTGCTTTTCAATGCAATTATTATCTAATATCAAAAACTATTATTCTGTAAGCTAAAAGAAAAAAAAAAAAATTTAAATCGTGAGGTTCGTGGAAATAAAAAATTGAAACGTCAAAATTTGTAAAAGAAACATGTATACATATTAAACGAAATAATATTAAAAATTACAAAATTTGTTTAGGAATAAGACCGAGGTCACAATATATTTTCCCGAATGTTTGAAAAACTGTTCAGAATATCAAATTATATCAAAATAATCTCGATTTAGAACTCGGCTTTAATTGATCATATTCAGTATTTTTTTTTATCTGTAAAAAGAAAATTGTTAAATTTTAAATAAAATATATACGGGTATACCACAACCAGGACCCGGAACCTTAATGATTTTTGTCGGTTCTGCCACCGGTTTGGTTCTTAAAAATAAAATAAAAACGGTTCTGGTTCCGATTCCGTTTCTTAAAATTATAAAATAAGGTTCTGGTTAATATCGGTTCTTAAATATTTATAGTTTCAAATAGCATTATCTATGCTTATTAGGATTTTTTTTTTGTTTAATAATAAAACTACCAACAACATAATGTACTAAAAATAAGACAATCTACAAAATAAGTAACATGGTTACTCGTACGTGGAACTGTATCAGTGTATTCTGTTATTTCGTAGAACCGATAAGAACTGAACATATTTAAATATTATTAAAAGGTCCCGGTTCCGGTTTCTTGAATAGAAAAAATATAGATTCCAAAGAAGGAACAAGTTCTAAAATTCTGTCCGGGAACTGATTCTTTTAGTTACAATTCCAGTCCCTGACCACAAAAGTACTTAGATGTATTTATTGCGTAGATGATAACGTAGTGCCATGAAGAACGAGTACGTAGTAAGAAAATTATTGTCGTCAATCCGGGAATGGTTGGAAAATATTTGACCGTGTACAACTCTGCTCAATACACAATACATAAATGTATCATCTCATCTTTTTTTTTTTTACGATCTCTTCGAATAAAATTAATTTGCTCTTTGTGTACAAGAAAAAAAAAAAAACAAAACAAAAATGTACGTGTGTAATACGTGTGTGTTCGCCTTTGCTGTTCCTCGATTATCCTGACGATGGTGTAAATATCGCGACACGCGCAACCTACGTAAATACTCCACGCTAAGATTTCTAGCGGTTTGTTTTGTTTTTTTTTTTTTTCAATAAAACATCGGCATCGTCTGGGTAATATAACAGCAAAGGCGAACAAATAATGCGCATTGAATAAAAATACCTATTATACGCGTATAACGTGCAGTGGATATTTTCGTAACTCGGTCGGTTCTGTTCTGACACATCAGATCTCCGTACAGTATAATTATATAATTTATAGAGCTTCTAAAATAATACGAACAACTCGCGAGTAACATCGCGCAAATTAAATTAATTAAACATTTCGTCGAAATTTCCGCTTAAACTCGAACCAAACAAACTGTTTGCCGTTTCGTAATATTATTATCATATTCTGGAAGCAAATGTGTTCATGACACCGTGACGCTTATTAAACCACACGCGGTGGTGTGCGCTCGCAGATACTTTACGACACGAGCTACTGCAATGAGCGAATCCGTACAGATTCAAAACATACTCGCACAACAAGTGGTGCGCGGCAGGTATTCGTTTTTCAATCAAAGGGTGAAGGGGTGGGTGTTATGGATTTGAAAAAAAAAAAAAAATGTCTCGATACGAATTGTTTCTTTGGGTTTATCTACACCAGTGTTTCCCAACCGGTGGTCCGCGGTCCCATAGATTTTTTCTTCGATTTCTATTACAAATTAATTATTATTTTTTTTTAAATAGCGAAAAAAATTACGACTTATTGGGGAACCGTATAATATTATTCCGTCATCTTAACGTTGTTGCTGCTGTAGACCGATAAGTATTTTCCACTTTTATAAGTGTCTAGGTATCAGAGTAATAAATTGAAGTATAATTATATATTAGTGAAGTATAGTAATAAAATGTTAAGTAAAATAATAAAAGTTAACATTTTTCGATAAATTCTGTGTATTCTTGTTAATGAGCAAAAAAAAAAAAAGGTATTCCTAGTTTTCGTAAAATTGAGGTGGTCCGCGACCTATAAAATATTGTCGAAATGGTCCGTGGTGGTAAAAAGGTTGGGAAACACTGATCTACACGGACAATAAATAAATGGATATGGGCCATTGTAGCATATCGCACGGTCAGTCTTAAGACTTTGCACAGAGGTTGAAACTTTCCCATGCCTTAGAAATGATAATAAATGATAATAATAATAATAATAATAATAATGGTAGAGTGTGTATAACCGTATATCTATTATCTAGTATAGAATAGTAAATAACAATATCCAAGAGTAATTAGTAAATAATTTATTATAATAAATGATAATTTACATAATTTCAACTTCGAAAAGTACTCCTCCATACATACCTTCATTATCTATGTTTATTTATAGCTGAGACAAATGGTTAATAATTAAGGCTGATATGTGTATTTTATAAATATAAAATGTTTAAATGCACTTTTACATAACGCGACAAGATAATGTTTAACACAATTGCGATTGTGAAACAAACAGAACGGTTTTCATACGCGAGTTTAAAAGAGACGTCGTCGACGTTTCTCTTCTATATCTACTTAATTTACATATTTATGTACGGGACGAAAAAAAAAAAAAACGTCCTTATCGAGTATTGAGTATAATAATACATCAAACGAAAATCGGTTACTATTATTATACCGACAAAAAAAATATTAAACAACTTCGAGTGTGACAAATACAAAAAAATAAAAATAAAAATAAATAAATATATTACCAACTTATATTTACGGAGTTCGATGTTGACGTAATAATAATTATTACTAAATGCAGACGAGTTAAAATTTCCCTCCCCCATCCTCAGTACAGTTTTAAAAAAAGAAAAACTAGTTCGAATAGATTGGTACACGAACGTAAATAATAAATAAAATCAATATAATATTTAAATATTATAATGGGTGTTTTTTAATTTTCTTTTTTTTTTTTCTTATAATCCAGCGATTTTCCAGAAGAATTGTTAGTAAATTCGTTCAATCGTTATAGAACTGTGTAAGTTTTATTTTATCGTTATTTTTAAACGTTCGTGCCTATTCCTTATGCCTTAGTTGAATATTGACTTTTTTTTTAGTTTTCGAATGCGATTCAAATTATCCACACACATTCGAAGAAAAAAAAAAATGATATTTGTTTGTTTGTTTTTTATATGTTGATACGCGTGACAATTATAATACCTAATACCGTTTATGAGCTATAACAGTTAAAAATTTAGTCCGCAGGAGTAGGAAAAAGAGTAATCAATTTTTAATTAATTTTTTAAATGAAAACCCTCGCTTCTAACTCCTCCAGAAATCTAAATTGTAATCCGTTATAACAAGTTTATAACACCAATCAATGGTAAATATCAAATATTTAAAATGGCATACGATCATTTTTAGAAAAAAAAGTATTATCTTTACGAATCCGGTTCGAGAAAAAAGGGGGCCACTTGAAAATCAAAAATCGATATTTGTTTACGGAATAAGGGTACGATTTTGAAAATATAATGGTTATAATACGATTCTACATAATAATGATCGGATAGAAAACGGAAATTATAATTATACTCAAAATCTTCGTAGATAATTATAACAAACGCTTTACCGTGATAAAAAAATAAAAAAAAATACCACTCCGTATAATATTAGCGTGTTTGTTATGTGTACTTGAAAAGTCGGTTCCGAACGTTATAATAATAAACTGAACAATTTCCAATGTTGTAAACGAAAATTGTTGTTCGTTGTTGTTGTTGTTTTAAACGAAACTCGGAGTATTGTTACAAATATATTATTGTAAAAATGTATGTAAAAAAAAATATAGCAACATGAAAATAATATGTTTTACAGGGCCCGGCAGGTTCGCCTGGGAAAAATGGTTTTCCGGTATTTATCCATCATATATTTTAATAATATACGCAATTATTATTTCACTTAATAAATAATTATGTATTCACTTGTTTTATTTGTTTTGGCGCACATCGTTATTATTTTACAACGCTCCGGCGACAATCGTGTTAAAATATTATGCTTGTCAACACGGCCGATTTTTATTTTTATTTTTATTTTTTTTTTTTTTGGCTCGAAAAATCACCACATCAAACACACCCGTATATTTACACTATACTAACAACACGAAGATCCGCGCCCCGACAAACTTGCACTGCGACAATTTTTTTGGCTTTTGGCTTCTTTTATTTATTTTATTATGATTTTTCACTTATTATTTTGACAAGATTTTTTTTTTTTTTTTTTTTTTTGGCACCGTTTTTTTTCTCGGTTTTATTTTGTTTTTAGGCGTCCATTGCCCGTGCTTACGGGCTCGCCAATTTCCGACGGTATAAATACAAATACATAATATTAGCGATTATAATTTACGCACAATAATATGTACGTCCTCCTCTTATTTGCCGGTTCGACGGGATTCGCGATGGGAATAACGCCGAGATACTTGTCCGGATTAACAATGTTTGTTACGATATTTTCTGTTTTTATAGGGACCGAAAGGACTGAAAGGGACCAGAGGCCTGATGGTAAGCCAACAAAGAGTATTTAAAAAAAAAAAAAAAAAATCGCCTAACATGGTTTTTTTTTACTAACATAATACAAATACCTAATACATATAATATAATTGTACATTTTGGTGACGGTCTAATTAATCGTAACAACTATAATCAGGGACGGACTGGGAAGTATTTAGCCAAAAAGCCTAGGCCCAGTCGAGACCCTGTCATAGCCCTATGGCTATGAACAAAAGTCGGGTGGACGGATATAACATTTTTTCCAGTAGGTTTAATACGGAATTTTACTATTTTGTATAAAATGTTTTTATTTCGAAAATGTTTCGTGATAGCCGAACCACTAAAACCCATCAAACACGACCTTTGGCCCACTAAATTTTATGTGATATTAACAAAAACCATTTTCCCATAACCATAATAAATTACACCATTTTGAAAAATACTTAAAATTCGTTTGCCATTGCAATAGGAGGGAAATTAAAATTTTGTTTTATCTTATCTAATAAAAGTAAGTCATTTTTGTTGACTGTTGGTCCTATTAGTAAAGCACCGGTCCAGAAGAGTAGCAATCGTGACGGACAGTCTCTGTCAATAATACTATATTTTTTTTTTTTTATAAAAATGTAATGGTTGTTGATTTTTAAAGAAAACTTTCGGTAGGTCCGCATTTCAACGTATCGTTACGGAACTTTTAACTTAATTTTGTGGCTACACACGGAGAACATCATCAACAACAACAAAAAAAGAAAAACTTCCAATCCCACCGCATGTGTCGCGCTGCATTTATCACGAGATATTTATTTACAATCTGTTTTATTTTTATTGCGATACTACTACTGTACGGTCAGTGGCGCGACTAAGCCAACTGGTGCCACAGTGTCCCTTTTCGTGAAGGTGGCCTAATTTAAGGTTTTTACCCATGTCCTAGTGTTTACAAGGACGATGGACGTTTGTCTGGGCCCATTAAATCGGTAAATATTGTAGAGCCCCCAGTGATCGACACTCTCGACTCCCTCCCCCCCCCCCCGAGAAACGTCCTTCGATTAGACAACAATTTTCATCAGAAACCACCTCCGATGCCGACAATTAGAGTAAGATTTCTGGTTAAAAAGTAGAAAAACAGGTAGAAAAAAAATTGAGAGGAGAGAAATCGCACAACATAGTAAAACCAATACATTCCTCACTTCGTTTGGAATCTAAAATTTCGTCACAATGGACCAAAGAGTATTTATTATACCTCCGGCTTTGGGCGTAGTCAAATAATATATATAGTTTCGTAGTTCGAATTAGACGGATCGTAGGTATGCGAGAATCGTGAGTAAACTACGGAAATATTATTAAGTATATAATATTATGTTTTATCCTAACCTAATAGCAGTTAATCGGCGCCGAAGATGAATTTATTATTATTTATATTTTTTTTTTTTTTTTTTGTTCCTGAAAAGAAGACTTTCCGGTTTCGATTAACCAATGTTCTTTCCGTATAATAATATATCATATTACCGAATGGCCCGGAGAGAAGGATAAAATTAAAAACCCTACGAAAAAAACCGTATCGATATTATAATATAATATAAAATACGTATTTTACTAATTATTTTCAAATGCAAATTATAATAGTTTTTTTATTTAAAAAATATTTAATACGGATTTTGTATTATATTTTAATTAAACACAATGTAAATTTGTCCGTTAAACGCCATCACAATATTCGGTCAATCTCGAACTACTCTTCGAGGTTTTTGTTTTTTTTTTTACAGCAATTTAATATTATCATTTAAAATGGAACAGTATTTGACAATAAAAAAAATTAACGCATAATGAATTCGTTAAAAATCCGTTTGCCCGGTGTGCGAGAGCGGGAAACGTCCGAAAACCGGAGTCAAATTTTCTTCTAGATAGGAAAAAAAAAAAAAAAAAATGTGAAATTCGAACATAATATATCCGTAGCCCGACACGAAATATTATAAGCCGCGGTGCACGTTCCACACGATCGTTGCACACAATCGGAAGGATAATTGGACCGGTTTTTTTTTTTATTATTATTTTGTTTTTTTTTTTTCCCCGTTCTACTCCGGTCGTTTTTTTTTTTTTTTTCACCACTATAAAACAGCTGATAGTCTTGTATTACCGTGGGTTTATCGTATAGTGCATCTTCGGCGCACAGGGTTCGAGGGGGATCGAATCTATATAACATCTCGGAAAACAATTATACGTAGACATTGTTGTTTTGCCGTGGACCACATCTCTGGACCGGTCGAATCTCTCTCACTCTCTCAATCTCTCTATTCGTTTTTTGTCCGCGGACTTTTTCGTTGCTGTCGGACTGGGCAATTTCACAACGTGGTTTTCGGTCCGTTTCGGGAGGGTAGACGTGATATGATCACCGGGACCGCGCGCAGGGTCGCCGTCGTCGTCGTCGTCGTGGTCGTGGTCGTGGTCGTCCCGCAGAATGGACCGGCCTAGTGTTTTTCTCCCCCCGTAAATAAACGATGTTATTATTCGCGCGGAGACCGCCCGCCGAACGTGCCCCGCAAATTCCGCGTCGTTTACATAACCGGAACGATCCCGGGGTCTTTACAAGTTTAAAAAGACGTGCGTCGTCTTTTCTTTCTTTTTTTTTTTTCCCCCATTTATTTTATTCGATTAGTATAAAAAAAAAATACTCCAAACCGTTCGCGTTCCACCCGTCGGAATGGCGCCGATTTTCCGTCCGACGGTAAATTATCTGAACACTTTTTATTACGTTGTCGTCGATTTTCCCGAGTTACCTCGGTGTTCCCCGCTCGGAACCGTATTTCGTTATACAAACTAATAAATATCCGTAGCCTACGACGTCGTCGTACAATACCATGCCTGGCCTCACGCCTACGACACGGCGGGCCTTCCCACGGTGCGAATAACCGTGTCGGTCCGTTTATCGTTCTGTAACTTTTTAATCCTTCCGCAAATCGCGCATGTTTGTATATATATATAAAAAAAAAAAAAAAAAAAAACAACTAAATAAATCGACGGATTCCCTATAATACGTACGCGATATAATGAATCGGGCGCGCTGCTGCTGCTGCAATAAAAATATTACAATACAACCGCGGTAGCTGTACATTTACATTATTCTCTCGTAAATTTTCACCGCGACTCGTTTTCGAAATATTTTATCGCCGCGCGTTATTTGAACTACACAACACGCCCGACGACGACGACGACCACGACCGGTGGCGCGCGTTCGCGTGGGTTTTTCGCGCGCGCCGAGAACAACGCGACGTTTTCGTATGTACGCGGGTACGGGGTGCGTGTCGGCCGGCAATTCGACAACTGCCAATGCAACAAACCCGTATAACGGTAACGGTCGGTACACCCAGTATACATACACACATACGAGGTGCGACAATAAAATAACGAGACTTTTTGAATAAAAGTTGTTTATTTTAAAAATGTTATAATTTAATGATTATCACCTTCAAAGTACCTTCCCTCAGCATCAATACACTGTTGCATACGTCGCTGCCATTCTTGAAAACAGTGTTGCCAATTGCTTTCATTCAGCCCTTTTAGAAGTTCTGCCGTTTTCATTTTTACGTCATCAACTGTTTGAAAATGGGAAAAGAAATAAGAAGAAGTCACAAGGAGCAAGGTCTGGCGAGTACGGGGGATGTTGAAGTACAGAAATATTTTTTCAGTTAAAAAACGTTGAATTGAAAATGCACTGTGAGCTGGAGCATTGTCTTGGTGAAGAACCCAGCCATTTTTCCATAGATCTGGTCGCTTATTTCTGACACGTTCTCTTAATTTAATTAATACCTCTTTATAATAATATTGATTAATTAATTTTGTCGATTTTTTCAACGTTTTCGTTTGTTGAAGACGTGGTAGGACGTCCAGAACGATCATCGTCTTCGACGTCCTCCCTTCCACTACAAAACCGTTTGTGCCATTCAAAAACACGAGCTCTTGATAAACATTCTTCACCATAAACTTCACATAACATACGAAACGATTCCGCGGCAGTTTTTTTTAATTTGACAAGAAATTTAATGTTAACACATGTTGTTCGATTTTTATATCCAACATTTTTCGGCAGTATAGTCGAACTCGCACTAATAACAAGGCTACTAACGTATAAGAAAATGAATCGATGCCATCAGTGTTCATAGTACTTTTAGATAAGTGTTTTCTAATCATATTTCAATAATCGTTTTATAGATAACGTTAATAGTTTAGGTTATATTTAGAAAGTCTCGTTATTTTATTGTCGCACCTCGTATATATATACGAGGCCTGTTCAAAAAGTTCCCGAATTTTTAAATTTTTTATTTATAGTGTTTAGCCATACAAACCATTGAGACTTATCAGCCTCGAAATATTCTCCCTCTTGGTTTACACACACTTTTGCCGACGACGTTTCCATTGTCGGAAGCAATCCTGGAAAGCAGTTTCTGGAATTGTTCGTAGCTCCGTTAGCGAGTTTTCTTTTATTTCGCCTATCGTAGAAAATCGTTGTTCCTTTTAACGGAGATTTTAGTTTTGAAAATAACAAAAAAAAAAAAATTCTGCTGGTGCCAAGTCGGGAGAATATGGTGGACGAGGAAGTACGGTCATGTAATTTTTCACGCAAAAATCTCGAATTCACTGGGAAGTGTGTGCCGGAGCATTGTCGTGATGGAGAAACCATAAGTTTTTCTTCTACACTTCAGGCCTTTTCCTCCGCACTTTTTCTCGAAGACGTTTTAACACTTCTAGTTAGTACCGTCGGTTAACAGTTAGTCCTGCAGGTAGAAATTCGTGATGAATAACTCCCGGGTTGTCAAAAAAAAAAAAGAAAACCGTTAGCAGGACTTTGACGTTTGATCTGACCCGACAAGCTTTTTTTTGTCATCGACTGATTCCCGACCGTCTTCAAAACGTTTAAACCAGTCGTAACACTGAGTACGTCCTAAACACTGATCGCCATAAGCGTTTTGCAACATTTTAAGGTAATCTCAGTAAATGATTTACAAAGTTCAACACTAAATGTATTATTAATACGTTGTTCGTGAACGTTATTCGTCTTAAAAATCGCACAATACGCACGACTCGTCTGCTTTGAATGCGCACAATTAATGGTTAGCCAGCAATAAACATTTGAGATTTAATTGAAAAGATCACCTGCTCGTCTCTATTTTATTTTAATCTAATAACATTTATGTTACTATAAATGTTCTATTTTTAGGAATTATAGTGCGGGAACTTTTTGAACAGACATATATAAATATATGTATATACCTATACGGTACACTTACACGACGGTGTTGTGTTTAATCCCGTTTGACAAACGGTCTCGTGTTATTGTACACCATTACGGCTACTACACGTACATATACTCGTATTCTGATATAACATAATATTATAATACAGCTAAACGGTAAACGGCGTGATATTATATTGCGTACGCCAGCGTTGAGACTTTTAATTATTGATAATACAATCTGCAATTTGCGTAGATAAAATAACCGTGTTTTTTTTTTTTTTTTTTTATATCCATCGGCTTGTCCAGACGAATATATTTCGATATCTAACCGACGCTAGACCGGGCTGTGTCTATACGGTACACAAACGATAAACACGTCGTCTTTATTTCAGTAAATATCTAGACGAAATATACGTATAGAATGAAAGAAAATGTAATGTTTCGCCCGTAGTAAAAAATGCGTATGAAAATAACCGGGGATTCGAATAAAATTTCCAACGTTTCGATTTTTTTATACGCCGGATGTTGTAGAAAAACCCATATATTGAAACCAATAACGATGAAAACCACCGGACTTTCTCAATTCAATTTCGGAACGTCAAACGGTTTAACAGATAATCAGCTTATTTGTTGCCAGAAAAATGTTAATTTTCGAGCCCTTTTCGAAATGTACAATTCACAACTTTTTTAACTACTCTTATGTTACTCTCTCTCTCTAGGATTTACACGTCGTTTGCTGCATTAACAGATTATGTTAGTTTTTATTTTTCTTTCGATAAATTCCATTTATCTGTTGTGAAACCACGTCATTTTCCATAAAATAATTGGCCAGTACGTTTGAAATCCAAAAAGTCAAATGAATAGAAAATAAAATGACTAGTAAATTATATTCTAGAAAATAATACGAATAGAAGATAAATACACAGAAAATTATTTCTCAGCAAGAAGTCAAGTAATATAGAAAATATTTATACAGAACGTAATTTTCCAGAAAGTGATGATATCAAGTAGAAGCGGGATATTTCATTCTGGATTTCTACTTTATGTGATTGTATTTTCTGGTGATTTAACTTTCTGTAAAAATATTATCTGGAATTGTTACATTCTGGCCATTATACTTCTTTCTGGAATCATACTTACTGTCGAATTACTTTCCGGCCGTTTTTCATTTGCAAAATTATTTTCTGTAATTATAATTTCCGGTCATTTTATTTCTGTAAAAATATTTACTGGCAATCTGCCAGTTTTGTTTTGTCGAACGGTATCTACTATATTCGATCTAAGATAACTGAAATATGATTGTTGTATGTGTATCTGTGTGTCCAGACGTTTTCGGAACGGTTTTCTTTTTTGCCGTTATATCTAATATGATAAACGCGCGTATTTTTATCCTGCGTCTCAACACTGGTCACGACGATATCACGATACTGGAAAACTGCTGGGAAGTGATGGGGGAGGTGGCGATTATTTCTCTGGCCCGTCCGCCACCATATCCGATCGTCGTCCACTAACACACACGCTTCATAACTGTTAAAATAAGCAATTTTTTTTTATATGAGATTTAGCACACGTCCACGCACAAACCACCGATATTTCGTGCATGAGCTTAACACCCGATTAACCGCATGCGGGGATACGCGACTCTACCCTAACCGGGTGGTCTGTCTTCGTATATAATAATATACACGCTCGGCGTTTCCACGTGTCTTGACGCTATCGCATAATAGTCACAATTGCATTATCAAATTGCGATTTCGTCGCATTGCCACTGCTCTATCACAAATAGTAATAATAATACTCGATAGTGCTGAGCATCTAAATCCGGTTCAATCGGAAATCCGGATTAACGTTATCGTATGGGCGTGCGCAGAATTATTTCAATACATGTGGTCACTGTTTTTTCGACCGTCTACCTAGGCCCTCATACACTGTCTGCGAAAAATATTACGTCCCATAGCGACATATGTGTTTTAATGAACACTGATCTACAAACACTATGCGATATATATTACAATTATTTTATCATTTTTCCAGGGGAAAAGACTCTGTTGGCCAATTTTTCGGTGCCTACTCTCAAAACAAAATTCCAGGTGTGACTATAGCCCGGCCAGCCGCGCCTATGAATGGAATCGGTCTGAATTATCATATGATTATAAAATTCGATTAATGAATTACTGCGCACGAAAAATAAACAAATTTGTATACAACCGGCAACGTTAATCGTACAAATCTTGTGGTGTGATTGTGTACCTCTATACTTGTGTTTCTTTCCGGTTGACAATAAACGCACTATAGTAGACAGTGTAGATATTAAACTAGAGTTAATTTTGCGTTAATATTTTATTAATCTTTTTTTTATAATGCCGTGGAAAAAATCGGAAATTGAATCCGGACTATTTCTAATCCGTTCAATATAGTTTTCAATTCCGGATTTCAGATTGTTCAAATTTTTGCTCGACACTATTATTTATACACACTAACAAAAAAATGCATTTTATTACTCGATTTATTACTCTATGTTAATCATTTTTGTGTTTTTTTTTTTTATGTACACGTCTTTATACAGGGACCCATCGGACTGGACGGACCGAAAGGCGACGTCGTAAGTTATATTTTATATCTTTAATAATATGTTTAATGTATTTATAAACGGACCTTTTGCTGTTTTACCGGGTCTCCCACGAGTTTCTAGGTAGAAATTACGTCGTCGTTTTTATAGGGGTTTGTGGTGTCGAGAATGGTGATTCATTGTAATATTTTTACCGAGACTTACGAAAAAGGTTTCGTAAGAAAAAAAAAAACCTTGTTAAATATATATCTATATATACTGTGATCAATACGCGCGCGTGCGACACGTAATATTCACATCTGCGAATACCGCAAAGTCGAAAATAAATGTTTTTTTTTTTTTTTATCTCTACTCGTAATAAGTTGGCCGGGGCGGTATTTTCGCGGTTTTCGACTAAAGCCTCGTGCGCGATAAACTCTATATATATATGTGTGTGTGTGCGACTAATTTGCCGGGGTCGCGGATATAATGGCTCGGAAACGGACACACTGCGTTTAGCTGTTAATAATGGCAATGTTGTTTCTTTTCCCTTTTTTTTTTTTCTCTCTCTCTCACTCTCCGCCGTCCTACCGCGCTATAAAAGCGAAAAACCCGACCGGAAGAGATCAGCGGCAACAACATCCGGCACACACACACACACACACACATATATTATACATGTATATGCGTATATAACACATCAAAGGGAAACCATTAAAAACAAATACCGAATCGTTTTCCGAAACCCGAAACCGTGTTCGCACCCTCGTAAGCGCCCTGTATACGTATACACGTATAGCACGTAGGTAACAGGTGCGGACCGATCGACTGGTATACACGACGGCGCAGATAATATCGAAAAGGCGCCAACGAATTTACGATCTTTTTCGCCGTCGGGACGTCGTTATACGCTTTATAAAATATAAAATATGGTGTGTATATATATATATATAATGTTTTTTTTTTTTTTTTTTTTTGTTTTTTTCCATTTCGGAGATAAGTCGATTTCGCGGACTCTCGCGCCCCGTACACATATAACGTACGTATATATATATACTATAATAATAATAATAATAATAATAATATATCGTTAGGGTTTTATCGCGGGCGCGTGGTGTAAACGCGAGCGCGTAAAAATGTTTTACTCGATTTTTCCGGTAAAAGTTTGTGCACGGCGTGCATACAAAAGTCACTTGCACAAAGTGTACGTGGGGGGGACCTGCCCGCCTATAGTTTCCCGCCCCATTTCCGCGCGGCGGTTTCCGGTCCGAAGTTCTTCACTTCCGCGCGTGCGTACCGCGGACACGTGTGCAGAACCCGTCTAGATGAATCTATTCGGAACCGACCCCCCCCCCCCGAGTTTATCTACGATCAACAATAATTTTATCGTTTTACAGTAATTACTATATATATATATATATATATAGATAAAACACCACTTTACAAAATTAAATGTTTTTACCCGTAGTAGAAAAATATTAAAAAAAAAAAAAAAAATACCGAGACTATTGTATCATTTTACGTTTAGTTGTACATTCAAAGTTAACCGTTCTATAGGTTTCTATTGTGGTTTTTTTTTTTTTTTTTTATTTATTTTTAATCTGGATATAAATTATACATTGTATCTATTATCCTATCCGAGATAATTTAAGTAATTGCTGTCTTTATCTGTATCTTGGCGATTTTCGAGGAATTTTATATTTTATCGTTATCTAGATAAATTCGATTTTGTTTGGGTATCGACATTGACCGTCCGTGGGTATTCGATTTATATCCGGCAATTCCGTGTGAAATTTCAAACCGCGTCGAATGGTACCAATTGTAATATTTACAGACGTGGGTTTCTCGTCGGAATGAGGCCATAAGTTACAAGATTTAATTGAGTTTTTTTTTTTTTTTTTTACTAAAGCCATTTCTCCTGAAAGCCGTCCCAATTATTTTATTAAGTATATACCGCAATCGATTTGTACTGCGCTTTTCCCCTCCCCCGGCCTTCTTTCGTTACGATACTTATACGAAAATCATAAATAAATCGGCAACGTGTAATTATTAAACCTGTCGTCACACCGCTCGTTTAATATATTATAATAATAATTTATTATTATGTATAGGGTGTTTACAAAAGGACGCTGTTTTTAAAAATGCCAAAATAACACTTTAATTTAATCAAAAAACAAAAAAAATGACATCATTGGAATCGGGAGAACCTCCGGTTTAGCTATGAAATATTATATCGTTCATGTGACCCCCCCCCCACTGGCCTGTTGGCACACTGTCACACGGTTAAGGAAGTTGGCGATTACTGTCCTACAGTTCTCCATGGTGAGATCCTGGATGATGACTCTCTGAATTTCTTCCTTCAAATCCGTGATCGTGTGAGGTTTCCTCTCGCACACTTGAGACTTCACAAAACCCCACAAGAAGAAGTCGCAGGGAGTAAGGTCGCATGACCTTGCCGGCCAATGCAGGAGCCGCATTCCGCCCGAGTTGCGTACGGAGACGACGAGCTGTCTCCGCATAACTTTCGCCGCTTCCGTAAAATGTTTTCACAACTAAAACACGGATCTCCACGGTTAGCTGTTCCATGGTGATCGATCAAAAAAAACTAAGCAGGGAAGAATAAACTGGAGTGATACTAGATAACAGATATCATAACAACAGTATTTCCAACTGAACCACAAAAGAATTACGGCCAATTCAAAAAGAATTGTTATCCTTTTGTAAACACACTGTATATATATATATATATATATATATATGTATAAATTATTAATAGTATCGTTCCCTTATACAAGTTACATTGAATTATGCGTCTGTTTTTCGTTTCACTCCCAAACGAAAACATCAAGTTGTCGACAAACGAAAAACTAATGTATAATAGTTCGCGACGTGAAAAAATGATCGTATATAAGTCGAGACGTTTTCAATTAAAGTGATCATTAATACTTACGGTGTACGATGTAATACGACGATAATACGTATTATCGTTGGTTTTATGTGCACGTTAAATACTATATTGTACATTAGGTTTTAGTGTTTATATCGCAGAGGGCCAAGTCATCTCCATATAAGCGACAGTGTCTTTATCAAACGTAGCATTAAAACTGTAGTGAATCATAAACTTGTATTGTAAAATATTGCCTAGGTGCCGGCGGGCATGTGTTAGGACTTCGAAATCGAGTGATTGTGTATTCTGTACTATAAATAAAGTTATTTTAACCGAAATACACATACACGAATGGGAAGGCAATATGTTTTAAAAATTAAGTACAAAAGACCTAAGGAAAATCGTCGAAATCGAAATATTTAATATAGTATAAATAATACGAATAAATATTACGTGTCTTATAACTTATTATAAAAAGCTAATATTTAAATACAGCTATTTATCAAATCAACTAACTTTTTGTAAATATATTTTCTTTTTATAATTGTTCAACAACGAAAATCCTTGAACATTTCAGTTATTATTAAAAGAAATATTAATTAATTTTCAATCTTATAGGTATATGAATATGTAGATTGGTTTTTTTTTTTTAAAATAGTAACTATTTAATTTTTTAATTTTTTATTTTGAAGCACAACAGTTGCCTGAAAACTTTTCTATATAAATAACAAACTACGAAATAGACGTCTATTGTTTTTTTAAAAAAATATATATATTATCATTTGAAGTTTATAAAACTAGAGTATATAGTGCAATAATATCATTTTGCATTTAATAACAGTTTTTTGTATACCCTCTCGACGGTATTTAATACTAATGCAATTTCAGATTGAGTACTTTTGAATATCGGTTAAAATTAAAATACAAAACGAGAATCCACAATGAATGTACAATTGTATGTATAGTTTGACGATAACGCTCGGCATCGATGACAAGCTTTTATAACTTATCGATTAATGTTATTATAATTAATTTACTATTATTTGAAATTCAAAAGCTCGTAAATAATAAATTATTGCTTCGTTATATTCATCACTGAAATAATTTCGAAAAAAAAATGTTTCAATCAAGGTACTATATTTAAAATATAGGGTAAGGCACTTACGGTATGGGGGGGGGATACTTAAAAATATAAATAATTAATACTTGGATAGTCTATAAGGTGTAAATATAATGCGAAAGATTAAAAGATATATTTTCATTCAATTATTCATAAACTGAAAGTAATCGATATGAATAAATCCTAAAATTAAAATTAAAAAAAAAAAAAAAAAAACCCTGTAATCGATTTAAACGCCGAGGAAACGTGATGTTGAATGAATTTTCATATGTCAGAAATAAAACTGTAAAAACGAGAAATATTTTATTAATTGATTGGTGGTATATAAAGAAATGTTCGAAATTATTATGATATTCAACAATAATGAATTTACAAACTTTAGCTGGGGAGAATGGAATGTAGAGTAACAATGAATTCGAAAATTTCAAAGTTTTCTCATTATATCTAAAATATTATAACACAAAGCAGTCGCGGGTTCGTCGCAGATTTATAAAGTTTATACTGTAAGTATGTTTTTGTCTATAAATCAAGGAACTACGAAACGCTAAAAGGCATTCTCATTAATAACAACGGCGATTTAATTTTCGTATTATTATTATTTTTAATTAATTAAACGTGCCTACATAATATGATGGAATTATTGTTGCGGAGAAGAATGGACGATACAGATGCGAAACAGTTATGAATATTGGAAACCAACGGGGCGCAAGAGATCTTGGAAATTAACCTAAATCATGATGGATGGATGTTGTGAGATATAGACCTATGCCTTGATAAATTAGTGTACAAGAGAGTTGAGGATCGAGCTAATTGAAGGGAACTTGCGATAGTGGGAAAAACGCATGGGGAGTTGTAAATTCCAGAAAAATAATAGGAATAACTTAACCTGAACAACGACTCAAAATTTCAACACGAAAAAATAAAGATACCTAAAAACGAATAATATGGACCCCCTACATAACAAAGCTTAAGTTTTCGTGGTACTATAAAGGTTAGAAGAATTCTTAGGCACCCAATTGCCTTACCCTGCAATCGTAAGCAGTGGCGTATTTAGGACTTTGTCTTGAGAGAGGAAGATATGTATTTATCTAGAGATAACTGGCTCCGATCGCCTCACTCCTCCAAATCTACTTAAATTATAATAGTTTAACAATTATTAACACCAAAAATACAAAATACGTCACCAAAATGCATCCGTTTTTATTATAACCAACTCATCCACAGAATAAAAATATCCTCTGTGCGTTACTGAAACTATGAATATAATTTATTTCCTTGGGATGTAAAATAGTAAATAAAAAGTCATTCTTCTCCCATTATGGGAAATGGATCGGGAGATCCATCCTGATCTGTTTGATTGGCGGATCCGTCTCCCATATCCTCTTCCGTAATTACGCCATTGATCGTACGATAGATACTTGACAGTTACCAACTCGTATGGTTAACCTATTAAAACTAAAAATTGTTAAAAAGAATTTGAAATTAAATGAAAAATGTTTGAACAATAGAAGGCTTTTTAGAGACAATTATTTAGGTCCAGTTCCCCTTGACCTCAGTAGTCAATGGCTTCTCCATCATCCATCGTGCCCAACAGTCTTAAATCTTCCCATACTTGGTCCGACCATCTTTAGGACAAACGGTCATTTTGGCCGTTCAGTATCTGGGGATCCATCTCGGTATTGTCCAAGTAATCCCTACTATCTCCCCACATATCCGGGCCACCTCAGTCTAATGCTTTTTAGGCCCCTATTATTTCTACGTTCCCATATTGTTCCTCGTCCGCTCCCTCGATTGTTCTAATCTCCCAATGTACCCATTGTCATTTTTCTTCGGTCCAAGGGTTCTTATTCTTTAATATTTGTCATGCCGAAAAACTATTTTTAACTTAGATCGCCGATTGTGCTGTCAGGTCCGTCATAATTTCGCTTATACATTCGAATGTAATAATTAATGCGTTTATTATGACACTTGATAATCGTAGGAAAAAACAAAATAGGAAAAAAAAAAACAAAACAATGACGTTAGATGACGTTAACGAATTTCGTATTTCGGTATTTTATGCAGACACCGTCGTACATTATAATAATAATAATTTTAACTCGCGTTTACATTGAATCGACCGTCCTGCATAGTATTATTATTATTATTATTATTATTATCATTATTAAAAATTATTGTTATACCAAAAACCGGCGGCGGTGGATATTCGTGTTTCGAATATTACAATATTATTATTATTCGACGACAAAATGGCATTCGCATATGTGCATACAGCTACACACAGACATTAAACAGGGTGATTATTTTATCACAAACCAGCGATTATCGGAGGTATTGATTTAATATGCCAAATTTTAGGTTTTTTTTTTTTTTTTGCTCTTCAGACCTACTTTGCTCACTGCGATATTTTCAAATATTTTACTCTTATTCCGTACGAACATAATATGAACTTTTGATTTTAAAAACAGCGACCTACATTCTTAAATTGTCATTCAAAAAGAGAATATAATATATTATGTACCTAACATTTTTTAGTTAGAACATAATCTGCCGGGAGCAGGGAAAGAATTCGTGAGAATGATTAGCCTTTTGTTACGCCGCTCTTGTCCAACTGTGTTTATACTAAGCAAAATTATGCGAATTCTCTACTTTTGAATCCTAGTTGAAAATGAGGGGAAGGTACCCGCACATGGTTTTCGTTTAAAATAAATAATTGTGTTCGCGGTATGTATGCGGGATAAAACGGTAGAATTTTTGTAAATATTATAAATTTCCAACGGTTCTATAATGACCGACAAAAAAAAAAAAACCTGAAATCCATAAATACACTCAAAATCATTGTAGGTTAGGTTAGGTTCGATCGTTCAGGGATACAACAGTCGCCCTGTATAAACTCGCGATAGTCGATCATTATTGGCCAGCGGGCGTACGTAAAATATCATATTGTAATGATACGCAGTAATAATATCTGTACACAAAAGCTATACAAAAAAAAAAAAAAAAAAAAATAGCTCTAAAACATAACCCTAAATACCCTTTGATCGCAATAATAATATGCCTTTGGCGTGCGGACGAAGAAAATCTGTAATTTTATATTACGGAAACAACGTTTCTCGAGATAATATTTTGAAATTACTTACCTAATTTTACAAAGGAATTCCTATTGTGCGTATAATATACGACATAAAAAAAAAAAAAAAAAAAAAAAATTGAAAAACGACGAAAAATGTAGAAACAAATAAAATAAAAATGTCCTTTTAAAGTAATATCTGCATTCTTTTGGATACGAATTGCGCACTTGTGCATTATGTCCTAGAGTAGTAAAACTAAAAAAAAAAAAAAATTGAAATTTGGGTCCCGACGATAATAAAACTTCAGACCTATACATTATATACATAATACACGTATGGGTTTATGATGGTAAGTATGAGTAAAAATATACTTATACGATTTAAGTATAAGTCGAGACGTTACGCGTCGAGTTGGCGTAACGGATCGACGTGTCTTGGAAATAAATTCTCGTCGTAATGACTTTTGGGAGGCAAGGCGACGACGACGGCCCGCGTGGAAACGGGACGCCGCGGCGTTGGAGTCGGTCCAAAACATTCACGACATTCGAAAACCGAAAGAGCTGGTTTCATTATTATTATTGTTATTAGTATACCACATGAACGTGTATTATTGTTTTCGGTTTTTTTTTTTTTATTTGTTTTATGTTTCTGCTTCTCCGTTTTTTCTTCTTTTCCGGGCGTCTGCGCTATGACGTCTTCGGAATGGAATTTTCCGCCGCCCACGTCGAATACACGCGAAACAAATGACTTCACCACAACCAATGGAGATTTTTAAACGGCGACGCCTTGAGTGACCTGATAACAAACTATTTCAGATAATTTTATTGTATGCATTACTCTAGAGAGCCGATATGATAAGAGAGTAATGCTCGCTGATTGGTTAACCTGTTATCTACATCTCTGGAACGTCATTTAGTTTTCAAATACCTACCTATTATCAATATCTACGTTGCTGTTATCTATATATTTTGTTATTAATAATAATCAAATATTTTAGTACTACAGTATAACAGTTGTGTCAACACTGATAAAAAAAAAGACTTTACACTGCACTGTCCGTGGAATCAAAATGGCGGTCCATTGAATATTGATAGACTAAATTGAGCACTCTCTTACTGTATAAGGAGCCGTTATAATACTTTAAAATGTCGTTTATAAACACGATTGACATTGATATCTTAAATTCTCGACGAAAATTCCATTGAAATATTTTAAAAGACACACCGACATTCAAATGCGCAAAATATCGTTAATTTTTCTCCAACAATGGCAACACCAAGGGCCCTTTAATTTACTCCGGTCCCTCTATATATCCATTACTCTATGCTTCGTGACGAGTAAAGTATTCTATTTTTTGTTTTTAAACAATAGTCAAGTTAAAATGTATCAAAATAAGTAACTTATAAGTTATAATATATATAACTTGGCTTTCTTGGGGGAAATTCGCTCATAGGGGCGCTCATTAATCGTCCGTATAATACGTTTTTAGTGTATTTACATTTTTTTTATTTCCCGGTCCCCTTGGTTATACACGGATGAATATAAAAAACCACTTATCCTCGTCATTTGTATACGTTTGTATATTTGTATGTTTGTACATTTGTACTTCGTAGCATCTACGGGATTTGACAACAATTTATCGTTTGCTACATTTTCATATTTACCTCATATCGAGTACCAGATTCAATTTTATCAGATGAAAAATATTATTAACCGTGTTAACCTGAACACGAATGTGAAAAACGAACGGGATTCGAACAAATTTGTTAGTGAAAGAAGAAAGAAAAAAAAACATTTTTAAAGTTAACATAAGTTATATAATCGATTTATATCTTGCAAAAAAATTTTGGTTGTTTGCAAATTTTAATCACTACACAATATTTTAAAGCGTATAAAAGTTTATAAAGTGTTTGTACGCGAAATTAATTTTAATATTTTCCCCGCCACCTTTTTTTTTTTTTATTATTATTATTATTATTTAAGGAAACAATTAATTTTAAATATTTAAATGTCGTAATAAACTATTGTAATAAACGTATATCTTCGTATAAATATTGTTATTTATTATAGCGTTGTTATATTTAAAAAAAAAAAAAAAAAAACTTTCTACCGCACACTTGGTATCAAATGGTTGTTTTTTTTATTTATGTTTTGTCCTACAATCTATTTCGTCCAATGTAACTGTATAACCTAACCGAGGTAATTAAAGGGGGAAACAAAAAATAATAATAAATGAATCGCCCACGTTACGCACTGAATATTAAATATTGGAATGTTTATTTGATTTATATAAATACGTTGTATTTTAATATTTTATAATATTAATTATCGCGGTAATAAATAATAATATATCGTTCGATACGTGTGGGCTTCCAAGTCTGGAAATATTTTATCGGTTTATATTTCGATATTATATACTCGCGTATGCATATTATGTTAAACATTTATTAATACATATAATACATAATTAATAAATAACGCAATGTATAATAAAAAAATATATATATAATATTATATACTAAACAGTATAGGGTATCAGACTCTATTATCATGACGAATCGAATGAACAACAACCGGGTTTTTTTTTTAATAATTATTTCATGTTTCGTATAAAATGATAAAATAATTATTCTCTATAGATTATTTATAGTCGTCCGTACCGCTCGCCATTATTAAAATATATACGACATGATGTTTATTCAATTATTAATTTTATATTGTTGTGCGCCTATATTACATTTCTGCGCGTGGGCGCGTGACTCCTTTTTAGGAGTCGCTGGTAAACTCTTCGCGTTGCGGTATACAAAACAATAATAATTATTACCACGGAGATATATTTTTGGTACCCGGACACAGTGGCGTGCCCGGGAATTTTCTATGTGCGGGGGGGAGGGATGCAGCACTTAAATAAGAATCGTGAATAAACCGTATAGAATCGTCTTCTATATTATATACCTATTATACCTACATCGACAGATGGCGATTGTAAAAACCGGAGCCAAAAATGATCCGATTTAAATATTCTCTATAACTACAAACAAAGCAAGATAACCGACTGGTTTATGTTAACTCGTCCTTAGAATAAAAAATAATAATAACAATTTGTGTTGAAGTCAATTTTAAAATACAGACGAATCGAGTTAAAACCAATAAGTTAAGTTAATTGTACCCTTAACTATACTCGTGTAAGCGTATTTTGTACTCTGATATTCATAACTTTATAGATTTACTAGCTCGTGCAGGTAAATGACCGCATGCCCGTCTTGCCAAGTGTTCATAATATTCAAGTAAAAATACGTATCATTGTATTTTATAAATAACTTAAATTTAAACGAAATAACTATGTTAAGTTAATATTGTATATTAAAAGAAATAATTTGATTATGTTTACTGTCCATCTTATCTGTGTGACATTTTGCGGCCGCTTAGAATGGCAGTTTTAGTTCACTTTCCCACTACTATTTCCAGAGAGCGCCTTAAGCTGAACTTTGTTGGGGTTATGTCCAAATGTTTAAACTACGAATTAATCGTTTTAAAACGGTCCTTGGTCGTAGAATGCGAGTTTGAATTATCTTCAACATAAATATGATTTCTAGTCGTACTACTATGTGTTAACTATACACTCGTTATTCCTTTGCCGCGCTTTACTCGCTGATTCACTTATTTATTGACTGACAATAGTGACAACACAATGCCGGTCGACAATGAATACATAATAAATTAATAACTATTACATTAATAATTATTAATTGTTATGTTATGACTTGTTAAGTGTTATACTGGTAGTAAATCATAAATCGTAATGGTCGTCATTATTTATGGACAATGAATCGAATTCATGAAACTGTAACACGGTTTGGGATTGTTACTTTTCTCACGAACCTATCGACTTTACCACAAATATAACAGACGATCAAAACCAACGTGACCATATACCGAGTTCCGTGAGAACCGGAACCGGCCCGTCCCTAATATTATATATTATATGTTACAAACTCTGTCCTTTAAGGCGGGCTGCACACTGAAGAAACTAGTTTTAAGGAACTAATTTCATGAAATGTGAAACTTTAGTTTCATGAAACCATTCAATTGAAAATCAAATAGATACGCACACTGAGTTTCATGAAACAAAAATTTCTCATAGTTGCACAACCACGGTTTCATGAAACTTTTAATTTTGGTTTCAACAATAAAGTCTCGTATAAATTATAAATAAATAATAATAATAATTATTAAATAATTTTCGGCAGTTGTATTCGGATATTTTTTTCTTGTTGTTCGAATTTTCCACCAAATATAACCCTGTTCTCTATTCTTCCGGTTGACATTTTGTAGTTGATACATTAACTCTTTTTATTTAAAAATTAATTTTATACAAGTACATACGTATCTAGTATATACATGCATCTACTAGAGAGTTTTCATTTTTTTTTTTTTTTTTTTTTTAACTGGTTATTTTTTTCATATATATGAATATATATAATAATAATAATAATATATATATATTTTTTACACATTTTGAACAAACAAATGGCCGTATTTTTGCATTATAATATGTTCACGTCAGTGGCGCACACTAGATACTAGATAAGTGTTTTAGGCGGGTGGTGATGGCTTAAAAATGTCATATTAATATTATATTATTATAAATTTTGTATGTTCATGTTATTTATGTTATATTTATCATATTTTAGTATTATATACATATATGCACTATACACCGTAGTACATACAGCATAGTAACAATAGTAAATACTATCGTACTAATGTAATAGTGTTTATATACGACATAATAATCCCCATAATAAAATCCCATAAATGGAAACGTTATCGACGTTTTGACCAATTATTATCCTTGAGACATTCTGTAGAAACATTGGAATTTATCCTCATCAGCGGTTAATTCCTTTGCAACTACATAGCTACTATGCTGTTTATTTTTTAAAAGTGAATGAATCCATTACCTATGTTTCCTTTTTTTTGATACAAAGCCACCAATACAACATTAACACATCCTCATCATCAGACGACATTTTTTTTTGTTTCACCAGTGTACGCAAATATGAAATTAGTTTCATGAAATTGGTTTCTTAAACCAATTTCCTCAGTGTGCAGCCCGCCTAACGTGTCCATGGCCAAGTACGAATTACGCAATGTTACGCAATACTGCCTAATATTAATATTGCGTAACTATACAACTTATTATTGTTTTACCGATTTCGATGATGTATGGTTGAACCCGGGACTTAAAGTACAACGTGTGCGTCCAGACGAATTGCTAAATCGCCGATTAAGTGTCACGCCACAATCGCGAGAGGCCGATAAAGCCTAGTGCCGGGTAAATGCATAGAAAAGGCCACGGACCCGAGGGATTTGAAGGGGTTCCAAGAGTAGAAGTGGTATGTCATTCGAATTTCTTCACGAATTGGCCCGGGTTTGGTGGCTCGTACCAGTAATTCATGCAGTGTTTTAGATTTTATAAAAAAAAAAATAGTTGAAATTGTTATCGGTCGCGTATTTCCACGTCCTCCTTGACTGCGTTCAACTGGCACGTATGACATGTATAAAATACATATTAGGTCCTGTCGATTACCCGATACCACCGTGGACCGTGGTTGGTATCGATTGATCGCGTGGGCCCGGTACCGAACGATTCCGTTCGATCGTTTTATTCATATGCACGGGGAAACGATAAAACTCCCGGGGTTTATTATGTTTACGCGTTAAAACGGTTTTATACGTATAATATATTATAAAATTTATCTAGTCAAAACACCCCTCTACGCGATATTTGTATCCGCCCTTATTGGCTATTGTACGCACATTATCCACGTATTATTATTATTATTATTATTATTGTACACGGTAAAACAGCTGAAGGGACCTCACCCTCCCCGGGTACACTGTGTTTGGTAAATTTAACCGACGCGTTTAACGTCGTACGTCATCGTTTTTATATGCGCAGGGTCATCCGGGCGACAAAGGACAGAAAGGCGATTCCAGTGCGCCGAATTTTGACATTTACGCCGCGGTCAAGGTAAAAAACAAAATAAATCAAAATGTAAAACACATACAGAGTATAATATATGCCATGTTTTATTTCAACTTATTCCCTACTTTTCCTCCTCGTTTTTCTTTTCTTTTTTTTTTATATATATATTTATTTACCGCAATATGTTTTCTTTTTCAAAACACAACTTTTATAATAGTATATTTTTGACCCGTTCGGTTCATGTATACGTATTACTATTACAATATATACACATGTAAAAAAATATGGGGGTCAATGTACCTTATATATGTATACAGTTTTTGTGTATGAATATCTGGTAAGCGATAAAATCAAAAGAAGAAAAAAAAAAAGGGTCCTGGACCAATATGAACGATGCGGAAAGCAATATATCCAAGGATTTTTTTCGGTGTTTTTTTTTTTTTTTATACGTTTCGTACCGTTTCCTTACACATGTCCACACACACACGGTAGTATGGTATGTTATGCAGATAAACGTGAAAAAAAAAAAACAACGTACAATTATATTACAGGGAAGCAGCAGTAAACGATCTGTAACGACGCTGAGAGGAGGTACTCTAGGATACGCGGAAATCGTAGCCGTTAAGGTGAACTAAACTATTTCGATATAGGTTTATCTATTTATTTAGTAATTTGGTGTTTTTCGTAGATAAATTTCTTTAGTTTTTTTTTTTTTGTAATTCTTTTGTCTCATTTTTTCTTCTAGTAGATATACCACGTATATACTTATGCGTGACGATTATTATTGTTATTTCTCTTTTACATACTGTATTTATTTATTTTATTTTTTTTTTTTTAGTTTTTCTATAGCGGTATTTTTTTTTTTTTTATTGTAGTTTTTCTATTGCGGCATTTTTTTTTTTTATTTTTGGCTTTTTTAGAAAACCAGCGGTTCGGGAAAATACGATACAGAGTAGAGTAGTAAACGGGAGGAAATAAAAATACATATTGTAGAATCCCGTGTCGCGCACACGCGGTATATTATGCAAAGAAGAGGTCATTTTTCTTATAAAAGTATAAATAAAATAACATACTCCTATCTTGTCTTTACGGTACATTCGAGCCGGCATTTGTATGTAACTGCACCGGAAGACTTTTTATAAAATATACTTTCAGTTTTCCAATCTCAAAGCCGGATGTAATGTTTATTTTCTTTTTCTTTTTTTTCTTCGCCTGAATTCATTTTTTATATATTATATCGTATACATACCTGCAGCGGTGTTATAATAACGTATAGTCGAAACGGTTTTTTTTTTTTTTTTTCTTATCTGCGTACTATATGGGTTAGTGAGCTGCACATATTTATTTTAAACACGCTCTCAATACACACCGAGTTTTTATTTTTTTTGTCCTTTTTTTTTTTTTTTTTCATCGATTTTAATGTTACCGAATTTTCGTTTTATTTTGAACAACACACACGATTGCGGTATCGGTGAGATTTTCTCTAAAAACTACGCGCGAAACGTTAACGGTGGGCGACTTTTCGACCGGTATAAAAATGTCATCTTTCGTTCAAAACGCAATCGACTCGTTGAGATACGTAATATCGTCTGATAGTCGTCATTTTAACGAACAATTATAATTCGATTTGTATTTCAGAGAGCGTCGAAGAAAACGTTTACAATCCTGTCTTCCGACTGTGTTTTATTTATTTCTATTAATCCTTTCGCCTCTTACCTCTTTACGGGTAGTACCTGGTTGTCAGAAAAAATGATAACGGAATTGTAGCCGCGACCAAAAAAAGACCAAGTCAAGTGTCCTAAGTGAAAACATAAATCATAAAACCTATATATGTATGTTATACAGTCATTGAAGAACCGCGTGGGGTAGAAAGAGAAATAAAGGAATCCGGAGAAAGCGGAGAGAAAAGGGGAATTTCATGTCGGGTGACATTTTGGTAGAAGTATAGAAGTGACGGGACCCACGGCAACCGTAACCACTCGTGATTGGCGCCTACGTCGTGCCCTTCTTATCGGTCTGTTATCGGTTAGAATTGGATCATTAATGGATCCGAACAATTGAATAGCTCCACAGTATTGTATTTAAACGCAGAGTGCTTACAAACTAATATTTGACTATTATTATATAAGAATTACTCGAACGAGGGTTTTTTTTTTTTTTTAACAATAAAACAAATGCTCAAGTACTTAAAACATACAATATAAGAATGTTTGAGTAACTTTACATCGCACGCACGTGTACATTGTTATTTGTTCGGGACCAATCGTACTCGATAAGAATTGTTATCACGTTACAGCGAGATAATATTGCGCCGTTATCAGTTTTCTGACAATTAACCGTGTACCCGCCTCTTAACCTATATTCTCTTCTATATAGGTCCATTTTTATTGTTTATTTTGCATGAAATGCTTTGTTTTTTGTATTTACGGTAGTCGGTGGCTGGTTGTTGGTTTATAGGGTCTACAAGAGCGTGGGCATAACATATCGGCGGAAAGCATAGTCATGGTCAAAGTGAGTACTCACCTGTATTTGCATGTTCGTCGATTACACAGCCGCATATATTTTTTTTTTTTTATTTATTACTGTAATTGTCTCTAGTTTTGAGTTTTTAGCCGCACGGACGTTTTACTTTATTATTTTAAAACGAACGTCCGCGTAAAATTATACCCGTGTACGATTTTACGATCACGCTATATTGCGGGACGAGACCCGATTTGTATGTACAAAAAATTAAAATTTAAAAAAAAAAAAAAAACCAATTGCGTTACATAATACAATTCGTTCGAATATCTTTGAAAAAAAAAAAAAAAAAAAGTGTTCGAATAACATTTAAGGACGACGCGCGCAAAGTTACGAAACGTTATGAACACTAACGATGCTGACAAATCGTTTCCGGTCATCGTCGATTTATCCGTTCGATTTTTCATCGGATCGGGTTTATTATTATTTCTTTTTTTTTTTTTTCTCGTATTTACAAATCTGGTTCCTTGCCGCAGAATATTACGGCGTGTATCGTCGTAATCAACTTCGATTGTACCGCGACCGCTTTTATAGTAATATTAAAACGTATATATATATATATATATAATAATACTTGTTTTTTTAATTTTTTTTTATTATTTTTATTAGGGCGAACCCGGCGAACCAGGACCCCCGGGACCGGTCGGGGCACGAGGGCCCGAAGGAGCTATGGGGGTAAGCCGAATGATACGAATTTAGTTTTTTCGTTTTGTACAATACACACAATAGGAGGTATTTAAATGCGGCTGCGGTGATAACAACCGGTATCGGTCGGCGACACGGTTTAGCCGGGGCTTTAGTACCGCAGGTGCAGTTTTCCAAGGGGCTGGGGGGGCAAGATAATGGGGAACGGAGGTGTGCACGGACTTGCACACACGATCGACATCTGTTCCGAAAACCATATGGTCAGTTTAGGCAAGGAAACAAAAAAATAATAATAATAATAATAATAAAATAAAATAAAAAATTACGTTTCTTTGTTGTCGCCATTGACAGTATATAATATTATACGAGAATGTGTACGCGCTGTCCGTTTATATAAACCCCCATCGGTAAAAAAAAAAAAAAAAAAAAATAAACACAAGGTCGGCAATACATAATTATTATTTACCCCTCGTAAAAAATAAACACAAAGTCCGTAATACGTACTAAAACTTTTTTCCATTCATATTTGCCCGACATTGTTAAATAGCGACGGCGACGGCGATACTTATAATATCGAAACTTTGATTTATTTTTTTTTACAACGTTCCGGAACAAACGAAACGATAATCCTCGGTCCATTGTCCGCGAGGTATTTTTCAAATATAATTAATTTAATTCCGCAGACAAAAGAATAATAATAATTGGCACGTGTTCGAATGTGTTTTACCGTCGATTTATTCGGTTAGACTTTAATATACTTTTGCGTGTAATATATTTCAATATTTTCGAGCCGACTAAAAAATACGATTTTTATTTACATTATGTTTTAACGAGCAAAAAAAAAAAAAAAAACAACAACAACAACAAATGGCTCGATTAATGGCTCCGAGTAAAGTTTCGGTGCGGGACCATTTTCCTCCGATAATGAGATTCCGTTTTTCTCCACTGTCACGTTGGTTTTAATTATGCTAAAATTGTGTTCATTTTTCTGCAAATATTAAAAACAATTTAATCGGGAAAAAAAAAAAAAAAAAAAAATATACAAAAAGTCGTAATTTTAGCCGGCACCGACTGCGTTAACCGTTGTGTATTGATTAAATATTAGGGCTTAAAGAATTCCGGACAAACTAAATGCCGAATATAAAATAATTAATCGTTGAAACGTTATAAATATTTTGTTTTTTTAAAATTATCTTTAAAAGTTATTATCAACTTAATTCGTTAACATATTAATTTATTAAGAATACGCAGTGCTCGGTTAATGTATACAAATGACTGAGAGAATTCTCTCGGTCAGAACATTATGTAATTTATAGGTGTAACAATATTGTTATTAGATTAGAAGAGTGAACATTTCTAATTTTGTTAATGGTGGAAAATATACAGTGGAGAACTACGGTATATCAGTTTTGGATATGATTTTTTTTTTTTTTCTTTTATCAACAGCGTTACGTATATAATTTTTAATTTTTGTTTCTGCAAGATCGTATAATAATAGTTGTACTCGTAAATTATTTAAAAATGCTTTGTTTTTTTCAATTGATTAACACTAAATCGATAATAAATTTTCAACGATTTTTCAACAACTGTATTGGTGTCAATGAATCGTCGCGCCGTACCCTAATAAAAAAATTAAAAAAAAAAAAAAACACGGTATCAAAAGTAGAGAGAAAAAAATGCCAATACATACTTCGCACCATGGGTAGGCCACCGTTGTAGATGGGAAGTCGGTTATGTAGGATATAGAAGGGAATCTAATTTTATATCTTTACGCAGCGATAAATCATCGTTGACGAAAAACGATTCTGAAACGCGGGGAGTTCGGTTAATCGTATTTTGAAATGTCGTAAAATTTAAGATTTTTTTTTTATAAAAAATTACATTTCAAAACGGAATTATTACGTTGCCTACAAATCGTTTCTGTTTCGCCGCATTAAGTATTCAATTTATGACGAACCTTGTGTCAAATTTCCGTAAATTTCTGTACGGCCGAAACAGTTATGTTTTTCGATTAATTCGAGAAAAATAAAAAAAAAAATGTTTAAACGCCTATAAATTGTTAAACGATCAGAAAATGTTTTGAAAATTTGTCCACGCCTGGAAATACCTATTATCGGTGTTCGGTAAAAAATTACCTTTACTTTTGCCGGGTAGATATTCTATAAATCGATTATAATTGTACAATAATATTATATGGGACGTCTTACACGCGCGTACAATATCAGGACGGCCGATACGCCCGGAAACCCTCCGGGCTCGTTTAATTTAAATAATATTAATAATTATCCTCTCGCTAATTACAGGTGGAAGGCAAACAAGGACCACCCGGTGCTCCAGGATTGGTGAGTATACAATATAATAAAAACACAACCAGTGTTATTTCGATAATGCTCTATTGTATCTTGTTCTAGAACTAATCTAGACGAATTATCTTGACAAAACAATTTATCTAATGCGATTCCTTTAATTGATTAGGTCTCCGGGGATAGACATCCACGTTGACGTTGTCTAGATAAAATAAAATATTAATAAAAAAAAAAAACAAACGTATACGATCCAGATGTATTCATCCGGATAAGTCTCGACGCCGCGTGCGATATCCGCGATTATCGGACAAAATAAAAAAATAAATAAATAAATTACAAGAATAATTTTCGGGGCTGCCGGTCGGCAACACTATATTTATAAATATATACGAGACCTGTTCAAAAAGTTCCCGAATTTTTGAATTTTTTATTTATAGTGCTTACCTACAAGCTCTATCACTCTCAAAATATTCTCCCTCTTGGTTTGGTTAGACCACACACTTTTGCCGACGACGTTTCCATTGTCGAAAGCAATCCTGGAAAGCAGTTTCTGGAATTGCTCGTAGCTCCGTTAGCGAATTTTCTTTTATTTCGTCTATCGTAGAAAATCGTTGTCCTTTTAACGGAGATTTTAGTTTTGGAAATAACAAAAAAAAAAAAATTCTGCTGGTGCCAAGTCGGGAGAATATGGTGGACGAGGAAGCACGGTCATGTGTTTTTTCACGCAAAAATCTCGAATTCACTGGGAAGTGTGTGCCGGAGCATTGTCGTGATGGAGAAACCATGAGTTTTTCTTCCACACTGCAGGCCTTTTCCTCCGCACTTTTTCTCGAAGACGTTTTAACACTTCTAGATAGTACCGTCGGTTAACAGTTTGTCCTGCAGGTAGAAATTCGTGATGAATAACTCCCGGGTTGTCGAAAAAAACCGTTAGCAGGACTTTGACGTTTGATCTGACCTGACGACCTTTACTTTGGTCTTGGAGAAAATTTACCAACCCACTGTGATGATTGGACTTTTGTCTCGATATCATAGCCATAAACCCACGTCTCATGACCCTTTATAATTTGCTCCATGAACATACTCGTATCATAATTTGCGGGATCTAACAATTTTTGACAGATGGTTGCGCGGTTGTCTTTCTGATCTCGCGACATTAACCTAGGGACAAATTTTGCTGCGACGCGGTGCATTCCAAGTTTTTCTACCAGGATTTCATGACACAAACTAACCGCTATGTTACGCAATCTTCCGCAATTTCTCGAACAGAACAAAACATCTATTAGACCGCACAATTTTCAATGACTTTTGTCGCACGAGCATCGTCTGTCGATGTCTACGCACCATTTTACGAGTCTCGGCAATAGATTTACAAAGTTTAACACAAAATTTAATATTAATACGTTGTTCGTGAATGTTATTCATCGTAAAAATCGCACAATGCACACGACTCCGTCTACTTTGAACGCGCACAGTTAATGGTTGGCTAGCAATAGACATTTGTGATTTAATTGAAACGATTGCTGCTCGTCTCTATTTCATTTTAATCTAATAACATTTATAAATGTTCTATTTTTAAGAATTATAATTCGGGAACTTTTTGAACAGACCTCGTTATATAGTTGACGATATAAAATAAAATAAATATTAATGGACGTATATAAAATGTATACCGTACACTCGTATTTACACAGCCGCCGATCGCGAATTAATTATTATTCGCGTTCGCGCATCGTCGACTCCGCCGGCCCGCCGTCGCCGCGGGCGACTTAGCGAACGCCGCGAAAACCGCCGGAGGGACACGTGTCCGCCCGCACAAAGAGTATTTGTTTTTTTTTTTTTAGTATTTATTTTTTGTTTCTGATATAGTCGCGGGGAAACGTGAAATAAAAAACAACAAAAAAAAATAATGTTCGGGTTTCCCGCCGTTGTCGACGGGGGGGGGCGGCCGTTTTATTGGCACCGCCCCGCCGGAATGTTGAACGCCGGGTCGTTTTTTTTCTTGCGGAAAACGACCGCGAGTGCGTACGATAATAAAACGGCGACGCACCCGCTAAAATAATGCATAATGTATCGCAATAAAACAATATACAGGGGGGGGAGGTAGAACCGACTTGGAAAATATTTACTCGGTCGCGGTGGTATAACACGACGGGTATACACCTGGGTACCGGGCGCGGTGCGGCGACAGCAAACCGCGAAAATGCGAAAACCGCCTCCGTGCGATATCGTACGGCGATACACGTATATATTTATTTCGCCCTGTATGCAACCTCAACATACAGGGCGATTCATTACACTGCGGGCCCGCGCCGATTCGATACGCGTAGGGTGCCTACGAAGATCGTCGGGTACGGTTTTTCGTTTTGGGGGGTTGGAAATACTTGAAATTTCGGTACCAGTGACTGGAACCGAATCCCGAAGGACCGGTTCCCGAAGAAAATATTACAACCGGAACCTTTATTGGAACCCGTATTTCTCAATTCAAGAAACCGGACCTGGGAATCCAGGACCTTTTAAATAAAATGCGGATATTTTCGATTCTTTTACGTTCTTATCGGTACTAAGAACGAATGTTTTATTTAAATTGGATTTTTTTTTTTTTTTTTTTATTTAAGCAAATTAATACAAATTTCTATTATCCATTAAAATATTTTTCTTTTATATGTATCGTATTTTTAACTACAAATAGTACAAAAATTCTGGTCGAACAACGGTTATGGGTTTTTTCAACGACAACGAAAAATAATATTTAGTTGTTTGCAGTTAAAGTGGTTTCGATACAAGTTGTGTTTTCTATCAAAATAGACAAAATTATAATAGAAATTATGCCAATTGTATTGACTGTATCTTAGTATTCGGTTATGTTTACTTGAAAATTATTTCCACGCTTTTTTGAAATTTAATATAATATAGAGCTAATAGTAATAATAATAATAATAATAGAGTTTATTATTGTCACCAAATATTTATATTGTTGGTAGTTTAATTACTAACAAAAATTCCTAATAGGCTACAGATAATGTTTTTCGGAACCGTTCATTTTTAAGAACCGATATCAACCGGAACCCTTTTTTTTATAATTTTAAGAACCGAACCGGAACCAAAACCGATAAAATCATTAAGGTTCCAGTGCCCGCTACGAACACCCCGCGTGTATAGTTTATTTAAAATTCTGATTCGAAATTAAAATATTATTACGTTTAAAACGCAGACTCCGCGGAAGACTATATTATACACTTGTAGGGTTAACGTGGGGATATCACGAAATGTGATAATCTCCGTTATTCCGGGCCGGGTTTCAAATTGTACGTACGGTTCGAAATCCAAGAGAATAAGGGTGAATTTTCGAAAATTCCAAAAGCGTACGATCTGAATGTCAGGAAAAAAAAACCTAACATCAAACGTTTATTCTTTCAACCTTCCTAAATAATAACCGCTACGGGTTCACAATAACATTTAAAAAAAAAAAAAAAAAAGTCATCGTGTATATACGCCGTTTAGGGGTCGTTTGTAGTAATTACGTATACCGAAACGCGTTTGCGACGATAACCGCGAAAACATACAGAGTGATTCAGTACGAATTTTGACGAATGCATTTGACTATTGTTTAATATTCGGTATTTTTAAGTTGGAAAACACGACATTTTTTAGAGGTTCCAAAACTTGTGTATAATTATTTTTACGGGGGGGGGGGGGGGGTTTAAGTCTGTAAATAATGTAAACATTTATTTTGCCTATTAACAACGGCATGCCGGCGTTTTCACCGGTTGATGTCTGATTTCGGTATTTGTTTTATTCCGCGATTTATCGAAACGCGTTCAACCGAACGAACTTCGCCCAGAACCGTTTTTCGTTTGCCAATGATTTATCGTTGCATATATACATTGTTATTAGGGTTATATATAATTATAGATATTTCACCTATAAATATCCTATATCTTTCATCTTTCCGTTTACAAACGTGGCCCACCCACGGTGCTTGACGATTTTTTTTTTATTTTTTTAATTATTATAGTTCAATTTTACATTTTGAACCCCTTGTCTAGTAACACAAAAAAAAAAAAAAAAAAAAAAAAAAAAAAAAACCCCTTCATATTAATATATTTAATTGTAGCCCGCGATAGTATAATAATTTTTGAAAAAAAAAAAAAAAAAAATTAAAGAGTTTATCAAATCATACTGAATCACGGTGTATACTATAAGGTTTTTTTTATTTTTTTTTTTATAATTGACTGTTCCGAACTGGTTATAATAACTAAAATACGCGTGACGGCCTCGTCGAACATCGGGCTATTTACTCGTATTATGACCGCGTGTATAAAAATATTTCGGTAAAGAGGTTTTTTTTTTATTTTTAATTTTTATTGTTGTTTTTATTATTTTTTATTTTTTTTTTGTTTTGTTGTTGTCTCGTCGTTAATATATTACGTATTATTTCCACGTCGATGCCGATTCCTCACTGGATGCGCGACGCCTCTAATATGACGGGAACGCCCGCGACGTTCGTCCTTTTTGAAATATTACGATAATTATTCGAGCGTATTACAGACGTACAAACTCGTAAAAAGTAAAAAGTAAAAAGTAAAAAATAAAAAAAAAAAACCTATAATAATATAATTTTATTACCGTATGAAATCGTATTAAACGCACACTTGCCGCTTATTATTATACCTGGGTATACGAAAAACGCAGTACACACAGGTATGCCGTTATAGTTGCTGCTCGTGTAGTTTTATATAAGATCATTAATTCTCGTGGATATTTTTACGTGATTATTATTTATTATAATATATATATATAGACTAAAAAACGCGTTTTATTATTATTTTTTTTTTTTTTTTTTTTTATCACTTACAGGTCGGACCGAAGGGTGACCGAGGAGACCAAGGACTACAGGTATGAATACGACAGTTGCTTTTAACCATAATTGTATATTATTATCACTTTGACAGCGATTAATATTCGATACGCGACCAGTTAGGTATTCGTTAATAAAAATTAATATATTATTAATTGTTACCGTTAGAAATTAAAAAAAAAATAAAAGGTTCGTACTCATGCAAAAAAAAAAAACGTGCGATTGTATTTGAAAGCGATACAATTTCCTATACAAATATCAGTCTGTCGTATAATTATTATTATTATTATTATTATAATTGCCTATTGATTCGTACAATATGTAACTACTGATAATATCGCTCGCGGACGAATCGGTAATTTTTTTATTTTATTTCAATTCTCAGATGTAGCGCAGAACCTACAAGTTTTACTAAGACGTGTTTGTTTTTTCTCTCACGTTTTCCGTTAATAAAAATTTTCCGATAGTTTAAAAGATGCCGGTTTTTCGGCTGACGGTATGTACATTATTTGAGAAAAAATAAAAAAATTCCATTCTAGATTCCCCGACGGGTTTTCTAAAAAAATACTGACAACATATGTCGACGAATTAGGTTTTATTTTTGTTGATTATCCAAGTTACGTTGGCTAGTATTACAAGAGGGACAACACACGACTAACACAGAGTGCGGCAGAGCCGACTGACGAGTTTTTGATGGGCTATAAATAACGAACAGTAAAAAACTTAGAGAAAAGGTTTTTTTTTTATTTAAATCAGTATTCAATCCCATTTTTAAAAATTATTTTTTGAAAATTAAATCTCCAAGATGGCGGCCGTCAACATTGATACACTGTTGTAGACGATCTCTGAAGCTCTCATATGATTTTCGGCACATTTCGACTGGTATGGAACATTTGTCCCAAGACAGCAAGTGAAATTCTAGCTGTGTGCACTGTAGCTCCGTCTTGCTGAAACCATACATCTCCCAAATCATGTTCTTCAGCCATTTCCTCCGACCTATGCTGCAGATAAGTTTCCAACATCACAACATAACGAGCGGACGTGACAGTGACGGTCCTGTTCTCGTCCTCAAAAAAGTAGGGGCCGATCACCCCAAATTGGGACACAGCACACCACACTGTCACTTTAGGAGAGTGAAGTGGTCTTTCATGGAGCTGCCGTGGGTTATTTGTAGCCCAGGATCGAAAATTTTGTTTATTTACAGTTCCAGAAAGATGAAAATGGGTCTCATCGCTACAGGAAAAAGTTGATATCGGAGGAATTTGCAGAAGAATTTGCTGACAGAGATTTTTACGGTTGCCATAGTCAGTAGTATTTAACTCTTGGACAAGCATTAATTTATAGGGATGGAATGATAAATCTTCGTGAAGAATTCTCCTCAAAGGACGGTCTGAGATTCCCAAAGCTACAGCGTGTGTCCGGGCTGAGCGTCTCGGTGACTGCTCAATTGACTCTCTAACCAACTGCACATTTTCTGGAGTTCTTACCGTTCTGGGTGCTCCGTGTCCAAGTCTACTTAGGGTACTTCCAAATGCCGTATCCACAATTTCATAGTATTAGCAGAAGGAATAAGTTCAGCACGTGGAATGCCGTAGTGTATACGAAAAGCCCTTTGTGTAGCGATCGCATAATGATTATTTTCGTAATACGCACGCACGACGAAACCACGACGTACACCTGTCCAGACCACGATTACGAATAAAATTTTCCAAATATACTTCTTATTATGGCCTGCTCTTATCTTATCACAAGCTAATGACCTTATTAAACTCGTCAGTCGGTTCTGCCGCACGCTGTCACCCAACTACTCTGCTCAAAATCGTGTTTCCGACGATTTCATTTTATTGTCGCTTTCAGTTATATATATATATATAAACTAAATTATAATATTTACCTTCACGATTTCCCGCCACACGGTGCAAAATGTGTCTGGATTTTTTGTTTATTATACGCGATTTGTCCGCATGATATTTTAAAAACATCGCGGGATTATTATTATTTTGTTTTTTTCTCAGGGCACGCCCGGACTACCCGGACCGATCGGCGATAAAGGTTTCAGAGGCGACAAGGGCGACCGAGGATTGACGACGACACTGAAAGGCGACCAATTCCCGACCGGGATCATCGAAGGACCGCCGGGACCTCCGGGACCACCTGGTAACGATACAGTTGTCGATATTATTATTGTTTATACGTGCATCTCTATTTTATCGTTTTTATCTTGACGGGACAACACTATCAGTATTATTACCTTATAATACGTATTATCGTATTGTTTTGTTCGTACCCGTAGTAATCGGGGATGGGCAAGATACTTAAAAACGAGTATCCTCCAGACACTCGACACGATAAATACATCGATTTCCAGTATTTAAATACAGATACCTATGTTACAACTTAACAAGTATTCCAATACAAGGTACTCGGATACGCTAAAATGGAAATAATACATTTATATTATTATTATTATTATTATTATTATTATTACACTCGCCTATAATATACGAATACTTATTATTTTATTACGTATAAAGCTTACTTAAAGATATATATATATATATATATATATTGCAAATATATTTATATAGCACTGATCGGAAACGCTAGGTACTTGAATCATTTAAGTACTCAAAATGTGAAACATGCAAATTACTAGTAGGCAACAATAGATAAATAATACCACGCTATTGTTTAATTATTAATTTTACAGTAAATAATGTTCATTTATTATTTGTACATTTTAATTATATTTAAATAAGCTATTTGGTTTTTAAAAATATTAGTTTTTCAAACGAAATATCTGATTGATTGTTACTCGACGGATTATACATAAATCCTGCGGATAAGAACATACGTTCTACCGGTGCCGATGCGCACAAACTGGTATTATATCTAGCAAAATGCTTTTGTTTAGAAGAAGAAGAAAAAAAATGTTTCAAAGTATCGAATATTTTCCATCGTTAACAATTAATGAAATACTCGATTCATTAATGACCAATAATGTATCGCAATACAAGATACAATTGTATCATGGATGTGTATTTAAAATACTTGTACCGAAAATACTGCCCATCCCCGATTTAGTAGTTTGTATATTTTTATACCTTAAAATATTCAATTGCTTTCAAAATATTATTATTGTGTTATTGTGTTCGTGTATAGTATAATGCGAATCCTATAGACTGATTTTGCCAAATTTGCATAAGCGCATTCGTATTGTACGGGCGCCTCTGATTTATTATTATAATATTTAAATAATAATTAGTATCTGTGTAAAAGCCAAGAGGGATTTTTTAACGTAAATCTTTTTTTTTTTGCAACGGAATTTTATAATATTTTTATGCTTTAATTATTCGTACTTTTTCGCCGTATACATAAATACCAGTGCGCTTTTATTTTATTTTATTTTATTTTTTTTTTTTTTGGTAAATTTAATGTATATATAAAAAAATATTAAAGAACGATTTTGATAATCGTCGAATAATAATCAAACAAATGCACTTAACGAAACTCCCTTTTTTTTAAAAAAAAAATTCATTCGTCGAGTAATTTTATGTTGAAAGTTACAGTAAATTCAGAATTCAGACAAATTATTTTTTGTATAGATTCAACCAATCCACTATAATACATAAATATATCTATACAGATGATACAATTTGCTTATATTTATACTTGGTTAAAAAAAAAATAATATTATTTCGAGCTACATAGTCCAAAGAATATTAACAATTACCAAATCGTGAAATGTAAACGACAACCTAAGGGATGACTTACTAAAGGTCAAGAGTAAAATGTAAAAAATACCATGTTTAACGTGAATACCGTTATTTTAAAAGATTTATATTGGCAATTATTATTTTAAAAGTTAACAAGCAAACATTTACTTTGAATTCGTTTTGTAAAACGACACTATTATCGCTATTATTATGACTAGTTTATATAAAAAATTTAAAAAATATATATTTACAAAAAATTACAATTCAAATTACTTTATACTTTAATCGGGTAATTGAACGACAATAAATATTTAATACTTTTATTTATTTATTTTGAGTTTTTAAGATAAACTTGACAATTTTGGCAGATAAATTCTGCGGATTATACTCGTGCTTCCAACATTTAAAAAAACATTTTAAACAAATTCAGAAATAAGTGAAACGACGAGTGTATTTTTTGTTTGTGAATTCATTTTCAATCGTAGGTGAAAAAAATCCAGATTAGTAATTAGTAATTACCTACCGATTTTACGAAACGACTACTCACGGAAATTATTTTTTTGTAATCAGAAATTATGTTGTTTCGATTGCCACAAATCAATGATTTAATGTACATATAACTAATTAAAATATTTTATTACGTTTTGTTTGCTGACAGCTTAAGCGTGGTAATCTATAAATTATATATTATTGTTTAGTTACTTACTTAGAACCGCCGCGCCGTTTAGTGGTAGTTGTAATGATGATATATGTGTTTTTTTTTTTTTGTTTTGTTTTTTGTTGCTTGCCAACAATTTTCAAGGTCCGGTCGGTTTGCGAGGCGAAAAAGGCGACTTGGGCCCCGTGGGGCCGCCGGGACCGCCGGGCGAAAAGGGTCGAGGGAAGAGAGGAAAAAGGGTAAAGGAAATTTGTGAAAAAAAAAAATAGAAAAACAGACAACACAATTTATACAATATTACATTTTTTTTTTTTGTTTGTTTACCGACACTCTTAAGCATCTAGCCGAACTTGCATTGAACTCGCGAACGTGGATGCGCTAAGATGATAATAAAACGTATCATTACATTTGCATGTGTTTGTGACGGGGGAGGGGGGATCGTAGTAATAATCGTAATTTTCAGATGGTATTCGTTTGGACGGAATATTTATCGAGGGTTTGAGACGTCTGATAAAAAAATTAATCGGTTATTCGTTTGCCCGAACCGCGAAATTATATTTTCATTCCTAGTCCTAGTCGAATTAATTGTACACGCAGTATGGTTTAACGAGAAGGGTCATTTTTTTCAAATGTAATGTTCAGGACGAGCAATATTGAACGTTAAAAAAAACTCATATGCGCTATAGTTTTTGCCTTTTTTTTTTTTTTTGTTTTTACACAAATCCTAAAAATCATGACACCCCACGATCGACATAAATGTTCAAAAGTAGAGATTTCAACCCTATAGAATAGCGTAGCGAATTTGCCGCCATCTTTCCCTATTCAATGCTATACTTCTCTCCAACGTATTTCTACAGGTTTTATTACTCTGGCGTTTTTTCATCTCCGTAAGACTTCTTGAATTGTTACCATTTTTATCGACGAGGCCGTACACGGTCCGTGAATATTCTTCTTAGCGTTTTCGCTCAAACACTACAAGTGTCGTTAGTTTTCACGTTTATATAACATCAATCTAAGGTGTATTATAATGATTTTTATACGGAAAAAAAAAAACTTTTTCCCGAAAATTGACTCGAGCCATTTTTTTCCATGACGCCGAAGATGAGTATTATAGTACGATGGGTATTTTTCCTCCCCGAAATCGCAAATTTTTTTTTTTATATTTACCTACTTAATTTTGTACTGTTTTTAATATTATTATGATATCCGCTGATTTCCACGGCATGGAATAAAATCATAGATAATAATAATTACATAAATGATAGGATATGCGCACAGCGGTTATTGCCCACGAGGTATCGTACCAGAACAACCACTGTTTTTAACAATTTTCGGAGCGGTATAAATTTGTTATCGGAAGTAAAACATCGGACAAGAAAGAAAATATTTGTTTTAAATTTGAATAATAATAATAATAATAATAGCATTTTTTTTTTTTTTTTTTTTTTCATCAGTCGTTCATTATGACTCACGATATTCGGATAAAACTATACAACACGGTTAGACAGAAATATTTCATACAGACGCGTAAAGCCATCGTCACGCGGACCGTTTCGACAATTATTATTGTGATGTTGTGAGGGTAGGATGTGCCCCGATAACATGTGATACGGGTACGATTGATATTCAAAACCGGTCCGGGGTGGGAAATATTGTGCAAAGTCAAAATTCGATATGTCAAACCCGAACCGACTATAAACGATAGCGATAACGCGATATAGGTGACCGATTCGAACGGGCGCGTACACCTGGTAATTACGCCGGGGCATCCTCGGGGCTCTGGGGGCGCGACGCGGTATGTCCCCCGTCGTTTTATCGTCCGGTTTTCTCCACGGAGTATCAAATAAATCTTCGACCGGCCGCAATGATACCCGACGGAGCCGACGACGCGCGGGTTATCCGTGTGGTGGGGACGGTAGGGGAGGGGACAAACGACGCGACGATATTAATAATAATTATTATCATCGGCTATTATTATTATTATTGTTATTATTGTTATTCGGTACGCATACGGGGCATGGAACGGTAAATCACTACGATAAAAATAATAATAATAATAATAATAATAGATTCCGATAACTATTATTGCTATTATTATTATTATTGCTGCTGCTGTTGCTGCTGCTGCTGCTGCTGTTGTTGCTGCTGCTGCCGCTGCTGATGCTGCCGATGTGGCTGATGTGGCTGATGTTGCGTTTGTGCGTGCGTTACGAGAGGGTTAATGAATGAATGATCGAATGAATACAATATTATTATTATTATTATTATTATTACTCGTATGTTGTGATGCGCATTGTGAAATTGTGTTTTGCAACTTTTGAATACCCTCTGCATGCGTATTATATAGTGTAGTATATTTTGCAAGACGCGTATAAAACAATAATCGTATTATTTGTTCATATATAACACACCAGTGTACATTTTTTTTGTTTTTTTTTTTTCTTTTTAGTGCGTAATATTATTTATTATAATACAGTAGATACGGCCGAATATAATATACAGTTGTTGTGTGTACACATACGTCCCGTGTACCTGAATGTTTAGTCGTACAAGCGTAGTGTATTTTTTTTTTTTTTTACTGTATGTGCACGCGAAAAAAAAAAAAAAGATTTACATACGCACTTACAATAATAATAACAATATTATTATATATATATATATATTATTATGATAAAAAAAAATTGTCTATTGTTCTTCTCCTCCGCGTAGGTGTATATATATATATATATATACATATTATTATAATTATTATTATTATTAAGGTAGTCGGTATAATTATTATTATTTCCCCCTCCCCGTTATCTGTCGAAATTATATGTCAAAAATATGTGGTTTTTTTTTTTTTTCGTAATTTTATTATCTACCCGTCACCGGTTCACCAGGATTACCGGGTCGCAACGGCACGGACGGAATTTCGGAACCAGGTTTACCAGGACCCCAAGGACCGCCAGGCCTGCCAGTGAGTATATAATATATTCCTTTATACGTTACGTACTGTCGTATTATTACTATTATTATTTTCAAACTATTGTTATCGTTTAATTCGGCGGCATTAATTCTCCCGTATTATATTATTATTATTATTATTATTATTATCATCGTCATCATGAACGCCGTCAGAATTAAACACCGACTTCCTCTCCGGCGTGTTTCGCAAACGCGATAACGTCTCTCGCGTTTCGGCTCCCGAACGCGTTATCCAAACGAGTAGCCTCATACTTAAAACACCTTTTATATTTAATTTTTTTTTTCTTTCATCTTTCGTCTTTAAGCGAGTGAAATTTCACCAGGCCCGCCGTCGGCCGTGTATATAATCATAGATAATAAAGAAATCGTGTGAGAACACGTCCATCTAGGATATTATTATTTTATTTTTTTTTTTTTTGGGGGGGGGGCAAAGTTTTTCATAACGGTATTAAATATATAACTATCTAAATTATCGACCCCCTCTTAAATCCATCACTGGACACGTCTATACTATATATATATATATATATATATATATATATATATATGTACTGGTATTTGTGGGAAACGCGGTTTTTTTTTTCTTCCATTCCATCGCTCTCTCTAACGGTCTGGGGGCAGGGATGTGATAGTTCGAATCACTTAAATAAACGAATCGATTTAGATTCGGTACACGAGAGCGATTCGTTCAATGAACTCGTTCGTATCTTCATTTGAATCTAGAGTCATGACCGGGAACGGCGAATGCGAATCAGAGATTCATAGAGGTTAGATACTAAACGCAAGTCGCTTTCGTGTTGTCAGTCCTTTGTAGGTCGATTTCAATTGGATTCAATACAAACATTAACGTGTTTCGTTAAAAATCGACATTTTTAAAAATTGCATAACGTTACGATCTTTATTTCGAAATATTGCCGACCCGCAGTTGTCCAACTCCGGACCCGCCACCGGATGTTGAGTTTTCCATACAAACGATTTACAATTAATATATAACAGACACACATTATTTCATAATACATAATTATATATGTAGAATATCAATCGTAGTGAACTCAACGGCATTTTAAATGATATTTTGAATTATTAGGCATGGAAAAATCAATATCTTAACCGTGGATAAAAAAAGTAGTGGCTCCTCCACCCGTTTCTTTATTATCCATGTACACATTTCCATTGTAGAGGATATGTCATAGGTCAATCTAAAAATAACACCGTGTCTCCGACCGTTTGATTATCACAATAAATTCCGGCCGGTCCGAACGAAATATATTCAATAGTAATAATAATAAAAAAAAAAAAAAAAGAAGAAAAAAACTACTCCGACTTTCGTAAACATTCCTAATACCTATACGCACGCGTGTTCAATTGCGCTGAACGCATACGATTATAATTCTTGAACGGCCAACAAACATTATACAGGTACACTTTAATCGTATCAAAGAACTTGTTATCGATTCTATTCACGGGGAATATCGATAATAATAAAAAAAAAAAAAAAAATTAAAAATATTATCGCGTCCATGTACTGTGTACTACGTGTACGTTATTAGGTATCGGACGTGATATCTAAAACGTTCGGCGTACATGTTATTATGAACATATTAATCGTTATCAACTAACAATATGTGTGTGTGTGTATACGAGTGGAAAAAAAAAAAGATATTTTTTACCAACACGAGTCGTATTACCGGTTCGCGAAATTGTATTTTATTACCAACATAGTCGTACGCATTGGGTATATTATAATACCGGTGTATCGTTAATATTTCGTTTAATCTTGTAACGCGGTAACGGGGGATTAACAGCGTAAAATGGTTGCGAGCGCGGACGTGAAAATCGAAAATTATATATATCGTCAAAAACCTGAATTACCTAACAACGCCATTATCGGCGAGCGATTTAAAAAAAAAAAAAAATCTATCGCGTATTATATTACGTAGGAAATATTATTAATTTTTTTTTTTTTTTTTTTTTCCATCATCCAGGGTACGTCCGGTCCTAAAGGAGAAAAGGGAGATTACGGAGACATCGGACCTCCCGGTCTAATGGGACCGCCAGGTTTACCGGGTCCTCCCGTAAGTATACACTACCTTACCGTTGCCAATAAGCAATTTAATATTCGAATATAGGATATTATATTACAATATTAATCCACGTTACATTTTTTTTTTTTTTTTCCCCCATTTAGTAATTATTTTATTATATTATCGGTTACCGATAATTACACGCGATACGTTATTTTACCACAGATTTGCATATAAAACGCCTCCCCTGGGTTTTTAATATTCATGCGTACGATATATTAAAACTAGGAGTTTACTCCTATGAGAAAATAAAAATCGTAATTTATATTTTGTTATAAATCCTTTGACCTTTCCCCTGGAAATGTATCCGCAGACGCCCGTAGGGCGTAAACGTATTGTAATTTAATGAGAAACGGAAAGCTTTTGTTTTGTTTCGTTTTGGAAAATCCGTTATGCCGACTTATTGACGTTAATGTTTTTACTAGGTGCGCCCCCGCGAGTGAAATTATTGTAATATTTATCGTGTACGAAATTCGAAAAATATATCTAAAGATTAATAATTAATTTAAAAGTTATAGAAAACGATACGTCTCAAAGTAATATATTTAAATTTGATGTACACTATTGAAACACGATTGCATCGAAAACAAAATCAGACTATAAAATATATAAATATAATTATTATTTTTTTTTTAAATTATAAAAGTCCACCGGCTGTGTACGAATTCAGTGCTGCTCATGGATATAAAATATTGTATTTAGAGTATATAGATTACATAGATTATATTATATAGATTACGTTAATTTTAATCGGTTGCCTAAATATTTTTATGTTAATATTTCCAATTTTACCGATTAATTATACTGTCCACAGGGATATCCGGGACAGAAAGGCGACAAGGGTGACAAGGGAGAATCGGTGAGTATAAAATATAATTTAAATAAAACGCAGTGTATCAAAGTTTCGATCACCTATACCTTTCGTACAGTAAGATACGATATGATTTCATAAAATACGCAATAGCATTGGTTCTATTCGATATTTTTTACTTTATGAATACGGATATATATTAGATGTACATTTATTTTCTACGATTTTTTCGGTATCAGTGAAATTGTGAATTGATAACAATTAACGCAATATATCGATATTATTAAATAATTACCAATAATATTATGCTGGTGTTATCGCCGGTGTGCTAACAGTTATGATATTATAATAAAAAATCTAATTTTTTTTTTTTGTTTTGTGTTTATTTATATAGAAGTACAACAACAAAAAAATCAGAAGACGACAAGTGAGTAGCGGTTTTTTTTTTTTTTTATTCCATACGTATATAAATATTTAAAGAAACGGTTGTTCGTGTTGTTGGTCGTTATGCGATATTTTTTCCGTTAACCGCAAATAATATGGCTTATATTTTCTTTTTCGCATCGGTTAAACTTTACTCATAAGTTCCAGGACATAGACAGAGAGAGACGTGACTTTTTTTTTCTTCTGTTTTTTTTTTCCTTTTCTTACTCCGGCTGTTGTGTTTATAGTTTCGATCTCTATAGTGACATTTTTTTGGCAACGACTTGCAACACACATACTATTTCGAAAGAACTGCGTGTAAACGCGTGACGGGAAAAAATTATGAGTTTTGTTAAAGGCGTTAACCGGCGGCATTAAAACACGTGCGCGCCCGTTCACCGCCGAGTTTTTATCTGTTTTCGAAACTAATTAAAAAACTTATACCGCGATAATCTATAAATAATGACTTTTCGCCGGGTTGTTACAATAATAACTTACAAGGCGCGCGCGCATTCTTTATGTAGATTTCGGTGAATATTAAAAAAAAAAAAAAAAATTGCGGTGTTCTTCAAGTATAACCGTATTAAGTAATAAAACAACTAGACGGCCGGCTGTGCGATGGTGTCCCGCAAGTAGTATAATATGATATGTATAATGAAATCAGCAGCCATACCGAATAGACCTAGATACTCTTATAGATACTCTTATACTGGGTGCGCCGGAGCTGACTGATGAGTTTTGAGAAGCTACACATAACGAACATTAATACTTTTAGAGAAACGGTTTGTTTTATTCGAATTATTAGGTAATCCCGTATTTATAATTTATGTTTTGAAAATGATATCTTCAAGATGACGGCCGTCAGCGACAATACATTGCTGTAGGCGATCTCTGCCGTTTCGGTATGATTTTCGGCACGATTCGATTGGTATGGTCGCGATTTCTCCGGTGATTCTTTCCTCCGGGTCCATCTTATGGTATGGGGGCGATTTTTAAAAACCTTATCCTTAAGGAACCCCCCAGAGTGACCAACCGCCCAGGGAACGTTTGTCGCAAAACAGCAAGTGAAATTCTAGCTGTGTGCGCTTTAGCCTCGTATCGTTAAAACCATACGTCTTCCAAGTCATATTCTTCAGCCATTTCCTCCAACCTGTGCTGCAGATAAGTTTCCAACATCGCAACATCCCCAAAGCAACCGCATGCTTCCAGGCAGAGCATCTTGGTGACTGCTCAATTGCATCTCTGTCTAATTGCACATTTTCGGCGGTTCTTACCGTTCTAAGTGCTCCACGTCTACTTAGGGTACTTCCAGTCTTTTCCAATTTTCGATTTTCCAAAATTCAATAGTGTTCACATAAGGGACATATCTGTTGCGTGAAATGCCAAGGTGTAGACGTAAAGCCTTTGTGTTTCAATCACAGAATGTTTTTTTTTTTTTTTTTTAATAAGTGCGCAAGACGAAACCTCGATGTACACCTGTCCAGACCATGATTACAACTAAAAACGGCATAACTGTATAATTCAAAATAGACCACTAATATAGGCCTGCGCTTATCTTATCTTAGACTGATGACCCCATTAAACACGTCAGTTGGCTCCGACGCACCCTGCAGATTTAAAAATGACACGGACGACACACTTCGCACCATAGGTGGGAAGTTGGAAAAATAGGATATAGACGGAAATTTATTATATATCTGTATCTAACAATAAATCATTGTTAACTAAAAACGATCCCGAGCGAAGTTATGTAGATCATGTTTCGAAATGTTACCGTCATTTTTATGATTTACAGCAAAATTTACATTTTAAAGGCGTCTAAAACAAAATGATTGCATTGCGCTTGACTTTATTTTTCGCTTGCCCAGTACAACTTATGATGCAACTTGTGTTAAATTTTCGTCGAATTCTGGTCGGCCAAAACGGTTTTATTCAAATAAATAATAATAAAAACTCGAAAACTTAAAATACCTATACATTTTGAATTTACGTTCAAAATTTGCAACGATGTTTTGGCCCACATCTAGAAAAGCCTAATGTTATAATATTCTGTGAAAATTTCAGATCCCTACGATTATCGTCAACAGAGTTACAATTAGAAGCAATAATCGAAAATAATGAAACCACTATTGCCGTGAAATATCTCGTTTTTCCGATAGGTTTTCCCAAATATTAATGAAACTACAAAAAATCAACAAATTCATCGATTAGATCCAAAACGCTTTCGGAAAATGTAACTTGGACACTTGAAAATCGGTGCTGGTTGTCCGGTAGAAAAGTCGTTTGCGGACGGAGAAAAAATAAAAAAAATAATAACACACATCGTAGTAAAATATAAACCAATACATTCTTATACGGTTTGTTCGGAATCTAAAATATCACATTCCATTCGAAACGTTTACTATAAACATAATAAAAAAAATAATAATATATGTTCGTCATCGACAAAATTATCATTATCGTTATACACGTAAGTGTGAAAACAAATCTCGAACTCGAATACTGCGGCAGACACTCTCCGAATATAATTCACAGTCGGCAATCCTCTTTTGGCGTGTACGTCATCGTCAGAGACGTATACAATTTAAAAAAAAAAAAAAAAAAACTCCCAGACGCTGCCGTATAATATACACTTTAAAAGTGAAAAAAAAAAAAATACCTGATTTATACGTACGTTGAAATAAAAATTTCATAATTCACTTGACCTTTTTTTTTTTATTTAACGTATAAAACCATATACTCTCGCGGTCTTTATGATAATAATAAGAATATGACCAATGACATTTATGACACTTGACTTTGTTTTTTTTTTTAATTTTTTTCCTACGGTCCCTACTCGACTGCAGCGTATAAAACTCGCCTCCTGTATATTCGTTTCAAACTCGTCGAGACGCACGCCCCTAATTTTATTTGTTTTTATTATTGCACGAAAAAACATGTTTTATAAGGACAAAGCTCACCCTCTTTATACCGGCCCGAGTTGTGTTGGTCCGCATTTTTTTTTTTCTCTTCTCTGTAAACAGTTTAAACTGCGTCAACAATACAACGCTGAAAATATACGTTTTTTTTTTTTTCTTTTTTTAAGATTATATTTTCAACGTTGTATTGTCGTCTTTTTTTTTTTTTTGTTAAGATACGCGATACATACACGCGGGTGTAGGTGTTGAAAATCTCGCGGTCTTTTCGTAAAAGTGTAAAAACCGTTTTTTTTTTTTTATTTCAATTTTTCAAACAACACAAATATTTTATTAACACAGTCCATACCATACTATGGTATCGCGTATGGAACATTCGATAAAATAATAATAAATAATATTTATAATTATTATTATTATTTTTTTTTTTTTTTTTTTTTTTTACCAGTTCCAAGGTGACGGAGTATTCGAAACGGCAAACGAACCCGTAAGTGCTGTATTTATTACGCGTATTACAGATTTATTGAAAATCCAATTTCATATTAACATACGATTTGTTTTATTATATTTTTTAAACAGCAGTTAGTAGGACCTCCCGGACCACCCGGACCGGCCGGATTACAAGGTACGTGTTATATAAATAGTGCTATTGCACATTTTCCAGACTATTATTGAATATTAAATTTAAAAAAAAAAAAAAAAAAAAAAAAAAAAAACTATAGTAAATAAATATTAAGTTATTACATTATTGCGTTTCGTTTTTGTTGATGAAAATAGGTCCTCCCGGCATAAAAGGTGAACGGGGCAAAGACGGCGACAAAGGCGAAGTGGTAAGTCGTTTGTCCTTTTCTACGTTTTCAAGTGTATACATACACGTATATAATACTATTTTTTAACAAAAATTAGGGCGATTTTTTTTTTTCTCTCGTTTTTGTTTTAAGAGGTTTTACGCGTCTCGGTGGTTTATACGTGTTAACGATTCCGCCTACTGCGTGTGTCCCACCGTAATAAATGATAGTAGCGTTTTCGTCTTCTCTGCTCGAGGACCTTTTTTTTTTTTTTTTTTTTTTTTTTTTCGTTATATATTTTGATGAATGGACAGGGGGGTAAGTGGACACGCGGGGTGTATATTCAATGAAAATCCGGCGGCCTGGTAAGTAGTCGGGATCGGATAATTGCGCCTTACGTAATTATAATAGAAGTTAATAAAGGTGTGGGCAGTAAGAATAATTGCGTTTATACCTACACTGACAATGCGGTTAACGCGGGCCAACGAGACCGTAATAAATCGTGTTTTCGTTATTGTATAGTTTGTAATTGTGTGTGCATATATATATATATATATAAAATTAGAAAAAAAATAATCGCGTATCTCGTACGAGGTAAAAAAAAAAAAAAAAATCATTTCCGACAACGCGATAAAACGCGCGCCGTTTCAAAACCGAACGGGTGTTTAAGCGGGGAAAAAAAAATGTCAGATAAATAATAATAATAATAATATAAACCCGACAGTTTGCGCCGGGCACCTACCGCAATAATAATTATTGCCGAAACGAATGATAAAAATGCGTTTCCCCGCGGTAAAACGCCCGGTAAAATCGGCCGAGTAAAAAGCGTTCGGAAATCGACGTAAATTCATCTCTTCTTCGTTTTTTTTTTTTTTCCCCCCCCATTTCATTTTGTTTCGACCGGATATTAAAACGTCGGCTGGACAAATTGATTCGGTATACGTACATAATAACGTATAGGCGTGCCTGTGTTTAGTCAATCTTTGTGTCGCCGATATCGATTGAATCCAATAGTGGACTTTTATAAATTATTTCGCCGGCGGGCTTATCTCGTCGCGTCCAATGCGATTCACGACGGGAAGAAACGAATAAATAAATAGATATAAAAAAAAAAAACCTAACCTAATCGGTTTTTTGCGTCTGCGCAGGAAAATATTAAAATAACCAGACGCGCGTGCCGAGTTCTCGGAACGTGCGGGGTTTTCTTATTATTATTTTTTTTTTTTTTTTTTTTTTTTTTTTTTTAAGCATGTACCCGCCTCCTAATTGAAAATTTATATTAATGCGACGTCTCGCGTGTCATCCGAATGGCACGATTTATACACGTGCCAATTTTTATATCCTAGATTCTTAGAACGTCCCGGGGGCGTGCAGACGTTTGATATAATAATATTTTTTACGGTTTTTATCCAATTACATCGGGCGATCAAAACTTACCGCCGATACTTAAATACGATGTTGCCTTAAATACGTACAACGGTGACGCCCGAACCGGGCAATCTGTTCGGGCGGTGTTCACGTTGCACACACGCAAGCGATGCGAATCACCGGTCGTACCGAATTGTAAAGCGCCGCAAACGTTTCGGATTGTTGTTTTGATTTTTACTTGAAACCATTGAAATCCTATATCGTATTAATGTCAACACCGGCAATCCGATTTAACCGGTCAAAACGTGTGATTTCCACAACCCATCCATCAATCATCAGAATTCGACTAGGTTTAAACTGTAGTGTTTACCACAAACGATGGAATCCTTTTAAATCAGTCCCTGTGCGATTCTAAACAATATCAAATAACGTTAGATTATCCCGGATTATCCTGTTCCAAACATTTCTATATACCTGTCCGAATGAGTTTAGTAATTATTTCTACTTATGATAGAAAAATTAAATCTGAAAATTAATTTTCGTCGGGCGATTTTAATTTTAACCTATGCCCCTCAGACACGACCGACCAGTCATAACTAAAACTAAAAGTATGTTAAAAACTAGTTTTGACGGATTTCAGGTTTCGACAGTAACGTATAAATATTTTTTAACACTAACAAGAAATTTCGTTTAAAAAAATTAATAAATAACGTTCAAATACAGGGTGTGTCAGAACAACCTCCTTAATTTGCGAAACTCACAAATACCAAACCAAGTAAAATATCAAAAAGTAAAATATAATAAAAGTATGTTTTATTTATGAACTGTACATATAATGCCATTTTTTTTTTTTAAAACTATTTTTAAAAATTATATCACTTGAGTGACGGCGGCCTTCGTTTTCTATACATCGATTGAGCCTTTTTCGGTAGTTATCTATATGAGTCTACGGGTCATTTCGGGCGGGATGGCAGCGACTTTCTGAGTTATTACCTCCTTCAGGGCTTCCGCAGTTCGGTACACATGGCTTTTGCGATAGCCCCAAGGAGAAAATCGCATGGGCTCAAATCTGGTGAATGCGGTGGCCACCCAATGTCACCGCGTAAAAAGAGACAATATGCCCGGGAAACATTTCTCGCAAAATGCTAAAGTGACCGGTGAGCTGTGTGTGCGGTGGCACCGTCTTGTTGAAACCACACATTATCTCGTCCATACTCATTAAAAAAACCGTTCAATTTCGGTCGAAGAAAGTTTTCAAGCATCGCACAGTAACGATTAGAGGGTGGTCACCGTTGCCGTAACGCCGTCTTCTTCAAAGAAGTACGCATTTTCCAGTCCTGTTACGGTCTTAGCTCGTCGACCCACCCACGGTGGGCTTTGTTTTTAGTGCTAAACCTTGTTTGTCTAAAATTTGAAATCCAATTTCGAATAGTTTTGCGGTCGGGGACGGGGTCGTGTCGACCAAACGCGAACCGAACACAAAACGCACGCCGGGCCGATATCAGTGAACCCCGCCGTTTTTAATAAATTCCTCGACAACAGACCCACGGTGTTCTCCCGACCGAGCCATAAGTACTAATAATAACATAGACAAAGCTTTCTATCGAAGTAAATTGCATTAATTTACCTCAATCCGAACCCAGGTTACAACGTTATCAAACTAGGGAGTTATTTCTGACGCACCCTGTATTATTATTTTTCATATTCGTTTTAAATAGCAAATCGTATTTTCCGCCAATTTTCCGGGATTGGATTATCCTAACTCGGCATATTATTGCAATTTAGTCATTCAATCGGTCCGTTTGGTGTATTCGAGCGATACGGAATTATGATATCAACCTTATGAATTCCGGTCATTAATTTCGAAACATATAATTTCAAAATCTAAACGGACAAAATCTCACCCCCTCAAAATTGTCTTAAATTATTATAGCTTATTAACACCATAAATACAAAATAGATCACCGAAATGCATCCGTTATTATTATATTTAAATTACTGTAAGCAGAATCCCCCCCCTCTGAATGAAATCCTGTATACGTTACTGAAACTTTGAACATAATATATTTCCTTGACATGCAAAATCGGTTTTTTTTTCTTTTTTTAAAAATGGCATGGGGAGATTCATCCCTCATAACCCCCGTAAATACACCACTGGACAAGAGAGAAATAATAATAAAAATAAAGTATTCTTTATGCAAATTTGTAATTCACTACCATTTTTGATCCTGGATGTATTTTTAACCCCGATTAATTAATACATCTTAAACGCAAAAATAAAAAAAAAATAAATAAAATATTGAAAACGCCTATAGAATTTTAAGTAAAAATTAGAATTAAATTTAAATGCGTAGGGCGAAATGCACAAAGACGAGTACTCATTATAGTAAAGTTAACAAAAATAATTAACATCCGTACCTATCTACCCGAGTTAAGTTAAGTTAATTATAAAACAAATTAAAAGTTAATTTTCCGACTTGATTAAGCTATTAAAAAAAAAAAAAAAAAAAGTTATTTGCCTAGAAGGTAATATTATTTAAGGGACGTCTTTGCCGGTGTGTACGTATTTTTCGTTGGTACACAAAATATTTCACGCAAAAATTATTAAAATTAAATACTTGTGCTTATTTTTACAACAATGTCTTTCGTTTTTTAATTTTATGAGCTCAACGAGAAAATTAATCGAATTTTTTTATCAATTAACTGGATGTGGCTTCGAAAAAAATATTAAAATATTATGTGCGTGTACCTATATAATGATAAAACGAAAGAAAAAAGGAATTTTACACGGCACATGGTTAAGCCACTACCGTAAATGGGAAATTAGAATAGTAGGATTTATACCTATTGAGCAATTTAGTTGATATTCGAAAAACGATTCTGAACGGAGTTCGGTTAAAAATTGAAACAGAATATATTTTTAATTATTTTATTATAAATTTGAATTAAAATATGATGAACCTTGATACAAGACTTTTGCGCATTTTACGGGGCTAAAAATATTAAATCCGTGTTTAACCAAAAAAATATAGAACATTTCAAATAGCTATTATAATAATAAAAAAAAAATCCGAAATGTTTTTAAAATTAAACCACTTCTATATATCGTGCTAATATATAAATGTTCGGTATTTATTTTTCACATAATTGCGAAAAAAAATCGAAATTAACAGAAATCGCTATTGCTTATTGCTGTTTTCCCTAAGTTTAAATAAAACTATACAAGGAAAATCAAAAAAAAAAAAAAAAAAAAAACCGATCACGCTAAAGCATCAACCAATCAACTAGACAACAATTCTCCACCAGAAACCTGGTCGAAAACAGACGGACAGAAAAAATAAATAAACAGACATATCTTAGTATAAAACTATAATGTACAGCGTTTCCCCCACCCGCCGCCACTTCGCTGGAATCTAAAAAATAAGATAAACATTTCAATAAAACCAACGTGTAATATTTATAAAAAAAAAAAATAAAAATATTTTAATACATACCGATAAAATCCCCGTGCACGGAAACGGACGGACAGCGTGTACGCATATAATATTATAATGTTCCGAGGATTTTTTACCGATTTTAAGTGGTCGCATACCTAATGGATTTTGTCTAGATATTACCATAATCGTCGTACCATTTATAACATATCGTTACGATTATAATTTATTTTTGTTTTTTTTTTTTTATACAATCTATACTAAAAGAAAAAGTACAATAAGTATAATGTATGATTTAAAAAATTAAATGCAATGGCTTGGGTGTCTTGATGGAAGAAACCATCCAGTGAGGGTACTTCGGCGTGAATTTATATTTACTTGGGTATTAAGTATTCATAGTATGTTTACTTGATAAGGTCACGGGGCCATTGTCGCTTGAGTCTTCTGGGAGGATTTCCTGGGATGGAGGTAGATAGTAGCTTTTTGATACGGTGATTGGTGTGATTATGGAGACGAAACATATATTTTGAATAATACAGCTTGGCTGTATCAATGACTTTAGCGATGTGAAGATCTGTATGAAGAGTGTGGTTTGAAATATACGGAGGAGCATTGGTTATAAGTCGGAGGATTTTCGATTGAAACACTTGTATTTTTCGGGTGTTTGAAATTTTTGCTGAGCCCCAGAGTTGAATTCCATAGAGCCAGATAGGTTTAAGAAGAAGATTGTATATTTGAATTTTGGTTTTGAGGGATAGTTTTGAGAATTTACCGAGAATAGGTCTGAGAGGGTAAAGTCGTTGATTTAATTTTAATTTTGTTGTGTGAATATGTTTAGCCCATGTTAGGCGTTTGTCGAAGAATTAAACCTTGAACGTATATATTCCAGCCAAGTTTCAAAGGGAAGCTTGATTTATTGAATAAAAGTTGGCCTATTATGGATCAGAATAGTATAGAGTCACGTAGTGGTTGGGTTGTGTATAGAAAACGATTCTACGATATATATTCGCGTTTATAGTTTACTATATCGCCTCCCATTGACAAATCCCGGGCACGCCACTGTTTTAGGTAATACGGGTCGAGTGTTAATAGACAAAAAGCAAAAAAAACACAAATTCACATCTCCGGACGACGACCGGAGTTATTTTTGGGTGTCTTGAGGGAAGAAACCATCCAGTGAGGGTACTTTGGCGTGAATTTATATTTACTTGGGTATTAAGTATTCATAGTATGTTTACTTGATAAGGTCACGGGGCCATTGTCGCTTGAGTCTTCTGGGAGGATTTCCTGGGATGGAGGTAGATAGCAGCTTTTTGATATGGGGATTGGTGTGGATATGGAGACGAAACATAAATTTTGAATAATACAGCTTGGCTGTATCATTGATTTTAGAGATGTGAAGATTTGTATGAAGAGTGTGGTTTGAAGATTATAATTTATAATATTATAATCGTAACGGTTAAGGACCGATTGAGCTCCGGGACACCGGACACTTAACGGGCCCCTTTCAGCTGAAACTTTAAACATTCGTATTGTTTTATATAATCTTGTACCGTACGAATAATAATAATAATAATAAAAAATATTTAGTACAAGGTGAATTACGGCACCTCGCCGCGATACGCGAATAGGTAAAAAAAAAAAAAAAAATTAAAAAATATCTTGTCGTTTTGATTTACAGACTTTATCGTATATAACCGTATAATCGAATAACGTATTCAAATATCAGTTAAACAGTTAATATGCATTTATCGCGTATAATAATTATTGTCGGCGATATAAAAACGACGGGGATGTTTTTATTTTGTAATTCACTAACGGTGTAAAATAATTGTATTTGATTGAAGATTTTTTTTGTGGTTTTTTTTTTGTTTGAACTCGTGCGTTAAAAAAAGAACGGGCCCCGGGTCCGGTGTCCACTTACCATTCCCCTTTCGTCCATTAATCCGGACTTGATTATAATTATTAATACGTGTTATTAATAAACCGTGTTGTATTTTGCGGTCTAAATTTAAGCGCATTCTATATTATTAACGACGCGCAATAAACAATACGCGAAGTCGGCTCGAGAGAGAGAGAGAAAAAAAAAGAAAAAAAAAAAAAAAAGGGGTAAGCGTATAAGTAAGTACCTCTAATACCTACGTCGGAAAAATATATAAATATAATAAAATAATAGTTTTATATTCAACTCACGATTTGTGGCCGCCGGGTCGTTTTCCGGGGTTGCATATTATACGAGCATAACAATAAGTATATACGTATATATTATAGTATAAACCTATTTTTTTATTCATTTTTTTTTTTTTTTTGCTTCTACCGTCCGATTTTTAAACGGCACGCCGGCGCCGCTGCCCGTAATCATTTGCGTATACCGTTTCGGCGAAAAATCGATACCTAGGCAACCAAATATGGTTTTTTTTTTTTTACAATTTTTTTTTTTTTTTTTTTAACGATAAATAGAGGTTTTTTATACGACCGCCGGGTAAGTACGGCAATCCCGTCTAACTCTACGAGTACTTTGCATTGCGAAATTATTAAAAAAAAAAATAACAATAAAATAAACGTTAGATTGACTGTTTTGTCGTTTTTAAATTTTTAACGCGGCCCTCGCCGTATTTTTTCTATACGTATAATAACGCGGCGTAAAATACTATAATATTTTATGTAATAATAATACATTCGGCTAACAAATCGGGTGGGTCGTACGAAAACCGAAATTTGCGTGGGTTATTTTCGATTTATCGATAATAACGGCCGATAATATAAAATTATTACGCAAATATTTCGCGGCGTCAATACTACTATAATATTATGATGTATAGTACATTTTCCCGCCCGTTCGTGTTTAATGTTATTTGTAATCCGAATTCCTATCCAGAGGATGTCCAAGACAAGCCAAAGGGCGACGAGGTGGACAAGTCGATGGTGTCCGAAAGCAAAGTACCCCGACGTATCTAGTCGGCCCTAGAAAGTATATCAAAGGCAAACAAATAATATTAAAGCGATTATATCAGAAGTGAGAAGCGTGTAACAGACAGGTCGCGTATCAGACTTCGATACTTAGCTGAATAAGACTCAGGAGGCCGTCTTGAGCGAATGCCCGCGGCGGATACGCTGAAGAAAAATGTGCGCGTGTTACAGAAGTTAATTGTAATAGGAAAATATAGCGTGAAACATTGGAAACGGCAAAGTCCTTGAATGGACTATAAAAGCTATAAGAGAAAAAGAAGTATATCATAAGTCCAATAAATTCATCACTAGACATTTTGTAACCGTTATACGCGTTTGCGACGACGACGACGGTTAAAGTGCCCAATTGCAAAGCCCATTAGATTTTATTACGGATCATATTACCGTTATAGTTTTCATGTTGTAATTTCATATTTGACTTGAAATATTCACCAAGTGATTTTTATTGGTTGCATAAAAGTTTCGTCGGGAATTATGTGTTGGAAATATAACGGGGGAACGTATATAAACGGGACGCCTAGAAATGAGTATTATGCCCTAACTCCATAGTTTTACACATTTTGTTTAGATTTTACGAAACCCGTATCAAATTTTCTCCGTGAAATTCTATATTTATTATAAAAAAAAAAAAAAAAAAAAAAGGTTTTATTTTTAAGGAGGCCAAAAACAAATCTTGAAATTTATATTTACATAACTAAATATAATTAAAATGTATTTTTCCAGGGCGAAAAAGGATCAAAAGGCGATCCGGGGCCGATGGGTTTGCCGGTAAGTATAAACCGCGCGTGCAGTAATATTGACCACGGGGTTGTGTGTTTGTTGTACTAAAATCGATTTTAATTTTGTCTGATTTGTATTATTCAGGGCCCGATAGGACCCAGAGGAGATTCGGTCCAAGGGAAGGCCGGTCCAACGGTAAGCATCCCATACTCGTCCGAGTAGTATTATAAATCAACTCGCAAAATCGTTATTAATAACGTTATGTATTCATAACCTCGTTCTCTAAAAACGTGTTAAACAAAACATGCTTTTTCTATATACAGGTATAAGGCGGTAATACTTCTTTGATGCGTTCGAAAACACACTAACCCAATATCCGTCTTAAAAAAAAAAATTAATCAATCTTTTAGACTTAAACTCTAACTTAATATTATTTTTCAAAATATACGCTCTACATACCTATATAGTATAGAAACCATTAGAATTTTATTATAATACTAACAAGTGTTTTATTTTTTTTTTTTTTTTAATCATTTTTCGGCTATCTTACGCTATTTTTTTTTTAATGTATATAACTATATTATTATTTAATCCAAAAATGAATACTAGTAATTATAATACCCAACTAATTGTAGTGGTTCAAGATTATTCTGTTATCCCGTCACCGCCGTTACTAACACATGTATATTTTTTAAGTCGCGATGTCAAATGTATTTATAATTTTCGTTTTTTTTTTTTTCTTTTTTATACAGTTTTAGTCATCTCGTTGTAATGTGTAAATATTCGTAATTTTTTTTTTTCTCGTACAAAAACGATAGTCGTATGATATAACATAATTTTATTTTTATATAGTCGCATCGTAATTTACAAAATACGAAATAATATTACGGTTTTGTTTTGTTTTATTATTTTTTTTTTTTTTTCACGAAAAACATTATTTATAAGGTTTTTTTTTTTTTTTTTTTACATATAGGTACCTAATGTCCAAAATCCACCTAAATGGCAGTGGGGCTAAAACCGCGATACATCATACTCGTATTATTTAATTATTTTCAACTTATAAACCATTTGTCCGTGCCTATACCGTGTAGAGTGTTTTTTTTTTTTTTTTTTTTTTTTTTTTTATAGTTAATTAAAGAAGAAATTGTTCTCGTTAAATAATAAAATATAATCAAACAAATAATCACTATGCATACAATCAAATAAAGCAGTCCCGCTGCAGATTAAGCCGAGAAGAATATCATTTACTGGCCGTGTTTATAAACTATCGCGATTCCACTTTACACGATTTCTCCGCGGTTTTCGAATAATTTGTCAAAAACGATTTATACAGGGTCGATCGGGTCTCGTGATGCCTACGCCGTTAATTTTTTGAGATTTTTAAAATCCCGCGCGAATAATTATCTACTCCAATATCGCTTTCTCGGGCTTTTTAACGTTAGCCACGCACAAATACGCGATTGACCGAGACCGTCATCGATTGAATCCTATACAATAAAATAGATTTGTTTTAATTTGATCCGTCGTATTTAAATACTATAACGATAATATTTTACTTAATTTTTATTATTTTTATTTTTTTTCTTCGCGTTCTCGTCGTTTTTTTTTTTTTTTTTTTTTTATCAGATAAAATATTATAATTATATCGTAGCTTTCAGACATTTGTTTTTACTCGTCACGCCGATTTGTGAATAAAATAATATATATTATGCATTACATATTTTATAGTACTTACTATATAAACTCGTTCGTCCAATAAAAGATAAAATAATAATATGATTGGCGCTTTTGACCGAACAAATTTCAATTGTTTTTTTAAACGATTTCCGTGTGTACATAATATACTTAATATAATATTTAAACTCCTAACCTATCGCCGCCGTGTCCTTGTTCGTAAAAGAGTTCGGAAAATTGTCTTTCGGACAGATATAACTATATAAAAAAAATAAGATAAAAAAAAATAAATAAATAAAAACAATAATAATAATAATAACAAATGTATACCTACCGTTCTATGTATTATTGTAAAATGTATTTATACATTTAATGTATTAAATACATTATCATTGTAAACAAATATATTAATTTATATATTATTATTATTATTATATAGTGTTCATTTATTACTATATACGATTTTCGAGTGTATAATTATTATCTTTTTTTTTTTTTTTTTTAAATACATATATATATATATTTATCGATTCAAAAAACCGATACAATATATAATATACTATTTATTACGATTATATAACTATTATTATATACCTATGTAATATATGTATTAAGTGTATTCATGTATTGATATATAATGATATATTATGTTTCATTTTTAATTATCTACAATAAAATAATTTAATATTAAGCGAACCAGATTATACCGAGTCGATATTAACCGTATTAAGTATTATTTAATAACGTGTAGACACTTATAGTGTAAAATGTGTTCACGCCACGTGCACCTTACCTGTATTTTGTACAATTGAGAATGTCACAAAATAACGATAATAATTGATCGTATGCACCATCGCGATAATGCACGTTATAATTGATATTTTTTTTGATTTTTCCGACCAATGCGTGTATTTTGAGAGTCGGAAATATAGCTATTTTTTTTTTTTTTTTTTATGGAACGGCCGATAAATATTGCGTTTAAGTTTGCATTTACAATTGAACGTTTTTGACTTCGTAATATATATATATATAAAAATTAATTAAAATGCACACAATTGGGCTTGTTCAAACTCTAATTACCATATCGTTGTTCAGAAATATAATTTTCAAAATCCAAGCCCCGTTTAGAATTCTTAATTAGTTTGACAAAAAAAAAAAAAAAAAAAAACGGGGCACGGGAGTTATTCCTGTTATGTAAAGCGCGTTATCTTTTTTAGAACTAAACCGCGAGCGTTATAAATTAAAATAATATGTGGGCGAATATTAATCGAAATTAATATTGTAATAAATCGTCGATAAATTTTGATTGCACGCCAAACTATCGCGATCGTCTAAATATGTTCTATTGCGAGTTCCAGAAGTCCATTCCGATGTGGTTTTTTCAAAGGAGAAATCTGAATATAAACGTATTCGAACATTTGGTCTTTGATGCACCATTACTGCAGCACCGTCGATCGTTAACATACAATCGATTACTTTTATGTAGTCGTAGGTTTTTTTTTATTTTTTTGATCTTTTGGGTGGCCCAGAGTGAATTAAAATCGATTTAGCACACACTTGCTCTCTATGCTGGAATCTATATGGGATTTATGTCAAAATATATTTTTAGACCGCTGCAGTGTTTAATAATAAATTTTAATCTTGGGTTATTTTCAATTATATAATCATTTGCCAACAAAATATTTCATAATACAAATAATAATTTGCGTGTGAAACATTAAGTGTTTGAATTATTTTTATGTTTTTAAATATTATAAAAAATATATAACATTGTTCGACGACGATAATAAACAATTTAATATTGAAAAATACCGGTTAAAAATTAACTATTTCATTAGTTTGCATTAAAATTATATGTAATTACTTATTTACATATGTTCATTAGATACAAAATCATATATATAAAAAAATATTACGAGTTTCGATTTTTTATTTTTTGCAAATTAAAATTTTTATCTGTAATCGAATAACACGAATATTGAATTGGGCCAGTTTTTTGCCTAATATTAACGTAACAAAAAAAAAAAAGAAATGTATTTTAGATTTTTTTAATAATAGCCTTACAAATGAATTTCCAGATTGTTATTCTCTATAGAAATTAACATTTTAACACATTACTTTTGTTTTATAATTATATTTAAAACTATACGTTATAAAAACGTATACTATTTGAAACATTTTATCCACTATGTAAAATCAAGACCAAAAGAGATCATAATAATATATTGAAATACATTTAATAACCGTTTCGGAAATGCTTTAATTATTTACTAAAATATAAACAAGTAATAATATAATGCGAAAACGGTTTTTCTTTTTTTATATATTATTATTTCTAAACTGTTCGATGTATTCTCATAATTCAAATCAAAGTATAAATAAAAAAACAATCGCATTCTATTCATTATTCGCGTTTTTTAAGGATATTAATATGTCCACAAGTTTGATTAAAAATTGATTAAAAAAAATTATCTCTATGTTATAAATTATTATTATTTTTAATTCGGCAGAGCAAAACAGCACGACAAGCTGTTTATTAATATAAACTTTTTTTGAATAAATTCAAACGTATTTTGAAAATATATTCAGTTAAAAATATTTTCACACGCGTTTCTCATAATATAAAATATTATTAAGTAATATAGCTGCAGATATTTTTGGGTCTTAAATGGGAAAAAAATGGGCCCCGTGGAGTAATATAATACAATAATATGTGTCTTGCGTTTTTAAGAAACGGATTTCGTGCGACCAAATAAATCTAAAACTATAAGGACCGGCAGAACGGCTTTAAAGAGAAAACTTAGAACTTATACTTACTTCCATTTTACTTACTCGCTGTACCTATTATTATAATATGTTTTTTTTCTTTTCCATTGTTATATTAAATGAAAACCGACTTGTGGAATGATGCATGCATGCGCCTGGGTGAGTACCTAATTAACCGTTTTTCTGATATCGTTTTTTTTTTTTTACTAACCGTTTGCAAACAAAAAACTATCCGTATCCCATAATGTATTATATTATAATATATGAGTATGCGTTTTAATAAGGCTTTGGTTTTTTTTTTTTGTTATTATAGGGTCCTCCAGGATTGGACGGGATGAAGGTAATTATTATCACCGATCAACAATATTACAAAAAAAAAAAAAAAAAAAATGATACAAAAAATATTTTCTGGTCGAGTAAATGTTTTTTTTTTTTTTTTTTTTTTTTTTCTATCGTACTATCCTTATATATTATGTTTCTGCAACCGTCTCTATCGCTTTGTCGCCTATACTACCCTATCTATATTTTTAGGGTGGTCAAGGGGAGCCCGGTACCAAAGGGGAACGCGGAGATCCAGGCCTGCCTGTATGTATGTTGCACAACGTGTAATAATATCAATTAATATCCGTATAATATTTTAATCAATTTATGATTATTTGACTAACACGGCTATTGTTTACCTAAAAAAAAAAAAAAGAAAGTACTTCCAGCTGTTGTTTCTATTCTGTTTTAGGGTACTGATGGCATTCCTGGTGGTGAGGTATAACATTCAACTAATCACGACATTAACATATTCGTCGTAATATTTGTAATCTATCTTATACTCACTTACTTATAAAAATATTATTTTATTCGCTTAGGCAGTGGTGTCATTTGTGGAGGGGGGGGGGTAGGGCCGAATCGGTCGTTTGCCCCAGTCTAGACTTTTAGTCTCGTCTCGAATCGGCCATTCGGTTGGTCTTTGATTTTCGGTCCGGGGGAAAAAACATGTCAAAGTATCGAAAAACGTATAATATATACCTATTATTATTTGCATGCCATCATCACAGATGATTAATTAATCCGTGGTCGAGTTTACGATTTTTATCACATTCGAGTAAGGTATTTTTTTTTTTTTTGGTAAAAAAAAACTCTTTCCCTCGGTAGTCGGCAAATTTGGTAAGTTTGTGCCGTCTGCCAAATATTGAAATGATGCCACTGCGCTTAGGTAACTGCACAACGTGTCTATTTTTTTTTTAAATTTCTATTTGCTATTTTACCGATTGGTTTCGGTTCTTTGAAAAAGCTTCTTTATTTATAATCATTTATATATTAGCACCTGTTTTTTAGTCCAACGTAATATTAATAATTCCATTACTCAGGTTTATATAAATTTGGTCTTGGAATATAACTAAATCTCGTTGGCGGTGGTAACTGAGGGCGAACATAATTACGCTTATATTTTGAGAAAGCTTTAATTTTTTTTTTTTTTTTGTAACATTTTCATATCACGTGGATAATATTATAGCTAACTCTGTGTAGGTGTATAAGTTTATTCGGGGGATTAACTGAGGATTTAGCATTTTCTCGTTATGTCGTATACGTGTATTATTATTATTATTATTATCAAGGTGTAGGGACGAAAAAAGAGATTGGTAGAAGCTTCTGAGTTATAATATAAATGCGTAGGTACTTTCTGCGAGGGCGAAAGTCAATACAATAGTATAAAGCGAAAAACCGAGAAAACAAATTAGAAAATAAAACAACCCCCAGAGCTGCGACAAGGGAAAAAATATATACACGTATACGTATATAAATATCTACCCACCTAAAAGTGTAGAGAATCTGATCCCGATCTACGGTGCGTCGCAGTTTGATATCATTTTTATTTTTTTTTTTTTTTTTGTAAAAGGTCCAAATATATAGTACCGTGGTTGGGCTAATGATGTGGGTGAGAAGTTGTTAGGATTATCGTTCTAAACGAAAAAAGATTCTGAGCAAGTTCGGTTAAACATCTTTTGAAAATTTGATAAAAATTGTGTTTTAAAAGAATTTTAATCGGATATTTGAACATAAAATGCGTGTGGAAATAAATTACAAAATGTTTGTCCACATAAATAAAATTCGAAAATTTCAAATAGCTATAAATAATTCAAAACATATCGGAATGTTTTTGCAAATATAAATATTCGGTGAAATGTCCAGGTCCCTACGATTATTATTTACTGAATTACAACAATTAAATAAATTAGGAAATAACAGAAACCGTTATTGGATGAAAATCCGACGGTTTTTCCTCCATTATTAAGAATACCAGAAGGTGGTTATCAAATAATAACCATCTCAATGCACAAACTTTGATAAAATTGTCTTCCAGAAACCTTCGCTGGTGTTGAAGATCGGAGCAAGTTGGTCTCGTACAGGGGGAAAAAAGACATACATCATTCATTTTATACTCATAGTAAAATCAATGGAAGCCTAACCGCGCTACTCTCACAATTTAAAAAGAATACAATATTAATTTCGATTCTAAAAAAAAAAAAAAAAAAAAAAAAAAAAAAAAAAAAAAAAAAAAAAAAAAAAAAACCGTTTATGTGATCCAAACAATAATAATAATGACAACGAGAGTTTACAGATACTCGTATCATCTATAATAATATTACAATATTTTAAATGTCGTAAAATTGTTTCCGATTGTTCAACTATAACGTAATTACGTCCGGTCCTGGAGTTCCAGCTGCGCATTCCTCCGATTGGGATTGGAAAAATATTATTTTTGATCGTTTTTCAATTCCGGGTAAAATTCCAAGAACAAATCAATTACGCGCCGAGACACCCCCGTTTTAACGCAATTGCACCATTTGGCTTACCATCGATTTAGATATACAAAATATTTATTAAAGCGATTAGATACCGACTGACTTTCTGGGTAAAAATTATCTATCTTTTTGCAATCGGTCTGATCGTTATAGGTTCGGCACGATCCGAGTTCTAAAAATATATTTGAATTTATCACGAAGTTTATACGGTCGATGGACCGGGCAATTCTTTTTAAATGAATTTTTAAATTTTAAATGAATTTTAATCATCATAGATCTGATTTAAAATTAAAAATTTCGATTGTCGTTTTCATAAAAAAAATTTTTAAAAAAATATTACGAATATAAATTTAAAAAGTCGATCTCAAACATAATTGGCTCCGTGCTAAATTCAAATATGTTTTTTCAGAATTATCTTCTTGCTGCGATTACACGAGTCGGGCCGATTGTAGAAATATCGGTAGTCTTTGTTGTTTAATTGCGTGATTTTCTAAACAGTAATAATAACCGTTTTACTTGTGTCACACTTAGAAATCGCGTAACTCTTACGGCACGAGATATTGCCTATACACACGCGACTACAATAAAAAATAAAACGGTCGGTAAGTATCCAATCGCTTTAATGGTACACTGTAATTCTACCTATAGAAATCACTCCTTAAGATTTAAGGAAAACCGCGTTTGCTCGGCCACCGGCGAATTATGAGCATACGCGTACGTGTGCGTTTGTCTGTTTTAATAATATACCGCCGTGGCGTATTTGGTTTTCAGGGTCCCAAAGGAGACAAGGGTTACAAAGGCGAACCTGTGAGTATATACACACTATAATTTCATATAATGTAAAATATATATTTATTGAGCACCGTATTTGCCGGCGGTACACGAGCGTATTTCTAAAGGGCGTAGTATTTTATATGAATTTTTCACGTGTATAAAGCGCGCGCGTGCGAAACGAATTCGTACCGACGATTGTTGTGTACACCGGATCCCGGAATACCACGATTTCTCAACGATTATCAACGTTTCCGATAAAAAAAAATATCAAACAAATTGTAATAACCGTGAACACCAACGCAATGGCGTACGCAGGATTATTCTTCAATAGGTGACCCGGGGGGTTGCCCGAAATAATGAATAATTTATCACAAGTTTTCACAAGTTTCAACGACATAGCAGTAGGTACATTTTTAATTCTCACTGATAATAAACATCAAATATAGACAAAAAAAAAAAATATGAAATAAAAAGAAAACCTGAATATTTCGATCATTATAAATACTATCGGCAGTAAAGTACAATTTTTGTATTTTGTCCGGTCTGAAAATTGGAGTGAGTTTTTTTTTTTTTTTAAATTGATCATTTACATCTAATTCTTTACGGTATATGACACCGCACTGCACCAGTTACAAAAATATATACGTATCAGGTTATTATTATTTAAAACATCCGGGGGTTGACTTAACGATACGTCGATTGTTGTTAACATCAGTTCAATGTGTTCAATCGTAATATTATAATAATAACATAACCGCAGATAGATAAAAATAATAAACTCGTCGATATAAAATATAAATATGGTACGGTATGGTTATTAATGGACGAATTGTTTACTGACGAGTATAGTGTATTTTTATGAAAACGCATCCTTGCTTACTGGTTTGTTAGAGTTGAAACTTGAAATACGGCCAACGGAGGGAGGCTTTCAACCCCTGAATCCCTCCCCTGCATACGCCACTGGACCAAAGAGAAAATAATTCGTTTTTGTAGACATTATTTATTCGTTTTTATGTCCGGCAAATACGCTAAGACGGCCAGCAGTAGGTTTGTTATTGTTGTTGACGGGATTCCGTTTCAGGGCCCGGTCGGTAAAAAAGGCCGGAAAGGAGACAAAGGTGACAAGGGCGACCAGGGCGTGCCGGGATTGGACGCGCCGTGCCCAATCGGACTGGACGGACTGCCTTTGCCCGGATGCGGTTGGAGGCCGCAGAAGGTACCTACAACCAATATAACACTATGATTTTTATCTATACGGTTTTTGTACATGTTTTACTATAACGATAAACTTATGGCATTGTTGCGCTTATTGGTGCTGAGAAGTTCGGAGTCGTGACTGGTTCGGAGCTACAGATAACAACAGTTTTAAATTATTATTAAATGTTTGAGGTTATCTACGGCCGGTCGCACTTTCCGTTTTCAATGTATTATTATTATTATTACAATTATTATTATTTACTTGCCGCGCAGTGTTCACTAAAACTGTTATAGCCTATAACCAGGACTCGGGGCTTGGTGCATTAGAAGGCAAAACCATTAAATTGGGCGCTTAAAAAAACATAATAAATACAATTATGAATGTGCATTAACGAAAAAAAATGCGGTTAAATATGACTAAACCGGCAAACCATTTTGGAAATGCGCAGTTGATTTGCCAAAATATAATATGCTTCAGTGGCGAAACCGGTGAGGGGGAGGGAGTACTTTATCCCTAATAATAATATTAAAAAGGCAATATTCATTTTTAGGTACACATGTCATTACTTCCATTATTGTTACACTTTACCACCTCCCCCCTTCGAATTTTTTTTTCTGGTTGAGCCACTGATTTCTACCTATATCGACAAAAATTGTATGAGTAACTCTATCATCTATTAAAGGTGATTTAAAAAAAAAAAAAATCTTTATATAAATTTCATTTAATTTATTTAAAAAAAAAAAAAACACTTGATATTTTATGTGTATATTCGAATAACAAAAAATCTTAGAAAAAACACACAATATCTTAAATATATAAAATTATATAGCTACATACGCATTCAAACAATTTAGAATCGTGGCGTATATTTCGAGTCCGGATTTATATTCTCTTTATAATTAAATGTGACGTTTAAAAACTTGAAATTATTATTGTTACTCGTATTTCACTAAAATAATGTTTTTATATGAATTTATTTCCTTGACATTAAAAGATACATGTATAATATATCATCGTAATACATGCAAACCATATTTTTTCTCCAGATTTTTCGGTGGTTAAAATCGCGGGCGTATTTTACTTCAGTAATAGTTGTGCATACTCATAAAATAAAAAAAATATATGTATTTACATATTATATAGGTACTCCCGTTGTGTATTTGCCGAACAAATACGCACATTTCGCACCAAGTCCCAAGCTCGGCCTGTATAATATAACCTATTTGACACCTATTAATACGTATTAATATCTAACCGGAGCCGACCGAAACTGTATAAATACAGGAGCCGACAACCACGATGAAATCGTACCGGTCGCAGCAGACTACCGAAGGACCGCCGACGGACGAGTACGACGAGGGCGACAGCGGCGGAGGCGGTGTTGACGAGGAGACCGGTGGCGATTACAACGAAGAGTACACCGACGAGACCAATAACAATTACGACCAGGCGGTGAAAAAATAACTCCGGTCGTCGTCCGGAGGTGTGAATTTGTGTATTTTTTGCTTGTTGTCTATTAACACTCGACCCGTATTACCTAAAACTGTGGCGTGTCCGGGATTTGTCAATGGGAGGCGACGTAATAAATTATAAACGCGAATATATATCGCAGAATCGTTTTCTATACACAACCCAAACACTACGTGACTCTGTACTATTCTGATCCATAATAGGCCAACTTTTATTCAATAAATCAAGCTTCCCTTTGAAACTTGGCTGGAATATATACGTTCAAGGTATAATCTAGATTTAACCTTCGACAAACGCCTAACATGGGCTAAACATATCCACACAACAAAATTAAAACTAAATCAACGACTTTACCCTCTCAGACCTATTTTCGGCATATTCTCAAAACTATCCCTCAAAACCAAAATTCAAATATACAATCTTCTTCTTAAGCCTATCTGGCTCTATGGAATTCAACTCTGGGGCTCAGCAAAAATTTCAAACACCCGAAAAATACAAGTGTTTCAATCGAAAATCCTCCGACTTATAACCAATGCTCCTCCGTATATTTCAAACCACACTCTTCATACAGATCTTCACATCGCTAAAGTCACTGATACAGCCAAGCTGTATTATTCAAAATTGATGTTTCGTCTCCAAAACCACACCAATCCCCATATCTAAAAGTTACTATCTACCTCCATCCCAGGAAATCCTTCCAGAAGACTCAAGCGACAATGGCCCCGTGACCTTATCAAGTAAACATACTATGAATACTTAATACCCGAGTAAATGTAAATTTACGCCAAAGTACCCTCACTGGATGGTTTCTTCCCTCAAGACACCCAAGCCATTGCATTTAATTTTTTAAATCATACATTATACTTATTGTACTTTTTTTTTAACCTATAGATTGTATATAAAAATAATTAAAAAAATTACTAGATGAATACCACCCCCCCCCCCGCCACGGCCTCTTGCGCACGCCACTGGTCTATAATGTACATAGTACACACTCATATTTATTAACCAGTTAACATGACATAATATTATAAAATCACCACGCTGCCGCCAAAATTAAAATATATTACAACAGATTAGGAGGACGCAAGGGTGAAAAAAAAAAATTAATAATTTCAAATAGCTGTATTTCGCCGGAAATCTTTGGCTATTTTACCACCTCTAGCCTAACCTAACTGAATTAAATTTAAAAAAAAAAAAATCATTTAAACACAAAATCGACAAAATAACAAATACCGACATTTCGTAAATATTCCCATTTTTTTTTCCTTCCTCGTCTTTCCCAACTATTACGAAGTCCGTTAAGTAAAAATAAAAAAACTGGTCCTTTGAACAAACTAGATTCAGTTTGCTATCGGAAATACGACGGCTGATGTCGATGATTTTTGGTAGAAAACTGTTTATAAACGCACGTTGTTGTAAAAGCCAAGAATTAGTAAAAACAATAGCCACGGCCTTAATAATTTTTTATGATTTTCAGAAGTATGGCGTCAACGACAACAAAATTCCGTTTTCATAAACCAAAGTGCAGCCGATAAATAACCATAATATCGACCACAACACGACGTGCCCACCCATTGGACGCAGTCGCATAATACCTACCTATATATTAATATTAAAAAAAATGTAAATAAGTTTTATATAAAAAAAAAAAAAAAATACAAATATATATACATATATATATATAGTATATACGCATAAGGCAGCGATGCCTATAGCAAATACCACATGTATATTGTATACAAACGTGCGGTGTCTTAATTTTGTAATCTTTATTGGGCTTATATGTGTAAAATATCATTTTAATAATTTAAAAAAAAAAATGGAAATCATTCCGGTTTAAACCGGCCATCGCCCGCGGTGTCTCGTCGGTTTTTATGTACGTAACCGCTTAAATATTAGAATAATTTTGTACGATTGCCAGCGATTAGGTCTGTCGCGGCAATCCCGACCGTCAAAGTATAGGTAATTTTTATTGTTACGTAGGGTTTTCATATTGTGTTCAATAATTAATAATTACGTAGTTTTAACGATTTATATTTTTTAATATACATATATTTTTATCCGTAACCGTAAAATTATTTGATTTTATTTATTACAAATATATAACGATAATACCTAATACCAAAGTAAATATAAACGAATATACAATTTTTGTTAGCACACGCTTAAGGGGGCCACACACGTTCAGTTAAAACTGTGCGATCCGACTGCACAGTTTTATCTGTACAGATAAATCGTACGTGTGTAGGTTAATGCGACGTAATTTTTAGAACTGTGCAGTTGATCGGAAATAAATTGAAAATACCAATTGATAAAACTGTGGCAATTAAACTGTGCAGATAAGACAAAGTGTGTGTAGACAAACTGACAACTGCACAATGTTTAGAGACACGTGAAAGTAGACTCAACTTCACGAGTAGTTCAAACTTTATTATAAAATATATTAATTTTAAAAATTAACAACTTATTTTGTCTTTGCCGTTTAAACTATGGCAACAAAACTACGAGAGTGGACCGAAGAATTTATAGATATTTATCGTTCTGAACCTTGTCTTTGGAAAGTTAAACAAAAAGAATACCACGATCGAAACAAAAAAGATGCCGCGTATTTAAAATTAATTTTAAAATTACGTGAAATAGAACCTGACGCAAATAAAGAATCAGTCATAAGAAAAATAAATAATTTGCGTTGTACCTACAAAAAAGAATTTAAAAAAGTAATGATATCAAAATCTGGATCAGGTCCAGAAGATATGTATATATATCGCTCAGTTTTAACTGAAGGTGTGTGTTATAAGCCATAAAACGATTTATCGTATAGATAAAACTGTGCAGTCGGATCGCACAGTTTTAACTGAACGTGTGTGGCCCCCTTTAGTTATTATAAACCAATAACAATCAGTGTTGAGACTTATCCAGAAACACTTTGAATTATCTATTATCTTATCTAGCCTAATGTTGCCGAGGTATCTAAGATAGAAAATGTCTTTTATCTAAATAATTAGCTGCGTGTTATGTTCACTAAATCAAGTAAAACAATTTGGTTATTTATAACTACTTTTTAGGTTAGGTTAAAATTTGCATCACAACTTCAGTAAACAGGAATTTGATTCAAATAAGTCGAACAAATTGATGTTTAATATATGTACATTTTTTTGCTAAAGAAATGGAAAAAATAATTGATAACCCCTCGTGGTATAGAATATTTAATTTCTTATGTAACAAGTTTACATCTGGACTTGTTAATAATTTGTTGAATAGTAAGTTTATGCCGGAATGTCTATGGCCCGGGTATAATTATCTTGGTTCTTTTACAAAATTAAAAAAAAAAAAAACGAAAAATAAATTAGATGATGGAACATGATTTTTTTTTATGAAGATCATAAAGATACAAAATCTAGACATAAAGCCGATTATGTTTTGGAAAACAAAGCTTGGGATAGAGTTTTAGATCCAGAATCCTCTTTAAGTGAAAAAACCGCAGCTTATGTTACAACAAACACGATGAAAATATAAAGAAAATTAGGAATGGGTTACATTTAACCACATTTCATATATGAAAAAAGTTATTTTTATTCGATGAAATATTTTTATTTTTCGTATAATAAATTAATATTGATTTTAATGAATCTCGATTGAAAAAATTTAAAACCACATACATTAAAAAAATAGGAGTAACAATTCGACTAAAAAGCAATCAAATAGGAAAATATAAATTTAACTTGGCTGATACACAAATAAATAAATTAAATAAAAATAAAAAATAAATTAAAGGAACAAAGTTATAATTGAACTTTAATCAAATTAAACAAGGAGGATTTTTACGTATTGTTTTTGCTGGAATTGGAGCCGCAAGTGCTGTTTGATTAAAAATGTATGGAAATTAGTAGGGTCGCAAAAAACAAAAAATGGACATAAATTCTCATTGTGTGATATGTGTTTATCCCACTTTGACAATGATGAAATGTTGAAGAACCATGAAGAGTATTGTAGAAACTATAAATGTGCTAAAACAATAAATATCAACCATATTCTTCAATTTGAAAAATATAATCATTCCTATATTAAATCTCTTTTGCTATTTACGCAGATTTTGAAAGTATGCTTCTTTTTTAAGGTTGATACTTGTCAACCTAACCATGTGAAGCAACTTCTTACACAAAAACATTTACCAGTTAGTTTTTGTTTTAAATGTTAAATATGTTAATTGTAGAAAGAGTAAACCAGTAACATATATTGGTGAAGATGCCGCAAAAGTTTTTTTTATAATAAAATAACAAAAAAAGTTCTTTATATCGTGAAAAAAATATTTAGATGTAAAAAAACCTATAACAATAACCAATGAACAAAAAACAGAATATGAAAATGAAAATAATTGTCATATATGTGAATAATCTTTGAAGGATTTACCACCATTACTAGAGAAGAAAAAAACAGAGAATACTTAATGATTATATGGAATATTTAAAATGTAAATTAGAAGATGAAAAATATGTGGATTTTATGAAGATCTAATTGCAATATGTGAAATGACAACATATGAAAATAAAGTTAAAAACTTAGAAGTGGAAATTGTAATATTGAACGAGAAAATTACAAAAAAAAAAAAAATTGTTGTTTCTTGACAACTTCGAAAAAAAAATTTGAAAAAGGTTAGAGATCATATTTATTTAACAGGGAAATTTAGAGGTGCAGCTCATTCTATATGTAATATAAATAATAGGGTACCTAGATTTATTCCAATATTTTTACACAATCTGTTCTAGTTATGACGCACATTTATTTATAAAAGAGTTTAGTAATGATGAGTCTAATATAAAAGTAATTGCAAATAGCCAAGCAAATTATATATATATATATATTTTAATTTTTTTTTTTAATTTTTAAATGGAATCTACAAACTATACCACTTGGGCACAATAAGAAGATAAGATACAGATTAGTTATATACAAATAATTTTAAAAAAATACATCATATCCTTAATAACATTTATACATAATACGTGACATTATTGAGGAAAGCAGCCACCCATTAGTAACACTTTCATTTGTAATTTTAAATATATATATATTTTTTTCTAATTAATATTAATATTTGGTGCCAACAGGTCACGAAAACCATTTGCGCTTTAACTGTCTCGGGGGGTTGCCGGGCATTGTAGGATTAGCAAGGTTTTTAACAAGAGGATTGGAATGAGTTAAAGTGCGAACATGGAAACGTTTATAATATGTTTTAGATTCTTCTGAAACTGAAGGCATTTTTAGGTCAGTATGTATAGTGAAGTTAGAGACATAGGGAGGGGCATATAATAATTTGCGAAGTGCAATGTTTTGGAATGTTTGAATTTTTTTTAATGTTAGTTTTTTTTTTTTGCGTTTCCCCAAAGCTGAAGGCCGTATGTCCAAGAAGGATTTAGTAGTGATTTATAAATAAGTAATTTAGTATTGATGTGATTATATTTATTATTGTTCATGAGGTTTTTTAGTAGGCGTAGGCGTAGGTTTAGATTTATTCTTTTGGTCCTAACATGCTGGGCCCAGGTCAGTCTTTTATCAAGGGTCAAGCCAAGATATTTAACATTCAAAGCACTTGAAATTAGAGTGTTAAAATTAAAGACATCAGGGCAAGGGGCAAGTAAAAGGGTGAACGTCGAATGAATAGATTTCGATTGATTTATTTTAACTCTCCAGTCGGTGTACCACTTTTCCACGAGGTTCAGGTGAGATTGGAGATTTTGAAAAGCCACGAAGGGATCAGAGTGTATAGATAAAATTGTCTTATCATCCGCATAGTCGGCCACCAGTGTATATATATATTTTAAAAATTCTTACGATATGAGAAAAAAAAATAAGAAAAAATCCAATAATAGGTGAATATGTTTATAATCGTAAAAATTAACGAACCGGTTTTAAATACTGTAGAAATTTCTTGATTCTTATCCAGTTCTTTAGAAAAATTAGCTAACACTATAAAGCCAGAGCAGTTTAATGAGTTATCTAAATATTATCCTGAACAATTGTTACCCTCAGTAAAGGGAAAATTGGCGTATCATTATGAATACATGGATTCTCTAGAAAAATATAATGAATAATCGCTACCTCCTAAGGATAAGTTTTTCAGCTTACGTACAGGTGAATATGTGACACGAAAGGCATATGAAAACGCTCAACAAATATGGGAAACATCGGTCAAAATAAAAAAATACGAGAGAGATTACTAAATTTTATAATGAAATAGATGTAATTTTACTTACAGATATAATGACAGACATTTAGAGATGTTCCATTAAGTAACTAAAAGTTAGATCCTGTTTATTATTATACAATTCCAGGGTTCGCTTGGAATGCTATGGTCAGATAAACAGGTGTAAAATTAGAATTATTAAAATTAATAATCAAAATAATAATGCTCATTTTCTTCGTTTTTAAGATAAAATAAATTAATATGATTTTCTTCCTTAGTATTACATATTTGCAGAGGGTGTATGCTTCCTACAAAATCTTTAACAACAGTTCGATCACCACGAAACTGCAAAGGTCTGAAATAAATTGTACGGGGATCGTTTTAGGAACCTTTGTTCCGAATCGATATAATCGGCCGTTCGTATTGTGACACGAGAATTCCACGGGCTATGCTTTCGAGCGCCAATTAGATCGTCAGACGATCAATTTCTATTTCTTATGCGTAAAACTATCACAAATGATAACTTAATAATGTTTTTACATTAACAACATGACGATATCGGTCTAAAATCTGTACCGTGATATTTAAATTTTTAACGATTTGTTTTAATATGAATATTTATAAGAATTATGGCGAGATATCGATGGGAACCGGTTAATTGTCTATAAAATGTCAAATTTTGAACAGAGGGTTTTAAAACTGATATAGCCGAATTCGTAAGAACCCTCTCTATCATATGTATGGGTTTTTGGGTACATTCGGGAGGTGATGATTTTTTTCGACGAAAAACGAGACATACCTCCTCCGCCCATTCTTAATATTTCAGTTATTGAATACCGTACGCTTATACGCGTTAATTGAATTGTCAGACAGTCAATTCTTATTTCTTATTTATGAAACTTACACACAAGATAGCTAAGAACATTTCCAATATGAAGATATCGGTACCAAAGAGCTAGATTCAAAATTGAGTCTGTGGGATGTGATAAACCGCCGGAAAATAGTTCAACGAAATGCACGTCCAAAACCGACAAACGGTGGTAGTGTATACGAACCTGTGAATAAATGCCTAGACATTTTTAACATTTTTCGGACATCAATAACTCGAGAATGGCCGATTATATCGATTCGGAAAAAATGTTCCTAAAACGATCCCCGTACAATTTGCTTCAGACCTTTGCAGTTTCGTAGTGATCGAATTTTTAATAAAGATTTTGAATAAAAAATTCGCGGCACCGAGGGGCTTGGCTTCCGTTTTTTGTTAAATTTTAAACGATTTTAGATGATAGCTCACTCTATTGGCTACGATTCGATATCTGTACCAAAATGATAGATTCAAAATTGAGTATCTAGGATGTGAAAAAAAAGAAAAATTTATATTTTTTGATTTCACCGCATAAAAAAAAAAAAAAAATACAACATTCAAACTAAGTATATATTTGTTTATTAAAATTAATGGACGAGCCCAATTACATAAAAAGAATAACATAAACATACAATAATATAACTTAACTAAAAAAAAAAAAATTACGAATAAACAGAAAATAATTAACACAAAAAACCAAGGAATAGTGGGTCCTCATTGGCCAGTTTCATCATACAGACAATAAGGCGATTGGTTAAATGACTACCAATATATTGAATACAAAATATTATATAAATGAATACATTTGTGTAATTCAACCTGTTTTATTGAACACGAAATATTACATTTTTTATTTTATTATTTTATTTGAAATCAATGTTTACAAATTTTACAAATTTAAAACAAATAAAGTTTTAATTTACCTAACTCCTGTAAGATAAAAATATACAATTCAGTTATTCCTTATAATATTCTTACATTCATTATTTAATTACAAAGTTCTATTAAAAACAGGAAGAATAACGAAAAAGTTTATACATAAATAAAATGCAAAGGTTCAACATAAATAAATTAATAGATTAAGATGATATAACATTTAAGGTATCAAATATATACTATAGCAGTTCAAGAATTTACACTAAACATATAATATTAAAACACATTATTGTTCAATTTTAAAAAATATATATACACATTGTTTTTTTTTTTTAATTTGCCTGGTGGCATATGTATTTAAACAATATAGGATCTTTATAAATACAAGTCGTGCGAGTATTAATACATATAAATATGTAGATACACTTGTAATAACACTTCTTTTAAACCAATTAAACTAACCTCGTTGTTCGCTTTGCAACAATTTTTTTTAGTTTTAACATGTAAGTTCCATTTGGTGTAGGGACCATCTGTCCTAACTACTCATGAAAAAATACTCATACCAAATTAATAAATATGTACATGTGCTGTTCCATTTTAAGTTATTATCAATAATTAATCCTGATTTTAGGATTTTACAGTTTTTAATAAATACAATTAAATGAAAACATTTGTACAATATCAAACAAATTAAACAGTAGAATACAAAATATTACATACAGTAGAATCCGCTAAATCTGTATGCATCTATAAATTTTATATTTTATTTCTGTTCATTAATTCTTTCTCTCCAATTAGCACGTATGTATTCCTCGAGGATAATAGTAAACTAGCCAAAGTACAAAATTATCTCATCGAGCTGATAAGCAGTAGAGAGCAGCAGCAGTGTAGGCCATGTGGAAAGCCCAGTTGCCTGCATTTGAGAAGGAAAAAATATTTTTGTGCCTGTACAACAAACAATGTAAATCAATAATAATAATAATTATTAGACTATAATTTAAGAAATCAAATCATGAAATTTACCATTATTAAACCGACAGTACGCCGTAAAGCAGTATACAACTGTAATATTCCAAATTGTGGTTTATTGGGATTGGAATTACACTACAAACATATTATTTTAAATTTTTTATAAACTTTATATACGTTTGTAATGTAATCCCATTTGTCCGTATAAACCACGACCTGTTATATTTTCTTGCAACTTGTAGTGCCAATACTAAAAATAAAAACCATTTAGAATCTAAAACTAATATTGAAAATTAAAATGTTAAGAAACAAACCATAGAACTCTATAAACCGTGACAGCTACATAAATCATAAAATACAAATATATTTTATCAAAAAATCAAATACAAATATGGGAGAAAAAAAAAGGTTGTCTTAACATACTTGGTTTTGGTATTTCGGAGTGCTCTTTCTCCACTTCCTTGTCAGCACTAAAACAAGATCCCATGCCTTACAATTTAAAGACAATGAGAGAGTTAGATTATAAGTAAAATTTAGTAAAATTTTTAAAGAAATACATACTTTTAATGAAACAATTCTAGATCCGAATTGTACATTCGGTTCGTGCGGCATATTTGTAAAACAATTATCTCGGGATGCGGCCACCGGTGACATTTAAACATAGAAACGCTATGTTTATTCTCTTTGTATTAATTGCTTGATTAGAGATTATAATTTTACACGGAGTCATTATTAAAGCTAATAATAAACATTATTTAATTTTGTCGGGTTTTTACGCGCACGATAAGTGTATCACTAAACGCGTCACTCCCGACGGAAGATTAACGATTTACCTTGAATTTAATTTTAACGATGCCCGTACGGATATACTTCAGACCTGTGTAGTTTCGCGGCGATTCGTCGTGTACTGTTATTAAAAATTTTGGAGAAAAAAGTCAGCGGCCCCGCGCAGCTTTTCTACTTTACATTTTATGGTTACCCGGAATGAAATCCGTGGCATACTGGAAAGGATTACCATATTTACCGCGAGTATAGTGTCCAGAATTCATTCAGAAGATGTACGGGTTGAATTCCTAACGTGATCGAGTTCAACGATTGTACCGTATAAATATGAGAAAAAAAAAATGCCAGGCCGTTGATCATAGTGCCAAGAAAAAGAAAAAAAAAAAAGGACATATGTTCGCAGAATGAATTTTATCATATGAGAAACATTTGTACAATTACGGAAACGGGAATCTATGCTGACTAACAAGACGTTTAAAATAACACAACGGAAGACATAAGTTAAATCCAATTTGTACAAGGCAAACATAACGGTTCTTAATTATTATGGTGTTTTCTTGATGGCGAAATGGCGTTCATCTTCTATTTCCACGTTCCTAGACCAACTGCATTTGAGAAGCAAGATATTTTTATGCCTATACAACAAACAACGTAAATCAATATTAATAATTATTAGACTATAGATGATAGCCCGCTCTGTTGGCTAAGATTCGATATCGGTACCAAAAAGCTAGATTCAAAATTGAGTCTTTGGGATATGATCAACCACCGGAAAATAGTTCAACGAATTACACGTCCAAAACCGACAGACGGTGGTAGTGTATACGGATCTGTAGGTCCTAACCTGAATAAATGCCTAGTCGTTTTTAACTTTTTTTCGGACATTAATAACTCGAGAACGGCCGATTATATCGATTCGGAACAAAGGTTCCTAAAACGATCCCCGTACAATTTGTTTCAGACCTTTGCAGTTTCGTAGTGATCGAATTCTTATTAAAGATTTTGAATAAAAAATTCGCGGCACCGAGCGACTTGGCTTCCATTACGATTCGATATCTGTACCAAAATGATAGATTCAAAATTGAGTCTCTAGGATGTGAAAAAACAGAAAAATTTATATTTTTTGATTTCACCGCATAAAAAAAAAAAAAAAATACAACATTCAAACTAAGTATATATTTGTTTATTAAAATTAATGGACGAGCCCAATTACATAAAAAGAATAACATAAACATACAATAATATAACTTAACTAAAAAAAAAAAAAAAAATTAAGACTAAACAGAAAATAATTAACACCAAAAACCAAGGAATAGTGGGTCCTCATTGGCCAGTTTCATCATACAGACAATAGGGGGATTGGTTAAATGACTACCAATATATTGAATACAAAATATATAAATGAATACATTTGTGTAATACAACCTGTTTTATTGAACACAAAATATTACATTTTTTATTTTATTAAAATAAATAACAGCTTTAATCCTAATGGAGATAGTCACCGTTGAGGAAAAAAAAAGGTGGATAGCCGGGACGGTTATTTGGGGAGGGTCAAGGCGTTGAAGAATGGTGTCCGTGACCTGGCCTCTTCCATTTTCTAAATTATATTTCAAACCTTTCCATCTAAACCATTACACATGCGAGTGGGGGATTCAATTACATACCCCGATACTCTGTACCATGTAAATGAGAAAAAAAAATTATTATGATATATACAACATATATATCAGTTTAGTTTAGTTTTAAAATGTTTTTTTTTTTTTTTCTAGACCATTTCTCCTATCGGTGGAAGGTTTATACAGAGTGGGAAAAAAGTCTGTTACATTTTGAAAATTGTGCTTAGCAGAAGTGTGGAATCTGCAGAGCCCGAAGTTCCCGTCCATGAAATGAAAAATATGATTTCTACTTATGGTCAGGTTACGTTTCCCACCCATCGGTGGCCCTTGTACCTTGGCAGAAGTGAATGCAGTTTCAAAAACCTATCTTTATTTGGCTAGGGTAGTTGACAGTGGTCATGGGGACGTTTGGGTTAGGTTTCTGGGTTCGCCTATGTCTCCTGGCCCATTCACATACTCTTCCTACAATATCAGGCCATTCCAGTCCCAATCTGTTTATGGTAAAGTTAAACCAATAAAATATATAAGGGTTATCATTGATAAATCCAAGATAGGAATACGAAACTGTATGAAGATGCTTTGACATAATTATATTGAGTTAAACAATGGGGAATCGCATTGGGTTTCTCGTTCGTGGGCTTTCCTAGGGAAATGTAATCCAGTGTCTTCATCGGTAGAGGTTTGTTTGGAATGGTTGTTACCGATATTTTGGAAAGCGAATGTGTGTCTGGGTTTTTGTTACCATTCTTCAAGTAACCGTTAATGGTATTAACATATCCCCTACAAAAAAAAAAGTAAATTACATAATAATATGATCTTTTTTAAAATATGATCTTATAATTATTATTATTGATTTAGGTTGTTTGTTGTATAGGCATAGTAGAGAAGTATGTAAACATGGCAATAAGATCAACCAACAGTAATAAAAATAAATATAAAAATGGCAAATATATAACACATGGACCCCAGGTGCATCGGAGAATTTAGGTACTAAACAGAATGCTGTAAACGAATTTGTTATAACGGAACAAGAAATCCATGAGGAACGACTAATGCAGTTAATCACTGAGTATGTTATATTAAATGAGTGGCTCAATATTTTTTCTATTAGTAAAGTACTTAAAACAGATATAAAATGGAACATATATGCATTGTAATGTTTGCAAATAATATGAATATTAGTGTAAGAATTTTAATTCTAAAAAGGTAAGACATTGTGGTATTATACGATACAATCATATTCATCAAATTTATTAAGACTAAATTTAAATTATTAAACAAATTGGAATAATTGTATGGTTTTTAAGCGGTCAAACTATTATATATATTTTACTATTATACATTAAATCATTTAAATATTATAACTGATCAGTTATAAATAATATATATATATATATATATAAAATCAACAATACTATTTTTATTGATTTTTTTTTTTATTTTATTTTGTTAAGATGTACTTAACCTATTGTTACTTTATTCCATATGAACGATACATATTTAATTTATTGAGTTATATTGCAATACTAACAGTACTCTAGCGGCCATATTACAATTTAAATATATATTCAGCAAATTTACGTTAATTCCATCACTGATGCACAATCAGTTTAACTAATAGCAAGCATTGATTTAAATTATAAACGTGACTAGAGTTTGTATTTACAATACATTACAGAAAAAGTAAAATGAAAATTTACTAATTTAAAAACAAAGTTTTGAAAAAAATATGACCATAAGTAGAAATTGTATTATTCATTTCATGAACGGGGACTTTGGGCTCCGGAGATTCCACACTTTTCCTGAGCAGAATTTGCAAAATGTGACTGACGGTTTTCCTACTCGGTGTAAACCTTCCACCAATAGGAGAAATAGTCTAGAAAAAGAAAAAAAAAACATTTTCAAACTAAACTGATATATATTTTGTATATGTTATCATAATAATTTTTATTCTCACTTACACGGTACAGGGTTTCAAGGTATGTAATCCAATCCCTCAATTGTTTGTGTAAAGGTTTGGATGGAACGGTTTGAAAAATAATGCTGTTCCATTTTAAGTCATTATAAATAATTAATCCTAATTTTCCTTCCAGTTTAAATAAATACAAATAAATTAAAACATTTGTACAATATCAAACCATTTAAACAGTTGAATATAAAATATTTAATACAGTAGAATCCGCTAAATCTTTATGTCTCTATACATTTGATATATTTTATTTCTGTTCATTGTTTTTTTTTTCTCTTATTAGCACGTATGTATTCCTTGAAGATAAGAGTAGACTAGACTACGTACAAAATTACCTCATTGAGCTGATAAGCAGTATAGACCATGTGGAAAGCCCTGTTGCATTTGAGAAGGAAGATATGTTTGTGCCTGTACAACAAACAATGTAAATCAATAATAATAATAATTATTAGACTATAATTTAAGAAATCAAATCATGAAATTTACCATTATTAAACCGACAGTACGCCGTAAAGCAGTATACAACGGTTATATTCCAAATTGTGGTTTATTGGGATTGGAAGTACACTACAAACGTATTATTTTAAATTTTTTATAAAACTTTAATACGTTTGTAAAGCAATACCATTTGTCCGTATAAACCTAGATCTGTTATATTTTCTTGCAACTTGTAGTGCCAATACTAAAAATAAAAACCACTTGAAATCTAAAACTAATATTGAAAATTAAAATGTTAAGAAACAAACCATAGAACTCTATAAACCGTGAGAGCTAAGTAAATCATAAAATACAAATATATTTTATCAAAAACCAAATAAAATAAATATGGAAAGAAAAAAAAAAGTGGTCTTAACATACTTGGTTGTGGTATTTCAGAGTGCTCTTACTCCACTTCCGTGTCAGCACATAAACAAGATCGCGTGTCTTGCGTTTTAAAGACAATGAGAGTTAGTTAGATTATTATTAAAATTTAGTAATATTTTTAAAGAAATTCATACTTTTAATGAAACGATGTGGCTTGAAACAATTCTAAATCGAAATTGTACATTCGGTTCGTGGGGCATAATTGTAAAACAATTATCTCGGGACGCGGCAACCGGTGACCGATTTTTAAACTTAGATACGATATATTTATTCTCTTTGAACGAATTGCTTGATTAGAGATTGTGATATAATTTTACACGGAGTCGTTATCAAAGCTAATAATAAACATTATGAAATTATTTAATTTTGCTGGGTGAATAATACAAATCTCAACAATTTATTGATTGTTCGTCAAAAGTACATATTATGTAATCGATTAAAAGTTATCACCCGATTTCAAACGACACTTATTAACCACGGTATATTTCATACATTATCAATAGGACGTTTATGTTCAGTAGTGAGCACAACTATTCATCATCTACACAAATTTTAGTCACTGTGGCAGGTGCCATACTTAAATGATCGATAAGGTACCACCGTATATTTTTGATAAAAGTCTTTCGCTAATGGGCGGACAGGATGTAGATGATCTTTCCGGATCGTCGTCTGGAACCGGTGTTACTCTAGCAGTGTTTCCCAACCTTTTTACCACCATGGAGCACTTCGACGATGTTTTATAGGTCGCGCGGACCACCTCAATTTTACGAATAAACTAGGAATACCTTTTTTTTTTTTTTTTGCTTCATTAACAAGAATACGCAAAATTTATCGAAAAATGTTAATTTTTATCATTTTACTACTATATTTCACTAATATAATATAATTATACTTTACTATACTAAATAATTTACTTAGTGCGATTTTTGTGACTGATACCTACAAACTTATAAAAGTGAAAAATACTTATCGGTCTACAACAGCAACAACGATAATATAACCGTATAATATTATACGGTTCCTCAATAAGTCGTAATTCTTTGGCTATATAAAAAAAAAATAATAATTAATTTGTAATAGAAATCGATGAAAAAAACCAAGGGACCACCGGTTGGGAAACACTGCTCTATAGTGACGAATTTTTAAATTTATAATACAAACAAAATTTCATAATGTGTTCGCTCATAATCACGGACCTACGCGATATATTTGACGACTGCGTGCAAATAGTCTACTTCTTAGCATTTCACTCGAGCACCCCAAGCACGGTCAGTTTTGAATGACAATCGGCGTGATCGACATGCACGACTAATAATGTGACCGTACGTACGTCCAGCTTTGGGCGGGACAGTCCCGCTGTCCCCAAAGAACCCGAAAATGTCCCGCTTTGAAAAAAAAGGGGATCATGGCATTTTATTCCACTAAAAAAGAGCAAACAAAAACAAAATTATGTTGGCAAGTGTAACACTGGGAATATAGCCACTGAAAAGCGTTGGGTGAAAGTATTTACACACTTCCATGCTAAAGATGTCTCACACGTGAATTTTCGTATAACTGTCGAGTACACTGTATGTCTGCCAAACAGTAACGCTCCTCCTGTCGAAAGAGTGTTTTCTCATATGAATAAAATACGGAGCAGTAATAAAACTAGATTGGGAGTTCCTGTATTAAAAGCCATTCTGATAACCAACAGTAACATAAACAAGTCGTGTCAACAGTTTCATTCATTTATAAAAACCAAACCGGATATTTTAAAGCAGATTCGCGGATCTGATGAATATAAAAAAGCAGTCGAATAATTTAATCAACTATATAACATTTGTCTGTTGTCATTTTTATATAAAAAATTAATGTTTTTTTTTTTTCTAATAAAAACACACATAGTGTTTCACACTATATTTCAAGTTTTGTCATTTTACGCAAAAATTATTATGGTTTTCCTATTACAATTTATTGGTGTCCCGCTTTGAGTATAAACAAATATGGTCACGTTATGCATGACCGACCGTGTAAGTGTATGGCTGAGCGCGCACCTATAAAGAGCAAAACTGCTCCGAGCAGCTGGGAGCTGTTTGGACATCAATTAGAACACGTGTAAAGTAATTATTGCTCCGAGCAAAATACGAAAACCAAAGTCACTTGTTTATTTTACGACTAGTGCGTTGCCGAACACCGTGTGGAACACGTTATTTTAATACAAAAATTATATCATATTAATTTAAAATGGCACACGATCCAGAAAAATGAATAAATGTAGTATTTTTAAGAAAATCTATCTATGATTATTGTGATAAAGATCATAGGCAATAGATTGATTCAAGATATATTATGGAATAAAATTAGCAATGAGACTTTGTGTTTTGCGATCTTATCTAGTCTCGCTGATTGCGTTTAATATGAAGTCGAACGTTGCTGAACTCTCATGCGAGTGAAATTTTTGAATTTAAAGTCGTCTTCACATAATTCACGACCAAAAAAATTAAAATCGTATTATTTTCTAACCGTTTTTTTGTTTATTTCATGCATCCAAATTTTGCGTTTTTATTTTCCAGCTTTCGCTATTTAATAAAAATTGCCACATAAGCGGCACAATGAAGTCGTCTTCGTCAGAACTCATCTTGACGACTGGTGTTTAATAACAAAAATTAATCCAGAATTATTGTGTCTTGTTCTGTTCTGTTTTGTCAGTGTGAATGGAATTTGTTCCGAGCAGTTTTGCTCTTTAAGTGTGCGCCCCCCAGCCTTAGACTGATAATGACTGACGATCAAATTTTATGACTGACGAAATTCAAACATGTTTGAATTTTTATCATCGGTCAAGATGGTTGATATTCATGATTGACCATGTATGTTCATGAATGTACAATTTGTCAGTCGATCAAGTCGTACAGTGTTGACGAGTTGTGTCATCATGTCTTTTGTAAATTTTATATCTTTGTCAAAAAATGACAAACAAGTAAAATAATGAAGAATTTTATCGCGGTTTTATACATTTATACTGTAGTTTACCCGCTACGTAGAAAATAAACAATTAATCCAACTGCTGACATAAATACAACTAAAAAAATAAATTAACACATTGAGATCGAATCGCCGTCGTGAGTTAAAGAACGTTTTAGCTAGTGAAAAGGTTTCTATAATCAGACGGAGAAGATAGTCGAAGTTCGTCTAGAGCAGAGATTCCCAAACCGTGGTACGCAAAGAAATTTGATTATTACTATTTGCATTCAATATTATTTAGATTAGTTTAGTTTATTTGGTATAAGCTAATATAATGAAATTATTATTTTAAAGAAATAATATTTAATGTCGACGACATCGGGTTTGTAATCGTAACAATTTAGAATTTCAGGTAATAATGAACTCTATAGTTTTTTTTATAGTTCTGATCGATAAAGCGCATTCTTATAGTTTTAACGTTGGTGTTATTTATATTATATTTTATATAATAAGGTTATGGCCACTCAATTGGCGACAACGATAATTGGAAAATATACGATCGAAATGTCAGTCGAGTTATTTTAGTGTGTCGCTATACGTCTTGTGTTTCGTATGAAATGATTTGTATTTTAGTGGCGTTTTTTATTATACAAGACTTTCATTTTAAATTTAATTTGTACGTAAAATTCAATTATGAAGAGATTTTATAAGTGTGGTGACGATACTTATTCCATTGGAAACACGAGTAAAAAAAATCAAAAACGCAGCCAAACAATAAGTACGATGTAAATTGTTTAAAATTTGGCTTTGTAATTAAACCGGAAACATAAAACAGTGAAAACTCTATTCCCCTATGCGTTATATGTAAAGAGACACTTTCAAACCAAAGTATGAAACTTCGCTATTAAAACCTCATAAACAAACTTTTTTTTTTAGTGGTATCGCGACCTTCGGGGGAAACTCTACCCGTCAGGACAATCCTTCCTCCTCTAACAAACTAAACACCCTGAAACGAAAATTAAACCAATTGAGTTTAACAACAAATATCTAATTAATTTTTTTAAACCATTATTTCGTCCAGAATCTTTTTTTTATCAAACGCAAGGTAAACAGTAATACCAATAGAAATAGCTTCTTATTCGTTTTAATGCAAAGTTTAATTTTAAATATTTTTTTTTAGAATAAATATTGAATAACAACTACTACACAATCAACGGTTATAATTGTGTTAACTAAATAAAATCAAATAAACGAAAGACTAAAGATTGTCGTCGGTCTTGATTGACCGTATTTGGGAGTTATCAATGATCACACTTGACTGTTAATCACTTTGATCGACATTAAAAACTGTTATGGGGGGGGGCTATACGCCAATAGATCCGTAGGACAAAGTACGTCTCACTTTTTAAATATTTATTAATAATATGGGTCTATTAGTTTATCCGATATTCTCCGGCACTATACGAGTATTACAATTTCAACAGGTATATTTAAAAAGTAAAATTAAAAACTATTATAGCATGAATTTTATTTGTATTGTAAATATTAGTGCAATAAACACGTATTAATTCGTATAACATACCCAATCTGAGTCGTAGTGGACTTTCAGATTTCGGGGGAAGGGAGTAAACTAATAAAAGAAAAACAAATTCCGTGCAAATATGTAATTACACAAAGCCAAGCCGGTGAATCTATACATTGGCACACGTTCCCGGTTATAATAGATATTAGTAAAACGTTAAGCGTTTCTAATAAATATCAGCAATCCGGTCAGGACAAAAATCTTAAGAAATACAAGGATAAATCCAATGATTTGCCATTTCATTCATATGAATAAAATGGAAACCATAATCGTGAATAATAAAATGCCACGAAACACTTCTATTTTTAATATTAATGTAGCCTTAACAGAACAGGTAGTGAATACCCAGCTTTATTGACATAGGTGCCAGTAATGGTAGATGTTATTAATACATTAATTCCCCATGTATACATATTGTATTTTACATTATGCTTATAATGTAAGTACATCGCGTACAACATTTTTTACAGGCATAACAACTATTAAACATTTTCGTAATTCTGTTAAATTGATACGTTTGAAAAAAAATGAATTATTCAATATACCGGGTAATTATTATAACGATTCATTTTATATCCATTATCAATCCGGCACATTTCAGTTATGACATGAATATCTACAATGTTCATGTATGTACGAATAATATAATAAAAACTACATCCGAAATGGATTTGCCCAAGGAATATAAAGACCTGCCCGACTGTACAGGTGTGTATTTTTCTATTGGTAATTATTTTATTAAATCATAGTCCGGATTATGTCAGAACGACGATATTAACTCGATGGTATACGGATTTGCGTAAGTTTCTTTTAACGTTTATCACAAATGCTTCAATAACTTGATTTGTTGGTTCGTACACCAAATATGGTAGCATTAGTTTGTACAACGCAAAATTCGAATTTCCCTTAAAATTATTTCGGTAATCTATCTTCTTGAACGTGACGCCATCCGTGTTGTAGATAATAAATAAATGGAGAACATCCGTTTGGAAACTCAAAATTGACAGTGATTATTGCCCACATTCCGAATTACACCATTACATTAGTTGGGTTTAGATTAGGTATTAATGATTATAAAGCTTGAAACATTGGTTTATGTGCACGTTCCTTTTTATCATGTAGTAAAATGTACACACAATAATTTGACATTTTTATTGGCCCCAGACCCATAAGCCACATAGAGTTCAATATAACCGAAATTTTATTATGTATTACAATAATAGTAATAATACACAATTGTGCTGTACAAATGTGCACGACAGTTACTCTCAGCAAAAGCATTTCTATTGTCGTTTTTTTTTTTAAATTTTAATAGGTCGTGATATGTATTAACCAAAAGATTGGCCATGTATAAAAATGTCCTCCCAAAAAAAAAAACTGCCACTCCGGGCGATCGCACATCTACCCCTCCCCTCACTATATACGTATATGGTTCTACGGGTAATAAAATGAACTCCCCACCTACCCACCAATTCGATCGCTGTTTTAAGGTAATGTCTGGGTTTTTACTATTATTATTATTATTTACATAACTAACGTTTTATTAGTTTAAAAATGTGTATTTATTTTTTTTTTTTTAATGTTTTTAAGGTTATTTTTTCGTTTGTTTTAAACATTGTTAGAAAAGTCAATAAAAAAAAAAATAAAAATATTTTGCTAGTCTGAAACTTTATAGCAAATTTGTCTGTAATCCTGAGCATTATTATTTACAGATTTTTATTGTTCATACACGGTCAGTCATGAATGACAATCAACGTGACAGTCGAGACATCATGACGAGTTTTGAGTTTTTATCATCAATCAAGACACACTTTCAATAAAAACAGTTGTGTTGACTATAAAATTAAAATAATCGAACGACCGAAGATTGTCAGTCTCGATTGACCGTATATGGAAATTATCAATCGACAAACCTGACTGTCAATCGCGTAGTATGTCATTTATGACTGACCGTTAAGAGGAGCCTTAAGGATTATAATTAGAGAATGTCCATTGACTATTATGTGGATAATAACGTTCGGTATGACACCACAATTCAGTTATAATCCGGGGGGGCGTATTTTAGAATGAAAGAGTAGGCGACGGAGCTGTACCTATTTTACTGTTCTCCATTTTTATCGATAATGTTCGTTGCAAATTTATTTCAATAGACCAATCAATTATTGATAATAATATTATTTTATAGATGACAAGGAATTATGTGATGACCCAGAGCCAGATGTGTCGGATGCGTCTAGTGAGATAGACAAACATGATACGTAAGTCTGTTCTGTTTTCAAATACCTATTTTATGTATACCTATCTATATATATATATGTATATACAGTAAAACTTCTATATAACGACATATTGCATTTAACGAATTATTTTTGAGAACCGTAACCTTCATTGTTAATCATGCGTAAATTCATCTTTGTATACCGATTCTGGTGTTTCTGTATAACGAATTAACCTTTCGAATATTAAATATTGTTCAAAAATACCTACGATATTGTTTCCAATAAATATTAGGCATGCCGGTTAATTTGACTGCAGCACGCAGTTCCAATAACGACGTAATCGTAAAAAATGAGATGAAATCGAAGGAGATCGTGCTGAAGAATTACCTAAACTCATAGAAAAAGAGACACTAAACGACTTTTCTGTTGCGAGAAATGGTTTAAGACAACAAGCAAATGTTTCGGATGAAATATTTTTTAAACTCTATGAATTCGAAGCCTTTCACGAAATCAGTAGAATTTATATAACAAATAATAAACAAACGAAACTCACTGGATTATTTCTATTAAATTAAGTTTATTAAAATATACATAATATGCAATTAAATGAAAATATTGGAAAAATATGTCATTTTATTTAACGAATTTCGCTGTATTATGAATTTTGTTTGTTCTCTATGATACTTTGTTATATGGAAGTTTTACTGGAATATGTATTTTATATATATATAAATATAAAGTGGTAACTATAATGTTTTAGTAATGTTATAGTAAATTAATAATAAATCAATTTTTTGCTAAACAGTGATGATGATAATTTTTGTAAGTAGTTTTTGGTAATTTTTTTTAATGTTTAATTTTATATATTTATATAATTTCAGATTGTTAATCATTCATGATATATTAGATATTTAATTCTATTAAATACTTAAACTGTGTAAGTGAAAAACAGCCGTTTTTGCCTTGCATATACCACCACTCGAATGTTCGGCTAGACTTATGTAAATTATACATGTCACACTATAATTTAAGATTTCTTTTGGTGTAATTATCCACATATGTATCTCACAACTGTGATTGTATGACCTCCTCTTGATATAAAAATAATTCATAATAACAATGATTTTATCATAATTAGTCAAGAGTCTTGATTATTTCGCCGTCAATTATTTCCCCACAAGACATATGAAAAATGTCTAACAGTATTTCAAATCACACTTGGACGGCCGAGTTAGGACTTACGTGGAGGTGAAAAAAGACAAAACGAAAACAAAACTTCATTTAATCGTTTACCAGATACCAATGTTATTAACGAATTTTTGATTTTTAAACCTTTTTTTACCTTTTATCAGTGGCACGCCTCTTTATTATAAGACACTTACTCAATGAACCATATAAACAAAAACACCCCCTTCTCGAGCCCTTTTCAACGGGACTTCGTGGTATAATTTTTGCAAATGCATATTGATTCTGAGCGGAGTAGTATTCGTCGTGTTTTTTTTCCATTGTGACATTTGTCGTCAGTTTTCTAAACTTTTTATAAAAACTGTAAGGAATAATGAAATATTCGTCTAATCAAATACCACCTAAAAAAAATTAGCGTCGTTTAAAAGGCATTGAAGAAAATCGGATCATTTTGACTAACTCGAAATGTTTTCAAGTGGAGTACTGTTGGCCATTTTTTTTTTTGTACTCGTAAACTTGAGTACTCGAGTCGAAAAATTTATCCATGAGTCGATTCATCTGGATTTTAAAAAACTAATACTGTAGTCGCTTCTCGTAATTGGCCTAGATACTGCCATGTCTCTTAATTAATTTCTTGCTAAGATTTATCTTTAATTGTGCTCGCTATTTTATTTTATTACAGGTCCTTGTACTTTAAAAGACATAAGATTGGGAATTTTAAAGAGTATATCGCAGCACACGTGTATTACAAATAAAAGTTACCCAAAATATTTCGAAGAAAATATTAAATTTGATAGCAATATATCGGAAGAAACTGATTTTAAAGTATTCGCATCAAAAAACTTCGCATATTTCAGAGTTTTATATGGTGTTGCAGACGATTATATGAATTCGTTTAAAAAATACAAACTAAAGAAAGTATTAAACTCTTTGAAAGGTGGAGCAACATTTTATATAACCGAAGACGAGAAATTTATTTTAAAAATTTTAAATAAAGATCAATTCAAATTATTGACCTTAAAGCTATTAAATATATTTCGTCATGTTTGTGAACATCCACAATCTTTCCTTGCGAAAATTGCTGGTTTATATAAGCTGAAACATCAATCTGTTGATTATTATTTAATGGTCATGGTTACTATAAATCCTGTTAACATAAACAAAGACATAGTTAAACAATATAATCTGAAAGATAATTGTTCAATTGTTAGTATAAATGAGGCCAACCCACCGCCGTATTTTGTAGATTGTCATTTTCATCAAGACTGGCCGTGTGGTATAATATTGTCAAGCAATATATATAATGGTGTAAAAGAAATCCTGGAATTAGATATCGATCTATTAGAGTCGCTGAAAATAGTTGATTATAGTTTATTTATAGTTGTCGTTTCATACAATCGTGAGCCGACCCGTGTAGATATTGATCACGATGATAATGATAACAAACAGATAATTAGAAATGTAGAATCAGCAAAGGAATCATCCAAAGATAATAATTACAATTATAGGAATGGCATAATATCATTTTCAAATGAGAAAAATCTGTTAGTATTCATTGAAATTATTGATTTTTTCAACCCGTACGTAGGCATTTTTAAGGCAACGATTTTATCAAAACCTAGTCCAGCAAATTATAAGGAGAAATTTAAAACATATATCACGGAGTATGTCATATTTTATAAGTGGTTTCAACTTTTCTTTTTTATAATACAATTTTTTTTTTTTTTTTTAGAAAAGTATTTAAAAAATTCAATCCAAAGACCTCTGAATAATACAGAACATGTTTGCATTAGAAATTTAGAAACCTATGTTTATCAAAATGATAATTTTATTGCACAAGATAATATTCTAAATATAGTTTTTTTTATAGTTCTTATCGATAAAGCCCATTCTTATTGTTTTAACGTTGGTGTTATTTATATTATATTTTATATAATAAGGTTATGGCCACTCAATTGGCGACAACGATTATTGGATAATATACGATCGAAATGTCAGTCGAGTTATTTTAGTGTGTCGCTATACGTCTTGTGTGTTTTATAAAATGATCTGTATTTTAGTGGCGTTTTTTATTTTACAAGACTTTCGTTTTAAATTTAATTTGTGCCTAAAATTCAATTATGAAGAGATTTCTTAAGTGTGATGATGATACTACTTCCATTGGAAACCCGAGTTTAAAAATCAAAAACGCAGCGAAACCATAAGTACGATGTAAATTGTTTAAATTTTGGCTTTGTGATTAAACCGGAAACATAAAATAATGAAAACCCTATTCCCCTATGCGTTATATGTAAAGAGACACTTTCAAACCAAAGTATAAAACCATCGCTATTAAGACCTCACCAACAAACTTTTTTTTTTTAGTGGTATCGCGTCGTACCGGGGAAACTCTACCCGTCAGGGCAATACTTCCCCCACCAACAAACTAAACACCCTGAACCGGAAATTAATCCAATTGAGTTTAACAACAAATATCACATTAATTTTATTATTATTTTTATTTTTATTAATTTTAAAATTGTAATTTAAACATTAAGTATTTAGATATAACTAAAAAATAAGATTTTTTTACTTTAATAAATATCAAATAATAAAAATGCAAAGAAATGAATGAATAATAAAAATGTACGCTAAACAAATTTGACTCTAAAATTTAGTTTTAGAATTGATTTGGTGCTGCGCGTATTGGAAATAAAAGTGTCTGTTGATACTCGATGATAAAAAAATAAGGTTGGGAACCCCTTGTCTAGAATATTATGATGGGCAATGTGTTCCTTTTTTTAAACCATTATTTCATCCAGAATCTTTTTTTTATCAAACGCAAGGTAATCAGCAATACCAATAGTAATAGCTTCTTTATTCGTTTTAATGCAAAGTTTAATTTTAAATATTTTTTTTACAATAAATATTGAATAACAACTACTACACACTCAACGGTAATAATTGTGTTAACTAAATAAAATCAAATAAACGAATGACTGAAGATTGTCGTCGGTCTTGATTGACCGTATTTGGGAGTTATCAATGATCACACTTGACTGTTAACCACTTTGATCGTCATTAAAAACTGACATGGGGGGGGGGCTATACTATAATAGATCCGTAGGACAAAGTACGTCTCACTTTTTAAATATTTATTAATAATATGGGTCTATAAGTTTTTCCGATATTCTCCGACACTATACCAGTATTACAATTTCAACAGGTATATTTAAAAAGTAAAATTAAAAACTATTATTGCATGAATTTTATTTGTATTGTAAATGTTTAGTGCAATAAACACGTATTAATTCGTATTACATAACCAATCTGAGTCGTAGTGGACTTTCAGATTTCGTGGGAAGGGAGTATATTAATAAAATAAAAACAAATTCCGTGCAAATCTGTAATTACACAAAGCCAAGCCGGAAAATCTACACATTTGCACACGTTCCAGGGTATAATAGATATTAGTAAAATGTTAAGCGTTTCTAATAAATATCAGCAATCCGGTCAGGACAAAAATCTTAAGAAATACAAGGATAAATCCTATGATTTGCTATTTCATTCATATGAATAAAATGGAAACCATAATCGTGAATAATAAAATGCCACGAAACACTTCTATTTTTAATATTAATGTAGCCTTAACAGAACAGGTAGTGTATAACCAGCTTTATTGACATAGGTGCCATTGATGGTAGACGTCATTAATACATTAATTCCCCATGTATACATATTGTATTTTACATTATGCTTATAATGTAAGTACATCGCGTACAACATTTTATACAGGCATAACAACTATTAAACATTTTCGTAATACTGTTAAATTGATACGTTTGAAAAAAAATGAATTATTCAAAATACCGGGTAATTATTATAATGATTCATTTTGTATCTATTATCAATCCGGCACAGTTCACTTATGACAAGAATACCTACAATGTTCATGTATGTACGAATAATATAATAAAAACTACATCCGAAATGGATTTGCCCAAGGAATATACAGACCGTACAGGTACAGGTGTGTATTTTACTATTGGTTATTATTTTATTAAATTATAGTCCGGATTATGTTAGAACGACGATATTAACTCGTTGGTATACGGATTTGCGTCAGTTTCTTTTAACGTTTATCACAAATGCTTCAATAACTTTATTTGTTGGTTCGTACACCAAATCTGTTTGCATTAGTTTGTACAACGAAAAATTCGAATTTCCTCTAAAATTATTTCGGTAATGTATCTTCTTGAACGTGACGCCATCCGTGTTGTAGATAATAAATAAATGGAGAACATCCGTTTGGAAACTCAAAATTGACAGCGTTTATTGCCCACATTCCGAATTACACCATTACATTAGGTGGGTTTAGATTAGGTATTAATGATTTTAAAGCTTGAAACATTGGTTTATGTGCACGTTCCTTTTTATCATGTAATAAAATAAACACACAACAATTTTACTTTTTTATTGGCCCCAGACCCATAAGCCAGATAGAGTTCAATATAACCGAAATTTTATTATGTATTACAATAATAGTAATAATACACAATTGTGCTGTACAAATGTGCACGACAGTTACTCTCAGCAAAAGCTTTTCCATCGTCGATATTTTATAAAAATTGTAATAGGTCAAGATTATGTATTAACCAAAAGATTGGCCATGTATAAAAATGTCGTCCTACAAAAAAAAACTGCCACTCCGGGCGATCGCACATCTACCACTCCCCTCACTATATACGTATATGGTTCTACGGGTAATAAAATGAACTCCCCACCTACCCACCAATTCGATCGCTGTTTTAAGGTAATGTCTGGGTTTTTACTATTATTATTATTATTTACATAACTAACGTTTTATTAGTTTAAAAATGTGTATTTATTTTTTTTTTTTTTAATGTTTTTAAGGTTATTTTTTCGTTTGTTTTAAACATTGTTAGAAAAGTATAGCAAATTTGTCTGTAATACTGACCATTAGTATTTACAGATTTTTATTGTTCATACACGGTCAGTCATGAATGACAATCAACGTGACAGTCAAGACTGATGGTATGTGTATGATGACGAGTTTTGAGTTTTTATCATCAATCAAGATGATTGACACTCATGATTGAAGTTTATGGCTATGAATTAATCTATCAATCAAGCCACACTTTTAATAAAAACAGTTGTGTTGACTATAAAATTAAAATAATCGAACAACCAAAGATTGTCTATCTTGATTGACCGTAGATGGAAATTATCAATCGACAAACTTGACTGTAAATCGCGATGTGTGTTATTCATGACTGACTGCGTAGAAGGGGCCTTAAGTATAATAATTAGAAAATGTCCATTGACTATTTTGTGGATAATCACCACCAAACAGTTAAATACGGGGAGGGGGGGTATTTTAGAGTGAAAGAGTAGGCGATCGAGCTGCACAGGTATCTATTTTACTGTTCTCCATTTTTATCGATAATGTTCGTTGCAAATTTATTTCAATAGACCAATCAATTATTGATAATAATATTATTTTATAGATGACAAGGAATTATGTGATGACCCAGGGCCAGATGTGTCGGAAGCGTCTTGTGAGATAGACAAACATGATACGTAAGTCTGTTCTGTTTCCAAATACCTATTTTATGTATACCTATCTATCTATATATATATATACAGTAAAACTTCTACATAACGACATTTTGCATTTAAGGAATTATTGTTGAGAACCGTGTCCTTCATTGTTAAACATGTGTAAATTCATCTTTGTATACCGATTCTGGTGTTTCTGTATAACGAATTAACTTTTCGAATAATAAATATTGTTCAAAAATACCTACGATATTATTGTTTCCGATAAATATTAGGCATACCGGTTAAATTGACTGCAGCACGCAGTTCCAATAACGAACGTAATCGTAATCGTACAAAATGCGATGAAATCTAAATGGATTGTGCGGAAAAATTACCTATACTCACAGACAATACGCTTTTTCTGTAGTGAAAAATGGTTTTAGACATCAAGCAAATGTTTCGGATAACATTTTTTTTAAACTCAAAACGCAAAACATTTCACGAAATCAGTAGAATTTATATAAAAATATAACAAACAAATGAAACTCACTGGAATATTACATTTAAATTAAGTTTATTAAAATATCCATAATATGCAATTAAATAAAAAAATTGATACATAAGAAAAAAAAAAATTTAATTCAATTAACGAACTTCACTGTATTACAAATTTGGTTTGTTCCGCATGAGACGTTGTTATATGGAGGTTTTACTGTAATATGTATTTTATATATATATATATATATATAAAGTGGTAACAATAATAATTTAGTAATGTTATAGTAAATTAATAATAATTCAATTTTTTCCAAAACAGTATAAATGTTGATATTGGTAAGTAGATTTTGGTAATTATTTTTAATGTTTAATTTTATATATTTATATAATTTCAGATTGTAATTCATGATATTTTAGATTTTTAATTTTATAAAATATTTAAAATGTGTAAGTGAAAAACAGCCGTTTTTGCCGTACATTTGCCCACCACATTCAAGTTAGTTCGGCTAGACTTATGTAAATAATACACGTCACACTATAATTTAATATTTCTTTTTGTGCTACTATACATTTATATACCTCACAACTGTGATTGTATGACCTCCTCTTGATATAAAAAATAAATCTTAATAACAATGATTTTATCATAATTAGTCAAATGGTCTTGATTATTTCGCAGTCAATTTTTTCCCCAAAAGACCTATGAAAAGTGTCTAACAGCATTTCAAATCACACTTGGACGGCGGAGTTAGGACCTACATGGAGGCGAAATAACACAAAACGAAAACAAAACTTCATTTAATCGTTTACCAGATACCAATGTTATTAACGAATTTTTGATTTTTAAACTTTTTTTTTCCTTATATCAGTGGCACGCCTCTTTATTATAAGACACTTACTCTGTGAGCCATATAAACAAAAACACCCCCTCCTCGAGCCCTTTTCAACGGGACTTCGTGGAATAATTTTTGCAAATGCATAACGATTCTGAGCGGAGTAGTATTCGTCGTGTTTTTTTCCCATCGTGATATTTGTCGTCAATTTTCTAAACTTTTTATAAATACTGTAAGGAATAAAGAAATATTCGTCTAATTAAATACCACGTTGAAAAAATTAGCATTTTTTAAAAGGTATTGATGAAAATCGGAGCATTTTGACTAACCCGAAATGTTTTCGAGTCGAGTACTGTTAGTCATTTTTATTTTTGTACTCGTAATCTTGAGTACTCGACTCGAAAAATTTATCCATGAGTCGGTTCATGTGGATATTAAAAATCTAATTCTGTAGTTGCTTCTTGTAATATTTGTTGGTTCGTACGCCAAATCTGGTAGCGTCAATCAACGTGATTGACTGTCAAGTCTGATGGTATGTGAATGATAACGAATGAAAATCAATTTTCATGACTGATGGAATTCATACATGTTTGAATTTTTATCATCAATCAAGATGATTGACTTTCATGATTAACCGTGTATTGCTATGAATTAATCAGTCAATCAAGCCACACATTTAATATTAACAGTTGTGTTGACTATAAAAATAAAATAATCGAACAACTGAAGATAGTCAGTCTTGATTGACCGTATATGGTAATTATCAATCGTCAATCTTGACTGTTAATCGCGTTGTGTGTCATTCATGACTGACTGCGAAGGGGGGGGGCCTTAAGGATAATAATTAGAAAATGTCCATTGACTATTATGTGGATAATAACCACCGATCAGTTATAATACGGTGGTAGGGGGCGTATTTTAGGGTGAAAGAGTAGGCGATCGAGCTGCACAGGTACCTATTTTACTGTTTTCCATTTCTATCGATTATATTCGTTGGAAATTTATTTCAATAGACCGATGAAATATTGATAATAATATTTTTTATAGATGACAAGGAATTAAGTAATGCCAAGGAGCCAGATGCGCCAGATGCGCCAGATGAGTCTAATGATTGTAAAATAGGTGATATGTATGTCTGTTAATTATCCAAATACCTATTTTATGTATACCTATCTATATATATATATATATATATATATGTATATTTATATATACAGTAAAACTTCTATATAACGAAATTTTTCATTTTACGAATAATTTTTGAGAACCGTGGCCTTCATTGTTAATCAAGCGTTAATTCATCTCTGTATAACCAGTCTGGTGTTTCTGTATAACAAATTAACTATTCGAGTATTAAATATAGTTCTGAAATACCTAAGATTTATTGTTTCCAATAATGATTAGGCATGCCGGTTAATTTGACTGCAGCACGCAGTTCCAATAACGACGTAATCGTAAAAAATGAGATGAAATCGAAGGAGATCGTGCTGAAGAATTACCTAAACTCATAGAAAAAGAGACACTAAACGACTTTTCTGTTGCGAGAAATGGTTTAAGACAACAAGCAAATGTTTCGGATGAAATATTTTTTAAACTCTATGAATTCGAAGCCTTTCACGAAATCAGTAGAATTTATATAAAAAAATAATAAACAAACGAAACTCACTGGATTATTTCTTTTAAATTAAGTTTATTAAAATATACATAATATGCAATTAAATGAAAATATTGGAAAAATATGTCATTCTATTTAACGAATTTCGCTGTACTATTAATTTTGTTTGTTCTCTATGATACTTTGTTACATGAAAGTTTTACTGGAATATTTATTTTATATATATATATATATATATAAAGTGGTAACTATAATGTTTTAGTAATGTTATAGTAAATTAATAATAATTCAATTTTTTGCAAAACAGTGATGATGGTAATTTTTGTAAGTAGTTTTTGGTAAATTTTTTTAATGTTTTATTTTAAATATTTATAATAATTTCAGATTGTTAATCATTCATGATATATTAGATATTTAATTCTATTAAATATTTAAAATGTGTAAGTGAAATACTGCCGTTTTTGCCGTGCATATACCCACCACTCGAATGCTCGGCTAGACTTATGTAAATTATACATGTCACACTATAATTTAAGATTTCTTTTGGTGTAATTATCCACATATGTATCTCACAACTGTGATTGTGACCTCCTCTTGATATAAAAAATAATTCTTAATAACAATGATTTTATCATAATTAGTCAAGGGTCATGATTATTTCGCCGTCAATTTTTTCCCCACAAGACGTATGAAAAATGTCTAACAGTATTTCAAATCACACTTGGACGGCGGAGTTAGGACCTACATGGAGGCGAAATAACACAAAACGAAAACAAAACTTCATTTAATCGTTTACCAGATACCAATGTTATTAACGAATTTTTGATTTTTAAACTTTCTTTTTCCTTATATCAGTGGCACGCCTCTTTATTATAAGACACTTACTCTGTGAGCCATATAAACAAAAACACCCCCTCCTCGAGCCCTTTTCAACGGGACTTCGTGGAATAATTTTTGCAAATGCATATTGATTCTGAGCGGAGTAGTATTCGTCGTGTTTTTTTTCCATTGTGACATTTGTCGTCAGTTTTCAAAACTTTTTATAAAAACTGTAAGGAATAATGAAATATTCGTCTAATCAAATACCACCTAAAAAAAATTAGCGTCTTTTAAAAGGCATTGAAGAATATCGGATCATTTTGACTAACTCGAAATGTTTTCTAGTGGAGTACTGTTGGCCATTTTTATTTTTGTACTCGTAATCTTGAGTACTCGAGTCGAAAAATTTATCCATGAGTCGATTCATCTGGATATTAAAAAACTAATACTGTGGTCGCTTCTCGTAATTGGCCGAGACACTGCCGTGTCTCTTAAAAAATTTCTTGCTAAAGATATATCTTTAATTGTGCTTGCTATTTTATTTTATTACAGATCCTTGTATCTTAAAAGGCATAAGATTGGGAATTCTTAAGAGTTTATCGCAGCACACGTGTATTACAAATAAAAGTTACCCAAAATATTTCGAAGAAAATATTAAATTTGATATCAAAATATCATATTTGAAGAAAAATGATTTTAAAGTATTCGCATCAAAAAACTTCGCATATTTCAGAGTATTATATGGTGTTGCAGACGATTATATGAATTCGTTTATGAAATCCAAACTAAAGAAAGTATTAAACACTTTGAAAGGTGGAGCAACATTTTATAAAACCGAAGACGAGAAATTTATTTTAAAAATTTTAAAGAAAGATCAATTCAAATTATTGACCTCAAAGCTTTTAAATATATTTCGTCATGTTTGTGAACATCCACAATCTTTCCTTGCGAATATTGCTGGTTTATATAAGCTGAAACATCAATCTGTTGATTATTATTTAATGGTCATGGTTAATATAAATCCTGTTAAATTAAACAAAGACATAGTTAAACAATATAATCTGAAACATAATTGGTCATTTGTTGATATAAATAAGGCCAACCCACCGCCGTATTTTGTAGATTGTCATTTTCATCAAGACTGGCCGTGTGGTATAATATTGTCAAGCAATATATATAATGGTGTAAAAGAAATCCTGGAATTAGATATCGATCTATTAGAGTCGCTGAAAATAGTTGATTATAGTTTATTTATAGTTGTTGTTTCATACAATCTTGAGCCGACCCGTGTAGATATTGATCACGATGATAATGATAACAAACAGATAATTAGAAATGTACAATCAGCAAAGGAATCATCCAAAGATATTAATTACAATTATAGGAATGGCATAATATCATTGTCAAATGGGACAAATCTGTTAGTATTCATTGGAATTATTGATTTTTTCAACCCGTACGTAGGCAATTTTAAGGCAACGATTTTATCAAAACCTAGTCCAGAAATTTATAAGGAGAAATTTAAAACATATATCATGGAGTATGTCATATTTTATAAGTGGTTTCAACTTTTCTTTTTTATAATACAATTTTTTTTTTTTTTTTTAGAAAAGTATTTAAAAAATTCAATCCAAAGACCTCTGAATAATACAGAACATGTTTGCATTAGAAATTTAGAAACCTATGTTTATCAAAATGATAATTTTATTGCACAAGATAATATTCTAAATCATTAAGAAAAATGATATATTATTTTTTTTTTTTTTGTTGTAATTTGTACGTTTTCAACATGACACACAATAACATATTATATTATAAAGTTATTTTTTTAATTATTTAATTTGTGTGTACGAGAAGGAATATTAAATATAATTAACAATTCCTATTATTTTAATTTTTTAAAATGATTAGTAAATGACCTTAATCTACAATTACTTCTGGTCCTCTGGTGTTATATGTGAGTAATTTATTGGGTTTGTTATAATTACAGCTATCACGGGAAGCTTAGTTATACAATTTAAATATAGTAATTAGTAATGTGAAAATATGAACAGTTAAAAGTACCGTAAACCCAGCATGGTTTGGTATAGGATAAATGGTACCTAACCTAACCTAAGTGGAATAATAATTATAATTGATAATATTTAGGTGTGCGGTGTAAGACACTGAGAATTATTATTTTTTAAAAAATAAGTGTATTATATATAACAAATATTGACAGTGACACTATTTATATGTTAAATCAGTTATTACATAACTTATAAAATTTTAGGGACTTTTATTATTTTTCATTTTGACATTTTGCTACAATATCATAGATGTCAATTTGTAATTTATATCAATTTGTGAGATTACAATAAAACAATCACTTTTTCCCTTCAATCATAATAATGTGGTAGCCGAATTTGGTTTTAACCGGCGGGTCTGTGTAAACCGGACTGCCAAGACCCGACACCGGTAATGCAAATGCAGCATCTTGAAAAGGACCAACCATTGAGCCACGAATCATCCAACCTAAATCGCCCTGAAATTTGAATAAGTAAAATTAGAACATTTCTATTTTAATGGCTATAATATAAAAACACTTATTATTATTATCATTTGTAAATCAAATATTAAAAATTAAATTTCTATAAAATTTTTATTAATAAAATATTTTACTATCTATCCAACAATAAAAACAAAAATGTAATAATTTTAAATTAACAAAGTTATGTTTTACAATAGTTCATTTTTTTATTTTACTGCTTTCGCTATTAAATAAAAATTGCCACATAAGCGGCACAATGACGTTGTCAATGTCAGAACTCGTCTTGACGACTGGTGTTTAATAACAAAAATTATCCAGAATTATTGTGTCTTGTTCTGTTCTGTTTTATCAGTGTGAATGGAATTTGTTCCCAGCAGTTTTGCTCTTTAAGTGTGCGCCCCCCAGCCTTAGACTGATAATGACTGACGATCTTATTTTATGACTGACGAAATTCAAACATGTTTGAATTTTTATCATCGGTCAAGATGGTTGATATTCATTATTGACCATGTATGTCCATGAATGTACAATTTGTCAGTCGATCAAGTCGTACAGTGTGGACGAGTTGTGTCATCATGTTTTTTGTAAATTTTATATCTTTGTCAAAAAATGACGATCAAGTTAAATAATGAAGAATTTTGGTGCGATTTTATACATTTATACTGTAGTTTACCAGCTACGTGGAAAATAAACAATTGCTCCTACTGCTGACATAAATACAACTAAAAAAAGAAAATTAACACATTGAGATCGAATCGCCGTCGTGAGTTAAAGAACGTTTTAGCTAGTGAAAAAGTTTCTATAATCAGACGGAGAAGAAAGTCAAAGTTCGTCTAGAATAGAGGTTCCCAACCCGTGGTACGCGAAGAAATTTGTTTATTACTATTTGCATTCAATATTATTTAGTTTAGGTTAGATTACTTGATATTAGCTAATTTTATGAAATTATTATTTTATCAAAATAATATTTAATGTGGACGACATGGGGTTTGTAATTGTAATAATTTAGAATTTTAGATAATGATGAACTTTATAGTTTTTTTTATAGTTCTTATCGATAAAGCCCATTCTTATTGTTTTAACGTTTGTGTTATTTATATTATATTTTATATAATAAGGTTATGGCCACTTAATTGGCGACAACGATTATTGGATAATATACGATCGAAATGTCAGTCGAGTTATTTTAGTGTGTCGCTATACGTCTTGTGTGTTTTATAAAATGATCTGTATTTTAGTGTCGTTTTTTATTTTACAAGACTTTCGTTTTAAATTTAATTTGTGCCTAAAATTCAATTATGAAGAGATTTCTTAAGTGTGATGATGATACTACTTCCATTGGAAACCCGAGTTTAAAAATCAAAAACGCAGCGAAACCATAAGTACGATGTAAATTGTTTAAATTTTGGCTTTGTGATTAAACCGGAAACATAAAATAATGAAAACCCTATTCCCCTATGCGTTATATGTAAAGAGACACTTTCAAACCAAAGTATAAAACCATCGCTATTAAGACCTCACCAACAAACTTTTTTTTTTTAGTGGTATCGCGTCGTACGGGGGAAACTCTACCCGTCAGGGCAATACTTCCCCCACCAACAAACTAAACACCCTGAACCGGAAATTAATCCAATTGAGTTTAACAACAAATATCACATTAATTTTATTATTATTTTTATTTTTATTAATTTTAAAATTGTAATTTAAACATTAAGTATTTAGATATAACTAAAAAATAAGATTTTTTTACTTTAATAAATATCAAATAATAAAAATGCAAAGAAATGAATGAATAATAAAAATGTACGCTAAACAAATTTGACTCTAAAATTTAGTTTTAGAATTGATTTGGTGCTGCGCGTATTGGAAATAAAAGTGTCTGTTGGTACTCGATGATAAAAAAATAAGGTTGGGAACCCCTTGTCTAGAATATTATGATGGGCAATGTGTTCCTTTTTTTAAACCATTATTTCATCCAGAATCTTTTTTTTATCAAACGCAAGGTAATCAGCAATACCAATAGTAATAGCTTCTTTATTCGTTTTAATGCAAAGTTTAATTTTAAATATTTTTTTTACAATAAATATTGAATAACAACTACTACACACTCAACGGTAATAATTGTGTTAACTAAATAAAATCAAATAAACGAATGACTGAAGATTGTCGTCGGTCTTGATTGACCGTATTTGAGAGTTATCAATGATCACACTTGACTGTTAACCACTTTGATCGTCATTAAAAACTGACATGGGGGGGGGGCTATACGACAATAGATCCGTAGGACAAAGTACGTCTCACTTTTTAAATATTTATTAATAATATGGGTCTATTAGTTTATCCGATATTCTCCGGCACTATACGAGTATTACAATTTCAACAGGTATATTTAAAAAGTAAAATTAAAAACTATTATTGCGTGAATTTTATTTGTATTGTAAATGTTTAGTTCAATTAACACGTATTAATTCGTATTACATAACCAATCTGAGTCGTAGTGGACTTTCAGATTTTGGTGGAAGGGAGTATACTAATAAAATAAAAAAAAATTCCGTGCAAATCTGTAATTACACAAAGCCAAGCCGGATTATCTACACATTGGTACACGTTCCCGGATATAATAGATTTTAGTAAAGCGTTTAGCGTTTCTCACAAATATCAGCAATCCGGTCAGGACAAAAATCCTTAAGAAATACAAGGACAAATCCAATGATTAGCCATTTCATTCATATGAATAAAATGGAAACCATAATCGTGAATAATAAAATGCCACGAAACTCTACCATTTTCGATATTAATGTAGCCTTAACAGAACGGGTAGTGTATAACCAGATTTATTGCCATAGGTGCCAGTGATGGTAGACTACATTAGTAAATTAATATTCCCTGTATACATATTGTATTTTACATTATGTTTATAATGTAATTACATCGCGTACAACATTTTTTACAGGCATAACAACTATTAAACTTTTTCGTAATTCTGTGAATTTGTTACGTTTGAAAAAAAATGAATTATTCAATATACCGGGTAATTATTACAACGATTCATTTTATATCCATTATTAATCCGGCACATTTCACTTATGACTTGAATACCTATAGAGTTCATGTATGTACGAATAATATAATAAAAACTACATCCGAAATGGAATTGCCCAATGAATATAAAGACCAGTTCATATGTACAGGTGTGTATTTTACTAATGGTAATTATTTTATTTATTCATAGTCTGGATTATGACAGAACGACGATATTAACTCGTTGGTATACGGATTTGCGTCAGTTTCTTTTAACGTTTATCACAAATGCTTCAGTAACTTTATTTGTTAGTTCTTACGCCAAATCTGGTGGCGTTCGTTTGTACAACGCAAAATCCGAATTTCCCTTAAAATTATTTCGGTAATCTATCTTCTTGAACGTGACGCCATCCGTGTTGTAGATAATAAATAAATGGAGAACATCCGTTTGGAAACTTAAAATTGACAGCGTTTATTGCTTACATTCCGAATTACACCATTACATTAGGTGGGTTCAGATTAGGTATTTATGATTTTAAAGCTTGAAACATTGGTTTATGTGCACGTTCCTTTTTATCATGTAATAAAATGTACACACAATAATTTGACATTTTTATTGGCCTCAGACCCATAAGCCTGATAGAATTCAATATAACCGAATTTTTATTATGTATTACAATAATAGTAATAATACACAATTGTGCTGTACAAATGTGCACGACAGTTACTCTCAGCAAAAGCATTTCCATTGTCGTTTTTTTTTTAAATTTTTTATAGGTCGTGATTATGTATTAACCCAAAAAATTGGCCATGCATAATAATGTCGTCCCAAAAAAAAAAACTGCCACTCCGGGCGATCGCACATCTACCCCTCCCCTCACTAAATACTTATATAGTTCTACGGGTGATAAAATGAACTCCCCACCCACCCACCAATTCGATCGCTGTTTTAAGGTAATGTCTGGGTTTTTCCTATTATTATTATTATTTACAAAACTCATTTTTTATTTGTTTAAAAGTGTGTATATTTTTTTTTTTTTTTGTTAGTGTTTTTAAAGGTTATTTTTTCGTTTGTTTTAAACATTGTTAGGAAAGTCAGTAAAAAAAAAAATAAAAATAATTTGCTTGTCTGAAACTTTGTAGCAAATTTGTCTTTAATTATGAGCATTATTATTTTCAGACTTTTATTGCTCATAGACGGTCAGTCATGAATGACAATCAACGTGATTGACTGTCAAGACTGATGGTATGTGAATGATAATGACTGCCAATCGAATTTCATGACTGATGGAATTTATACATGTTTGAATTTTTATCATCAATCAAGATGATTGACCGTTTATTGCTATGAATTAATCAGTCAATCAAGACACACCTTCAATAGTAACAGTTGTGATGACTATACAAATAAAATAATCGAACGACTGATGATTGTCAGTCTCTATTGACCGTATATGTTTATTTATCAATCTTGACTGTTAATCGCGTTGTGTGTCATTCATTACTGTCTGCGTAGGGGGGGTCCTTAAGGATAATATTTAGAAAATGTCCATTGACTATTATGTGGATAATAACCACCGATCAGTTATAATACGGTGGTGGGGGGGCGTATTTTAGGGTGAAAGAGTAGGCGATCGAGCTGCACAGGTAACTATTTTACTGTTTTCCATTTCTATCGATTATGTTCGTTGGAGATTTATTTCAATAGACTGATCAATTATTGATAATAATATTTTTTATAGATGACAAGGAATTATGTGATGTCCCAGAGCCAGACGCGCCAGATGCGCCAGATGCGTCTTGTGATACTGAAATGGATAACATGTAAGTCTGTTCTGTTTCCAAATACCTATTAAAATGTATACCTATCTAATGTATGTATGTTTATATATACAGTAAAACTTCTATATAATGAAATTTTTCATTTTACGAAATATTTTTGAGAACTGTGACCTTCATTGTTAATCATGCATAAATTCATCTCTGTATAACGAATTTGGTGATTCTGTATAACGAATTAACTATTTGAATATTAAATATTGTTCTAAAATACCTATGATTTTATTGTTTCCAATAAAGATTAGGCATGCCGGTTATTTTAACTGCAGCACGCATTTCCAATACCCACGTAATCATAAAAAATGAGATGAAATCGAAGGAGATCGTGCGGAAGAATTACCTAAACTCATAAAAAAAGAGACACTAAACGACATTTCTGTTGCGAGAAATGGTTTAAGACAACAAGCAATTGTTTCGGATGAAATTTTTTTTAAACTCTATGAATTCGAAGCCTTTCACGAAATCAGTAGAATTTATATAAAAAAATAATAAACAAACGAAACTCACTGGATTATTTCTTTTAAATTAAGTTTATTAAAATATACATAATATGCAATTAAATGAAAATATTGGAAAAATATGTCATTCTATTTAACGAATTTCGCTGTATTATGAATTTTGTTTATTCTCTATGATACTTTGCTATATGGAAGTTTTACTGGAATATGTATTTTATATATATATATAAAGTGGTAACAATAATGTTTTAGTAATGTTATAGTAAATTAATAATAATTGAATTTTTTTCCAAAACAGTATAAATGTTGATTTTAGTAAGTAGATTTTGGTAATTTTTTTTAATGTTTAATTTTATACATTTATATAATTTCAGATTGTTAATTATTCATGATATTTTAGATTTTTGATTTTATTAAATATTTAAAATGTGTAAGTGAAATACTGCCGTTTTTGCCGTGCATATACCCACCACTCGAATGCTCGGCTAGACTTATGTTAATTATACCTGTCACACTATAATTTAAGATTTCCTTTGGTGCAATTATCCACATATTTACCTCACAACTGTGATTGTATGACCTCCTCTTGATATAAAAAATAATTCTTAATAACAATGATTTTATCATAATTAGTCAAGGGTCTTGATCATTTCGCCGTTAATTTTTTCCCCACAAGACGTATGAAAAATGTCTAACAGCATTTCAAATCACACTTGGACGGCCGAGTTAGGACCTACATGGAGGTGAAATAACACATAACGAGAACAAAACTTCTTTTAATCGTTTACCAGATACCAATGTAATTAACGAATTTTTGATTTTCGAACCTTATTTTCCTTATATCAGTGGCACGCCTCTTTATTATACTACACTTACACTTTGGGCCATATAAACAAAAACTCCCCCTCCTCGAGTTCTTTTCAACGGGACTTCGTGGAATAATTTTTTCAAATGCATAACGATTCTAAGCGGAGTAGTATTCGTTGTGTTTTTTTCCTATTGTGTTATTTGTCGTCAATTTTTTAAACTTTTTATAAAAACTGTAAGGAATAAAGAAATATTCGTCTAATTTAATACCACGTTGAGAAAATTAGCATTTTTTAAAAGGTATTGAAGAATATCGGATCATTTTGACTAACTCGAAATGTTTTCGAGTCGAGTACTGTTAATCATTTTTATTTTTGTACTCGTAATCTTGAGTACTCGAGTCGAAAAATTTATCCATGAGTCGATTCATCTGGATTTTAAAAAACTAATACTGTAGTCACTTCTCGTAATTGGCCTAGATACTGCCATGTCTCTTAATTAATTTCTTGCTAAAGATATATCTTTAATAGTGCTCATTATTTTATTTTATAACAGGTCCTTGTCTCTTAAATGAAATAAGATTGGGAATTTTAACGAGTATATCGCAGCACACGTATATTACAAATAAAAGTTACCCAAAATATTTTGAAGAAGATTGTCGATTTGATAGCAATATATCAGATTCGGAGGAAACTGAATTTAAAGTATTCGCATCAAAAAACTTCGCATATTTCAGAGTTTTATATGGTGTTGCAGACGATTATATAAATTCGTTTAAAAAATCCAAACTAAATAAAGTATTAAACTCTTTGAAAGGTGGAGCAACGTTTTATTTAACCGAAGACGAGAAATTTATTATGAAAACTTTAAATAATGATCAATTCAAATGTTTGATTTTAAACGTTTTAAATATATTTCGTCATGTTTGTGAACATCCACAATCTTTCCTTGCGAAAATTGCTGGTTTATATAAGCTGAAATATCAATCTGTTGATTATTATTTAATGGTCATGGTTAATATAAATCCTGTTAAATTAAACAAAGACATAGTTAAACAATATAATCTGAAACATAATTGGTCATTTGTTGATATAAATGAGGCCAACCCACCGCCGTATTTTGTAGATTGTCATTTTCATCAAGACTGGCCGTGTGGTATAATATTGTCAAGCAATATATATAATGGTGTACAAGAAATCCTTGAATCAGATATCGATCTATTAGAGTCGCTGAAAATAGTGGATTATAGTTTATTTATAGTTGTCATTTCATACAATTCTATACCAACCGGTGTACGTACTGATTACGATGCTAATGATATCAAAAAGATAATTAATTATATAGACTTAGCAAAGCAATCATCCGAAGATAATAATTACAATTATAGAAATGGCATAATATCATTGTTAAAGGGCCAAAATGTGTTAGTATTCATCGGAATTATTGATTTTTTCAACCCGTACGTAGGCACTCTTAAGGCAACAATTTCATTTAAATCTAGTCCAGCAAGTTATAGGAAGAAATTTATGAGATATATGATGAAGTATGTCATATTTTATAAGTGGTTTTAATTTTTCTTTTTAATAATACAATTTTTTTTTTTTTTAGAGGAGTATTAAAATTAGTCAAGCCATATGACTTTTGAATAATACAGAACATGATTGCATTAGAAATTTAGAAACCTATGTTTATCAAAATGAAAATTGTTTTGCACAAGATAATATTCTAAATCATTAAGAAAAATGATATATTATTATTTTTTGTTTTGTTGTATTTTGTACGTTTTCAATATGGCACACAATAACATATTATATTATAATGTTATTTTTTAATTATTTAATTTGTGTTTACGAGAAGGAATATTAAATATAATTAACAATTCCTATTATTTTAATTTTTTAATATGATTATTAATTGACCTTAATCTATCATTACTTCTGGTCCTCTGGTCTTTTATGTGAGTAATTTTTTGAGTTTGTTATAATTACAGCTATCACCGGAAGCTTAGTTATACAATTTAAATATAGTAATAAGTAATGTAAAAATATGGACAGGTAAAAGTACCGTAAACCCAGCATGGTTTGGTATAGGATAAATGTTACCTAACCTAACCAAAGGGGAATAATAATTATAATTGATAATATTTAGGTGTGCGGGGTAAAACACTGAGAATTATTATTTTTTAAAAAATAAGTGTATTATATATAACAAATAGTGACAGTGACACTATTTATATGTTAAATCAGTTATTACATAATTTATAAAATATTAGGGACTTTTATTATTTTTCATTTTGACATTTTGCTACAATATCATAGATGTCAATTTGTAATTTATATCATTTTGTGAGATTACAATAAAACAATCACTTTTTCCCTTCAATCATAATAATGTGGTAGCCGAATTTGGTTTTAACCGGCGGGTCTGTGTAAACCGGACTGCCAAGACTCGACACCGGTAATGCAAATGCAGCATCTTGAAAAGGACCAACCATTGAGCCACGAATCATCCAACCTAAATCTCCCTGAAATTTGATTAAGTAAAATTAGTACATTTCTATTTTAATGGCTATAATATAAATACACTAATTATTATTATCATTTGTAAATCAATTAATTAAAAATTAAATTTCTATAAAATTTTTATTAATAAAATATTTTACTATCTATCCTACAATAAACACAAAAATGTAATAATTTTAAATTAACAAAGTTATGTTTTACAATAGTTCATCGAAATGAAAATCGTAACAAAAACTTTTTATTTATAATCATTGCTAAGTAGTTTCATTAAAAATGTTAAATTTTAAAGGTATGCAAATTTATCTTTTGAGAATTTATCATACAGTATTATTGCGATAAGACAATTCTACTAATAATATTCTAGTATTTAATTTTAATCATTTGTTTAAAATAACATTTATCTATCATTTATAATTTATAAAAATATGTATATGGTTTTCAATTCCAAAGTTAATTCTTAGTTATTAAATTACTTATATAAATAAGTATTGTGTTAAATGTTTGTATCATATATTGTAACAACCATCACAAATTTTATAGACAGACCACCCCCGGATAACATGAACATTAACTTTTATTAATTAACATCAACTTACACCTGATCTAGCTTTGTCTTCACTGTATAAGGCAGCAATTTCATTGAATTTTGCTCCAGCTTTGATTTTTTCCAAGGCTTCCAACACTTTTGACTGTTTTTCACACAGAATGTGTCTCACCTAAAATAATTAATGTATGCATGAGTGGTGTAGTAAGAGAACAATTATTCTCTAGGAACAGTTGTTGGCCTCTATAAAATTGAAGGTAAGTACCTAATCGTTTAATATGTTACTGTAATTAAGTATAATTCGAAATGTACTTCAGAATATTTTAATAATTATAATAGTAATTCTAGGGCCTTCAGTATTTTATTTCTAGCTAACAATCTTACCTTTTTTGAAATTTTGTAATGTATAGGTTTTACGTCATACTAAAATGCTCCAGATTGTATATCAAAATTAACTTATTATTATCATAACATCTTTTGCTGCTCTATATTTCAATTTCAGTCTGAAACCTATCAAGAGAAAAACTAAATGGTTTCATTGTGTATAAAACTGAGTTCTTGTTACAAACAAGGATCTGCCTATGAGTAATAATATCTAATACAATTCAGACGAGAGTATAAATCTTTTAGTACTATTATTTATGTTCCGTTGATTCAAATTTTATCTCGTTCTAATATACCATAAAATATACGCTTAGTATTCACTTCTTTAGTCTTGGTCGAACTAAAGGTACCTATCTATTTATTATTTCTATTACGTGACAGTTTATCAATTGTGTAGACCATTAAAGCTTTATGCGATGATCATAAGTTAGGTACTCAATATATAACTTAGAACTCACTTTTACAGCTGAACCGCCTTTTTTTTCTTTTCCTTTACCCTCGTCATCTGCTTTCGAACTGGTTTTTGGACCCTTGGCGTTTTTTTTGGGTGGCATAATAACGTTTTTTTTTTTTTTTAAATCAGTCTATCGTATCAACTTTTTGGTTGCAACTGAAGTCATTCAAACATACCTGAACAGATAAAAACAACTTTAGATATAATTTTAGTCCTAATAAAATGATTGTAGTGTAATAACATCAATACTTATACTACTTATTAAACTACATTAATACTTATTAATCTGAGTTACAAATAGAATATTAATCATACCATGAAATTTTAACAATCTGTAAAAACATTGAAACAGAATTATTATCTTATCAGAGTTTAACAATAGATTGTGTTATCTTTGTGTTATAAACCGCGGCGGCGAGTGGTAAAATGATATTATGATCAGCTAAGAAAGAGTTAACTAGATGCCGCAACTGTATTGCTTTTTATTTATCTGTCTATAATTTCTAATTCAGAGGTTCCCAACCTATGGTCCGCGGACCACCGGTGGTTCGCAAGACAATTTATGGTGGTCCGCGAGCCATACCTACAAAATTTAATAATATTTCATTTTTTTCCCACTGGGGCGTGACACAAATACCGACAATCCTGTATAGCACGTCGTTTATTTATAAATTTAAATTGCATAATGCCACTTATGTTATTATTTTAACCGATAATCAAATCTTGTTTGTACAGCATGATTAGATTATCGGTAGTAGACAATGTGTTATGTTTTCAACAAGGATTTTCCGGGCTGCTCTACATTCGAAATGAACAAAGAAATCGGTTGGTCGCCATTAAAGACATGCGTGTAGATTTGAGCAGTATTCCCCCAAGAATGTCTTTGTTAGTATAGAAAATGTAAGCCCAAAAATCACATTAAATTGTTTTTATAATTGTAAATCACCTTTAATAAATATAATAATATTGTGTACATTTTTTTTATAATAGTAATTTGCGTTAAATTCTAAATAAATATAAAACTTTTACTTAAAATTCATCAATTATAAACAATATTATAAGCCTGCTATACGGAATGTCATTGGTTTTTATTTATTCATAATCTAAATTCTTCTAAAATGGTGAAAAAAAAATTGATTCTTGTTTATAAAAAATATAAGGTCTAAAGTTTTGGTGGTCCGTGACGTATCTAAAGTTCTCTAAGTGGTCCGTAGTGTCAAAAAGGTTGGGAACCACTGTTCTAATTCTAATGGTACCGCGTGGAACGGTTTGGAACATATTAACCAAACAATATAATTTTGTTTATTATCCTATGGTACAGTTGTTGTCTCGAAAATTTGGTCGTTGCTTAAATAATTTATCTAGACTACTAGACGAATAAAACCGATAGTAGTCCGATTATAATGTACGGAAAATCAGATAATTCATTTTTTTTTAAATATTTTTCGTTTTTCCATTTGTTAATTTTCATCTAATGTAATATAATAAAATAAAACAATTCTTTACTGCAAACATGTTCATGTATTCAGATTTATGATGCAATGCAATGTTTATTGTTCGTTTTTAATGCTCTAGAAATAAATCGCCATGTTCTCCACATTAGACGTATAAATTATACAAATCAACAAATCATTAATCCATAATCGAACAGGCAATACATAGACAAATTGATGTATTACTATTGGGCACAGGTTTTATATTTTGTGAGAGTCATGAAAAACCGAAAAAAAAAAAAAAAAAAAAAAAACTCAACAATTATCTGTTTTTTATTATTTAAATAAAAACGAGATTATGTTTCCAATACGCATTTTATTGTTATTGATTACACGAAACAAACACGTATTTGACGTACTTGTAAAAATAACACTTAAATTTTCATTTAAATACCAAAAACGGCAACATTTTTTGTTACAAAATCCGCCTGCCTAGGACTGAACGTTTTTATTTGATTTGTTTAAATCGTTGACATTCTTCCTTCCTCTTCTAATACGGAAAGAAAAAAAAAAAAATTAACACTAACTAATAGATTGAACCGATACTAATATAGACCATCAGCTTGTGACAACAACGTGTATATTGTTGTAAAATAATAGTTATGTAATTATTGTATTTTCTCTCGGAATGTTTTCTACGTGTTTACTATCGAATATTTTTAACAGTGCAGTTTTTCCGCGTGCGATATTGTTCTAAATTTTTATTTTACCAAATTCGTTTACGCCGGTCGTGATTATTTTACACTAGGTATTATAAACTATATGTGCACATATATTGCTCGCACCAGTGGCGTGTATTTTAAAAGAAAGAAAGAAAGAAAGAAAAATACATTTCGGTTGATCATTTTTCAAAATGACGTAATTTGTACGGTTTTAATCAAAATGTACATTTTACACGCTTATCAAACAGATTTATTACATTTAACTTTTTGTTAACGTAACAAAAACATTGTTTCTTTATCGCCATTAAGTGCGATTTTATTCCGCACTCTCGTGCAAATCTCTCCCCGGTAATCCGGCGCGTCGTCTCAAACGGCAATGGCGCAGAGACTTGTTAAAATTAGTACATTCAAATTAAGTTCACGTTGGGTTCCACCACTGGATCGCCTACCCCTCATATGATTGTCATAAACGAATTATTTTCCATGGTATTTACTTATTGTGCAGCGCAGCGTAGATCGTGAATTTTTCTTAAATTGAAAAAAAAAAAAAAAAAAGGTACAATTTATTATAGTCTTGGTGTCAGATGTTTCCCTACACCCTACCGCAAATCCTTTAATATTACGATTTCACTAAATCGTCTGCGTAGATGATGATATCGTAAAATAGTGACTAATAAATAAGTGTTTATACCAGTTGGCACAATAATATAGGACATAGAAATGTAATTAAAAACGAATGGAAATTGTATTTTTACAAATAGAGTACGGTGGAAAAGGTGTTGGGTACTATCCCGGAACGCGTTTTTCGGTTAGTAAAAAAATACTCCATTGCTTTTCCACGCGGTCACTTGCGATATACGCGAATTTTTCGACCGGTCGTAATTTATTTGAAGCGTTTTACACTGACAACTGACAATTATGACGACGGATACACCCGTCGGTATTATTTTTGTCGATTTCTGGGTTACCTTGGCCGCGAGCGAAAAACACGACTAATATACTATAACCTCACAGAATCTTTTTTGATTGCAATGGTTTATCGTTGCATTCAGTGTAATATTACAAACTAAATGTGATCATTTTATCCCGTACTTTCCAGAACAATTATATTACTAAGATTGCTTCCCAACTTCCCACCTATACATACAACAGTGACCGTGATCCGTGGTGTGCATTTGGTCGGATGCCATTGTTTATACAGGGTGCGGCAGAGCCGACTAACGAGTTTTGATGGGCTATAAATAACGAACAGTAAAACTTAGAGAAAAGGTTTTTTTTTTATTTAAATCAGTATTCAATCCCATTTGTAAAAATTATTTTTTGACAATTATATCTCCAAGATGGCGACCGTCAGTATTGATACACTGTTGTAGACGATCTCTGAAGCTCTCATATGATTTTCGGCACATTTCGACTGCTATGGCCTCGACTTCCACGGTGATTTTCTATTTGATTTCTTCTATGGTATGTGGGCGATGTCTGAAAACCTTATCCTTAAGGTAGTCCCAGAGGAAAAACGCACACATGCTTAAATCTGGGGACCGTGCTGGCCAGCCTATGTGTCCTCTCAGAGAGACTAACCGCCTAGGGAACATTTGTCGCAAGACAGCAAGTGAAATTCTAGCTAAGTTTAAGTTAGTTTATAGCAGATAAGTTTCCAACATCACAACATAACGAGCGGACGTGACAGTGACGGTCCTGTTCTCGTCCTCAAAAAAGTAGGGGCCGATCACTCCAAATTGGGACACAGCACACCACACTGTCACTTTAGGAGAGTGGAGTGGTCTTTCATGGAGCTGCCGTGGGTTATTTGTAGCCCAGGATCGAAAATTTTGTTTATTTACAGTTCCAGAAAGATGAAAATGGGTCTCATCGCAACAGAAAAAAGTTGATATCGGAGGAATTTTCAGAAGAATTTGCTGACAGAGATTTTTACGGTTGCCATAGCCAGTAGTATTTAACTCTTGGACAAGCATTAATTTATAGGGATGGAATGATAAATCTTCGTGAAGAATTCTCCTCAAAGGACGGTCTGAGATTCCCAAAGCTACAGCGTTTTTCCGGGCTGAGCGTGTTTCTTGGTGACTGCTCAATTGACTCTCTAACCAACTACACATTTTCGGGGGTTCTTACCGTTCTGGGTGCTCCGTGTCCAAGTCTACTTAGGGTACTTGCAGTTTCTTCCAAATGCCGTATCCGCGATTTGATAGTGTTAGCAGAAGAAACGGATTCAGCACGTGGAATGCCGAAGTGTATGAGAAGTATAGCCCTTTGTGTAGCGATCACAGAATGATTATTTTCGTAATACGCACGCACGACGAAACCACGATGTACACCTGTCCAGACCGTGATTACGAATAAAAACGGCATTACTGTACAATTCAAAATATATTACTTACTAAGGCTTGCTCATATTTTATCACAGGCTAATGACCTCATTAAACTCGTCAGTCGGCTCTGCCGCACCCTGTATATTATACCAGTAAGTAATTTTTTTTTTCTTTTAACCCACTGTGCTAACCACCGAATTTTTTACAGTACGGTTATAACCATAATGTATAACACACAATCGCAGTATATTATGTCTACGGGTTTTAAAAACCGTTTAAGTCTCGAGTGTTTTAAACAAAAATATATATACTCCTCTGGTATGAATTAAAACTGATTCAGAATCTTGCGTGCGCAAAAAAAAAAATTAAAAAAAAATGAAAACGTGGTGTAGGTACTGTATACTCGCGGCGTTATAAACGAAAACGATTACATTTTTTTCTGTTCATTTTTTACATTATAAAATGTCGTGTTGCGTCCACATATTCGAGAGAGAAAAACCATTTTTTTTTACGGATTTTTTTTTTTTTGTTTTTTTTTTCTGAATCAGAGTGAATCCGAATTGGCTCGGTGTCCGATAAGAGGTCGAAAATCGCTTTTATATCTCTCGTCCGAATCCCAACGAGCCACTTGTGCTTTGCACGCATATTTTCTAGAAAAAAAAAAAATAAAAAAAAAACATAATAATAGTTGATATACGATTTTTGGGGTATACTTTTTTTTTTATTTTTAAATGGAATTTACGATCAACCCTTGGGGTATACTTCAAATATTTATTACTACATTTAGGCGAACGTTCCATCAATCGATAGTCGTTATATTCATTCATATCGCGTGCGGCCCGGACGTCAATTATTTCGAAATATTTGCCTTCAGTCGTCTATATAATAATAATAATATTATTATTATTATTATGTGGTTAGGGTTGAAAAATAAAACAAATTTGTTTTATTCGTTTAAAACGGTTTTTTTTCTTCTAAATTTTTTTTTAGACGGTTTTATTTAAGCATAAAAAGCTTAAATGAATTTTCAATCATAAATTAATTGTTTTAATTATTTACCATTTTACCGGCCCCGATTATACTGTTTATGGGCATTAATTTGAACATCGATAGTTCGAGACAATCGAAGACCAGATACGATAAATGTGCATGGATATGTCGAATCGGCCCAAAGTAAATTTCATTGTGTAGGTGTACAAATTTACGTTCAATGAAGACAGCCGGTACCCTTTTTTTTTTTTTATTGTTGAAGATTTTTTTTTAGAAAATAATAACGTAATATCTACTTAATATAATATTAAGACTTTTGTTTAAAATACATAAATCCCGATACAATATTTCGATTTGTATGTAGCTATACCTATGAGTATTTTTTTTTTTTTTTTTAGAGATTTAAAAACTGGATATTAACTCTGCTAAGATTATAAGATTATTATTTTTTTTTTTTTACATTTTTATACTGAAACCATCCCACAATAAAGACTTTGGCCTCTCGCACTCCCCTTATATATATAATTGATTTTTATGTTACTTATCTTTTTTCATAAACATTATCAATAACACACCGTCGTCATCATTCACCGCCGTTGACAGGAATAAACCGCCCACACGCGTGCATAACCTAATTTTAAAGGGACATTATAAAATAATATAACTTTGTAATATACCGGAATAAATTAAAAACGTGTAACATGTTTAAACCTCTTCAAAAATAAAAATCTAGAGGGTAAATCCCTAAAGAATATTGCGCGTACATCAGATTCCAGATTACCATCATAATTTCCCAACGATTACCAAGATTTTCTATAACAATACCAATGATTTTCGTGATGAAAATAATTTGTACACTGGTTTCCGTTAGTGATTTACCCGATTTATCAGAGTAAAAACCACTATAGTTTTTATGTATTTTCCAAATATTTTGCCATCACACACAGATATAGAAACATAGGAGGTTTTAAAATTAATTTTACTGTCAAACTTATCATTGGGGATATATTAAATTGTATGTCGTGTGTTTTTTATTTTATTTTATTTTTTGTCTGTAAACAATTATTTGAACTGCAGAAGACTTTGATCATAAACTTCGTGTAAAGGAACTAGAATTTTGTTTGATATTTAATAGACACATTAAAAAGATACATTTTGATATTTATTTTCCCTTCACTTTAGAGTAATTATTTTCCCCGGACTATATTTCCTTGGGCTAATTTCTGGACTTTTTCTATTGCGTGTTTCGTTCTTTTTCATTTTTGTTTAGTATTTTATTAATTTGTTGAGCGAGTTATAGGATCAATGTTTAGTGTACAATTATTGAATTTATTATTATCAGAAACATAATATTCACAATATTCAAATATTGTACTCCATTTTGCATTTGTTTTGCACCGGTACAATATACATACCGAGTACATAACTCGAATAATTCATCGATTCGTATCGAAGTCGGATATTACACGAGTTTTAAAAGTGAAACTTTTATTTTGAATTTTTCGCCGTTATTATATATTCCTTATGCAGACGAGGAGTTTTTAATGGCAATTTTTGTTTTCTTCTATCGAACATTAAAAACCTTATGTCTATATTTGTTATTCGATTTTCTGCGCGCACGTCCACGAAACCGAAACCGCAAGCGGGTCTCGGTTACTGTGGTCGTATTACACAGTCGTATATATATAGTAATAATAATAGTAATATTTATTATTTTAAACGAAACGACTCGCTGCAGACAGTCTCTCTCTGGCAGCCCGCGTACGATAAATATTATATTATTAAAATAAAAATCGACGGATCACCGCGTAAATATGCAGTGCCCTGTACAGGTATAATACGACGGATAGCGAGGATTTTCATTTCTATCGGCGGCGACGGCGACGACGACAGCCGAGTGTCCCGTTTTTATATAAACGGCAGCAACAAATACCGGTACACTCGCCGTAATGATATCATTCTACCATATAATACCTACTATTATTATTATTATTATTATTATTACCGTCGATATTCGACAGCATAGAGTACGTTGCGTTTCTATTTTTTTTTTTTTTTTTTTTCCCACCTCTGTCTTAAAATATATTGTCTCCGCGCGTCATAACTCGGCAAACGATTTCTATATATATATATATGTAGTCCGACAGTGAAGCGGGATGAACAATATTTAATTAAAAAATAAAACAATTTATTTTCATTTTAACGAATATAAATATACAATATAAGAGTTGCCATTTGGTGTTCAATACAAAAAAAAAAAAAAAACTACAAAAAACAACTGTTGCAATAAAAAAATAACCGTTGCAATGCTATGCATTCTTGTAGTCAGAACTGGAAGTTTTCAACGACCTCTCGCAGGACATTAACGGGAATTGCTTCAATATCATCCCGAATGCGTTGTTTAAAGGATAGTTGTTGGATAGTTGTTGGTGGATTGGCCTCGGACACATTTGATTTAAGGAAACCCAAATAAAATAAATGCTGACAGCCAATGCATTTTCAGTAACCGTTTATTCTGGACGATACGTTACAATGGTTCATTACTCTTTTTACACCGCAACTTGCCCTTTTCCCAGTGAATGAACACACAATTTTCCAACAAGGCGAGGCAACAAGCCACGCTGCCAAGCATTTCGATGAATGCTGTGAATGATTTGTTCTCGGGCTGCGCCATTTCACGGAACCCATGGCCCGCTCGCTCTCCCAATTTAACGGCTTGTGATTTTTTTTTTTTTTTTTTTATGGGGGTTCCTTAAATCAATAGTATTTGAGGTCAATCCACCGAGAACTAGCCAGGCCCTCAAACAACGCATTCGGGACGAGAATGAAGCAATTCCCGTTAATATGCTGCGAGAGGTCATGAAAAACTTCCAGTTCTGATCACAAGAGTGCACACATTGCAATGGAGGTCATTTGCCAAACGTAGTATATAGAAAATAGTTTTTTGTTTTTTTTTTTTTTTGTATTGAACATCAAATTATAACTTTTATACTTTATATGTATATTTGTTAAAATAAAAATAAATGTATTCTTTAAATAGTAATAGTATGTATATAACTGTAGATCGGAGCCTGATATAGAATTTTCGAGGCCCGGGATAAAAGAAAAAAAAAAAAAAATGGCCATTATTTAGTAGTAAATTAAACAATTATTCCTATGTAGGAATTACTAGGATTAATTGAAATAAAAATAATAATTCAATCTAGTAGTTGGGCCCCTGAAGCGCATGGGCCCTGGTCAAATACCCATAATGATCTAGCGTAATTATGGCCCTGCTGTAGGTATACCGATAACAGAAGCTGATCGGAATTATTATTATTATTATTTTACCCATATATTGTCGTTGTAAAAAAACTTGTGCCGGCGAATTTACAATTTTGATGTTTTGCTACTCCCAGATTAGGAAAAATAAAAAGCGGCTATATTATGTTAAAATCCCCTCTGTCCCCTATGTCCGTTGAAGAACGAAAGCAAAACGAAAAATAAAACCTCTTTCTCATGTGTTACCCAAAATACTATAAATCTTTTAAGGAATACCTCTTACGCGATTGACAATTCGGTTTGAATTACATTGGAGGTATTACGTTGTCGTTTTTAATAACGACAATAAATTTCAAAACTCTACTATTAATTTTCACCGGATCGCAAAAAACAACAATCGAAATTAACTGACATCGTTTTTTTTTTTTTTTGACTTTTTTTTTGTTTTCCGATTTTTCCACATTATCAAGTAAAGTACAGGAGCAATAAAAACACGCACTGCTCAATGATTGGACACGATTCGCTACCGGAAATCGCTCTCGAAGTCTGACAATCGGAACGAGAATTCTGGCCGAAGAGTTGCTCGCCGTCGAAAAAGAAACACGTCGTAGTAAAATCAAACTCGCCACGTTCAGGAATCTAAAATTCTTATCGACGAGTATAATATTGCTATTCAATAATGAGTATCGAAAAATATGAGATATGGTTTTTTTTTTTGGTCAAACCTATTGATTAGAAAAAAAAAAAAAAAACAATAATAATAATAATAACAACAACAACAACAACAGTCGATCACTCGGGAGGAAAAAAAAAAAAAATAGAAAACGTGTAAAAACGATATACGTATTATTAAATTGTCACTGTTAAATATTGTGTTTTTATTATCCGTATTATGTCATACCTATACACGGGCTACGCTGCGAACATCACGGAACTAATTTTATTGTTTTCACTGTTATTACCACCGATCGTCCATACGACACCGTAAATAGACGACAATTATAAAGCGATTCGTTTTTTTTATACGACGCCCGTGACAAAGAAAGTTCCATAGTTAAATAATTATATATAAGTGTATTATCGTCACCCCTTAAACATCGCAACGACCGGCGGAAATATCGTACAACACAATAATCAGTGGCTATTAAATGTATACCGTATTGTTAGATATTATTTACAGGTATATATAATTATTTTTTTTAACGTTTTCGGCGTAGTACTTAATATTACACTTCCGTGTAGTTCCATAGGCGCACGCGCAGCGTATAACATTGTGTAAATATGTTGCGAAAGTACGATTGTAAATCGTTGTTAAACGCACGCCGAAAAAAACATGTACAATGTCTACAAATTTTTTCTCGATTTATTCAAAAATATAAATGTCTTTAAAAAAAAAAAAAAAAAAAACCGAATTTCTCCCAAGTTTTATACCACCGAAAATCAATTATTCCCAGCAGAGCCGTGCAAGTCCGGTTGCCGTCGTTCTTCCCGTTCGTATTACGCAGTGGCGTGCGGATGGAAAGTTTTTTTTTAATAGATTGTACACTGTACTTTTTTTTAAAATTTTTATACGTATTATTATGCATAACCCCCGAAAATAAATCCTAGTTGCACCGCCGGTATTATGTATGGGTATGCGCGTCTTTATTTCAATAATATAGACAACATACACTGTTACACACAAATCGTCAGATTTTTATTTTGCGGATATGTTTTACTATAGGGGAAAAAAAAAAAAAAAAAACTAATTTTATTCGATATCGTTTATTCCAAAAAAGTCTCTCGTCGAAATTTATGGAATAATTAACAATTATGGCCGTAGCGTCCTGCAGTAAACGGTGTGTTTAATTTTCGTTCCGAAGAAAATTAAAGAATATTTTATTATTATTATTATTATTATTCTCACACTCTAACCGTGAAACGGTAGAAACAGTAGTTTAAATAATATAACGTTTTATTATAAAACTGTGGAAAAAAAAAAATAATAATAATAATATCTGCGTCTATAAGGTAGTACCGAAAGTTTCGAATATGTCGAATCGTAAACTACAACAATCGTCACGTGAATATTATGATATGTAGAAACTAAAGACAAACATATATATATATATATAACAAAAAACCCAGTAAATAATGAAACGTAGACAATATAACGTTTGGCGTTAAAATAAATGAAATAACTAATATAAAAATATAAATAGAAAGTCACACTTTTTACGAGCATAGTAATTTAAATTCCTGTTGGTTTTTACAAAAAAAAAAAATAAAAAAATACTAGTTACTTGATTAATGATTAAGTCGGGATTAAATAGGTAGGTTCTTACTTTTATAATAATATAATACGGTAAAGTATATTGTATATTTTATTTTAAATGTATTTTAATTACACTACGTAATATAAGCTAGAGTATAAAAAATGTATACAAATTACCATAATAGAAGGAAATAAAAAAAAGGGTTTGGTTTAGAATTAAAAATGTCATTGAAAACTACACGACGACTATATTAATGTTACAGCCGGTCTAATTGATTTAACTAACGACATTAGTATTTACTCAAAACATTATTACCTATATGAAATCGTCCGAAAACCTCTAATGTCAAGTATCGTTTCATAAAAGTGTTTTTCGTTTTTTTTTTACTCTGTTTGCGTTTTCTACATAATGTAATATAGTAAAAGCGCATTATCGACTGTATTTTAAATACATTTCTTATTAGTAGTTATATATACGTAACATTTTTTTAATCACGTACCTAATATACTTAATACAGGATTTCAATATTTCTTCATAAATATAAATAATAGACACTTATTACATATCATCGAGCGTATATTTAAATAATAACGATGCCGCTATGAATGTTTTTTTTTTTTTTTTTTTTAGAAGAGAAGATATTATATTTAATTTTAGGTTAGGTTATTTTTTTAAACAAAAAGCGACTTATTTATTGTATTATTAATAACAATAATGACTGTTATTTAGGGTATTGGATTTTTTCGTTTAAAAACTAAAATCGCCAACAACTTAATACATGAATTGAACTCGTAAAGTATAATATTATAACCCGTAACGATTTTCATTAAAATTATTTTCTCGTTCTAACCGACTTATTTGGTTTTTGCCTTAAAAAAAAAAAAAAAAAAAATAGATTATTACTTTAAATATAATATACACGCACCTAATCGCGTCCGAATCAACGACGTATATACGTGTCGATTTTTGCACGGGCGCGACTTTATACCGATGCAAAAGTTTTATTATTATTTTCTATAACCGGGATTCATAAAAAAAAAAAAAAAAAAAAAAAAGAAAAGAAAACGAATTGTATTATTACAAACAAATATTACGAACGTGTGCAAAAAAATGTTATTTTATGCGAATTATAATGGGATGATGGTTTTTTTTTTTTTACCGACGGTATTACTTATTGTCATGCCGTCGTCTCGTCAAAATCAAAAAAAACATATTCGACTATAATCGCGGCAAACTGTGTACAATTTATTACACCTTTCATTTGTAGCGATGATCTGTTTTGTTAACACTGTATAGAATATATCGGACATAATAATCATAGTTTTACATAAGAACGGACGGGTGAAAAAAAAAAAAAAAAAAAAAAAAATACATTTAAAAATGTGTTTTACGGATGTTTTATTACACGGACGGATCATATAATATGATATTATTTCGAATTATGCGTGCGTCATCGTGTAATATGCGATTCTACGACGAACATGTGTTATGCGTACAGACGTAGGACGTTGGAAAATTTTCATATTTTTCTCTAAACAACCTTGTTGTATTGTGCAGCAGTTGTTTTTTTTTTTTTTTTTTTAAACACCTTAGTGAAATTTATGTTTTTGCATAATCGTATAGTTTTGTAGACTTTCAATATAGTACCGCAACGGACTAGATAAATTATTTTACTTAACGTCTTAAGAAACGGTTCACAGATTCCTGTAATACACTTACGTTTTATATGTGTCGTAAAAAAAGAAAAAAAAAGCACCCGAGAATTAATTAATAATTAGAGCCCGGAATTTGATGATCTTAAAAACTTGAAAAAAAAAACAACGTGTTATTTATAATAATTTCTTCTATAGTTATATTTTTTGTTCTTTTAATTACCTTAAAACAACAACAACAAAAAAAAAAAAAAAAACCAGTAGTAATTTAATTAGTAAAAATATTTTACATCTTTCGATTTGCTTTGTTTTACCTTGAAATTTGTTACGTTGCACAACGAAATTGTTCTCAATATTTTCAAACAAAAATTGAACGGCGAATTTCATTTATTGAATCTGGTGAAGTTCCGAAATTTGATTTTATGTAAATTAAATTTGACACTTCCTCTGAATCAGATAGTTTATCTAATACTTTTAGGAGATTATATTTGTACAGTTAGAAGATAAATGAATATCGAATACGATAAATGTTTTGGGTTTTACTTATTGAATTTTCTAAAATACGTTTTATATGGTATGGCAATGCAATATATTCCTTCCGGAAGTATACAAATGCATTAAATGACAAACAAATATTAAAACAAATTACTGTATGGAAAAAATTCCCTAGAAATGCAAAATAAAAATGGTATCATCAGCTTCTACGTTCCATGAAACAAAATTTTATATATATACGTGTATACGTAACGTATTAAAGCAAAAATAATGTTCGTAAATTTTTAATTATGCATATTATATAACATAATGACTATGGTCTACTTAGGTTTACATTTTTATTAAATATACCGTAATTTAATATATATTTTTTTTTTTATAGATCCATGACCGTAAAACACAAGACAAGATCGGTATTTTTCTCCGTGAATTCCTCTATATATTTCTCAATGGCCATTTTAAAAATCTCTTTGCGTAATATAGACCATGGTTACACCAGGTATTATAGGCAGGCTTGCAAAAAAAAAAAAAAAATCAAGTTTTTTGTTTTAAATGTGTTTTTTATTGTTGTATAAAACATGTTTTAATTGCAAATCAAACTGTTGTTAATTTATTTTTTTGTTTTCAACTAGTAAATTTTGATAAACGAAATTTAATTTCTTGGTAGAATTACTACGTGTATAAAGGGGACTTGTATTAAAATGTCAACCAGAGAAGATATAATTGTAGCAAAGAAACCTCTATAATATTAAAAAAAAAAAAAAAATCAGATTTTTAATCACTGTTCACTGATAAGTATCTATAGGTACTGAAATCAGTGTTTTAAACTTGTTAAAAATTTAATACCGTAAACATTAGCCACTATTTATGCAACATTAAATATATATTACTTTTACAAAAAAAAAACCGTTAAAAATTCTCGAATTGAGTATAATAGAAGCATCAAAATCGCAAAAAAGTTAATATTTTCCGGGATAATGAGTGTCATTTAATTTGTTGTTCACACTGTACGATACATGAGACAAATAATAATTTGATTACGATAAAAATTAAAAGTAAGTACGCTAAGTGTAACTCGGCGAGATTTGGTGATAAGGGAATGGGTTTAACGGCAATAAATTTCACTTGGATCAAGTCCGAAGACAATTCCCTCCTATTATTCTATATCGAAAAATCCCTCCTAATGGATTTTGCCCCGTAGTTATTGATCTATCATCATCGTAATTTGAAAACGGGCCACGTAAGACTATTCTATTTAATTTGCGTACCTACTTTCTTGTTTAATTCCTAGTTTTTATCATTGATAATTATTTAATTATATTTGTATTGTATATACAAAAAGGTTTACGATTTATTCATGATTTGTATTTAGGAACTTCATCCGCTCTCCTATTAAACATTTCCTGGTGTGTCTTACGTAAGAGCGAATATTTTATATATTTTCAGAAATCAAAAAAAACACTTAATTGTGCGATAGTAGAACGACGAGCGTCAAAATGTTTCTGAAATTTTTTAAAATACACTATTTGTACATATAAAACTATAAAATTTACTTTTAGGTTATTTTATTTTAGCTTTTATTATTTACTGATATATTTTTATTGAGGTGTTCTTTCGATCCGGTTCAACACACTGGCATCCCAATTATTTAATTCGGAAATACAAACAGCAGCTTAAAAATTGTTTGCAATTTGTATCGCTAATAATATATCTAATGCAGCAAGACTCATTTTTACAATAATGTATATTATTTTCATAAATATTCGATTACGAGTACCGATAAATCGTATGAGATTGGGTTTACATTTTTGTACACACCGCAGTTATAATAATATTGGATTGGACGTACTTTCAAGAATAACTTGCACATTATAATAAATTTCTCTGTCGGCGCGTATTTCAAGAATACCATTAACCGCATCACGTCACATCGCGTGATTATAATTCAATAATCTATACGATAAACACATCGTTGGCGTAAACTAAATAGCTAGTAAAAGTTTCGGAATGTAATGGAAAATATTACTCGGGGGGAGCCTGCGAATTCGCCGGATAGGGAAAATCGTCTATTGCACCTTGTTCAAACAAGGCTCTTTCTTTTTCCGTGTTTTAAGATATTAACTAAATTATTTATACTCGTTATTCGTACAACTGTATGTTGCGGTCAATAATAATTATTCTCGACATCGTTGCGGCAATTGCCAACCGCTAAATCCACGACAGACTCTTGTTTTACGTCTACACGAATGGTCCACATAGAAACGAATAAAAAAAAACGAATGACGGCGGCGGGGGGGGGGGGGTTTGTAAATATTCGATTCGTTTTTATCGACCGCAACGAGTAACGAAAAGAACTATCTATTAACTTCTTAAATATTATATATTGGTTTTTTGCGGTTAATTGGTCGATGCACTCGTTTTTCCGTAGGGAACCTACTAAATAGTCCCGACGAAGTAACTTGTATATTATACATAATGCAATGACAAATATTCGTTGTCTAATAACAATTTTACCATAATAATAATAATATAAATAGCGTAACCGACATTGTTCGTCGAGCCGATTATATTTAATATAATTTTATTTAATGTTAAATATTAATTAGAGTGCAACGCGAAATAAATTTTGATGTTCTTTGAACCGCGGAAAATCGAAAATAAAACCGCTGAACCCGGGTAGTTTAGATACAATTTAATAGGAGGCCATACCCGCATTTACTGTCCCAGTCTAACTACCGGTAATAGAACAATTGAGTTCCGTGTAGAACACAAATCGTGACGTTTATCTTCGAAAACCAAATTTAAAGAGTAGAATTAATGTTTCCGAGGGCCTCAGAGGACAGCACTGTTGTTTTTCTAAAATATTGTCAAACAACCAAGTTACAGCCATGTTAGATTTTGGTTTTTTTTTTTTTTTTAAATACTCTTCGTTTGTTTGTTTGAATATATTTTAGTAAACCAGCGTCGCACTCACCTCAAACATATTATTCTTTTTTTGATTTTATAATCTATTAGTTTAAACTATAATTTCCACCTAAACGCCACAATTTATGTTCTATGTAACGTAATTTCGATTTGCTGTCCGTTAGTTGGACTGAGATAGTAAATGCATGTTCCGTTTCACGATATTTAATTTAGACGACAATAATAATAATAAAAAATAAAAAATAAAAAAAAAAACCAATTCCAAGTGCGGAAAAGAAATATACGAAATCGGTACGTGTAAAAAAAAAAAAAAAATAAAATAAATCAGTTCCGGTTCAATGTACCGTAATATTATTTATAATAATTTGATTAAAACATATAATATTATTTGTTTAGGATATTTTTTGATATATTTTATTAATATAATTATTATTTCGAGTACTTATAATAATATAAAGACGGTCAGTGACCCGTAACACGGCGGTTATTACAATTGCAACTGTATTTGAAGTATACCGAAACAATAATATCTAATTTTTGCTTCACATCATTTATGACGTCCTAACAGAGTATCTTAAATTATTGTCTATGGTGGTCTAATCACATAATACGTTTTGAAATACAACGATATAAATCGTACGGTGTCCCCAGCACAGTATTTAGACACCTAGGCTAGGCTATGGTGCGGGCCCTATCATGGGTACAGTGATATATTTAATACAGGGTGCGGCAGAGCCGACTGACGAGTTTTGATGGGCTATAAATAACGAATAGTAAAACTTAGAGAAAAGGTTTTTTTTTATTTAAATCAGTATTCAATCTCATTTTTAAAAAATTATATCTCCAAGATGGCGGCCGTCAGCATTCATACACTGTTGTAGACGATCTTTGAAACTCTCATATGATTTTCGACATAATTCGACTGGTATGGTCTCGACTTCCACGGTGATTTTCTGTTTAATTTCTTCTATGGTATGTGGGCGATGTATGAAAACCTTATCCTTAAGGTAGCCCTAGAAGAAAAATCACACATGCTTAAATCTGGGGACCGTGCTGGCCAGCAAGAAAAATTCTCCTCAAAGAACGGTCTGAGATTCCCAAAGCTACAGCGTGTTTCCGGGCTGAACGTCTTGGTGACTGCTCAAAATTGACTCTCTAACCAACTGCACATTTTCGAGGGTTCTTACTGTTCTGGGTGCTCCGTGTCCAAGTCCACTTAGGGTACTTGCAGTTTCTTCCAAATGCCGTATTCACAATTTGATAGTGTTAGCAGAAGGAACAGATTCAGCACGTGGAATGCCGAAGTGTATAAGAAGTATAGCCCTTTGTGTAGCGATCACAGAATGATTATTTTCGTAATACGCATGCACGACGAAACAACGATGTACACCTGTCCAGACCGTGATTACGAATAAAAACGGCATTACTGTACAATTCAAAATATACTTATTAATTCCTGTTCTTATCTAATCACAGGCTAATGACCTTATTAAACTCGTCACTCGGCTCTGCTGCACCCTGTATATTGGTGGCCGGGTGCTCCTTTATTTTGCCCCTCCCCCATTCCATCCAAGGGCGGTTCTAGAAATAATTAATAAATTATTAATCAAATTAATAGAAGTATTAACAATTCACAATTAAAAAAATTAGTAGTAATCAAGAAATATTAAGTATGCAAAAATGAGAATTTTATATATTTATACATATATAACATATAAATGAAATAACAAAATCATTGAAGTAAATGGCCAAGTGGCCAATGTCCAATTTGTTTAAGTCTATACTTAACGGTGGCGAAATCTCTCCACATTATAAAATGTCAATTTCAACGCTCATCAGTGCTAAAATTTTTGGCTTTTAATGAAACAATGATTACGGAGGAAGTCCGGAACCGATTTTTTTTTTAATAATCAATATCAACATTAAAAATGACCTTTTTCCACTGCTGTCGATGACCATTGATGAGCAGTACATTCTCAGACCGACCTCAAAATTGGGAAAACAATCGCTGGCGTATTCGTCCAAAAGCAAATAATACATTGCACTTTTCCTTGCTGACGAATTATTTTTTCTCATCTAATGCAAACTCATTACATATAGCTTTAAAATGAATCAGTTCATTTACAAATTGATCGTCTAAATCAGCGGTTCCCAACCTTTTTAGTCGTCCACACCATCGATTTTGTAAAAAAAAAATCTTTGAGGCCCACCTATATACGTAAGCACAGATGTATATATATATGTACACACACGGCAGTTATTAGAAATAAAAGAATTAAAAAATCAATTGTTTGTTAAGATAAACACTATTACAATCTATTAATAATAAACGAACTACATGAGATAAAATTACATTCAAACGTTCGATAGCGTTAAAATTGTCTACTAATTGGACACTGTATAGTGTAGATAATATTGATAAATATTATTATAACCAGAAATATTATTAGGCATATAATAAAAATATGTAATAATATTATTTTAAATATATAATATTTAATATTATATGGTTCGCGGCCCACAAGTTGGGAACCGCTTGTTTAAATCATTGCGATATATTTTTACTACATTTTTAACTGAACATATTAATTAATAATTTCCGGTTTACGAAAACGTATGGATCCATAAAGTCGCTGTTTTAAGTGTGTTATTAAACGGAAATAAAATGGAAATACGTAATTTCGGCTTTTGGAAATTACGTATAACCAATTTTCACGTTGACCTGAATTGTAGATACTTCAAGCCTTTTGGCTTTCCACGGCTGCAGTGCAGCGTACAATATCGACAGGAAACGGTAGACCAAACAAAAAAAAAAAAACCCATCGTGTTAAAAATAAAACATCGCGTTACGTACGAGTGTAATATAAATGAAATAAAAAAAGAAAAACATTGACAATATGGCGAATTTATACGTCGGTTAAGTTGGCCACTCGTCGTCATTATAATATACAATGCCTCGGGTGGCGAAGACGCGGCATCGACAAAAGTAAAAGCCCGCGCGAATCGAGTTTTTTTTATTATTTTATTTTATTTATTATTTTTTTTTTTTCACAAAACCGGCAGTGCGCGTGGCTCGACGAGGGTGGGGCGACCGCGGCCGTTTTCACTGGATATCCCCGTAGGTCACGGCGGGTAGACGCGTCCCCGCGGACGAGAAAGAACGCGTGTCGGGAACGACCTACTTATATACTCGTATAATAACAATATCATCATCACTTATCCATTATTATCGTGGAAGTTTATTATACGTGCGGGAGGCCGAACGGCTATTACGAGTCTGCGGGGAAAAAAAACAAAAAAATAAAATAATAAAATAAAAATATATTCACGGGCAACGATTATGACGGGCAAAATTCGCGGGTAAATAAAACTGTCCGCAGAGAACTGCGGTGAATTTTAAGCACTGAAAAAGCTAAGAAAACACGCCGCACAGCCGGTAGAATGCAATCAATCACCTTCAAAATACGTTCCTAAATATTTTCTTATTCTTTTATTGTTGATAATCCTACGGTAAGTTTTTCGCAACTCTCTTGTCCCTAAATATATTTTTGTATTTTTCCCTTTTCCCGCCTTTGGCCCCTTACTCTTCTCACCACTCCTGCGATTATTATTTCCGAAGCGCCACATCTCGATGGCCTCCTCTGGTTTACTATTTTCTACTGAGACCGTGTAGATTTATTATTGGTCATCGACATTTATTTCTAGTTGAAAAGACCAGAGGACCAAATCGCGAACCATTAATCCACAACGAACTCTCCGAAGATTCGATACGTCATCGTAACACTGTTGTCCTTGAATTCGTTTTTATTTTTTCGTACGGACATCGCGTGCCGCACGGAGCGTTTGTTTGTATTTTTTTTTTTTTTAATTTTTTTTTTTTTTATATACGAATACTTTACAATACGTTAATGCGAGAAACACCGCGCGCGTTAACCGTGCGTTTTCTACTGTTCCTCGAGACGAGGTATTTTTTTTTTCTTTTTTGCACGTGTGGTCCGTTTGTGTTTGTGTATTTTTTTTTTTTTACTTTTTATTTATATATATAATTTTCACCCGACGACGCGGATGACCCCTGTCGCGTGTACGCGTTTATACGGACGAAACCGGTCACGACGACGACGACGGTATATGCCAGTTGCGCCGATAATGCGCCGCCGGTGCAACGGGTAGCGTACGGCGGCCGCTCATCGTTTTGCGTTCGAGAGTAGAGAAATTTCACCGCGATCCCGGGCAAACGATACGGCGAGAAAACGTGGGAAACGCGCCGCGCCGGGACGACCGCCGGGCGTGGGCGAGAGTGTACACCGCCGCCCGGCCGATTCGCGCGGGTTCGCCAGACGTCCGACAATAATATATATATATATATCACGCACGCAGGCACGCGTTCAGGATCAGTTTTCTAGGGGGGGGGGTTTAAAAATATTTTTAACACGTCGACTAAAAATACATAATTATATTATTGTTTCCATGATGATATGTCACAGTAAAAATGATAATGTGTACAGACTTAAATAACGAACATAATGGTTAAATACGATTTTGAATTATAAACCAAAGTCACCGCCTTGCGCGTGGCATTCTGGAGATTATATTGACTGTTCCCTTCAATATTTATCGGGATGCTTCGGCGGACCGACAATAAAACCAAACCTGTTAGACGATCTTCACTGCAGCTATTCCTCAAATAGCTGTTTTTTGATCGTCTTAAAGTTGAAAATTTATCGTTCTGCTGACGATATCGACACCGGGAGTGTTGCAAGTGTGGACAGTAAACACCAAATGTTTGGATAAAGGTCCTTCGAAATGACGTAACCTTATGGTAACGATTGCAGACTTTGGAAGTTCTTTATCGGGTACCGATTCCCATTTTTCCATCCGCACCTTCAATTCTGATTCAAAAGTACCATAGCTCGGTAAAACGCTCATGTAAAAATCAATGCATTTTTTTTAAAGTCATTGCTACTTGAATTGAATTTTAATTAGAAAACTTGGAAGCAAGTATTGCAAACCAGAAATAATGTAATTGTGTTTTATAAATAACATGCAATACACGTTATACATTTATATTGTTATTCAATACTTCTGAAAAACATACTGAACTCATAACTGGCGAACAGTTTTTAGTTATAAACCGATTAAGTCCGTCGTCCGACAAGATACAGTCTTGAAAATTGTGACAACATATACGTTTGTCATTTTCTAAAATTTAAAACAACGTGTAAACTGGGAAATGTACAAATACTCAATATAAACTGTAGTTGTACAATTATACGTAAAGTTTTTTTGAATTTTTTTATTAAATAAACAGGCTTCAATTACAAAAGTTATTAGCCTAATGATGAGAGTTGGTTACATATTCTGACGTCATTTATACAGTGCTAATGTTGATTTTATGTGATACACCATGGTTTAAAATTTACAAGTTTTTATCTAAATCTATGAGTTTGAAGAATTTGAAAATATTGTGAGTGTTGCTTTGATTGAGGGCTTCTTCGGTCGATGATGGATTATTGAGAAGGTGGCGTGCTGTGGAATATTTGGGGCAGTCGATGTGTGTGATTGAGATAGGAAATTTGCATAGGTCACACAAAGGACATAAAGTTAGTCTTTGTTATATTAAACCTACTTAAGAAATTTCTAGGAGGTTTGAACCCCTAACCACCCCCCCCTGTATACGGGCTTAAGATGTATATATATATATATATATATATATATATATATATATATATATATATATATATATTATTTGGCCTTGACCGATGTGGTTTGTCTTAAATATTGCATTTTAGAGTTCCTCGTTGACGTCCCCGTTTCTTTTCCGTCCTGTGGCTCGAAATCACAATGCAAACCGTTCAAAATCTTTTAAAAAACAACAAAAAACCGGTAAAATGTTTGAATTTTGTAACCGTCCCCATTTCGAGCCGATTAGAGTGTTTACTGATATTCGGTTACTAATCGGCCGCGAATCGGACTATACTAAACACGTGCGTGCGAACTTTGTCATTTATACTCGCGGTAGTTAAAAATATCATAAACCTATTGTAAAATACTGTGCAATTTCGAAATAATCAATCTTAGATCTACATAGTAATAATAAATATATATAGACAGTAATGCAATCGTTCAGTTATATAAAAAAAAAAAAAAAAAACACCGAGCGCGCCGTTTTTTTTTGTAAAATTTTTTTTTTATTTAATATATTTACCTACAATAGGAAAAATGATCGTAACTTTCATAAAATAATAAAAATTACAGATTCGTTTAGCTATTTTATGCTCTTTAGCTATGCCCAAACGAAATACTATAATTATATTGAATAGAAATATTTTAGTAAGTATAATCGGTGCCGGATTTAAGGTGGAGGTGGGCTGCTTTGATATTATGTACACGAATTGTAATTTACCTTAATTCGTGATTGCCTATATTCTATAGTATTATAAAGACCGTGGTAATAAATATAAAAAATTGTAATCTGTGATGATGTTATCGAATATTTCGTTAACCAAAATTATAAATTTATGTTTTGGCGATTCACTAACCAGAATATATATATCCGTACATTTAACCTAACATTGTTACATTTACAATTTAATGTAAAATTTAATTTAATCTAACTGTTTACCGACTGCGAAAAACGCCTAATACCGGATAACCAATACTTACCCATAATCGAATTTAAAATTTAAATTAAAATGGTTGAAATGTAAAATCAAAATAGAATAATAAATATTTATTGATAGCGGTAATAAACGTACGATCGTTTATCCGAGTGATTTTTTGTGAAAAATATCAATAGTTCCAAAGAGACGTACCGGCCCTCCGTCCTAATAGAAATTGATTAGTGAGAAGTTAAAAAAAAAAAAATAAATAAATAAAAGTAGCTATGTCCTTCTACCAATTTGAACGCTGCCTAGAGATATAAATATTTTTCATATATTTTTTACTGCAAAACGTAATGATATTTGTTCATTTAAAATATTATAACAATATATTATAGTGGCTACCGCCATAACAACAGTAATCCTGCCCAATTCGTTATGATAATTAAATTTTGAAGAAAAAAAAAACAACATTCTATGTTTAAAAAGAATATAAATCATCTAGGTTCTGGAAGAATTGTATCGTAATACTTAAATATGGTTTGTTGTAAACGGATATAATTTAAATTTATTAAGCCGTATATATATTTTTTTAAATTGCAACGTATTAAAATAGACCGACTCGTTTTTGAGAGAACTCTCGTGCATTATAAAGTTTGTAAAATACATTTTCAGATTTTCCGTTTCACTTAAAAAAAAACTTTATTATACTAACGAATTTGTATAATCTAATTTTTACACTAAATAATATATGACTCGCGCATATATTTATCTGGTGGTTATGTTATTTGTTTTAGACCCTGAATAGAATAAGGAAACTATTTGATTTAATACAATGTTCATTTTAAATCGTTTGCCTCGGAATGAAAAATATTTTTGTTTGTAATTTGGAACAGTAATAAATTATTCAGCAATTTTACACGTGTAGCTATAAACTTTTATAAGTAAATCATTTTCAATTTTTGCAGTATTTTTAGAGGAAAAGAGGTTTTTTTAAAAAAAACGCTCAGTTTGAAATTTCGGAAATACTCACCAAACTATTGAAAAGTTTTGAAAAACCATTCAAAACTATAACATAGTACTGGTAACAGTTGTGAGGAATTTTCAAAACTATAATAATAGTAGTACGCGTACAACTATCGTTAATAAAGAATTGGCTATAGCGTTATAATAATAAAATACATTTATTTTGCCATTTGTCGGTTCAGTAGTTATACTATTCGCGTCACACAACAATAACCACAAAAAGTTTTCCGTAAGTTTAGCGAGAAACGCCATTCGATATGTTGAGAAAGAAATATCATTTTACAAAAATTTATAAAACCTAATTCTATAAACTTTATTAGTAATAACATTTAGAAATACAATTATTTGCAGTTTTCAGAGCCATAGAGCTTGGCAAGCCCGAGTCAGTCTAAGAAAATATCTCAAACGTCTCTACTGAAATTGTTTGGTCAATTTTTTTTTTTTTCAAGCATTATCCTCAATAATCCAATTGTGTGTATACAAACCAAATTCTCACAACAAAAACAACGGTATTAGTTATTAACGAATACCTACAGGTGTACAATATAAATAGACCCGTTGGCTGTATACTGTGCATATTAAAATCGATTTGATTTTTAAATTTATAAAACGATTATGATTTTGATATAAACTATTGATTTTAATATTTTCAAACATTTTTCGTTTTGATTTTTAATAGATTTTCAACGATTTTTATCGATATTTAAAACCGATTTCAAGCCCCAGTTTAAAGGAAAACAAAAATCTATTCTTAAAAAAAGGGAAAATGGAGCATCCGTGTTGTAAATAAGTAGCTACCATGTAAAATAACCTCCCCCTCGCATTTTAAAAACCATTGATTATATCTTATTAAATTAATAATTTAGTAGAAAATGTTAATTGATATTAAAAACTATAACGAAAATAAACTAATAGATTCGTATAAAACTACGCATACATTTCACTATTCAAATATTGAAATATAATATTTTGGATAATTTATTACCCAATATGAGAGAAAACACTCCAAAAGTGTTTGTGTATAAGGTTTATAACTTTCTTAAAATTGTATTATTTTTATTTATTTATTTTTTTAAATTTATGATACTTAACGTTTTTGCTTATGAAAAATCGTTTTCCGTCCGTGATGATAAAAGCACCTGCGGGTATTGCGTATCTGTTGAATATATTATTTTGCTTTTACAATAAAATGTTTCAGCTGAAAGTGTTATTTTATATACCTGCTTACGAATACCGTAGCCCATCTTCTATCTACGGGCGACATTCATAAACCAGTTAGCAGTCGTCGTGTAGAATACGATTTTTCTTAAATTGGGATGTGTATTTGTGATATTTTTACATTTACTTGAAAAAAAAAAAAAAAAAAAAAAAAAAAAAAAAAAACGAAAGTAGGTAAAGTATAAATAATTATATGCTAAAACTATCCATACCGTAGACAATAAAAATATATTTTATTTTCGCTTAAAAAACTATTTGACACGAACGCTTGAAATTGGTACCTAGTGTTGTTTTTTTTTCAGTAGTGTCAATAGAAAATATTATCATAATATTTCAACTGAATGTTTAAAATAAAAACAACAGTCGGTAAAGACTTTAACGCTAGTGCTTAAAGAACCCGACTCGTAATTTTTGTATCCGACAAATAAAAAGTATTATAAATTATAATATATGTTGAAAAAAAAAAACCATCACAATATTATTATTTCCTATTGGGTAAAAATATAAAATGATTATTAAAATTTGAATATATTTGCATAAAAACGACTAAAATTACGAATATAATATATAGTCGGTTTATATACGAACGGGCTAAAATCGTTTTTATATTGGAATTACAAATCATGTATTTGTCATAAAAACTCGTAATATTTTATAAATTCATAATATTTTCATTAAGTTAGATTTTACGAGTTGTAATGAATGTAATAGGTATATTTTTATTTTTTCGAGTTAAATGTGGTGTTTTATTATTATTATTAAGCCCAATGTACGCGAATAAATTATTTCCCATTAATTCATAAGTTTATATAAAATATGAAATGGTTTTTTTAGGTAGGTATACGCACGTTACAATAATATTATAAACAATTCAAAAATACCGGAAATAATATTGCGAAAACTCGACTGTGTATATTCGTTAATTTATAATAATTATGGGAAAAAAAAAAAAAAAATATTCGTGGCGTTTAGTGTAAAGATTGTTTTAAAATTTCACATACACACCGCAACGCAAATAAAAAGTTAAACGATACAATTATGTCACTTTTGTTTCTAACGTTTGTTGTCGTATAATAATACGTAATACTTTTATAGTTCGAACAGTACAATTATTCCTAAACCGATAAATTAGCGGTATAAAAACTCGATTAAAACGACCAGGAATTTAAAAATGAATGAATTTTCTTTTACATTTTCAAAAAAATAAAAAATGGGAATTTTTACTATTATAGTATGTAATACCATCGAAATTAAATTAGTGCTGATTAAAATACTATTTTCTATTTTTCTATCATTGTGTACAAATATTGCTATATAAACCAATGAAGCATTTTAAAGGGCAACGCTTAGAGTGACATTTTTAGAGCTAACAAACTATCAGATCACTTATCGTGTGGAACCATTATCGTTTTTTATAAAATAATATTGTGTACACGATTGAGCACGAGTTTATCATATGAATATTATAGAAATACCAATAAAATGCTCAACATTGTTGTGTTTTTTTTCCAACTGTTAACACCGATCATTTCCCTATAAATGTCTCCAATCTCACTGTAAATCTGAGTATTATGAAGGATATATTCATTGATGTATTTCTGAATAATATATGTAGATTCATTTTTTTTTTTTTTGTACAAGATTAATTTATAATTAATATTTAATATATTAAAATATTATTGTATGGGTATCTACGTGCGAGACGGATGACATTTTACGCGCTACCGCGCGCGAGCCTGACCGGAAGCAAAAAAATATGTGTCGTCTTTCAGGAAAATATTAATAAAAAATAATATTTCCGTTTTCACCGGCGGCAGCGGCGGATTTCCAAAATCGCAGTCGCCGATTATCCGTGAGACCGCGCGTATCGCACAAAGACGGCCTGCTGCCAATGTCTCTCCGCGCGGGAGATTGCAGCCGATAATAATCGATTATTGGCTTTAAGAAGAAATAAATAAGAAAAAAAAAAAAAAAAGGGAAAAAAATCGGAAATGCGCGACAAGCGCGGACAACAGAAACGCGAAGTAGGGTTTTTAATAATAAAATCAATTATAATAATTTTCACGGTCATATTTATTTTTTCTGGTGAAAATTATCATAATTTTTCAATTAACGATTATAGAGTTTGAGGTTTCTAAACATAAGTGGTATATCTCTGTATCCATATTGTGCCCGTCCGTCCGTATAATTATGGATTTTGTATAATTTTGTTGATTCGGTTGTTAGGATTGTACTATAGGTTTTTCTATTATCTACGCTTAGAAACCGGGAACTTGGCGCGCTCGTAGAGTGGGTTTTCCTAATTTATTTATTGATTATTTTTTTTTTTTTGTTTTTTTTTTCCATAAAGATCTGTGCAGGGAATCTGTTTAAGTGTAAACGTATATACGGGAGAGGGGCGGGTAGGTATTGTGTTGATATTTGCCACAAGGGGTAGGACTCGGAGTCTAAAAATACCAGAAATGTGCTTGCGTAACGCTCGAACAAACGTAATTATTATCCATCGCAGGAGTCAGAATCTCGGAACGAAACGGGAAGAAGTAATAAATAACAAAAAGAGTATCGACACTACATACAGATACATCGGTACATGTATATGTATTGTTTCTACTGAATATAGTTGACATAAGAATGTCGATATCAATTTGGTATTAGATACGAGGAGACGAGGATGTTAAACTGTAGGTAACTTTTTTAACACGTGTAAAAAATAAACAAGTTTCAAAGACAGGAATTATTTATTTATTTTTCAAAGACAGCAATTATTTTTATTGAGTATACATTTTTCTAAATTTTTAATTTAAACTACAGAACCGTCATTTACAATACTTTTAGTGATGGATAATAAAGGACGGTGTGTACTGAAATATGAAACGTACTCACGAGTTTCAAGCTTCTCGATGTGTCGATAAAATACGGCGTGGATACAAGTTGAATTGCGCGAAGTAGAGGTTGCGAGATCGTTACTTAATTCTAATCCAAGTTCGGTACGCATAAACTCGATGAATTCAGTTCCGTGTGATCCTCGTAAATCCAAATTTAAGTCTCCGCCAACGATCATGGTGGTAAATCGTGATTATTATACTATTTGAGCACCTCGAACATTCCTTTTAATTTAGGGCTGTATGCCATTAGATTTAAGACGAAAAATTCTTTAATTCTTTCAAATGGTGTATTCGGAGAAATGTAAACTGACACAAGTACAGTAACATGGTAACATTCTCGGTGTCGGACAAATTAACAGAATGACCCCCAGCCATAAGACATATACATGTCAAAAAAAAAAAAATCAAAGGACGCGGGAAATTACTCGGCGGAGGTTCAAAAAGCGGAAGGAAAAAGCGACGGATACGGAGAAAAAAAAGACGGATAGTTGGGTATCGGATGGTCTTTATAGAAGCCTGGAAACCAGAGAGAATAAGTATAGTGTCCGTTATAATAATGTTATTGATAGCCTCCCCAAAAAAAACAACGAAGATTTATAGTGATAAGAAGAGAGTCGTAGAAATTTACTCGGAATGTTTACGATGGAAAATCGGAGAAAAATCGGCTCCGGGTCCGGTTCAGCTGCCTGGAAATTGCTGCTATGGACAAAAAATTACGAAAATAAATACGATTCGAACGGAAATGTTCAAAATGCCGTACACTCGCGGCAGCGGTACCACCTCGTATATTAATCGTGTTTCTTGTCGCGGAACGACCGCCGTGCCGCGGCGAGGTATCCGCCCGTCGGTTTCCCGACCGACCGTTCCCCACCGCGGCAACACCGGCCCGGTTCCGAACGGTTCTGCGTGGGCACCGAAAACATCGCGCGGCGTGCGTCTTGGCCGTCGCGGTAAACGCGCGCCAGTCCGCCGACGATTACCGCGTCCGCCGCACGGTAACAGTTCCTCTCTTGCCGACCGCCGACCGCCGACCGTCCGACAACATGTGAACGCGCGAACGCGCCGCCGCCAGTGATTAGATACGAAGGTTTTTTTTTTTTTCTTTTTCCAACCCCACAAGTGCATCCATCCCGTTATTAAAAAATACGCACCGCGTACCGAGGATTTCCGTCAAACTCGCCGTCGCCAACATTTCCGACATCCTCGTCGTCCTCGTCCGTCGCCCGTAAGTATATACCGTAGATTGTATTATAATGGGGTTTTTTTTTTTTTTTTATCTTTTATCATCTATCCAGATGGAAATTTTGATATTTTTCCGAGGGCGAACTATAGGATACGAAATAACTATCTGTTTGCCGATTGTATAGACCAAATATAGAATACAAAAAAAAAAAAAAAAACTATAATTAATAAATATATTTTTATCAATCTGTAGGCAGCGCGTTGTATACATGGAAAAAATAATAAACATTCAGTTTGAAAATAGACTTAAATTAAAAAAAAAAAAAAAATGGACACTGCACTCTGATGTAGGTAAACACAAAACGCTATTATCGGGAAATTCTGTGTTGTCAGTAGGCATTTTTTTTTTCTTTTATCACGTTTTGATGCACGATTTAAGATAGTTTACAATGTTAGATAACAGTAATCGCAATTAAAAATAACTATACGTTTTAATCGTTGGTATACAATTACACATATCGTATTATTACGATAGAAAGCTAGAAAATATTATGTAACTAAAATAATTAGCTCGTAATTAACAGACATTTGTATTTATAGAATTATTTTAACCGTTTGCGAATTCATGTCATACAATGTTCTTGACAAAAGCAATACAGATTATAAAAAAAATAATCATCTTTTTTTTTTTTATCTAGATAAAATCCATCGATCACCTGTTGATCCATTAATCAATACGATGATAATCTTAGATAATTTTTAGATCTCAAGATAATTTAAATATGTGTTATCTTTATCTGTATCTACATGATTTTAGAGCGATTATCTGTATCTCAATACTGAATACTAATTATATAATACAATATTGGACAATATCGTTTATAGTCCCGACAAATCCGGATTTCATTTTTCCGTATCCCCGAATTCCGTATCCGGATTTACCTTTCACTAAAACATATTTCACGTAACGAATTATGACGGGCCGCAGGAGAAGACTAAGACACAACAAACTTTTTCGAACAACATTTTACCTATATGCTATACGAATTCTACGCCATGAGCTTTGGCGTATGCAATTAACGATTCACGTGGGAATAATCGAATAAAAATGATTTATTGGAATAAAATATTTTATAATTATTTCCGAAATACAAGCTGTCGACGGTTTATTTATTTGTTTATACCCTTATGTTAAATAGAGTGTTTTGAAATAATTTAAATAAAAAAAAAAAACTCAAAGTTAGTAATTTGAATCAAAAAAAAGCATATCGTCGCGTAAAAAGTTTTAATTTGAAATATTGAACGATTTTATATATTATATTTACCTATATTTTATTATTAAACTAATGGTTAAGAACCCCTCAGACTGTGGTACGCGTTTTAATATTTTTAAGACTTGCAGATAGAAAAAATATAGATGTACAGACGAGAAGTCCGAAAAGACCGAGCGAAAAATTGCTGGGGAAAATCTAATCGAAAGAATTACATTTCGAGAAGAGTTATAACATTTTTGGGAAATAATAATTTATAATTATGGCGTTCAAATGATAATTATTATACAACAGTTGTTAAACTGTTGAGTTTGACGATACTTTAAACGAGTACATTATATCCGTCCAATACGTCGGATATTGGGAACAATCCGCTATTATTTAGATTCTGAGCGTTGCGAAATTTGTCCGAGGGCAGTTTTTCTAAACTATTGTCAAACAAAAAAAATTACGACTATTGAAAAAAAAAAAAAAAATCAATACGGTGCGTAATGATTTCGTTTGGAAATATTTAATCTAACGGCGAAGTACTGGCCTCGGAAATATTAATTCTCCTTTTTATATTTGGGTGTCCGTGTTTAGACTGTAATTGAAAATTCAAACGTCATGATTTATGTTCTAAGTAACGTAATTTTGTATTTTGTTTTCCCGGCAGTTAAACTGTGACATTAAATGCAGGCGTGGCGTTCTAAGCACCCACTTACTTTATATTAAGTAGGTATTTAATTATGTAATTTAGTTTGAGACAGCGGTGTATGGTTAATTCGTTATCTGAGTTAATTTGGCCGAAATCCTTATAATTATTATGTGACGGTCGTATTCCTTAAATCTATAGAGATCCATAGAAAAATCGAGTACATTTTAGACGACATAAAATATATATATATATAATAATAAAATTCAATAAGAAAAATAAAAAAAAAAATGAATATTACTCTAAAACAAAAACCGGGGGGAGGCGGGAGATATTATTAAAATACTTATTTCTTCTCCCCGAGTATTTAACAAAATATCTATTTCTACAATAATTATTGTCGTTGTAAACAGTGTTTGGAAACTGTATTACCAACAATATTTGCTAACGATATTGTTTTACAACAAATTGATATACCCACTAGAAGTGATAGTTATCACTATTATCAGCTATTATAGTTATTATGCACTTAAAACTTATTTATTTTTTCTCGGTGCAGTTTATAAAAAAACGTTCAATAATCGAATAAAAATACTTATTGGCACAGCGTGATGGACAACAACGTCGTAGTTGGTATACCGGACCGTGACATTCTTGTAAATGAATAATTTACCGATAAAACACAGCCAGCGATAAAAATGTGAAAAACAACCCGTGCAGGATTTGTGGATCATTATTTTTTATTAATATTATTATTATTTTTCTTCGTCTGACGATTTTACGCCATCGTTTCACCGGCGAACGGGTATCCGCATCAGCGATTTATAGGTTAGGTTGTTATTGTAGGGATAACATCTCAAGTATATTATTAGAGAAAGCATCCTATCTGCAGTACGATACGACTAAAACAAAGATGATCGTCGAATACCCGATGATTAACCTACACAGCTCTAAAATATTTCATAAATGCTTTAAAAGAAAAATCCGCGTGGAAATTATTTGATTTTCAAAATATTTTTGAATCGAATTGTTCAAAGGAGAAAAAGTAAAAAAAATTAGATTAGAAAAAATGTTGACAATATTTTTCGGACAATAATAATAAGTTTACGTTTTGGAAAGAATGCAATGAAATATTTTCGATATGTACACTTCTTGAGAGAAAAAATAACTGGAGAACAAATTATGTAAAAAAAACCTCCGAGCCACGCGAGATTTGAATCGCATGACCTACCTACCTATATTTATTTTAGGAAACGTTTCGAAGATTTTTTTTGTGAATGTATAATATATTATCTATTAAGATTTTGTTTTTAGATTATGAGTGTAGCGATAGGCTATAATAGTTTTACTAAGACGCGTGTTTTTTCTCTGAACAATTTTTATGGTTACTAAAAACGCTCCGATTTTTTTCACGTAGTACATTAAAAGATGCAAAAATGTTAGCCAGTGGTAATTTACTCGAACAATAATTCGAAATTCCAACAATTCTCTCCCTAGGCGCTTTATTTTAGGTGTTTAGGTTTCTAAACATTAGTTTAGTTTATATACACGTTATGTCCGTGTGTATAGTTACGGATTTTGTTTAATTTTGTTGATTTGGTTGCTATGTTTTTAATACTATATATATTTTATACACGTTTATAAATCGGGAACTTAACACACTCGTAGAGCCCACTTGACTTGAATTTTATCGGAAACAAAAATGTCCCGGATTATTCGCATCAATATCTGGAAAGATGCGAATTTTTTGCCCAGTGATATACTATTTGAAATAAATTTCTATACCATCAACCGTTTTCTATAAAATTAAAAATACTGACATCAATCAATTTTCGATAGGCACATATCAGTTTTATTTTTGTCGATGCAAAAAAACGATCAATACTACTCCGTTCGGAATAGTTTTTTGACTGCAACGATTCGTCTATAATACAATTAATGTCTATAATTAAAAACAATTATCTAGATCAAGATAAATAATCAGCGACTTTTTATCTAGATAAAAAAATAGATCATTTTTTCCTTTACCTGTTAAATACTAAATATTAAAAGTAACACCGATGTTGTACATTTGCAAATGTCAGAAAAGGTTGTGTATTTGGTGTAACAATATATTATGGCAAATTGAATACGCCGCGCATTATTTTTAATAAATAAAAATCCTATTATAGACGATTTAGTCGATAATTCTAATTAAACAGAGTAATTCGTGTAGATAATTTATAGTAACATTATACTGAAGTCTTTTTAATAAATATAGTTAATATACGGAAAGAATATAAAAGTTAGGTTAGGTAATACCGCAGTGATTTAAAAAAATAATTATTCGTACCGGTTGTGTAGGAATTGAACTTATAAATACAGCGAGAGAATATTTAAAAACATTAAATTGTGTTTTAAAGTTCAACTGGCTTAGACGATGAAGTTATATCTCGGCTATCGGTTCGGATAATGTACTTTTCAGTTATCTGGATAAGATAATACAATAAATCTAGATACATCTAGATAAAACCCGCGTACCCGCGCGGTGCGGCCCGGAGGTATACGTCTCTAAACGAACATTACCGTATTCCATCGTTCGTGATTATGGCGCGCTCAAAAATAAAAGTAAAAACCGTATGGGATTTCGAGCGTCGAATGTATAAAAAGCGTTTCTAAACGTTTATTAATGCGCACGATCTCCGTAAAAATACGTAGTGGCAGTATTATTTTGTGCGCAGACGGACGTGTAATATTATCGTAAATCGTATAAAATACGGTGAATTTTATGTCCGTTTGCCCGTTCCGGCGGCGGACGTGATGCGCGCCTGTCTGTGACGCGTAATCCGCCGGCGAAGAGGTTTCAAAATCCGTCTGCGACTGTATTACAATATTATATGGGTACGCTCGCCCGTTATTATAATATGGCCCGTGTTCCTCTCGCCGCGAACATATTGTAATATAAATTCTTATACCGTTCGCGTACACTTATTGTTATACCGAGGTATACCTCGATATTACCGGACGCGACCGTAAAAAACCGTCGACGACCTATAAAATATATCGAAAACGGCCATAACGGGAAAATAATAACAATAATAATGATTTAACGACCGGTGTCGCGTCACACTTATATCTAGGTAAATATTGCAAAAGCTATCTGAATATTTGTCCTAGTCGATAATGCCATTTATCTGGACCAATTTATTCTGTATGGATGTACTTGTTTCCCGGTTTGGCATTTACGAGTTGGACATTTTAAGACGCCGAATTATATAATCGGACAAAATTCAAAATAGTCGGTTCGGTTAGGTTAGGTCCTTCGTTCAAAATACTGGCCATGAACCACGGGTACTGTTAGGGCACTGTTATACGTGAGGATACCTAAGGCAATTTTTATTACAAACGAAAAACGATTTCAAGTAGAGAAGAAGAAGAAGAAGGATAAGGAGAAAAAGTCTATAGCACAAATAAGTGATGGTTCTCTTTCAATATTAATAATTAGTTTGTAAACAAAATAAATTATACTTGTTCAATTATACAATTCGAACTTTATCATACATTTGAACTAAAATAATCTTATAAAATAAACAACGGCGGAACATACAATAGTAAAACTAATAAATTGTTTTATTTAAATAGATTCAAATTTATAACAGATATTTTACTTAATAACATTTTGATTGCATTTTATATAATATGTTTAACATCTTAAAATATTTCAAAATGCAATCTTTTGGTTAGAAAAATTATCTTTATCTATTATCTAGATAATTATAATTAAGTTGTTCACCTTTCTTCTTTATCTATATACATTTTTATAATTTAGTCTAAATCTATGAAATAACGAGCTTTTAGCTATAAAATAATAGAATAGCGTTTCTGTGTAGATTTAATAAGGGACGAAATGTTATATTTATCAACATCCAAAACGTATCGTTAAAAAAAAAAAAAAAAATCAGTTTTGTTAATAAATTCTATACATGGTAATTTTGTGAGCAGGTGTAGCAAGTTCGTTCGAACAAAATCAAATAAGTATGCGGGAATTCTTCGGATTATGATTTTTTTTATTTTTCTATCTGATTCTGACTGTATCGGGGAACCCATTAAAAATGTTTTACTTAGATTTGTGTTTTTTTTTATATTTTTATTATTATTATTACGATAATTTATCTTTGCTTTCGGTACACAACTAAATTATATCCTTATATCCTATACTTTCTAAACTGTCCACCCACAACGATAGGCTTACCCGTGATGCGAATTATAACCGGCTTTTTAAATGTTGATTGGGGTTAAACGAAGCGAAATTTCGTTTGGACTTTTTGACTGAAATAAAAAAAAAAAAAATATGTAATTTAGGATTTCAATATTATATTGTCATTGTCTCGTGGTTTGAACAGAAAGTGATAATAATAAATAGATAAAAATTACGAAAAAAAATATAAAAGGATGTCACACCTATAATAATAATAATAATAATGAAAATTAATAACGTATTACGCCTACAACAATAAATTGCAGCGGCGATGAAAATATAATATAACGTCAAAAAACATTGTGTTGATGTTTAGAACGTGATCCTTTTGTCGGCTAATGATAACAGCAGCATCTCTTGTATCGCAGTAGGTATACAGTTAATTCGATATTGTAAATTAATTTTTTTTCCATTTGCAGTGCCAGGTTTTTTTTCTTCTTCTAGAAACGGCTCTACTTTCTGTATAAGATTAAACCGTGTGTCTGTCCCGAAATGTACACGATTTTTTTTTTTTTTTTGCTCACAAATTTACACTATTATATTATTCGTCGGTATTACTGAACAATATGAACAGCGTGATTTTTCTATAACAAGTCGGAGGATTTTAAATGAATTCAATTATTGTTTTGTTTCATTCAATGATATTATATGGAATCGTTTAATTTTTATTTTCACATTTGTACCCCCACACCACATACCTTAAACCGCTCGACTTTTTCAACACTGGTTTGATAAAATAATATTCGTCTACGTATTTCGATGTGCATAACATTACAGTGTATCGAATATAACGTTAGGCACTTATACGTAAGTTATTATTATAACTGTTTAAAATGGAGTAATGGTATGTTTAATATTAATCTCTTACGTATCGAAATTGTTAAATATAAATGAAAAAAATCAATAGTTACGATATGTGTTTACGGTGTATATTTTTCTAAAAAAACGATTCAATAACGACCGAAAACCTAACCAAAATTGATTTTACACAAATTCTACGTACTTTTATATGATGGATCACGATAAAAAAATATCAAAAAAAAAAAAATAAAAATCACCCAGTATAATAAAAGAAACTATTCATAATATACAACGTAATCCGTTTACAATTATTATTGTATTATAATATCTAGACCACCTAGATACCGAGCGTACAATATTCATAAGACTTTCAACGGCACTTGACGATAAGTGTCTTTTAATTTATCCGGTGGAAATGAAAAAAAAAAAAAAATCACATAATTATTACGTCAAACATTATTATATACATTATACTTATATATTTTCCGAACGATCAAATTATGAGATAACGAACTGCCGTCAAGAATAATACGTATAATATAATACCTACTCGCAAAGAAAATTATAATCAACATTTCACCGTTTTTTTATTTTATTTTTTAAATCTATTTTGTTGGTTCTCACGGATAAAAAAAAAAAAAAAAAAAACAACATCTGAATCTCAAGTGTTCGACGACTGCTGGATATTATAAGTTCGCGAAAAGCGCAGTCTAATAAAACAATTATTATGGGCACGTTTATTTGAAAACGATGACGCACGACAGTGAAATTGTATCGGTCCGCTGTTATTTTTCTCTCTCCGTTTTTTCGTCTTAATCGAATTACAAAATGTAACGAAGAATTTTGTATTCTACACGAATGGTTAGTTAGTAAAGGTACGGCGTTACGTGATATTGACCGTGCACACGCAGAAATCTGACGTTTTAAACTTCTAGTACTGAAGTTTTTAATAGAAAATGTAACAGTTGTTTCACTTCTAAACTATTTTAACTTAATAAATATCGAGAAATGATTTTTTGTTTTTATTTCTAATCGGAAACCCGGTATTGGCACAACGATAAAACGTAACGGCACTCGAAATATATATTCCTATGTATTAGTTTTGTGACAGAAAACTAATAAATTAATAAAACGGAATAAATATTAATGAATCGCAAACCGAATCACCGACTCGTTATCGCGGTATCCTCGTACCCGTCACTTTTTAGACCATTAACAACGAGCAAATAATATATTCAATCGCTAAGAAGTGATAAAGAACGCTCGAAAGTGTGTCGCTATATTACAATGTATCTATTGTTATTATTGAGCTAGCAGCCGTCAATACCAGAGTTTAAAGATTCAAATCTACGGTATCAATATATTCAGAGGACCGGTAGAGACGGTTTTGTGAGTTTTGAATATTATTATTGGAAGCTTTTGAAAAAGACAAGACGACAAAATATTCGTATGTGTAATGTTATATTAAGACGATTCAAACAAAATAAAGTAAGTTAAAAATATAAATTTATGTATAGGTTTTATTATTCGGGTTTATTCTTGGACCAGTGTTTAGAAATATGTATCTAGATATGGATAAAATACAATTGCCTCGGATTCATCTAGGCGTAGATACGGATAACAAATATGTAAATTATCTTAGACAATATTATACAAGCGGAATATATCTATATAAAAAGTTAAATACATATATTTTAAAGTGTCTATTATACGAGTTTGTTAGGAGATCAAAATCTAAACGGTTAAAATAATTTAGTAACTGCAAAATGCGGTAAATCGCTAGCGTCACTAATAGTAAAATGTATACAATTATTTAATATTATTCACTGCGTGTCAACTATCTTTCAAAAGTCTTTTTGGGTATATTTAATCTAGAATCTCAACAGTCTAGGAGAATTATTTTTAATCTTAGACAACCCAACCCGCAGATAAATATCAAAATTGTCATTTAAATAAGACGAAATACAAAAATATATATTATCTAGATATACGAGTACACTGTTTAGGACCGTTTACGACCGTCGCTCCCAATTCTTCCAATTCTCTAGCTACTCGTTCTTATCAATCGCCGAAATCATCAGATTTTCTCTACACCTCCTGCACCATTCAACGTCATTTTCACTACGTCTACGCACCCCTCATTCTTAACCTACGCAAATACATTTTTCCTATTGAGCACTGTCCGTAGTGGCGGGTTTCGGTGTCTCCGTATACTACGTAAGACATTTTCAAAACATAAAATCAACAATCAACCATTGCTTAATTTTGGTAAACGTAAATTCGATTGGCAAACAAATACACGATAAACCATAAGTTTATAAATAGTTTATTATATATTAACAATCTGTCGTATAGATCGACAATACACAAAATGCTATTTCAACTCAGACGGCGCAATTTATAATGTTCGATTTACTTCAGTTTACATTTAAAAGCGTAAATAACTCGGATGATCGAATTTGACGGGCGATTTGGTATGCAGATTTGATAGATCGGAACAAAAAGAAATCGCGTTAACGTTACAATGAGCCGGATGAGCTTAGTTTACAGTTGCGTTCAATTTAAAAGTGACAATTGACTTATTATTAAAATGATTCGTGCAAAACAATAACAATAAAAAAATACAATTTTAAACGAAAAATGAATAGTATATATTTATATAAAGTTATTCTCATTGTTATATCCGTGCATTTTTAACATTTCACTGAAGTCTTAAAAGCATTTCCGATCATACAAAATTGCATTTATTTACTAAATATCAAATGTGGAGTAAAATATAAAGTGAGTGTTATATAGAGGACGCCAAACGCACATCTACAGTCTCGGTCTAATTAACGGACAACACAGTAAAATTACTTTATTTGTGGCTATATTTGATGATATATAGTCGAATCCATTGTTTTACCCATAGTAGAAAAAAAAAAAAAACTACCCAACTGTGCATCTTTTGCATTTACAGAATTATTTTAACCGTTTACAATTTTATCTCACCGTTACACGACTTTCAACAATAAATAAATATTTTTTCGTTTTACATAAATTTCATTATATCTTATCTGAGATATTTTAAATACATTTTGTTATCTTTATCTGTATACAGATTTTGGGGCAATTATGTATGTCTAGACACAGAGTGTTTTTTTTTTTTTTTTTTTTGCGTACAGCTCATCGCTGGTACGGTTCTCGAAAATATTATCCACTTCGAATATTTTGTTATTTGCGTTTAAACTCTAATATCAACCTAAACGCCAAAATTTATGTTCTGTACGTAACGCAATTTTACTATGTTGCGCCGTTAGTCAGACCGTGACGGTACAAGTGCGCGTGTGGCGCCCTATTAAGTAAAATAGCCGGTAGCGTCACCACAGACGATCTCGGATTATCTCGTATTTTTATATATATATATATTTTTTTTTACTTTCACTTGAGATACAAAAATCTATTAAAAATCTAAAAAAATATCTCCTTTACCTCTTTATCCACTTATTAGGGCATTATACTGTCGTTGTGATTTTATACACTTTAATCCACTGTGAACAGTTAACGACAATAACATTATACCGGCTAACAAAAACGTCACCGTCAATCGTTAACGCGGAATATATTGTATGGAAATGTTGTTGTTATGGAAGTAAAATAATAATAATTGGACGATTACGAAAAAAAAAAAAAAAAAAAAAATTACAATACGGCACAGCTAGCGTGTTTCTCTCAGTCCCATTGCCGTATAATAACAATAATCATAATAATACATAATATTATAATTCCATTAGAAAATGTAAATAAATTATAAATAATCGAACGGGTGTTCGTTATTATTATTATCATCGCCAACATTGCAGATCGCTTTTGTTGTTCACGATTTCTAGTTACACCCGTACGTTCAACGGTGTGTTATTTGCAATTATCGTAAGTAATTCGGACGATATTGTTGTAGCCCAGAAGAAATCGCATCCCGTCGTAGGTATTGAAATTAATCGTATAGATTCGTATTCGTTATTGCCATAATAATAATAATAATATTAATAATATATTGGTTTCGGTGATCAATAATATTATTTTGGTAGACTTTTAACCGGGGACTGGAACCTAAATTATTTTAACGGTTCTGGTTCTGGTTAGGTTTTTTCAAAAAAAAAAAAAAAAACTACCATCAAAATAACAAAATACATATTTGATGACAATAATAAACTCTATTATTATTATTATTCACTCTATATTATGTTCAGCTTCAAGAAAGTGGGACAGTCATTTAGTCAAGTAAACTTCATGACGAATTCAAACATGTTTTTAGAAGTTTTATCCGATTACTAGGAAAGTTAGTACAATTATTATTAAGGCATAATAAAGGACAAACAACTAAATATTATTATTCTCGTTGGAAAAAAACCCATAATCTTTGTTCGACCCAACTGTTTGTACTACTTATAGATAAAAATCGCTGACGGTCGCACAATACGATTATTTCGAGTTAAAATTACCATAGATATATAAATTATATAAATAAATAATATATATATATATATATATATATATGTTCCATATTTCTATGAAAAATAAAATCAAAATTTAAATAAAATGTAGTTATTTTTTAGAACCGAATATAACCTATAAGAACTGAAAATATTTGTATTTTATTTAAAAGGTTCCGATTCCAATTCCGGTTTGTTGAATTGAGAAATAATGGTTCCGGTTCTCAAATTATCTTCGGGAACCAGTTCATTTAGTTCCGGTTCCTATCCCTGTTTTTAACACGATTATTCGATATTGTATCCAGGCACCTCTTTCCTATTGGACACTTTGGGCCCGTGGCCAGGGCCCCGAGAACGATGGGTCCCCCTAGTTCCTACCAGATCATCAACCAAAAACCGATAATTTAATTTATTTCGAGAAAAATCAAATGAAAATGACTGATTACAAACGTACTTGCTCATGCTTATATTTTATAATTGCTACAAAACCTTTCCTCCCATAATTGATACGTTGAGCGTGCATCTGAAACATCGATTGAGTTCGTACAAGGACATTAATCAGCGGTTTGGTTTGTTTTTTCGCTTGAATACTCTGAATTCTGCAGCGTTGGGACAAAGTTATAAAGAATTTGCTGACATCTATTATGAAGACGTTAATGATACAGGGTTGGAAAAAGAAAGTCTGCATTTAACAGAATACTGAAACATGTCCATAGTGAAAATGAAGAAACTGATAGCACATTACGAATAAATCACCTTTTGAAATACACATTTCCAAATGTAGAGATAGCATTGAGAATATTTTTAAGCATGCTGATAACTAACTGCAGTGGAGAACGCTCCTTTTCCGAATTGAAAATAATTTAAAATTAATTATGAAATACAATAATACAAAAAAGATCGAACAGCTTGTCGTTGATGTCCATAAAATGTGATATGTTCAAAGACATGGACTTTAATGAAGTGATTAACGATTTTGCCTAACTTAAATGTAGAACGGCACCCCTTCAATCAAAATAGATTTTTAAACACTAGGTAACTTGTGTATGCTAAAATAGCTACTTTTCCGGATTGTTTTATAATTATCGATTCATTTAGTGTGAAATAAAAATAAATAAAAACAATAGCTAGAATTTTGCTTATCTACCACCAATCCTGTTTGCCTGTTTTAATAAAATAGTACTCTGTCCATGTCGTAAGGGCCCCATTATACCACTGCCCAGGGCCTCCAAACGGTTAAAGACGGCTCTAATTGTACCCGCAGATAAATACACATTTAAATTTTAACGATCGTTAGATTTTCTAAATAAATCAGCAATAGCGATACAACAACAACAACAAAAAAAAAAAACAAAAATAAATAAATAAAATACAAAAATTACAGGTCCGTGAAAATAATAATGTAAAAGTCTATTTCAATTTTTATTTTAAAGTTAAAAATATGTGCAATAAAGCGTACGCCTTTTAAGGGGCCTCTACACGTACCTCTATAATTTGTTTTCGCTGTTCTCTTTGTTTTGCGTAACATGGCGAAACACGGGCATTTCGCACTTCAAGAGTTTCGACCAGTGGCGTAACTAGGGAAGGCAGGTTTGGGTTTATATTCCCCATCGGCTTGAAAATACAACATTTATTAGTGTTTATTTTGTAATTTAATTTTGAAATCTATGTATTTCAGCCGAGTTATAAGGAAAATATTGATTTGTCAAACAAAACTTTCGGATTTTCGGATTCGGTTTTAAAATTCACACTGTCAGGTGAAAAGCATAGAACAATATTCTACGATTTATTGATATTTATTTGCCAAATATCCGGATATTACAACATCACTTCCCGTGGAAAATTCCCGAGAACGCCACTGGTTACGACTCTCTCTCCGTTTGAATTTAGGGCAAAGGGGCCTATTATAGATTTTATAGAGTAGAGTATTTATTATGGCAATATATATATATATATATTTTTTTAATACTTGAATTTTTTTATAAATTATTGTTAGTGTGATTGTTAACAATTATGTAAAATTAAGTTGAATTAAAACACGCGTTTTCACGATAAAAAATTTAAATATTCGGTAAGTCGTCCGGTAAAATATTGAAGATTATTATATAATCTGTGTGTAGAAAATAAATTTCATTGTTTTTGTTTCTTTCGGCGGTGGTTTTAAGTGGTTTTTAATTTACGGGTTTTTCAGTGCTCAGAACTCACAGCCCAACAATATTATATATTACAGTAGGTAATTCGTTTAAATTCGAAACTTCTGCAGGTAGACTTATTGCATTTTCGAGTGGATTTATTTTCTCCGGTGTCCAATGTTCCTATAATACAATTCGAGTACGAGATTCGACGTTATAGATTTTTATTTGTCGAATTTCCAGCGTCATCATTTTTATTACGAGGTCCACGAGTTATGCGAACAATATGTCCGATGTCTTAAACTATTGTATAACTGCTATTTTTTTTTCTCGTTGAATATTTCCGACGGATATATTGTTTTTTTTTTTTATTTATTTTATATAAAATAAACAGTTTTTTTATATTTTTTTATTGATATGTGTTAACACTCACCAGTGCGAATTTCTTTTATTGAATATTTACGTAAGTGTATGTAACATTATGTTTTAGATTTTCAAAACGTCATTTTAATAATATCGTTGTAAACTTAAAATCTATTTTTTTTTTATTTTGTTTTCTATTATAAGTAGTTTATCTATCTGTTTTTAAATAATAATAAAAAAAAAACAACAAAATCGTATTACGGAAAGGTTTTCTGGTGTTTTATTTATATATATATACAGGTTATCTTGTATTTACGTATAAAACAAAATCATATTATGGCAATATTTTCAAATGTTCTTTTCGTTTCGACGTCTTAAATTCAATTTCGATAACGTTCAAATATTGTTCGGCGTGGTTTTAATACTGACAGTCGTTATTTTCAAAAAAAAAAAAAAAAATCTATATATTATATTATATGAAAATGCACACAAACATGACGTGGTTTACGTGGTTTGTTGGTAACGTATAAAAACGTTTTAGCGGATCGCCAGAATTTGAAATTTCTCCTTACGGACCGGACAATATGACAAAAAGTTTTTGCGAGTATAATGTTTTTTAACCGTCAAACAGAATACTACATTCAATACAATGTGTTCGAACAAATTTGTCATCAAACACTACATATTATAATATGCGATACTGTACAATATGATTGCGCGCAGTTTTTTTTACGATGTTATATCAAAAACGATTCTATACCGATAGTTAAGCTTCAGAATACCAAACGAATAATATATATATAATACATTTTTTCGCGTATCATGGTACAATAAAATTTGCATTGAAATTATCGCAGCGACACGCCGCAAAGACATCTCGTTTTTCCGAGATTGTGGTATATCATGCTCTCCCGGAATTGTACATAATTTATAAAAAAAAAAAAAAGTGATTACGGACACGCAGATTGATATGGTGATTTTTATTCAGAATATTTGTTACATCTGTGGCAATGCGAGCAAATATATATATATATATATATATATATATATAATCCCAATTTATAAAGCTACGGTTCAAAGGATCCACCTGTGCCTCCCTACCCGCCTTCCCCTGGCTAACCACCACTGGCTCGCATCTCACGATAAGTTTTCGGGAAACAAGTAAAACTGCTGAGAATACGCGAATATCGCGTATATTTTTTTTTTTTTTATAAAGTTGTACGAATAACATTGGCGTAGAATAATCTACGACTCTTGTTCCCGATATCGACGTATCGGTTTACACAGAGTTTTATATATATCTTGTTTTGGTTTCTTTTACAATATCGATCACAGCAGTGGAGGGGGGAAACGATACATCTAACGTGTTGATAATTTGTTTTATTCGTGTACAATAGAATATATTTTGTCATTGTTTCGTCGTTCATTTTATTATTATTATTATTTTTTTTTTTTTTTCAATAGCTTTTACAAATCTATAGCTAGAAATCTCGTTAAAATAAAATATATTAAGTGAAGAAAAAAAAAAAAAAAAAACTGATACAATATTTAGGTTAAACATTTGTTATGCTTTAGTCGTTAATTTAAAAATAATAAAAACATAATATTTGCGTTCGGTAACATCACGAACAAATGATTTTTATTTACTGTGAAAGAAGACTATGAAAGAAAAAAAAAGGAAAATAAAACGCGGTAAATTCTCGTATACATTTCGTAAAAACACATATATATATCGGAATGAATTTACTGAAAAATCGTAAATACCGATTATTTTTGTGCGCGTGCCTAACCCACATCCGAATGGCGAAATAAAAAAATGTTTCAGATAGGTTATATCTAGTAGGTATTATAATAAAATATTTTGTGTGTTGTAGCCAGTTTATCGCTCTAGTATAAAATTAATTCTGTTTCCCGTCTCGGTTTTAACATACGTACGTATAATATAACGCGACGACGACAATAATAATAATAATAATATAACCGCGTACAGCCCAACCGTGAAATTACGTTTCACGAGAGGCGTTTTAGTGTGATAAATCCTTTGGTATTAAGCATATTATAGTATGGTATACGCTGCAATCTATTTTATTATCCCATAAATTATCGCCAAAACAAAACGTAAATAATAAATTAAAATCAGACCGTTTTACAAATATTTGAATCCGCGGACGGTGTACAATATAATATTTCGCATAAATGCAGGACGAAATTATATAAATCGTTTTTGTCGCACGGCCGATGGTCGTGGCAGCGGTCTTAACGAATTGTACCAGGGCGGGCTGACAAGCAATGCATCTTTGCGTATTACTTAAAAAAAATTAATGAACAGAAATTAATGAAATAAAAACACGCGTATAGACACGAAATTGAATTATCTTTATTTACGTATTATTATTGTCCAACATAACTTCCTTCTAAGTAAATGCAATGCTGCCAACGCTTAACGCGTTTTGAAATGCCGTCCGAATAAAACTGTTCATCTTGAGCAGCTCGACTTCGCCATAATTTTCTCATCATAATCGAACTTTGTACCTTTAAGATGTCCTTTGAGTTTGCGAAACAGAACAAAAAACACACGGTACTAACAGGTTGGATGCGGAATGACTGGAAATCCCAACGATTCAATTACTTTCATTGTGGCACAATGAGGCCTCGCCTTGCCGAAGCACAACTTGATTGACATTTGGCCGGACACGTTTTATTCTTTTTTCAATTATTCCTAACACTGATGTAATAAAAATGATAATTATCTTTTTGCTTAATTCTCCGATTTGTTTGAAACCAAATCATCGAATTTTCGTTTATGAACCTCGTCTGTCACCGTTACTGGCCGTCCACATCGATCCCGACCGGAAATAATGGCTTCACTACTTTTAATCCGTAATACCCAATGGTGACCAGAATTGATATCTAGAGTTTCGTTCCCATAGTCTATGGATATCGACAGGTTTAACATTATCTGCGACGAGAAATTCAATTGCAGCCCGCTGATGAGGTCATTATTAAAAATTACGTACGAACGAAAATAATAACATTATAAAAATAATAACATTAGCTATTAAATATTCCTCACAAACGGAAATTTGAAAAGTTTAAATTACTTATCAGCCCATGTTACTACCCTTCAAACTTTCAAAGCGATATTAGAGTTTGCGTTCGGATTGGAGATTAAATAAGACAACCGCGATGCAAATATCGTTATTTCGAAGTGTGACGTAAATATATATTTATTTTAAATTTACACTGACAAGCCGTGTATAGGTAGAAAAGTTAAAAAATAATAATTATTATTATTTTTATTTTTTTTTTTTTAACAAACTTTTATTAGTACAAAAAACGTGGGTTGCTAGCGTTTTGCAAATTACACTTACATCTATCATATTGTTACAGACATATAATATTAAACACCGATCGATATTCCGTTCGCGCAAATGAGAATACGAACTTAACGGAAATACGACAAGTAATCGAATACTACGATTGGAATACTTACGACCCGAGTTTTTTTTTTCTTTTCATTTCGGCAAACGCAATATTACTTTCCGAACACAGAATTCTGCGTTTAAAGCAAATTTAAAATGGTAATCCGGAGGAAAACGCCCAGTGGAAGGCCGAAAAGAACGGCTGACCATCGGAAAACAGCATGATATCTTAATACGCTGGATGTGTCAGAACACGAGAAAAAGGATCCAGGTCCTGGACCTAATAATCCAATAATATCAATTAGAGGACAGTGACAGTGGCCGCTAAAACTCTTACATAGTTGTAAGGCGTTAATATGATAATGTCGATTTTTAAAATTTTGTATTTTTCATTATTAAGTATTGTATTTGTCTAGTTAAAACCTTCAAAACATCCACAACAGTGACCAACCCGTGGTAATGGATATTAAATAATAATAAAAAAAAATTAATTTAAACGTATTATAAATGTCGTCGGATTTACACGTGCCCTACGATGAGTTAAAGCGCAATGGTTTTCAAATAAAAAGTTTTACCTTAACATACGAACAAATATACGACAATATACGATACGCAAATGTCAATTTCTTGTTTTAATTCTCAATTGTTTTGTTCGGCAGACTCGTTCCAAGAGAATATTTTATCAAAACGATATTTCGACACAAGGTGTTCAGGCGTCGAAAAACTTACTCTCTCTTAAACCGCCGCAATAGTATTATAGACATACGTTTACGTGTAATAATTATAATAGACGGGAAATATTTCGTAATTATAATATGATATTCGAAGATGGCTAACGATCAATCTTTACAATTATGTAAACAGAAACCCGAAAACACAGTCAAATTTTAAATATAAATGATCACGGGTATGCGATTATAGATTTAATATAATCCTAACGGACTGCAATAATTATAATCGCTGAAAATATAATGAAAAACAACGGTCTCACGTTTGATGAGAACTAACGATTCACTACCTATAGTAATAATAATTAATTGTTCTATCGGGTTTTCACTTTCTCCTTCCGTTTTTTTTAGGAGCCCCGTATCTCGTATCCATATACAGTTATCATTATACACTGGACACCTATACCTACCGGTATGTAAAAAATGTGCATTGCGGACGTATATCTGTAGATTGTTTCAAAACAAATATATATAACAAAAAAAAAAAAAAAACTTTCTCTGCGTGAAGACTGCACGGCCGGTTAAAAAAAAAAAAAAAAAAAAAAAATAATGTTTTTATTTTCCGTTTACACTCGTTCTTATTATATTTACATAGACATCGTAGACGCGTTCAATTGTACCTAAAATATTTTACATAATTTGGCATAATAATAATGGACAACTCATTCGTAAGACAATACTCTGCCGCGCTACGACAAATGTGATAAAATAAGACTAGGAAGTTGTTGCATTTTTTTTTTTTCGCGGGTTTTTCGATTCATTGCTTAATTCATTTCAACTACAACTACTACTAACACTACAAGAAAAATATCAAAAGTTAATAGATAAATATTTTTGCGTATTTCGTGATTTTATAATTTTGCAAGAGCATTTTTTTGAATTTTACCATTTTTTTAGACCGTGATTCATGACAATACAATTTCAAGATTCGTTGGTAAAAAATAGATATATTATTTTGAGAGTTTTCACTAGTTGTTCTTGTATCGGGTTTAAATAAATCAAAATTTACCGGTACCTAAATGTATTTATTTTATCATTTTTGTATTCACGTGTATAACTACAAAGTTTAAGTACATCAAATCCACCAAATTTCGCGTAAAAAAATAAAACAAGTGCTTAATTGTTTAAGTATTTGTACTTTTTAATGCGCATAAATGCATGTACATTTAGTACGTTTTATGTGCGTTAAGTTGATAGAGAGAGCCCTAGTGATAAAATAAAAAAAAAAAAAAACCCAAAAATTACACGCTAACGTTTGTCGTTTTTTTTTTCTTTTCAGATCGAGCGAAATCCGAGAATGGGCCCGAACGCTGTATCACTATTAGCCATAACCGTCGTCGTCGTAGCCATCACATCACCTATTGTCACAATCAATGGTACGTAAAATAATATCGTATTTTTTTTTTTTTTTTTATAGAATTTAACATAGACTAGCGTGATTAAGTACGTTATGAATACAAACTTGTATTGCCGTACTCCGTATGGCGTACAGGAACCAATAGCCCACCGCTTTGTTAATACGCGTCCAGTTGTTACATTTTTTTTTTTTTTTTTTATCTCCCCGCTACAATGTTCTCAATAATGACACTTCAGCAAAACGAATCCGAGATAAATTAAATATTTGTCGTCTATATGGATGGTCTAGAGTCTAGAAACATCGTACACATTTTCAGTACGTAATAATTTTAACGTTGGGTATTTCTTTTCGGACACATATTTTAACCAAAATTCATCGTAATTACTTTCAGTTTTTGCATAATTTTCACCTTTTTAAAATTCAAAATATTGGTTGCCGATTTATACGTCATACGTAAATTATCAATTTCTGATTTACGAAGTTCACTACTCACGGGAAATTTTTCGGCAAATGATTTATGTGAAGTCTCATAATGACGTAAAAGATTGAAAACTTTCATCACAGCTACTGTCTGGTGGCAAATTAAACAAACTGGCAAGGCCCCTGCCCGTTCCGGTAAAATAAAAGAATACGTCCACTCAGGCAAAAATTGTCTATTTTCAATTTCAACTTTTCTACTCTTTTTATCCATATTCAAATAAAAATAGTAGAACTTAGAAATCATTTAACCGTATTATAAATCGAAAAAATAAATCAATGCAATTAACACGAAAAAATTTACAATGTAATACAACGGCGGCAATCGACGGACTGACTAGGTAGACGTAAAATCAACTAGCAGTCACCCAATGACCCAATAAAAGTTTCGATAAGATATGCTTTGCGACCAATTTATCGACAGTTGTCGGTAAAATCAATAAAATTTAACAAAAATAATAATTTACAACAATAACACACAGAATGTTGTCGTAATATGTGTTTTTATTTTTTGTCTGCGGGCCGGATAAAATTTGTTCGCGGGCCGCCATTAGGTGACCCATGGTCTAGACGATTTCGGAGCAATTATCTTTTTTTATTTCGATATGTAGATGAATTATACTCATCAGTGTCTGAACACTGCATATTGGGCTCACGGTCAATCGTTCGCTTGTCGGACTCAAACGGGCTGGTCCCGATTTACACGTTAACACACATTAAACAACAAAAAAAAAAAAAATAAAAAAAAAAAAATAAAAAAAAAAACGTCTATTGGACTCGTTACACCGGTTTACGGGGTTAATTTGTTCATGCGGTACATAAAAAGATGCTGATTTTCCGCCCGATGGTACATTACTTGATAATTATTTCGAAATTACCGACACGTTTGTTTATTACATATATTTGTTTTTTTTTTTTTTTTTGTTCTCTAAAAACACTTTTTTTTGACGACTTTTTCGCGTTTTTTCACGCCAGTACTTTAAAACATTCGTATACCGTTTGAACTTTTCGCCTTATCGACTCATTCAGTCAATAGACACAATTGCACTAGTGCCCCCGCATCCTACTTCATTTTACAAACGATTACAGTATTATTATCATAAGATATCGTAACACTAGGCGATTCGGTATGATTTGACGAAAATTACAATCGTTTTTTTTTTTTTTTTTTTTTGTTTACGTTCAATATTTATATACGTTTTAAAATTAAAAATATTTATAAATTGTAAACTTGATTGTTATAAAATGGTTTGGTGGTTAAACATTTTTTTTTTTAGATATGAATTTATATATGTTCGTTTATTTTCTACGATTTTGTTTTATCGAAGTTACTGAAAATGAAAATATTGATTTCGTCTGCAGTTAATCACCTGCAGTAAAAGCTAACATCAATTAATTTTATTCCGTAACAGTTTTTGGATAGTCCATGGCTATTATATAAGTGGTTATAAAATCGTAAGTCTGTTGCTTTCATGTACAACTGTTTTTTTTTTTTTTAATTATATTGAGATTAAAAAAATTAAAAAATACTAAATTATTGTGAAGAATAAAAAAAAAAATTAAATCGTAAAAATAATAAAGCAACATATTTTTAATCGTCCAATCGTTCCATAAATCTATTCTACGTTCAATAATACCATAGTAGTATAACATTTGAATAATAATAATGAAATCGTGAAATTATCCAAATTTTAAACCAAACTGAGCGAAACGTAAAATGAACAAAAAAAATTATTCGAAAACTTCAAATTTAATTCGACCATAAAAATATTTGTTACGGCGGCGTTAGAGGTTTATCATCGAAACCGAGCGTGGGAGTTTGTGATTTATTTTTTTTATAGTTTTATGTTACAACGATGTCTTTGTTTTTTAGCAATAAATAATATGCAAAATGATATCCACGCAATGACTTTATACAAATATATATACAAAAAAGTAATAAAACACAGCAATAGTTCTGCAATTTTTTTAAATGAACCATTTTACGGATTTCGTTCGAAAGAATCGAGAAAATTTTTAGAATATCGATATTATATTTTAATCATTTAGAGCCCAACAACCCGCGGTCCCCGGGGTACTGGCTGCAATCACATTCGCGCTGATCGTCGGTCATTTTATCCATTTTATATTTTTAAACGTTGATTTTTGTTTTCGTACTTATTGCTGTCGTTATACGAAACCCTTGAACCAGAAATCATTGTATGAACAGTTTTTATTGAAATATTTTGAAATACAAATACGCCCGCACGATAAATAATAGGTATTGAAAAATTCCAGTTGTTTACACGTGTTGAAACGGTTGTTGTTGTTTTTTTTTTTTTTTTTTGTATTTAAATAATATTATTACTATTATTATATTCGTACACATCGAGTTAGCTATGCAATTCAATAATTTGAAATGCGGGAAAGACAAATTTATAGTATGTAGCGTTATTATTATAATATACATTTACGATATTGTATATCAATACAGGGTCACTGTAATTTTATGTTACAAAATATATGGAATTTCATAAAAAAAAAAAAAAAAAAATGTATATATTTTTTTTTTTATCTAGTTTAATCCTTGTTGTATTATGCACGAAATATATTAATTTATAATCGTATACCCAACCGACATACCGACGGCTGCGGTAATTCACCATAACTATAAAACTCACTTATGGGTTAATACATTATATTTGAAAAACTCGTATAATTGTACACGAGAACATTGTATTTCCGAAATATTCGTGAATATTTTACATTTAAAAATATAATTTTCTAAATTTTTCAATAAATTCCTTAACGTATTTAAACGTAATGAGTGTTTTGCAGTATTTTACGTGGATACATATTTCGTATTTTAAAACGTTTTTTTTTTTTTTTTAACTTGCTTTGATGTCTGGTACAAACCAACATTAAGATTTTTAAGTACACGAAAGAAATATATTACCAGAAAAAAAAAAAAAAAAATGCTAAAGTGATGATTGAAAATTAGTGTATTAAACCAACCAATTTATTGATTTATATAAATATTTTCACCGTAAATTTTATGCATTTCGTATTTGAAATAAATGACGTGATATATTTCGCCCGTCCCTGACTATGCTGGTGCCTACGTTTTTATAAAATGGCATCGTTAATTTCCATAGTGGCTGCATTTCAAAGGTATTTGTCTGATTAAGCGGAATGCTAATAAAGGGGAGTTGACAGATGTCGTTTTTTTCAAGACCCGCGGACGTTGTCGCGCATAAACATTACGAACATCTGCGTATTGGTGTTCGGTTGAAACGAGACAGTGTGTTAATGGAAATTCTTGTCGGGGATAAATTAGACGGGTTGTGTTAAAATCGTTAAACTCGAACAGTGTACCCGCCGGTGTACCCGGGTCTGGACTTGCCTCCGAACTAACTAAAAGAACAAAAAAAAAAAATAAAAAATAACGAAAAGACGCTACTGGCAGTGGTGGGGTGTCGACAAATACGACCGCGGGTTTTCGTGAAAACGCCACACTGTGGGCGCCACTGCCGCCGCCGCCGCCGCCGTCGTTGTCCTATTGGTTTCCGAGTCGTTCAAAACGCTGCGTTTAGACCCGCTCTGACATATTTCCCGTTCGCACATTGACGAGTAGAGGGTACCGTAAGTAATGTGCGTACTGCACGAGCGCCGTAATAATCGGACGATAAATCGACGTAAATCAATTTGATTTATAATAATTTACATTTATTTATACGTACGCGGGCGTATAGAGTGTGGAATATATGGTCATTTCTGCGCGGACAAAACCGTTCCGGTTTCAACGCGGTTTAACTGGCTGCGGTTATAAAGAAAAAAGAAAAATTAATTCAGTAATTCACAACGCCGCGGCGCGGTTGCTTATATTTTCTTCTTCTTCTTCTTCTTTAAATATAATTAGACGTTGAAAATCATCTGTGCGAGGCTTTTAGACTCGCGGCGCGCGCGTCCGTCTCCGACCCAGATAGTACGCGCGGCGTGCGTATAATATTATTCGATACCTACCGCGGCGGCGTATAATTTCTAGGTTAGAGAGTCTCGTCGTTACGCCAGAGCCCGTAACCGGGCGACGGCCATCCGCGGGTGTGTATACGTCAAAACCGACCAAATAATAGTCCACTGTGTTGCCGGATAATGTACGGACGGTAATAATCGATTCTCCGCGTCTAAAACGGCGTTCAGACGAAATCGCACAAAACGGCACGGGAGGAATTCGGTCAGACCGCAAATACAATATTATTTCGCAATGTCCGCGGGCGCGTCTATGCGTGCGCGCGATGCTGTACGGCGGACGCGCCAACCGACGGGCACACCGCCCTTGGACTGTTATTTTGTACATGTCCAGTATACCAGGTGCGACAATAAAATAACGAGACTTTTTGAATAAAAGTTGTTTATTATTAAAAATGTTATAATTTAATGATTATCACCTTCAAAGTACCTTCCCTCAGCATCAATACACTGTTGCATACGTCGCTGCCATTCTTGAAAACAGTGTTGCCAATTGCTTTCATTCAGCCCTTTTCGAAGTTCTGCCGTTTTCATTTTTACGTCATCAACTGTTTGAAAATGGGAAAAGAAATAAGAAGAAGTCACAAGGAGCAAGGTCTGGCCAGTACGGGGGATGTTGAAGTACAGACATTTTTTTTTCAGTTAAAAAACGTTGAATTGAAAATGCACTGTGAGCCGGAGCATTGTCTTGGTGAAGAACCCAGCCATTTTTCCATAGATCTGGTCGCTTCTTTCTGACACGTTCTCTCAATTTAATTAATACCTCTTTATAATAATATTGATTAATTAATTTTGTCGATTTTTTCAACGTTTTCGTTTGTTGAAGACGTGGTAGGACGTCCAGAACGATCATCGTCTTCGACGTCCTCCCTTCCACTACAAAACCGTTTGTGCCATTCAAAAACACGAGCTCTTGATAAACATTCTTCACCATAAACTTCACATAACATACGAAACGATTGCGCGGCAGTTTTTTTTAATTTAACAAGAAATTTAATGTTAACACATGTTGTTCGATTTTTATATCTAACATTTTTCGGCAGTATAGTCGAACTCGCACTAATAACAAGGCTACTAACGTATAAGAAAATGAATCGATGCCATCAGTGTTCATAGTACTTTTAGATAAGTGTTTTCTAATCATATTTCAATAATCGTTTTATAGATAACGTTAATAGTTTAGGTTATATTTAGAAAGTCTCGTTATTTTATTGTCACACCCCGTATCTATTGCTAACGAAAAACGTTTCCGGCCGATGTCCGAACATATATATATGTTTTGACGGGTCAACATTGAAAATCGTATTAATTTGCAACTACACTGTTAAATTACAATTGCCCGTGGTAATTGTTTTATAATTTCGGAGTTCCCATCGATTGGAAAATAGCAAAATACCGTGGTTTATACGAATGCCGTCAAATTTTGACCATCGAGTACGACTAACTAGTGAACCTCTTGTACATTTTCTAGGCGTTTCTACTCGGCCAATGGAATTTCATTCGCATCAAACCGAATAAAAAAATTACTTTAAATAGCTTAAAATACGCGGAAAATGTTTTGAATCATTTGTCCGTCCTTAAAAAGGGCTAATGTTCAATGCAAATTTTAGGTATCTAGGATTATTTTTAACCGAATTACAACAAAAAGATAAATCGAGAATAATGAGATCGTTATGCCGGTAAATATTCCCGTTTTTTCTGTGTCTTTTTTTTTTTAGGTCTTTCTCAATTATGAAATGACCTCCTCAATGCACCAACTAGATGAAAAATGATTTCATAAAAGACGCTATACTTGAAAATCGGAGCAGAATGTCTGGTAAAAAAGTTGTTCTCGTATTCGCTCAGAATCTAAAAATAGAGTATTTTTTTTTACCGCAAGTTCGTATATGACTATTTAAAATTAACTTTCATTTAGTCAAAACAACTAGGTTAAGTGCAAATTATTTATCATAATAAATTAAAAGTTGTTTACTAATATTTTTTTTTAAAACTTTTGAGTTGAAATCGATAAAAAAAAGTAACTTAAAATTAAACTTGTAACTTTTCAATAATTGCGCAGCTTTGGTTATAGACAATTTATAATACAAAAAAAGGCATTATAAATTATAAATATAAATTTTTGATTGCCTATATAAATATATATATATATATATATTAAAAAAAATGGACCCTACTGACGACAACGGTTACGATTCCACTCCATTACTTTTTAGTGCCGAATTGAAAACCGATAAAATTCGTGCGGTGGACATGAATGATGAAGACGTATAATGTTCTTATTTTATTTGGCGAGTAATATTGTATTATACTACTTATATTTTTCTCGGTCTGCAAACAACTTCTCGACCAGATTTATCGGGCTGGTTTCTGGTTGTACATTTTGTCGAACTGCCGTATTAAGGCCATTTTTTGATATTTCATGTAGTATTTTTCTTATCAATAATTGTGGAAAACGTCGAAAAACTGGGATATATTCTCATATTTACGAAATAACGGTTTCGGTTGTTTTCGATTTTGTTTTATTTATGCAATTTGGTAAAAAATTATCGTGAAGACCTGACATTTACATCGAATACCGTAATATTAGCAATGTCTAGACGCGGTTTGATTTTTAAAAATATTCCAGCGTTTCTTGAGCTATTTGACATTTTCGAATTTTTTTTTTTTTATGAAAATGGAAAATTTGTTACAGAGTTTCTCATAAATTGTTTAAAATAATGTGGTAACATGAAAATTATCCAAAGTATATGTACTAGAATCGTATTTTTACAAATGTAATTTCCACGTTTTTTATTTATGAAAAATATTCGTTAAAAACGCAAACAAATTTATCATAATTTATTCCGTCATTACGAATATTGTCACAATTCAATTTATCAAAAAAAAAAAAAAAAAATGATTAACCGTACTTCACTCAGAATTGTTTTTTTTTGTTCGCAATAATGTATCGTTGTCAATTTTTTTCCTACGAAATCTTATTATTTTACATTCTTTCACGTAATTAATTATTAATAGCTATAGAGAAATACTGTTAATAGAACCGTGCCACTCTTGGGCTCCAATCGTACAATTAATTTCCATTGTACGTATACGTATGTGTACAAACACATAGGTAAGTTTCATTTCGATCTGATGACACTCGTGTATCGTCTCTCAACGATACATAACCTCAATGGTCGTCTTGATAATAATATTATCATTCTGTGCTATTCGCGTATGTGTTTCTTCTTTGCTTTCCAGAACAATGTACATGTACCACCTATAGACCTACTTTCAATTTCGATCGACGCTCTGCAGTGTATAGTAATAATATCTGTTCCGCGCTGTGATCCATTCATTTTGCGTTTAACGTAATTACATTTTTTTTTTTTTTTTTTTGTTTTTCATTATTATTACCCGCGCGAAATATTAAACACAGATATAATTTCCTAAAAAATTAATCGCAACCCTACGAGAAACGTACAAATAATGACGATTCGTACCGCCTGGCATTATAATTATAATATAAAGTAACGCTCGAAATCGATAACCATTTAATTAAAAAAAAAACATCAATAAAACCTCTGGCGATCGAATTTCGTTATTTTATTCGACGAGAAATAATAATTATAATCAGCAGTTAGACGGCGCGCAATTATCTCAATTAAATATAGAAAATATTATCCATCGAACGAAAATATACAATACATATTTAATTTTGAGCATAGCGATGAATGTATTGGTTTTACTATGTCGTGTGCCCTTTTTTTTCGTTTTTTTTTTTTTTTTTTTACCAGACACTGGCGGATGAAACATCAATTATTTCTAGCGTTCCCCGCAAACCTACGATTTTAAACGCCTCTATCTGTATCCGTAAAATCGTTTGACGCGACAAATGGTATTATGGATTTTATTTTTTTTCGGCGTAAAATCCAATAATATATTATTAAACCGAACGAAGCGATAGGAATACGAATTAGTTTTTTACGATGAAATGTGTGTGTGTTTTTTTTCTTTTCTGTCTGATATGAATACACTTTTCAACCGGTGATTTTGTTCCGATCATCGACTGGTGGTTTCTGGTAGCGAATTTCAACTAGTTGGTGATAAATGAAAGAGGTGATTTTTTTGATTTTCCTTGTAATTTTCTGAACAATGGGCAAAATTGGAAAAAAAAAAAAAAACGACGGAAAACTAGTATATTTTTCTTTGGTTGTAATTCAGCTGAAATAATCGCAGGGAACTAAAACTTTCATTGAATTTTCATATCAGTAAAAGTTTTAGGTGTGGTTCTATTTTCAAAATATCCTGGCGTTTTTCAAATTTCCTAATTGAAATGTTCAAATTGTTTAGTTTTATGCGTTTAAAAGTGCTATAATTTATTTTCATCGGCGTTTTATATTAAAAATTCGTTCAAACAACGAACATTTGTAATTTATTTTGTAGTTACAAATCAAAACAGTATTCTGTTTAAATTTATCAAAACATATTCGCTCAGAATCGTTTTTCGTTTGCAATGGTTTATCGTTACGTACGGATATAAATTAAATTACCCCATATAATATATTCTAATTTTTCAACTTTCCACTTACAGCAGTGGCCCATTCGTAGTGCCAAGTATGCCTATTTTTATTTTTACGAAAACCCCGATGTACAAATATTATGTAACTATCTAAGTATAATTTTGGCTCGACCGCCTATATTTTTTAACGATCAATAAGCGTTAAATAATATTACGCAATGCAATCGACGAAAATTATTATTTTTTCCATTCTGCGACTACAGAGCAAGTATAGGGAAGAAAATTTCGCGTATAACAATAATTTATATAAAAGTTTTACATATTATTTTAGATTTTGAGCGAAACTCGGAATGTACTAGTTTTACTATAATGTGTGACTTTTTGTCATGTGATTTTTACTATACGATATGTATACGTATACTATACGTATGTATTTTTTTACAGAAATTCTCGCTCCGATTTTAAAGTCTATACTACATCTTTTCTGATAGAATTTTGGATCTGGTTAGTACATTGAGAGAGCTGGGTCATTTTTCGATTTTCGCTATAGTTTTCTTAATAAATGTGAAAAACGGGAAAATTGATGGCAATAACGGTCTCTGTATTTTCAATTTTTTTTTTTTTTTTGTAATTCGGTTAAACAATCCGTAGAGTCGGTTTAATTATAAATTGTATTTAGTATTCAAAAAAAAAAAAAAAAATTAAAATAGATAATCGCAATGTAATAGGTATTTTTATAGGCATTTATACTTAAAATTTTAATGAAAACCGTTTAAATCACGATCAGCATTTTGCTATTTTTCAATTTATATGATTACCTTAAAAGTTTCGAATTTTCCGTCTGGTGGTACACTGAAACATTTTTTGTATCTCTCAACAGATTTATACCTATTGTGCGGAATATGTCCAGCTCTTTTTAATGTATAATAATTTTTAGGGTGAAATAAAAAACACTGTTAAATATGAAACGTTGAAGTGGCGAATATATAAAGATGTAAGCAATAAAAAGTTACTTAAAAATGTATTTTTTCAAAAGGAATTATTTAGTTTACACACAAACTTATTGTTTTTGCTTTATACCTACTGAAATAGTTTTAATGGTAAAATATCTCTGTGTATTAGTGTAAATTACTTTTAGAGCGTTGGTCTCATTTAAAACTTTTTTAATTTATGTAGCTTATTATAACTCGAAAGTTTTGATGAAAACTATTTACGAGTAGAATGCGAGTAGAATCTAAAAAAAAAAATTTTAATTGCGTAAGCTGTAGTAACAAAATCAAATAATGGTTAAAACATTTGGTATTATTATAATATATTGTTTATCGTAAAAAAAAAAAAAAAAAAAAAAAAAAAAAAAAAAAAAAAAAAAAATACAGTAGCTAGGACAGATGTAATACTGTATACAAAAAAAAAATCAATAAAGCTACGTTCGTTTTTTGTTAAAAATGTTATACAACAATGAAACAATTCAACGATTTTACCAAGATTTTTTGAATCCGTTATTTTATGCGCAACATCCGTATCATATTTGCTTCTTGTTTTTTTTTTTTATATACCTGTGTACACAGAGTTTCCCACGAAAATGTACTCATCACACTATCTCCTGATATAATAAAGATAATTCAATTCTGTTTTTTTATTTTTTATATACATGACTTACTGGAATAAAGGACGACAAATATTCGTATTTTAATAATTATACATTTTTATGTTTTGGTAAAAAATTACTTTTATGTTATTATTTTCGAAACATTTGTCAATTTATAGAGTTTATTTTTCTGGACATTTTGACGTTACTATTTTTTTATTTTCTTTAATATCATGATTTTTAATATTTTTAATTTAAATTTATAGACAAATAATAGTACTTTGATAAACAAAATTTATCAAAAACCGAGATGAGATAATATTTCAAAACACTACAACTCGTATATGGTATAAATTATACACTATTTTACTGAAATCTAAAAAAAATATTAAAAATCACTAGGTTAATGAAATAAAATGTTCTGAAAAATAAATTTTAAAAAATGGTCATCTTTAAATTTTTCATAAAAAATAAAATAATAGGTATTTTTTCCTTAACTTTTTTACCGAAACATGAAAATGTAATTAAAATATGAATATTTGTAGTCCTTTTCCCTGTAAGTCGTATAAAAAAAGAAAAAAAAACCAACACAATTTGATTATATCAAGAGATATCGCAAAGGGTAAATTTTTGTGGGACATCCTGTATTATAAATATATATATTATTTTCTCGAATCAAACGTAATATTTTATTGTAATAGGTAAAAAATATTATTTTATACTATTCACTTTACATCTTATTTCCCCTTTTTTTTTTTTTATTATTATTATACAACAGTATATGATATTTAGTTACGTTTAGTTAAATAATGTAATTTCACAAATGTATCAAAGTATAACCGTACAATATTATTACATATTCTCCGGCAAAGAACCCTTTTGCATAATACGCATTATGTGAATCGTATAGTGTATATATTTTTTACTTTAATTTATACTATAATCTGCATCTGCGTCTCGTTCTCTTGTGAATTGCCGTTTAAACAAATTAATTCAATTAAATATTATAACAGATTGTTTTTCGTGAAACATTCTCGACAATTTTTTTAATAAATACAAATGTAATAGAAGTTTACTAGATTTATTTATTTATTTTTTTTTTCTGGTGTGTAAAAATGCTTTGAATTATGGTTACGTATCAAAATGTACGCCTTGTGATATTTGAAAACCTTCCCGACAGTTTTTCTAAAAAATGTAACATCAGTATCGTTTTTGTCGATTTCCTTGGCTACAAGGGGGGAGGGAGGCGAATACGAAATGTTCAACTGTTATAACCCGACGGCCCCGGGTTTGAATTTAACGGAACGTGTATTATTAAAAAAAAAAAAAAAAAAAATGACTATTTATTTTAAAATGTCGATTGTAATTTGTACTGTAGTCTTTGAAGAGTAACGGTCGTCGGAAGCTTTCGCCGTACTGTGGTCGCTGATACGTGAAACCCGTAGACGTATGAATTATAACACGTGGCGTGATGAAAAAAAATGTTTTACTGATTACGAAGTAATGTTATGATTAAAAAAAAAATACAGTCGAATCGTGATAACTCGAAGTTGAAGGGGGATAAAAATTCACCTCGAGATATGTAATATTCGAGATACCTAACTCGAATTTATCACAATAAAATAAATACTTTGAGTTACCTATGTAATGAAATATAATTTTAAAATTTTACGATAAAAACGTTATGACAAATATAATACATTTATGTTTATACATAAATGCTATATAAAAACTAAATATGTATTATTTACGAGATACAGTAGAAAAATAATTTGTTATTAATTTTTGGTTTTTTGGCTGTTTATTGACGAAATCTTCTAATGTGCCTATGGATTCGAAAATAGAAGTATCCACGCCTTCGACAGATTCAACAAATTGCCTAACAGTTCGTAATGATATGACATTGCTCGGTTCGCCGTAATCATATTTAAAGTTGTTTCAGGCTCATCATTTTCATTATTATCGGAATCACTATTCGATATATTTATACCCATGATTTCGTTATCAGTTAACATTCCACTGACTACAACAGTATCATCGATACAAACACGACAGGTGGAGTGTAGACACATACTGACCAACCATACTTACTATTATTGTGTGTGCGCTGATAATCAGTAATCTTTATAATACAGTACTGAAGTAGATAAAACATAATACATAATAATTATCACGAAATACCCAGATTATCCAGATATAGCTGATATAAAAATATACTTCGACTAAGCTATTCATCACAATTTTACATTCGAGTTAACAAGACTTATAATACATTGAGGGGAATTAACAAAAAAAATCGAGTTGTCGAGGTTCGAGTTATCACGACTCGACTGTATATATATATATAAAAAAATATAACAGAAACCATTGATACTCGGAATCGTGCGCCGCTTTGTAAACCTACGGGCGCGAATTTTTACCGAATAAAATGTAATCCCGGGCAACGTTATTGATTATTTTACTCTGCGAAGACCTCTTTTTATTTCCTTTTTTTTTTCCCTTTTTTTTTCTTCCGCCCCTTTATTGCAGTTTAACGTAACCCGGGCGGGCATTACGTTTACGCGAACCATCACACTGCCCCTCCCCCCCCCAGCTGTATACTATTATTGCATTCGTCCGGGTAACTGTACACAAAACGTCCGTTGGATTTTATTCTAAAGAATCCGCAGCGGAGAGTTTGACGCGTTCTAGACGAGCGCGTGTACGATAGGTTTTTTTTTTTTTTTTTTTTTCCCCGTAGACCGAATGAACATAGACGTATAGAGCCGAATAAGTCGGACGGAATGCGTGCGGTCGGGGGAGAAAAATGGACGCGCGAAAATTGATCCGGTCAGGACCGCGCGGCGGAGCGTACGCGATTTACAGTGCCGAGGGACCGGGGAAACGGTCCTACGATTATTATTATTATTATAAAATACGTTTCGGAAAAAAGATTTTCGTTCTTCTTCAATCTGTCGGACGGCCGAACGTATTGTACGGCATCCGGAGATAAGGGTGTCCGCGCGGAGAATATCCTATTGTTGGCGACCACCACGCATCGACGTAGCCGAATAAAAACCGACGGAAAAGATACGTTTCTCGTATCTTATATTAATAAAACGCGCCGGGGTTTTTTTTTTCTTTCTTTTTCCATCGTTTCTATACGGCTGGCGATGAGGGATAGGCGTGGAGGGAAAGAAAAATCCGCAACACAATAGTCGTAGTTTTGACGTAACGACCGGTCCACGGACGATTTCCGTTTGTAAATACTAGTGGTTTTTTTTTTCTTTTCTTATTATTTTTTTTTTTTTCTTTCTACGCAGATATATTATAACGTATATAAAATAATGTACGGTATAGGCAACCGCGCCAGTGACAAATAACCTAACATACAGATTCGAGGGGCCGGCGGGGAGGACACGGGAATTTTCCGATCGATTGCGGATAAAGCGGCGACGGAACGCTCGGGAAATACGGTTTAATATTATCCCCGGGCACGTGACTCGTCGAGTTTTCGTCGATTGTAAAAACGCAAGTACGGACCGACGAATAGAATTTCCTCGTCGGGTAACCGTCCGCGCCGTTCGCGTAGAAAATATGATACGCAAAAATTGTTTCGCATTCCATGCCGGTATAAATAACGTACGAACAACGAAACGAATATCGTAATGATAGTTGATGATTTGGGGCTCGGGTTTCGCGGCTAAATGTTCCGTTCGACGGGAGGCGCGATCATTATAAATAAATACAATTTTAAATCGTTTTGATTTCAACGAAGTTTTCAACATTATTTCGCTTTTTTCCCAACAATACGTACCGTTTTCCAAAGGTTTTTACAATAATTTCCATGGCATTTTTATCATATTTCTACGGGCATTATAAAACCAGTAATAAACGGCTGACCGAGTAAACCTAACCGTCGTTATTGTGCCGAAATTGTAGTTTTATCAGAATTACAGTTTTATTTACGACTTAAGGAAAGGGAATAGTATTTGAATTATATCTGCGTAATTTTCTAGCACGTTTTAAATACTTTCGTCGATCGGTAAATATCAATGAGCGCGGTAAAGTGTTCTAAAAAATTTAATCGTGGATGGGAATGAGAACTTTAAAAAATCAATATCATTCATAATCATTCACTGCACTAAACATTAATATTTAGTTTATACGAAATATTCATCAAATTACTTCAATTGATGTGGAAACGTCATTTTCTATGTATACAAATATATTAGCACCCAATAGGACGAGTTTTAACGAAAGTAACTTGATCAAATATATGGTCGTAAATTCCTTTTTTTAATATCTAATCTAATGTGTAATTTAAATTTGTTTTTTTTTTAGAATTAAATTTAGTAAATGCCTTTTTTTGTTGTTGTTGCTATTTGTTTGGCTACTTAAAATGCTTTTTTTTTTTTATGGATTTATTTCGCTACAAAATCCGAGCCCTGATAATAATAAAATACTATTTTTCATCGCTCCTCTAGGAATCTCTAATAGAGGGATGCTGGGGAGGGGGGGGGCTAAATTTTTTCTACAATAAGACGACAAACTTAATTCCGTTATTAATTACATAGATATACAATGGGAGAGTAGATATTGTGTACAACAAAAATAATATTAAAGAAAGTAAAAATAACAGCTTGCGTATTATTCGTACAATAACTACTTGATTATTTCCAGGAGACGTCGAAATATTAAAGGAGTCGTCTTTTATTTAAACACAAACTGACTCGGGTATAAGGCGCCGAATATTATCAATAAAACTAATAACTAACAGCATTGTTATCGTTTTAAGTTAAATAATAATAATAATAGAAAAAAAAAAAATCGTTTTTGAGGTGATTTCGTCCGTTTCGCCGTGCCGAGACGTCGTCGGTTGCGCGTTGCGCCGCGTGAAATTGAATCTCCTCCGAAAATTGAGAGCATAAGCAAAAAAAAAAAAAAAATGCTCCTGTATGCGTCGAGAACGGTCGTAAAAAATAAATTCAGCGACGATATATATAAAAAAACGCGTGACACAACAATACGTCTGTATATATATATATATATAGTCGAAAGACACGTCGTCGAATCCGTCGAGAACGCGGGTGCTTACGGCACGAGTGGTATCGGATGCCTAAACCGATTATCGTTGTTTATTTTATTTTTATTTTTTATATATATATATATATATCTGTTGTTGTCGTAACCTTACAACGGAAACCGGAATTGCGCAATATATAATATTGAAACCGAACAAAACGTTCGAGAACAACAAACAAAAATAAGAAAAAGAAAAAAAAGAATCGATCGAGATTGAAATAAAACACGGCGGCGACGGGCGATGCGCGCCGTCACCCGTACACGACGAGACGTCGTGCGTGTGTGTACCGATTGGTGTCGACGACGTAATACACCGGTCTCACTCCGAATATACACTGCAACACGTAGACTTGTGGAGCGTTTAAATTAAAATATTTAAATACAAATATTCGAGTACGCGATCAGTAATCCAATGTACGCGTATTTAAAAAAAAAAAAAAAAAACCGCAACGACGAATATAAAATCCGTCGTTAACGAAAATCGATTCTCAGCAACAGTCGGTCTCAATAATATCTCTAAGGTTTTCGTCAAAATTCACGTTTAACGTTCGCAAAACACAATCGTTGCCCTCGTTTTGTTTTTTAATTACAACTTACGGCGAACCTTGTGTCGAATTCGTTGAATACAAATTTGCGAGAAACAACTTTAAATGCCCAATAGATTGTTCAAAAAAAATGGTCAAAATATTTTGAAAATTCGTCCACGTCCAGAAAGAACTAATATTAACGTTCTGTGTCAGGTCTTTATAATAATTTCTAACTAAATAACAACGAAATCCAAAAATGAAAAATAACGAAACAATTATGCCGTACATTTTCCTGTTTTTCCTACAGTTTCCCCCGGTTGTTCCCAAATTTATAGAAAACTACAACGAAAATATATATTAAAAAAAAACGATCCCGACGATGCATCAAATAGATCCGAAATGCTTTCTAAAAAGGCGTTATACTTGAAAATCGGAGTAAAATCTTCGATAGAAAAATCTTGTCTGATTGAAAAGTTGTTTACGGACAGAAAAAAAAAAATAAATAAAAGAGATCATATTAAACCAATACGTTATTCGCTTCGCTCACTATCTAAAAACGAATAGTAACGAATCTATCGGTGGCGTAATACGTAAAAAACAAACTTATGAAAATATTAATAAATACTTTTCAAAAGTATCTGTATTCATGCACAAATATATATTTTTTTTACTGATATTCCCAAATACGTATTCTACGTATTGCTTTTCAATTATTCGATCGAACAATTATTATAGTTTTTTCACGCGACTTTGTGACTCGCGTCATTTTTTTTTTGTTTTTTTGATCCCCTTAAAAATAAGCGGATTACATTTGATAAAACGTACGTAGTATTTTGCACCGCCGCCGTCGGGTTTAAAATGTTGAAAATGTGCTCGAGACATTTATTTTAGTACCGGAGTTCTCGCCGAATATAATAAAAAAAAAAAAACAACCCCCCATTTCAATCTAAGCCCGTCCCGGTCGAAATATTATTCCCAAACACGTAGGCGCATTATAATTGTATTATTATTATTATTATTATTATTATATGTTTTTTCTTCTACCGTCGGTATTCGGTTTTTAATTTCACGCGCATAATATAATATTATTTTTTTTTTTTTTTTTTTTTTTTACGATATGCGTATTGTCGTCGTAATTTCGTTTTTGTCGTCGTTCTCGCGGGCGTGCGACGGTCCCCGAAAACGTCGATTGTCTTCGCGCGGCGGCGGCGACGACGGTACCTATAATAATAATAATAATAATAATAATCGTATGTAATAACGTGCGATAAGAATGGAAAAAAAAAAAAAAAAAAAATTATATATCTATATAATAAATATTATAAAACGCGGCCAGACAATAATTTTTTTATTATCTCACACATTATAGAAACCGGGCGCGTGTGTGCCGCGCGCGCTGTGCTGTGGCGCCACGGCGTATTGTATTGTGTGTTATTATTTCGCTAGCGTTACGCGATAATATTGATTTACAAAACGAGAAAAAAAAAAAAAAAAAAAGAAAAGACAGAAAAAAAAAAAAAAAAGGAAAGAAAAAACGTCTCGGCCGCCGTCGGACGGCGGCGCGCGGCGGCCTGAATAGTAAATTTCCCGCGGCCAAAAGTCCCGTTTATACAAATGTTGATTTTTAATTTTTTTTGTTCTTTTTTTTTTTTTTTTTCTCTCTCTATGAAAAAATGTTTCTATACGTGCCCGGGGATTGTCGATATTGGATTTCAAGTTCCATATCCGTTACGTAATCCGTAGCCTCTTGTAAATGATATTTCCATATTTTTATCTTTATTTCAGCGATAGTTTTTTTTTAAAACTATTTTTTACTTACTCTACCATTATTATCTTTTAATTGTCAATAGTTGTAAAATACATATACTCGTACAGATAATTACAAAAATAAAATAATAATTAATTCGTTTTTAGTATATTATTTTTATAAGTCGTCGGACTTTAAGGAATTTCATTTTTAGTGTTTTTTCTACTTGCGTTGGTAACTGCGGCCACATAATTAAATAATAATAATAATAATAATAATAATTGATGTGCGCCGGAACCGTAAAAAAATCATAATTGTATTTTTGAATAGCTAACAATATTTTTGATGGACACGCCATTTTTTTTTTTCAAAACAATAACGTAATTTTAGCCGCGATCTCGACAAGTAGAAAAACCGTCGTTGACATAAAAAAAAAAAATGTTCCAAATTAACTTGGTTTCTTGGTTCTGGTACGCCTAGATTCGGACAGAAATAACCTATACTGTGATCAATTCTCTATTGTAGAATTTACGGAATATTAAAAATATAACCTCCTGTGTGTTACCAATCTTGCCTCCCTATGTGATGAACAACTTGGTCGTAATCACATTGCAGGTAAATGTTAACAATGATAAAATTATTAATTATAGTTTTTTCTTAAATCAATATAATCAAGTAGTCTCGGTAAAATTAATAATTAACTGCTAGTGGTTGCATTTATTTTGTTTATAAAAAATAAAAATAATGAAAACATACAAAGTGACATCAACGATGTTCGATTATCAAATCAAATAAATCACCAATCGTTTTTAGACATTAAAAACCTTCAATAATAGCAAAATTGGCAAAGAAACATAAACATTTTGATTTGTTTTCTCTGAGAAAAGAAGTTTATAATTTAACTATTTTTGTTTCGGCAGATCCTACTGACTATTTGTTTTTGTGTCTTCTGAAAAATCAGGTTTCAGCACACGAAGTGGTTTTTTCGTGTCAACGACGATAAATTCAATTCCCCTCCTACTTTCCCGACTTCTCATCTACAAAGAGTAGTAGTATTATACCGTTTTTTTGTTGATCCCGTATCAAACGTGATACCATTCTCGGGAAGTCCTACCGTAATTTCGTCGACTAGTGTTGTCGAATTTAAATGAGCTCGAAAAAAAAAAAATACTTTGTAGCAGGTCACATACTAAATCCGTTACCGTCAGTTCGTGTAGGTTTTATGGCCGTACATTCCGCATTTCCAGATGATATTTCGACGACACTGACGGATACATTCGCTTAATACGCGTCAATATGTCCAAAAATGTTTTTCGAGTATTATCGTGTATATGAGAGACATTTGAAATGGACTTTTCGATTAAATAATTACTGCGGTATCGAACATAGTCAAAACAGAAAAAAATATTTAAAACTTATGTTAAAAACAACACTTAATTTAATTTTAGTCGTTGCGGCATTTTAGTTTTTACACGTTTCAGAAATTTGACCGGGAACATAAAACTTAATCGGTTTATATTAATATTCCCGTATCGTTATATAGTTTCTCGAGACAATATTTGTTTGTAATTTCGCCAATGATGTCGGAGCTACACGATACGATTGTAATGTTGTTACGATTCAGACGACACGTAACAAAGGAAATAATATGATGTAGAGTAACTCGAAATATACGTCGATGATGTTGTAGATTCTATTCAGATGTCATTTTGTTATCTAATGAATAATATTCTGAAATGTAAATAAGAATAACGTGGTAAATATTTTAGATTCTCGGCGAGACAAGCATTATTTTTGTGTTTTTTTTTTTTTTTTTTTTATAGATATTTACACAATGTCACTTTATCGTTTTGTATATTTTAGCTTTTGTTAAAAAAAAAAAAAAAAAATATATTAAAATATGATTTTGTTTTCTCCTCAATGTTCTACAATAAGGCAATTTAAACTAAAAATCTAAAAGTTTCTACTGCAAACCAATATTTATTAGATTGGAAATTATATTATGTTAAAAGTCACAGATGAACTAGATACTTGTTGAGGAATTATTGTGCAATAATGGAAAAAAGAGTTTAATGGTATTAATGCAATGGAAATTAAATCCAAGGCGATTATTATAAACTACTAAATAATGTAAAGCCGATACGATTCGGTATTGTGGTGATTTTTAATGGGAAAATAAAGAAATGCCAAACAATATTCGGCTAAAGATAAGACCGTATTGTTCGCCAAGAATATATTTATATTTATCTACTTATCGTGTCGTGCGATATATATTTTGAAAAAAAAAAAAAAGTCGTTTCTATATTATGTGCGAGATAATATTAGTACAGCAAATAAATACTGTCAAGAATATATTAAAATCGAATTTAATCGTATTTTTCCGAAAAATATAAAAAGAAATTCCAGTAAAAACCCCCCACAAGTAAATTATGTGTATTACTACAATATTACAGATAATAAAACTGTAAAATATCCAGTTGAAACATCTGGTAGGTTAAGTTAATTTATTATAAACTAACTCGTGGATAAAAGAAAGTTTAAAAGAAAATCGGATATTATACTCGTGCTTACATATTGAAAACTGCAATTACGCCGTCGCACATATTATAATACAGTATTGTGCACTGCATGTTGATAGTTGTTGCGAAACATAATAATTATTTTAAAAAATATACAAAAAATATCGTAATTTTATATTGTCTTCGTCAAATAATAAAATGTAGGTAATTTTTCAATACTTACGTCATATTTGGTATAGGTGCACGGTAAAGATTGTAGGACAATTTAAATTAATAAAAAAAAAAATAAAAAAATACGATTTTTGTAGCCGAACACAAAAGAATTGACCGGCGGTAAGTAAATCTATAATAAAATAATTGAATTAGTCATACTATACAATATGTATTCATTAAACGATTTTCGTAATACTTACACTGCGGGTATTGATTCGTAGTACCGAGAACGCTTATCCCGAAACTATAGAAGAAAAAAAAATGATTACATAAGTTACGACAATCTTAAACGAAAAACCTAACATAATATGTATGGGTCCAAATACCTAATACTGATCCAACGAAATTACGGTGTCTTAAGTGTAGACCTAAAATCTAGTCCGTAAAAAATCACATTGGATAGGTCACAGGACCCGTTTTGGTAACCCAACTGCTTGGATTTTTGTTATCTTTGGATTCTTATTTTAGGCAAAACTGTCCGAGTCCCCATTAATCGTGGCACGACTGGTACGGATTATTTAAATTATTGTTAACTCAACGATGGAATTTTCGACAAGGAATAAATATAACCGTTCAATGTCAATAGATCAAAAAAAAAAAAAAAAATAAACTGTTTTCTTTAAGTCTCGATCGTGTATGCTCCTCGCATAGCATTTTAATTTATTTACTCAAACTGTGCATTACGTTAAAATCGTTCACGTCATACCATCACCTTATGTTATAACGACGTTATCCATGGATTATATATTATCAGATTTTCTCTAGAATATCAAAAACCAGGTTAAACATATAATATGTTACGTGCAGTTTTTAATTTATAATAGCATTTTACATTCCGAACAGAGCGATAGGCAATCACCTGTTTTATTATCGTTATATAATAATGTGCATATCATTTAAAATCATCTTAGGTGGTAGTCAGTGGAGCACATAGGAATCTCGAGAGCACACATAGTGTTAAAAAAAAACTCAAATGTGTGCGTCACGGATTTTCTTCTTTAAAAGTTTTTTCAAAACTATTCCCTGTTACAATAATACCAGTTATCTACTCCTACCCCCTTAAGAAAGCACATGCAGTTTCGTTAGTAATGAAATCCATATCACAGTGGCTTATTTGTGAGGGGAGATGTGAGTGGATATATCACCTTCAGAATCTTCTTTTCCCTATAACCGATTTTAGTTTTTTTTTTTTTTTTTTTTAAACTCTTGAACCGCTACCGTATTCGCAATCATTGTTAGTAGTAAAGTCGCGTTGTTTTATTATTTGTGATTATTCAGGATAGGCTAAATGGTTTGGAAATGCTAAGCATCCATTGCAATATTTATAGTTGATACAGAAGAAGTTGGATGAAATTATACAAAAACCCCGGAGAATGAACATAACTTTGTAACATAAGAAATTATTGTTAAATAAGTAATTTGGTAATAAAAAAAATGGTAATTAAAAAAAAATGCAAAAATTGGAAAGGCAAGGAGAAATTATTACGGTCATGAATACGATGATGATTTGTAAGTGTATAATTTTCTATTACGCAACGCTATACGTACACACCCAAGTACTTACCTATGTCTACACGAGTAGACGATAATTATATCGCGTTTATGATATTAAAATCTATACTATTTTACCGTTATGTAAATGTCTATTTAAATTCAGTTTTAATTAATATTTAGAATAGTTTAGGTTTGTTTGAATACAACTAGAATAGTTCCTAACTCATAATTGCATACCTACCCATTATGTATTTCGAGTGGACTTATTCAAATTTCTAGTCGTTGTTGTGTTCAGATTTCCAAATATTACACTCGTATAATAATATCATCGACGTCACCATCGAAATCTAATGATTTTTCAAACATTGTTTGGTATCTTATTATTCGTAATAATAATTATTTAGTATAATACCTACCTAACTTGGTTATTTAATGTTGACGCATGACTGCATGAGCGATTTATAGAGATTAAATATTGAAATGTTACTTCCGCTGCAGATAAAAATAATGAAAAGTAAATACTAGCTGTTCCAGAGTGAAATTGTTTGGTAAATATATTTAGGAGGGCTATTGAAATCAGAACGATTTTTAAAAGAAACGTAATACCGCCAGGAAAAATACAATTTAACGGAATAATATCTGAGATAACGGTATCACGTACGAATTAAATTTATTGAAAAATAATATTCGTAGGAAGAATATTCCTTGGGAATCCAAACATAACGAAAAATATTAAAAAAAAAAAAAAAAAAAAAAAAAAAAATACTATATTATTTTCCGTAATATGTGCATAAATATTTTTGGAAATACTACTATCCCGTTACAGGGTTATTGATAAATTATATTATTCTTTAAAATTACTGTGCTTTATCAAAGTTTCATTCTTAAGAAATATTTCCCTGAATAATACAGTCACATTAAAATAATTTCCCGATTACCTATAGGTACTTATCATGTTTGACTGTATCAATTAAAAATTGTAATTTTGATTATTTCTATGTCTACAATTACTCTAAATTTGTTCGGGCAAAATGAAGAAATAATTTTTTTTTGTTTTTATAACGCCGTTTCAATATTTTTCGCACGGATATGTTTAAGGTTGCCAATTTTATCCCGCCGACAATCACTTCAGATTCGTCAGGTTATCGGAAACCACACCGGTCGGTTCTGAGGTGATGCAAATCGAGGTGCATCCAAGGAGAAACCTCAGCTTGCAACCGATCGACAACGTAAGTATATTGTTGTACAAATAGTTAACGAAACACAAACGGCGTGAACACTTACGATTTTCCGTACGCATTAAAAATGTATTCAACAGCACGATGACGTGGCGTTTTTTAAATTCCGTACGATCAACCGTACGACCATTTCGTTGAGGTTAGCTCGATCACTAGATGATTTAGTCGACCGACCGAATCCCGTCGAACTGCTTAAAGTCAAATTGGTCTGCGGCGTCGAAGACGTTTCGGTAATTATTATTATTATTTCACTTGATTTCTACTAATGGTTTAATGTTTCAACTCTTAAATACTACGTTCAGTTTAGCTCATCGATTGTAATAACCGCGTACATAGACGATGTGAACGATAACAGTCCGTATTTTATCAACACGCCGTATACCGCTGACATTTCCGAATCGACGCCTATCGGTAAGTAGAAAAGACGCGGGAAATTGTTACATACATTTATTTATATTAATAAAACACACAAAAAAAAAAAAAAATAATAATAATAATAATTATAGGAACGACCGTTATACGAGCGATCAAAGCGATAGATAACGACAAACCGTTTACACCGAATTCGGACGTACGATACTTGATCGCCGCTTCCAAGTCACAAGCGAAATTTTCATTAGTTATGGACCCCGAAGGTTCCGCGGCAATAGTACTTAAAGAACCGCTTAACTATGACAGTGGCGAACGGCAGTTCTTGCTGGAAGTTTACGTCAAAGACGAGGGTTCTCCGTCCAGAAATACCAGTACGATCGTCGACGTCCGAGTGAAACGAGACGAATCCAGAGTGTTGAAATTCACTAGCGAGGTCTACCACAGTCAATTCAAAGAACATTTCCCCATCACGGTTAATATCTAGACGAAACGCAATTGATATTATTTTAAAAATAAATAAATTTATTCTAAATATTAAATACAGGGCAAACGAATTCTCCAAGAAATCCCGTTCAATCCGCCGATCCGTGCGTTTTACGAAAACGACGCGTTGAACGCTTCTATAAGATATTCGTTGGTATCGGCAGAGCTCGACGACGACGTATTTCACATTGATCAAGTATCCGGTAGGATATATCTCGACAAAGAAATCGATTCCGATTCGCTCCCGTCGAATATATTTTTACTCAAAGTGAATATATTTACGTAGATTATATAATATATATATATATACTTATCTAATAATGTTATTTCGATAATTACGATAATGTAATGTTTACATACGGTTTTAGATACAAGCGACCGACGCGAATAATCCTTCTAAAAAAGCGTTGGCCGAAGTGGAAATCGAAGCGACCGACATTAACGACAACCAACCGAAATTCGAAGTCGACTCGTACAACGTCAGCGTGTACGAAAATATTCCCAATGGCTATAACGTGTTGAGGGTGGTGGCCACAGATTTGGACCAAGGGGACAACGGCGAATTCGTTTATCACCTGGTCGACCCCAGCCAAGCTTTCACCATCGACGGAAAGACCGGTTGGATAACGGTACGGAACCATACGAAATTGGACCGGGAGCAAAAATCGAGTTTTTCGTTGCGGGTTTACGCCAGGGAAAAAATACCGTTCGTCATACAGCAAAAAGAAATGGGGTTGGTGTTATAATGATAAATATTATTATAAACGTTGAAACGGCGTGGTTTCATATTACAATTGATGTCTGTTTTGCGCGTTTCAGAGACGCGTTTGTCAGCGTGGAAATAACATTACTGGACGTTAACGACAACAGTCCGACGTTTGTGCCAAACAACCAGTACGCGTTTAAAACCAGAGTTAACAGTCCACCGGGAACTCCGATTGGAAAGGTAATTATGTGAAACTACCGCAACAAGGATTGCACAAACGGTATCCCGGAAAATCTCTGAAACCTTTTGAATTCGTTACTTATTCTGTCCGATAGACGGGATCGCGGGATAAATAAATGACTTAGTTACGGTGGCGGATTATGGGAAGGGGGCGTTGATGGGGGTGTTGAGACTGGCAGACATCGTGTGAAATTACGTGGTAAACTGTTTGAATATACTGCCGGTTTTTTTTTTAATGTAATAACCTTATCCCTATTCCCGATTATATCGTCAGCCAAACGTATAGTATTTTTGGCGGGAGAGGGGAAAAAAACATCGTCTCATTTCCCATAAAAATCCAGGTTGTAGCTGTAGATCCCGACGAAGGGGACAACGGACGCATTGTCTATAGGATTTCGTATTCGCCGAATAACGACTCGGAAGTATTCTCGATCAATGCCGAAACGGGCGAAGTGTTCGCGAACGAAACGCCGTTGTACCCCGGCAAACATACGATAATCGTCAACGGTTCGGATCAGCCAATCGACCCGAAAGAAATGAAATATTCGTTGGCCGTCGTGACGATCACGGTTGTTACAGAAGGTACACTTGCTTGAATTTATTCGAACTGACGAAACGCGTACAAACTAATTTACGTTACTGCACACGGCTTACAGAAATCACTAATCCCGATTTCGTCAATGTCCCGTACGAATTTTGGGTCGGTAGTGACGTACCGGTCGGTACGAGCGTGGGCCAGGTGAGAATCGTTTCGGAGAACCCCAATATCGACTACGATCTACTCCACACTTACCCCGAAGGAGGTATTACGATCTTTCGTCGATACTAAACACAAATCGACAGTAATTGATTATTTATTTATTTATTTATTTTTAACTTTTCTTAGTGCCGTTCGCCGTGGAAGAGAAAACCGGCACAATATCGGTCGTCGAGGTAATTTCGAATTTCGATCGGACCGATTATGAATTCGAAGCGGTCGCGACGGATAATCGAAATTTGATTATTTCGACAAACGTAACCATACACATAGTGTATTCGGATTCCAGTCAGACATTGACAAAGTAACGTTTAATTGTTCACCGCCGGACGGTATCCGTATAACGTTATTTTTAACATAATAACCGTTTCGATTTTTGCAGAACTGTAGATCCTATAAGTGTAGTGTTCCGTGTTCGGGAGAACCTACCGGGTGTCGCTATCGGCAGGCTTTGGAATATGGATTTCTCAAACTCATCGACCATGTCCAAGCCCAATTTTATAGTGGCTGACCCGGACGACGGAGAGTTATTTACCGTGTCCGACGACGGCGTTTTATACACGAAATCTGGCTTGGATAGAGAAACAAAAGAAAGTTTCAAGTTGACGGTCATTGCGGATCGGAAAACGAAAACTGGCATCCACCACGCGACCATATTTCAGATACGTATTATAGTCGACGACGAAAACGATAATGCACCCGAATTTCAAAAAACCCATTACGAGGGTTCGGTGTTGGAAAATTGTTCTGCCGGTACACCTGTTAATTTAAATTCGCCCATTAGAACATTCGACCGAGACTTGGGATCGAATTCTATTTTTTCGTTGACATTAAAAGGAGAAGGTGATTAACGTTTCTTATAATTATATCTGTTGCTTATTATTTAGTCGATACGTTTCAGACAACGTGTCTCCTCGTTTGTATAGCGAATAAAACTCGAGATAAAACTATATTATAGTTTTTTTTTTAAAGAGAATTTTAACGTTTGCGCTTTTCGATTCCCCGGCAGTCCGTTTGTAAGACATGCGGATAGTTATATTTAATAATATAGCCATCGGGTACCCCCCTTCTAACGTTTCCCTGTATTCGCCAGCAATTAGTCTGTGTTCAGAATTATTAATTAATTAATTAGTAAGAATGCTGTTGGGCGTTTTTTTTTTTTTTTTTAAGTAGGACGAACATTCGCGTTTTATTTTTATTTTAGATAACGCCGACGTTAAAAAAAACTATTACGATTTCTGCGGGTGTTTTAAACGATTGAAAATCGTAACCTACAGTAGCTTTAATACAAATCGATAAATTTCAGTTTTATTTTTTAATTAAAGCAATAATTTTGATATAGTCAAAACACGTGACGAATATAAAGTAATATTTATTCATGCATAGATATATATTTTACTTACAAATTGATTTGTTTTTTTTTTTTTTTAATCATTTAATACATCGAGAATAAATTGTTAACATTTCAGATAGCGGAAAGTTCATTATTAACAAAGAATCCGGAGACGTTATCGTTTCGGAGCCTACGATAGACCGAGAGGTTAAGGATACGTATTATCTTAAAATCGTAGCAACGGACAATGGAAATTTATCGTCGGAGGCTTCTCTTACTATACACGTGACCGATACAAACGACAATGTTCCCATTTTCAAACGTATAACGGTATATCCGAAAGACAAACTCCGAGTTGCCGCCAGTTCTAGATCGAACGTCTCGGTGATTTTGGGAGATTATTCGGTACCGCACAGATTAGATAATCCAAACACAACTATAGTCATGTGGTTGCCCGAAACCATACAACCGGGAACACCGATATTAGCGGTAAACGCAGAAGACGCAGACTCTGTTGGATCGACAATCACGTATAAACTTGCGAAAAGCGGTATGGAGTTTGCTATTCATCCGATATCGGGTCAGCTGTCGGTAGTGAGTCAACTGAAAATCGGTGAACAAGAGTTAAACGTGACTGCGGAAGACGAGGGCGGTCTAACCACTTGGATATTGATCGTTGTATTTGTCGAAGAAGACATTTTGTTTGAAAAAAAGTGAGCGAAATGAATTAATTAATTACGATTTCATAAAATTGTCTACTAAATAATATTATTTCCTTTTTTTTTAAATTTTTTTTTTTTTTTAGATTATATGAGTTTTGGATACCCGAAGGATCGTATAAAAATCACGAAACCGGTTGTATCATTACAGAAGAAACTTCGGTTGTATACTCGTTGTCAAAAAAAAGTTATCGAAATCCCACGTTCGCTGTATCCGATGTCGGATGTTTATTAGTGTCCGGTGATTTAGACAGAGAAACCAGAGAGTCGTTTGATCTTCGGTTAACCGGCAAAAGAAAGTCTGGCGGAACTCCGTCAACGGTGGATATTGTTGTAAAATTGTTGGACGTAAACGACAACGCACCGCAGTTCCGGAATCATCACAGAGTACGAAAATTACAGGCCGATGAAATCGGACTAAAAGGATTTGAAGGAGAGCTTACTGTGCCTGTATACGAAGCGACATTAGCTGAGCCCGGAGCAATCGGCACTATGATCACAAGAATTGTTGCCGAAGACCCTGACGGACCCGACGACGGAAATTCCGAAGTGAAATATAGTCTTTTTGGATCAGGTTTAGAGTACTTCGACATAGATCATACGACCGGAGTAGTCACGTCGAAAATTCCGCTCCACGGGGGTATTTATAATGTCACCGTAATTGCGTCGGATTCGAGTATATCGAGAAAAGACAACGCGGCGTTATTAGTTGTCAGTGTCGCAGAAAAAAATTCTGGAGTCGATGAACCACTGCTCGAACTCCGATATTTCGAAGTAGAAGTCGAAGAAAACTGTTTAGTGCCATTGGAAATTCTCAAACTTAACGTGTCATCGCGATTTCGACGATTCGCCTCGTCCGTTAGTTACTCAATAATGCCTTCGGAAAATAGCGAAAGTTTCGAGTAAGCTAACAAGAGAGAAAAATTAAACATTTTTTCCTAACTATAGATATAATTTTTATTTTTTTTCTATACAGGATTGATTCAAAACACGGTAATGTTTATCTTATCGAAAGTCCCGATAGAGAAGTAACTCCTACGCTTACGGTAATGGTCCGGGTTGAAGTAACCGGAAGGAAAGGGAAATCCACTTATGTAGTGCATCCAGTTGCACACGACATAGGTAATAATAATAATTATTATTATTATTACAATTTTTTTTTAAATTGGTGCATTTGATTTTAATAGTATTTTATTAATTTCCCAGCTCTTAACGAAGCTCGAATCTTACTGAGAATAATCGATCAAAATGATAACTCTCCCAAGTTCGTCAATGAAAGTATGCCATTGGTTGCCGCAGTTTCTTCATTGGCAGGTTATGGGACTCCGGTGGCGACAGTTCAAGTAATCTTAATTCACAACGGAATTTATAAAATTATGTTCATATTCATATTTAGTTTTACTCTACTCTTTTTTTTTTGTTTTTTTTTTTAGGCTATGGACCCTGATCAGAATGTTAATTCGGAGATAAGATACGCTATGGTCGGTGATCCAATAGAAAAAAGATACTTTAACGTGGACGAATACACAGGCCTAATTCGTACTGTCGGAGGTTTTAATCAGCTCATGAACAATACAGTATTTGGTTTTGATATACGAGCCACCGATAAAGCAGGCGCGTCAGATGGGAGATCGGCAATAACAAACGTTTTCGTTAGTTTTGTATTATTATATTAATTTTTTTGGGCCTATAAAAATATTATAAACATGTTATGCATTTTGTTTGTCAATTAAGGTATACATTTTGGACGATCAAAAAATTATTACATTAGCGTTGGGTAAACAACCGTCGGTCGTTGACAAATATACAGACCTCGTGATAAATTCAATGACCAATATCACCGGATGCATGGTTAAAATATGGAGAATAGATTCGAATATAAATAATATGTAAGATCGGCGTTAATCAAATGTATTTTCGTTAACTATATCGTAGAAATAAAACTGTTCTATGATTTGATTAACCTATATAAAAAAAATAATAATATTATTTTTTTTAATTGAACAATCGATATTTTAAACAACGTGCCCTAGAGACGATTAAGTTTCTGGATTTTAAATCAGGATATTTACTACTTGAAACATGTTTTTTTTTTTTCTCGGCATAACATAACGTTATCGATTTAAGTATAATTTCCATGTGAATTGTCTTGGAATCGTTGACCGTTTGGTATTATCGAATAAAAATGAATTTTGTTCGCAGGACGGACGTTCAACTTTATGCAGTCGACCCTATTACGAATGCGTTGGCGGACAGCGATTTACTAATGAAGTTCGTATAGTATAAGCAATATAATATGTGTTACGTAATCGGTATTAATCGTCTGGTCCAATTGATTTTTGTTCAAGTTTAATGTTGGACCACCAAGACGAAATCAATTACGCGCTCAAACCGCTACAGTTCATCGGGTTTTCTCGAATACCGAAAATCCACAACGACGTGATCGTGGAAAACTCGTTAAGCCTCTATACGTCGTTTGAACTGTTGACGGTTTTGTTCGGATTCGTTATATTTATGGGAGCCATTACCGGTGTCGCGTGCGTGTGTACGGGACGTAAAAGGTATGTGGTGATTAAACGCGTGTAGGAATTTTTTCGCAGGGTGTACAGAACAATTTCACCAGAGACCACCACCCCTCGACCCACTGCAACCCCGTGCTATAAATATGTTCTCTATATTATAATAATTATATGAAAATATTTGCAAATAAATCGAAAAATAAAATGGGGAATTTTTTTTTGCGCACGCCTACGCGTGTAATATTAATAACAATAATGATAATGATTTTTTTATTTCCCGGGCGGGCAGAGAGAAGAAGAAAACGATAACGTCATACGGGAATTTCGGTTTCCACGAGCGTTCACCGTTTACCCTGAGCAACGGAAGCTTAGCGAGACTGTCGACGTGCGAGCCCAGATCGCTGCAGAATCCCACGTCTTTCATGGAAGGTTCCCTGTTGTACGGCGGGGCCGTGACAAACCCCAAACACCTGCGGAGAGGTCTCCGGTGCAATCAGGCCAGGTCCGTTATACCCGTCGAACCGCCCGTCACGCACGCGCGACCCCAGTGCGGCGGCAGGGCCGAACAAGACCATCCGCAAAACGATTTTTGTTCGTGCAGCAGCGCCACCGGGAGCACGGGCACCGCCAGCCTGACCGAGTCCATTGTAATGAAGTAAGTGCGTTTATTAATATTAAACTCGACAATCGATAACGGTAACGATGTTCAGCAGGTCTAGCGAGAATTTCGAAGACTCGTTGCGTTCGATCGACCGATCGAATCTGAGCATCAACTGCCAAACGCACCATCGCTGTTGCGACCAAGACGATTCCAACAAAATCCTAACGACCACCGTTAAGGTCTGCAAATGTCCGTTGTCGTTGTGATTCAACCGCTCATTATTTTAATATTATTATTGTACATAATATATATATATATACCTATATAAATGATTATTTAATTTGTTTTTAATAAAAAAAAAAAAAAAAAAAATACATTTCATAAACGATCGTTTTATTTCGTAAATATGTTTGTTTGCCCGTGTGTATGGATTTGCGTGTGAAATATTATTGTTGTTCGACGAACAACTGTTCGATTTCGGCGAGCGTTTTCCCTTCGGTTTCCGGTAGACAAACGAATACATACGCGACTCCAAAAACACCTAAAGTTCCGTAAAGGAAAAACTCTCCGTCGAGTCCCATTAAATGCCGAAGGTCTAACCAAGTGAATCCCATCGTAAACGCGATGACGTAGAATATAGCGGCGCAAACGCCGCCGGCGACTCCCCTACATCTGTAAATCGACACGCAACATTAGTGTACGTTACACGAAGAACGAAAAACGAAAATACGCAGATTTTTATTATTAATCTCCGAGGAAACAATACGATACCTGTTCGGAAACACCTCGCTGATCAACAGCCACGGCACGGGATTGATTCCTACGTTCATGAAATAGTAAAGCGCACAGAAAATTACTAGCGGTACTACCGGCATGGATATGGTATACCGGTGTATCGCATACGCGTAAACGCCCAACGATAAACAGCATAGAGAGCATACCGTCATCGAAACCAAAGACAGAATTCTTTTTCCCGCTAAATTGACGAGACAAATACACGTCAATGATCCCAGGCCTTGTAATGCCGCAGTCAAGACCTGCAATCATATTATTCCGGGCGATTCGATAACTTTGTTTTTGATAACATTTATTACGTTTACAGAACGGTTTTTAATTGTACAGAACCATTAAGTCGATTAAGAAATATCAAGAACAAAGTTTCATGAATAAATATGTGAAACTGGGTTCGCAACAAATAGCCCGGCGTAGAAGAAAAATCGCGAAAGTACGGGAACCTTATATAACGTGCTTCGTGAAGGGACAACGAATTCAGTGGCTTGGACACACACGACGAGAAGATAATAAACCAATAGAGTAGGGTACCGATTAAGTGGCTCGTGAATGATGAATTTTTTATTTTTTTATTTTTTGACTTCACGATCTTCGACGTACGCAGATATTTGTTGAATAATAAGTCTTATTTCTCAGAACAAAAAAAAAAATGTTTTAAAAAAACTACAGATTTTCTGGACATAATACGTCTCAAGTTCGGTTACCAATAGGAGTTAACAATAATATTATTTGCTGATCGGGGTTCCCGGTTCCGGTAAGTATAATTGGCAAAGGATTTCGTTTTCACAATTATATACATACTTTTTTTTTTTTTTTTTTTTTTGTGGTATCGCAACCTACACGATGACGATTCTGTCACAGTTGTCGGTCCCGTATAGTTTCACGCGACTCACCATTAGTCTTGTATAATCGTATTTAATGTAATGGATTTGTTTGTAACTCACGGCAAGTGTACTTGGCGACATAGGCACTTTCAAATCAACAAAAACTTCGATCATATACGGTCGCATGGCCGATAGGCAAGCCGCATGAGCAAAAAACATATATGTAACCACCAGCCGCATTGGTCTTAATATGTCGACACGAAGGAAGTCTCTAACACGACCGACAAAACCGGGTCCATCCGGCACTGTACTGTATTCGCTGTCTACAAAAAAAAAAAAAAAAAAAAAAAAAAAAAAACAATTTCGATAATAGTTAGAAAATGTGATAATATTTTAAAAAATACGCTCCTCTACGACTTTTAATACATTTTGCGTGTAGTGACCTTTAAAGACAGTCAGTGAACTAATCCAGCTATGCTCATACTCAGAGGTAATTGTTTTCCGAATTTCTCGGTGAGAATTTTGAAATTAAAACAAATTCCGAAGAATCGCACGTGTTACTGTTTAAATTATAATTATAACTCAATCAAAACCCGTTTACTGAATGCTATAATAATTATATAGTGTTTTAAATTTTTAAAAAAAATAAATAAATCTATCAACACCAGAGTTGGGTTTTTATAGCACTTCAAATTGTCTAAATATATAAATAGACAAAGAAATAATTATTATTTATTTATTTACTTATCATTGTCATTTATCAATTTATAAATACGATTGACAATAATTAATAACGACGTCTATATTTTAATATGTGTGTTTTTTTTTTAAATTGTATTATTTTATTAATAAAAAATATTAAGATTTTTTATTTTAATATTAATTTATTAGAAACAATAATTAATAATATTGGATAAAATATGACCAATTTTGGTTTAATACAAGGGTAAAAATACAAAAATATCTCAAAAAGGCCAGAAATAGCACTAAAATCTAAACAAATCGGAAACTATGCAAAAATATGCAAGATTAAATTTTCAATTTGAGTTCTCTGAATGATGAATCAAATTTTAAGATTACTATGCTATTTCTTAAGAATCTTATAAGAAATATACAAATGCTATAAAATCTCACCCCTGATCGTCACTGATTCTCGTGCCGTTCAGTGTGTAAATCAATTTACTGTTCGTGTCTCGTTAAATAATAATAATAAAAATTCCTTATTAAAAACATTTAATACGAATTGTTTACAAAACACATCAAACCTGGCACTCCGATGTATCCGGATGAGTTTATAAACTTAGTGGTTTCCCGTTTGGTTTTCAATTCGTTTGTGGTCACTTGACAATATTGTTCGAGACGGTGAAATTCCTCACTGACCTCTTCAAAAGATGCCCAGCCGCGGAGCCATTGTAACGATTCCATCGCCTCATATTTTTTTCCTCTTGTTAATAACCATATGGGTGATTCGGGAATCTATAATATTGCCCATTTCGTAAATTTTACATGCTGATGTTATTAAAATATAATATTTTAATAGACAAAGTTAGCAAGTACTTAGCAAGTAAATGCTGTTAAAAATGCTTACTCTCTTATTATTGATACCGACCAGTTTACTACCATGGAATATCATGGTAATAGTATGCATTTGATACATGATCACAATTTTAACTCATTTAAGAAATTGAATAATAAAAAAAAATATTAGGACGTACTTTTGCATCACGAGTGGGTAAACCACTGTTGAAGATGGTTAGTTGGGAAGGTAAGAAATATATGATTATTTAATTTGTATACTGTATATGCAACGATAATTTATTAAAAACAAAAAAACGATTCTGAGTGGAGTAATATTAGTCGTAATTTTTCCATCGTTATTTAGCTTTGGCGTTGGGAATTTTGAAAAAAAATGTTCAAACAAAGTACCATCAGGCCAAAAATATATCTACAAATCTTATGGTATGACGTGAAAAAATCGGATCATTAACCGGGAAAGTGTTTTCCGAGATAAAGAAAACTACACGATTGTAAAACTAAAAATAAATATTTTATTTTTATTATACTACGGTTTTGTGTAAAATAATACTTTTCGTATACGAGAATGAACGTACACCAATTGCATATTTTTTTGTCGAACCGCGCGGTAAAATGAATCAAAAACGAAAATTTTATAACGAATATGGGTCCGTTCATGAAATTGTATTATCTGTGTTCTATTATATTACTCGGTTTCGTTGAACTTTTGCAATTTTGTTTTATGTAATATTAGCGCGAGAAAAACAAAACGATTTATTTATACTCCAGACTCACGGGCAGAGTAAAGAAATCGTGTATAATTAGTTTTTCAACGGCGTGCGTGTTTTTCTCGGCAAAAAAAAAAAAAAAAAAACTTTATCGCGTATACGTGCGCTGGCGGAAATTGGAGCAGCTTGACGACTAAGGGACTTTACGACCGGCTCGTGAACGTGATCAATTGTATAGTTAATCTGATTCTACGCAGTAAAACCGTAGGAATAGTACGGATATTGACTATATCCGTGCAGAGTTTATACCGTATAAGCTTTTTATCGTTTTACGCAAATTCAATTTTAATATCACCCACCGGGCGTATAAAAATTTCATATAATATGTAATATAAGTCCGGAGGGGGGCGGGAGGAAGTATATTTACGAACTTGATTTATAACCTTAATCGAATAATTCGTATACTAATAAGTTATAGTTTATCGATTTTATCAATAGACAGGATAAATCCGTATTTTCTAACTGTAATCTAATATGGACGGTGTACGAGGTCTGTTCAAAAAGTACCGGGATTTTATATTTAATAATTACAAAAATAAAGTTACGTATTATTTAAGGATATCTCTAATAAAATACTCTTCTCCGGACGATATTCAGTGATCCCGGCGATCTTGCCATTTTTCAAAAGTCATTTGGAACTGTTCCAAAGTTAAAGCTACGAGTTCTGTTGCCGCGTTCGGTCTAATTGCCTTTACATCTTGAAATCGTTGTCTTTAAGCGCAGATTTTAATCTTGGGAATAGAAAAAAAATCACATGGGGCCTGATCAGGAGAATAGGGAGAGTATGCGGGACCACAGCAATTTTTTTATTAGCCAAAAATTCACGAATCGTTAGCGCTAAATGTGCCGCACCGGTGCATTATAGTGGTGAAAAATCGCGGAACGAATTTGACAGCGCGAACCTTCTCATCTGTACATTTTCTTGTAAAATTGCATGCCAAGACTCAATCGAGATTCGCTTTTTTAACTCACAAACGGTTAATCGGCGGCCATTTCGCATTTTTTCGCAAATTGTCGCCACACCATCCTTTCTGGACGACGTCGACGGTCTTCCAGAACATGGATCGTCTTCAGTTGACCGCCGTCTGTCTTTGAAACGTTTAAAACACTCGAAAGCCACGAAACACTCAAATCCCCAAAAGCGGTTTTAGTCATTTCCGTACGTTTCCGTTGCATCATTTTTACCAAGTTTCAAGCAAAACTTGATGCACACGCGTTGTTCGTTAATTTCGGACATGTCGAAAACGGCGAACGAAAAAAAAAAAAAAATGACCGGATTTAACCACGTATAATATTAAACTGAGATCAGATAGCGACTTGGGGTTTTGTATAAAATATCCACTTATTCGCGGGAAATACATCTATTTACAATTTGAGACGTTATCGTGTGTGTAGATTAGCCGTAATAACACGGTGTCCTGGTACTTTTTGAACAGACCTCGTATACCGGCGGTGATAAACCACGAATTTTCAGTTTACAGCGTCGTACGTTTGCGAGGTCGGTTCGAGGGTCGAGATGTACTGAGTAAGTAGTAAACGTAATTTAGGAAATACGATAGTTAACGATAGTGAATATTGACTTTGGTTTTGTTTTGCACCCCCACTAATTGAGAAATCCCGGCTACGATACCGTCACGTATAGTAGTGGGGTTAGGTTTTATACCAGCGAAATGGCGACGGCGGTGATAACGGGCACCGAACAGCTGACCAGCATGGCTCGCCTCCACGGCAGCAACCAGCTGAGCGCGAATTCCAACAGGTATCCGACGACCACGTTGGTGTTGGCGATCGTGGCCAACGTGCCCCTGAACCGCGGCTCGCTGATCTCGCCCACGTACGCCAGCGTGGGCGCCTCCATGAACCCGATGCCGATGCCCATGATCGCGGACGCGACGTACAGGGCGCTCGGTGATTGGGCCGAGTACATCAGGAACCACGATGCCAGGTGCGGTACGGTGGTCAACAGCATGCTTCGCTTCCGGCCCAAGGAACCTTGCGCGTAGCCCGACAACAGGCAGCCCAGCGGCTGGCACAACAGCATGCAGCTCACTGGTAACGCCAAAGTGACGTGTCACATACATGATATAATTATTGTTGCGTATTAGGTTAGCCGTGCACTCATCGTATACATTTATATTAGGGTCGTCCATAGATGCAGGAGATGATAAGAAAATATTATTGTTTTTGTTGCTGGACAACAAGTCCAGTTATTTAAAACACATATTGATATTACACCTTGAACTATTTAGTCGACTAATTATTACATGCATCCTAATGAAACCTTCGTATATTCAAATAACCGTGAAAAAAAATTGTATTTTATTATTTTTCTGGAAATATAACATAAATACACTTTTTATAGAACATATTTTGTTTGTACAATTAAGATTCAGTACAATTTGTGCGATTACTTTAATATTTTTGTAAAGAAAATCGCGAAATCATAAAACTACCCAATATTGCATATTTTCAATCTAACTTGTGGCACAGACAGGGGATGAAGCTATTGTAACCAAATTTCACCCAAGGAACTTTTATATGATATTAAAAAAAAAAAAAACGGAGGTATCCGGCAACGAAAATTCGAGTGTTTAAAAACGAGGACCACCGTAATATATATATATATATATATTGAGCAGACGGTAAGACACGACGAGTCATGGTTTTACGGACCAACGTGGACGGAAAAGCGGGGAACCGATAAAGACCGAAATGGATATTGCTAGACCATAGACACAATACGATAGATTGACTGCGCGTTCCTACCCATTCTTCATCATCAAATACGGTCATAATTTGCCTTCCGCCGATGCGCAGAAGTGGAAAATCGCTGACACGATAAAGGGCAAACGGTCAGTTCATCAATATATTATGTCTATGGCCAGTGGCATTGGCGTATTTAAGACTTTGCTGCCCTGGGTAAACAAGTTTAAAAGTGCCACGATAACAAATCGATTTTGATAAAGTTAAGACGATTCGTTAAAATAATTTTAAAAAAAAATGATACGGAACATTTTTTTTTCTTTTTAAAGGTGTGCAATATGACTGAATTTTTGCCACCACTATATCGATTGCCGAGGTTTCCTACCTTTAAAAAAAATGCTACGTTACGCAATTACCCCCCCTCCTAAATACGCCACTGGGCAGTGGCGTAACCAGGTAAAAAACAAAGGAGGGGAATAATTAATTTACCAAAATCAAAACCATGAAGGGTGGCGTAAATAAAACTTAAAAAATAAACGAAAAATTACATCGTTATTTTAATGTTAAGTTTTTTTCATTTTTGTAACCCAAATAATGCGATAACGTTGACAATACGTTAATATATTAAAAACAGGATAAAACATGAAATATATATATATATATATATAAACTTTTATGTAATAGATTACGAAAAAAATATTTTTTATTTTATGAGTATAAAATGTAATTAATGTATTGCATTCTTTCTTAATTTTATAAGATTCAGACATTTATATTATTGTCATACCTAGGGAGGGGGGAGAGCAAAATGGTACCTTTGTCCTCCTTACAAATGTCCGGGTGGGGCAGTACTTCCCTGTTGCCCCCCAAAAATTACGCCACTGACAATGGGTAATTGGCACCCATTTGAGAGTGATATATTGATTTTACGACTAAGACTACTGGTGTATGCATATAAATAATAACAATACGCGGACGACCGAGTCGGGTGGAAATTAAAGAGTCCGGGGACGCCGCCCTTTGAATGGTTTGGGGAAAAGGGCGAGGGCGAATAAAAAGAAGGAGAAGGAGAAGGAGATGAAGATCGTTACGGGGTTTAAAGAGGAAATAAATTCGAAACGGGGAGGAGGGTACAAAAAAACAATCGTTTTTACCGAACCACGAGGACTGAGAGTCGTTTAGCGACAGCTGGCCCTGTTTGGAGTTGTGGAGTTCGCCGATTATGATCGTAGGTACGACTATCATCATGCCCAGGTCCAGTATTAATAAACTCTGAGCGATCGTCGCGCACACCTGTAATATTATTATGCGCATGCATTGTACAAATGATTACATTACAAACGGAAATAATAATAATAATAATATTTGTAAACGAAATATAATAGAATACGTCGCAACGGGCTCATCCGTCAGGCAGTCGCCGGCTGTACTAAAAATGAAAATCCGTTTAAATATTTACATAATTTTTTATGTGTTTTTGTTTTTTCTACGTTTTACACGCGGCGAAACCGCCATCGAATATACAGGGTGCGGCAGAGCCGACTGACGAGTTTAATGAGGTCATTAGCCTGTGATAAGATATGAGCAGGCCTTAATAAATGGTATATTTTGAATTGTACGGTAATGCCGTTTTTATTCGTAATCGTGGTCTGGACAGGTGTACATCGTGGTTTCGTCGTGCGTGCGTATTACGAAAATAATCATTCTGTGATCGCTACACAAAGGGCTATACTTCTTATACACTTCGGCGGCATTCCACGTGCTGAATCTGTTCCTTCTGCTAACACTATCAAATTGTGGATACGGCATTTGGAAGAAACTGCAAGTACCCTAAGTAGACTTGGACACGGAGCACCCAGAACGGTAAGAACCCCCGAATGTGTGCAGTTGGTGAGACAGTCAATTGAGCAGTCACCAAGACGCTCAGCCCGGAAACACGCTGTAGCTTTGGGAATCTCAGACCGTTCTTTGAGGAGAATTCTTCACGAAGATTTATCATTCCATCCATATAAATTAATGTTCGTCCAAGAGTTAAATGCTACTGACTACGGCAACCGTAAAAATCTCTGTCAGCAAATTCCTCCGATATCAACTTTTTTCTGTAGCGATGAGGTCCATTTTCATCTTTCTGGAACTGTAAATAAACCAAATTGTCGATACTGGGCTACAAATAACCCACGGAAGCTCCACTCTCCTAAAGTGACAGTGTGGTGTGCTGTGTCCCAATTTGGGATGATCGGCCCCTACTTTTTTGAGGACGAGAACAGGACCGTCACTGGATCGTCTACAACAGTGTATCAATGCTGACGGCCGCCATCTTGGAGATATAATTTTCAAAAAATAATTTTAAAAATGGGATTGAATACTGATTTAAAAAAAAAAAATTATCCTTTTCTCTAAGTTTTACTGTTCGTTATTTATAGCCCATCAAAACTCGTCAGTCGGCTCTGCCGCATTCTGTATTTTATTGTATTTTTTTTTTTCTCGGAATCTAGTACATGTCGAAACGTTTTCATGTTCGTATTTTCTTGTGGTTACCTGCGACAATGTGCGCCGACCTGTATTCCATCGGTCGCGCGTGTGTCCGGATGCGAACAGAACCGCGCCGGGTCCCCTGTAAACAAATCATTCCGAGGTTAACTATTTGCGATTTGCGATTTTTTTTTTATTGTGCGCAAAAAGAGAAAACGCCACATTACAATATATATTAAATGTCACGGTCGATTCGAAAACCGCGTTTGAGCCGCGAGTACAACACGTACAAATATAATACTCGTGTATTATTCGCTCGCCGGTGCGGTATTTTGCGAAAAAAGTTACAATTCCCATTTCCGTCGTTGCCTTCTTTAATCGATTGGTTTTGACATTCGTACAATACGTACTTTATTTACAATAATATCCCTATTTACGATTTTAATATCCGTCTCGTTGTAATACTATTTAAATGTGAACGCGTACCCAAAACAATATATAATATTTTAATTGGATTATTCGTAAAAAAAATCAAAAAAATCGTCGATTTCTATAACGTAAGAACCAATTGTATAGATACACATAATTATAACCATCATTACTGATAATTATTGTCTCTGCAGTCGAGGAAATCTGTAGTTTTTTTACTAATTCAAATTACTTATTAAAAATGTAGATTTGGAAGGAAAAAACAAAAATGTATTTATTGTTTCAACTCGTGTACAAATAAAAATTCTGTAATCGTCACAATGGAAAAATATAATTATAAATTATACTATTTTAAATTTAGGCGTTTGTATTCAGTAATAATTATTGAATGTCTGAAATTTTAAGTAAAGTATTGATTTTTAAATTTTTTTTTTTTCCATTATATTTGTAAATTCTTTAATATTTTTTATTTTATTTGTCAATATTTTGTTTTATATTTTCATCAAAGTGATACCGACATATGGAAATTTGTTGTTTGTACGTAACTGTTTAATTATTTATTTCGTAAACTCAAACACAAGGTGTTATCTCTTTGATAAACAGTAGCAATATTTCAAAAAGACATTTTTTACAGGGATGTTCAGTTTCTTTTACCTAGCGACTATATAATATATACAAAAACGTTTCAAAAAATAACGATGTGCGAATATTTATGTATTTTTTTTTTGAAAAAAAAAAAAACAAGGTTAGTTATAAGATCGTATTAAAACATATCATAATTTTCTATAGTCAATATTAAATTATTGAAGTTTTGTTATTTGGTTAGTTTTTTTTTTTTTTCGTAATCGTCCACCAAACGACCGTGATAAATAAAAGTGTTTTCGAAAAAAAGATGCTGCTCATGGGTGGGCCACTATGGTAGATGGAAAGTTGCGAACGTATGGGATACAGGGAGGAATTTAATTTATATTTGTCCTCAACAATAATTCATTGTTACTCAAAAACAATCCCGAGTGAAGTTATGAAATGCTTCATAGTGATACGATTTTCATTAAAAATTGACTTTTAAACGATTATAAAAAAAAAAAAAAAAAATGATTGCGTTTAATTTTTACCATCGAGTACAATCAGACGCGCATACAAGGGGCTTTATTGTGTAAATATTCTCGTTTTCACCTCATTATTCATGACATCACAAGGAAAATCAACCAATTAGATCCAAAATACATTATTATTTTTCCAATTATTTTAAATTGCACCAAGATTTCTGGTGGAAAATTTATTTACAGGTAGAAAAGAATAAAGAAGAAAAAAAACATATGTTCAGAATCGTGCGTGTACGATATACGGCGTGCTGTACGTGGCAGGACTTTTTCTGCCGTTGTTTTGAAATTTAGTTTTGTTATACGGATTTTACACTATGCAGTTTGAGCGCAAGTGATCTGGTTGGTCAGGTTATTTTGGTGTATTTTATCATTCTAAAAAATTGTAGACAATAATTGTACTACCAAATGGCCTGACCTACGCGTTACGTCGATATGTCTATTCGGTAAGTAGTATAGTTTTAACTAAATTAATTTTTTTTTTTTTTTTCCGAGATTATAATAAGTATTATCAGGCTGAACATAAAAGCGCAACAATGTTTTTTGGATATTTTTTTTCGATTCCGAGCGTACCGAGGAATGTATTGGTTGTACTATGATTTGTGTTTTTTCATTTCTCATTTGTTTCGTTGGTGCATACGAGTGGTCATCTTTTAATTTTCCTTGAATTTTTCTTAATAAGTTGGGAAAACGCAAATCGGAATAACGGGAATATTCACGCAATACTACAGTTTTAGTACATTTCGATTTTTTTCTTTTTTTTTTTTTGCTGTAATTCAATGAAAAATAATCGTGGAAATTTAAAATTTTCGTCGGATACTTATATTAGTATTATCTAGTCGTGGTACGTTTTTTATTCGGGCTTTTTTTTTTTTTTTTTTGAGTTTAATATTGTTATTTTAAATTGTCGAGTTTTTCGTTATAGTTTAAATTTGGTTTTACGTGGCTAAAATGTGTTTGGCTTATAAATTAATCGTATAAATTGCATTAGAAAACAAGCTACTGCATTATACGAGCTATGTAGCATATTGTATGCAAATAGCATAATAACTATAAAACGAAACGATACAGATTTAATAAAACGAAAGACGCGAGCGGGTAAACCTTTAAACAGTAACGCTAAAGAAAAAAACATAAAATCATTAATTAATTGGATTCCGGTGGACAAATAAAATGAAACAAAAAAAAAAAAAAACAACATATTTTTATGAAAATACCGTAGGGATATATATATATTTTGCACGGGACTTTGATTTCGTGTACGTTTGAATGTAACGTTTACCCAATCCGCCCCCGTTCTCTGTGTAATTAAATACGCGAGTTAGTTATATAGAGGCATACGTTTTTTACGGATACTTACGGTCTCCGACTGACACCGTCGGCCATCGTCTCAGAGTTGCGTTTTGTATTAGGTATTCGCGGTCGGTATCGTACAACAAGAAGTATTTTTTATTTTTTTTTTTTAATTTGAATTTTATTCAGTGTTTGATTGCGTTTGTCGGACGGACACGGGAGCAAAATGATTTGACGGTCGCGGACTCGGCGGTGTAGAGCGTATTGAATAAAAAAATTTTATGCGCCGGTTTCTTTCGTCGGACTCCACCACTTTGTGACACGTACTCGCAACCCGCACCATAATTGTATTGTGTTACTAATGCGGCCCTACTCGTCAAAACGCAATCGTCGATTTATTATTATACGGAGTTTTCTATGATGAAATACCACAGGGATAAAGGACTACGCGGCGAAAATCGGACAAATTTCACTATTTAAAATGGTTCTGGCGATGAATGTCCGGACAACTCTTGTCTGGTTTTTGTACACAATTCAGACAATTCCGTCGTTTAGCCCGTCATTGTCTTCTGTTATAACAATCGAACATTGTCTTGTTTTGTTTTAAAATCCAGGGAACGGCAGAAACGTTTATACAGCCCCCCTTCCATTCACCCAGGTCAGTATTTCAGTGATAAGGAAATCCAAACAAATTCTACAAAAACCACACCAGACGCTAGAAGCCCAACTAAAAGTCTATATGACGTATATTTTGATTATTTTTATATGCCAATGCGTTGTCTGGGTGCCCAGCCATAATATACGAATTGTTACAGGCGATGTTGTTTTCATGAATTCGTTTTTGGTTTTATTTTCAAACCGCGATCAGGGGAAAAGTTTTAGTAAGTATTAAGTACCATGAATTATTGTAAGCCGGAGGTATGCTCACGGGTGTGTCATATCCCCCTCCCGCTACACCCTTGAACTATAATTTATTTAAACGACCTATTTTATGCTTTACGAATTTCCTTTAAATATTGTCTGTTTTTTTTTTTTTTTATCGAATTGGCTATTACCGTTGTTGGCCGCCCAATAAGACGTGGCAATTATTACCCCCCGGCTCAATGAAACGGCGGAAAAAAACCTATACGCGATCGGGTTCTTTATTTGTTTGTTATACACGATTGTTGAAACGTGAATAAATAAACGAGTGGATTTTACACAAATAACGAATAATGCGGTATTGTTTGAAGGCCTATAGCCATACCGAGTGTTGATTTCTAATAGGTAAGGTTTTGTGGAAAAGCGGTGCCGTTATCTAGCGGCCGTCATTTTACGGTTGTAAATAACGGCCGTCTTTACGGCGACCAAGCTGTGGCCGTAGTAGGTCGTGCGCTGGTGAAGAATGGACATGGCGTTATTAGGTAGGATGGTTTGGATGATGTAGAGTCATCAGAAGACGAATAAAATCGTTTGGCGAAGAGTGTCGTGTTCGAAAATCGTAATACTGAGGGTGCATTTCAAATGTTAGTGCGTCGCCATCGGCAGTGTAATGACGTAAAATTTAGGCAATACTTTCGCTTAACACCATAATCTTATAAAGGCTCCCCCCCAAACGAAGTGGATCATTGTATTTTAACTGTAAAGAGTACTATTTCAATCGTTTTGCTAGCAGTCGCTGGTTAGTTGCGTTTCCATTCATTGTATCAATGTAATATGCACACCGCTAAACGCGAAAAAACGTTCAACTACTGTTTATCACCGCTATGACGGCCGTCGTGCAACTGACAGCACCGCTATTTGACGTTACGTTCTCTAGGAAACCATTTTTTTTTTTTTTTAAACCATCAATACATCCGCCTCCCGGAACCGCCGTAAGGCATTACTTCGGGAGGCGGATCGCCATCATTTATTAGTGAAATACAGAACAATTATTTATTATATTTTTTTTTAAATAAAAATTCCCGTTTTCCCCTATGCCGGGGGGGGGGCTCACATGTCAAAAAATTTACAGAAATTTCGCGCCCTACGGCGGGACGGGACCGAAGCCCACTTGCCGCCCTCACAAAGCAGTGGGGGGGGACACTTCCTACCGGCCACCCGGCCGGCGGTCCAGCGACTACTGTCTAACGTCCAAGGGCTTGGCGCTGCCGATTCCTTCTCCGCTATGACGGTGGCTTCAGCGAAGTCGACCGCGGCCTACCACCAGTGGTCCGGGGACTCCAGCTAGACAACGGGCACCGCCGGTTCTAGGGAACCGAAAATATAATACTAGTACGTTTAATAATAACACACCAGTTATGTTTAGGGCGTACACCGCCTCCCGGCCAGTGTGGAAATTCCGAGCGGTGTCGTGCGGCGCGCCCGCCGGATCTGGCGAAAACGCGTGCCTTACGATACCGTACACGGTAACAGAGTAATTGTATCGTAAAATACCGTACAACTGATACGGCGAAGGTCGGCGTAAATGTTGCGCAAACCGCCGCGAACGTCACGCGGGGATTTTTCCGTGTCCGCCGACTGCGGGGGACCAGAGAACAATAACGCGCCGCCGGCGATTGTATCGGGCGCGCGGCCTTTCGTTTTGCGCGTTGCCGCTGGGTTTCGGTCGCGAGCGAACGGAATGCGTTTTAATTCCACCGCCGTTAACGACGGCAATTCAATAGCCGGTTTACAACGAACTCGTGCGATGTTCGAACGAAACCGTAATATCCCATTCAAATAGGACGCCGCGCGCCCGCGTCCTTTTACCGGGTCGGCGGTAGGGTAGGGGCCGCCGCGCGGCGTTTTAACGTGCACCGGGGGGCGCGGGCGTTCGGATTCAAATCGGAAATTGAACGCGCGGACGACGGCGTTTCAATTGTGGAGAACATTTCCGAGGGCCGCCTACGGCGTTGCCGTTTTTTCGAGAGAAATAAAAAAAAAAAGAACATTGTCATACCGGGAATAGTTGTTATTTTATTCGCAGACGATATTTCCGGTATTAAACCAACGGTTTGTACCGGCGTAACGTAATTTCACCGTGTTTCCCGTTAGTATTACGACCGAGACACACTGCACTCGATATTGATCATATTCTCGCGTTAAAAAACCGTTTGAACATTTTTTTTTTACTCTGGTTTTATACCTTAAAGATATATTAAAAACAAAAAAAAAAAATAATAATAATAATAAAGTCGGTGGAGTACGACGCGACTTAGTCGAGTTTTCTCACGTCAATTCGAGTATTCGAGTGGACTCAACACATTTACTTTTGGTACTCGTTTCGATTTCAAAATACCAAAACTCGCCCAACATTAAACAAGTGAAAGCTATAATTAAAAATTCACATATTTCTTAGATTTGTACGACGCCAATAACTTACGTCTCGCCGAGATAGCGAAGAATGTATTGGTTTTACGGTTATGTACGCTTTTTTTTCTGTTTGATAACAGCCTTTATCCCAGAAATCTTTCTCCAATTGTTTGATTTAGTGGTGGGAAAATTTTGTCTAGCGACTCCATAATTGGGCATGTAAATTTTCCTTTTCTTTATTGTTTTCCTTATACTGGACAAAAAACCGAGGGGAAACCGGAATATGTGAGCATTAACGGTTAATTGTTATTTGTATTGTATATTTTTTGTTGTTGTTATTTAGTTAATAATAATCGTAAAACCTTTCTAGACGCGGTAAAGTTTTCGAAATATTTTGGCGAATTTCGAGTTGTTTGATATTGTTGAACGTTTTTATTTTTATGTGGACAACATTGTTGTCGTTTATTTTGTAAATTCAATTGCTCTATACAGTTAAACCGACAAAATAAAAAATATGTTTACCGAATTTGGTAATATCATTATAATACAATAAGACGTACAAATGAGATACACAACGTGCCGGTGTTTGGTGAAACATAAAATATGGTTTTTTATTTCTCAAAAAACAAATATGTGTTATACGTGTTTTCCCTATCTATTCGTTTGTATTTCCACTGGAACGGTAATATTTTCTAATAAACACACGATTTAAAATCGCAAAATCCACGCGGATGAACAGAAATATAAAATGCTCGTTGTAGAGAAAATATAAAGACTTTCTCGCAGGCGTTTTCCTAATGCATTTCATAGTTCATTACTGCCGACAGTGTAGCATGGCAGTAATTCGTCTGTAAAGCTTGACAAATGTAGTGTTTGCCAATAGAGTTAACTTTATTTTGAATTCCCAAGGCTACGAACAAAAAAAATGCGTTGAAAAATCGTTAGACTGGCGAATTACAATCGGACTTTTTTGGAGGCGGAAGAAAAGATCATTTCACTTTTGGTCACTTATGCGATGAGATAATAGCGAGAGACGGCGTGTGTTTTAAATCATATTTTTAGACGCTTAAATTATACTGCGGGGAGGTTTAAATATCTGCGGGATTCGGTAATAGCGAGAGAAAAAAAAAAAAATACAAAGAATATACTATAATAAAGATTTGAAATCTCTTATTGCATCTCTAGATTAATAACGGTACAATGGACAAAAGAAAAAGTTTATAATGTTTGGGTAAAAAAATAAAACGGGGTCGGTGTCCGTCCCTCTTAATAAAATCGTTTTATCTTCTTACCCGCCGTCGCTACCACCGCGCCTCGGCGTGCGTAATTCGCCCGAGAGTGAAAAACCGCCCTGCCCGCTCCCCTACCGACCTGCAGCCAAACCGGCGACACCCAAAGCTTTTTGGTCTTGTGCCAAAACGGTAAATCGCCTATCGTATACGTATAACGGACGATTATCCCTTATTTCAGTTGGGTATTCGGGACGGAGGGCAGATATGCATGGTCTACGAATGTATACAAATGTAGCGGACCACATTACCATATCCCAGATCCAACGAATAAATCTCCTCGACCCCGAGAGCGCCGGCGTTTACTTTTTGAGGTTAAGGAAAAAATTTTAATTTGATATTATATACTAGTACGTACAGTAAAAATGTGTATAACTAATTTTTACATCCTGGCAGAACCCAATTGCTGAGTAAATGAATACTTACGGGTATAACTGTACAAGGTTGCTCGGTAGATTCACTTGTATTATAAAGCACACAGTAACCAATTCTTAAACGATTTTATCTATCAATTAGAATTTATCTATCAATAAAACTAGACATATATGATATTTATACACTTTTTTTTATCGAATAATGGCAAACAAACAAATAATACAATTAGCTAAAACAGGATACTATAAATCATATAAAATTTAAACAAGAATTTTATGTGATTTATAATAATGCCTTGAGGAGTTTTTTTTGTTTAAGATGCAAATATGCAAATAACTTTTTTGTTTTCGAGTTGGTTTTGTATATATATATATATATATATATATATATATAATTTTTTTTTGTCGTGCGTAAATATTCGAAAATTATTTGAATAATTGTATTTGAAAAATAATTCGAATTCTTTTTTATTCGATTAAAATATGAGACGGCAAATTTATTCAGATATGCAATACCTACTCTGCACATAATACGCTTTTATGCTTCAACGGTTTGATTTAGTTTTTGAATAAAACGTATAGATATTTAATCATAGGGGTAACACAGTCAGCCGTCAGATACATCGGAGCGTCGTTGATCAGTAATTGTAGCCCAAACTTATTTGCGCCGCCGTCGTGCCAATTGACCCGATACGGACTGTAAATCATTAGTTGTACATTTCAACTGTAGTCCGACAATAATTACAATAAACAATAATAACACCGGTAGTTATTCAGATAGGTGTTGTACACCTCGTGCCTAAGCACAGGTGTATTTGGCGTCGACTTGGAAAGCAGCCAATGTCATAGCGATTCCGAAGGGCAATGGCAAGGATAAGTCAAATCCAAAATCATCATACCGTCCTATTAGCCTGTTACCAGTCCTAGGCAAGGCACTGGAGAGACTCGTATGCGACCGTCTACGATCTCACATTAATTTTTATAGACAGTATTATTGTATTTATTCAATTTGAATATTTGTATGCGTGTACAATTGGGGTGGCCAGACTATATTTTAACAAGTCCTGGACACCAACATTTTGAAAGAAAAAATATGTATCCATATTTATACAGTGTGTAATCGTCAGTCGGAAATACTCTACAACTCTATAGATAACCATAGATAGAACTCTAATAGATTTGAATTCTGTTTTTTTGGCCGCCCAACAAACTTCGTTTATCACTTATTAAATTAATTAAATTATTTTTACGCCATTTAATTTCTCGCATGCCCGTAACAACGTTTTTTTTTTTTTTTTATTAAATGGCACACCCTTCCCCTTTTTTTTGGGTAATCGTGTTTACTTTAATTTAAAATTAACCGAGTTATGAATATTTAAATATTTGATAATATTTTATGTCATTTTTGTATTATTCACCAATTTTTTTAACTTAAACTATTTCTTTTTACACCGTATTAGTGTTATTTTCAGTACTTTGAAGGAGGGATAATCCTCTCATGCTACCATAACTTACTTTTTTTTTTATATGTATATAATTTGTCTCCCTAGGTGATTAAAAAAAAAAATGTTATAGTTAGTTCTAAATTACATTCATTCGTCTTTTAAATTGTTCAAACTACTCTCCATTATGATTTAAACATGTTTGTGCACTCTGTAGATATTCTCTAGTAATATTCAATATAATACTGAATATTAATCAGCGTGGATGTAAACTAAATGGATTAAAACTTTTTAAAAATTAAAATAATTTTGTATACAAAACACGAGAACGGTTTCGTCGACTATCTCGATTAGTCGATAACGACAACGGCTGGTCACAAGCACAAAGAAACATTCGCCTTTTAATATCAAACTGTTTATATCGTAGTCCTCGGCTACTAGTTCGATAAGTTAGTGCCCAAGAACTTTCAACGGGAAAGGGTTTGTAGTAAGTGACGATTATTGAATAAACCGTCGTATCTCGTTCGACCCGACACGATAGGAATTTAAAAGCCGGATTCAATATAGCCAACTTTTATTTTACAAATCAAATTTTGTTCGACAAACCGACCGTTTCCATATAATATTACTCGACTGAAATATAATAATTACGAGATTGAATCGCTAAATAAATACCCGTTAGTTGTTGTATTCCCATAGTCCCCGAGCACCAGCCCGAGGAGAATAATTATTTGTAGGTTATATTTCGTGGATTTGGTTTCAAATGATATTGACAAGTTAACAAAATTGTATTGTTATCAATAGTTATTAATTATTTTACCGTCAAACGGCCAAATAAAAAACGGCGATAAAATAAATACGGCGATTTTTCGGTAAACGCGCGTATTTTGTAACAAAATCCGTCGGGTTTACACATTTTCCGCCCCGGAGCAATTGTTCCTGCTCTAAACGGGGCACTGCCCCCTCCTCGCGCCAATGAGCACGCCGCTGTTGTTCCAATATACACTGAGCTGGTCTAAAACGACCGGCCGAGATAATAACAGTAATAATATTTGTTAATATCAACGCCTATGAAAAACATTCAGAGACCAAAACATCAGAGACCGGTAATTTTCAACAACGCCTAGAATTACCGCCCGTTTTACGGTGACACGTACGAAACACGCGCACTCGGCGACATTCTGTACGGCCGGCACACGCATCGACACACCGCGGCGGCGGCGGTGGCGGTGGCGGCGGAGGTGGCGGCGGCGGCGGCGGCGGTCTTTGATTCCGCAGTCGGCTCGTATGGATTTTCCGGAGTCGCCCCGTCGCCCGTGTCCCTCGGCCGCGAGTGCGGCCGGCCGCGCGGTTCGGAAAACCGCCACCAGGGTGCCAACGCGGTTGCGGGGTGGAACGCTATCGATCGGACCGCCGCCCGACCGCGGCGACTTCGGCGACTTCTGCGGCGCGGGCACAGTGCTGAGCGCGTGTAAGTGCGGACGACGACGCCTTGAATTCATATACTTTTAGACTCACAATACACACGCGGACGTCCGATAAATCGACGACCGGAAAAAAGGCACGTAAGTGATAATAGTCACTATGATAATTTCGTAAGAGACTTATTTTTATTACGTGCACATTATATATCGTTACTTTAATTTGTTTTCCAGGGGTAGAAAAAAAAAAAAAAACATAAAAAAATTCATCAAAATCAACATCCGTTTGTTAACGGACCTCTGTTGCTTACGATCGCAGGGCTTATACCGCCCTCGTTTATAAAACCCGTGTGCAAATAATCAGTCAAAATTCCATTCTCAACGTTCAAACAGTCTTTCACCACCAATGTCAATTATCTGAAACGAAGGTACGTGTTATTTTGATATTATTATGTATAAATAACTATTACGATTATTAATTTTTTATATATATATATTGTTTTTTTTCGCGATTATACGACTTAATGTAAAACAACGTTGGTCGTACACAATGGGTATTTATTTTAGGGTTTTTTTTTTTGTTCGGGGACGACACGAAACTAATAATACAACAAACATACAATATACGTATAAAATTATTATTGTTATTTTTTTTTTCTTTTGGTCGATCAGAAAAATACCAATATCGTATAGTGCTTATCGTCATTGCGTCGTATCTCTAAAAAGTGATTTTTTTTTTTTTTTTTGGCACACCAAAACACTAATTGTAAAATCGATAAACTCGATAATGTTTCAACGTTTATATTCTCCGTGGGTTTTGTGCAATATGCATTGTACTTGCACGCTTAGATTATACATTAGATTTCCGTCTGTAAGATTCGATGCACATATAACTCAATATTGATTTTTTTTTTTCTTTGGAGATACGAGGTATGAGTTCTGCGACGACGTTATATATATATGTATTCAAACTTAAGTCTAAAAAAGCTTTTTACTAGCGTATTTTATCATTTTCCACGGCCAGACATGCCCCTCCATTGCCTCTGCAAAATGGGCGCCCCATTGGCGTTTATAGTGGCGCGATGATGATTTTTATTCTTTACGGTATATATGTATATTTATTCTTTAGGTATTTACCGAATGTCTAATCGGTTATTCTTTAAGATATTCTGGTTCGGTTCCGCGTCGTAATGTCCCGTGGCAATAAATACGTGAAAATATAAAAATAATATATATATAGATATAGATATAAATATTATAAAGCAGATTAAAAAAAAAAAAAAACCCGGTGACGGATATAAATGTACTTAATATTGACGATTGTGCAATGTTCTAATAACCCTACAATCCGTATTGTAAACCTATTATCATTTTTTTTTTTTTTGTGGGCGTGTAATAAATTTTTCTACCAGAAATATTGCTCCTATTGAAAACTTAATAGTAACTTTCTTGTAGAATTTTCCATCTAGTCTGTGTATTCGATGAGGTCGATTTTTCAATTTTTTTGTCGTTTTCATAATAATAGGAGGAACACGTCTATAAAACGAAAATATCTACGCAATAATAATTTCGGTTGTTCTTTTTTTTTTTTTTTTTTTTTTGTAATTCAGTATTCAGTAAGGTTATCGACAATAAAAATAACAATAAAAACACACATTATTGTAAATCTAATACATTCGTCGTTCGTAATATAAAATTAAAAACCAAATATCAATAAATTTGTTTTTTTATTTGTACTTTGCAAACGGGAGGTTTTTTTTTTCTTATTACGAATTTAATTAACCTTCTTTGAGTTCCTTCTAGCCTGACGATATCTAATTTCCATTTCTTTATTCCCATCTCTCCTTTAAATTATCTTTAAAATTCTAATTTAAATTCGCATTATGCGATTCACTAATAAGGATCCCCGTTTCTATGTTTAACTATTTTGTTTAGTTGTGTCAGTGTTTCATTAATCTACTTGTTTTACCCTTTGGCCTGTACAACAAATAAATAAATAATTTCTATTAGATTCCGTGCAGTGAACGTAGCAACGAATGTATAAGATGTGTGTGTTTTTTTTTCTTCTGTCCGTTAACACGATTTCGACCCGAACACTTGCTCCAATCGTCAAAATCAGGGATAATATCTGGTGCCAAATTTTATATTCCTTTGTGTTTGTCTTCGTAATTTCGAGAAAATCGGAAAAGGGAAATACATACGCAACGCCGGTACTTTTCCGTCAAATCGATTTTGTTTTGTCGTTGTAATTTAGTGCGAAAAAAAATCGGAGAGAATAATTGCTGCAATTTCCATCGAACATAAATTATAGTATATTAGCACATATACGCTGTATGAGTATTATGATTTTTATAAGCGTTTTGAGTTTAAATTTACTATCAAACTCCAAATACGTGTAAACGTGTAAATAAAATAGTTACGAATTTTATTTAAATATAAATTATACAAACGTGTAACTTTAGCTCCGCTCAGGATCGCGTTTTGTTTGCAATAATTTAACGTTGCGTTCTGCAGGATTAAAAATTAACGTCCCGCCAATATTCTATGCTAAAATAACAAATTCAATGAATATTCATTCCAGAACAATATACATTTTTCACGTTTTTACGCGTGCAAGTATATTCAATTTGTATAATGGTTTTATTTATTACCTTATAAGTTATACCTAAATAATTACTCACAGAACACATATTCATATTCCGTTTGTTGTCGATACAAGTAAAAATAATAATAATACTCTAAAAATACAAAAAAAAAGAACCAAATGATTTAAAGTTAAATGATGAGAAGAAACAATGGAACCGTTTAATCCATTTTACAATATAAGAGATTCAATTGAAATATGTATAAAAAAAAAAAAAAAAGTGTGTTTAAAATAAATTTACATGAGCTGTACAAAGAAAAAGTAATGCCATTGTAGTTTTAATACTTTGATTAAAATAAAATATCCTCACATATTGCTCAAAGTGTGGGTTTCCAGCTATGTATAAGCCATTATGAAAATCCGAACAAGCGCGTTTTAAGGATTAACTCGGCGCTATATTATAGTTTGTTCAACTTTCTGAAAACCATGTTAAATTAAACGCATAATTTTATTTTACATTTTTGGATATTCGACAAAAAGACCGAGTTTTATTAACAAATACGGGTTTTTTTTTTTTTTTTTTTTTTTTTCTATTCGGGAATAACTTTTAAAATAAATACCAGAAATCGATTCACTGCGGAGTGTATAGAATATGTAATATGCACGTTTGGAAATCAGTGTACAAATGTTCGGTAATCATATAGCAAATCTTTGGTAATCTTTTTGGAAATGATGCAGAATCACGGTAGTCTGGAATCTGGTGTACATGATATTCATCATTGATTTATCCTCTGAAAAAAAAAAAAAAAGATTAAACATACTAGTAAAATTCTTAAATAAATAATGCGCCCATTTTTCAAATGTATGTAAATAAAACTAAACATTTAATTGAAAACCAATTTAATTTAAATAATAATATCGGTGCAATATTAGTTTTAATACTACAGATTTACAAAGGTACCGTTAAATATCATCGGCACGAATGCGCAATACAAAAATATTCGACTTGGGCAATGTTCAAAAAAAAAAAAATATTAGAGATAACGACTAAAAAAAGAATATTGTCATCGAATTCATAAAAGTTATATTTAGACCAAGTTGACCGGTAAAAAAAATTAATAACAGGAAAAAACAGTCGTGGATACTCCTTTTTTTTTTTTTTTTTTTTTTATAAAAAATAACATATGAACCGCAATATAATTAATTACACGTATAAAAATCCCGTTTTCCCCTAAGGCGGGGCGGGCTCACATGTAAAGAGTTACAAAAACTTCGCGACCCTACGGGGGAATGGGCAGTAGCCGGGCCGAAGCCCACTTGCTGCCCTTACACTAGTAGAGGGGGGGGGGACACTTCCTACCGGCCCCGGCCGGCGGTCTGGCGTCTGCGAGGCCGCGATCGACGACGGCGGCGGCGATGCGCTCGAAGGCGCGCGCCGGCGGCGTCGAGGGCTTGACGTTGCCGTTCGGCCGACTCCTTTTCCGCGACGTGGTCTGGGGATTCCAACACGAGCGACACCAAGTCGCCCGGTTCGAAAGGACCGACCCTCCGGACCTCCAGGCGCTCCCTGTCCCCGTCAAAAGCCTCGCAGGGTATGAAGAGCGTCGTCATCCACCTCGTTCTCCGCACCGGGAAAACCGCAGTGAGAACACCCGGGGTGCGGAGTTCGCCCGATCCGGTGAAGGAACGAGTTAAAGCATCCGTGCCCCGTGAGAAGTTGAGCGAGGCGGTAGGTCATCGAACCGTGCGGTCTTGTAACCCACCGCACCATCAAGTCCGGGGGAATGAGCGTGCGCGTTAACTCGCGCCCACTCCCCGCGGGCACCTCCGCGCTACGGATCCGGCGCGCCCATCTGGTCGCCACGCGGATCCTCGCGCGGAGCGCTGACGGGCGGGGTACGTCGCCTGCCGTCGTAGTCCCTAACGCGCGCAGAGCTTCGAAAGCCCAGCCCCTGCGAGAGGCCCACAGACCGACGGGGGGTAGTCCCGCAACGATTAAGTCGTGGATACTCCTCACGGGTGTACCGCTACTTGTAGGTGGGAAGTTGGGAACGTAGGGTACACAGAGGAATTTAATTTATATTTATACGCAAATTATCGCTAAAGTAATACGGTTCTGAGCCAAGTCCGTGTTCAATTAAACCTATTTTGACGAGATTTTTTTTCTTCAAAATTTCAACTTTAAACGCTTATCAAAAAAAAAAAATTAAAAATAATAATGCTACTATACCTTTTTTTTCGACTTTTTTTTCAGCTACTATAAGTGCATCATACGAATCTAAAACATTATCACAAAGACTTCACGAAAACAAGCATTTATATATGCCATCGCCCGTTTAATATGCAAAAGTATGCAAATATAAAGTTTCGTCTTTGAATTATAAATAATACAAAACAAATGTTTGCCAAATCTATTTTCTTATACGAAGTGAGCGAAAGAAAAACCGCACGCAAATGTTGTAAATTCACAACTCTGGTCATAAGCCAGCCTCGCTCGCTTTCATTAAAAATCGTTAAATGAGCCAAGTCTTCAGAAAATGTTCCCTATAGTGGCGAGAATTCATTACGAAAAAAAATTAAAAATTCTCTAAATCGTTCAACGAATAACAAATGTGTATGTAAACTTCGTAAACTATTCTGCATTTAGGTGTCGTTCCATAATATTGGTTCGAACAGTCGGCGCACAATTACTCCTCACTTGGCAATCACTCTGACCATATTTAAGAATATGTTTTAAATTAATTTTCGTAAAAATTGACCGATCAGATTTCACTACGTACACGCGACTCTACTAAAATAACCGCGCGCCTGTGACAATTTCACATTTCATTTGATATACACGTAGGTGACGGATAGATATTATTATATCTTATATATATATATATAGGCTTTTTTGACTTTTCGACGCCCGAGTCCGGCGATACATAGACAATCCGAGGTTCATGGCGGCGCTTGTTGTTCGCAGGTTTTCTTCGGGAGACCTGTCTTCGGAAGCTGACGATGCCGACCCTTCTATGGCGCCACCAGCAGACCGACCGCCTGGTCCTGTTCCGGGTACGTCGGCGCCGGTTTCACAAACGCAGCAGCGGGCGCAACAGAGGCAGTACGCGTCCAAAACTTCGCGCTCTCAGGCCGCCACTCCTGCTTCAGATGTGGCGGACATGCGTCTTGAGTTCCAGCAGCCGCCGGGCAGCCGGACAATTAGCGCGCCGACTAGTCCGGCCAAAACAAGGGACTCGATTCTACAACGCGTCCAGTCGCTGACGGACGCGGCGAAAGAAAAGGCCAATTCCATAAGCAACGACATCAAGTGTGAGTACCCATCCCTTGTCCCGTACGATTGGGCCCGAACATAAAAAAAAAAATGTACATGTAAATGTGATGTAAAGCAACTCGATGATTCGTATATTCTACCGGGGGCCACGGAACAGATTCCCTGGGGGTTACGCCCTCACTGATAGAATCTATAGGTTTAAGTCGTATCCTAAAATTTTTTTATGCTAAATATTGATACGAGACTCGAGACAATCGAACAGGGGAGAATCGTCGACACTGTAAACAATATGGAAATGGCTATTCCAAATGTTCACCAATTCGATCGAAATCGACATTTTTCTTTTACCTTTGAATGGCAATCCTAATGATATTGTGACTCATTCCACCAATCTGCTGCCCGATACCCGTTTAAGAAGAAGGGGTACCGCCGTTATTACGTAAAGTAGATACCCGCCTGACGAAAATGACGGTACTTACAGTAGTTCGATTTTAAATACCAACATATGTGTTTTTGAATTCATTAATAAGTTTACTTTTTTATCGGTTAGAGCACATTTTTAATTTTATCAAATTATTTACGAGTGTAAAACGTTCGTTTAATAGATTTGTCAATTTTCATATATTTGTATTTTATTTCGGCCGACGCCGAGTCAACTTGTTTATGCATATTTACATTTTCAAATGGCCACTGTATTCTACATTATGAGTACTTGAACATAAATTTTATTGCCGAAAAAGATTTCCTCGCTTGAGGAACTCTCGTTCCTAATACAGGCAAATTTCCAGTGTTTTATAATATACTCACTGTGCCATATATTTTTCAACATTATTACGATAGAACGACCGTTAATATTTAATGCGACTAATCGTTGTATCGCTATTTGTATACGTCACCTGTGTCCTGATCAATTAAGTGACGGGCCAAGGGCGTAATCGCAAAGCGATCGAATGGAGGTGACCGAAAGCCCCGGAACGATGCAATATTGGAATATTTGATAAAACAAGCAATATCCTTATGTTGTTCGTGTGTTTTTTATTTTCCCGAGTTTGTAGTGATTGTGCCGAGAACAATGGCAAAACGTTATTTATCAATTGCAGCGTCTTGTACAGAGGCACTGACCCGTTCCGTAATAATATTAAACGCGAGATTGTCGACAACGGACTAAAAAGACGAAAAACACTTACCTACAGTGAGATTTGCTCTGTATTCGAAGGAAATTAAATTCTCTAAGTAGGTATTTATAATAAAAATAAAAAAAAAACCCGCATACCTACTTATACGCACTGCTGCGCGTTTAGTGTCTCGCGCGAGGTTTTTCAGAGCCCGTGACAATCGGACGGCCGATAAATCGTAAGCGGTAAAATAGAAGAAAATTCAAACGGCACGCCGGTAAAAAAACGTACAAGTCGAGTCGCACGCGCAAAAATCGATTTCAATTATAAATTAACGACAATCAACCGCGCGATTGTTTTTAAGAGGGGATTTGGACACCGATCGGTTTTTAAAGGAGTTCGGTATAGGCAATTTCTAGGGAATTTGTATGGTATTTTTTTTATTACATTTCTATTAGTTTTTCCGTGTCGTTAAAAGTATGATACATTTTTTTTATTCATTATATCCCGATCGACTTGCAGAGAGAAAATCGAATGGGTCATTGGGTCCGTCATAATTAGATCGTCGTTGTCCGATTGTCGTTTAAAACAATTGCGTTTTTTTTATAATCGTTTTATAATCAACGGCGAGGAATTACAGAACGTTTACGTTTCAGACGGATGGTTTGAATATCAAAATTCGAAAATATATAAAAAAAAAAAAAAAAAAAAACACAGCACGTCGTCGTAATAGTTAGGAAATAAAAATTTTAAATCTGTTATCATAATACCGGTCGGTGTCCACTGTCATTGCACAACAATAATAGTATTACAATTAGAGTTATGAATAGGGCCCTAGATTTCAATGCAAAGTGCATTTATTTTTGGAGATCTTAGACAATACATTGCGAGTACATAATTCGCTTCGTGTAACAGAGAGACTTCAAAGGTGAAACTATGGTTTTACTATGGATATGGGCTGCGAATTTCACGTTTTTTCGATACTTCATATGAGAAAATGGTGTCGGTCAAATTTTGTTCCCTGTTATTTAGAAATTGATGACGAAATCATATTTTGCATATTTTTGCATATTAAACAGACATCATGAGTTGTTCGCATAAATGCTATTTTCTCTTATTTCATATTAATATTTCATGTGCAAAGCGAGACTTAAAATTTCAACCGAACACTAATACTTATGTTTTACTTTTTCTAAACGTGATAAAATTATAAAAAACAATCTGGAAATTGTCGAACCATTTATGGCTTATTTAAAATTGTCGAGCATTTTAAGTTTCTACTCGGTTTTGTAATACGATTAAATTTGTGGGGCCTCGCAAAAATGCTCAAACAATTTGACCAGAAATTCATCCCAAAAGTTGGCCAAATAAAATTATCGAAAATCCGTAGGCACATTTTTATTTCTGTAATTGTCTCAACTAGAAGTACAGATTTCGAGGATGAATCGCAAAAATCACGACATTTTGTGTAATGTTTTCTGATTTATATGAATACGGATATTTTGTTTTTCGCCCGACTACACGAAAATTCGATACTATTCGATATTATTTATTTTTTCTTTTAATAAAAAAAAAAAAAAATATGATTGATGCATTTTTAGATTTCTAATTGTTATAATATAATTACAGACGCAGCGGCTACGAGACGGCAACAGAGAGTGAATAAAGACCGTGTGTTGACGTTGCTCGTCGTCGACGACGAGAATTTCGACTGGTAAACAGAGCGGACATCGTTCGGATGCCGAAAACAAACGCCGGTGTACAGGGCCGGGTACAGTTTTTCCCAAACACGATAAAAACATTAATGTACGACATCGTACCGACCCTGTGAAAAAAATTCCCAACTATTGTCTTTTCTAATTTCACGTAAAAACAAGTAAACGTCCGATGTAATAACGACTGCGGTTTTAATATTCGCATGATTATAAACAGGGTTCGTAAATTCATGCACTTATATACTAAAAACATTGCAAATCATTCACTTAAAACTTCGGAAATTATGCATTCATATGCGTTAAAATTGTAAAAAATATTCACTTGAAAATCGCGCGTGGGCGCAAAAAAAAAAAAAAATTAGTTTTTAAAAGTTTTAAATTATTTATTTTTGATTTTGATTTAAATTACTCTATATGCTTTACTTGCCGTCAAACTCTTTCTTGTATTTACCAACGCCGATGCGTTTGCAAAGTGAAAAATTCGTAAAAATGTTCGGGAAAGTCAGTGAGAAATAATAATTTTCTCAATTTATACGAAATATGCACTAATATCTACTATACGCCAAATATGCCAAAATATGCAAAAACATGCAAAAACATTGTATTTTTATTACTATTGTTACGAAACGAAATTTTTCCTTCACTTTTGCCTATTTCTCTGTGTAGCGAAATAAACATGCAAACGCATGAACTTAGGTGCCTTTTTTTTTTATAAAAAAATAATATATGAACCACAATATAATTAATTACACGTATAAAAATCCCGTTTTCCCCTAAGGCGCCCCGCCCCGGGCTCACGTGCAAAAAATTACAAGTTCGTGCCCTACGGTGGGGATGGGCAGTAGCCGGGCCGAAGCCCACTTGCTGCCCTCATATAAGCAGGGGGGTAGTCACTTCCTACCGGACACCCGGTCGGCGGTTTAGCGACTGCGGAGCCGCGATCGGCGACGGCGGCGATGCGCCCGAAGGCGTACGCCGGCGATGTCGAGAGGGCTTGGCGTTGCCGTCCTGCCGACTCCTTCTCCGCGACGACCGTCTCGGCGAAGTCGACCACGGCTTCCCAATAATGGCCAGGGGACTCCAACACGAGCGACACCAAGTCGCCCGGTTCAAACGGACCGACCCTCCGGACCTCCAGGCGCTCCCTGTCCCCGTCAAACGCCTCAGCAGCGCGTCAGGGCACGGAGAGCATCGTCGTCCACCTCGTTCTCCGCACTGGGAAATCCGCAGTGAGAACACCCGGGGTGCGGAGTTCGCCCGATCCCGTGAACTCACATGCCCCGATTATGAATATGTTGATGCTTTTTAAGTTTTTTTTTTTTTTTTGTAATCCATGATATTAAAGCACAACGTTCGATCGCCGGGAATAATATGACTAAACTCCCGGGACATATTGTAGAAACCGTAGACCGATTAACGTTTATATAACTCGTTATACAGGCCGGTCAACCGAACGTAAGACTCGTTGTCTCGTAAAGTGTCGACCGTATTGAGAATTTTCTTTGGAAAATTGAATGAAAAACGCTGTTCTAAAATGCCATTTATGACGGCGATTTCTCGTCACCCTATTATTTTCGGGGGAGGGGCGGGGGGTCGGAAACACTAGTCGCTTCTGATTTTCATATAGCAACCTGGTTAATACGAATTCCACAAATATACGAGGGTATAGGTTTAAAATACGTATTTTGTTTTATTAAACGCGAACAAGTTCATACTTTACGAGATAATGATCGTTTAGTTGATCACCCTGTATAGTTAATCGGTCTACAATGGAAACCCTATGCAACTTTTTCGTTATATAAGTCTGCTATAATCAATAATTACGGGGATAGCTTTTTATTGTCTTCGTCGTCGCAACACAGAAATTTAGATCGGTCACGCAATTTTTTTTGTCTTGAATCAATCCTTTTGAATTCCCAAACGTTTGGGTACTTATAAAAGTTTATGCTGAAATAAACTAAAATTAAATTTTAAAATGTGGCGTGCCCGCAGGTTCCGCGTACACTTTACGCCGAATTCGAATCTCTTTTCAGATTTCTTATCGTATCACTACATTTCGTTGGGCGAAAAATCGGTCTTACAACGGTTACCACTGCGTATGCGATTAAAAACAATCGCAATAATTACACACAGTAGCATAAAAAAGTTGTGTTTTTTTTTAAATTTATTTTATTTATTTTTTGTATATTTGTATTTTGTATTTATATTAATCCTATCTATCATTTTCCACGGTTTCGTTACGGGACTTGTTTTTATTATTTATCGTGCTACTTGCCAATAATCTTAATTCTCTGTTTACACGCCTACCGTATTATAATAATCTCAAATATTATTCGACGTCGGTAACAATAATAATAATATTCCTTATCGTGTTCGGGATGAGACTGTACGCCTCGGCCCGGGTTATGCCGATTAATACCGTAGGAAATACGAATAAACTCGACGGGATTTATCTTTTTTTTTTTTTTTCCAGGTCCAGATACTTTCGGGGTAAGCGTTTCTTCGGCGATTTCGAGATACACGTCGAACAGGCCGACATCAAAGACTTGACGGTGACGGCGAACGCGGAAAAAGGATGCGCCGTCAGCATGATGGTGCTCTCGCCGTCCGGTTCCCGGGTGGCCCGGTCGTTCAGACCCGATTTCTTTTTGTGCCGGCAAAGCGTCAGGGACGCCGACCGGGACTACAGGAACGTCTTGCTGGGCCTGAACATCGGCGGCGTGCCCAGCATCAATTCGCTGAACTCGTTGTACAACTTTCAGGTACGCGCGGACGACGTAATTTTCATGGGGCGGGTAAACATGGTGATTGACACGGCCGGTCGGTCGGTCGGTCGTACCCTTAAAACCCCCGGCTTCGCAACGGACAAACTCGCTCGTCCGTTTCATGTTCCAAGCGTACGCGAACGAAATTCATCTTTTATTACAATCGACACATTTCTGAATTATATTCACATTTCACAATATTTTTGGACTTTGTTGAGATAAAACACTTAACTGACCAAACTGTCCCGAAATCGAAGGCTTTCTATTCTCCCTAGTATTATGGGTAATCTCAATCTAAAATCTCAAATTAGTTTATACGATCTGTTACTCAAACCAATATGGACCTACGGAATCCAGCTCCGGGGAGCTGCCAAAAAAATAAAAATATCACTAACAAAATACAAGTGGTTAAAACAAAAATACTTCGTCTCATCATACTACGCTCCTCCGTACGTTTCCAATGACACTTTTCACACTGATCAACATACACTTTTCGTTGAAAAAAAAAAGTCTCTAAACACCACTAAAAAAAAAAATCCACAGAAGACTCTATAATTGCTCCAACCCCATTATTTCTGAACTATCCTCAAACTCCCTTCGTGGCAATATTACAAGACGACCTAAGCGAATGTGGCCCAGAGATTTCTTAGTCGACGATCAAACAGGTTACCATAAAACCACGAGCGAATAAAATAAATAAATAATAATTACAATAAAAAAAAATTCCCGACGAAGTATTGTCGTTGGACTGCCTCTTAAATTCATGCATTTCATGCAAAACAATATTAGTGTTATTATATAAGTAGGGACTATTGTAAATACTTTTAATACTAATCACTTATACTATTGTTTTATTCATATTACATTCACTTATGCTCATTGTACCATACGCGTACGATTGTATAATTTTTTTATTAATGATTATCAAAAAAATATTCACATTTCGCACTGCGTCGTATCTCCAATGTCCCTCCACATGTTTCCAATCTGACTCTACGTAAAGGTATTGCCATGAAATCTGTTTATACAGAAGCACACACGCACTACGTCCGGTTTCATAAGAGACTTCTAAATCTCCCCCAACCCCCTAGTTAAGGATCTGTCCATCCTAACTCTGCCGGGTAATCCTAATCGCATACTAAAACGGAAGTGGTGTCGTGACCTTTTACAAATCTAGTCAAACAATTAAACTTTCTTCCTTCTTCTCCTTTTTTTTTTTTGTCTATAAAACGTCAACTATAATAAACCAGGCTGACTGAGTATAGCTAATGGGCGGTTTCTTAATCAACTCCTACACGTATATTTTACCCTTTAAGCTTATTGTACTGAATTGTACAGACTGTTTATTTTCTAATAAAAATTTAAAAAATAATAATTACTAAAACACCAATTATTTCACATTTTGCTAGCTTCATCAGTAAAATGAGGGTGGCCGGCACACTCCCTCCCATGTGCGCACGCACTTGGATACGAGAATTTAATATAATTACCGAGACTAGGTAAAGTTAAAGTAACAATCAATATTAACTTTGTTATGAACTTTTAATGAATTTAATTTACGAGTACACTTCGATCACGTCAACTTCGTTAAAACAATCTAAACTTGGTTCAATATGATGCTTATGGACAAGTTTATATTTTAAATTAACGTTAAAATACGATTTTGAATAACAAAAGTTTTCTAGTACCTACTCTGAACCGATTATAATGAATTAGATTTTTTATTGTCGTTGTCACCCGAAGGTTATGGGCTAACTTTGATCAAAATCAGTTGAGTAGTTTTCTAAATTATTGCTAACAAAACAATAACAATACATACGGGATACGATGTGCAAGAACATTGCAAGTAAAAATGTGATATTATTGATGTCCGGATGAGGGTTATTGTTTGAGGGGATGTAGGAGGAGGTGATGTGGTGGATAGCCGGGACTAGTGTATATATATAAAAAAAAAAAAAAATACATTTTAGAAAAAAATAAATTTCCAGGATAAGCCATGGGTGTACGGACAATTGGTGCAACTTCAACGAAAGTTGGGCAAAGAAAACTTCCCGCTTATCGAACAAACGTTTTACCCGAGTTCTGGCGAAATGGTAAGAGAAAAATTGGACGCGGGAATCGGTGGTAAAATATTAACTTGTGGGCGTTGTGTTTCAGTCTGTGGCTACTCAACTGCCGGTGGTCCTCAAAGTCGGACACGCTCACGGCGGTGTGGGCAAAATAAAAATCGAAAACAATTCGGACTTCCAAGACATGACTTCGGTTGTGTCTGTTGCTTCGACATATTGTACCACGGAACCGTTTGTTGACAGCAAATACGATCTGCATTTGACTAAGATTGGCTCTCATTATAGGGCTTTGATGTGAGCGACAGCGGTGCCCGTGACGACGTCGATCCGGTTTAATATATATATATATATATAAAAAAAAAACAAATATTTCTTTTTTTTTTTAGGCGCAAAAGCATTTCGGGCAATTGGAAATCTTGCGTCGGGTCGGCCATGTTGGAGGAGACCGAGGTGTTGGAAAGATATAAATTTTGGCTGGACTCCGTGGCGGAAATTTTTGGCGGTTTGGACATTTTGGCATTGGAAGTGATCGTATCGAAGGACGGAATAGAGCACATCATTGGCGTCAATGATTCAGCACTTTCGTTGATGGGCAATCAACAAGAAGAAGACAGAAAATACATTTTCGATTTGGTTATGGAAAGATTAGAAGTAATTGATAAATAATATTAGATTCACGTTTGGCATAACGATCGTTCAACCTGTCCGCTTTTTAAATGGATCTAGGATTTTTTTTTTTTTTTTTTGATGGGGGGGGGGAGTGAAACAGTATTCTATATTATACGTTGAACGTCCTATAAAAAAATACCCAAAATAACCTTGGCGCTAGGCTAAAAGATGAGGGACTCAAGGCCCCCTGCCTGTAAATCCGCCACTGGGCTAATGGTTTTTATAATATGGAATATTTGATGTTTGTTGTCTTTTGCCCTTGCTAAAATCGTCTGCTTATAATCAAATACAACGATAGAGTTATCGATTAATTGAATTCAACGATCCGTTTACGTATTCCGATTATATTCTGTTAATATTGTACGATATTGGCACTGTGATTATTAACAAACCGTATTGTACGTTAGGTAATGGTTTTGGCGAACATGGGTCCTCAGACAGCGGCACCTGTACTGCAAGAAGAAGAACCGCCGGCTATTCCCGCAAGACGCGATTCGTTAGGTAAGACCAGCAGTAATACTACACGATTGATCGCAATCCCACAGATAAATCTCATAAATCCCATATATTTTCTATTTGCTTAGTGTCTGAAAGCAGCGTAACCAGCAGTCACCAGTCGGTTAACCAGCCGCCTCCCAAAACTAATTTGAGCCGTCAAGGTTCGATCGTCTCGGCTCCGGTGCCTGTGCCTCAGAACAAAATCCCACCGCTGGACGATTCCGAAGACACTATGAAAAATCTGAGAAAAACATTTGCAGGAATTTTCGGTGAAATGTAAACGCACCAAAACGATACATTACTCCAACAAAAAAAAAAAAAAAAAAAAAACTATTTGAAATAATATGTTTTTGCACTTATACGATAAATTGAGTGCCTTATATTATTATGTTGATTTAAAGAAAGGAAAATATTAGTTTAGTGATAATATTAGATAACATTACAACAAAAACACCATACGCACTAGATAAACATTACAATGGCCGATTAATATCTCCGAGTATATACATTACCGGTTAAACATTATCCAGGAGTAATGTAGAGAAAAAAAAAAAAAACCTATTAAGTTGTTTTTATTATCGTTTAGTTTTTAATCGTATTTCGGTTTACGCTAATATTTGTTTTAGAAAATAATTTTTCGTCCGCCTTTTTAAAATTCGACGGTTCTTGATTCTCGAATAATTATTATGCTATCAGTAGTCAATAACCATACGCAACACTTAGGAGGCGGGTACTTAAAAATATTATTAATATATACTGTAGATAAGCTATAGAACATTATTGACTTTATAAACGATCGTAATCGCGGTTAAACCAAATATATTGTGCGATCGACTAAAAGCAATACAATTTATACATTAAAAAAAAAAAAAAAAAATTAAATAAATAAATATAGAATAGACGTAATCTACAATATTGTACGAATTATACAATATTCAATTTGGCTTTGTATTCATACTATTATCTATTTCTTCTATTCTTTCCTATATATCCATATAAATTATATATTATTATTATAATAACCGAACCTTCCGGCACCACGGCTCTCGGAACTGTACGAGTATACGGGAAGCTTTCCTCACCCCGCGGATTTTTATCGGTCTCCCGGACGGGGAGTCCTGCACCGGACTCCCCGCTGCCAATCGCAACGCACTGCCGTACTTACGGGCGAGGCACGTCATTTAGTCCGGACATCGATTTTCACTTGTTGACCCCACACCTCCTGTCGCCGAAAACAAATCCCGGTCGTAGTAATAACACACGGATATAATCGGTGAACCCATTTTAAAATTATTTTTTTTCAATTGGGAGGCGGGCTTTAAACACGCCGAGGACAAGGGAGTGCAATTGGTTTTCGGTTCTTGTTTAAACCGCACAGTGTTATATTGTTAAACTTAACTACCCAGTTCATCACCGTAGTCGGCCGATAGGGTTTGAGCGTTATGGGCCCCGTACACGGTCAGTCATGAATGGCAATCGACGCCATTGATAATTACCATATACGGTCGATCAAGACTGACAGCATTCAGTCGTTCGATTATTTTATGTTTTATAGTCAACACAATTGTTTGCCGAAATTCTTTATTATTAAAATTTATTTGCCATTTTTTGACGAAGGTATAAAATTTACAAATGACAAAAAGACACGACTGCTTCACACAATTCGACTTGATTGTCTGATCAATTGTACATTCATAGACATCCATGGTCAATCGTCTTGATTGATGATAAAAATTCAAACGTGTTTGAATTCCATCAGTCATGAAATTTGATTGTCAGCTATCATCATTCACATACGTACACCATAAGTTTTGTCTGTCAGTCACGTTGATTGTCATTCTTGACTGACCGTGTATGGGGGGGAGAGGAGGGCGAGTCCTTTAGGATGTAATTCGTAGTTGAAAAGCAGATCGTATACCGCACACCAAAGCCCGCCCTATTATTTTTTTTATCCAGTGGATGTTCTGCTCGGGCATCCCACGAAGCACCTGCTTTGAACACCACGCGGGATAAAATAGCTCCTATGGGGTGTACTAAGAAGCTCCGCGGTAGTTCCCGTGAGTCGTTGTGCTGTCGGGGGAATTATTTATCGTATAGAATGGTTTTTATTGAAACGTTTAATAGATAGTAAGTTTTCATTGACACCAAACAAACGAAACGACAATTATGTTAATTTTTAATATATTTAAACGATACAATATTATATTATATTTTTAATTTTAACACAGTACCATTTTATAACAATAATAATAATTTACCAACCTAAAACGTTATATTGTATAATTTACTATAAATACAATATTAATCATGACACAAATAAAACCAAGTAGAGTTTGTTTTTTTTTAGTATTTGACACAATATTTTATGGTGATTATTATTACTTACATAAATAGCCTTTATTACTCTTTGTTATAATAATATTATATTATCGATTTTGTACCAATCTCAATCCAATTTATTTACAAATATAATTGAAATATATATTATTGTAGTAGGCCAATATTTTGTGTTATAGTTCACGAGTTGAAAACAACTTATAAAAATCTATCTACGATTTAAAAGAGTTAGAATTTTTTTGATAAAACAAAAAAAAATACCTCCGTTTAGTAATACGATACTAGCAGCAGTTGTAATCAAATTATATTTACAATACCATCGCTACGACCTATTAATTGTATTACAGTAATTGTACGCTATCACAAAATGTGATTAATTTGACTTTTAACAATAGCCCTTAACATTAAATAAATAAATAAATTAATATTTGTCAAAAATGACATTGCAATTTTTATGCGCGTGTTTTATTTTAGCTATCGAATTATTTCTAAACTATACAACCCTATAATAATAACTTAAATTTATTCAGATGTTTATTTACACAAATTATCAGTAAAATATTATAGACGCTTAGCAAACGTTCAATCCAATTCGATCTTTTTAAACGATCCGTCAAGTCCACAATTCGACGAATTGAATTGTTTCATATTGATTCTTTTACTCTCGTCTACACGGTTGAATTTCTCGTCGTCTTCAAAAAATTTTTCGTACGATTTTAATAATTTATTTGCATCATCTACAATGAAAAAAAAAAATAAAAAAAAAATTACTGTTAGAATGTCATGTTTTACAAACATTAACCTGTTTGAACAAATCGGAATTGTTATATTTTTTTTTTTTTATGAATAATGTAAAATAGAGTTATATACGAATTGTTATACACCGCAGCTCTTTACCTTTCAGGGCTTCTAAAGAACGACTTTTTCCACCCACGTCACTGGGGAAATATTCTTGTGGAACTGACTTGTAAACCGTGTCTATGTCGTTCACGGCGTGCACTGAAATCTGATGATAAAAAAAAAAAAAAATACCAGTAAAATAATTTGATTACCGACGTTTGAGATTAATCGATTTATCACATTTATGTCCATCACTCGAAATAACCGTGATCAATAATGTCTTAAGATTTATCTTACCATAGAATACAGTTCTTTTTGCATTAATGGTTTTAAGAATATCATCAACTGATTGACCAACGACGGTGCGTTTATCATGAGGATAGACGTCAGCCGCATCGGTAGAGCTATCTACAAAAATATAAATTTGAAAAAGAAAAAAAAACCCCAATTAATAGCGAGACTAGGCAACTATTATTAACACTTTATCGCAATATTTACTTGTATGTAGCACAGACACTTTTTCATTAATGTCAAATTGGTCAGTTTAGTCAAGTGGCCTATGGAAAATCCGGTCATGTCCATAACGAGTTTCCATTCCGAGACTACCGGATCCTCGTTGACGAATATGTCGCACATTGCGAACACAAGACGTAAAGTGTCCAACGTGTTGAAAACGCCAGAGTTGAAATCCCGAAGCCTCGAATATCCCAATTGGTAGCCGTTCGTTTGCACCGGCATTTTTTGAAAATAACTACATAACAACAACAACAAAAAAAATAATAATACTTTTTTTCTTATCCTTTTTTTTTTTTTAATCGGAACAATCGTTAATATTATATTTACAACAAATCGCTAGTTTTAAAGAACTCTGAGGTTTTCCTGTTGGCGAACATATCGGGATTGTTAGTTCTCATCGTGTAATACGTATCTATCATTTTTTTCGTCTGTTCTACATTGCACTGACAGCAATTTAAAAATATCACCAATTGTTTATCTATACAAAAAAAAAAAAAAAAAAAAAACCATATATTGGTACTTATACTATAATATATATACGTATATCATGCCGCTGAAATATTAGAGTTTAGTCAAATATTCTATCGAAATAAATATTTCTTTTTTTAGTTAATTCAGCAATTTCTTTACACAATTTCAATATTAATCGGTTATACATATACTGTTAACTATACGATAATTATATTTTTATATAAGTGCAACTAAAGTGGCATATAAGTGTAGGTGGATAATACAGTAATAATACCTGATATTTTCGGCAAATGAATTTGTTTCGATAGCCACTCTCTGGTAATCTCGACATTATTCTTACCGACTTTGGAAATAAGCTGTTGGTCGTCCATAGTTATTGCTTTTCTCAACTCGGACGGCATATTGTAAAGTTAAAATAACTGGTGTAGAAATGATAAATTAAATTTTGCATATATCTACGGCAGTTCAAATACAAGTAAACACACTTCAAAATAGACGATTATAATTTAACGAGTGGCAGATAGGTATATTATTTATCTAATCTAATCCCTACGAGTTTGTTGTTTTAGTTAGTGGTTCACTGTTTGTGATATCAATATTACTCATATTATTCTCTTAAAAAAAAAAGTTACAATATGAAGTGCCATCTGCATACAAGGAATTGGAAATTTAAGTGTATTTTACACGAATGAGTAAAATTAGGATACAAGCATCTACCTAATAATATAAGGATACAGTTTTAAATTTCTAGAATCTAATGATTAGAAAACCACTATTTCCCAAAGGGTGTACCGTGAAAACTAGAATTTTTTATTTTAACAAATTTAATTATATAAAAAAAAAAAAATAGTGTACACGTTAAACTAAATATTTAGATTTTAAATTCTAAATCTAAATAAGTACAATTTGAGTGTGGTGTATCGTGTACTTGAAGCTAGTTGCATAATAGTTCAATTCGAGGAGGAATTGACGATAAACATACTCGTATTTCTTGTTCAACTGATAGAAGTCGTTCACGTTTCTTATTTTTAATATTAGTTAGTCCGGTAGAAAAACTATGGTCGCCAAGATATGTTGTAGGAAACGGTAAAAGCGTATTTATTGTTTTTTTTTTTTTTCTGCAACTATCGGATACTCGGTATTAATTAAGTTCCAAAAATGAACGAGTGTAAGTTCATTAAGTTTTAATTTCAATAAACGATCAGTAGTTCCAAAAGTCGTTCTTGTTCAATTAATTTTAAATGAGATATAGCATCTGAAGTTACCGCAAGAGGATTGCGTACCCAATCGTATTCGTCAACAGACAAATTATGGGAAATGTGTCTTCATTTTTTCTTTTAAAATTATTAGGCGGTTAATAATCAAAGCAGAGAAGACGTTACTTCCCCATGTGGATCAATATCTGCTGTTAATGGACGCATTTGTAGTTGGTTTTTTTTTTTCCAATATTTATCCAAAGTGTGCCGCGATGGAAAAATGTTTGTGAACCGCTGTATTAAACAAACATTTAGGTTTGTTATAAGTGTTTTCAGGCTGTTTTAGATTGGCGAATACGGCCGAATTCGAGATTTAATTTCAGAGAAAAATTAAAAATGATAAAAACTAGTTGATATAGGTACATTTCGTGACTAAAGCTAGAAATAATATAATCTAATATAATTTTTAGACTCTAATCGAAGATTGAAATGTATTAGGTTTTACTATGATATGTGACGGTTTTTTTTTTTTTTTTTTTGTGTCTGTTAGACAACGTTTCTGCCAGATATTTTGCTTCAACCATCATCACTGTGGATAATTTCTAATAGCAAATTCTATCTAGTTGGTATATAATCAACTAGAGAAGATTATTTCCTCCCTCCCACTGATTTTATAAATAAAGAGGAAAATCTAGAAAAATAGGAATATTTACACATACACGGTAGCCGAATACTTGCATTAGTATTTCATAGACGTGATACAATATTCAAAATATTCTGCAGTTCTTCGAGTTATAAATAACTATTTAAAATTGTTTAAAGATTTTATTTATTTATTATTATTTTTTTTTTTTTGATTTTATATGGATACAAATATAAGTTATTTTGATCGGCGTTTCAAGTTCAAATTTATGTTAAAAACACAAAAAATCGTAATTCGCTTTGTAGTTACAAACCAATGCTTTTATCAATTTATGTTTATCAATACATTTTTAACCGAACTTCGCTATGAATCGTTCTTATCGTTGCGTACAGATATATATAAATAAATTAAATTATATATTACAATATATCGACTTGCCGCCTACAACAGTAACCATAATATGTGTGTAGAATATTGTTGACATCCTTGAAGATTAAAAATATGATCGCTAAAATCGTATCCAGGAAATCCCTTGGTTAAAAAAAAATAAAAAAAATATAACAAAATGTCAGGAAAGTGCTAATATTATTTGACAAGCAAATCGAATAGCACAATACACCTACTATATATAATACACTCGTTAGATAATTATGTAGGTGTATGTCTAAAGAAAAAAAAAACAAAATAAATCATAATTTATGATACGAAATGTATATAATTTTTTTTTCTTTGTCGCAGCAAATCTATGTATAACATCGCCAACTGAATTATTTGTCTTGTTAATGTTTATACTCAAAATTGTCCATAAAAAAAAAAATTTAGATAAAAAAAAAAAAAACGCGAAATATTATTACGTAACGTGTTGTTATTCGTAGCTCGTAAATACCGCGGTATATATATATATATATTTGTACAACACTATTATTATAGATAGTTACATTGCATTATTCGTTTGTCATCCGAGCACAATATAATCACAGTTACAAAAAGCAGACGTCGGTATGGCTTTAACGAATTGATATAGTTATCAATACGAGGGGTGGATTCGGCATGTCTAAACGACGAAACATTGACGGGAAACTGCGTACACTCATGGTGTGTCTACAGTAGTGCTAACTATATAATATTTTTGACCTCAGTTTATTCGGCGGTTACATTAAGCAAATATCAAATAATTTAACGGATGCAAGACCACAATAGTATTTGAATACGTCATTAAGCGTAGTTTACTAACCAAACATTGTTTTTTAATGGATTAGCATTTGTAGATTACTTTGCGAAATGCAGAAGAAAATTACGTGGTCGACGATTATCTTATTTGTAATATTTCACGCGGCCACCGGGCTGTACAGCAATCAGTAAGTATCCAAAATATACATATTATATTTTCAATTGATAAAAAAAAAAAAAAATATCTCGTTAAAAAAAACTCCACTGTTTATTACTATAAGTACTCCGTGATTCAATATAAAAACGATTTGTATATCTCAATATATTAAATAACGTTTATTTAAAATAAATATTTACGCTAAATTGATACAAGTTTTGAAATTTATAATTACCACTATAGTAATACTCTAAAAAAAAAAATTGATATTTAAATACGAGTCAAATACAGTGAAATCTGCCTTTGACGGGCTCTCACGGGACCATCAAATAAATACGTTTTGGAAAGGATTCAGTTTGTTTTATAAGTGAAATTTACGTGTACACATAACATATAACATATTCACTTTTTATTCAGTGGTATCGCGAACACGTATCAGACAACAAAAAATTATTTGATCCACCCACCCGTGTATATATATAAAAGAATAACCACAAAATAAAATATATCGATCTAATCATAAGTTCCATGTATAACCTTAACACATTTTGCAACAAAAAAAAAAAAAAAACCATAATAGTTTAAGTCGTATTTTCTATACTATTTATATTTCATATCGCACTTACACCGATGAGTCGTATAATTATATTCTACACAATAATTTGCACAATGCATAATAATTTGTTCTCAAAAAAACAATAGAATCGATTCGATACGATCGGTCGTAAAATTTAGAGCTTACGGGGACCCCTCGAAAAAATCCTGAGAGTTTTTCTATCGTTTTACTGTACGATTGTTTTGTCCGTTATCGTGTTACCGGGGAGAAATATTACTGTCTGCGTCCGTAATAGAAAAAGTCCGTTATAAGGCAGGTCGAAATACAAGAAAATCTCTACATTTTCGCCGGGATTTAAACATTTTTTTCCCTTTTTTTTTTTTTTTCTGTCCGTTGAGAAAGGCGCCCGTTATTGACAGGTATCCGTTAAGGCAGGTTTCACTGTAACTATTATATTTGCGAAAATCATGATTTAACATTTAATATTTAATTACTACGGCGCGGCCATTTTAATCACATTTTGATGAAAATTATGGTTAAGCGAAAATTAAAACTAACAAAAAAAAAAAAAAAAATCAATATAGCAATTTTGTAAACTTGACCTTTAGTAAATTTTCAGACGATTAAAACTTGCACGTAGCTAATAATAATATTGTTCATTTATTTTCTACGGATTTTTCTGGTTGTTAAGGAAAATATTATTCGATTTTCCCTGTCACCAAACACCGGTAACGGCCGATAGAAATGTAATTCTATTTCGAGATACAATTTTATCGCGAGGAATAATATAAATTGATATCGGCCGTATAACTGGTGACGACGGACGAGCAAAATCGATTCACATGTTCAACAATTTTATAGAAACCGTAAAAAAAAATTAAATTAACACGTCTACGTCGAAGACGTCTAAAAATCTAATTTACAACATGGCTATTTTGAATTTGTTAAAACACATAAACAAATCGTTTAAACCCCATTACCCCGCAAAGAAAAAAATTATAATTCTTTAGTTATAGCGTAGGACCGTAAAACTTACTACAAAAAAACAAAAAACAACTTAAACATATTGAATAGAACGAAAGTGATTGGGTTTGTCACAAATCGTATATTGAAACATATTCTGTATTTTAAAACGATTTGACTTTAGGCCGCGATTTCGATCGGAGAATGGCCATTTATACATCGAAAGTTCAACGAACCATAACATTTCATTGGTTACCAAAGGACAAGGATACATTAACGTGAACAATGAAAACTTACTTCAGGTTATCGGACAGGTAATGCGTCCGATTAGATTATTTGTCTCTCACAATAGCAGACGGTTAAGCCGTGTGTATATTTTACGTTAAAGGCCAAGGAAGCATGGGACGTCGTTGAATCGTTCCGGACCAACGAATTTCCCATGTTCAAAGATACGATAAAAAATATTTTACCATTGATCGACGGTCCGAAAAGTCTATCCAGTCGCGTGACGGCCCTTGAAATGCAAATGATAAACGGCACGCTGCCCGCCAAGACGGTGAGTTTATTTTATATTCTTCGTTAAACCCGATCGGGTGTTATTTATTCAGCTCGGTGGCACAATTAGGATTTTTTTCGAGAGGGATGTCCGCCTATCGCAACCGTCACACTTTTTACCTAGCCGTCACTTAGTTTTCAGTACGCTACCGGCGTTAGATAGACTGAAAAACGCGTAACACGTAATACTTACAAATATCATATAAGCAATTTATGTAATTGTCAAACTTGAGGGACACAATTATTTTTGAATATACGCTAAAAAAAATGAATTTCCAAATATAAGATTCGAGGGGGTATCCAAACACCCAAAATAATCCCGTTGGTTGCGCCACTGATTTGAATATTGCGTTTAAAAAATTAAATTGCAAACGTTATTTTCGATTGATAATAATATATTATTATGTGTGGTGTAAATAACAGAAAGGAGGGAATGTTCCGTCCACCGGCAAACTAGCAACCAGAGTAAGTGTCTCTTACATTAAATACCGTTATATATATTATTACATAATGCAACATTACCAATGTTCTTTGTTACGATTATTTTTTTTTTTAGTTGAACAATCTGGAAAAAAAAGTTACCAATCTTGTAAACCTTTTATCGATTAGTGAATGCTTGAGTAATCCTTGTCAGAACGGTGGAACGTGTACGGATCTGTACAACGGATTCCAATGCAATTGTCCACAAAATTGGCAGGTCGGTATTTCGTAATTTGTATTGCTTTTGCAGTGTATCGAAACCCTATTTTTTTTTCTTTCTTCTACTTAACAGGCCAATGATTTGTCAACAATATTCTACATTTGTCCATCGATTCATCCATGTATTCCGTAGATTCCTCGCTGATTCTCTTTTATTATCCTATCGTCCACTTTTGTTCTGCATCCTTGGCCTCTTCTATCCATCGTTGACAGGATCTCCCTCTTAGACGTGTTTTTTTTTTTGTATTGTTCTTAACCAGTACACAATGAATGAGTCTTTCGTCAGCTCTCCAAACGTAACCTACCCATTCCAATCGTTTTGCCTTAAGAAACTTTCCAATGTTTGAATTTTGTACAGTTTTGTCTTCTTCCGTCCATTTCGATTTCGTGTCTTTTCCGCAAAACTTTCCAAATAACTATTAATCAAACCGTTAATATTATTAGCGGATAATGATATTGTATCGCAATGAATTTTGTTAATTAATAATACATTTATACACAGGGGAGACTGTGCGAGTCGGACGTAGACGAATGCGCGCGGTTCTTGCACACGGACTTGGGATGTCAAAACGGGGCGGAATGTAAGAACACGCAGGGTAGTTACGAGTGCTTGTGTCCCCCGAATTGGTACGGATTGCATTGTACGAAAAAGAAAAACGATTGTAATTTGGCTTCGTCGTCCGAACTCTGCGGCAACGGGGTGTGCGTCAATCAGGCGTCGGCGACCGGGTACACGTGCATATGCAATCAGGTCGGTGGCCGATCTGCGGACGGATTTTTTTCGTAACAACCAGACTTGCAGTGGCGTGCCCAGGAATATTCAACCTGGCGGTTATAGTGCCTGACACCCGAACAATAAAAAATGATTATAATCGTAGAACATTCTACTGTCCTAACCCGACAATGTGATTTTAAAACCGGATCAATAAATCCTAATTTGAATTCAATAAACCAAGCTATTTCATGTAACTTGGCTACATATACACACTTCAAGAATAAATGATTAAAAATCTACTCATAAATGTTGTATTTTTAAGTCGGTGGGAGGGGAGATTACTTCCACCCCCACCCCCCTAACGCACGTCACTGCAGACTGGTAAAGTATTTGAGCAAAAGTATTCAAATACAAATATTCGAATATGAATTTGAAATACTTCTACGAAAACTATTTAGTATTACATTTTAAATTTTTTTCAAAAATATTCATATTTGAAATTGAATTATTTACTTCGAAAACCTTTTTGAATTTTAAAAATTATATTAAATTGAAGCATATTGAACATATCACGCAGTGTTGAAAGTTAAATGGATTTTAAATTATAACTTTGCACTAGTATTAAATCAGTGTTGTGAAAATAAAAAAAAACAAATAAATCTAGACCTTATAATAATATGATCAACTCTATTTATAAGATAATATGTAAAAACAATAAAACAGAATGTAAAAGTATTTATAAATAATTTTAAAAAGTATCTGTATTTACGTTCAAACATTTTTTTAGTGAAGTATCTAAATACTTATAAAAGTAATATCTGTATTTGTACACAAAACACTTTTTAAAAGTTTTTTTTTTACAAGTCTGGTAATAACATTATAGATATATAAATAAATTTACATGAAATTATTATATTTATTAGGGATGGATGATCGACGTCGGAGGAAACAGTCCGGCATGCACCAAAGACGTGGACGAATGCCAGGAAAACAGGCATACGTGTTCGGTAAATCCACCTGTCGAATGTAGGAACACGAGAGGATCGTTTACTTGTGGAAGCTGTCCGAATGGTCTGTATCTTTTTAATTATTATTGTCGTTTATACCCAAGCCTCGTAAAACGTCATTATTCCTCCTTTCCCCAAGCGTTCGGTAATATATAAACTGCGAGTCAATCTTATGAAGAACCTCCTCAACTCGTATCCTTTCGGTCCTTTGAGTTTTCAACATTTCTACAGGCTTTGTCCGTCTTAAAAAGTGTCCTACGGTTTTGGCTTTGTATTATTGGCGAGTGCTCTTGGTGTCTAAACTTATCACCTTTGCGGCGAACAGATTCGTACTCGTAACAAAATATTTGTGGCGGTTACACGAGAATATTATATTTTATTATTATACCGCGTTAATACTATTGGTATTATAGGCTTTGAGGGAGACGGTTTCTTGTGTACGGACGTTAACGAGTGTTTGACCAACAACGGCGGATGCAGCATGAATCCTAAGGTCATGTGTATTAACACGAGGGTATGTAAACTGACATTTTTATTTATATTATTTTTTTTCTTATAAAAACGCGGATGGATAATTTATTTATTTGTAAGGAGTAAACTCCAATTTACAAAATATGAATTTTAAAATCAGCAATTGAACAATAATAATAATAATATAAAATGATACAGCTTCAAAATGATTACGTTGAAAAAATTAGTAATAATAGCAATAAGTATAAATTAATATACATAAATAAAAATATTAATAATTCGTTCAATCAATGAATAATGATTTTTCCACGCGTATTATCTATACGATTTATTTTTACACTAAATTATGCACGTATAAAACTATTATAATCGATCTGCTGGAAAAAAAATATATTTTTAAAAAAAATAACAATCGAGCGAATGCGTGGAAATAAAGTCAACAAGGAATGTTGAGGGATTCCGAATTGTGTGATTGTTGCGCGTTTACATTAGAAAAGAAAGAAAGAAAAAAAAAAAAAAAATCGATTATGCGTTTCGGTAGTTGTTTTGAAACGTCTGTACAATTCGCCCAGTCCCCCCCCCCCAAAAAAAAGGGAATTATAAATCAATTGAATATATATATATATATTTTTTTTTTATTATCTTCACAAAGGGTTCGTTAAAGTGCGGGTCGTGTCCACCCGGTTATAGTGGCGATGGATTCAATTGCGTCTACATGGATAACGGCGGAGCTTGCGCAATAAACAACGGCGGTTGTCATCCAAACGCCAAGTGCTCGGGTATTTACTAAAAAAAAAAAAAAAAAATAATCATATTATCGTATAGTATGCGTGTCACCTGGCATTACTCCCGTGTACGTGTAATCGTTTTAGTTTATGCCGAAACGACAATTCAATGTGCATGCCTCAGTGGTTATACCGGCAACGGGTATGTGTGCACCAAAGACAGTTCGGCTACAAATGTTTGCGCCAGCAGTCCGTGCGGTCCTCACGGGTCGTGCGTGTCCAACGAAAACGGCACTTATTCGTGCGAATGCAGTACTAGATATACAGGTGAACGATATACATATTAAAAAAAAAAAAAAAAAGGAAGAAGAAAAATAATAAAAAAAAAAAACAACCGCATGAAATAATATCGTAACGTCCCAACGTATGTACGATTGTATTTCAGGGAAAACGTGCAACGTCACCGTAGAAGATCCGTGTCTTTCGAATCCGTGCTATAACGGCGAATGCGTGCCCGTGCAAGGTGAATATCGATTTTCGTGTTCGTGCGAAGACGGGTATTTCGGCCTTTTGTGCGATTCGGAATTAGAAAGTGGGTAGAACAAATATAAAACTGAATGTCTAATATCGTAATACGTAATTATTCTGTTGCCGTGCGCATTTGTGTAGCGTGCGGTGGATCTTTCCATACACCTAACGGCACAATAAAATATCCCGAATCAAATGCAACGTTGCAATACAAACCCAATATGAATTGTGGCTGGTTTATTACTGTGGAACGTTCTTTTGTATTGAATATAACGTTTGATTGGATTGACGTTGAAAATTCGACCGGTTGTCATTACGATTCGGTTATGGTAACAATATCGATAGGCACCACGCGTATTAATGTCTCGCGTACGGTTTTTAGTAATTCGGGTTGTTTCAGATCAAAAACAGCAATTCCGAAGACGGAAAGGTATTGGGAACGTTTTGCGGTAAAACTATACCGGCCAACAGTATTGTATCGGACTCGAATGACATCGTGGTGTATTTTAAATCCGACGGGTCGAAAGGCGGCCGAGGGTTTCAATTGAGTTACAACAAAATACATCCAAGTTAGAGTTTACAACATACTATTATATATATACAATCTATATATTATATTAAATGCAATTGCAATTGATTTTTTTTTTTAAATTATTATTTATGAACTCTATGCGTGTTCTTAGTATGCGGTGGTGTAATAAATGTCGAATCGCACGGGACATTAGTCTCGCCGGGGTCTCCTGGTAAATATCCGCGCAATCGAGACTGTTATTGGACGATCAACGCTACGCCCGGAAAGAGAATACAATTCAATTTGTTTTCAATTCAATTCGAACACCATGCAAATTGTAGCTACGATTATTTACAGGTAAACCTAATTGCGCAATTACGTTTATATAACTACGTCACTGTTCCAATACTGACTTTGTTAAATGCGATATCACTGAAATACTAAAACGATCGCCGGTGTAGATTAGGGATGGTTTCACTCAGCAAAGTCCCGTGTTGGCCACGCTGTGCAATTCGATCGTGCCACCTCCGATTCTAACTTCTGGTTCACATGCCAACTTGCACTTCCATTCGGATTCCACGAACGAAGACTACGGATTCCAAATGTCGTTCAACGTAATCGAAGGTACCTCCTAACCTAACCTGTCCGTCAACCGTTACGCAGTCGTATTTTTTATTTTTGTTTTAAACCGTTTTAACATCGTTATTTTTAACTCGAAAACGGTTTTTTTATTTTTTTATTTTTTTTATTAGGAATACCGGGATGCGGTGGCATTTATACAAACCCTACAGGAATAATATCTTTACCGTTAGATTTAACAAGTGACAACTATAATACGAATTTAGACCATTTGAATTGCGAATGGCATGTAAGGATGCCTCTCAAACAGAAATTGAAACTCGTATTCGTCAAAAAGTTTGGTATAAATCCGTCGAAAAATTGTTCAACGGAATTTGTAGAAGTAAGTGATTTCTATTTTCCTATACCCGTATTATTTATGGACAATACAAAGGGACAATACACATTCACCAATATACGACCAATTATACTCGTAGATCCCGAAACAAACTGTTCAATATTGATTCTGTTTATTATGTTTTAGATTCACGATGGTGCCAATATTAAATCACCGTTAATTGGTCGATATTGCGGATCGGTTATATTTGATCAGCCGATATTCCCAACCAGCAACGAAGTCACCATATTATTTAAATCTGTTTTTTCGTCTACATCTGAAGGATTTACGATTAAATACGAAACACGTATGTATAAATAATTTTTTTTTTCTTTTCCTATCAATATTAAATTCAATTTTAGTATTAAATTATTACAAGGTTAGGCTATTGACTGTGATTACTTACCTATATAAACTTACTTGTAGAAAACAATTAAAACATTAGAAATCCAAGTATACATAGAAATAACTTTAAAATGTACTGAAAATAGACACCGAGTTCTGGCAGTTGATTTTAATATTAAACGAAATTTATACCCATTTCACATACAAATTAATAAAATAAAAAATAATTATTTACAACGGTGGAATTGTATTTTATCAAATCATTAATGTTTTTGGGCGACCAAAAAATCCACATTTTTTTTAATGTACTGATATATGATTTGTCTACAAGTAAAATTTGTATTACAATCGATAATGACTTGTAATTTTATTTGCACCTACCTAACTATTTTACTATTTTTAACTATATTGTTTTTAAGGATAATTTGGAATAATAGAGTTAATTCCAAGTTTACTTTGCTTTTTTCCACTCTGTATACCATATAGATAAATAATAACCAATGCAATCATACATACCAGATACTACCACGTTACTGTTTGGTTTAAATGCCAATTCTAATATTAAATTCAATTTTTGTTTTTAGTATGTGGAGGAATATTTACCGACAGCAAAGGAATAATCGAATCTCCATTTTATCCAAACCCTTATCCTCAAAATAAAATATGCACGTATCTTATTGAACAGCCGGTCGGTAAAGCTATTAAATTATCGTTTTTGGATATGGATATTGAGGATCAATTACATTCCAAATGTATTTATGATTCATTAGAGGTAATTCAATATTTGATTAACTTGTTAATATAAGCATTAATAATTGAAATATAACATTAAAACTATAGAATTAATTTTGGAAATTAGGTGTTGGGAAAATAATTAAATAGTCGTAATTTAATATTGGTTTGTTTATAACGCTGTTTTGTAAAAAAAATATAACATAGACTATAATTTCAAACCACGCAAATATTGTTCATTGATACAATCGTATTAAATAAAGTCAAACATACTTGGGTATTATGGCATAACAATATTATTAGTTATAAGTTTGGACTTATATAGTTACACGCTAGAGATATATCATGGTATTTCTTACTTCTACTTAAGTAGGCTAGGCAAGGCGTTGACTAAATTAAGGTGTTCTATTACAGATCAGAGACGGCGATAACGAACAATCGCCTGTAATCGCACTGTTGTGTGGAAATATCGAAAAACTTCCTTTACTTCCGTACATATCGACTCACAATTATATGTGGTTAAAGTTCAGTACCGATAATTCTAATGGTAATAAAGGATTTCGGGCCAACTATTCAACCATTAACATAGGTATGGTACATTAAAAATATATATAATGTTTAATATAACTTAGTTTTATATTCTAGAGTGCGGTGGCATATTAAAAAACTCATCGGGTGTCATTCAATCATCGAAACATCCAAATGAGTATTTACACGACCAAATGTGCATATGGATCATATCAGTGAACGAATATAGCCGAATAGTGTTAGCATGGTCAACATTTGCATTGGAAAATCATCACAGTTGTAAAAATGACTATGTTGAAATATATGACAACAGTCTCTCGGGAAATGCATCGAAAATTGCTCGGTAAAAAAAAAATGATTTAATCCACTAAGTACGACCACCATGAGGTCGAGCGAACTAATGCAATTTTAATATTCGTCATTCGAAAATGTGACGGCACTATTGCATTGTCAATTCGCTTTGGAATTGAAGACAACCATTGCGCGTGATCGTATGATGAACGTCATTGTCCGATGAAAAAATACACCTAAACAATATTGTGTAGTCTAACGATTGTTTTTTTAAATGTTTATAGATATTGCGGGACAAAAATCCCACCGGTATTGACGTCGTTAGGTAACCGGCTAACGATAGTATTTAAAACCGATCATTCTATAGAACACAGTGGATTTATGTTAAGTTATGTTTCCACCAATAAAACAAAAGGTACCCGCTCAATTTAAAGTTGTATTTACATCAATTCATGTTTATCGATTGTTTTTTTTAATGGACTGCATTAGCGTGCGGTGGTAATTTCTTCACCGTGGAAGGTTTTGTCGAATCGCCGAATTTCCCGGATTATTACCCAAAACTGAAGGATTGTGTTTGGATTATAAACGTGCCCGTGACCAGTCAGATTGAACTGAATATCACTGAGTTCCAACTCGAAGAGAGTAAAAACTGTCATTTTGATTTTCTTGAAATCAGGTCGGTGAAATTTAAATTAATCGCGGGCTATTGGTTATATTCGTTGTATTTGTATAGGAACGGTGGATATCCCAATTCGCCTTTAATCGGCAAGTTCTGTGGATCCGATATTCTTCCAGTCGTATCTTCAATGGGTAATTCGCTCTACATTAGATTTGTATCCGATGGGACTAGAGAAAAAAAAGGTTTTTTCATGCAGTGGTATGCAATCTCGAAAGGTACAGCGTTCAAATGAAATACAAATACCATAATACACCTAACACAACGTATGATTTAAAGGATGCGGTGGAACATTAGAGTCCTACAGCGGACACATTATGTCTCCTAATTATCCCTTATTTATAAGAGAAACGTTAGAATGTTTTTATAAAATAGTTGTGGCACAAGGTAATCAAATCAAACTTACCATTTTGGATATTGAGTTAATGGAAAATAATAATTTAAATACGTGTTCAGAAGACTTTATTAAAGTACGTACCGTAATATTAATATAATTATGTAGATAATATACAAAACATAAATATCACATTTTCCCTTGTTAAAACCTTTACTCTTATCAATAATTATTTTATTATTTATTTATTTTTTAATTTTGTACGTCTGTCTATATTTTTGATATTAAGTTATTAGGTTTCAAATAAATAGCCTGTACAAACTAATTCTAATTAAATATATAAAATAATCTATATTATACTTTCATTCGTACAGTTTTATGATGGTGACAATTCTGCTAGTAAATCTCTCGGAACGTATTGTTTGGACATTCATACCTCTACAATCATACAATCATCATCTAATAAAATGTATATCAAATTTAGAAATAGTGGTTTGTTAAGAGGCAAAGGATTTTCATTAACATACGTTACAGGTTTGTAAAATAAATCTCGCGCTATTTAAGATTAATAAGAACGGTGCAGAAATAATTGTGAATAATAATTGTCCTTGGTAGTTTGTAATGTAACTGTAAAAGGAAGTCATGGTGCAATTGAAATTCCTGGTCAAGAAAATCTGATGATTGACAAATGTTCATGGACAATTATGGCGCCCCCAGGAAATAAAATTAATATAACTTTTACCTCGTTTAAAATGATTAAAATCATTTCAAGGAGATTTATATTATTTCATACTTTAGTTTCAAACGAAACTACCCAATGTAACAACTCGCCATTAACCGTAAGCACAAATATGTAACTATAATTAATGTGTTGTACAGATTATAATTATAATTTATATCCATAGATTTTCGAAGGAGCTAATATAAATGAAATAAATACAGACTTGTGGAAATATTGTTCGTCGGATCCTCCTCCTATAATATCTTCTACCACGGATATTGTGAGAGTTAGTTATGTGTATCAAAAAAGATTTTCATTTGTAGACAAATATAATACATTTCGTTTGGAATGGATAGTGGATGGCTGCGGTGGTACGTTGAATAAATATTCAGGAGAATTTACGTCTCCTGGATATCCCGGATATTATCCCCCTAGTACTACTTGCGAATGGAACATCGCCATTGAATATAAATACAGTATACAGATTACTATAAGTGATTTATCGTTTGAAACTTCCAGTTCCTGTACTAAAGATTACTTAGTTGTACGTAAAATTATGTTTGATATTTTCCCCATGAGACTGATTAGCGATTATGCTATTTATAGATTTATAATGGAATCGATGATTCTGGTCCAGAACTGTTACGCGTTTGTCATAAACAAACCAATCCGATCATTATAACATCCAGTGGAAATCAAGCATTTGTCAGATTTGTATCTGATTCTCAATCAGAAAGTAAAGGTTTTAAAATTACGTACGACACAATTGTATCAAGTATGTTTTTATTTTATTTTTACTAAAACACGCATTATCGTATTAGGTGTAAAAATAATTAGATAACTTGATTTTTTTTAAAAAAAAAATAAAAAAAACATTATTACTTGTTAGCTGAAATATTTGTATTTATTTAGTAATGTCAAATGTAAAATTAAATACTTTTAAGTCAGTACCATCTCTCAAAAAATAACTTTTGATTTATCACTGATATTAAAGAACAAATGTTTCAAATTTTCGTGATTTAAAGAGCATTTCACTAAATATTTAAAAATAATAACTTTGTGTAATTTTAAATTAAATTATCCACTTAAAAAAGATGTTTGATGAAACTTTTTGAACAATATTTTTACTGGTCAAGAACATTTTTTTGTTTTCTGACTAACAGAAATCACTCGTCACTATATATAATTAATACTCTATTAGTACCTCTCAGCCAAGCAGAATTATTTTAAATGCAATTATATACTAAATTTATATCGATATTTTACAATATTAAGTTTGATAATTAAACTAAATATTTTTTAAGTAGGTTGGCGTACATTTTATGAACTTCTAAGGTTCAATTATAAAAAGTCTAAAAAAAAAAAAAATAAAAAACTGTTGGTAATATTAAAATATATCTATTGCTATTTGTTTTTAGACTGCGGTGGAATTTTTACTGCTCCACAAGGAACTATCCATAGTAATAACTACCCACAACATTATGATTCCAACAGTTCTTGCATGTGGTATATCGAAATAGCAGAAACACATTTAATTAAACTCGAGTTCATCGATTTCAATACTCGGAGTAATTTAGGCGGAATAAGTAGTGATAATGTTCTTGTATACGATGGTGATTTACACGAGAAATTACTACTAAACCATTCTGGAAATAGTATACCGCCACCGATTATTTCTTCGTCCAATAAACTCTTAGTATCATTTGATGTTGGCGACCGTGAGATACGAGCTAAAGGGTTCATAGCAAATTACACTACGGTAAATTTTCATTGTTTTGAAATATTTAAATTACATGTTACAATACAAATGTTATGTGGTTTATTTTATTAGGCGTGTGGCGCGAAATTAATCACAAACGATTCAGGAATTATTACTAGCAACCAATATGTATCGAGCACGTTACACGAAAACTGCACATGGACAATTATATCCGACACCCCACAATCAAAAATTTATTTGAACTTTAAGCACATCGACATAGTAAATAACATAGATAACTCTTATAACACGATAACAAACCAAACGAATGAACCGTGTGTGCATCCATTATACCATACGGTTATTCGAGTTTTGGATGGTCGTGATTTAGATGCACCTGAAATAATAAAATTGTGCGATTCTGATCAAATCCCGCCAATTATTGTCAGTAATGGTCCTGCAATGTTAATTATGATCACCGGTAACGCCAAAGGACTTGATTCGTTTTCGGCTGTATATTCCGTAAGATCGATAGGTCAGTAAATATGGTTTATGGGTTGTACTGTACTATAATACAAAATGTATACAAATAATAATTATAATATCTCATAATTAAAAATAATGTCTTTGTTAGCCTGCGGTGGTACTTATGATATGATAAAAGGGACAATTTCCACGCCCGGATATCCAAATAATTATTTGAGAGATTCAGAATGTGTTTGGACATTAAAGTCATCTGTCGGGAATCGCGTGTCTTTGAATTTCGTTGATTTTCAATTAGAGGAAAACGAATTTTGCAATGAAGATTATGTAGAGGTAAGGGAAAACGATTCTTTTGGTACCGTTTTAGGTATTTTTTGCGGGCCAAATATGCCAACTAATATTACAACGGGCTCTTCGCTTTGGATTAAATTCCGTTCTAATTCTATTGGCTCAGCTAAAGGATTTACCGCAGACTTCAAATATGGTAATTTCATTATTATTATATAAGTAACTAATTTGTTTTGTTACGTAAGCATGTTTATTCAAATTTCAGTAACTAAAAACTATCTGACACAAACATCAGGAGAAATTTCCAGTCCTACATACCCAAGAATATATAGAGATAGCGAAGAATATATGTGGACAATAAATGTAGATGAAGGAAACAGAATACAAATTTTCTTAAAGGATTTTATGTCTTTATCTTCCGTTCATCATTTAAAAGTACCTAAATAATTAATATTTTAGTAACCTTAATTTTTGAACAATTTTTACTTTTATGAAGGTATACGATGGAAATAATGTCGAATCATTAATATTGCTAGAACGAAACACCTTGAATTATAATGATGCTCTTAACGAAGCTCTAATATCAAGCACCAACATTATTCTCGTATATTTGAAAGCAGGCAGTCGAGATCAAGGAGGAATGAACTTTTTATTATCTTGGGCACAAGTCGATGGTCTATCTACAAGAACAATATATCCTGAGTATCATGAGAACTGTGAGTATTAAATTTTAAACCGATATATTAGTATTATTGTTATCAAAATAACCAAATTATTTCTGTTTGATAATAATGCACTTTCAGACAATAAATCAAGCTTTGATTATTATTTATCAAAGGACTCGGACGAAAGTGTGAACATCACAAGTCCCGGTTACCCGTACGGCTACTCGCCGAATCTCAATGTAACCTGGACGATTCATACGGATCCATATCATCACATTGAAGTTGAGTTTATCGATGTAAATTTCAATCACGCACAATCAAGTTTTGACGGTAGTTTCAGTGATTATGTAATTGTGGAGACAGGTAAAGAACATTATTGCGTTCTACTTATTTTTGTTTTATGAATTCAGTTGCTCAGTATAAAGTAGAATAATTGTTAGTTCTCAATTATTCAATAACAATTGTTCGTAATTTAATAATTTATTTAATACCTTTATTATGTTTTGTAATTCTGCAGATATTAAATACAACAAACCACGTTACCTAATCGCATAAATGTTAAATATATAAATTTGTTTGTGGTTTTTTTTTTTTTTTTTCTATGTACCACCTACCTACGTAATGCGTTGTAGTCGATCCCCATACAACAGAAACGATCGTATTGAAAACAGTTTATAAACCACTCTACGGTAATAATAAACAAAATGATAAAGTGATCGTCGGTAAAAATAAAGTAATAATAACTTTCATATCGGACAGTTCGTTAAACGGTACTGGATTTAAAGCTAAAGCTAAATTGAGTACGTTCGATTTTATAAAACCGTTATATTTATTAAAAAAAAAAAAAATATTTAATATAATATCGCACTTATTTTTTTTTTTGTTTTAGATTGCGGCGGTCAACTAAGTGGTCCTAGCGGATTAATAGATTCATCAGACATATTTAGTGAACAGTTGTCAAATCTATTTTGCACTTGGAATGTGACTGTACACCCAGGAAGAACTATTCAAGTTAGACTACTTACTATGAGATTGTTATCTGATTCGTGTTCAGTCAATTATGTTATGGTAAGTATATATTTGAATTATTGTTGTGTTTGCCAAACTATGTTTGATCAATATCGAAGAAGTATTCATAAAGTGTCATACATTTATTGACGAAAACATTGCATACGGATCTCTATTGGGATCTATTCAAATGAATAAATTACAACATTTTAACTTATCGGAAAAATTATATCTGATTATTAACAAAAATTTCATATAATTAAATTGATAAATATACGTTTGGATTGACGTAGGTAACAACTGTATACAACCTTCTTCTTATTTAAAAAAGATGGTTAATCGAAATAATGAAAGTTAAAAAAAAAATATATCTATATATATATATATATTTGTATTTTAGTTAAAAAATGGTTTTTATGAAGATTCTCCTGTTCTCGGACAAGGGAAATACTGTAATAACTCAAATTTAACAGAATTGTCTACGACTGGAAATAAATTACAAGTTCAAGTCAAATTAAAACCATTCGAAGCGAGTATAATTTATTTTGTTTTTAATGTTTTAATATTACGTAAAATATATATATATATGCACAGTTGAACTGGTACCTAAAAACTGTCCGCATCTTCGCTGCAATCTGCTTAGAACACGAATAACATTTCATTTTAAATTTAGATGGTGCAAATCGCGTTTGATGAAATATCAATTAACTGTGGCGGTGAAATTTACTTGAACAATGTAAAAAATATTACCCAAATCACGTCTCCTTTGTATCCGAGTATACCTCCGGCTCAAATAGAATGTTTGTGGATAGTAGTGGCACCCGGCAGTGAGCGTTTATCTGTAAATATAGAAGATTTAGATTTACTATCCGATAGCGAGTAAGTAAAACAAGCATAATTTATTCCGTAACAGTATTTAACAATTAGTTGTTATATAAGAAAAGTTTGTGGTTTGTGATACACAATGGGTACTGTTTATCTACTAAACTAGCGAATAGAGGGTAAGATAAACAAATCAAAACGGTATTAGGTATCTATTATCTACGTAATATAGTTTTATATTATTTAAATAAATTAAAAATATTTTTCCTTAAGGTTAACGTATTGTAACTATATACACATTTATAGGTGCACAAAAGAATATCTCGAATTCAGAGACGGTGCTGCTATATTTTCACCATTAATAAACCGCGTTTGTGAATTTACCAACAGTTTGGACATCGAAAGCACGGGAAACTTATTGTACATAAAGTATTTCACGGATATTATCGTACCTAGCAACGGGTTTAAGTTAAACGTGTCTATAGGTATTACGATTTTAGAGAATATCATATTTTTAAATTTTTATTCACGTAATTGTGTAATGTATCATAAGTAGCCCGAGTGGTCATAAATCATAACTATTGGATATGAAGTATTGAATATGCGTAAAATGTTAAATGTTATGGGTAAAACATTGCGTCTATGTAATTATCACGAGATAATTTTAAAGCGAAGCAAAGGACGTGCCACGGTTTTAAATTGTTCATTATTTTTTATTTTTAGTCCGATCAAAACACTTTCGGTGTACTAAATACGCGCACAAAGTTTACGCCTTAAACTTATAAATAAATCGAATATTTACTATTTTTTGGAATGGTTATTTTGCAAATGCCTAAAATGCCTAGGTCAAATGTAAAAACAATTACCCGTTAAGAAATTTGAACAAGGATCAATTTATTTGTTGTTTTATTTACGGCCGTATTTTAATGTGATAATATTATTTTTAAATAAAAAAACCAATACAATTTAGGTACTTGGGTATGGCGAAGATAAGAATTCGAAAATAACAAAAATCCAATTAATTACAACCAACTTAAGAGTTTTGTGATCAATTCCTGTAACCTACCACCCGACGTTGTTTTTTCATTTCCCCCCCCCTGGCTTTATCTAAACCCGTCGCGGTTGTACATTTACTAGGTTTTAGATTCACTTTTAAGACAATAACATCCTTGGAGCAGTATCAGGTTTGGACCAAAATATACGTTGGGTTTTAATTTTAGGTTGGCATAACCGAACAGTTTTATTTAATTTCATGGTTAAAAACAAAATGCATCAGTATATAGTTTGCATTTTTAGTATTTTGTTGTTATATTGTCTAAGTTATGTAACAAAATATCGTCCTTTATGACTATACAGCGAAATGCGGTGGTACTCGACGTAGTCCTCGTGGATCGATTATGTCGCCAAACTACCCCGGTTCGTACGAGCAGAATATGAATTGTGAGTACAGGATTATCGCGAACAACGACAAGCAGGTCGCATTGAAGTTCGACATGGTGAATCTGAAACGGTGGATTGCCAAAAGTGAACTCGGCCAAGTCGTGATGAACAACGACACATACGACGACACGTTGACCGTATACGACGTGAACCCGATGAACAATACTAGTAATATACATTTCCGTCTCTATACTGGTTATAAAACCACCGTTTTCGGACAGAAGCTCATATAGGAGATCACAACATTATAATAACTTCTGCGTGGTTTTTTTTAATTTTTTTTATTTTTTTCTATTTGTGAACGTGATTTCAGTATGATTTTACACGGTTTATGCCGTTCGGTTATATTTCAATTGAAATTACGGATTTATTATTATTCGTGATCTCTACAAGTCTGTCGAGCATATAATGAATTATACCGCAATCATAATATCGTGTGATTTTCAGTGACAAAGATAATAACGATTTTCGGTTCGGTTCTACCGTCGGATATAATTTTGTCCACCGGTCGTGAATTAGTGATCAAATTTAAATCACAAACTAGAAATGGCCAATTTCAAGGGAATGACGTGCAGGCAAAGTTTGCAATGTCTTACTGGACTCAGATCAATGGTAAGAAATAATTTAACACATAAATGATCACAGTAGGTTTCGGGTCGTATTGAACGAGCTCTTCAGTAAAATAATATTATGCTGATAGGAGATATTTTGGTGAATAATATGCGATACATTTGTATACTGTGTAAATTTATCGAAATAAATATAACACTTATAACTATTGAAATGCTGATATTTTGTTAGAGAACACGTGCGTGTAATTTTAATGGGCATTGATATATTTATGTAATTTATGTTTAAGATTGCAGTAAGGACTATGAAAGCGAAAGCGGTGAAATAACAATGCCCCAGTTTGGTTCACACGTCAAAACGAAATTCTGCACGTTTGTCATAAAAGTTCCAAAAGGACGTAGAATCACTGCAGAAATAGTTGAAGGAAACGAGATCGTTCAAACGTGCAATGATTATAAAATACCGTATAGTTCTTCGGACGAAAAACTTGTCGTAAGTTTTTTTTTTTTTTTTTTTTTTATATATGGCAAATCATCGTTTTATAGTTGAACATTTAAAATGTATTTTTCCTCGGTGTATCATATAAGGTTTGTTTGATTACCTTTAAATATTTCGGTAGGTTTTTGTATTCACTATTTATTTTGCTTGTACGTTAAGAACAATATTTGAATTCTAAAAATTGTCAATAGAGTTATGTGTACAGTGATAAATTAATATTACCAAATTGACTTTTCAGTCAAAAATGAAATAAAATCTAAAATTTGACATAACTGAAAATTTACATGGCTATACTATAATATTTTTATGAAATTGAACATGATTGCAGGGCTTTGATTCCGAAAGTAGATACTTTGATGCAGACAAATTATGCATTGATCCTGTTATTAGTCCTTCGACATCAAACTATGTTTATGAGTCGTCTTCGAATGAGATGTCACTATATTACATACTTACAGGTGGTACACAAACTAATTTCCGAATAAAATTCACGTCGGATAAGCCATCTAGTAAGTACGGACATAAACCTATTTGTCTTTTTAAAAATGTAATTATATAGGAAAACATAATATCTAGCGTTGTACATACGTTCATTTATATAATAAATTAAATTATCGAATTTTTATTTTTTATATGTAGTAATAATATCGTGTAACGGGAATTTAATTTAATATATTTGTAATTTATAACTCTGGGGAAATGTAAAGATATAGCGTTGTCTCGAAAAGTCTTTTTTTTTTTTTTTCTAAATAATTACACTCGAGTAAAAAAAAGAATACAATCAGAACGTTGTACTTTCAGTTATAATAATTGCATTATTATTATTATTATTATACTAATACTATTTGTATTATAAAAATTACAGTTTGCGGGGGCATAATAGATGCTCACATCAATGGTAAAATAGAACTACCGATAGGCAATGTAACTTCATTCTTCTGTCAATGGGATTTTACAAACAATACTGGAACTATAATAATAGCAATAAATTTGTATATAAAAGAAAGCAAGATTTCTTGCCACGACGATTTTCTCTTGTTCGCAATCGACGGTATGTGTTTATTTATCCGATTAAATTTATTTCGTATTTATTGACTTGACAATCATTCGTTTACATTAACATTTGTATTTGTTTAGGAGACGAAAGTTTAATATTGACAAATTACTGTCCAGTTCCAAATAAGAACGATAAGTTGAATATAATAAGCCCATTGCCAGTGACTAAAATGATGGTAAGGTTCTTTTTTTTTTTTTTTTTTAGTAAAAAGCACACACCGGGTCTTGGTGGTTTATATGGTTGACACAAACTATTATGAAACACACCGATAATAATTTAATATTATCATTTGATAGATAAAATCAAATCCGAGAACAATCAATTTCACCGCGACAATTGATTATTTTTCCAATTCGTGTGGTGGACCGCTACACGGACAGCGAATTACAATAACCAGTCCTAATTATCCTCAGAATTATCGTCAAAATACTGTTTGCGCTTGGACGGCAAAACTTCCTGAAAGCGAAAATATTATCGTAAGTATTAGACAAGTAAATTATCGTGATTAATTGTGTTTAAAATATATATAAAAAGAATAAAAACAACCGATGTACCTAATCAATTCAATGTATTTCTGAACACTTTGACTGCGGCATATGTTGAACTGGACGACCCTCTATGCATAACAAATTTTTTTTTTTTTTTTTTGTCGAAAATGTTCCATTTACTCTTATATCAAAGTTTACTATTGCCGATTTGTTGGTTTTTTACTAAAAAAAAAAAAAAAAAAACCCGACTATCGATGCGTAGTTTTCATCAGCATCATAGAAGAGCATCCTTCTTGGACGCGGGTGTCGACGATTGGATTTTTATTGTTACCTCTACACCAATATGATAAATAGCACGTTAATCAATATAATAATAATCTACTCGATTTCCATAAAACATAATTCAGTGTGTAAAATTAAAATACTTATACAGAAAAAAAAAATAAACGAAAATAAATATTATCTGCGATGGGTCAACGCACGATTGTCCAAGGAAATGACAAACGACTAAAAAATAATATTATTATTTCATTAATCTGTGAGACTACACGTCCGTCTCGAATAATATAAGCGCAAAGAGAAACGGTTTTGTCGTAGGCTGGTAGTATTTTCGGGAGAGGTTTAAAAATGAAAACAGGTCATCGACGCCCGCTGGCCAGAGAACGAATACGTTTTGTCGACACCATTAGCCGATGTCAACGCGTTAATAATTTTTAATATTTTCAAACTAGATTATTTTTTTTTATTAATTACAACATTCGGATGTATTGTTTTAGATACGTTTCTACGATATCGACCTTGATTCGCCGTGTAGTAGTAATTACTTGATATTACACGATGGGCCGACTCCCGAGAGTCCCGTACTGGGTAAATATTGCGGAAACACATTGCCGGACAGTATAGTGACCACTTCCAACGAGCTTTGGATAGTGTTTTCGTCCGACAGTACTAACAGCACCAAGAAGGGGTTCAATATAACTATTGAATCTTTGCTCGGAGGCTGTGGCAACGTTTACATATCGGATACCGGTACGTTTACCACTAAAAACTATCCCTTGTTCTTATATCCGAATAACGAAGAATGCGAATGGACAATTTCGGTATGGCCGGGCAACAAAATCAGCTTGAAATTCATAGAACGTTTTAGTCTGGAACAGAGTGTGAACTGTACTAAAGACTATGTACAAGTAAGAAGATATATTCATACAAGATGACATTTCATATTAAGTTTAGTTTTAATCGCGCAATAAAAAAAAAAAAAAAAAAAAAATGTCACTGTTATTCTATTAAAATGCGATATTTCCCGATATCAAAATCGCTACGACTCGCTTGTATTTAAACCAATTGAAAAGAAAAATATTTATATATTTTTTTTTTTTTTTTTGATATTTTGAAGGTTTTCGATTATGTGGATGGCAATTGGGTGCAAATCGGAGATCGTTTGTGTGGTCGTCAAATACCGCCCGTATTCAACTCGACGGACACAAAACTGAAAGTTCGTATACGAACCGATAGCGATATACAAGGCGATGGGTTTAAAGTGAGTAATGAGATGTCTTGTTTTTCTTCCAAACAAACTGTGGTAATATTTATATTTTTTTTTTTTTTTTTTTTTATCTAGGCGAGTTGGACTAGTTTTTGCGGCGGAACGTTTACACAGAATTTCGGAAGAATAATTTCACCGAATTATCCAAAACGATACAAAAAAAACCTACACTGCAATTATACAATATCCGCCCCCGGAAAGAACATAAAATTGACATTTAAATTTTTCCGACTCGAAAGTACCTAAATAATAAATATAACTATTTTTTTTTTTTTTTTCGTGAATTAATTTGCTAGTTAATTTATTTTGATCTAAATTTAATAAAACGATACGATTTTAGTCTCGAAAAAATAATTAATATATTTGTATGATTTGTCTGCAGATAATGAATGTCAATTCGATAATTTAACTATATACCAAAATAATCCAGATGATCTTTTCCGCGAAGCAGAGATTTTCATAGGGACATATTGCGGAATGCACAATCCACAATCGTTGATGCTTAAGAATAACGTTATGATGATATTCCAGACAGATATGTCTGTTCAACTGAAAGGATTCGATATACATTATGAAATAGAAGGTAGTGTTATAGACATAGATTACAAACATATTATTCAATTATAGAAAACATTTCACATATTTAAAATCAACATTTTTTTTTTTTTCATTATTTCAATCTCGTTTTTATAATTTCATTTTATTTTAGAGTTTCACTGAAACAAATTATTAACGACACGATTTTTAATCGGTTTACTATATTTTTATTGAATGTTTGTCTATAGAGTGTGGAGGCGAAATTACATCTCCAGGATTAATAAAGTCTCCGGTTGGTTCGGACGAATTTGAAATTGGTTACCCTAATGATCAAAACTGTACGTGGCTCATTCGAGCTCCGCCAGGACAAATTGTACAGCTTGTGTACGTATACTTATATACACGTACATTTTTATCTTTGATTAAATATTTGTGTTTTTTTTTTTTTTTTACAGATTTTCTAAGTTCCGCTTGGAAGGCCTTTCGTTTAGTATATACTCTATGTCTGTTTCGGAAGCATCAGTCTTAACAAATTCAGAGGAAAAATGTCCATACGATGGTGTTTTTGTCTTTGATAAATCAAATATAAAAAGTAATACATCCGAATATCTAGGTGTATTTTGTGGAGTTTTAGATGACAGATTGCCCGAAGTTAAATCTAAAACGAACGAAATGTACGTACAGTTTATAACTGATGGCGCAGGAACCGATGAAGGATTTGCCGGCAAAGTTTCTTTTATTTACGGTGAATATTTATTTTAGAAAAATTATTAAATAAAAAATAAATTAATTTAATTTATTATTTAATTATTATTAAGTTATTATATTTTATTTTTTTTACTCGCTGTGATTCCTACTGTTTTTACTATTTGTGTTTTATTATTATTTTATTTTTATTTTTTTTTTTATGAATTAACAACTTTTCTACCAAAAATCTTGCTCAACAAAACAACATGAGAAAACTCTTATGTCGTATGATTGTAGCATTTAGGATCTAGTTTGTGCACTTGAGGAATCATTTTTTTTAATTTTCCTTGTAATTTCCCTAATGACAAAAAAAAAAAAAACAAACAAATATTTACACGGTTTCTGTTATTTTCGATTTTCGTTTTTTTGTTGTAATTAATTTAAGAATAATTGTGGAAACTTTTACCGAATCCTTAATATTAACATTTTATAGACACGGTACAATATTAAAAATATTAATAATTCTTAAAATATTGTAGCGTTTTTCTAGTAACAAAATTCTATGAGAATTGTTTCAGTTTTTTTTTATGTGAACAAATATTTTGTAGTTTATTTTTGTCACTGTTTAAGATTAAAATTATGTTAAAATTCGTTAGAAACACAAATAATTGTTAAAAATGAATTTAAATAATATTAATAATATCGGTAATATTTATTTATTTAAATTTAAATTTATTAAAAAATGTTTAACCTAACTTGGCTGACAATCATCGCTGTACTATTTGTATTAATTAATTGATATTGTTTATTTCGTTCATTAGACGAATCTAAAGGTTGCGGCGGTACTATACGGTTGAACCATACAAATAATAATTCTAGTTATATACTGAAATCGCCAACGTTGCCCACAAAAACGAATTTAGACTGCGGATGGTTAATATTGGTCGAACCATCGTATGTCGTACAAGTTCAACTTGTCAATTACGCAGAGACACCAAAATGTCCATTTAACGCCACAGATTGCCGATGCAGTTCCATCCAGGTTACGGATTGTTTATTATCGTTATTAATTCGTATTTTTATAATCCAATCGTGTTCATATTTGTACGATCACTGGGTCGTTTTAGCAATAGGTTTTTGTTTGAATATAAACAATTATACATTTTTAGTTCTTGGACGGTCCCGGGAGAATGTCTTCGATAATTCATCAACATTGCCCCGGAAACAATAACGGCCCTTCGCTCCTATCATCCGGAAATGAGGCTTTCATACGATACCAAGTTTTCGACACCGATTTAGACGTACATTTCGAAATACACATAACGTCTACAATTTGTAATTTGACTGTAATACAAAAATTAAATTTAGTATTTGTCTCAAGTTTGATTTATTTTGAAATAGCGGCCTGTGGTCAAATGGAGTTATCCGTGACAAACGAAACACAAATATTGACATCTCCGAACTATCCATTGCCGTACGGGAACAATTTGATTTGTACTTGGTCCTTGGAATTGAAACGTTCTAACCGTGTTATTATGTTACGTTTCATTGATTTAGATTTAGAGAACACCAAAGACTGTTTGTCCGATTATTTGGAAATACGCTATTCGCCGGTAAATAATTAATACATTAGTACACACTCTGAATTTTTCAGAAAAAAAAAAAAAAAGACCGATAATTTTGATAAATATTAGTTTACACAAATTGCTTTAAAAAAGTAATCGATAAATTTATATTTAGATGAAAGACATGCCAACATATTTCCGCGTATGCCATCAGGATCACAATTTTGATTTTATGAGCTATACGTGGTCTCCTACAGTCACGTTGAAGTTACGCATAAGTTCCCAACAAAAGTTTAAAGGATTTAAGCTAGAGTACAAGAGTTCAAGTAAATATATGAAATAATATCAAAACTATCGTTTATAACGAAATGTACCGATTATTACCGGTTGATTTATATTAAATCATTATATGTCGGTGCAGACATTATTTTAAATTAGTTAGTATGCATTTATTTTATTTGCCTACTTCGTATAGGATGCCAAACAACGTATAATAAAGACAACGGGCGAATAGTTATCGAATCAATTCAAAACAAAAATGTGTTTTACACGTGTACATTTACAATATTGACGGGTAAACCGAACTCAACGATTTCCGTATACTTTTCGAAATTCGATATAGTTAACACAGTCGATGAAAATAACGAAAATTACCTAAAGGTACCGGCTATTTTTCAAATGATAATTTTGACGACAAACCGCTACTAAAAATATATGATTATTATTTCAGGTGTACGACGGACCGTCCGTCTCTTCGCCATTGGTCAACAATTATACCTATGTACCCGCGGTTTCTTCAAGTATTTCTCCGATATTTTCGTCTGGCCCGTCGTTGACGATGACCTATAATGTAAAATCCGTGTGGACAGGAATGTTGGACATGACTTACACGTCTACGAACGAAGGTGATTTAATCCGTTATGCCTGTAATACATAAAATACGCGCGTATCGCAATTGTACGACGTTTTTATGCAACGCGTTTTATTTAAACGTGCGTTATATAGGCAAAGGATGCGGTGGTACGATTTTCAATACCGAAGGCACGGTGACCAGCCCGTTATATCCGTTGGTATACAGAAAGAATGCTACTTGCAAATGGGATATTGCAGTGCCCAGACCGTATTCAATCGTCATTATATTTAGAAGTTTGTAAAATTGAAAAATATTTTCAGCTTGAATACATAACCAATCATCAATAGCACGTCAAGATACGCTTTACCACGTGCATGTACGCGCATTCGTGAAAGACATAAAATTATTCCTTCGTGTCGACTCATCTCCAAGATCGACATAAGCGATCTTTCCCAATTAGTTCATATTTCTAAATGTGACTCCCATGAACTACACAGTATACGCTTGAAATATTAATGATTCCTGTATTGATAAGTCTGTTACTGATCTGGGCATTGTGTTCACTCACGCCCTCCATATTTTGCAGGGCCTTAATGTCGTTGAAATTTTTCAAACATGTCTGAGCAGATTTTAGACTATCATTTTTATTTAAAGCACACTATAATGGATTTGTATGGCATATACTTGATTATGGCTCAGTATTGTGGGACACAAATGCAGCAAGCAACTCTTTACAGCTTGAGCGTTTTTAACGCAAATTTCTTAACTCTACTGCTCTTTAAATTGAATGTCATTACACACCTGTTTTAAACCAACTTTGCCTTGACTCTCCGGATGACTGAGGACACGTAGCTAATCTTAATTTCTTACAAAAGATTTTATCTAGACGTATGTACTCTCCTTACTTACTTAAAAAAATTACATTCAAAGTATTCCCTCGCCCGTCTCAACAATCAGAAGCTCTTCTTGCATCACTGTATATTTCTGGTAAATTCAGGCTCGTCTTGTTCCGCATTTGTGTAGTAATTAAGTAATTTTAGTTGTTTTTTTTTTTTTTTAATATTAAAATATTATTTTTTAAAATAACAAAAGTTGTTTTAGAAATGAATAATCAATAAAATAATCTTTATGAAAATTGGGACTTTTTTTTTATTTTCAATTAGAATATATAAATAATATATTTAGCCAAATGGAATAACGTTTCAACAACAACTTATCGTTTGCTTTTTGCACGATATACCAATTTCTAATATTAAAAAAAAATATAACTACTTCAGTCGCCTGTTTTGTTAATACCTAATAATCATTGATATTAAGTACGTTCATAAAAAAAAAAAAAAAAAAAATGATATTTGTATTGTTTACAGTTTTTGATTTGGGTTTGAGAAAATCGTGCGATACCGATTATTTAGAAATGTACGACGTTGATCAAGTGACGGGACATTCATCGCTCGTATCAAAATATTGTGGCCAAGTGAGTACAGTACTTACATAGATGTTGTTATAAATTATGTCTACTGTCGTAGATAACAACGTATCTACTGCACGTTATTCGAACTGAAAGGGTATTATGCAAATGTATTAATTTCCCTGCGTACGCGTTGAGAATCCTCGAGAAAGGCCTCAGTCTTTGGCGGATAAACGTGTTAATAGAGTACCGAGCATTCCTACGGAAGCAGCCGATCGCTGGCCAATTCTACTGTCCTGAATTATTTGGCCAGGTCTATTCCAAAGTTTCTACCGTGAAGTCTCGGTATTTTTTTCTGCCTCGTTATTTGTATACCGCATTTCACCAGCAATTACTATCGTAACCGACTAATTTATAGGACTTTGCGCGTTGCCATCGAGGACCTGTCCCTATTATATTATGTTCGTGTTCGTTATTGTTACGCAAAAATTATATTGTATACTCACTAGTATGGCTGGGTATAAGATACCCTATAAAACCCTAAATAATCCGCTTAAAAAAAATGCTTTTGCTCTCTAAAAGTTCTAAATAATACTCTAAAAATGTGTTTATTTTTTATAATTTTAAAAAATAATTGAAATAGAAATAATAAAACAAAAATATAAATACATTTTAAATTTGAGTCATTTAACTGTTTTAATCTTCTTAATAGATTTAGATCATATATTTATTTACCTGTACAATTTCCATACTGCTCTAGTATATTGAACTACTTGAGCCTGCTTCAAATAAAAATGACCTTCTTTTTTCCTTATCCACCGGTTAGTTCTTGTAGACCGAAAAGCTCTTTTCTCAACAATTACTGAAGTGGTGGGCAAATATTTAGAGAACGCCGAATCATTCGCATGTTTTCCGATAATATAATACGAGTAGCTACTTAATAGGTTTTTATATTATACTGTTTACAATTATAAAAAAATCATGTTTGCGTGTAAAAATCTTAAAATAAAATTTTAAATTCAATTTTTTGATTTATGTAAATACTCAAAAAGTGCCCTCTGAAACCCTAAAATGCTCTAAAAAAAAAAAATTAAGAAACTCATCTAACAACCAAATAATAGGCAAAAAATGCAAAATCAATTTTTTTTTTATATATATATATGTATATAAACGAGCATCGCACAGCGAGCTTTAGAAAAAAAACCAATGCAAAATGCATCGAAATCCCTACCTGCCCTACATCACTAGGTGTAATTTTTATTATTATATTTTTTTTTTTAATTTTAACAAGGTATTTATACTATGGGCCCACACGGCCCGGTTTGAAATGGAATAGGTATAATACGATTATTTAACACAGTTTTGTATATTACGAGTAGGCATATAATCGATACAATACGTTTATTGAATTAACAGCGCTTTGTTTTATTTTTTAAGATATGTTTTATTTATTTTTTTTTTTTTTTTTTTTTACAGGATGTCCCGGCTTATCACACCAGCCGAACGGGATCCATTTACGTTCGTTACGTGACGTCCGTACGTAACACCGGTTCGGGATGGATTTTGCGCTTTAAGTCGGTTTCTCAAGACTCGTTCACGGGATTTCACGACACGCAATGGAGTTCGCGTTTGAAATAATTTGACGACGTTTAAATTTTTTTTTTTTCCGACACGCGTATTATGTGTTTTATATTGTCCGTGAAAAACGTTCGTGTGTCGTTTGACACGATGTCGTTCACACGAGAACGCCGCATGTACATGTACCGGCAGGTGCATAATATTTAAATAAACGAACTAATTGACCATATATTACGCGAATTTTTTTTTAAAAACGTATTAATATCAATATTGTAACAAACACTTTTCAATGACATACATCGGGCCGTGTTTTTTTTTTTTTTTTTTTTTGCCTGTGAAATATCATATGCACTCGACGAACGTCATCTTTTACGCACTCGGTAGATAGATTTTGCCGAGACACGTGTGACACCTTTCCTGTACTCGACCTGTTTGCCATCATTTTTCAATTAGTTTTCAACGTGTATTTATTTATCCGTGTCACTTATTGAACCGTAAGAACGAATAGTCTTAATTAATTTCCGTCTTTATGGCTTAACCGTTCTTCAAGGGCCAACAGCTGTCAACACTTACTTCCCTCCGTCAGTCTCCATCTCTAATACATTCTTCCCGATCAACATTTGCATGTTATCTCCGGGTCTCTTTTTTTATTTTTGTACAACTACACCTAACCTCTTCACTGATATTTTGCCTGTTTGTATTATATCCATTCCATAGTTGCTCTCATCCCGTTTCATTTCCTATGCGCATTCCCGTGCCCAAAACCGTTGCAGTCTTTGGCAGCCCGTTGATAAAACAATGGTAATTGTATTAATTCACGCAGTTCCTCATTGCGCCTCTTACATCGTTGTATCATTTCAACATCGTAAACCCCGACACATCTTGATCGAAACATTTCGGTTTCCAATGTGGTTGGATTTTCTTTCAATTGATCTGGTGGTCATTAAACGAATACCAATATAAAATTAATGAATAACGGTTAGTTGATGGTAGCTAGTTGAAATGTAGAAAAGGTCTAAATATCAAATGTCAATTGGATTTTACAAAAAGTATCCCAATCACAGCTATGGAAATTGAAGCAAATTATGGGAGACATTCCTTAGTTGGTTGGTGTACCTATTTTTTTTTTTCTATACAACTTGTCGAATTAATCTATTCGATATTATTTCATGTTGTACCAGCAATAATAATAAACAACCAAAAAAAAAAAAATATTAATTCATGAACTTTATTGTGATACATAAGTATACTATAATTATCCAATATATTTCGTGGATACGAATTTATGAATGAATATTACGAATATGCATAGTATGGGTCCAATTAAATTGGTAAAATGAGGCGGAAAGCAACTGTTATTCTGTATACGCATAAAACCCAGGCATTTCAAATTATTATTTGCGTTAAATATTTTAATAGATATTGATGACAATTTATAATAATTGGTGATATACTAATATAGTAATCGGTGAATAAGTGAGATAATGTATGGCTTAAAATACGAAATTAATTTATTGATTTATAATATTTCGTTTTTTTTTTTTTATTATTATTACCTCGGCGAATTAAATATATTAAATATTACTTGATACACTTGAATTCGTATAATGATTAATAATCATTTACTACGTATACAATTCCTATCAAATTATGGAATTATGTCAATATCATATTGTATTGATACGTGGGCGTTCACAGATATTTTTAAGGGGACAGTGGGAGGGGCAAAGGTAATTTATACAATAAAATTATACATTTTTCTAACGAAGTAAACGTATAATATTTATATATCATATACAGGTTTCATTGCATTATATAAATCGAAAATGTACAATAATCAATAAAACGAACGTCTCGGGCAATCCAGATTTTGCCATGAATTGGTTACTTTTTCATTGTTTTCGTAATGAACCCAGATGGGCAATTGCCCAGCTTCGTTCCCTGCCTCTCGGGATGTCCACGTGTTTGTAAACATGTGATTATTGATACGTTATAATATTTTTTAAAAAAACAATTTATAATAATGAAATAATTATTTAAGTCTCGGTGTCGAAATAAATTGCCGCGTACTTCACTATTCACAATTCATGTTATCTCAAGTGTGCGTATTTGAGTATTATACGTTATTAGATAACGCAAATGTATTGTACACCGATTGAAAATATGAATGAATAACAATGTGATAGTGTCACATTATTGATAATCGTTGAAATTTAACTGTATTACAAATTTCGAAAACGGTCCCATCTCTGACAAATTTAAACTTCCGGAAAACACAAACCGTCGAACCGTTAAATGTTTGTAAAATATAATTCTGGGTGTTTTCAACACTATTGAAACCGGGCTCTTTTCAAACATAAAATACCGGCATATGCGCGTAAACAGCGAAAACGAGCCCGTTTCGGAATTCACAATTCAATGATTTAATAAGGGCATAACGATATTTGAATATCGTATAATTACAAACAGTAAAAGCATATCGGCGAATCTCGTGTGTTTAACGAGAAATTGTGCGACTTGCGTTATAACCAGCGTTATAAAAACCAGATGTTGATAATAGTGCACCGTCAATTCTGAACGCATTCAATACACATGGGTATTATTATAACAGCTATCGGTCTGGGGGTGGACAACGAATATTATTATCTTGACACTGCATAGACTCATGGCAATTTTATACACGATACACATTTACTCGCGTTATAATCCGTCCAATAGTATTCGTTGGCTTCGGTTTTCATATTGAAGATGCTCCGAACGAATGCAATATTATAAACTATAGTAAAAACTAATGCAAAACGGTGTAATTTACGTGAAATAATATAGAACGCGTTTCATAAGTGTTGGGCAATCGACGAATTCGTTTCCGATGAATTAGAATTTATTGTCCGCCAAGAAAATGCGGTTTAATTTAATATTATCGTCGGTGTTGATTCCGGCGGTTGTTGGGCTGTATAGTAATCAGTGAGTATACCTATCGATATTTATATATATATATAATATAATTGTATTCAAATGTTAAGTTGTGCTACTTACTATAAATAAATAAAAATATAACAGTACAAGGGTACACGATATAATATAATTTTAGGCCACACTTTCGTTCGGAAAACGGCAATTTGTACGTCGAAAGTTCTACGAGCCACAACGTTTCGTTGAACGCAAAAGGACATGGATACATCAATGTGAACAACGAGAATTTACTTCAAATTATTGGACTGGTGCGATTAAAATATTATTTGAACGTTTCGAAGGGGTACGCTATTATAATTCAGTGTGTATTTCCCAGGCGAAAGAAGCGTGGAATGTAATCGAATCGTTCCGTTCCAACGATTTGCCCGAGATTGCGGATTCGGTAAAAAACATTTCGCCGATGTTCGAGGGCACGAGGAGTTTGACCGGTCGCGTGGCTGCTCTTGAAATGCAAATGATAAACGGCACGCCGTCATCGACACTGCCGTCCAAAGGAGTAAGTGGGTAAAATAGGGTGACCAGATTAAATTTTAAGAAAACTTTAAGAAAATCGAATTGAGCTCTTATATTCATTTTTTTTTTTTTTTTTTTAACAGTTAAATATGCCTATCTATATTTATATTTAATTTTTAGCTTTGATTTTTTACCATGGGATTTATCTACCTATACAGTTTATAAATATTACACGTTGATTAAACAAATGTCGATTTAATCAATTATTACGGTTGTTCCGACGTTTGATTAAAAACGAATATAAATATATTAATATCAATTTTGTTTTATTCGTATTTAAAAATAACAACGATTAGTTAGTTAATAAAAAGTTAATATTCCAATTACGGGCATTGTGTTTAGCTAGGTTTTTATAAATTGGGTACTATCCTCGATTTTTCCTCTACGAGATCAACTATAGTATCGTTAAATGACAAACTGTCCAATACATCGCTTTTAATGCTCATAACTGATAGAAAGTTTAAACGATTTTCATGCATTGTAGTACTCAGTCTTTGTTCCCCCTCCTCATAATTTTGAGTCCTGAAAACGTGTGATCACTACAATTGGTGACCATAATTACTAATTACGTACGACTTTTTCAATAGAGGTTTTCTACGTAAAATGCTCGTTACTCATTTTTGTTGGCTTAGATTAAAGTTTTATAATTGTGTAATACTATTTAAAGGTCCTAAAATAACAATTTTATTTTTAATACATTTTTCTTCTTAAATATTGAACGGGGGGGGGGACCAATATTACAATTTTTTATATTTTGGCCCCGGGCATATGCTCTAATGCCCCTCGTAAAATCCGGCCCTGGGTACCTAATATATATTATATTGATCCATTTATACGATATTATATTATGATTATTATGATGTTGATATAGAAAAAAGTAACGAGCCAAAACGCCGGTAAACTAGCGAACAGAGTGAGTACCTATACCCGTATAATATTCTAATAAAATCCGTTAAACGTGCGGAACTGTGGCAGATTACCAAACAATGTATTGTTTTAGCTGAACATTTTGGAAAAAAGAATCAACAATCTCGTGAGCCTTTTATCGATGAGCGAATGTTTGAGTAACCCTTGTCAGAACGGCGGGACGTGCACGGATTTGTACAATGGATTCCAATGTAATTGTCCGCACAATTGGCAGGTTAGTATTTATAGTTTAAGTGCGTATCGACAGCGTTGATGAAAATATTATGTAAGCGATAACCCGGAGTCCCTGATAGCGATTTCGCAATGTTTCCTTACATTGTAAATATTACCATTAAAACAGTAATGTTACTATTGGGACATATCATGCGTCGGAATAGCCAACAATACAAAATATTCCAATTTATTTTACGAGGAAAGATCGAGGGAAAAATAAGCCTGAGGAAAAAGATTAGTATCTTGGTTGAAGAATCTCTGCGACTGGTATAATATGAACATCAAATGATTTGTTTCGGGCATCACATGACAGAAACGATAATGTTAATACGATATCGGAGGTATCTCATAGGAGAAGAAAAATAAGTAATGTTAAGCATATGGACAATACACGTAAATCACCAAGTAGGTATGAGATAGGTACCAGTTACGAAGTACCAATCGCCGTTTATACATCTACCGTCAAATTAAATTAGTGGAAGGGAAACTGCCCCCGGGCCCGGGCATTTACGCCATTGGGTATAATAATGTTTTAAACGCGTCTATCCGCAGGGTAGACTGTGCGAGTTGGACGTGGACGAATGTGCGAGGTCCTTGCTCACGGATTTGGGATGTCAAAACGGTGCTGAATGCAGGAATACGCCGGGAAGTTACGAGTGCCTGTGCGCTCCCAATTGGTACGGATTGCATTGTACAAAAAGGAAAAACGATTGTAATTTCGCTTCGTCGTCCGAACTCTGCGGCAACGGTGTGTGCGTCAACCAGGCGTCGGCGATCGGGTACACGTGCCTGTGCAATCAGGTCGGTGGACGAATTTTCGTAATAAATACTATCGTGTTAAGACGACGCCATATTTGTCGTCTCCGTCTGTCTCTGACGGGTAATGTAGCAAAAACATACATACGCAGTCTGTGTAGAACTCGCTTAGTTTTGGTTTTACAGCGATAATCGCCTATTATAAAATTAAAATAGGACCGTATTCCGGAGCACGCCTCGATGCGTTTAAAACAACAAAGAAATTCAATATTATCAAAGTGACAGTAATTGAGAAAACGTTGAAATAGTCGTTGATTCTGAACGACGCTCAATAAAGAGTTATAAATATGCGGAATATCGCCCTCTTTTAATTATACAATTGACGTTATTACTCTAACACCGAAATTCAACGAGTTCTGCTCAGTGTGCGTAAGCACGTCTTTGCTACACATGGACAGAGACGGTAAATGTCGGTGTGGCGTCCTCTTAAGTGTACTATAAACTATAATATTGTGACCGTCGGACGTAAAATTACTACAATTATATCGTTCATGTATTATGTACGGACGTTCAGGATATTTGGGGATGGGAAGCAGAAGGGGTCACTTGCCCACTCTAGATTTTTATGGGCTGGTCACATTTGTAGTGCCGGGCAATTTATATTGAAGGTGATGAAGCTTCAAAAGTCGATCTACAGAAAGCTATTGACATATTTTCAGATATGAAATCTCGTATATATCCTCTTAGCACAGCGGTGTCTTTACAGGAGCGCCACACCTTCGACCGGATAATTCTGGTCCACAAATAAATATGATTAGAGGAATAGAAATTTCAAACCTCTCCGGGAGGTATAGTTTTCCTATTATGAATTTAGAGGGTAAATATATCGGTAGCATAATCGTTCCAACGGCCGACCGCCTGTCTGTAATGTAACAGGTGTCTTCCCGAGCGCAATTTATCGTTTGAGACGACAGCTTCTGGTCTCCTGGTACTAAATTTTCGAATATTCCTTAAAATTAAAACATTTTAAGAAATTTGAATAAATGACCGTAACTCGGTTGTTGTTTAACGTAAGCGGATGGGATCTCCACCAGTATTAAATGTAGGACTGTTACCGACACTACGCATATTAAAAGTAACCCTCCTTCCAATATTTCGATCAAGTAAATCTCGAATTTTCAGTTGTATTTTTTTTTTTTTTTTATTACGCAACTATAACAATAAATACTAATATCACAGGTCGGCGGCTCCCGAAGTATGCGACACGGTGTCTTTACAGGGGCGCCGCGTCGTCGATCGGATAACTCTGGCCTAAAAAATACATATCATTATTATAAAATATATATTTCCAAATTATCCATTAAAATTTAAAATTATCAAGGGCCATCAGGGTGCCGCGGGACGGACATTTTGGGAACCGCTGCTCTAAGAGCTTAACGGCTTTGTATTAACTGCTGTTATATTTAATTATATTACACTAACTATTATTTGTTTATCTTTATGGATATTTTTCGTCTCATAAAATCTTACTAAAAGCGTTGTACAATATTTGTTTACGACTACCAATATTAAACCGACTGTCGAGTATAATGGGTAAAGGTTTATAATGTTTGTGCGGTTACTGTTTTGGAAAATTGTTTGTTTTGTTATAATGTCTGCGAGCCGCTTTGTAATGCATCTAATATTTTAACCAAACGAGCCAATTGGGCCCATGGCAATTTTCGCTCCGCCATTTGAAAAAAACTGATTGAAATTCCCCTGGTTTAGGGATGGACGACCGACGAAAGTAAATACAGTCCGGCGTGCACCAAAGACGTGGACGAATGCAGGGAAAACAAACACGCGTGCTCGGTGGAACCACTTGTCGAGTGTCGGAACACGAGAGGATCATTTACCTGTGGACCTTGTCCGAACGGTCTGTACCTGTTACGCGCAACGCGCTATTGTTATAAACGACGTTAACACGATAATAGTAAAAAATTACACGGTTTTTTTTGTTTTTGGTGGGGGTGGGAAGGGCTTTGTACGGTAATTTATAAATATATCGATAGTACCTAATTATTTTTAAATATGTATAGGAGCTTAAAAGCACACTTGTGCACGAGCTTTTACTCGATATGTAAATTTTAATTTGGCACCTAATAAAATTACAAAAATGTTAGACAATCAACGATTCGGGGAGCTGCTAAGGCTCATTAGCCACCCACCCCGTTAGATGTGCTCTTGCCTAGGATGTGTGTTGTTTTAGTTGTTATATTGCCCGCTGTGAACAACTTTTCTACCAGAAATCTTGCTCCAATAAAAACACTACAAGCGAAATATTGTGTAAAATGTTAAATCCAGTTGATGAGAAGGGCATTTTGTGATTTTCCTTGTAGTTTTCTTAAGTATGCGGAAATCTCAGAAAAAACTGGAATACAAACGGATTTCTGTTATATTTGATTTTGCTGTTATGTTATAATTCAGTTAAAAATAATCTGGACTGTGAAATTTTCTAGGTTTTTTTATTTAGTTTAAATGGATTAAATTTTTACATTGTACAAAACGTTCATCATTAGTTGCTCTTTGGACGAGAAAAAAAACATTGAATATGCGTAAGCACCCCCCCCCCACCCATCTTTATTTATATTTATATATAAACGTTTGTATTTCAAATTTGATAGAAATGCTAAAAATTACGACATTTTGCGTACTATTTTCTAATTAAAACTTTTTAGCTCTTAAAAAAATTGTCAACAATTTACGACGAAAAAAACAACGGGGAGTTGTAATTGTTTTTTTTAGTTATCAATACATGTTTAAGAGAAATTCGCTCAGGATCTTATTTAGTATGTAATGATCTTTGTGTTGAGAAATGGGCGCCCATAGGTGAATTTTAGGAGAAAACTATATATGAGCAAAAAAAAAAAAAAAAAAGATTATTTAATATAGAATTTGTCAATAAATTTCTATAAATTGTAAGTTTATATTATTTTTCAGGGGGGGCAGGTGTCCCGTCTTGCCCTCCCGGAGGAGCACGGGCGCCCGTGCGTAGTGATATAAACTAAATTATTCATAATTACGTACTTCCTAAATTCCTATCTTCAACCTATGGTATGTCCGTCGTTTTCTTTGTTGTACCGCGTTAATATTTAAATACTTTCCTTATAGGCTACGAGGGAGACGGTTTCTTGTGTACGGACATCAACGAGTGTATCCTCGTCGACAACGGCGGATGCAGCACCAATCCTAGAGTTCCGTGTATTAACACGAGAGTAAGTGTAACGTTTTCGATTTTCCCAACGTACGGTTCGTTGAATTCAAAATGTTATTGATTTTTTTTCATATTTGTTTATTTTCCCTATAGAAAATCTTTACGGCCAATTTTACAAGTTTAGAGAATTTAAGCACCCGGTTAATGTTAACCCAGAAATACGATTTTATTATAATCTCAGTTAAAATTTTAACTGGGCTGGAAATCAAAGAATAATTAAACCGAGATATTTGGTCAGTTACAGACATTGACTCGAGATTAGATTCAATAGTATCGCCATAACATCACAAGTGATTCTGGTTAGGTCCTTAAATCAATCTCCCAACAACCACTCCTCGTCGCCTCAAAGCTACTTCCCCCTCACACCCAACCGCTGCTAACTCAATTCATAAAAAATCTTTAATTTATTTACGCTAATTTACGTCATTTTGGATTAACGATAATAATACGATTGGCGAATTACAGTAAGGTTTTATTTTGAGATTAGTTAACCGGCGATATCGATAAAATGGGCCAAAAATTGTTGTCGTAAATGTTTTTAGAAAAAAAAAATAAAAAATTCAATAACAAATTGACTTTTGATTTATGAACCGAAAACAATAACTCGGTAATATCGGTACCCACGACCACTGTATAACAACTCCATATCTCTCGTATTGAAATGTTTAAGGGTTCGTTTATGTGCGGTCTGTGTCCACCCGGTTACAGCGGCGACGGGTTTAATTGCGTCTATATAGAAAACGGCGGAGCTTGCGCAATAAACAACGGCGGTTGTCATCCAAATGCCGAGTGCACTGGTAATTTCTATAACAGTATCGTACATTATCGTATTGCATTTATATCATATTATGCATTTAGTTTATGCCGAAACAACGATCCAGTGTAAATGCCGTCAAGGTTATACAGGCAACGGGTATGCGTGCGTTAAAGATAGTTCAGCTGTAAATGTTTGCGCAAACAATCCGTGTGGTGCTCACGGGTTGTGCATTTCGAACAGAAACAATACGTTTTCTTGCAGATGCAGTAGAGGATACACAGGTTATTATATTGCTTAATGAAAAGTTCATAAAATAATAACGATACGAGACGTACCGGCACTGAACACAATCGGTTGCAATTTCAGGACAAACGTGTACTGTTCGCGCAACAGATGCATGCTTTATAAATCGGTGTCATAACGGTGTATGTGTCCCTGGAGACCCGGAATCAGATCGATTTTCTTGTGATTGTTACCCAGGATATTTCGGGACTCTTTGCGAGTCAGAGCAAGAAGGTGAGTACTGAGTACACATGCATTTACTATAAGGCGAATAATATTTGCGATGTTCAATTTCCGTAACGATCGCCTACCGTAGGACAATGACAATAAGACATTTTTGGAGAAATGATAATAATAATAATAATAATATTTAAGTCACTAACATTTGAATATTTGACATTCTACATGTGAATAACATCGGGCCATTTTATTAAAACGCCTTAGCTCCGCCTCCACTACGAGTCATGAGATGTTCAAAAATACAAAAACTATTTTTATTGTGGAATTATAATATTGTATTCTAATCGTATACGTATATTTACCATGTTCAGAATGCGGTGGGTTGATCTTTTCGCCTAACGGTACAATTCGTCACCCCGTGACAAATTCAACACATCGGGATAGCGTTTTGAATTGTGATTGGAATATTCACGTAAAACCGAGAAAAGTATTGAACATATCGTTTGAATGGATAAACATTAAGAAAACGTTAGTCTGCTTGTTTGATTATGTCGAAGTAAGATTAATTTAGTATTCGGTATAGTTTTTCGGTGCCTAAAACGAATTTTTTTTTAGATCGTTGACAACGATGATGAAAACGAAAGATCACTAGGAAAGTTTTGTGGGCAAAATTTACCGGCGAACAATAGTTTTATTTCCAACTCGAACTCGATACTCGTACGTTTCCGTTCGGCCTCATCGAAATTTTACCAAGGGTTTCAGTTGCATTACACATCGATAAATCCATGTATAGATATTTTATTCATTTATATAAACTTTATAGGTGTTTATTTAATTAATTTTTTTAGCCTGCGGAGATGTAATTGATATCGATTCACACGGGACATTGTCTTCTCCCGGATCTCCGGGCAAATATCCTCCTGATCGAGACTGTTATTGGACGTTAAACGCTACACCCGGAAAGAGGATACAATTGCATTTTTTTTCATTACAATTCGAACACCATCCGAATTGCAGTTATGATTTTTTAGAGGTGAAAACTATTGATTTACATTATTGATCATCATCGATCATCATCATCATCATCATCATCATCATAATTTTCATTAGTTTGTCTTTATTTATGTACATTCTTATGCGTTATATAATCTATACTATACTATTACGCGGAAAAATAAGATATTGTTTTAATTTCAAAACGCACATTGATTCAGATTAGGGATGGCATCGCTCAGCACAGTCCTCTATTGGCCACGTTGTGCAATTCGGTTTTGCCGCCTCCGATACTAACTTCTGGCTCGCATGTCCATTTATATTTCCATTCCGACCACGCAAATCAAGACTACGGATTTCAAATGGCGTACAGTGTAATTGAAGGTAATTACCGGTTTTTTTTTTTTTTTTGATTAAATATTTATAACATAAACCCTAACCTACGTATTTTTAGCTGCATAAAATCCAAATGTTTTTGCATTAGGATCCGCCGGAATTATTTCGTTTTATAATCATAAGTATGTTTTTTTTATTAGGTATTCCTGGATGTGGTGGTATTTATACAAATCCTTCGGGTATTATAACATCACCTGTAGATTTGTCAAGCGACAGTAATAATTATTTAAACGGTTTAAATTGCGAATGGCATATTAAAATGCCTCTAAATCAAAAACTTAAACTTGTGTTCATCAAGAAATTCCACATAGAGTGGTCGGAAAATTGTTTTTTGGATTCCTTAGTAGTAAGTTTAACACATCAGACATACAGTTCAATATTTATAAATCAGTATATATTTAGTATATTTATCACAAATTAATTTAATTAATTTAAAATCAAAATTATACAAGTAAGTTTTCTAAAAAAAAAAAAAAAACAATATATTTAAAATCGATTACAATTATAAATAACCGTTGAACATAATTTTACAACGTAATATTAATATTATTTACTTTTAATCATTTTATATTAATTGATTTTAAATATGTATAAAGTTTAATTTATAATAATATGTATGATATTGTATTACAGTTATTATTATTTTTTAATTCATAGTTTTTTTTTTTTTTTATATATAGATTTACGATGGCCCTAGTATTAAATCACCATTAATCGGTCGATATTGTGGAATAACTGCAAAGTTGAACGAAGCCATAATCACAAATAGTAACGAAGTCACCATATATTTCAAATCCGATAATTCATATTCATCTGATGGATTTACGATCAAATACGAAACATGTTTGTATAAAACGTTTTATTTTTCAATATTAGTATTGACCCGGGCAACAAAACCGTAACATTGGTATTTTAGAATTATTATTAATAAGTTCAAAATGGAATATTTTTAGAATTTATATTATTAAACATTTTATGAATGTTTGAATAATAGTATTCTCTATATAATATCTTTGATGAGCTTTAGCTAATTTAGTAATGGAATATTTTAGCTTGAACTATACTTACTTGGTGAGAATATTCTCGAAATAATTGAATCATAGTTTGAAATAATAATATTAGAATTCTATACCTATCAATAATATCTCGCTTTTTATTGCGAGCAAAGGCGCACTGAGAGTGTTTGCGATTAACAAAATTATCCATCCGCCCCCTTTTTTTTTTTTTTTATACGTTTTTTTAGTCTTCCCTGTAACACATATACACCAATAATACACACCCAGCCCCCTCGAGAGCATATGGAGTTTCATTACTCGGTTACCTATTTAGACGCCTTTGAATTTCCAAGAACAATAATATGATTAACAAAGTAAAATTATAGGAAATAAATATAATACTTATTATATATTTTTTTTTTGTTGTCCTCATACTTATAATTTCTTGTAATAATATTATAGCTATTGAATTTGTTTGAATTGTTTAGTATGTGGTGGGACATTCACAAACAGTAAAGGTATAATTGAATCTCCGTTTTATCCAAATGCTTATCTAGACAATAAAGTATGCACGTATCTTATTGAACAACCGGTTGGTAAGGCTATTCAGTTAACATTCTTGGATATGAATATCGATGATCAATCGTATCCAGATTGTTCTTATGATTCATTAGAGGTAAGATAATAGCTAATTGTGTAGTTTAATCGATTAAAAATATATGATAAAAGCAAATAAATTTTATAGATGTACTAGGTACCGTACCGTGCAATACAATAATTAAATCGAATTCCATGACTATTTAATTTACGGCCGAACTTTTTTTCTTCTTTTTTTTTGTTTTTGAAAATGTCTATAGAGTTTATATCTAACATGTAGACACCTACCTAATATATTTGTTTAATTTTTAAACGTCGATTAAGATATTTATAATAAAAAATAAGTTTAATCTTGAACCGTTACTAAAATATGTTAACATTATTGATTGCATTATAGAGTTGAAATATATTAAAAATTGCACTTATTATTTTGAAAACTGTCTTGAAAAAATTTAGTTTTTATGTAATTTTTTTAAAACAACCGAGTAATATAAATTTGTAGGCTTTATCACACGTAATTCCCGGTGTTTTTTTATATATTTATAAATGAAATCTATCTTTTCAAAAAATAATTTTTCAACACTTTTCTATTTTACAATATTATTTTCGTTAGAATTTTTATTTTTCACATTTTTAAAACTATTTTATTATTTCTGTAACTTCAATCAATAGCAGTTTTAATCAAAATCTACATTATTTCTGTGGTATCAGAATCACTTTTTCGTTTTTAAGAATATTGTAAATTATTTTTTTGAAAAGATTTTTAAAACCATCCTAAAATAGTTAGAAGAACGCCAGTGATATTGCGTGATGAAACTTACAATTGTTTACTCAGGACCGGATTAGCATAGGTGCAAAAGCAGCTTTTTTTTTGTCAGGGCGACAATTACATACAAATTTTGATGTTCAAATGTCTAGTACATTTATTTTCTCGTTGTTAAATCGAATAGTTATATTTAAAATGTAACTTAATATCACTGAATAAAATATATTATGAGTATAGAATATCACATATTATACCGCCGCAATTATAGTCGTGTTAATCACAATTTATGTACAATTTTGTAAAATATCAAATTTTTGTTCAGTACTCACAAGGCCGGCGATTAATACGGTAAAAAGATATTAAAAATTATCTGTATATCCTATAAATATGTGTGTTGATAATATTACATACATTTTGAATTTTATCCTAATTTTTTTCTATACATTAATATAGATACCGGGGTAATATACTTGGAAAAAAAAATTGTTTATTGAATGGCAAGAAAAAAAAAAAGAAAAAAAAGCGATATAGAAATATGTATAACTATAAATATTTTTAACTGGTGTACACATTTATACACTGCTACGTTAACTTAATTTTCATTTTTATATATCAAGTTAAATTTTCTTAAAATTGTATGAATATTATGAAGAAAAAAAGGTAAAAATTGCACGACAATAAAAATAATTGTCAAAATTGCATTTTTTAGCAATAATATCAATAAAAAAAATTGTATTTAAATTAATTTAATTTTTATACTCACATAGAAATGAATATGAACATATAAAAAAAAATAGATAAAAATGTGAAACATCACTGCTACTCATAATATCGTATGCGTTTCCTTATTTGCTGTATCAAACATGCATGTCTTGTTCTAGATTAGAGACGGAGATAATGAAAATTCAACCTTAATTACAGTATTATGTGGAGATATCCAAAAAGTTTCTCCACTTCCATACATATCGACTCACAATTATATGTGGTTAAAGTTCACAACAGATAGTTCTAAAAATAATAGAGGTTTTCGGGCTAACTATTCTACCATTGATATAGGTATGCTGTTTTTTTTGTTTTCTGTGATGTTATTATGTATGGGTAGAATACTATATTCGGTTTATTTTATTTTAGCGTGCGGTGGAATTTTAAAAAATCCATTAGGTATTATACAATCTCCCAAACATCCAGAATATTATTTACACAACCAAAAGTGTGAATGGATTATTTCGGTGAACGAATCAAGCCGAATACAATTAACGTGGTTAACATTTGCCTTAGAGAACCAACGAAATTGTGTAAACGATTATGTCGAAGTTTATGACAATAGTATTTCAGGAAATGCATCGAAAATCGCTCGGTAAAAATACATTTGATATGTCCATAACGAATATATGTTAAATCTTTGTTATAAATATTAAATATGTACGTGATTAAAATATTTTGTTTTAAATAAATAGCTAGTAATCGTTTGATAGGAAAACGGTACAAATGTTTAATTCAAAGATTATTATTAATATTTGTAGATATTGTGGAACAAAAGTTCCGCCCGTGCTGACATCACTGGGGAATCGACTGACGATTATTTTCACGACTGATCATTCAGTAGCATTAGATGGATTTATGATAAGTTATATTTCCCTCAGTAATGCAAAAGGTACAAAACTATAATGATATGTTGTAAATTATGTTCCTATCCAAATAATAATGAAATTCATAGTGTGCGGTGGCAATTTCTTCACTCCAGAAGGTTTTATCCGATCGCCTAATTTCCCAGATAATTATCCGATACTAAAGGATTGCGTTTGGCTCATTAACGTTCCAGTGACTAATCAGATTGAATTAAATATCACTGAATTTGATCTTGAACAGAGTAAAGACTGCCGTTATGATTATGTTGAAATTCGGTCGGTATACATGAACTATTAGTACTCGCCTATGAACTTAATGGGTGATGTTTATTATGTAATCTGTATAATAACTGTTATATTTTGTATAGGAATGGTGGCTATATTACTTCGCCTTTAATCGGAAAGTATTGTGGAACCAACATTCTTCCAATTATATCTTCCATCGGTAATTCGCTCTTCATTAGATTCGTCTCTGATGGGTCTAACCAAAAAAAAGGGTTTTCCATGCAATGGTATACAATGGCCAAAGGTATAGAGAACACAATGTTTTTTTTTGTTAAATTGCATACGCCTAATGTACAATTTCAATATAAAGGATGCGGCGGAACACTGAACTCGGGTGTTGGCCATATAACATCTCCCAATTATCCTTTGCCTATACAAGAAACATTGGAATGTTTCTACAAGATAGTTGTGGCACAAGGTAGTAAAATTAAAGTTACTATATTGGATATTGAGTTGAATACAGACTTATTCCCCGGAACTTGCAAGGAGAATTTTCTTGAAGTATGCATCGTTACAGTATATTAATTATATCGTTGATTATAACATTGTTTGATAAAAAACAACATAATTATTTAAAAAAAAATAAATATAATTCGACAATGGTAAAATAATAACGTTTAAATGGATGTTGAGATTTACTTAGTATATTAATATTTTGTACAGTTTTATGATGGAGGAAATACTGCAAGTAAATTATTGGGAACAATGTGTTCCGAAGTACATGGTTCCACAATATTACAGTCGTCTTCAAATCAAATGTTTATTAAATTTAGAAATAACGGTTTTCCAGCGGGTAAAGGTAGAGGATTTTCATTAAAATACACTACAGGTTTGTAAATAAAATCTATTTTTACAATGAGAAAATATAAAATTATAAATTAATATATATTTTAAGTTTGAAGTTTATCTTTAAAATTCGTTTTTTTTTTTTTTTTTTAGATTGTAACGTAATACTTAAAGGACACCAGGGTGCGATTGAAATCACTAAACAAGAAAATCAAAGGTTAGATAAATGTTCGTGGACTATTGTGGTACCCCAAGGCAATAGAGTAAACATAACATTTACTTCGTTCAAAATATTCCAATCATATAATGTCGGGAGAGTGAATTGGAGGACCTTCTCTAGACCCATGATGTTATATAGACCCTACATCTTATCTACATTACAACAGCCTTTACAAATTGTAAAACTACGTAACGACTATCTATTAACTGTAAGCACGTTTATATTCACAATCGTTTTATATACTGATCTATAATGGTTTTAATTGAAATATATATTTACAGATTTATGAAGGAACCAATATTAATGAAGTAAATACAATTTTGTGGAGAAATCAAGGTTCGTCGGAACCTCCTGCTGTGATATCGTCAACTAAAGATATTGTTAGAATTAGCTATAATAACGAAAAAAGGTATTCTTTTGAAGAAAAACTTGACAGTTTCCGTTTGGAGTGGATAGTGGATGGTTGTGGTGGAGTGTTGAAACAATATAAAGGCACATTCACATCTCCCGACTATCCCAGATCTTCACCTATTAATAGTACTTGTGAATGGAATATTATCACCGAATATGGATTAACTATAGAGATAGCTATAGATAATTTTACGTTTGAATCTTCGAGTTCCTGTTCCACAAGTTTCTTGTCGGTACGTTACAAAACGATTTATATGCAATACCTACGGTTTTAAGAATTTCTATTATTTTAGATTTACAGCGGGCACGACGACTCCGGCCCAGAATTATTACGTATATGCCATAAACAAACTCATCCAATCACTATAACGTCTGGCGGAAATGAAGCTTTTGTACGGTTTCAGTCTGGCCCCGAGCCAGAACGAAAATCATTTAAAGCTACGTTTCATTCCTCTTATTCCAGTAATTTATTTTTATTTTAATGTTAATAAGAAATTTTAATGCATGCAATTGGCGATAATTCATAGTTTTAATTGATCATAAGCGTAATAGATAATAATTTGCCAAGTGAAATTAATAATGTTCATATAAAAAAAAAAAAAACATTTATCAATATGGTAAATGTTCAAAAGAAAAATACCTAAAAATAAATTTTAGTCAAAAGTTTTGAAATTTATTGAATATGATAATAAACTTCATTGCGTTATAAATGGTCTTGTATAAGAATCAGGGATTGCACCGTCTATATTGGTTTCGGGTGTTGCAAGATAATTCGGGTGTTTTGGCTTAATGGGAATTTCTGATTACGATTAAATGTAAATTTATTCGGGTTAGTTACGGTTAGTTCGGATGTCGAGTAATAAAAATCAGTTAAAACATTTGAAACATCAGACCAGGCTTCAAACGGATGCTTGGCTCTTCGTGGACCATTGAGTATTATTTAGAAATTTAAAAATAATATAAATACATGTATTATTTATTTATTTTTTCTATTTTTCTTTGTACCCATATATTTAGTTATAAATAATAACATAATATAGATCATGCTTGCTTTCATAAGTGATTTTTCTTTAAATTAAATTATAAGATAACAATCTGTTGTTTCAAGTTAATTCGGGTGTTTAAATTTTCAATCGGTTTCGTGTAATCGGATTATGGGTTAGAGTTTGGGCGCAAAGCCATAATAAACTAGAAAAATAATTTATTAAAATACAAAAAAAAAAAAAATTATCATATCTTGAATCAAGAATATTCAAAATAAAAACACCACAGATGTATATAAATTATAGTGAAAAGCACGTTTTTATAGTTTTAAAAATATAATAAATCCCATAATCGCAATTCGATAGTTTAAATGAAATAACGTAAGAATTTAGTACGTTTTTTTTTTTAGTAAAATGTTTATGTTATAAAACACATTTATGGTTGTTGCTATTTTTTTATTACATACAATCAGTATATATAAATATTATAACGTATAATAGCACAATAACATTTAAAAAATACAAAATGGAATTTTATGAGTAAATAAATTGTTGATACATCATAAAAAAAAAAAAAGTAAAATATACGTGAATGTCATACTTTCTTGTGTCCTCTACATGCTAAAATTACAAACAGTTGTCGAGATTTGCTCTGAAAAAAATAACAATTAATTAATACAATATACCGAATTTATTTAGAGATTTTTTATTTTTTTTTGTAATTTAGAATGCGGTGGATCGTTTACAGCTCCCCAAGGGATTATCCACTCTACAAATTACCCGCATAACTATGATTCCAATAGTTCTTGTATGTGGTATATCCAGATAGCGAAAACACATTTGATTAACCTTACATTCGTTGACTTCAATACACGGAATAGCTATCCTACAAAAAGCGAAGACAAAGTCTTAGTATACGACGGTTTCCCGGGCGGAGTTTTGCTCCTCAACCATTCTGGAAACAGCATACCGCCGCCGGTTATTTCTTCGTCCAATACACTCTTAGTATCTTTTGAAGTGGGCATACGTAACATACGAGCCAAAGGGTTCAAGGCGATTTACACTATGGTAATTCATTGGTTTTGAATTGTTTAATTTTTATAAATATATTAATATTTGTGTTCGCCATAGGCATGTGGTGCAAAATTAATAACAAACGATTCGGGAATAATTACTAGTGATCCATACGTGTCGAGTATATTACACGAAAACTGCACATGGACGATAATATCTGACACCCCTCAGTCAAAAGTCACGTTGACTTTTACACATATCGATATAGTGCACAATTTAGCAGATATCCCTGTCTTGACATCGAATCGAACGAATGACGTGTGTGCTAATTCACATTACCGGACGGTTATTCGAATTTTGGACGGTCGCGATTTAGACGCTCCTGAAATAACAAAATTGTGCAATTCTGATCAAATCCCGCCGGTCATTGTCAGCAACGGTCCCGCTATGCATATCGAGTTCACCGGCAATGCAAATGGACTCGATTCATTTTCAGCTGAATATTCCGTTAGGTCGATAGGTCGGTAAATATTATTATGACGATAATACTTTAATGATAACAGTTGTATTATGTCTAATAATTTAAATAATGTCTTTATAAGCCTGCGGTGGAACCTACGATACGATTAGAGGAACAATTTCAACACCCAATTATCCAAATAATTATTTGAGAGATGCCGAATGTGTTTGGGTATTGAAATCATCTGTCGGAAATCGCGTGTCTATAAATTTCATTGATTTTCAATTAGAAGACGATGAATTTTGCAATGAAGATTATGTGGAAATAAGGGAAAACGATTCTGTTGGTACCATTTTAGGTATTTTTTGCGGGCCAAATATGCCAACTAATATTACAACAGGCTCTTCGCTTTGGGTTAAATTCCGTTCGAATTCTGTTGGTTCGGCTAAAGGATTTACCGCAGACTTTAAATATGGTAATAACATATCGTAATCACATCATATAATTAGTGAATAAATGTTTATTGAATGTTTAGTAACTATTAACTATCTGACACAAACATCCGGAGAAATTTCGAATCCAATGTATCCAAGAACATACAGAAATAGTGATGATTATTCGTGGACAATAAACGTAAATCAAAGAAAACGAATACAAATCGTATTAAAAGAGTTTACGTCTTCATCTTTAGTTCATCATTTAAAAGTAAATAATCGTTTCAGTTATTCATTTAAATAATTCATCGTTTTAAATTAATTTTGTAATTATGCAGATATACGACGGATATAATGTTGAGGCATTAACTTTGTTGGACCGAAATAGCCTGAATTATAATACTGCTTTTAATGGATCTATAATTTCTAGCGCTAACGTCATACACGTACATTTGTACGCGGGCAGTAAAGATACAGGAGGTATAAATTTTTTACTATTTTGGACACAAGTCGATGCAGAGTCTACTGCAGTTAAAACTGAGTTAGAAACTGTTAGTAAGTATAACAAATTTTAGATTTTAAACCATTAAGAATAAGTATATAATACATTTTTTTTAATTTTTATTTATTAACTATGACTAAATAAACAAATGATTAAATTTTGTATTTTCAGACAACGGATCGAGCTTTGATTATTTCTTATCTAAAGATACAAACGATAGTGTAATAATCACAAGTCCTGGTTACCCGTATGGATATTCAAGTAACCTCGATGTATCTTGGACAATACATACGGACCAATATCATCACATCGAAGTTAAATTCCTTGACATAGATCTAAATCACATACACTCTTTGTTTGAAAGGATGTTTGGTGATTTTATTATTGTAAAAACAGGTTAGATAATTTGGAATTTGTAATTTTGAAATGTATCGGTTTAACATAGTTACATAGTATAAACTACGAATACCTTAATAACTTTTATAACAATTTGATATGTAACTGTTAAATATTTTAAAACAATTTTTCATTGACTACGAGTAACCTTATTATAGTTGACCCTGACACAGCAACGACTATCCTATTGGCAAGAATCGACACGTTCAATAATACTATTAAACCCGATTATAAAATCATCGGTAAAAACAGAGTTATATTGACTTTCGTCACAGATAGTTTGTTGAACGGTACCGGGTTTAAAGCTGAAGCAAAATTAAGTATGCACAATACGATTAAGTAGCAATATTTGAATGCCAGTGCAATCGAATAAATTGTATTTGTTGTATTAGAATGCGGTGGTCCATTAAGAGAGTTTTCGGGAATAATCGATACATCTAATATAGTCAGTGAGTACGGCGTTTGCACTTGGAATGTGACAGTACGTCCGGGAAGAACTATTCTAGTTAAACTACTTTCGATTGAACAATTGATTTCGCATAATACGTGCGAGGACAGTTATGTATTGGTAAGACAAATTAAAACCCTGTGTGTATCATACATTCTGTTAAAAAAAACCTAATATATTTTTTAAGAATTTAATGAATGTATTTATTGGATAGGCGAGTAAATGCGCATTCAAGTATTCGCGTATGACATATCCAATAATTCAAATATTTGTTACACATTTATTAAACATAGGCCTATTCGAATTCAGTTAAATAGCTCACCGTATTACACTATTTAACAATTTCATCTTTAAACAAATGCATTAAAGTTAAACGGTTCAAAGTGTGTGTTTACAAGTTATTAAACATTTATAACAAAACAAATATAAATGTTATAATGTATTTAGGTTTTACTCGCTAGGTGCACAATAAATAAAAGTTAGGAAGGTAAGATGATTATATATAATTGTTTAGAGGAATTTATATATATATATGTACCCAACGATAAGTCATTGCTGACGAAAAACGATTTTGAGCAAATATCGGTTTTCCTCAACAAATGAAATTTAAACGCTTAAAAAAAAAAAATATGCATATGGATTTTCGATATTTTTGTACCGCCGAAAAAATAACTTATAGTGAACCTTATATACAGTTCTTGAGAAGTAAAAAAAAATTAACCCCCATAAAATCAAACAATAACTAAAAAAAAACACACACACACATCATTAGCTACACTCAGAATCAAATTAAACAAATTACATCAATACTTTTATTTTAGTTAAAAAATGGTTTGTATGAGGACTCACCTGTTTTGGAAAAAGGGAAATACTGTACTTCTGGTTCAGAAATATCTACGACCAATAATAAATTACAAATTCAAATCAAATACAAACCACACGAAGTGAGTACAATTATTGTTATTATGATGTGTTTTCCATTTAATTTTAACATTAGATCTCATAATAATTTTCTTAAAATTACAATTGCTTATTAAAAAAATGTATAAAACATTTCAAATTTAGAGGATAAAATTATCGTTTGAAGAAAAATCGATAAATTGCGGTGGTCAAATAAATCTGAACAGCTTACAAAATATTTCTGAAATTACTTCTCCCGCGTATCCGAATTCAACGCCGTCTCACACGGAATGCATATGGACAGTGGTGGCGCCGGCTGGTGATCGAATTTCGGTGTATATTGAAGATTTAAAATTATCCGATAATAATGAGTATGTACAATGTACACTTAGACGCAACTAGACATTTAGGCTAAGGGGTGCTTAAGCTCCAGGTTTTTTTGTAACTCGTCAGTGGACCCTCTCCCCACCATCACTACGTCATTAGTTTTAGAAGGACCCAAACGACCTACCCCTAGTTGCGCCAATGAATTTACAATAACATTGTTATTATAATAATATTTATATATTTGCTGAAGTTAGTTATCACTAGGGCCCGAAACTTGATGAGCTAATAAACTTGAAAAACCGACGAAAAAAATGCATAAAATGACATATATATATATATATATATATATATATATATATATATATATTAATAAATCCTAGTCGAAAGGTGATGTTTCAGTAGATAGGTCAGTAATTAAACGTTCGTTGAATCTTACTTGCATTCTGTTCTTGATTCATTCTTTTTTTTATATTCCTTGTGTAGTTCCGTTGTGGATGCCGACCGATGCGCACGTGTGTCGTACCGTTCTCAAGTCCATTGATCCAATTATTGTGATAGTCTAACGTGTTGTTTTTCATAAGTAATTCTGTTCAGTTACGCAACATTCCAATTTTTGTCCTTAACTGAAGGCCGTCGCCGACGATCTGGTTGTCTGTTGTCTGATCACCGTACGCTGTAGCCGAAATGTCATTAAATTTGAACAAAATTGAACTCGTTGACACAGGTCAACATACTCGAAAATCATAATCTTAATTTAATTCCAAATCCAACAAATGATAACATCAGTACCTCTCCATCCAACTCCTCGTCAAATAATCAGTGGATGACTCGAACGAAAAGAAATCATTCCAACTCTTCATATTCAAACTCCAAACCAAAATTTGTCTCCTCAAGTGCGCCCGCATAAAAATAAAAAACTTTTTTTCTTCAAGAAATCGCTTTAAAGTACTCGGTCAATCGACGTCCTACGGAAGACGTGCAGAGCTCCGCTTTCGAACCTAACAGTTCTGATATCAAACTACCTCCTCCATTTTTTGTTAAAAGCGTGGGCGATCTCTCTGGTTTGTGCTCTGAACTAAGTGACTTGTTTGGTGGTGATAATTTTTATTGTAAATCTACGGTGGATCGGCTAAAAATCTAAGCAGCTAATCCTGAGTCCTGCCGAACGCTAGTACACTTTTTAAGAGAAGAAAATGTCGAATTCGACACATTCCAATTGAAAGAGGATAAACTTCGTGTAATAAATAACCACTTCGTGTGGTAATTCACAACTTACATCCTTCAACACCAATTGATCTCATAAAAAGCGAGTTGGAAACACGTTTATACGAGGTCTGACAAGTAACTCAAGTCATAAACTTAATAAAAACTCGTTACCTCTATTTTTCGTCGGCTTAGAACCTACACCCCATTCAAACGAAATCTCCCAGCCCACTTACCTGCTTCACACAAAAATCAAAGTGGAAGACCTTTACAAATAAAAAACCATCTCACAATGTGCGAATTGTCAAGTTTACGGACACACAGTACTGTGGCTACTCGTTTCGCTGTGTACTCTGCGGTAATGAGCGTCACTCTTCTGCCTGTCCTAAATCTCGGGAGTCCCGTTGTGCACTCTGTCAAGGAAACCATCCCGTGAGCTACAAAGGCTGGTCTGTGTATAAAGAACTTTAACGCCGCAAGAAACCCAGTTCTTATAATAACAAATTTCTTTTTGATAACAAAAATTCTAACATTAAGTCTAAATAATGCAAAAGTCAGTCGCCCATCTAGTCCTACTCTTACAAATCACGCAACGCATTAGAGTATAAGAGAGAGAATGATGCAAATGCATCAAGTTCCGGGCCCTAGTTTTGACGTGTATATTTGGATTATTTAAAAAAAAATCATTTCATAAGATACGCCTATACTTGTGGACAATTTTTATAATACACTCAAAAAATGTGTCATTTATACCTATTATATAATTAATATAGGTGTAAAAACAAATATATCGAGTTCAGAGACGGCGCTGCTAGATTTTCACCGTTAATAAGCCATAATTGTCACATTAACATTATTACGGGGATCGAAACCACAGAGAACTATTTGTATATAAAATATTTCGTGGATTCAGACGTATCCAACAACCGTTTCAAACTGAACGTGTCAATCGGTATTATTTTAATTCTTTTTTAAATAATTTTCGTGTTTAAAAACCACTCTTACTAATACGATAATAAAAATATTTTTTTAATTTTTATTTCCCATCAAAATATTATGTAGCTAATATAAAAAATAACCACGCAATAAAAAATAAAAATAAAACCTTGAGCAAACGTAGTGTTTTCGCATGATACCTATGTTAGATTCACAACTAACAGTGCTACCGTTTTGACTTCTTCGTCATCATCTAGGTAACATGAATAAAAAATTAACAATTTGATGATGTGAACTCATTCACATTTGATATTCTGTATTTTTACATTGCATGTAACAAAGTATTAAATATAAAAAAAAAAAAGGTCTCCGGAGCTCTGAGGATGATGCATCATGCACATTACCACACTTAAGTACGCCACTGATCCAAAGGCGTGACTACAGGCAGTTTTTTGGTGTTGGTACTTTTTTGTTCAGGCCCACCCTTAATCGGTTAATCGTTTATCGAAATGTTGTGATATTTACGATTTCCTTGAAAAAAAAAAAAAAAAAAAAAAATGCAAATAGAGTAAAACGCTCAGAATCATAGAATATAATTTTTACTCAGCGAAATGTGGCGGTGTCCGGCGCAGTCCTTGGGGCATTATAACTTCGCCTGATTATCCGGGCTCGTACGAGTCGAATATCGATTGCGAGTACAGGATAATCGTCAAATACAACTACAGGATTATATTGCACTTCGACACGGTTCATCTGAAAGAGCGGTTTCCCAATTTTGGAGGAATGATTTACAAAAACACCACGAACGACCCAAACTTTGACGACTCGTTGAGCATCTATGATGTAGACCCGATGAACAACACCAGTAAGTGCAGTATTGTACCTTATACCGCTTGTCCAAAAGACTGACGATCACAACATTTATCATCTCCGATGATCTCTTGTTGTTTTTTGTTTTTTTTTTTTTTTAAATTTCAACTACGACAAACATGACGACAACATCTAAATGTTCACAAGTTATCACTGGCTTGTGTAACGATCCTTTGGTACGCATAAAATCAAATTTGTAGTTTAAGCCATTCGATTCACAGTGGCCGTCAAATCATATTATTTAATATGAGATTATTCGTCTAGTACCGAAATTTTCTCCTATCAAACATTAAATTATTGAACACAACCATTAATTGTCATTTGGGTTATTTTTCAGGGGTGTTGATAACAAAGATATTTGGCTCCATCCCGTTCAAAGAAATCGAATCAGCCGGTAGAGAAGTAGTGATTGTATTTAAATCACATATTAAAAACGGACCATTTTATATGAAAGACCCACAGGCCAAGTTTGCGATTTCTTACAAAGCTCAATACGAGGGTAATTAAAATTATTTTATTTATGGAAAAAAATATCAAAATCAATCGGTTTTTAGTGTTTACTTACTGGGCTGTTACTTAAATTGGTATTATTAAGAGGTACAATAATTGTTAACATATTAACGTTTAGTTAAATTTGTATCGTTATTTATTTAATAGGCTGTGATAGGGTATATTCAGGCGATGAAAGTGGTATAATAACCAGCCCTAGCTATAGTTCAAACATTGGCCATGTATATTGTGCGTATATGATTATTGTACCAAAAGGACGTAGAGTCACTGCGGAACTAATCAATGGAAAATCGATCGCTCAAAACTGTGACGATTTTGGACAAAAAAAGAACGAGTTTAATGAAAAAATTACCGTAAGTGTAATTCACCTTCCTATAGTATTTGATTTTAGTTAAATTCCCAAATTAAAGTTTATACCACTACAATTGTTTCGACAACTATACAGCCAATCTAACCATACCGTGATTCTACTTGAATGTGCCGAGTCATAAAGCTCGGTTCGCTAAAGTATACATTTTTTAACAAATTGACAAAACAATACGCCTGTAGCATAGATAATTAAAACGTGGATGAGACAAGCCAGCAAAAACTGTAGTAGTTTCGATATAGTTATAATATGCATATAATGGCCTCACGTGTTTGACACTAGTCTTGTACCAACATTATAGGTTGTTCAAGGCAAAGGATATTCCGGCAATTTATGTATTGATCCTGTAAATAATTATTCTTCGAAAAACTATATTTATGAATCGACGTCGAACTATATGATGGTGTATTATGAGTATACAGTCGGTAACCAAGTCGGTTTCCGAATACATTTCTCATCAAACAAACCGTCTCGTACGTAAACATTTTCGTAAGCTCGTTGATAAAAAAAAAATTTAAAAAAATAGCACGTATAGATTGTAAGTACTTAAATAAATCATAATTTAAAAACCGCATAAGTATTATTACAATAATTGAAGTAAAAGTTATGTATTTGGTGGGAACTTATAAATTATGGACATTTTAAAGATGATCTATTATAGATAAATAATAAATATGAATTCAAAATTAATAATGAGCTAAATAATAATTTGCATTATATTAAAAAAAAAAAAAAACTATTGTAGTTTGTGGAGGAGTAGTAGACGCCAGTATAAAAGGTAAAATCGAATTGCCTTTTGGAAATATACCCTCATATTTTTGTCAATGGGATTTTACGAACACGAATGGAACGACTGTAATAGTCGCTAATATTAACGTAACTGTGGACAAAATGAATTGCGATGACGATTATCTCATGACGATCAAAGACGGTAGGTGTCTGAATTATTTTTAAAATATTACTTCAGACAACTGACGAACGTTTGCATTCTTTAGAAGACAATACTTTCCTAAATTATTGTCCGGTTTCGAATAAAACAAATGATAAATACACCGTGATAAGTCCGTTGCCATTACATATACTTATGGTGAGATTTTTTTTTTTTGATTAAAAGTTAAACTTTAATAATAAATTAAGACTTATAAACCTGTTTCGATTATAATATACTGAGAATAAATATCAAATTTTAGGTAAAATTAAATTCGAAAATAGCAAACTTGACAGCAACAATTGATTATTTTGTAAACCCGTGTGGCGGAGTAATTAACGGACAGGTGGTTACAATAACCAGTCCAAATTATCCTGAAAATTATCAACAGTACACGAGATGTGCTTGGCTCGTAGAACTTCCTGATACTGAAAGTATTGTCGTACGTCCTTTGATTACATTTACACTTAACCTAACCTTACCTATTCTATCATGATGTCTAATATCTAATGATATTTTATAATGTACCTGTACATTTTAGATACGTTTCAATGACATCGATCTCGAGTCGTCGTGCGATAGTAACTATGTAATGGTGTACGATGGAATCAGTACTGAAAGTCCGGTTTTGGGCAAATATTGTGGTAACATTTTACCGGAAAATATAGTAACTCTTTCGAATTCCATTTGGATAGTGTTTTCGTCCGACAATGGAAACAGACAAAAGAAAGGATTCAATATGACATTAGAATCCACACGAATAGGTTGTGGCAACGTGCATGTAACGGAAACTGGTGAAATTACATCTAAAAACTATCCAAATTTGTATCCAAACAACGAAGATTGCGAGTGGACTATATCGATGCCGGAGGGTAACAGAGTCAGTTTGAAATTCATAGAACGCTTTAGCCTGGAGCAGAGTGCCAATTGTACTAAAGACTATATACAGGCAAGATATAATTATAATATTATTATTGAAGTAACCGTGTCAAATTTAGTTTTAATCTAATGTAATGGATTTAACCGTCACAAATAGAATTCAAAGTGGTCGTTATCGTCCGACCTGACTCCTACAAGCGACTCAATGCATTGCACCTCGTGATGCGTTGAGCCACTTTCGCGATATTTAATAATAATAGAAAAAATATTTATATTTATAAACACACTATGTAGATTTTCGATTTTATCAATGGCGATTGGGTACCAGTTGTAGATAGATTATGTGGTCGTAAAACTCCGCCGATATTCAACTCGACGGAAACAAAACTTAAAATTCGTCTACGAACCGACAGTATAATACAAGGTGATGGATTTAAAGTAAGTTTACGTTTTAATTGTCTGGTTTTTTTTATACTTACGTGTAGTTTTAGTTAATCGAAATTTTGTTTAGGCCATATGGACTAGTTTTTGCGGTGGGATTTTTACAGAGAATTCTGGTAGAATAATTTCAACAAACTACCCGAGGCAGTATAAAAACAATCTCCAATGCAACTATACGATTTTGGCACCGGGAAAAACCATACAGTTGTTTTTTAAATCGTTCAACCTCGAAGGTAACCGTTCTTCAAACGAATTTATTTTCAATGAAATTGTTAGATACAAGAGCAATTCCATGCGACATTCTGTTAAACTAATAGTGATAATTCAAACGGATAACTTGCCGCGTTGCGTATTTTTTAACCATATTTACACGCGTTTTATTTCCCTGTGTTTGCCTGTCTATCTTCGACTTCTATTGACCAACAATTAGGACTTTTAACTAGAATGTATATATATATATATATATACTATAGTTAGAATTATTAATTAAATTGATTTGTGTTGACAAATGTTAAGACCCACTAACTTATATAATTAATTCCGTGTTAGCTAAATGTTACAAAATATATAAGAGTGAACAGAGTATCTATACAAATTGGAAGAAAGACCTCTCCGTCGTTATTTTAAAAATGTTCATTTGAAAAAAAATATATATATGTTTTATTGTGTTAAACGATGAATATTACGATTAATCGCCATTGTATTTTAGTATGCTAAATTATTGCACTATAATTGTACATACAGCACAAATTTAATAGTATTTAACGTATATGTTACTAATATGGTTCATCTATACATGTGCAGATGACGATATATGTCGTTACGACAATTTAACAATATACAACCGAGTGGAGAAATTTGACAGACAATCGGCCCATTTAATCGGTACATATTGTGGAGTAAAAGTGCCACAGAAGATGATGTTTATTCACAGCGCCATGTTGATATTTAAGACAGATTATTCCATTCCATCCAAAGGATTTGAAATACTTTATGCACTGCAAGGTAAATATTGTTGAATTGTTATTGTTTCATAAATCATAAATAATATATTCGCATGAAATATTCGTAAGTCTGTAATTCAAGCAGGAAGAGTTAAAAATAAAATTAAGAATTAAAAATACATTAGGCGCACATGTATAATACATATAGTAGAATGTTGCTGGAAAATACTTAACGTCTGACTTAAAATTCTCTATTGTAATATTTAATTACTTTTTGAGTTTCACACTAGTCCAGTTAGATTGTCGTAAATTGAACTATACTAATTTTTTTATATATATATATATATATATTTTTTTTTTTTTTTTTTGAAACAGTAATTCAATATTTAATGTTTATTAAAAAAAATGTGTTTATAATATAGGATGCGGAGGTGAAATTAATTCTCCCGGGATAATTGAACCGCCTAATAATTTTATATTTATGAGTGATGAACTACCAGCCCAATTTAACTGCACTTGGGTTATTCGTGCTCCGCCAGAACAAATTATACTGCTTATGTATGTACCCGTATGACTCTAAGTATAACTCTATATAATATCAAAAAAATGAATGAATTAATTTAGTTTGACAACTAACTATAACGATTGTTCAAATATTAATATTTGTTTGCAGCTTTACTGAATTTAATATAAATCAAAAGGACACGATACGTAAAATAGATACGATTAATGATAGAAATAAATGTTCAAATGAGGCTGTTCTTATTTACGACGAAACTACTATGAACAGTAACGGCTCGAAATTCCTAAAAGAGATGTGCGAGAAATCTTACGATGGTTCATTGCCCGTAATAACGTCAAATACGAATTCGTTGGTCGTTCAGTATTTAACGAATTATCGAAGATTATATAAAGCATTTAGTGGTCGGATTTTATTTACATACGGTAAACATTTTCGCGTTTGTTTGACATTATGATATTGAAACAAAACAATAGTAAATATAATGCATATAACTGCATTTCCACGTGCAATTTGTATATTTTATTCCGTGTAGGTATATATACGTGTAAAAACAAAAGAAACAAAAAGCTGGACATTATTTGCAACATGGGTAGGTCATTATTGTGCAAGCTGAATGTCGGGAAGGTAGGGTGTATGAGGTAATTTAGTTTATATACTGTTTGTGATGATAAATCATTGCAAATAAAAAAACGGTCCTGAACAGAGCTTCGTAGAAATATGTTTCGGTAAAATTATTTGAACATTGTATTGTAAAACTACAAAATAGTACAATTGTTCTCAAAATATATGATCCACTCCTAATACTAATAAAAATGTTAAACAAGATTATAATATTATAACTATACTACTATCGTATTGATACGTGTAATATCCAGTCAATGTAAGTTTTTTGTAAAATTATATTGATAAATTTAATATATAATTTTGGAATTATATTCTTTAGGCGAATCGAAAGGCTGCGGGGGTATTATACAGTTGAAACTTTCGAATTTAAAATATACACTGGAAGCGCCAAAATTGTCCAGAAAAACTTATTTGGATTGTGGTTGGTTGATAATGGCAGAACCATCGTATAACGTAATGGTTCAAGTGGTCAACTACACAGGAATACCGAAATGTCCTTATAATACTCCGGATTGCAGCTCTATCCGGGTAAATAATAATTTATTTTTTAACTATTGTTATAACATTTGAATTTCAGTATGATTTACACATAGTGGTTGTAGTATTATAATATCGTTTAAACATATAAATTGTGAATTTTAGTTTTTAGATGGTCCCGGGCGTAAGGCTCCGAAAATTCGTCAATTCTACCCAGGAAATAATAGTTATCCTCCACTCGTGTCATCCGGAAATGTTGCTTTTATACAATATCAAATTATCGATGGCAATTTTGACGCGCAATTCGAAATACATATAACTGCAATTTGTAATTAAAAATAATTTTTAAAACTAATGAGTATTATTTGAGTTTGCTTCTTTTTTTTTTTTTTTTTTTTAAATAGCGGCCTGCGGTGAAATTAATTTGCCTGTAACAAACCAAACAAAAATGTTAACATCACCATTATCGTACGGAAACGGTATGTCTTGTATTTGGATATTGAAAATGGATCCTTCTAACCGATTTATCGTGTTACGTTTCAAGAATTTGGATTTAGACGATACTAAAGACTGTTTGTCTAGTTATTTGGAAATAATGTACATGCCGGTAAATATTATAACATTAATGAAATTGAATGGTTAGAAATAAATTGTATAAGGGTAAATTTTATATATATGTAATGTATGAATAGTAAAAATATGAAAAAAGCACGCCAATGTCGGGGGTGGGAAGGGAGGTAAGATAATTATGAGTAATTTAGTTTATATACTGTACGCAGAGATTAATTTGCAAAAATTGATTGTGTTTTAAACGAATTTTATCATAAATTCGAACTTAAAACACATTAACCACTAAAAATCACAATTAGAGATAATTTACATTTTTATATTACAAAAGGAGTAACTTATATGAGTATTTTTGTGTCAAATGTTCAAGTATTTAAACTTATTATTTACATTAAATCCGAAAATAAGAAAAGACATTAAACAACTAAAAATTGCACCACATCTAAGAAGGGTGAATATATGCATTCGGTAAATATTTCAGGTTATTACAATTATTTATCACCGAATAACAACAAATAAACAAAATCGATACCGACAAAAACCATTGTGTAAAAAAAATATTCCCGTTTTTGCCAAAAGCTTTTTTCTCGATTATCCCTCAATATTAGGGAAAAAATAAAGGAAATTCCAAAATGACTTGTCTAATGCACCCACTTGACAAAAATGTCTACTAAAAACCGTCCCTGAAGTTAATAATTGGAGCGAGATTTCAGATAGGAAAGTTGTTTACAGACGGAAATGAAATAAAAAAATATCATAGCAAAACTTATATGATACATATGCACTTCGTTCAGAATATGAAATATCAGTTGGAAAAATTAATAAAAGACTGACTGAGTGTATTGTAACGACTTACAATAGTTTGTTTTAAAATATTTTATCATAAATTATAAATTTATTTTCTAAAAATTAAAGTCTTTAAAACCAATATGTTGTCGATAAATTAATATATTTGAAATACGACTACCTATTGATTTAGGTGAATAATGGTTTGTATAATAAGTTCCGCGTGTGCCATAAAGATAAAATTGATTTCGTAAGCTATTCGGCAAGTGATGTCATTTTGCAATTTAAGACTGCCGATCTACAGATATCGAGAGGATTTAAACTGGAATATACAAGTTTAAGTAAATAATCAAGACCAATAAAATAAAAAACACATAGAAAATATAATTTATACATTTAAGACTAATGCGATGTATACTAATCGTTTACGGCCAATTTCTACAGGGTGTCAAACGACTTACAACAAACCAAACGGACGAATAATATTTAACTATAGTCCAGGAACGTTGGAAGATTTAGATTGTACATTCACAATATACGCCACTCAACCGAATGCCACTATTTCCGTATACTTTTTGACATTGTCAATTTCAGGGCCGCCCGATAAAAACTATCTAAAGGTAGACGACTATTATTATGGAAATGTTTAATTGCTGTTGTTTGTAAGGTTAGTTTGCATCGTTTGAAACAAATAATCCATCGTAAAACAGGTGTACGATGGGCCGACCATTTCTTCGCCGTTGGTATCCAACAATTTGGAATCGTTATCAAATTATTCGGTTATTCCATCTTCAATTTTTTCGACCGGTTCAACGTTGACAATGTCTTATAGAGTGACCGGGACGCCAAGACCGATAGACATGATTTATACTACTACGGATCAAGGTATTAATACGGCTTGTATTTATTATTGTAATAATATTTAATAACCAGTCATCGACAGGCGCTACGGTTGTAGTTGAAAAGAACGAAACATATCGGATATAGGCTAATTCAGTTTATGCACTGAAAGGAACACTAGCGGTTCTAGGGACAGTGGTGATAAGTGGATCGCCACGCGTTAGGAGGTTGGGCTATCCTTGGCCCGTGTTTATGTGTAAAAATGTAGTGAAACTAATAGGCAGTATACGGTAAGCACAAAAGTGAGATGTGTTTGTATAGTATGCAAAATATGTTCCCCAGTCTTGGGGCTTGCCCAGAACTGCCCCTGGAAAGCAACGATAGATCATTAAAATAGGAAATATTCATCATGAGCACGGCGCACGGTCAACTGGAATAGTAAAAGTTGTGTTTTATCCCAGGTAACCCAAAATCGATATATTGAAAATTGTTGTCAACATTCAAAATTGTTTAGAAAAACTGTAAGTAATTGGGTAATTTTTTGTTTTCCAATAAAGTACAATCGGGTGAAAAATCAGCACATTTTAAGGCACGAGATAAATAAAATCGAAAACTTTTTACTAAAAGTTTCTTGAGAAAAATCATATCCAACTAATACTTTGCTATACTCAGAGCGTAATATAATAAAGATTATGATGATATTCCAGCGGTATTTTTTTTTTTTTGTTAGCAAAATATTTTATTGTTTACGCTGTTATATTACCTGATGAAATCAGTTCCACTTAAACGTAAATTAAATACTACACAATGCTTTGTTTTATTTCTTTACTATATGTTTTTTTTTTCGTTATTGTTTTTAAATATATATATATATGTTAATTTAATCAAAGTTCTGAAATTGTATTGATTATTGATTTCTAAAACAGTTTTTTGTTTATTATTTTATTATTATAGGTAGAGGTTGTGGCGGTAGAATTCTCAATTCTAATGGCAGAGTGACAAGTCCACTGTATCCTTCGATATATAGAAAGAGCGCCACCTGTAGATGGGACATTTCCGTACCCAGGCCGGATTCAATTGCTATTAAATTTAAACGTATGTAAACTTATTTAAACAAAACTAAAAACATAAAAAAATATGTTTAATCTATAACGGTGAAAAATCATTTTTTTTTTTTTTTTTTTTTTTTTAATTTAATTTGTTCAAAACACCGCCAAAAACCTATTTTCATACTGAAAATAGCCGTTTCGGGTAATTTTTTTTTTTTTTAATTTTCGTTTGATTTTATAGATTTTAATTTGGGCTCGTTAATGACATGCAGCACCGATTATTTGGAAATATTTAACGTCGATCGGGAAACGGGAGATTCGTCGTTTGTGGTTAAACTGTGTGGCACTGTGAGTATATTATTATCTATAGCGATTTATCGAATAGTATTGAATACATTTTTAATGATGGGTTGGTTATTTTATTAGGACATTCCGGACGATTATGTCAGTCGAACAGGAGCTGTATTCATTCGTTACGTGACATCCGTACACAACACCGGTTCGGGTTGGATATTGGATTTCGAAATATCCGTAACATAACAACGATTTGCGCCGTAAAACAATTTATAATCGGCCAACATTGTATACATCTATTACTCAAAAACAAAATAATAATAATAACAATGAAACCAAAACAAATAATAAAAAAACAATCACTTGATTATTTTAATTTACACAGAAATGCCTTGTTCTTTAATTCAAGATTAAATATTACAAGAGTGATTTTTAGAAAGAAATGCGTACGTTATATTTCGATCAATCGTGATTTAGATAAAAAAAATATTACATTTTTATTTAGCAAAAAGCTCGTAATTGTAGAATAGCTTATCAGTACAAATAAGAATACATTTTAACAAAAACATTTATTATCCCGTAGAATTATATTTATAACAATCTATATCTGACATTAATTACATAAGATAAAAAAAACCCATGTAAAATGACGATAATGGAATCATAGAATAAAAAAAAAAGAATTAATATTTTAATAGATAACGATTTAGGAAAGTATGTTGGAGAAAATGACAAACCCATATTGGTATTTTAATTATTTACCTTTTACAAGACAAAACGATAATTTAGATAAAATTATCTGTGAAAAAATTAGATGAAATTAACTTTAAATTATCCAATTGTATGCTTAATAATGACTTGGGACAATTTAAAAAACATGTTGTTTGGGTGATCAACATGTTTTTTTTGTCGCTACGATCGTTCTATAGGATAGTGTTAGTATAAGTAGGTCACTATAGTAAATGGGAAGATGATAAGCTAGAATATACTGAGTAAATTAAGTCGATATACTTTATACAACAATTGGATAAATTAAAGTTAATTTTATCTAATTTGTTCACAGATAATTTTATCTATATTATCGTTTTGTCTTGTAAAAGACAAATATTGAAAAATTCAATGGGTTTGCGAAAAACGATTCTGAGTGAAGTTTACTTTTTGGTGAATAAAATCTCGGGTGCGTAAAAAACCTAAAATAAATACAAACTGTTCGTGTTTCAAAATTAATTTTAACATCAAATCGAATTTAATACGCCGATAGAAATATATTACAAAGATTTTATTCGCATATGGCACCGACAAAAAGCTCGACATTTTCAAATAGCCATAAATAACTAGGAGAACACTAATATAATATAGTGAAGATTGGCATCACAACCAAAAAGAGATGATTTAAATGTATTCGGTTTACACCGATTTCATCGGAATGAGTTTATAATTTGCACCTCCATAGGAAGTCGAACAAATTTGTTTTACTTTGCACCAATATTAGTGTACTCTATGTACTCGAATAGAGAATATTCTATTGTTTCAGCGATTCCCTCCTCGAAATAATACATTTTCTTGCGAATCTAAACATATATTTTAATGACGGGTTTCTCGAGTTATTTAATTCGGACATCCCGACACCGGATCGGGTTGGACTTAAAAGTATAATAACGACGTAGGACTACTATTTAAGGCTAAGAGTAATTTAAGAGTGCGTTTGCCTACGCCCACCACTAAAAGAAAAGAAAAAACTCCAAACAAATAATAATTTTTTTAAAAACGTGACTCACTTTTCTTTTTTTTTTTTGTACATAATCAATACGGTTTTATTCGTGTAAAACATAATTATTTTCACATGTTTAACGAGTAATCCCTGTACATTCCTCGGACGAACTGTTCTTGTCCGAAACGCTGCGGTTTACCATAAAAACACTTCCTCCCCGTGTGTACCGTTGGCGAATATAGTCCGTAATCGTTAGAAGTAGTCGTGTAGAACGGATTCGACGGCATTTTTCTAGTACTACTATAGTCTTGTAAACCTGGAAACCGTTGAATTGTATGCGTTACGAAAAAAAAACCAAATAGGACTCGACAGACAGATTGGATTAACAACACCTCTGAATTGGTGTTTTGAATTTTTATTTTATGTTTCAGACGTTGTTTCCTAGCAGTACATTTAATCTCGTTACCTGGACATTCAAAACGTATTGGTAAATTATGAGTTTTATAATGGTCGGACATTTTTTCGTGAATCTCGCCACTACCGTCTACTTTGTCCATGTTGAAAACACTAACGGGCGCAACTGTATAAAATATCGATCAAACGTCTCTATAGGGATATTCCTCGGAGACCATAATAGTTCACGTACACACGCTCGGTTTTAAACAATTTTTTTCTTTTTTACTCGTGTAAAATGATAGGTTGAAGGTGAGTACTTGTGTAATTATTTTTAACGAGGCTAATTTTATTGGCGTGCATAATAAAACACGAGGTGCGTATGTAAACTGATTGTGCACCGTATAAATAAAACCATTAAATGTTTTCACAAAAAATAATTTAATCCATTTCAATAAAGAAATTGTATTTTTATTATAATAATATAAAAATAACAGTTTTAAAATCGACAGGTAATCAAAGTAATGAAGTTATGCAATAAAAAATCATAAAAATATAAAAACTAAATTTTTCAATTCTAAAATATTATTATCAACTATTAATGTTATTAGAATATATGACATGAAACAATGATGTGGTGTTTAAAATTGTTTTAAATAAATGATCTTCTGTTAGATCAATGTATGTTTTTATACTTGCTCAAGCAATGACCTAATTTTTGACAATGTTTTATGCTATATAAGATACGACATAAACGAAATAACTATATCTATATAAATAATTGAGTATTTTTTTTTTTTTTTTTGATAATTATATTATATTTGCTTTTTTACCAACCACCACAGCTAAAATATACCATAATAACGCGCAGTTAGGTGTTGATTGTTGAAATATGCAATAATTTGTATTTCTGGTGATATTCGGTGAAAAATAACCGAAAATACATGTAAAATTTTTGGAGCCGAGCTGGCTCCCTTTCCTCTTTCGAAAAATTGTATGTGAATTATCGTGATTTATCCAATATACATTTAATATTGTTCTTTTAACAATTATAAAAAAAAACCAACTACATTACGCTCAACTTATTATGTGACAGCTAAGTACATCGTATAGTATAGCTCGTGTAAAAAGTTCCAAATTATATCAATTATATCAAAATAAAAACTAAAAACACTCTATTTGTATAATAATATCAGATGCCGATAAATACCTAGAAAACTGCTAAAATGTTTGCACACATTTAGAAACGTATATTATTAAAAAGTTGTAATCATATCGGGTCTTTACGAATATGTTTAACCGAACTACAACAAAACACGAATTCAAAAAATAATGACACTGTCTGTACAGTAAATTGTCTTGTATATCCCACTCATGTTCTGGTTTCCCCTCATTATTTAAAAAATGACTGAGTAAATTAACAACTGCCAAATTGACCGACTAGAAGACGCTGACTTTTTTAAAAGCATCCCTGATTTGTATGAATGAAGCTAGCCTTGCTGAAATAACCATGTTCATAAAAAGAACAACAAAAAATCACAATTCATCGTAAAACGAAGACAAAATTCGCATTATGCCTGGAATCTAAAAAAAAATATATTTACAAATATCGAGAAAAAATGCATGATATTTTTCGACAAAGAAAATATGGTTTTAAAAATCGTGAATCGTTAGCTTTTCCACCTGTATTAATTTTCGATTTCTGAACAACGATAAAACATTGCGTAAAAAACGTGTGTAAACACAAAAATATGATGAAGTACGGAAAAACTTTGTATTCTTCAAAAAGTGCGCGTTGTGTTGCGTAAACATTGCATTAAACGAGGGTGGCAATATAGAAATAAAAACATGTAAATACATAAATTATTTGAATATTATGAGCGTCAGTACCTTCTTTGCTTCGAACCTAGCTAGGGATATTATAAAAATCGTTTTTGCGACCCGGTAAAGGTTGACACGGCCGAACAAATTAACAAACACCCTTCAGCCCGCAGTGAAATGTACGTTTTTAACGTCTTGTTGGTATTCAGCACGAGTCTGGTGGCCGTCACTATGGGGGGATTGATATTGCACGACACCCGTTCGTTTCTTTTTGATGTGATGGAAAACGATTCAAAATGGGCTGAAGTCCTCAACGCTAGAATTAAAATAGATACGTCCGTGGTGCCCATCGCTGCCCGAACAGTGCTTTATGAAATGGGAATAATCACTAATGCAAATAGCAGACATGGGTTTAAACAAAACGAGATGGACGGCAATGAAACTTCATCGAGTGCGATTGACGTTAAAGAAGATTCCAAATTCGTGATAGCAAACGCATTGCAAGTTCTCGCCCATGTAGTTTCGAAGCATTACAAGGAGAACGACGCGCTGGATTTCGGTTTGACTGTGGTTGTCTCCGCTGTCAGTTGCAATGTTCTACCGTTTTTGGCGATACTGCTCCAGACCGCATCCATGATACACGACGTGAACATTTACAGAGAACAATATAATATTATCAGGAATTACTTGCATACGTTCCTGGACAAATTGGCACGGCTCAAACAGTCCCTGGTTGTCGAGTCCAACATATACTGGGAATTTATGGGGGTTATGACAAAAAGTAACGCGAAAACACCACGGATAACAAGTGCCATGAAAGGCTTCGTCGAAAGCGCCGTTAATAATTTGTGTGACAGCGAAAACAGCTTGTACAAATTTTTCATTGATAAGTTGCACACCGCAACAAAAGAGAATGACACTACTGTAAGTATAATATTCGAGGCGTTTCACAAAACTCTAAATAAATTGTTTGAAAGCATACCGGTCACCACTATGAATAAGAACCTCTGGGAGATGTATTTAAATAGACAATAATATTGTTATTATTATTTGATAATATTCAATCATAACACATTTATTTTAAGTATTTATATTGTGTGATTCTTATAGTGGATACATTATCGTGTTTAATATTTATAATTCCAATTATAACGTCATACATTTGATGTAAGTCATTAGTTATTATTTATATTATAATTTTGTCACGTCTGTATTCGTATACAATAAACGAAATTCTAACAAGCTGTGTTCAAAATGCATTATAAACCTTTAAAAAAGAATGCCAATGGCCGAAATGAAAAACGCAACCGTTGGGTTGTAAAATGGATTGCGCTCGAAAGATAAAACGAAGTTTATAAAAACGGAATGTTTAGCAATTAAGTGAACAAAAATTATAATAATCAACTGAATTGATTTGTGCGATGATAAAACCTTGTTAGGCCAAGTGCAGCACAACAAAATATTGTAATTAAACGATATTTCAGCTATACGATTTATTGTAATAGTTTTAGTTTTTAAAACTGCATTCATCGATAAACCATTGTTTACGAAAAACGATTCTAAGTTCGGTAAAACATGTTTGGATAATTTTAAATTGAAAATTGTATTAATTCGTAATTGCAAGATAAATTATAGTTGTCCGTGTTTTTTTTTTTTTTTTTTTTGTCACAAATTTTTCTGAATTTCTATAGAACCAAAAACATTTTATCTACAAATCGTAAAATAACACCTACGTGATTTTTAAGATTTGTATCAAAATTTTAATACCCATCACCTATCTCATAAAAAATAAGAAGTAAATTAAAATTTTGGATATTTTAATAGTACCACAAAAACTAATGGTAAATATTTTACTAAATGTTTAAGCATTATTGAGAAACCAACAATTTTTGTCCACAAATAACCAAATAGAAACTAAAATTAGTGTGAATTCTGGAAGTGAAAATTTCAAATAACCGAAAAATTATATTTTTTTAATAATGTCCACTTCTAAAAAGTGCTAATATATAGAATAAAAACTTCAGTATTTTACGATGTTTTTTAACTGGACTATACCAACAACAAAAAAATCAAATATAATGGTATCTATTATTTTAAATTAATTAATTTTTTTAATATTAAATATATATTTTTAAATTTTGTAACTACCAAAAATGTAAAAAAACAAAAAAAACGTTTTGCGTTTTCATTTTAACTATATATTCAACTCCGGGTATTTATTTTAACTATTTTATTCGTAACAGGCCATTTATACCGACACAAAACTGTAACTATAACTATACATGCCCCCCAAAAAAATGGTTTTGGACATGAAAAGTGAGATTTGTCGAATATTAATCTTGTATTCGGTGCGTCGTCTGGCGAAATAATTCGAATACAATTGGTCTGTAGAGAGCAGCGGTTTTTTTTTTTTTTCGGAAAATATAATCTCAACCGCCTTTTACAGAAAGGCGTCTATGATTGTAGTTGTACGATATACTGCAGTTTTGTTTGCTTTATTATTTGAAAAACACATATTTTTTTTTTGCTCCGGTCATGGCCTGCGGCGCGGCGGTGGCGGCGGCAACATGTGTGTGTGCACAGATTTTCCAACTATCCGAGAATCAAACGATATGAATCGTTAGGTATATTTACTTGACGGACTCGAACAGTACAAACGTATTTTTCGCTTTCCGTCTAACCGTGCATTGTTTATCATCATCATCCATCATCTTCTTCTTCTTCTTCTTCTTCTTCTTCTTCTTCTTCTAGTATTTTCGCTTTGGCGATGCGTGACCGCCGTTCCGTTGTGACGGCCATGATGGTGATCGCCGCGGCCGGCTGCTGTTCGGCCAAACCTTCGGGGTCGATGTTGCGGGCCACCATCCAAAATATACTGTACGAGGACGAGGAGTGGCAGACCGTGTTGGCCGAGAAGGTACGGTTGAACCTGACGGACACGAGGATCAAGATGCTGGCCGCAGACCGTTCGATGATCGACTTTGAGAACATCGACCCGCTGCCGGCCCTGCAGTCGCTGATGAAGCCCACTAAATACTATTCGGGCTCGGACCTGACGCTGAGCGCGTTCATCTTGAACACGGCGGTCGCGTGCCAGATTTTCAAGCGTATAGCCGTGCACGTAGCGCTCACCATCCGAATGTTGGCCCTCGAATCGGACAATCGGAAGAACGTCGTCCGGGCCACCGTGTTCGCATACATCATACCGCACGTTGTGGATGTCTTGTCCACGGTCGAGAGCAGTCACAAGGAACTGTTGAAGGTGTACGACCGGATCGCTCCGATCTTGGCGCAGGGGGCCGAGAGTATCGACAAGGGACAGTACGCGGACAGTCTAAAACAAGAGCTGGGCAACCTGACATCCGTTATCGGGTCGTCGTGCAAGATGTCGTGCATGAAGGATTATTTCCGTTTACTCAAGTTGTCCACGGTGGAAAGCCGAAAACTAGAGGACGTGATCACAGACAATTACGAAGTGGCGGAATCCGTGGACCTCGACACAGTGGTAGAGTTGTTAAAAGAAAACGAAAACGCCATATTGAATCTGTACGACGGCATGTACTCGCTGAGAAACGTGAGCATGCAAGTATGGAAGAATTTGCTAAATTATCCGGACTTGCCGAACGCCGAAGAAGACTTTAAAAGGACCACCAATCAGTCGCACCGTGAAACCATATGGAATTATCTGGAGAGAATTGCTTATAAATTCGTGACCGTACCGGTACCAGACAAAGAGGAGACCGTAATTATCGAGTAATATGCACAATTTTCACCGGGAGAATCCGCCAGTTAGGTAATACTATAATAGTATAATATATTATAACGTTTTACTAACGCAATTAATAATACAATACGAATTGCATTTAAACGCATCTTGTTATCGCGTTAATAATACCTAAATGCAATTTTTTTTTATGTTAAGCTATGCAATTATATAATAATTTTATTATACACAAATATGACGTTTCGTTTAACTCGTTTTGTAAGTAATATAAGTTTAAAAAAACCTGTCAATTAAAAAAAATAAAAAAATGTTTAATTCAAGTAGTTTTAATGTTATTGGCATTTTATTATTGCTTATGATAAAACCGCGCTACTAGCAAATGGAGTAAAAATATGAATCGTAATAAAATAATTTCCACAGGAAATATATTCATGTTAAACAAAAAAAAAAAAAAGCTACAGCCGTGTTAGTTTTGGATTTTTTTTTTTTTTTTTTAATAGCTGTAATCTTTGAGTTTGATCGGTTTTTTTGGAAAATAAAGAACGTACTGCCCTTTAAAATATTTTCCTCTTCAAACTGAGTTATATGTGTTCAAACTATAATTTCAATCTAAATTTATGGAACGCAATTTTGCTATGTCTCCCGTTAGTTAAACTGAGATGAGGTTAATAAATGATTACGTGGACCACGCCTTCTTCCACTGCGACCGATGGTGGAGGCAATGAAGCTGGAGCTGGAGGCGAACGACGGCAACGCCTACAACCCGGAAATGGCGGTGAAAACAATGCTGGAGAGCCCGACGAATTTAGAAACGACGATTCAGTTCATCAAGGGGGTGCTGAAGACGAGAGAGGAAGAGGAGCGCCAACGCCAGAGAGCGGCAGTTAGGCTATAAAACTAAAACTAAGTTGTAAATTTCGTGTATATACTATTGTAAGCTGTAAATTGTAAATATAAACCGTAGAATTAAGACCAATAGTTTGTAAGCTTTAGTAAATAAAAACATACAATGCGCTAAGAATTTGTTTCTTTAATAAACGATGCGCCTACGGGAGCAGGATTGCCCTGTCGGGTAGAGTTCGCCCCGTAGGTTGCGATACCCCCCTCCCAAAAAAAAAAAAATTTTAAAAAAATAGGTTATAAATGACTGTGTAGCGTCCACTTAGTCCATTTCAATTCAATTTTTAAAAAAAAAAAAACCGCAAAATGTATCATAATTATATACAAGTATATACTATTCAAATATATACAAGGCGAAGAGGAAAATTTTATGGAAATATCATGATTTAGTGCTAAACGTATACCATAGAACAAAATATTTCTTGGCATCGTGTTAAACCGCAATATTAATTTTGATTATTCGTTTGGTGTTTTGTAACATGTTATAACCTATATAGTAAACTAAAAACAAAACAAAACAAGGCTAAAGTATAAAAAATAAAACTTTTAACTTTAAAACTATAATAGTAATAATATTGATCTGCACAATATCTAATAAATTAAAATTACGTCATTGCTATAGGTCACAGGTGCACAATTACACGTCTACAAATGTATAAATAAATGGATGGGCGATTGTAGCTTATCACACAGTCGGTTTTAATAGTTTTTTACGGGGCAATACAATTTTAATCCGTTGTCAATATATTGATTTTCACATGCCTTATAATAATTAAAAACAATGATATTCTAAATTGTGCATGATAAACAGATATGATAAATAGACATGCACCATTACTACTGATAATATAGTAAAAAAGTATTTTAAAAAATTGAAAATCAAATTTCAGTCTTCTTTGGTAATTATATATTCATTAGAGTTTACGGAAGTTTAAAATCTAGTTCAGCTATTGAACCAAACGAATTTAAAGCAATTATTTATAGCAGTGGTTCCCAACCTTTTTAGTTGTGTGGACCACCGATTTTGTAGAAAAATCTTTGAGTCCCACCTATATACGTAAGCACATATATATATATACATATGGCAGTTATTAGAAATATAAGAATTAGAAAATCAATTGTTTATTAAGAAAACCACTTTACTCAACTTAATCGCAAGTTAAAGTTTAAACAAAAGTTTAACTGTTAAACAATTTAATGTGATTTTTGACATTGCTTGTCCTCCACGAGATAGATAATATCTGGATTAAAACTGGATAGTTTTAGTCTTAAATCATTCTCAACATTCAGTTTATTCCTATATTTATTTTTAAAAAAAAATTTAAGTAGAAAAAGCACGTTCACACAAATAAGTTGTCGAAAAGCCCATCAAGTTTCTCAGTGCAATTTTAGCGATTGCTGGATAGTCTTTCCGAACATTCAACCAGAATAACACTAAGGGTGTGCTATTAAAAAACTGTTTTAGAGTCTGATCACATGAAAGTTCAATCAACGAATCTTCTTCACTTGCTGATATTTTCAATGTTTTAAAGTAATCTTCTTCGAAAGGATTTCTGATCCATTGGCTTTCCTCTTCAGTTTTAGAAAAGGAGTTCCTAAAAATAGTGTGAAAATGTTAATAAAAAATATGAATATGTTATTAAGAAAAATAAATAGTTAAAAATAACCAGATGTTGGAGGATTAAGATTTGAGGTGATCTCTTATAGTTGTAGCTGTTGCTTTATCAATGTTGACTTCGTTGGTTTCAAGAAAACCATGTAGGACTGGAAATACGTCGAAGGAACCTTATTCTACTTTTAAAGCCTATCGTTGAAGCTTGATTACCATTGTATCAACTTTGTCTTGCACAAAAAACTTATTAACGTCTTTGCCTTGCAAAGTTAACTTAGAACGTTGAGGGCACCAAAGATATCTGTCAAATATGCCAACCGTTTCAATCAGTTTTCATCGGTCACCAATTCTAAGCAGACTTGCAAGTTTTCCATCATAATCCCCTTCCATAAGGAAAACACTAAGTTCGTCGCGGAGTTCAAACAATCTCGACAACACTTTACCCCTCGACAGCCAACGAACTTCACAGTGAAGTAGAAGATGTTTGTATTCACTGCACTAACCTAACAAGAGTTTTCTTGAGACACTTGTCCAAACCTTTAATTGCAAGAGCCTCTCTATGTATGCTACAATGTGTTCATCGAACCAATGGAGCCTAACTGACCTAACTCTGTCAATTAATCCAGTATGAATTCCAGACATAGCACGTAGCCCATCAGTTGTCACACCTACACACTTAGACCAATCTACATCGTTCTCTTTTATAAAATTGTCAACAGATTTGAAAATTTCTCCACCAGTTGTTTTTGTCGACAAATACCAGCAAAACAGCATTTCTTCTTCAATATTGCCGTTCAACTCAAAACGAACATATGTTAATAAATTAGCCTGGCCAGCAACGTCTGTACATTCATCAAGTTGAAGTGAAAAATATTCACTTTGTTTCAAAACAGTAATAACAGCTATTTTCACATTTTCTGACATTTCATCAATTCTTCTTTTTACGGTAGTATTTGATAACGGAATATAATTAATTTTTTTATCAAAAAAAGCATTACTTATTATTTTTGCTGCTGAAATAAAAAGTTCTTCACCTACGGTGTGAGCTGATGCCTTATTTGCGATTAACAATGAAAGCTCATAAGAAACTCTGGTACTTAGTGTGCTATGTTTTGAAGATTTGTCCACGATTGATTTAGTCATAGAAAAATTTCTTTTCTTGTTTTCAAAGAAATCGAGAGATTTTCCTACACATTCAGGATGTTTAGTTGATAGATGTCTTTCAAGTTTTGAGAATTCCATGCATTCGTTGGATAGCGTTTCGAAACAAATCACACACTGAGGCAGGGGCCCCTCCTCAGTACCAGAAAATACAAAGCCGGTTTTTAAAAAATCAACGTTATACTTACAAAAATATATTTTAATTTTCTTTGCTATATTCAACATATCAACAATATCACTACTTGTAGTTTCACTGCTACTGGCTTCCTCACCTGACAGCTTCGTCTTACGGCAAGACCCAGTCCGAAACCAAGCATCCATATTGACGTGTAGCAGTTAATAGTAGACAGTTATAGCAGATAGAGATATACAACTCATAGCAGATACAGCGACACAAAAACACACGACCACTGTCTCGCCACAACTAGTTACGACTAGTAGTTTTCTGTTTTAATTATTTGACTAGTACGAATAATTTACGAAAACGAAAAACCGATTATGTTTATCGCAACCCACGCATGCTTCACCACACTGTGCACCACGAAATACGATACAAATCTATTAATAAAAAACGAACTACATGAGAAAAAAATTACATTCAAACGTTCGATAGCGTTAATTGTACAATTAATTGGACACTGTAGACTGTCGAGTGTAGGTAATATTGATAAATATTATTATAACCAGAAATATCATTAGGTATATAATAAAAAATATTATTTTAAATATATAATACACATAAAATTGTATATTTTATGGTTCGCGGCCCAGTACCACGCTGTTCACAGTGCCCCACGAGTGGGCCGCGGCCCATGGGTTGAGAACCGCTCATTTATACGTTTCGCAAATACGCAAGTTGATAATTTATGAAAATTGTCCCGTTTTCTTTTTGAATTGTTCGTGTTTATGTTACTCTTGACCGAGATATTTATTAATTTTCTTATATTATCTAGTGGATATATCTCCGCTATAGTTTTCTTTGGTATATTAGTTGTTTTCGAATGCATACGATAAGACTTGACTACTGATAGTTTTACACCCAATTCGGTTGCAATATATTCTACTGTTTCCATACAATTGTTGCTGCGGTGCCCCAATTATCTCCACGTTATGTTAAATTGATTTTCGTCCCGTATATTTACTTATTTAGATACTATTTATTAGGCATTGTTTATTATCATACAGTCTCTTTTTTTGAACTTTGATTTTCTTCTTTTAATTCCCCAATACAATTACAAAACATTCAATAACTTTTTTCTCGAAAATCCATCGTAAAGTCATGTACTCATTATAAATTGTAACAAAATCAATTGAGTTGGATAAAGTATCATTTGAACCGACAACAAAATTATCTTGGTAATCCGTGTCGCTAACCTATTGTTATCTTACCCATTCCTACTTGACTCACTTGCTCAATTTTCGGAAATTTAATTATAATAAAGTAAAGTTTAGTAATATAATTATTATTTTATTTTCCGTTATTTATTTACTTGTTTTTTTTTTCTTTTTTTTTTTTTGCAAATGAATAAAATTGAAAATTCTACAAATTCTTTTATGTTCAAAAAAATAATAAAATTGTCGATTATATCAATCAAACATTTTATAAATTATTCGCATACGTGTATTTCGTATGGGTTTATCGACTTAAAAATTGAAAATTTTATTCACATATTATTTCATTATAGTAATAAATTACAAATGTATACGGAGCATAGTAGTTTCATAAAACTTGTGTTTACAAAAACAAACAAGAAAAACAGACTAAAAATAAATAGTACACTTGTATTAAGTGACGATTTTTTCGGATTTTACGCAATACAATACAATACAATAAAATAATATCAAATTTTATCCAAAAACAACTGAAATGTATTAATCGTATTAATATAATTATATAACCCTTGTGCGATACGTCAATATTAATAAAATGTATCTGTATATTGAAATTTTGAAACTACCAAAAAAAAAAGAAGAAAAAAACGTTCCTAGTTTTCATTTTAACTATATATTTAATTATTTGGAGTATTGATTTTAAATATTTAGTTCGTAATTTTTTTTTTTTATATAATTGTTATTTTCATCGATACAAAATTATTACTCCCTAAAACGGCATTTGTCTATGAAATATAATATAAATAACAAAGCAAAATGGATGCCAGGTGACTAGTCACCAAGGTACTCACCTAAATCAAGACCTGCGCTTGGGGTATACTAGGACAATTGAATTGGCTTCCAAATAAAATTAGTTGATAGTTTACCCTTGCAAAGTACATTTGAATAAGCTTCCGTTTAGTATTTACTATTGAATTGTCTCCTAACGCGTTATTTTCTTCGATATTGATTGTTAGAAAAATATTTTTAATTTGAACACACACTCTGAACGAAAATCGATGAGTCATATTGAATACCACTCCTAAAATTCGGTTTTTAGGTATTTTTAGTACAAAAATCGAATTATTTTTTTTTTGATTTACGGATTACCTTAGTAACACGAATGTAATGCAATCCTTGTGCTATGTGGGTATCTACGGCAATAAAGTGAAAACACGTAAAACCATCAGCTTTGTTTGTTTACGTGCCAGACAACAAAACAAAAAAAAATGTCGTATATCATAAAGCATTGCAATGAACGAAATAATTATATCACAGAAAAATAAATAAATATTTGTTTGACATGGAATTAATTGATTAATTGATTTCTGTTGATTATTGGTTGGAATGGCAAAGTAGAAGACTTTTAGTCGTCTATCGAAGGTGGACTACCCACTTTCCGCCTATTTTTTTAAAAATAGTGACACGGGTAGGACCGGTGGCGGACTGAAATCTACATAATTATAATAAAGAACAATAAATTATAACTTTAAATATTAAACTATGTATATTATTATAAATACTTGAATTTGTCCGCACCCCGGGCCTTTTTATCACAGTCCGCCACTGGGCAGGACAACAATATATAATGATCTTGCAACAGCGATATCTAGCAATAGCAAAGCAATGCCGGGTCAGCTAGTTCTATTATATTATGATAGAAGATAATTTTTTGTTTTTATTGCTATATAGGTACGATAATCATAAAAACTGAAATTTAGACGAGTAGAGTTTATTGTTTTATTGGTATATATTTTATTCTAGGAGATTGGTGAAATGACGAATCGTATCCAAATATTATTATACATATTATTCAGTGGCGTAGCCAGGACAATGCAACTAGCGGGTGATCAGTATAAATTAAACTGTAAGTAGATAGCCAACGAAATACACACAGTGTAAATTATAATACATTCATCAAGATAAAACGTCTGTAAAAAGACACACACCCCCCTCCTCGCCGTCGTAATCTTTGAATAAATAAATCTGTCCGAAAAATGGGACAACGTGAATTTATTTTGTTATAATAATATATTGTATAGATACATTTACACCATTCGTAATATTTGTATTTGTATATTGATATCATTATCACAAACATAAACCAGAGTGATATATCGCAGTACAATGACGACGTTTGATTTAAAATATATTCTCCGTCTGTGTAATGTGTAATTGTTTTATTTTTTTTAGTAGACTAATGAAAAAACCAATAAAAAAAAAAAAAAAAAAAACTATTGTCTTTATCGTTTGGTATCGAAATTTTCCAAATAAACAATAAAAACACGCAGACACAATACGCGCGCTGGGTAACCTATTATTATTGTTGGACCAAGTGTGCGCGCGACACTTGTTGCGTACACAGCCATGCAATCGCGTTCAAGTGCGCAATACGAAGTGCGTCAGCAGCGGCCGAATTATACTCGGCGAATTCGTGTCGGACAAGCAGAACCCCGGACTCCAGTTCTAGCCAGTCCATTTCCGAGCTGCGCGCGCGATGGGTTTTTTTCACACGACCTTTGCATTGGTTGGTTGTACGATGTTGGCCGCCGTCGACGTCGGCCGTTGCTACGTGGCGTTAGACCCGGTGGCGATTAACTACGAGATCGCTAAAGGGGTGCTGGCCGACGACGTGCACTGGAAGCAGATCATCGATCTCAAGGTGACCGTCAACACTCACGGAGAGAATTCGCACGTGACCGACATGCTATCGGAATTGGGTTTCGCGGACGACCAGCAGCTCCGGGCTCAACCGATACTGAGGTATCTGGTCACCAACCCGGGCTGGACCCGAAACCAGCTGTTTTTCGGCATAAAAGTGCTGGCCACCGCCATGTCATGTCAGTTCACCAACACCGTGCTGGTCCACCTGTTCTTCATATCGGCGTACGGGTTCCGTACTGAAGTGACCATTCCGCCCATCCGGTCGTACCTGTCCCATGTCCAGATCATGTTGACCAAATACATGGACAAACTGGCCATGTTCAACATATCGATTAATTTCTACCTAAATCTGATCAACCGTATAAATGTGCTTTTCGACAAGCACAATACGAATAACAACATCACCAAGGCCGAGTTCATGTCCTCCCTGAAAGAAATCGCCAAGTTCATAAAGAACATGTTGGCCGCACAGTGCGGCGTCACCGAAGAATGGAAAATAGTCAAAACGGTGAATGTGGACAAGTTCAACGCGAACATATTCACTAAGTCATACAACAAGGTGGATGTGCACCAGCTCATATCCATGATCCAGGGCATGGACGAGTACGAATACATCAGCTTGTCCAGTCTGGGCATCGAATTCTGGATGGAAAGACTCAAAATCGAAAAATACGTCCTTGCGGTGAACAACACGTTCATAGAAATAGATGATGACAACAGTTATTGATTGGTCATCGATTATTATTTTCCGTACTATGGTACGATCGAATCGTACTTACAATATTTACCTCGAATGCATACACTAGGATAATTTTTAAACACTGTATTATATTGTACCGTTCGTACCATTCGATTATATTATTATAATTATCGATTTTATAAACACATAATATTTTATTGTATCCGTAATTATTATTGAATTATAATATTAAATATTGTCAGTCGCTACACAATATTCCGGACGTAGTCTGTGTGAATACCTAATGGTTTATAAAATAAAAAATATTAACAAAAACACAACTGTATTAATCGATTGTACCTATTAATTATTATTATTTAACCGCAGTTTACCCGTAGTATCCTATGCCATCATCTTTACGTTTTTAATGATTTAACCCCTCGTTGCACGTTGCACCACATATGGCACACCAACATTTGTTTGGTATTTATCCTTTAATAATTAATATATGCCAAGACTGCATACACGATGCACAATACAGTAGACAATATTGGTTTATGGTGCTGCCATCTAAGAGAAACAATAACAAGCATAGGATATATTAAATCATGGGTTCCCAACCTTTTTTTATTATCATCGAGTACCACCAGACACTTTTATAATTAATACGCGTACCATTAGTAGTCAAATTTTTTTAGTGTATATTTTTATTATTCATTCATTTCTTTACATTTTTATTATTTGATATTTATGAAAGTAAAAAAATCTTAATTTTCAGTTAAATCTAAATATTTAAATTTTAAATTACAATTTTCAAATTAATATCAAAATTATTAGCCATGTAGGCTAATCTAGATAATCATTCTTCATTGTTGAACAAATTCTTCATGCCATCGTCTTTTTAAAAACAAATTAACTTCAGATCTCAGCTCAAACAATCTATTTAAAATCTTGCCACGAGATAACCATCTCACTTCAGTATGAAATAGAAAAGTATTAAATTGCCCTCCCATTTCTTCGCATAACAATTTGAACAGTCAAGACCACACTTAAGAAATCTCTTCATAATTAAATTTTACGTACAAATTAAATTTAAAATAAAACACTACTAAAATACAGATCATTTCATACGACACACAAGACGTATAGCGACATGCTAAAATAACTCGATTGACATTTCGTTCGTATATTCTCCAATAATCGTTATCGCCAATTGAGTGGCCATAACCATATTATATAAAATATAATATAAATAACACCAACGTTAAAACTATAAGAATGCACTTTATCGATAAGAACTATTGTAAACTATAGAGTTTATCATTGTCTAAAATTCTAAATTGCTACAAACCCCATGTCATCGACATTAAATATTATTTTGATAAAATAATAATTTTATAAAATTAGCTAACAACAAATAAACTAAACGAAACTAAATAATATTGAATGCAAATAGTAATAAACAAATTTCTTTGCGTACCACGGGTCGGGAACCTCTGTATTAAATGATAGCATTTGCTAACATTGCATTTTTGATACCGGCACCAAGTTTATCAATTGATTAGGTATCTATAAACGTGTGTATATCGCTGAAATAAATCCGGCATATAGACAAATTTGTGCCGAGTCCGATGAATAAAAGTACATATTTTTATATCTAATACTGTATGAGACAAATGTATTTTAATGCACGTGTTGTAAGTGGCTCTACGGCCTACATACGACATACGAATATAATATCTTTATATCCTATTATAACATGAATAATATCTTAGATTAATATTTTGTAAGATACTAAGATGTATTGTATGACTGTTGTATTATATATTATTTTAAATATGTTATACTTGAACTATAATTTAGGTATAACGTCGTTTAATTTAAATACATACATACAATATGGTAAACATAATAAATCTCATAAGCGCATAGGTGGTCAAATATAATGACTCAATTAACTTGATACGTGCGTCGTGCATATATATATATCCAAATATAGCACAAATAAAAAAATTTTAACTTACAATTAAACATTGGACTTTCGACATGTTTGAATATTTAGACCATACTAAGCGTCTAAAGAGTTATAAAAAGAATATTTATGGGGCGGGGGGGAAATCATACTGTTAATTTCAAAGCAGTAGTTTCTTGTAATTGTATCGCATAATGTTCAATTATTGACGTTTGCGTTAAATAATTGTTTGGGCCAATCGATTTACAGTCAACTACTGCAGATTAAAATATTGTATATTTCTCTATATATATATATATATAATTACTCTAGCAGTTATCTGTTGTCGATATCTAAATATTTTAAAATTTATCTTTAATCAACACTGATTACACGCGTCATTAAAATCTTTTATCATCACTAGCGGTCCCAAGCATCTGTTCTACACCTATATTATTATATTACATTTTAAACATTAGAAAAACGATTATTCTACGTAGCATTTGGATATTGAATTTAAAAATTAACACAATTATTTTATGTGTTCACTGTGTTTTTATTGTTTTAAGCGCACAATTCGCAGTTTAATTTGTATTTAATTTTTAAATATCATCTGTAATCAATTACCACTTACGTATTCCGTGCATACCTATCATAACGGTACGTTTCGAGCATGTTTAATTTAATGATAATAATAGATAATTATTATTAAGTCAAGCGACCTCATGGCGTAAAATTATAAAAGTTTGACAACATTTGTCTAATGTTTTTAATGAATTTGTTCTGACAAATATTGCTTTTAGATGACATTAAGGCTATCGTATAATATAATATAATTTATACAATAAATGTTTAACATTTAATGTTCTTATGACTTGTATATATAAATATGATTGTGTGTTAAGATGACGTCACAATAGCATGTGTCGTCTCTGATTATCTAACAGATTCGAATGTACTTCATACAGTTTAAACACCTAAATTATTTCACCAAATTAACGACGATAATATATACTATGTTTTTACATGGGTATGTATTGTAAAATCGTATTATTTTCATAAACTATTTTATGTTAACATGAAAATGTGTTTTGCTTGATAATAACAACCATAAAACTATACATTAAAAAACGTATGCAGTATAAATAAACTCGTAAAACGAACAGCAGACAAATAGGTCCCTTCGTCGCTCAAAATTAACAAAAAAAAATAGATTGATTAATCTATTATTTTTTTTGTTTTTTTTTTTTATGCGATTGCATTTGTCCTAAAATAAAAAATTATACCGTTCCTCAACAGCAGAACGATACTAGTAAATCATATACATTTACATAATATTAAACGTTACATTATGAGTAGTTGCAGTAGAACGAAAATAATAAATAACGTTTATACAATATATACATTTGTAGAAAAGTAAAAGGACCCAACCCATGTATCTAACAAAATGATATAATATTAATAATATTGGTCATTTTTTTTATTTGTATAGTAAATATTATTTATTCTGGTGATATTTCGTTTTTAAAATATTTATTTAAATCCAACATAATATTGATATTGATGATGATATTACGTATATATTATATTTGAAATGATTGAATATATTATTTACAATAATTTAAGCGAAAATAAATAATACATAATAAATGAATTCGTTACTACAAGGTTTTTTTTTTTTTTTTTTTTAAGACTGACGAAAAATCGTATTTTATAATAAATTCTATAAATAATAATAATAATAAATTAATTTAAACATATTATAAATGGTAATCTTTGTTATTACATTAAAAAAAAAATAATAATAATATTCGGTTGCGTTGTGGTAACATATTTTGCAGTCTTCTCTTTAGAAAAAAAAAAAAAAAATGTAAAAATGGTAACTTAAGACTTGATCATAAAATTTGATGATATTATAAAGTATGTACGAATGATTTATGTATTGCATTTGCTGATAAAGAAACAAAGAGTTAATGCGCGCTGACGTAGGTAGGTAAATAAATAATTTAAACGTCTAGAAAACTTCTTTACGAAAATCGAATCCGAATTGATCGCATTTGACTCTAAGGAGTCGGCCAAGTTGAGGTGGACCGCAGTAAAATACTGTTATTTTCCCTTTCTTTTGGTCCAACAACTGTTTGAAAACTTTATCCCAGTTCGGTCTGCCTGCGTTCGTTCTGGTCTTCAAACCCGTGATGAAATCTCGTTTTTCCTTAAAAACCACCAAGAGTATATAATACATTAACTGTATGAAGATAATTTATTTTAAATATACTGTACGCATAGGCCATTATATTATTGACCAGTAAAATTAGCTTCTCAACAACACTGTATTAAATTTTCAAGCATGTATCCATGCTACAAATTTTATCCATATAGATCCAAAAAAAAAAAAATCAATCTCACATTTTTAAATACCTTAATAACTTCTCAAGAAAATCAATTGTATTTCGAAAATCTAATCGCGTCTAGAAATTGCTAATTTTGATTAAAAATTCGGTGGACATTTCAGATATCTAGGATTGTTTCTCGCTGACTTACAAAAAAAAAAATCGACTAGAAATCGTTATAGTTGCGTTTAAAATATTCCCGGTTTTTCTACATTTTTTTTTTTTTTACACGACGGTTTTCCTCCATTTTTCAGAAAAGTGCAAGGAATATAAATAAAAAAAAACGCCCTCCGCGACGCACCGACCAGACGAAATTTGCTACCAGAAAACAACCCCGGATATTGATAATCGAAGCAAATCTTCTGGTCGAAAAGTCGTAGACAGGACTCGAATACATTACCCAAATTGGTATACGCTTAGAATCAAAAGCACTGACCTTTTCATGCAACAGATCCAAAGCCAATTGCAGTCCGACGGCTTTCATGTCGGTTTTCTGCAGAGCTGACGTGATGTACATGTGCATCTCCAGAAATCGTTCCATGGCCCCGCCGAGTTCGGCCTGTTCGATTTCGAGCTGCGACAGCAGGTTCACAAACCATTCGAACGACCTTTGATCGCGATTTATCCAGAAAAAGTCCACCTACCGACGACAATGATTGTAACTTAATTGCGTACAGTTAAAAATAAAACGCGGTCCCACATCGTCGTCAACACCGCCGGCTCGCACCGGTTTGGTTCGGTGATAGAAACCAGTTGTATAGTTGCTTTTTTTTTTGTTTTATTTTATATATTTTTATTTTATTCATGTTCGCGTAGATTTTGACTACGGCCATGCATTTCGATTTATTAAACGGTTCGATTTATATAAAACATTAATAGTTTAATTTAATTTTTTACAATAATCATACGCGATTATCTACTCAAACATAGATAAATTTGTATATTAGCTATTCTGTTCATTCGGCAGTTTATTCAGATTTTCCGTTAATTCGCATTGAATTATACGTGTATATGCCATTTTTATGGGAATATATATATAAAAAAAAAAAAAAACAAATATCATTACTTGGTTTTTTCTTTCCCCCTTGCCACTCGTTCCTATTATGTACCCGCGATAACGGTATAAAATCGTTAACCGTCTCCTCTGTTTTCGCTCACCTTTCTGAGATGCATCACCGTGGGGGGTATTTCACTGGCCCACGTGTACTTGCACTTGGGACACGTGTGCCGGGCCTTCCAATATCTGTGCATGATCGATTGCAATATGGACGCGAACGGCGTGACTCCAATGCCCGTGGCTATCATCACAGCGTGTTGGGCTCGGAATATGTGACTGGACGGTGCGCCGTACGGGCCGACCATGTAGATCTAACAAAAAAAAATTAAAAAAACCGATTAGCACGGGTAAGCGGGCATATAACTATAGTTTGGGCATTTCCGAAAGAAAATGTAGAAAATACTCGACAAATAAACCAGTTTTTTCTACGGGTCTGTTAAAAAACGACGGAGATATGTGGTAAACGACAAGCTATACGAATAATGGCAACTGATTTTGCAATATTACTGTATTAAGTACGGGCAAAAATGTGAAATATGAATCACAACAAGTGGTACAATACAATAACGTCCAAAAGGGCCTTTCGAAATATTAACCCGTTCGAGCCAACATTAAACTTGGCCCCAATTTCACAGACGCGATGGTCAAAATACACATTAGAAACCATCGCGACGATCACAAATTGCCATTCAATATTATCATTTATATTTTTTTTAAATATTTTTCCAGACATATCACGGCATATCTAGGCAAACACGGGATAATCGCAAATCACAATCGTGATTAGGTTCGGTTAGGTTACTCGGGTCCTCCCGGAGTAGTGTCTCACGGCGTTTCCGGAAGGCGGGGGTATTGTCGGTTTATAAAAAAAAAAGGTTACTCGGCTCACTTCCAGTGGTTTGCCGACCGGATAGTTCATAGGCGACTGGCCGCCGCCGTTGTCTTCGTTCGACCGTTCGTTTGATTTACTCTCGTTTGTCACAAACTCCATGCTACCGATATTGGACCCCTGGAATAATATTGAAAAATTACGTTTTACGCATACGTTCACATGGGTCGAATTGCGAATGACTCACGGTTTCGATCGCGATACTATAGGACGAGACTTTGGTCTCGCAGTTTTCCAAGCTCGGCGTTTTGAACGCTATGATGGTCGGCTTGTGTCTCATGTAACGGAAACTCTGGGCCAGCGATTTGTTTTGAGGACTCAAATACATCAGACCCAACGATTGTAGTCTCGCTCTTTTCATTTGACATTCGTCGAAACTCTTTTCCGATTCTGATCGCATGTACGTCCGTAAGCTGAAAATCAAATAAATCTCGTGAATCGAAATCGTTAAAATACAAACACATCATTTTAAAAAAAACATGAAACACGTACGCTAACAGACGTTCTCTCTTTTTAATTCGGTTGTCCATATCGGGCATGGACAACGATTTCGACAACGGGGCCTTATTGATCAAAACGAGTTTGTGGAGATTAGTGTTTGGCGCTTTTTTGACCGATTTCCTCGTATCTAATAACTCGCGATTAGACGTGTGCACAATAATATTAACATTATAATACTACAGCGACAAATATTTAATCTTACCAATTGCACTTTTTGGATTTCCAGAAGTGACATCGTTTTCGGATCCTCTGATGTGAAAGTCTTCCGGCAAACTGCTGAAACTCTGATTAGTGTAACTGAAATCGCCGCCTTTTTTATACTTTCCTTTGGTGGGTTCTTCTACGGTTCTTCCGGAAAACGTTCTTTGTAAACTTCTACAACACATTAGTATATTAACAATCGAATAGGTAATTCGGTAATAAATTATATAATCCAAGTAAATATATATTCCGCACGTTTGGAGTTTTTTCATTTTAGATGATTCCAACGTATCGACGGTAGGCGTTTTACTGTTGGCCGATCCGGGAAGTTCTTCGTTGAGCAAATGCAGTTTTTGCTGTTCTTCTTCGAAGTATGAATACAACCGATTTGTCCATTCGCCGACCCCGCGAATATGTAACCACATATAATCTATAAACGGATTTTTTTTTATTCTGTTTAACGCAATCGTCAAGTACAATTGAACTTCATTATTGGAATAAAAAAATAATTTTTACCTTCTTGTTCCGGAGCACTACTGATAGTGAACGGATGCCATTCGTACTTGGCTATTGCGGGTATGTTAACGAAAACGTAATCGCCAGGATGGAAATCGAAATGCGGCGGCCGTTTGATCACCAAGTGGGTGACTTTGGACGGTAATAGTAGACCGGAACTGATGTACGTTTTTCCGTGTTCGGAACGCATCAGCGAAAAACGGTAGAAGCGTTCGCACAGATACAACAGTCCGGGAATCACGACCCATTTCCAAAAGTTCGGGCCGTGGAGGATCATAAGCAAATAAAAAGGCACGTAGAGTAAATGAGTCCAATAGAATATCTGCCGGGAGAAAAACATTAGGTACAAAGTGGTTCACAGTGTTTGTAGTTTCGAATTGTAATTGAATCGGTCATTGCGAAAACGACATAAGTCATTGAGTTTAAATTTTCAATGAACCATACAAAACTCGATTTCCTCGGGTAAACTTCGTTTATTTTGCATTTTAATCTATTCAAGCATTTCCTTGTAAGATCTGTGATATTCAAAATGTTGGGTCATAATAAGTACAATTTTGATCAGTGGGCGTATCCATGGGGAGGGGGTGGCGCGAAGATCATACTCCCTCCATTGGAAGTATTTTTAAAATATTTTTATTGTTTGGTGTTTATGTTACTTTATTGTTGTGTATTTGATTTATTTTTAAGTATGATATATTTCTAAATGAAACAAAGAATATGAACGTGTAATTTTGAATTTATTTGTTTGTTATTTGTATTTTTTTATTTGTCGACCCCTCCATTGATAAATTGTGGCTATGCCACTGCCTTTGACCATAGTGTTCAAATCAAAAAAAATCATATTTTTTTTTTGCAAAACCAGTTACTTATGTCGTTGTTTTAACGACCGATTCAATTAATACGGGTTATGTGCAATTATTATGAGTATTTCCGACAGACCTCGAAACATCCTCCTCGACGAACAAACGGCTGCGAACATATGAACATCACGAATAGAATAACGATGAGCAACACGCCCGTGGGATTTGCGTAGCCGGCCACGAGCCCGAAGAGTTCCGGGTCTGTGGTGAGCAGCCATTCGGACACGCTGAATCCTTCGTAGTTTAAATTCGGATCGTATATTATAACGGTGCCTATATAATAATAATATTTAAATGGTAAAAATCAGCACGGCCAACGGGTTCAGAAGGTACGCTTAATTATGTTTAGTCCGTATTATACGCAAATAGCCGTTCAGGCGACTCACTGAAGTTCAACAGATGCATGCACGTGTGTAGAATACTGTAACCGAATATGAAAAAACCCGTAATTTTATGGAAATAAATGTGTTGGTCCAGCGGCAAAAACAACGACAATCCGCGGGTCCGGAGGAACGTAATACAATGTCTCAACATGAGCACCAACACGAATGTACAGTTGAAGTTTAAACACTGGCCTGGAAATTATAATATAACATTGCAATGATCAAATTTGGGTGGTAGTTAGAAAATTGCATTGAAATTGGAAAATTTGTTAGTAACTTAAAACTAAAAAATAAGTTCATTTAAATGCAGAATAAATTTCTAACTTTGGATACCTATATAAAATATTCTTAATCGAACGCGATAAAAATGAAAAAAATAACTTGTTTTCCAGTTAGTTTCGTATTTTTATATATTTTTTTTTTTTTCAAAATCTATATTTTATTTTTCAAATGTAATAATGATATTGATGATTTTGTTACGTAACATGTAAATACTTTTACTGTAAATTGATAAATTATCACTGCGATACGACTCATAACTAGATTTTTCTAAAGAAATCCAAAAATTACATGTAAAATATAATACTAGGGTCTAAAAACGATCGAAATTTCGCAATAGCTGAAATTTTGTTCTTAAAACTGAATGATTATTTTCTGTAATTTCAAAATATTAAATTTAATAATTTATGATTAGGTAATGTTCCTTACTCGGAGAGTAGTAAGGATAATGTGTTGGTTTTACTATGATGTGTATGTGTTTTATTTTTATTTTTAAGAAACTAACTTAACTTCTAACTTTTTACTAACTTAAGTTACTATTTTCACCGAATAACTAAATTATAATTGTGTTAATTTAAAACAAAAAAAAAACCAACTTTCAATCTAATTTTATGGTTTTTTTTATTTTTCTATATAATGACCACCGCAACGTTGGGCATTAACGTAGACATTTTGAGTAACTTGCTCGTTTTCAGTAATAATACATATGAAATCGAATTCCGACTTACCGCAAGCTCTGGCGAAAATCGTGTACATGTTGGAGTTTCGATATTGGTAAATCCTAGTACCGAACAGTATCGCGTTGACGAGTAAATACACGGCCAGAAATATTAAATACACGTAGTTGTTTCTCATGTATGGTAACGTCAATTGATAAGGCCGAAAAGCTGTGAATTTTCCCCAAGCCGAAGCCGGCGGCTGTTTCGGTTTTGGCGGCACAAGCCAGCGGTCTATGCTGAAAAACGGTACCCAAAAACGAATTAGTAGGCATACGAATAAAGTAAACGCTTTCAAAGATCGCATTCGCTCAGTAAAATAGAAATGGTTTTTTATTTCTATTGTTTTTTTTTTTTTTTTTGCCATTTTAAATTCCCACTGAGCCAACGTCTCGCGTAACGGACACCCCGATATAATTTGACACGTTTTTAATTTTTATCATCATTAACGGCTTCGTCCGCTTTGAGCAAGTGAAATTGGACTATAACCATAATCAGTTAACACGTTCAACGCCGATGTCAACTAGTAATTGACACGACTAAACAGGCGCCTGTAGCCGGTGTCAACACGTCGTTGACACACACGGACTATACCAATTCTACGCTCGGCGACAGGCACCGGCATGTCGATCGACGGCGGCGACGGGCGCGCTCATGCCCAATCGACATCGGCGTTTAACGTGTTAACTAACGAAAATATTTCACTTGTATTGTTTTATTCGCCCACCATATTTATATAATACGAGTATATATTGTATTGATTAATCCATGAATTAATATTTGTTTATGCCATGAATTACGCGACGATATTTGAACAATTTGATTTGTAACAACAACCTGTAATTGGTGTAACAGTATCGTATTATCGTACAAATATTTTATTAACAGGTTCCCGGACTGTGGATCGCGTTTAGTTTTGAAATATATATATATTTTATTTTTTTTTTTTTTTTTTGTACAGAAGAAAACTACAATCATTTTAGACAGTAATTTCTTATCGTATTTAATATTCAAATACAGTTATATCAAACAAATTTATTTTCGATAAGAATTTCGTAAAGTTATAAATATTGTTGATAAAAATGCGGGTTTTATTAGTAGTATGTGGTGGGTGGGCGAAATGAAAAAGAAAATATTCGTAAATGGGCCGTATCGTGAATAGTTCGGGAACCTCTGTTTTGGACGCGTAAACGAAACGGGTCGTTCTCGACATTCGGGGGCGGCTAAAAGTAAATATTAATTTCGGCCAAGGGGGTCGGTGCTGTTTGCCATCCGAAATTCGGGTTCGGCACAACAATTATTGCGTTCCAGCAAACGCCGTACCTTATCGACAGGTTTTCCAACAGCCCGTTGTGTTTTTGCAATTGGTTTTTGAGGGCTTCGTACGTAATGGCGCCCCGCGATTCGCTGTCGGCGTCTTCGAACAACGCCATCGTCAAGTCTTCCACTTGGTCCTCCGAAAACTGCATCCCGTTCTCTTCCATGCATGCGCGCATCACGTGTTGCAATTCCCGGTGCTGTATAAGGCCGTCGCCTAAACAACGATATCAATGTAGAACAGACAAAAAATATGGCAAAAAATTTAACCGTAGATATGTAATTGTTTATCATATGGGGACGGCTGCAACGCGTTTCGGGTAAATCGATATCAATGTTTTAACACGCCCGGGTACAAATTAACACGACGGTCGGGTATGCGTTTTATTTTATGGAAGATAACACGATCGTATGAACGCCTAGCCTACCCGATCTACTGTCCTAAGGAATTCATAGTGTCCTAAATGCGTAAACCTAAATCCTGTTCGGAGACAAACCACGGCTGGTGTAGATATATAAAACACAGCAGAGGGGAAAAAAAACCACGTCGGGTAGGTCACAGAAAACGGTGGTGGTCGGGATAATATACGGAAACACCAAAGACATTTGGTTTGCCGGTAGAAATTATCATGACTGCGTGTTCTAATTTTGCGGATAAAAATATCAAAGTGTACCCGCCCAAACGATCTGCGAGCGAACGGGCCACGGGGACATTGTAAACCAGCTGTAACCTAACCTAAAGGAACCGTTTTTATCGGTTTAGATAATGCGTTATTTCGATTAAAATAATATTATTATACGTACCGTCTAAATCGTACACTTTGAATAAAAATCGAATTTTGTCGTCGGGCGTTTGTCCGGCGAATTGGTGCATAGCGTCGAGGAACTCGTGTAACGATATGGACCCGGAGTTGTCTTTGTCGAATATTTGAAACACGCGTTCGGTGAAGAACGGCTGAAAATATAATATTACAACTTGTTTTACTGTAAAATTAAAAAATGCACTTTGTGCGTTTAGACCGCTCAGTATAATATACGAAATGTATTAGTTAATCACAATAATGTCGTAAAAAAAAAAAAAAAAATCGGGGATGCTTTATCGGGATAAGCCGACAATATTCGTTTTGTCAAACAAATATGTTTTGACTAAATTTGATATCATCGTAGTAAAAACGCATAGGCGTGTCAAAATATTATGTACGTACCGAAAATAAAAATCGAACGTCTGTAAAACAATCGCGTACGCTTAAATGTGTGGCAAAGACCAAAAAAATATTATATTTTTTCATTTCCATGCGATCATTTATTTATTTTATTAAAAATAAATCACTGCCGTTCAACAAGTTTAAGAATAGATAAACCAATGCAATTCCATATTAAAATATTAAAATCGGATTAGGTACTTATTTCAATATTGGAGAACAGGCACAAATGGAAAAGAAAAAAAAACCTTTTGTATTGTATATACGTCGCCACTTTTCTATAAATATATTTTTTATCGATTTGCACCGTAAAAATCGTATTCAATATAATAGTTGCGTCAACTACACAATTTATGAATTATTGCTCAACGATTATATTTCATATTACTGCACAGCTTATATCATAACGTCCAATTCCTATAATTATCGTTATTGTACATAAAAATTAAACTTTTCTATTTAACTCTACGTATCGTGAACACTTTTTTCTAGATACGATATTTATTAGATGTGATTTTTGTGAATTACTTTTGTGTTAGAAAGAGTTAAACTGTCCGAAATCAACTGAATTTAATTTTTAGTTAAACACTACATTAACTTTGTGTTTTTAAAATATTTAGGACTTATATAGCGAAATTTTAATTCAGATTTTAATGTAAAATTATTATAATTTATATCATGTACTCAAATAGTAGGAAATTTTTAAACTGTTTAAACGACAATTTTCTATGTTGTAGCTGTTTACATTTAGTGATTCTCAATGATTTCAAATTTAATTTTGACCCTTATTGTATCGAAACAATATTTAACATTCCAAGAAGATTTAGCACGACAAAATTAAATATCACGGAATGCTTTTTTTTATCCATTAAACGCAAAAGTAATTAAGTAAATTAAAAAATTAAATAAACATAATAACTGGGGCACGTACGGTGATGAAACGTAAGACAATACGAATTATAAGAACAATAAGTATTATGATATTGTATAACTCACGTTTTTAGTTATTAAAATTTTATTGAAATCGTCTCGTTTGATCTCCATTTCATCCCCTACGGTCTGTCTAAACAACTGCTCCAGCCACATCAGATTTTCGCTGTTGAATCCCGATTTCACTCTAAACAGTAATAATAAGAAGAATGATTCAATTTTTTTTATTTTTTTTTTATAAATATATACAAAAATGAATTAAATAATACTCCAAGTGTTTCACAAAATACGTTTAATTCCAAATTCGGTAACATTCAAACATAAATCGAACCATGGGTGGATCACAGTTGTAAGTGGGATGTTTGCAACATGGTGGATATAGGATAAATTAGTTCATATATTGAAAGAGCAACTCAAACCACCGCAGTTAAAATTAAAAAAAACGATTCTGAGTAGAGTTCGGTAAACTGGTAGGTTATGGTATTAGTCGAGGTTTTTTCCCTTACAGATATGTATCATAATTTTAGATTGGTTTTTTGAATTTTTTTTAATTTAAAACTGGCGAGAATTTAGAAAACATATTCAAATAGAGTACCACTGATCGACGAATTCGCATATTTAAACAACGTGAACAATTTGTAGCATTTAAACTAACCGAAAATATTTTCCGAGGGTAAAAAAAATAAAAAGATCTAGAGGATGAACCGTTGAGAATTTCAAATAATTGCTTCAATTGTATAAAAAGCAGAAATTCTATGGCACTGCATGGACAAATTCGATCGTATATACCAAATGTGTTTTCCGAGATAAAAAAAACACATCTTAGTAAAACACTCAGAATCTATAAGGTTCGAATGATTTTATAGTAGTTTAAAATTATAATATTATTATTTCGCGGGCCGCCGATCATAAAGTTCCATCTAGGGTTTTTGCAATTGTTCAAGGCGCTAGTTTTAGTGATAAATAACAAAAAAAACCACTCGTTTTATTTCAACAAAATTGGTCCCTGACAAAATGGAAATAATACATTTGATTGAAATTGTTCGTCACGCTTTAAGTTACATTTGTTTTTTAATTAATTTATTACGAAAAATGTGTTAACGAGTAAAAAGGTGTAATAACAGTATTTGGTTTAGAAAAAAAATAAAATTAACTTCCTACTGGTTGAACGTTTTTGATTTCGGATAATAACCAGTGTCATCGACATTATAACGAAAACCTCATTGTTGAAAAAGCACTTTTTAAACACGAATAAATTAGATTAATTTAATTTTACAAATTTATTCGTGTTTAAAACAGCTATATGTTATAAAACCGATACAATACAATTTAATGTTTTACTATAATTCAAAGACATTCGAAGTGTCTTGATTCGTGATCACCATTTTAGATTAAGGTTTTTATAAATGTTTCCAATTGTTCGGATTAACACTTTTGGACTTATCATGGATAACAATAGTGGTACCGGCGTAAATCCTAGATCAAAAGGTGCACAGTAGACAACTAATTAAATAAGACGTATGGATTGTAAAAGAACGAAAAAACGTTGGCACTAACCTGGACGAGTACGTGATGGTCGTTATTAAATCCATCGCTTGTGGCGGCGTTATGATTCCGTCCGAATCTTTGTCGATAAGCCGAAACACTTTTTCCACGATCTAGATTTGGTAAAAACAAAACACGATTACAATTGTTTCATTATTTTCTCAGCGTACGGGGTGTAATTCATTACGAATTTCCAAGATGGCATTCGCAACAGGTATGAATTAATTTATTAATGGTTGCGTACTTGCGCTCGGGCAGTTATTATTATTATTATTATTTTTTTTTTTTTTTTCATTTACACGACACACGAACGCATCACGACACGGCCACACGATTACTGATTAAAAACGTACGGTGGGTGATTAATACTTATTATTATCGTCATCGTCGAGATTATTGTATTGTTTCGGAAATAAACTGGGATAATATTTCCGTCGTACCGCATAAATCGTAATAATATTATTATGTAAACGCTGTCTTCCGCGTGTGTCGTTAATAATGGCACAATAACAATATTATTATCATGAAATTCCGCCGGGATAGTGGATTTTTGCCAATATACGAATAACTGTCGTATTTTTGCATCGATAACACGAGCGTATTATTATGTGACCTACCCGCCCGGCCTGTCGTTTTAGAAAATATTTCGTCCGTTCAAACGATTTCGCTCAATATGTTTTGGCTAAAAAATGCGTATAAAGTTTTCAACAAAAAATAAAAAAATAATAAAATCACCGAAATGTGCGATATAATCGTATTTTAATAATACAATAGACTACAGAGCCGGGTGTACGGAGTCGATAAAATATTTTAAATGAAGGGTATTGTGTATTTACAGACTGTGTAAAAAAAAAAAAAAAAAATGCATTAAAAAAAAAACAAACAAAATTCTCTAAAATGGAAAATTAACACCAATCGAAAATATCACCCCAAAAAAAAAAAAAAAGACAAAATAAAAAACTGAGTTCTTTGTTGCACATTTCGAACTTTGCACGAAGAATGATAGTAATAATAATTACAATTTTTACTCCACGATTGTATTCACGACGATAATATTTTTTTTAATGCGATTTGAAACGGACGTTTTCTTTATTTGTCTAAATATACGACGCATCGTAGAAATTTAGACCGATTTCCTTGACCAGATATTTTTTGGAGAGAAACCGTCATTAACGACGTCTCTGGAATATGAAAAAAGCGTTGTTGAATAGGGTTTTCGGCCGGCATGTCAGTTAAATTCAATACCGGCTCGCGGTTTTCTATTTCGAATTTTAGAAAGAATATCGGAAAAAAGTCATTTCGGTTCACCATTAATAAATAAATAAAAACCGTCCATAAACGCACGGTTTTCAGTGGTGAAAAACACGTCGGCTTCCTTTTTTTTTTTTATGAGAGCCCAATGATCACCGAGAGTAATTCAGGTATAGTTTAAATATCCGGAATTTTCGTTATTACGCAAAAAAAAAAAAAAACCATGTTCGCCACCGGACCGGTTAAGTGATTTCGCGATCATAATCGTACAAACAGAAAAAAATTATACCGTGGCAAACGTTTAAAACGTTGGTTTTAATGTAAGTATACACCACAAAACCGATAACATCGGATGACAATATTATTTTCGAGAACGTGTTCGCACCGTCTAATCTAACTGCTGCGCGGAGTTTTTTGCGAAAAGTCTAATCCGACAAGATAAACGATCGCGGTCAAATGAGTGTCGACACTCGGCGGGGGCTCGTATTTTTTTTTTAATTTTTATTTTACAATAAAATTTAATTTCGAAACGGTCGTGAAGAAATATGATAAAATGTTCTACGTGTTTTACAGAGACAAACGAAATGGTTCACTTGCTCGAGTACACTAATGTCGTATACAATAGAACCTTGACGCCGTCGTTGGAATAAAACCACGAATTTCTAATAATGTTGTTTTCGAGAAGGGCGAGAAAAAAAAAATAGATCAGTTCATCGTGTTTTGAAATGCCGTAAAGTTTAAGGTTTTCGGCAAAATGTACACTTTGCCCAACAATTTTTTATTTTTTTTACTACTAAATACAACTGTTATGACGAACCTCAATTGTCGAACGATTTTGATCGGCCAAACCAATAAGTAACCAAAATAACAAATTGATCCGAATAAAACCACACGAAAACCGAAAAACTCGAAAACTTAAAATATCTATAAATAGTCTAAAAATGGTTCGGAATGTTTGTTTTTTAAAATTCACACACGTTTAAAACGGGCTAATGTCGTTATTATGTGAAAACATCAGGTCTTAACGATTATTTTTTACCGATTTGCAACATTATTGCCGTTCATTTTCCCGTTGTTCCCAATTGTTAAGATAACTACAACGAAAATCAAAACAAAAAAAAAAATGACATTTGTTAACGCAGCAGAATGTCTGGTAGATAAGTTGTTTACGGACAAAATAAAAAAAACAGGCGTGGACAAGTTTTCAAAGCATTCTGGCCATTTGTAAACTATTTATAAGCATTTTAAATTTTTTTGATTTTATGTGGATAAAATTAGTTTGGCTGGCCAGAAATACTTGTATACAAAGTTCATCAAACATTGTACTTAGTAGTCACAGAATAAAAATTGAAGGTAATGTAGAAGTTTTCTTTTGTAAGTGTATAAAGTTAAAAATTCTAATGGTAATCGTAAAAATCATTTAGGCATTTTGCGTATTATTTTTCGAATTAATTAAATAAAACTTTTTTGACCGAAATGCACGAAAATATGGCACGAGATTTATTGTAGTAATTTGTACTTAATGATAAAAAAAAAAAAAAAAGTTTGAACTTGTTTTAATCATTTTTTTTTTTTTTTTCATTTATTTAATATTAAAGACAGTATAAGCACAAAACGTATATCTTTATTTCTGCTTATAATAAAATATCCGAGTAATTTCCAGCGTGAATGTAGACACGTCTGAGGTGTAACTTTATTCTGACCGGACTAAACATTTTTTACATTATTGTTCAAGCCAGAATAAAGTCACATCTCGAAAGTAACAGGTTCACGTGGGAAAATTAGATCGACTCATAGTGGCCATAATGAAACTTTATAAGTCGATAACCTAACCGACATGATCACATTTTGAGGTGTACCATTGTACTTTCACGGGTGCGATATGTATTATATATATATATATATAAACACGTGAAATATAGAGAGAAAAAATGTGTAGAATAAAAAAATGAAAGTGATTAAAGTTCTATTTTACTGTTTATACAGTGCATAACGTTTATATTATATTTCGATACACCTACGTGTAAAGTGACACAAAATAACACATTTTGACACGACTGCGACGTTTTACTCCGATGTCTAAACATATCCGGTATAGAATAAATAAAAAAAAAATCTACGTACTATATGTGAGCAATTATTTATGACGATAAAATAATAAAGAAAACCATTTCGATTATGTCAAGCCAATACGTTACGTACCGATGCGTGTGTGTACATCAACATATTTCGAGTTTATCGTATTTTTCCCGACCCATAACAATGGGTCAATAGTAAAAACTATCATGTTTTTTCAAGCCGTATATTTTATTGGTCGTACGAATATCGGGAAGAAAGGAAACGATAATTTGTCAGTAACACGTCGGTGATGAACCCGCAGCGGGAAATGTTTTAGCCACGAGCTCACGTCGTCGTGTACGCGAAAAAACACGGTTATTTAAAACAATACGAGTTTTGTTTTTACCACGGCGCGCCTGTAGGTACGGTGGGTTTCGGCATCTGAATTGCCGACACCGACGATAACATTTTTTAAGGTAAGTATGTAGTGATACTTAATTTCAGAAGACAAAAATAAATAATACTGATCCGTACTTGCATCAAAAATAATAATAATATTCTTCCGCACGCGACAGTTGCGCAAATGAAATTTTACGGAATGAAATTCCGTTTGCGACGTTATACTCGTACGGTTCGACACTGACATCAATCGCAGTAATAGCCGATTTTTAGATATAAAATAATAATTACAAAAATTTACAATACGCCACAATACAATTGCAACATTTTATATATTACCGCAAATGATTTTGATAATAATGTCGCAGATATTATTAGCGCTTCGAAATATTGACGAAAATGGAATTTCCTCACCCCTCCAAGATGTTCTGCGTCGTCTAAGAACTATGAGTCGATAACATATGATATGGATAACACTATTTGGATGTTTGTTCCGAAAACCAATAAAAAAAACCCCTGGGTTTATATCATTATCCGGGTACCTATTATAAAAGTCAAAATGATTAAAACGCCTTACTCGCTAACTATTATAAAAGCAAACCCGAGGAATGCATTTGCTCGACGTTTTCATTTTACTGTCTTTAAGTAAATTTAATAAACCGGACATCTTCGAAATTTCCAGGGCTTCGTGGATCGCGGATCGACTATTATGACGACATCGAATACCGTAATTGTCGTGAGTCTTGCTTATAAGTCGAGGGCTCGGAACTAAATGCACAGTTGCATAATTCTATAGGAAAATACGTTTTAAAAATAGTCGGATTTCATAAAAAAAAAAATGTATTCAAAATATCTATCATACGCGGTTTAAGATACTATGGTTGCCAGTCTTGCAAACTATTCGGAACAAAGATATTTTAATATTTTTGTTTATGATTTAATACCATTCTAGATAATATAGAGAAAAAAAAATTGAATATACGACCACACTTTACAATGGTCGGATGTTTTTCTTTGAATAGAATGATTGCACAATCATTGCAAATTATATGCAAATTTCAACAACCGATATTATGTTTTTTTTTTTTTTTTTTTTTCAATATATACAAATCGAGTAAGCGCGTGTTTTTAGTATTGCAATTGACGGTGAAATTCCCAATGGCCGTGCACGATTGACTAAATGCGCTTTGATTTCTGTATGTATAATTTCCGTATTACAATAAATTTAGTATAGAAATGAGCCTAACCTAACCTTCATGAGTCATTGCTGTCAACACAATTCCTTTTGTTTCCTGGGGCCATTTTATTATCCGACTTACGCTATCTTTTCCTATCCCTTTATTAGAATTTTTACTTTAAATACTTTCAATTGCATGCTAATACCATCGCTGTCTTGGCAAATTTATAAAATGGCATATTTATGTAAAGGCAAGATAACAAAATCATTGATAAATCAAAAAAAAAACGGGAATGTAGAGTTGTATAGGGTAATTTATTTTATAATAATATATCGTTGAAAACGAAAAACGTTTCTGTCAAAGTTTAGTTAAACATTTTTCGATAAAAATTGATTTAATTTATAACCAATACTCGGAACTAAAATTAGTAATACATGTATTTGAACCGAAATCCTTTTCCGATTTTCTCCGGAACCATAACAAATATTGAAAGAACGTAACAGAAACTGTTATTAGGTAAATATTCTCGTTTTTTTGCGATTCAATAACTTGAAGGTCTTCCCAACCGTAAGAGAAACATAAAGAAAATTTGAAAAACATTCTCACAATTGCAGCAACAAAATCTTCATACATTCCTCGATTCACTACGAATCAAATATAAACGTATGTTTATAAATAGTCATCATGTAAATGTTTCAATAATAGTGTGATACCTCCTGTATAAGCCTGCAACGAATAAATCACATAAAAAAAAAAATACTATTATTTTTTAAATCATATAAGAACCATTATAGTCATATCCCGAAAAAAAAAATAAAAATACAAAAATCATGTTACATGATATTTAACTTTACATCATTTATTTTATTATGTAAATGATAAAAACGTTAACATGACATCTTAAATCACATCTTAGTCAAAATAATTTTACTAAATACCGAGACGGTTATCGCGATGCACAGTTGAATATATTCGCATTAGTTATTTTATGCTTCGTCGTCTTATATAATACTATGCATTAAAAACGTTTCAAAAATGTTATTTCATATATTCTTGATTTTTGTAAACATATGTATAATTTTAAACGTCATTGCCGACATCATCAGTGATGTGTAAAACAGAAAACGTCAATTATGCAAAGCAATTAATTGTCATCATATACAATAATAAAGCTCAAGAAACCCAGCAGCCCGCACATTATAAATGTAAGAGCTCATCAGGCGGCGATGGCCATCAAAATGGAATGGTTTTACAGGAAGAGTGTCTTGATGAACAATTGTATTTCATCTTAATACAAATTTCGTAAATAAATTACAAAAAGAGGAAATAGATATTCACGCAATAATCTTTATTAAGGAAAACAATCAATATTGTAGTGATTAAATATAATATAACATTTTTTCGGAACATGAATGGGCGATCTGTTCACTTATTACTCAATGTACGGTTTTTATCAGAATTTTTGGGCAAAATGATTCTTTGACAAGTGCAAAAATCATTCTATATCAATATATCAAAAATCTTTGTCGATCTTTGCAGGCTTTGTTCGAGCAAATTTCTATCACGTTTGGAGTTGATAATATCACTAAGTCCTATTCGTGCACCGTCTACGGTTTGAAGGGTTTACGTGAGAAAATTCACGGCCCGGAGATATTAAAAAACATTGTTCCGCGGGAAAATGACCAGGACATTTCCATAAAAATGTCTGAGGCTATGTATTTCATTGAAACCGCAAACAATACCATAATGAATATCGATAAAATAAATTTGATTGCAAACAATCAACCGACCATTAAAGATAATTTTAACGAAAAATTTGATTTACAGAATTATCTATTCGATAGATTGCTGTATAAATGCAATGACGATGCAAAAATAAATAAACTTGACACACGAATAAAGAATATTGTTAATCAATAAAAGAACTCGAATAATATGTTAGATTAATACGTGATTCACCGGCCTTTAGCAAAAGGCAAATGATTGCACAGTAATCGCGACGGCAAGCTCTATTATTATTTTACGCGTTTAAGATGCCTGATAAAATGTTTTCATTTCAAAATAATGCAATCCGTTGAGGAATTAAAATTAAAAGACTCTTATCTACTGTAATCGATCAAAATCCATTCAAATATTAGAGTACGAATATCTTCGACGGAATATGCAATAAAATTCCGCAAAATCGTATTTTATATAGCGGAAAAAAAATCGTTCGGCAATCAATTGTTTGATTATTACTTGAGGTCTTGTAACCATATATTTTTTATGTGGTCCGGTGCACAGAAAACCGTAAGCGCGTTATAGTGCAGCACAGCATAATTTGTAAAATAGAAAAATTATTGTGGAATTCCTATACGACCAACACCATATTAAATGCCAATAAGTCATACGGCGATGCGTGCCAGACTGCACACGGGCAATACATTAATAATGTTTCCGACGCTTTAATTGAATACTGTGACAAACGACCCGTTTGTGTGTGCCCATCGTCCGTGTGGTTGAGTGGAAAAACACTTTTTCACGATAGAGAATTATAGAGCCAAAAGACAGTAATAAAATTGATGTACAAACCAATAGTAACGGAACTAGAGACAAACAACCTTAAAATGATTTTAGCGGTGACTTACGATTCAATGTAATCGATGTATTGTATAATATGAACACGCTGTTATATTTCCGAAATACAATTTCAGAACAACGAGGGAAAGAATGTGGTGAACGCGTTTACCGGCACGCGATGATAGTGATGTCTGTACTTGGATATTTAAGGGATCCTCGATCCAGAATTCCACGTTCATCATATTGAATAAGACGACGAGTTGGTATAAATCCTTAAAATAACCGTTTTATAAATTTTTTTTATATACCGTTCCTCGGTGTAAAATACGAAAACATAACTCATATAGACGACATTGTTTCCGAAATCGACAAGAAATCGCTCAGAATTGAAAAAAAAATATATACGACCGTAATGAAACGTTATTATAAAACTAGACCAGACAGAGAAAGGCTAGTCTTCCTGTAATGTTTCGTCTACAATTTTTTGGTTTCGCTTTTACAAACAGTTCAACAACTAAATTGAAATAATATGAGAAAAATAACTTTTCACCTTCCAAATGTGCGAATAAAGAACATTTTATGCGGTTTCAGTCTTGTCGTGTTTTTTATATTTTTAAATTAACGTGTTTACAATATAATATACTATAATATGTTGTTTGTATAACACTCACGGCGTTTTCAAGTAAAAACACATTTAATGTTTTTCATTTAGGTTCGTATGTATCTACAAACGATCCCGCGTGCTATATTTTCGTATAAGAATGAAAAATTGCATTCTCTCAAACTAGTCGTAGCCCCGTGTACGGGACTTGGTTCCACTAATTGTTTATAGGACGATGATATTCGCAAAAGAAATCTGATTTCTGATAGATAAAACGGCTTTCGCGTTACTATTGCGTGATATTTTATCATATAATACTTGTGTTGCCTCAGAATTTTAAATCTCAATAACTAAATCGGGTATAATAACATACACGTTCGTTATAATTAATAATTATTAATATTACAGTGTTCAGAAATAGTGAAGTGTAAAACAGGGGTATCAAAGTAAATAAATACTCTGCTCGGCCCTATCGTCGCGATACCAGTGGCAAGTTACCACCAAACCGTATAGTATACAGTTAGGTTAGGTCAGGTTTACAAAATTTAATACGAGCCGATACCCGACCTGTATGAATCAAATCGTGAACCACAGTAAGATAACAATCACGGGCTATCACGGATATTATAGTCCCCGGACCTTACCCAGCCAGTAGACAGTGGTTCTCATTTTACTGCAACCACCTGTTGCGCCCAACAGCGCTGTACCGTGAACAATACGAATACTATCCAGGCATTAAATACCAAATATTCGTCTCCCTTTTTTCAAAAATTCGATAATTGTTTACATTATAAACAAATAATAATAAAAAAAAATGTATATGAATACGAAATATTTGAAAAAGCGCGGCAAATGGTTTAATGACCACTATCACCGAAAAAATCCGTTAGGATCGTTGCAGTCACCCGCCAGTTTTCGTGTCGCCGACTATAGGTATAAATTAAAATTTAAAAAAAAATAATATCGTCCGCTACGAGCATTAAAGTTATTTCATATGAGCTGGATTTATTTCGGCGATCGCAGCTCGTTGGGCAACTATACACTTATATACTATCTTAAATCGTGCTTACATCTCAAATACAACACCATTTTATAATCATAATATTTTGTATTTGATATTTGTGCGTGTATAATATTTTATGAAAACTATTTTTGTTCAGTAATAAAATTAGAATTATACGACCCGTAAGAAATCATGAAACGAAATGGCTGAACTTTAAACATAATATATTAAACTCTTCGAGGTTTTTTTTCAAGTTTTGTTATGAAAAATGTTCAAATATATAGGAAGTATCACATAATATCGTATCCGCAGAAAGTATAGCGACACAACTCAGACAAATTCGATTTTCGAATTATTACTATATCAAACTATGCAGAATTTCATCATCTGTAATTTAATATAATGTTATTTTTTACATAAATTAAATATCAAAGACTATATGAGTTAAATGTCTTTAATTCTGCTTGTTATTATAAAATATAATTTCGTGAATACAGATACTTCTGAGATGTGACTTTATTCTGACCAGAGGCGTCATTTAGGGAGGAGGTCAGGATGTGCGATTGCACTATTTACTTTTAAAATAGTCCAAATTGGCATGCCTTAAAAATATTAGGCCTGCCGAAATTATATTCTATTAATTATACAATTACAATTAAATTATATTTTCATATAAATAATATATGAAATTAAAGCCGATTGCTTTAAATGATTGTAGGCTTTTAATTCTTTCAACCATTAGCAATAAATTTATATATATTTATATACGATTGTAAAATATTAAAATTATCCTGCCTAAAAGTTCGCGCGCCCGGAAAAGAAACCTAAATGACGCCACTGATTTTCACCTGACTAAATGTTGTCTACGTTATTATTCAAGCTAGAATTATTGAGTCGTATCTCAAAAGTAACAGTTTTACGTGACTAAAACTGATCGAATTACATAATAATGACATAATGAAACTTTAAAAGTCAATTTCCTAACATTTTCATACTTAGAATTGTGTCACTATTCTTTCAGGGATGCGAAATTATGTTTACGTGCATTAAAATTAAATGTGTATACATGCATCGAAATTGCATATCTCATATACCGGAAATATTGTTGGTTTTTATTGCATTTTTGCACAAATATTTTATTACTTTTTATCTCATTAAGTTCCGAGCCCCTTCGCAATAATAAATGACGACATAATTACAATATGACATTGGACAACAGTAACGTGCAAACCGTGTGTACAGGTGCAGCTGCCGTTGTGGCTGATGTTTTCGGTCGCGGCTCTCGGGGAGGGCCTGGTACCCGTGCGCTCCGGTGCGAGTTGCGGTGACGACGCGGACGATTGCCCGCCCGAGCCGTCCGGATGGTCTGCCGCGAACGAGACGGCGACGACTGTGGCCACGGTGATGGACATAATATCGTTGCTGGAACTGAGTTCATCGTCGCTAAACAAAGGGGTGATGGTAGTGGCGGCCAACTGGTCGGACGCGCACGGCCAGTTCCCGTACGCGTTCCTCCGCACGTTGCATCAGGCCCGCCACAAACAGCCCGTGTATACGGCCGACGTCAAACACCTGCTGGCGGACGGTCGCCGGGCAAACAGCGGCGACGGCGGCCCGGGGGGCGCGGCCACGGCGGTCGCGGACGACGGGTCGCCGGTGGCGCCCCCGTGCAGGCGTCCCGCGGCCGCCGATTACCCGCACTCGTTCCTGTTGCCGCCCCGGTGCCGGTACGCGGTCCTGTTCAGCGGATCCGATGCCGCCGGTGCCGCCGCCGGTGCCGCGAGAGATCCGTTCGCCGAACTGGCCGCACTGAAGTACACGTTTTTTGACGCCAACGTTTACTATCTGATCGTCGTGCCCGAGTTCGACGCCGTTCTCCGCCAGACGATACTCGACGCGTGGACAAATCTGTCCATCTACAAGTACGTCACCGACAACGGTCATTTTTGGACCGTATGTAATTTTACGATACTTTTACCATCGTACCTAAAAAAATGATGCCGATTTTCCAGCCATTGCTATTCTATTTGAAACGTTTTCAAGTACGTTTAACCAGCCCTCCCCTCCCCTCCCTCCCCGGTTGAAATCATATAACAAAAAAAAACTATGCCAATATTTAACATACAGGGCCTATAATTTGTAAGTTAAAGTTAGACCGAATCTAATCCCATAAACGTAATAAACGGTTTTTTTTTTTTTTTTTTTTTTAAATAAACACTAATTTGCCCACGCTTATTTTTAAATGAACACCAGTGAAATTTGTAGTTCATTTAAAATTCAACAGCATGAAAATTCAGTAGCACTTGAATTATCGATAGGTGGGTGTAATTATGAAACGCCGTGCACACCTTTTATTTAGGGTGGTCCGGTGCTACTGCTCAGGGCGTGGCCTGAACATATCGAAAACCTGCAGTCGTGATACGCTTATTTAAAATCGTTTAGAGTTAATCTAATAATAAAACAAATCCACGGTCGACGAAAATACAGTGGTGATTTTACAATTTCCAGCCTAAAATCGTGAAATTAACCGCATTTGATATTTAGATAATTTTTTTTTTGTTCCGTTGAAAATTGCTCGTAAACACCGAAATGTTCGCCGTTTAAGACTTTACAAAGTGTCCTGGAATGTTCGCTCCGCCGCCGCGATTTCGAGTACCTCGGGCAATACACTCGGAGCGACGTCGCGACGTCTGCAAGTGGGTGTTTTGTGTTTTTTTCCCCCGTCTGACGTACGGCGCGCGTACTTCGTGACTTTTCGAAAAGCCGACGGCGGCGGCGGCGGCGGCGTACAGTGTAATACAGTCGTGTACTATACGGGCGCACTGTCGAAAACAAATTGATTATTCGACCGGATACCGGGTGTACGGTTATTATAATATATTATACGTATACGGATGGCCGCGGGGCGGGTGGACGCGGGCGTATTAGTCACTCGTCGACGGCTTAATTGATGGACTCCCATGGGAGGTTTGTCGAAACGGGCCGTCGTCCGCCGTCGTCTTCGTCTTCGCCGGACGATGACTGACGGTGGGCCGGGTCGGCCGCGGCCGGTACACGTGCTCGTTGAAAATTAATGACGTCGTCGGTAAAGCGAAAACCGGAATAATATTTTATTAAATTTTATTATTTATACGGCTTTGAAAAAAAAAAAAAAAAAAAAAAACCACGACGACGACTAAAAACCCGAATTACAAATGAAAACACTCGAACGCAACAAATACAGCATACACGAGTTCTGTTCAAAAAGTACCGGGATTTTATATTTAATAATTACAAAAATGGAGTTACGTATTATTTAAAGATATCTCATTCGAAATACTCTCTCCTCCGGACGATATACAGTGATCCCGGCGATCTTGCCATTTTTCAAATGTCATTTGGAACTTTTCCAAAGTTAAAGCATGAGTTTTGTTGAAACGTTCGCTTTGAACTCCTCTACATCATAAAATCGTTGTCCTTAAAACGCGGATTTTAGTCATCGAAAAAGGAAAAAAATCTACATGAGGCCTGATCTGGAGAATAGGGAGAGACCACTGCAACTATTTTATCGGCCAAAAATTCACGAATCGACAGCCTCTAAATGTGCCGGTGCATTGTCGTGATGAACAATCGCGGAACGAATTTGGCACCGCGGCCCTTCTCATCTGTACATTTTCCTGTAAAATTCCATGACAAGACTCAATTGAGATTCGCTTTGTTAACTCACGAACATCGGTTGATCGGCGGCCATTTCGCATTTTTTTTTCGCAAATGGTCGTCACACCATCGTTTCCGGATGACGTCGACGGTCTTCCAGTACGTGGATCGTCTTCAGTTGACCGCCGACTGTTCTCGGAACGTTTAAAATACTCGATAGTCACGGAACCGCTTAATGAAACGTCCCCAAAAGGGGTTTTAATCATTTCCGTACGTTTCCGGTGCATCATCTTTACCAAGTTTCAAGCAAATCTTGATGCACACGCGTTGTTCGTTAATTCCGGGCACGTCGAAAACCACGGCGAACGAAAAAACCGACCGGATTTAATCGCGTACAATATTAAACTGAGATAAGATAGCGACTTGGAGTTTTGTTCAAAATATCCACTTATTCGCGGGGAATACTATCGATTTACAGTTTGAAACGTTATCGTGTGTAGATTAGCCGTAATAACATATGTCCTGGTGCTTTTTGAACAGACCTCGTACATAGGCGCCGTGTGCAGAGGGTCGACGGTCACCCGCAATTCTTAAAAAAAAAAGCGTACGTATCTGTATAAGTTTGTATTTCCGACGTTTTACTAGACATATACGACGTCCTATAGTAGTTCTATTGTATAACTGGGACCAATTCTAGGCAAATAAAATAATAAAGAGTTTATTCAGAGGCGGTTACTTGTGTAGTTATTTTTACAATTTTTTTTTGTATCAAATTTTGCTCAAACCGTTTCAATTGTACATAAATATCGAAAATCATACAAATCATAGGTTATCGTGATCACTTTTTTTTTTTTTTTTTTTTTAAAAATCTGGCGTCTATGTATCTATGAATATAAACTTATTCGTTTACCCGGTCGGTAATATTGTAACGACCGGCCGGGTGCCGTATCCTTTGTTTACGTACACTCGAAATTCGCGTTAAGGTTACACCGTTAGTAGTTGTACACTCGTCTAGATAAATATATAGAAAAATTATTATTTTCTTATCTTTTATCTTGTCTAGATAACTATCTCGAGTTTATCAGAGATAAAAATAATAATAATAACTATCTTTTTTATTTATTTATTTTTTTTTGGTAATTATACCTACAGTAACGGACCTTCTATCCATAAGACAAAGATAAAAGACGATTTAATACAATTTATCAAAATATAGATAAAAGACAATAGATAAAAACATTATTTATCTTAAAAAATAAAATAATTTACCTATGTATATATTTTATACGTGTATGGAAAATCGATCAAATTACCGTAAATGGTTAAAAATTACATTTTAATCGTCAACCATTGAACTCGGTATCGCATAAATAAAATAGAAATAAAATACTGCTAGGTACCTACCGAATTTGTCTAGATAAATTAATTTAGATAATACAATCGTTAGATAGACAAATTTGTCAATTATTTAGATAAGACAAAAGATAATAATAAATTATTTATCTAGATTTTTTTTTTTAAACCCATATGGGTTATATTGCTTTTTAAATAATTTTCAAACGATTTTTAGTGTTTGAACGGCTTAATGTTTCCAAACGTATTTTCTGTATTCGTGGTTTTTTTAGTGCTTCAAAACCCCGCACTCTATAAATGCATTACACAATATATCCGTTGGACAGTACGGAGAATATCACGGCGATAGTATGTTATGCGTCGTGTATATCTTTTTTCTCCGACCACTTGGCGAAGAAGAAGAGAAATTCGTCTCGCTGTCGTTGTCATACTTCTTGAGCTCAAGACATATTTCTTGATTGTTGACTGACGGTTTTCGTTATTGTTACGCCACACTCGAATTATAATACTTATATGCGCGCTGTGCTAATCGGCACAAACCGTACAGGCAAACCGATTGTTCGCAGGATCATCGTGGTGACACCGTCCACGGTCAAACTTCTCGACCCGTTCGTCCACAACACCGTCAACGGCCGGTTCCTGAACGTACCGCTGTGGTCGTTAAAACAGATACCGGGCGTACTGCGGTCGCGGACCACGAACCTGCACCGGTTCCCGCTGCGGTTCGTGATGAACGGCCGGACGCCGACGGTGGTCACGACGAAGGACGGCAAGTACGTCGGGCAGGACGGCGAGTTCGTCGCGTTGCTGGCCGCCAAAATGAACGCCACGCCGGTGTACTCGTCCAAGGTGTCCGTTAACGGGAAATTCTATTACGGGTACAGGCAGACGGGAAACGCGACTCACGGGACGTTCGTCGAGGTCATACACGGGCGGGCCGACGTCGTGGCCAACGGGCACTTTCTGAAGGACTATCACTGTTACTGGGCCGAACTCACCAGACACGTAAGACGCGTTTACTGTACGCGTACGGTTGTGAGCAGGATTGGGATTTTATAGCAATTGAAACTGCCTAAATATGCAATGAAAAATAACAAAATATCCAACAACAAAACCAAAAAACGAAAATTATTATTTATTATTAGTAATTTATCAATTAATAATTTCGTTTGCCAATAATCGAAATACACGACTATTAAAATGTTATTATTTTATTAATAATAACGATTAAGATTTTGATTTTAATAATAAGTATTATTAATTATTGTTCTTACATATGACTGATTTTGATTAAGAATGCAAACATATCTCGAAAAGTCTAGAAATAGCACTAAAATCTAAAAAAAATCGCAAAACTTGTCATGTGACAAATTTCAAGCTTACTCTGCTATTTCTTAAGAAACTTATAAGAAATGTGCAAATGCTATGAAATCCCAACCCTGGTTACGAGTATAAAATATTTCACTTGAAATATCGAAAAATACATTTTTGTTCAAATATTTGTTAATTGGTTTCGCAATGTATTTTATAACAGTCATAACTAGGTTGGTCACATCGATCGACTGATTTCATTTTATATCAATAAATATAAATATTTTGTTTAATATAATCGTCAATTCTTAATTCAAGTAATACTACGTTAACACTTTAAAGAAAATATGAAATAACCACCTAAATAGCAAAATCTTTCTTGATCATTTTTTTTTTAAATACAGAATGAATATATGAGTATTGTGCAGCAAACAATTTAAACATTAATTTTATGAAGCGGTTTTTATTGGTATTTTATCATTTGTTTTAAATTAAATATTGTAATTTGCGTATAATGAATATACACAATTACCCGTTTCTATAGTGATAGTCGCCAAAGTAAATTTCTGCTGTAAAAACTATTATAGTCTTTTTTTTTTTTTTTCATTAAAACGAAAAAAAAATAAGTTTCATCAAATTTCAGAGTCATATATATGTACATATATATATATATATTTATATAGGTGTATATATATATATATATATATATATATATATATGTAAGTGACAAGTATTTCCTACACACACAGAAAATAAAAAATGTAAAATACTCTCGGGTCAGGAGGTCGCCAACGGTTTTTTTTATTTTTTTCATTTTTTTTTTTTTATAAACGTCGTTTCTCGTTTACATTTATATGTAGGTACGTAATGTTGTACGACGGGTGCTCGAGGGCGTTATGTAGAAATCACTGTAAAAAACGTATATCGATGATTTACGACTCGCTAAAATGTCTAAAAACGAGTTAATATAATATCCATATTTTTTACAACTTCGTCATCGTCGTCGTTTTCCATTTGAATAATAAAAAATATTAGCACGTTCCTACTATACACTGCCGCAGTAAAAAAAATAAAAAAAAAAACCATATTATTTTTATACATGACCACTGGTTGAATTTTAATAACAATAATATGCTGCTGACACACACGGTGCACACGATATTATAATTTATGAAACTTTCACGATAAATTGCGCATGAATTGCAGTTATCGTATTATTGTTATTATCGTTTGGCGTTAAAAAAAAAAATAATAATCACGTGAGTATATTGTACTGTATATAGTGCACATATCGATACCAATGTATGATAATCTGTACAGGATTCGATTTCCGACGAGAGTTTATTAGAGATCGAGAATATTAAACTTCTTCAAAGCCTTTCTCGTTAAAGTTTCGGACGCGTACGTCTCTGCGTGATCATTTTTTGGCGTGTGTATAACTATTATAAAAATAATGAAAGTAAAAAGAAAAAAAGACATTTTAAAACATTGTTGCCATTGTATATACAAAGCTTAAATAAAAATGTATATATTTTTTTTTTTTTTTTACATTTATACACACACCAAGATATCTTGGGTTGTTAAATTCCGATCCGGTGTTAGACCTTAAAAATCAGTGTCTGCGTAACATCATCGAACGTAATTATCGTTGTTCAAATTGTAGATTACGAGTGATAAGGTTTGTTTGCTCGCGCCCAAAGCCGGTATCATCCCACCCATGATGACCGTGCTGATGAGCTTCCAGAGAGAAGTCTGGATGATGACCGCGATCACGTGTATAATCGCCACGGTGATATACTACGTGGCCACTGCGCTGGAAAAATCCCACGGGATCCAGTCCAGTCCCACGGGATGCAACTTGGGCCTGGAAATATACAGGATGTTTATCGGAGCGCCTACCAACAGGATATTCACAGGCGCCAGTCAGCGAATACTGACCACGTCCTGTTTGATTTTCACCCTCGTCATCTTGAACGCGTTCCAGGCGAGTACCAATTTATTTTGTCGAAAAATATTGTTGATAAACAACCGGCGAACATCATAATGATAGGGTTCGATGGTGACGTTCTTGAGCACTCCGATGCACTTTCCCGACATCAACACGTTCAAGGATCTGAAAACGTCGAATTTGCCGATCCGCACGTCCAGCATAAGTTTCAGACAGATATTGATCGGGGATCCAAACTTGAAATCGCTTGCGTACCGGGTGGAAAAGTGGGCCAAAGAAGAGGACATCCACAATTCGGACGGCCGTTACGCCGGGTTTCAGCGCGTAAACGTTTTCAACTTGAAACATTTCCAAGACGTTCTGTTCGAAGCCAACAAAAAAAACAAGCGCGTGCTGCACACGATGGACGAGTGTCTGATATCGTACTTTATATCGTACGCGGTCCATAGGTTGTCGCGACAGTTGCAATAAAACTGCATAGCTCGGAATTTATTGTAATCGGGTTTTTTTTTTTTTTTTTTTAGAAATTCGCCGTACAAAAGGAGAATAAACCTCTTGCTGTCGTGGATCGATCAGGCCGGACTGGTGATCAAGTGGAATAGCGACGTTTTCAAGTACATATTCGAAAAATACAAACCAATCAATCCCAAAGATTACGTTACGTCCAAAGTGTTTTCAATCAGAGATCTCGAAATAGCGTTTATCGTTTTGTCGTTCGGAATAACGTTGAGCGTGTTCGTATTTACCGTCGAACTGTTGATCCACAAAATTCTAAAAACACACGAATCGCGTGCGCCTATTCTCCCGTTCTTACATTAGTCTGTATTTTATAATTTACAAGGATTTCCATCGAATAATTACAATATATCATCATCTTTTTTTTTCTGCTTCCATCCCGTAACACACCCAATCCTCCGATTCTCCCTGTTAGCTACTCCAGTCTGACCCTCCGTTTAGAGACTCCACGTAATAATCCCACCTCAAACGGGATTTTCCAAGAGGTGTTCTCATCCATTGCTATGTGTAATTGTGGATTTTGTCTTCGCCAAGCGTGGCCATCAGCCTACTGTACTCTTCTATACTCTTGATTGTATCTAAAATGTTTCTGTTTCTGGAAAAAGTCCTCCTAGTCCGTTATTTTTTATTATTCTCCATTTGCCGGTCCTCTGCTCGTTCGCTGATCTAAATATTTCCCGAAGAATTTTCTTTTCCAAAACAGTTTGGGTATAATACAAATCAACGATTTACCAGTATACTTTCTATTTTCGACTAAATCGCAGTAATGAAACGTAATTCAATGTCTTCGAAAAACTGTGTACATTCATTTCGAATAGTTTTTCATAATAGTTTTGCGATCATATAAATAATTAATAATATTATCGTCTAATTGATAGAAAACTGTTGGTTTTTATTGTATTAGATATAAACACGACAGCATAGTATATTATTGTATAAAAAGAAAGAAAGAACAAAAAATAGCCAAGTATTCGTCTAAAACAAATAACCTTGACTCGTTAACAACCTTATTAATTAATTATTATCCATCAATGTTTGTATTGATAATTATTTCGTAAAATTATCGTTAGATTAAAAAACGATATTGTTTTTTTTTCTTCTTTTAAACGCTAGATAATAATTTAAGACAGTTTTTTTTCTATATAGAAAAAATAAATAAAAAAAAAACAATATATTACTATTAATATACAAATAAATAATTCTACCTTTCCTTTTTTTTTTTTTTTTTTTTATTATTATTTTTTCCGTTTATAATCCGCTGGACATATTTTTAATTGGTCAAGAAACAGCGTTGCCCGCGGCACGAGCGCGTATAGTAGTTTGGTAAGAAATCGAGTGTTTAACGTGAATGGGTGCAAACAAAAATCTAAAAATAATTGCTTTTGTAGGTTACCTACCGTACGATGGATATTATGAAACACGCGTATTTACATTATAATAATATGCGATGTGATTTGTTAGAGAGACTCGACAAATAATATTATTACATAATTATCCCTATTATTAAGTGTACGGGTGTATATACGCGCGAAATGCGCTACGGCTACAAGTTCAATCTCGGGGTTTTTTTTTTTTTTTTTTTCTTTTTTTCTTTCTACACGTAAGTACCGCGTTATATTATTATCGCCGTAGGTTTTATTCGGCGTATATTGTGACGGCAGCCCAAAACAATGTCTTAATACAACCATGCAAATTTTTAAGAAAAAATAATATTACGTCATGGCGTCGGTCAACCGTGTCAATATCAATGCCGTTACGATTAAATAACCCAAATAGTAATATAAATATACGAGTATTTCGAACGCGCCGCATAAATATTAACTATTACAAATACACAAACGTGTACCCGCATGTGTGTACAACAGTATTTTGCAAATAAATATTAAGATGATTGCGATTGATGATTAAAAAAAAAAAAAAACAAACAGTTCCTATTATCAAAGAAAATAGAACAACACCCGGGGAAAAAAGATATACGCGGATAGCGTTAATAAACCAATCGTAGATTGAGCATAGACAAGTTGCGTACAGCAACGAAAATAATATAAATCGATAAAAAGCATTTGAAAATAGCCGGTGTTCTAACGTTTATGCTCGAGATATAGGGTAACAAAACACGAACGTACGACCACGGTAGTAGATACTATAAAAAATGCGGTGGAAAGCTAATATGCATAAAGAAGACGACGAAGAAGAAGAAAAATTGCGATTGGTTTTCAATTTTTATTGTATAGAAACGGTGATTGACCGTCTTTGGCGAACACGCGCGACATAGAAATTTAGACGTGTTTTCATCCCGGCGTACCGATTGTTCTACCGAAACGATAAGTATTCTGAAGACAGATTTAATTTGATTTTAATTCTATTCATTTGTTTTTTAAATCGAACATGTGGAATAGTCGATTTCAAATAGACTTGCCGACAAATTCAAATCCGTTTTCAGAATACTTATCGCCTCGTCGAGGCCAATCGACAAATGTTGGAACGAAAAGACGTCTAAATTCCTATGTCGCTCGTGTGCCAGACGGTAAATCACCGCTTCCGATCCCCTTAATTGATTTATTGAAAACGATTTTCGGCATGGTTTGTGATTTTTATTATAAAGAAAATTGTAAAAAAATGCGTCTAAAACCGAAATTTCTTTACGGGTCGGCCTTCGAACACCACATCCCTCCCCCCCCCATCCCTTAATCCGGCCTATCGAGTACAATAGATTACGATACGTTTTACGCGGGCACGTCCGTCTAATATTTCACATCGAAATAAAATACGTTTTTTTTTTTTTTATATATAATATACTACACGCGTTCAACATTATACACGAACAGTGGTATTAATTGTTGTTGTAATTCATTTTCATTTGATTCGCTTTTACGAGCGCGGCGTATAAGAAGATAAAAACGATCGTCTAAAAAACCATCATATAAATAATCAAACTCGTTGCAGGATTGTCGTGGTAAACACGCGTATTATATATATATATATATATATATATATATATATATATATATATATATATATATTTAAAAAAATATATTATATTATTACACGTGTGCGTAAAAAGAAATAAGAAGAAGAAAAAAAAAAATCTTTACCCGCGATACTATACATAATATATATTCGATACTTACGCCTTTATCTTAGGCCGTGGATCGTTGTAATAAATTTCTGCGGTGCGCCGGTCTCGCGCGAGCACGCGACGCAATTTTTCAAAAGCGCACCAGCGTTTTCACGCGAGCCCATCGAGATAAATAATAAAAATAATAATAATTATATAGTAAACCTGTAGTTTTTTTTTTTTTTTACATATACGACCGTGCCTTATCGTCCGGCAATGCGCGTGTGCTGCACGACGAAAATCCGGCCGGTTACACCCAGAGTGTATAGGTATAAAGCGGAATTGTTTCGGATTTCACGAGCTGATCGTTCCGCGCGCAAGAAACGACGGCGGCGGTTAGAGGTATTGCAATACAGACGGCGGTCGACAAGGTATACGCGAACAAATTATATCGAATTTTTCGCCCAGACACGGACGATATTAACTACGTCCAATCGGTTTTTTTTTTTTTTTTTCTATTATTAATAACCAAACGTAAGGTAAGGCGAATAAAATTAAATTATAGCGAAAACGATTAAACTTGTGATTTGTTTGAAAATAAAGTTGATCGATCTAAAGGCGAATATCAAAAATACCTATGCTTATTTTAAACATATTATTGAGGTTTCTAGGTATGATGGTAACGGCAGATTCAAACAATTTAACTTGCGTGGTATCATTCGAAATTAATTCGTTATTTATTGAGTTGATGGAAAAATAAAAGAAAAATTACAAGTAAAGTTGATAAAAAAAAAGTTAAAATTAAAAATTAACAAAACACGTTTAATGGCTTGAATTTTGGCCATGACGTTTCCAACAAAAGCAATAAGAAAATATAAAAAAAAAAAAAAAAACCTATCGCATTTGTGTTTCATTATGATTTTGAAATAAACTTATACATTTCGTTCGAATCGGAAACGACGCGCCAGAAATGTGCAAACGATAAACTTATTTCCCACCTAAGTTAATACAATAAACGCAATTTAATAACTCGTTTTTTTTTTTTCATTATATAAACCCTCGTTATTTATTTATTTATTTTTTTTTTTTGGTAATAAAACTAGTGTATGTTTGATGAGATTTTTGTAGCAGATTAATTGGTATGTGTTATCGTTGGTTTACGATCGGTTTACAAACATTGGTGTGTACTGTACATACAGTGCGTTGAACGAAATTAATAATAATAAATTATGGCAAAATGCCAGTGAAAAAAAAAAATAAGAAAAAAAGTAATTTGCACTCAACACGAAATATGATTTAATAAAATATACGTGTATCGTACCCGCGATAGGTTACATAAAAAATAATTGTTTCGCGTTCGGATTATTATTAATTATATATAATATAACAAACGTTACTTAATAAAAAAATAAATAATTAACTCGTGTTTGGCGCATTTTACTTATCGTTGATCTGCAATATATTTTTGTACGATATTATGTACCACTGGCGTCCCGGCGGGGGGTACAGGACGAAACGATTGCGCTTCTACTCCACCCCACCCCCACCCCCCCTATGGGTTTCTAATTTACCGATAAATCAACTAAATTTAACTGAATTTACGGAAAAATCGGCAAACTGCCTAGACATTGGTTTTGTTGATTTTCGAAATTTCCGTAGACATTACGATATTCAAGCACGCAACCGGGGGGGCCAGAACCCTGCCCGGACATTTGTCTACGATCTACATTGTTTTTTTTTATTCAAATCGGACATAATACACTTTTTTAAATACCTGTACCACGGTGTTGACGTTTCGTAATTATTTAAAATAAATTTCCCCCAAATTGTAATCGTCCCCCCCCAACCACCTGTCCCCGGAAAGATGTCTGCGGACGCGCGTGTATTCTACAAAACGGATAACAGTTTATGAACTACGGACACCAACAGACGCCTGTATTTTATCGAAAATATTTTCTATGGACCAGAACATTTACAGAACGTAAGGAAATTATTATTTTTTAACGATAGGTACGATATTGTATGATTATTCGAATCCAAAAAAAACGTCTGTTTAAAATATTGTAATGCCAATACATGCCTGGGCCCGTCAAATACAGTTCGATTTGATTCCGGGGAAAAAAAAATAAAAATGTCTGTTCCATAAAACATATTTCCAATAAATCAAGACACCCCGACCACAACTATAGGCGATTAAAACTTGTAGACCGACCGGTAGAACAGCTGACGGGTTGTGTTCGAAAAACTATGCGAACGATAAATACGATTATTTTTGGTTTATTTTTTTTTTTTTATTTTCGTCAACTCGTTTATGTTTCGTAACTGTATACTGTATACGCAAAACGCACTACATGACCCAATTGTTCGGATTTGATTTTTTCGTTTTTAATTAGTCACATTCAAGATAATAATATTATACCTACACGGGGACATGACATGTGCGCACGCCCCTGTCGGAGTGAGTAGGTACCATAACTTATTATATTCGTATAATAACCGAACATGTCCCGCCGCCGCCGCCGCCGCCGCGGCATAATGGGTGGGCCCTAACAAGATTAATATAAAAAAAAAAAAAAAAAAAACACAATAATACTAATAAAATAAAATAAGAAACCCATCGGGCCGTATAGCACACGCCGGACTTGCAACGATACAATCGTGTACGACAATGTCGTTTTTCGTGCCCGACACCGCCGGTCTGACACACGACAATTATATATTGGCGTGTGTCCGCGGCGGCCGAGTCACGGTCGCTATCCGTTTTTTTTTTTTCTTATCCGACAATATCTTTGAAAAGTTAAGCGTAATGCATATAGGTATAAACAATACCATAACATAACATACTAAAAAAAAAAAAAAAAAAAACCTTTTACTTTTATCATGCGCTCGGACCTGCCTACACGTAGATTATTACACATACACACGATAAAATAATATTTATTAAATCTGTATTATTGTTTATCGGCGGATCCGATTGATCTGACGGAGGAAAAGACCAGACAAAAAAAAAAAATAAATAAATAAATAATAGTAAATTTATTTATTTTGGATTCCGAGCGCAGCGAGATTTATGTATAATGGTTTTACCATTCCTATATATGACGTGTGGTTTTTTCAGTCTGCGATCAACTCTTCTACCGGAAAACCACTTCGGAGATGATTAATTCTGGTAGCAAATTTTCGTCTGGTAGGGGAGCGTGCGTTGGGCAGCAAGATTTAGTGTATAGAAAAGTTGTTTACAAACGCACAACAAATATTTAAAAAAAAAAAAAAAAACACACTTATCGAAGATACCTCCTAGTAAAACCAATAATATACATTCGTCGCTATACGCTCGGAATCTAAAACGAATAAAACAACGAGAAAAATAATCATTACCGCAGTGTTATTTCAACGTGTGGTACACAGAAAGCTCATAAGAAATCGGTTTTTTATATTAAAACTTATAAACATATAAAAAATTCCCCGTTTATCAATAAACAAAAAGAATATAGAAATATAGAAATTAAATAAATTTAACGTGGAAAATGATTTGAGACAGACAGTCACGGATATTTAATAGCGTTTTAACTAGTAAAATACAATAATACGTTAAATGTATGGATGCGGCTTTCCTACAGTGCATATGCGCACGTACACATTACGTTGTTTTTTTTTTTTTTTTTTTTTTTTTACCTACTTAACATTATGTGCGACAATGAAAGTGATAACATCGTACGTGATATTGTGCAAGAGAGATGCGGTGATATCATAATCTGTGTTGGCATACAAATTTCCATTCGAAACTTTATCCACGTGTTTAATATCAATCAATAAACACCTATATAATAATTATAATGACGTAAACATTTCTTGATAAGCATAAAAAAAAAGGTATTAAATTTATCGCCGTCGAGTGTGATACGTGAAAATGTTCAAAAATTTTAGGCGATGCTCGGGTGTAAAGAGTTTGAGAACCGCCGCATCGCCGTATACCAAAATATTAAACATAACAAAACCTAACAAATGAACGAAAATGGTTCAAATTTAACGAATATAAAGTTGTTGAAGGCAAAAGTTTCTTGCGGTTTTTTTGTACGCCGGATGACTGGTTCGGTTTTCGCACTCGATATACCGCGATATTACTAAAATATTGACCGATATTTATTAAATACACGGGCTCATGGCCGATTCCCATCTCTAATTACAACATAGTATTATATAAGTACGTGACATTGAATATGAATAATATAATCGTAGATTGATACAGCATTGTGGTAATATTGCATATTTTTTTTTATTTTTTTTTTAAGCTCTGAGAAGGGTAAACGAGCCCCCAACACTCCTCTCTCCCATTACTTACCATACATTAATCGTAATAATAAAAAATAATCCAAAGTAAAAGTATTTTTTTTTTTTTTCTTAAAATATTTAACCTATAAAACTTTGAATTAATTAATTTTATTAGTATATTATTATTAGCTATAGGACAGAATGATTTTTTTTTTTTTCAATATCTCCATCGTAATTATTTTGAATTAAAATCAATAGATATTATATATATATAATGTAATGCAAATAGAAAATATAATTAGGTACACGAGAGTCCGTTTTAATCAAAATATGTGTTAACGATACAATTTAATATTATAATTATCGTTTTATGAATAATTTTTAATATCATGTTCGATTATTAATATAAGTATACCTTTAATATTGTTTTAACGTTATTAAAACGCGTTCGTACGATATCTGAGTAAATTTTAAATTAAATATTGATAATTTTTTTATTTTTTTTTTTTTTCTATTTTGATAAAAATGCCACGTAAATCTTCGGGACGATAACATGGAATAATATATTTTCCTTCAATAATAATGATTATTGTACTTACAGTTCGTGTTATATATATATAAGATATACACTATTTGCAACATGTCACATTTAAAAACCGAAAAATTGTATGTATTCATAAGTACTTACGCCTTTAGCTTGGAATATTTGATAGAACTTTTGTAGATTTATCGGTTGATCGCCGCAAAGCACGTATGCCACGCTTTCCAACTGTTCCGCCAAATCTCCTTGTTTTTCTTCGCTGTTGTATATATATAGAACATATAAAAGACGAAAAATTCAGTAAAGTCAACATTTCTAACGATTATATTAGTGTACGATATTTTTAAATTTTTTTTTTTATATAACATTATACCTATACAATAACTTATACAATTGTTCATTGGATATTTTCTAAAACAAAATCGAAATTAACGGCCAGAATGGTCCGTGGTCATTTACGGTTTCCGTCAATAACTGAAATTCAAAGTTCAACTACGTGTACATTTTTCAAGTATTTCTGCTCGGCTCAAACAATTGTATCCGCATAAAGCCAAATAAAATCTCAAAACAACTCGATGAAAAATTTCGTATAGCCACGAATAACTCAAAACATTCCAGAATGTTTTGAAAATTGCATTACATTTACAAAGTACTAATATTGCTATTGTTTTTATAATGGGAATCAGTGAATGGTTTAGGTGTATTTTTAACTGAATTGCAACAAAAAGACAACATTTAATTTAACAGCAACCGTTATTGCGTTAAAAATATATGCGTTTTTCCCCCCGTTATTAAGTAAACCATACGAAGATAATGAAAAAATAATCTTCAAATGCACCAACTAAAAAATGCTCTCTTGTCACTTTTTGATTGGAGCGAGATGTCTGGGAGAAAAGTTGTTAACAGACACAGAAAAATAAAAAAAACACAACGTAGTAAAACCAATACGTCCCTGATCGCTACGCTCAGAATCTAAATGTGCGTTAATTAAATCACGTGCGGATTAATCTTTTTGAGTCAGTCACCGAAAATCGATTCGATTAGGATTGCAACACACGTAGTCGTCTTTGCTGTGTACTATATATTATATTATAATACATAATAATACACTACATACAAAACATTTAGGTAGGTACATTATTGGATACACTCGAAAACCTATTAAATTAAATGGCTATTTCATTTTTAAAAAAAATTACGAATTAAGGCCGTGCATTATTTTTACTAATTTTTTTTTTATTTTTTTAATATCACCTATTATATATATTATATTCCGCAGTACGTGCTCGTCATAATAATGAATACCTACCAATTCTACCGCATCGTAGCGCAGTTCTTAAGGAACGTGCGGCCATTAAAAAAAAATATATATATATATATATATATAAAAAACCCAAAGGAAACATTACGGGCTGCAGACGTTATTTCGATCATTTTTTTTTTTCTTTTCATTATTATGATGTTATAAAGAAACGAGTATTGGGCAATTGCTCAAAATCATTCCCGGTACTGTATACGTATATATAATCGCACGGTAAATACCGTAAAATTCGCGTTTCTCAATAAGGAGCGCCCGGCGTGACTTCAACGGCGGCGTTGGATATACGACCGAACCGGAGTTTTTGACCCGACCTGCAGATCAGAAGCGGCGGGATTAGGCGTGTTCTCCTATTTTTTTTTATTTTTTTTTTTCCACCTTAATTCAAAAAAAAAAAAAGAAAAAACAACGAAATAAACCAGTTCCGCTGTGTCGTGTACTCTATTATTACTATTATTATAAGTCCGCGGCGACGACGGCGCGAGGTGTCATATTATTATTGTTGTTTACGGACTCGGAGGGGCGGCGGTGGCCGGAATTAATGATACGGTCTATCGTAAAACGCCGGAGTACGTCGCAGAGGAGAAGGCGAGTATAGGCGAAAAAAAAAAAATGTTTAAAGTGTTATTATATATATATATATATAAAAAAATTACAAAGAAAAAGAAACACGGCCTTGTCGAATATTCCGTAGGCGAATCGTTTTACCGATAATTGTTAACTGTCTGCGTGCCGACGCTGCACCACAGCAATTGGCGGTGATGCACAACGATATCGTATTTCGATATCGAATCAAATTTTGCTGGTGTGACTAATGTATGGAAAGTATTTCGGATATCGATATCGATTCACTACAGTATCCATTTTCTATTTTCTATTTTTTTCTATTTTTTTTAATATTTGACGGTTAACCGATAAACAATACTTATTTATGTTATTTAATAATAACTTATAGTTTAAAGTTTGGTCGGTACAGCCCCCACAATAAACGTATATCGTTGCGACAGGATTGTATGCACGGTTAGTCTCGTTTTTTTCCCGTCATTACAGTTTGACATCAAAGTAGATAATAATGGGATAGTGTGATATAAAAAAACAAGATTATTGTCGCGTGTTTGAGTCTGGTATTGCAGTTTATGCAGTCCCCTTTATAATGATATAATATTTTTTTTAATTTTTTTTTACAAGAAATATACAATCTATACAGTTATGCACAATAAGTATATGTGAGATTTGAATAACTAAACATTATGAGATTGCGTGAATAAGGAGCCACCCATTAGTAGCACTTAGCTTGGAAGTTACGTCATTTTGGATTAAGTTAAATGATCTCTACACCATTTTCTTTTAAGTCTTCGGCGAGGATTTCCTGGAAGTGACGGGACATGTAAGCCTTTTATTAGAGGATTTTCGTGGTTTTCTAATTTATAATAAAAACGTTTATAGAAAATGGCAACTTCTTCTTCTACTGTTTTCATGCATAGGTCTTTGTGAAGGGTCAGGTTTGAGATAAAAGGTGAATGATATTTTGGAATGCCTGAATTTTATTTAAATTTGATTTTTTCGCCGATCCCCAAAGTTGGATCCCATACGTCCATATGGGTTTCAGAAGAGATTTATAAATTTGTAATTTAGTTTTTAAGGTTGAGAATTTATTTTTTGAGAGAAATATTTTTAAAAATCGGGAACGGGCATTAAGTATTAATCTTTTTTTTCTTATACGATTTTGCCATGTTAGTCTTTTGTCGAGGTTTAGACCTAAGCATTTAACTGTGTCAAGTGAAGGGATAGGTAGATTATTTAAAGTCATGTTAGGGCGAATTCCGTAGCTTAAGGTGAAATGATATAATATGAAAACTTATTTTTTAATGTAACAATTCCCAGAAAAAAAAAAATCCTTCAATAAATTTGTTAAGTAGTATTGTATTGTTTTAGAGTATTATATAAGTATTATATAATGGTTTTTTTAAAAATTATATCGATATATCGCAATACGATAACGATATAAATGAACCGATATCGATAATTGAAAACATATCATTGTGCATCACTAATAGTAATACATGCCGTTTCCCTATATCATCTGTAATCCGGACTGATGCGCTCTTGGACACCATACGGTAGTGCTGCTAACGTGTACACGCAAAACAAACAATAAAAATAATGTACATCTAAAACAGTATTTCCCAACCGGTGGTCCGCGGACTCATTGATTTTTTCTTCGATTTCTATTACAAATTAATTACTATTATTTTTTAAATAGCGAAAAATAATTACGACTTATTGAGGAACCGTATAATATTATACGGTTATCTTATCGTTGTTGCTGCTGTATACCGATAAGCATTTTCCACATTTATAAGTGTCTAGGTATCAAAGTAATAAATTGAAGTATAACTATATATTAGTGAAGTATAGTAATAAAATGTAAAGTAAAATAATAAAAGTTAACATTTTTCGATAAATTTTGTGTATTCTTGTTAATGAGCAAAAAAAAAGGTATTCCTAGTTTCGTAAAATTGAGGTGGTCCGCGACCTATAAAATATTGTCGAAGTGGTCCGTGGTGGTAAAAAGGTTGGGAAACACTGATCGAAAACTTAAGTTCTGACGGCCTACTCTTTACATATGTTTTATTACAACTGAGTGATAACTGATAACTCTGCTATATACACCGTAGTGTAATACTCTATTACTCTATATCGCGCACCGTACACGGCGTACGCGTACAGTTCGGGTAGGTTGGGTTAGGTTAGGTTAGAGATGTAGGATATATATGGAATAAATCATTGCAATCAAAAAATAATTCTTAGTGGAGCTAAAGAAAACCGGTAAGTATGTAGGTGTTTTTTCCCTCCTTGCAGCCAATATAATAGTTTGTCAAAGTAGCCAAAAAGACATCCAATGACAGTTTAATTAATCGTTAGGGATCTATAAAAAAAAATATAATTACAATATAAAATAATGATAAAATATTTTTATAAATGTATTATTTATTTTCTCCGCAGTTTAGGTTTTGTGAATTAATTTTCCCATCGTATTAATGGTATAATATTGCCGGTAATAAGTGGGTTTGTACATTTGTAATTTGAATATTAAGTCTATTAAACAGTAAAATATAAAAATAATTGTAATCCGAACGACTTGAAACACGCAAAAGTCCCTTTTCGATTCTGGAATAACGTAAAACGAATTATATGTGTTTTTTTGCACATACGTGCCCTGGCCCGCTATACTCGCAAGTCTGTAAGCACGCAAAAAATGGCGGTTTGTATTAATCCGGCGTATTTTTTTTTTTTTTTATTTCTCCTTGATGTATTCACCGAGGACCATTTCAATAATAATTTACCGACCTATTCGCCGACTCACTGAACGGGTATACGCGAGCGTTTAAAGTCCGGGGGCGGGTGGAAGAGATGGATACCGGAATTATATTAGAAATAATATTATATCATTTTTTTTTTTTTTTTTACGAATATTTCATTAAAACGATACGGGTCGCAACAGGTTTTTTGAGCATCCAGGATTTATACGAAATAAAAATCCGCGAAAAAAATCAAACATCATATGAGTGATATAATTTTTAATATTTTTTTTTTTTTTTTTCCACGCTTTGCTTTCTATATATAATACCTTCTTGCTGAACGCACCTTTTTTCCCGCCGCCGCACAGAGCCCGGCTACTGAATATGTATCTATCTGCTGCTGCGGGATATTAATGGGCACATTGCTGCACATAATAAGACGTAATCAATAAAAAAAACCACCAACCGGTTCGACCCATGTCGCCGCAGCCGGCCGCATTGGAAACCATCGTGATAACGACTAATTAGGGCGAATAATAATTAAAAGAAAAACATATATATATATATATATATATATAAAAAAAAAAAAAAAATACCGTATAATAATATTATACGCGTTGAAATGATACGTCCGTGTACGACTTATAAGCGCGTTTATCGCGTCGATCTGCACCTGCGCCACAACAGCACAACCTCTGCACGCGCCGTTTAATAATTGCCCAACTACTGCCTTACTGCCGATGGACCGGCGTTTAAGTCGCCGATGCGTAATAGTAGAAGAAACGAAACTAGGCATTGTCGTAAAAATATTTACTGTCGACAATAAAAAATGCAACTTTTAAAGTCACCGAGTGTACAACGCGTGTAAACTCGACGAGACGGGACGTGACAAATTGTGCGAGTAACAGGCGTACACGCAGGTGCGGTATTCTATTTAACAGTAATAATATTTAAATATATATATTTTTTTTTTTTTTTTAACTGACGTTCTAAGGGCTCGTTAACGTTTACGAGTAACTACTGTTAAACTATACGTTTTAACTACAAGTATAACTTTTAACTATTCTTATCCATTTCACTAGGATTTGTTTTAATTATTACCGGCGTCCGAATGAAAGTATACTAAATATGATAGAGAAAAATTTTCCCAACTCCTTCAAAGGGGGTTTCTCCATTAATTTTCGTATACTTTCATGTAACGCCGGCCGGCAACGCACTTCTCCCCGGGACACATTGTGTAATAAATTCTAAAACATATATTACAGAAAAAATGGCCATGCCTCGTTGTGTGACCCGATTTCAATTATTTATTTATTTTTTTTTTTTTTTTCTATTGCAAAGGGGAAAACTTCCTGCGGGGTGCATTGGACTGGTCTTCGGTTTTTGATTATACATTCAAAATCCGCAGAAAAATTAGTTAAACAAATCGTGAAAATGTATCATATTCAAACTCGAATTATTACAAGTCCAATTAAGAACCTTTTTCCAGAAAAAAAGTAAAAGGATACGGATATTCCTCGCACCACCGGTAGGTCACGGTTGTAGGTGGAAAATTGGAAAGTTAGATTATAGATGTAAGTTTACTTTATATCTGTACGCAATCGTAGCTAACGGAATACGATTTTGAACAAAGTTCGGTAAAATGTTTTGACAAATTAAAATTGAAAATTACATTAATTTGTAACTACAACATAAGTTACCATTGTCATATGCGGTTTTGCGTCTCGAACCAAGTTTTATTTACATTAATTGGAAAATTAAAAAAAACCCCGTGATTTCCACAAATTTTATTCTAATTTGAACTTGAAACACTTAGTAAAAAAAAAAAAAAAAAACGACAAACTTTATGATCTTCGTGTAAAATTGTCAAGCATTTCTTTTCGGCTAATAACAACTTTATCCGCATAAAACCAAATTAATATTAAAACACTCGACAATTTTTACATGTCCATAAATAACTCCAAAAGGGCCTCTAATTAATATTAATTTTGTAAAAAATTTCAGATCATTACGATGTGTTTAAGTAAATATTATAGTATTTCCAGGTGAAAACGTATGAATACATTTCGGAATTAATTAAAACCGCGTCGACCAAACAGTATACTCTATAATTAATGACTATAGCTGATCGTGAATGACAATTGTTTTTTTTTCTCATATTTCGGATTTATAAATACTCGTACACGTATATTATAATGAAAGCCAGGAATTTATTTTACGAGTATATAAACATTCAAAAAAATAAAAAATAGATAAATTGTCTTCAATATAACTGCGGTAATTTTCGACAGATTGTCAAACATGCATTTTGATATTTCACAGCACTATCCACAATAAAGTAATGAATAAGGGAAATAATTCCAAAACACTTTGTGGTATACTGCCACAACGCTCGTCAAAACCATTAAAAATGTAACGTGTCTTCGCGGATTATTGCTGAAAATAATATTTCTATATTATTCGGTTATAATAAATACACGCATATAAAATATCGCGAATGAAAAATACGATAAATTTACAATACCGACAAACATAAAAAATTATTATTATTTTTCAGCTGTTACAAGAACAATAACGATAAAAGTTGTACAATAAAGGTACTCTTCGAAAAAAAAAAAATACTACCACCTGCTAAGCATTAGTCCGGTACGCGCGATTATCGGAGAATTTGATCTTGAAAACAGCTTGTGGTATTACACATGATAAATGCCGTGGGAAACATCGCGCACACAGTAGTCCAAGTCCAGCTGGACACAAGTCAAAGCAGTTTGAGAAGTATATATATATATGATTAGTTGTAGAGCATGTTAACAACGATTCGCTTACGTGCGGCGCTTTCTTAGGAAAAAAAATAAATAAAAAATCGTATAATAGCCACACGTAATATATTTGTCATGATAATAATACCCGGGTGGCCAATATTATTTTCACCGAGTTGGCCGAAGTAACTTTACTAAGTAAACGAGAGTGTGAATTTCAGTGATTTTTTTTTTTTTTTATCAAATATATACTAATGTATATCCAAAAATCCATTACGGCTGCATAATACATTTGCAGTACACTTAAAATAGGAACCAGGTAATTTATATTGTCTAGAATATATTTAAAAATCGAAACAAAACCTGATGTACTTCGCACCGTGTGTAGGCCACTGTTGTAGGTGGAATGTTAAAAAGGTATCTATAATAGGGTGATTTAGTTTATACGCCGAAATCTATTATTTTATCTGTGATATTTTGTGATATCTTTATCTGTATCTAGATGATTTTGGAACAATAATCTTTTTTCATTATCTAGATACATTATACTCGTCTACATTTCAACACATTCGATGTCACTTATTTATAATATTTAATAATGTAAAGCCGTTTACACGTATAAAATCAATTCTATGAGTAGGTATTGATGGTCTATAAGAGTAGTAATATACTTTGTAAAATTGTGTAAAATACCATATGGTTTTCATTAAGTAATATACTCGGCTGTATTATTTTATATTATACTGATCGCGTGGATCGAACAATTGATTTTTTTTTTTTTTTTGTCTTCTTCGCCGACAATTATTAATTACTATGCAAATATCGCGTTGACTCGTGTCGCGTTCGGTTTCCGTGCCGCAATGAGTAAATATACATTTTTTTTTTTTTTATTTTATTCGAACGAAAACTGGCATCGAGCCTAGTACCTATCTTATACGGACGGAGAAGGAAATTTAAAAAAAAAAAAGAAAAAAAGAAAGAAAAAAAGTAGTAGTAATATCCACGACCACGCAATTCCAGCACCTCGGTTACATCTGTTTTAATTAACTGCAGCGGATTCCGCGCTGTATATAATTGCAACTGCAGAACGTATATTATATTATATAGGTAGACATGTAAGAATAATAATATATAAACGATACCTACATATTCCTAATTACTTTAATTGGATTTCGAATTTGCATTTCCTCGTGTACATTACGACCAGAAAGTTATTACTTATGTGCGCAATTAGAGCAATATGTGTACACTTATATCACTGGCACGGGTCTCACTGCAAAAATATTATACGATTCGTATACGTTTTGCAGTTAAATCGTGAAATTATCGCAGCGTGCAAAATTGAATTATGTTAAATATTAAATATTATTTAACGGCCTCTTGTGATTGCGTAGCGTTCTCAACGAAACCGCAACGTACTATGAATGTACTTAATAATACATTTTTTTTTTTTTTTTTTTTAAACGGAGACAAAATCATTTATGATATTACGATGCTGTGACTGTGACTTAGTGTAACAAATGCATTTGTTTTTTATTTTTTTTCCCCCATCATATTTTTGAGACATATTACTTTCTAAAAGTACAAAATACGAATTATCAACGATTACCAAGGTAAAAAAAAAAAAAAAAAATAATGATAACAAATCAAATTAAATAATCTACTATTAAGATTATCTGTTGATATTTATAAAATTGCATTTTTGGGGATTTTTTGGAAATTTTAGGTGCTTTTTCGTCTTTTCATTTCAAGTGTTTTGTGAGAAGCTTTATTTTAAGGAATATAAGTATTTTATACAAATTAAAAAATACGCTACGATTTACACGAATTTCCTGGATTTATTTTAACACTTTGAAAATATATAGTAAAATAATGAACATTTTAAAAACTTAAAATAGTTTGATTTTTTTTTTTTGTTTTGTCATAATTTTGTACCAACAGATTGGTTTTCTAAATTGTATTATAGTATTATTCGTCTACAATGATTGATTTGAAACATTATCGAAATATGTTTTAAATGTTCGATCTTTAAACGGTCGACCTAAAATCGATTTCATAAAAAGTGTATTATTTTTAAAATTATTCATACAAATTGCACTTTATTCGATTTTAATACGTGGAACATTATTATTATTTGTTACTATTAATAAAATGATTTTTACCTAGTGGTTTTTAGTTTGAGAACTATCGTTTGGGTAATATTATTAAAAAATTGTATCACATTTACGATAATAATACACGCCCGTGCCGTCATTCTATAATGCATGGATACGTGATTACATTTTTCGTTACAGAATTTTTCAATACTTTTACTACAACCGGTTCATCGTCGCGGTTCTTCACGTACCTACCTACCGTGTAATCAATTAGAATTGACATATAAAACGTGAATCTGAAATATTTAAAAAATGATAATCCGATATTTGTCCGTAGCGAATTTTTATACCGGAGTTATTTATTGAATTACACCGCGGCGGTGGCTATATACGAGCCGATTCGTATAGATAATAATTTATATATATATATATATATATATCAAATTGATTATTATTTTTATTTTTATTTTTTTTTACTTTTATTATATTCGCGGGAAAGATAATATTATTTTGTTTACGTAACGTGCAAGTACACGTATATGAAAATTGTTTTACATGATCAACGGCCCGCGATATTATCATAAACGACCACGTGGTTCTATTTTCCATCCAATATGGTAATTTTTCAATTACCTACTGTGCGTTGGAAACGAAAAAAAAAAAATCTGCATTTTCTTTATCGGTTTATCAACAACTGTCGCCGTGGTGAGTAATATATATATATATATATATATATATATATATATATATATTACGTATATAGTATAATTTGTAAATATAATAGTATATAAAACATACTCACAGTAATCTTTCCTTTAACGATTGAATCCATTGCTCTTGCACCAGCACTTTTTCGTTGTCTTTGTCGAATAATTGGAATAATATCGATAGCACTTCCTGTAAAATAAAAAATAACAATATTTCAAAATAAAAATTAAATAAACGGTTTTTTTTTTTTTTTGTTCAGATTGTTGAATTATTTTTAAAATGTAAGTCTATGCACTCGTATTCAGTGCTAAGACTTATTTAGGTAATATTTTTATCTTTTATATTTTATCTAGATGAAAGTTTTGGAATCTATCTGAAATATATCTAAGATAAAAAATAATTATCTAGATAATATACCAATAAAAAATTAAAAATTAAATGTTTTTCCCATAGTAGAAAATATTAAATACTTAACTGTATTGTTACTATTTTACTTTTAGTTAAACATTCGAAATTATTACCTATACATTTACATTTTTACACTTGTAGAATTATTTGAACAGTTTATATTTTCATCTTCCTGCTATAATGATATCAATAATTGAGACAACTTAAAACAAAAAAAATTATCATTTTTTTATATCTAGATAATTTCCACATATCTATTTTTTTATTTGAGAAAAATTAAATATTTTTTTTTATCTTTATCTGTATCTAGATGATTTTAGAGCAGTAATATTGTATCTTTATCTAGATATATTTTACTTATGTGTGTTTCAACATTGGTCGTAATACAGATTAAAACCGTTCGCGGTTTAGTCATATTAAAATATATCGGATTTTTTTTTTTTTTTTTTTTTTTTTTTTTTTTTTTTTTTTTTTTTTTTTTTGTTTGCGAATAGTTTCTATATGAATCATACTCGTGTCCTTAATTATTATTATTATTATTATATTATAAAATATAATAGTAGGACGTGCTGACCGCGTATTCGTCAAGTGTACACTATAGTACCTATAAAACAAATATTATTGCGTCATAATATATCAGATTCGTAATCGTAACGATACACACGTACCTATGTATGAAAATAAAAATATCGTTTGTATAATATTTATGTTGTATCATTTTCTCGCAATCGATGTTTGCCAATCACATGTGGAATACCGACTATATACAGTTGTAGGACACCTAAAATATGAAAACTCGACCACCCACGTAACTATAATAAATAATTTAAGTGACTTTATGTATTATATATTATGTACTATGGTTCCATAACGAATACATTATAAAAATCTGGTCGAAAAAAAGACCTAAATGATTATATAATTTGTTTTTTTCCCTTAATATATATATATATATTCATTTTAAATTGGGTCGAAAATAATATTAATATATATCAGATAGATCGAATAAAATTATAATATCCAAACATAACAGTTTCAATAAAAAAAAAAATAATAATAATAATAATAATAAAGTGTATTTCAATAAGTGTTTATCATAAATTAACATTTTCGTTTTTTCAATTCTGTATATTATTATCCACGTAGGTATATAAAATATTTATAGTTTAAATACATGCTTATATATTATATTTTTTTCGCTGCACTAGATTTTGAAATGGTTTAAAATTTGAATTTTGATTATGAAACCGTATATATTTTATATTTGCACATTTAAAACGGCACACGTGCATGTTTACACGTACATATTTTATAGAAGTAAAAAAAATAATAAAATAAAAAAGGCATGGATTTCTAGTCACCAACTAGGTTATTATCAATGTTTTCGCGTTGCATGCGGCAAAAAAAAAAAAAATGTTTTCAATCTAAATAAAGAAACGTTTAATGGGAAATTAATTCTGACACGACATACGTATAATCTATTTTATGGTTTTACAATATTATTATACCTACACGTAAATATTTTAATGAATAATAATATGGCACGTTGATTTGTTTTAATTTTATATTTTTTATTATATCACGAAGCCAGCAGCAGCGAGAGCAGAAGAATATCATAATATAATCGTGCGCCGGGCGCACTTATAATATAATATCGCTCGCCGAAAGTCCATTAATCAAACGGCTTCGGGGAAAAAAATAAATAAATTCAATTATTTCTGGACCATATTCAGTTTTTTTTTATGTACCAGCTATATTGTATATACAGTGGCCGACAAACGTCAGACCGAACACAACGCTGCACAATAGCCGCATATTATATACCTACGAAAATATTATATTTCACTGCCTACGCCATTAGGCACAATCATCGCGCGTGACCCGAAGGCGATTGAACGATGAACTTTGGGCTACTGTTTGATTTATTTATTTTTTTTCCTACTCCATACGTTTTGTAATTTTAAAAAAAAAAATACGCGTGTTTTAAACGATTTGTCCGTGTTTCGTATATGTAATATAAACCCGACGGCGGCGTGTATGCCTACAGACAGTAGCGGTTTTTATTGGGGTAGGGCCACGAGGGCCCCGTGGATTTTTACATTTTTATTTTTTTACCCGTGTTTAAAAGGCAAGTACGTTGATCAAACCGTACATATTTCACAACTATTGATTACTACAAGCATTATTATTTATTAAGCTGTATGCGCTATGGATTAAATATGTTACGAATTGATTTGTACGACTTTTTGGACGTTTGTTTAAGCTTTGTTTAGGAGGAGAGGCTTTTGAAAACCAGGCTAATTTCCCCCCCCCCTTGAACTCAAATTATTACCAACGCTTATGTAGGCTGTGTAAATAAATCTGAACGGAAGAAAATATATTTTATGTCTTATCTTTATATATATATATACGAATATAAAGCCCCTTTATGTTTGTCGGGTATAAACTCGGAAAGTAATCGGCCTTACTTTTAATTCTACGATATCCACACATATCCATTTTTGGTACGAAAATCGAATCGTTTCTGTTGATTTATGGGTTTCGTTGACGGTGATTTTGTTGAAATAATAACAGTTGTTACAACCCATAGTTAATTTAGTTGTTACTGGGCAGAAATTGCCCGTTTTTAAAAGAGATTAAAGAGATACAAAAAAAATGTCAAGTGTTGACAATTCAGTACCATTTAGCAACGAATTTGCGAAAACGCTGGCTGACTCCGATCAGATTCGTTCAAGTGTAATTTATTTTGTAAAATTGATTTCCGAATAACCAAACTTAATAATAATACTATAAAGAGGGTTAATGGACTAATGGCAGGAACTACGAGACAAATTTTCATCAAATGTGCGTCAATCGATTCAATATCCGTAAAGTTTCATATGCTATTATTTAACCACCATAATAATTTTTACTAGGTTTCTTTATTCTTGAAATTTTGTGGGTCCATTGCTACGACGACCCGCCTTTCCTTGTATCCGCGCCCGGTTAATAATATTGTAAATGTATTCGTGACCGGCAAATGTTCGATAAACGAAGAACAAATATTATGAATTATTAATATCCGTGCGACGGCGACCGCGGCGGCGACGGCGTTTACTACTTTGATCACCGGGTTCAAGTCTATATTTTTATCTGCATCTCGACCCGTGCTATGAACCTTGTCCGTAGTACATTAGAATATTAAAAAAAAAAAAAAATGAAAAATGAAATGGAATTAGAGTCTCGAATGCGTCGCAAAACGACTATGAGGATATTATTACATTATTATGGGTAGGTAGACGGCGGCCGAGCGGGCAGGCTGGTGCCTCCTACGGTTTTGGACGCGGCGAAAAATAATACGCGCGTACCGAGCCGTCATCACGTCCGCATATTATTATTATTATAATATTATATTATATAATATACTCGGTTTGTAATACAGTACATTAACGCGGGGATTGATAAATCGGTATATATATTATATCGTATAAAACATAGGCCGGCGCGAACACGTGCGTTGACGTTAAATCAAATCGGCGGCGGAAGCGTCGGCGAGAGAAACGATAGGCGATGGAAAAAATTAAAAAAAAAAAAAAAATCCATTAGACAATAATAATATACGGTTATTATACAACAACGTCGAAATTACTTACGCTTCGAAAACTGTATCACGGGCACGAGAGTGCGAACGCGTCTGGTTAGTCGGGAAAAAATAGCCAGAAAAAAAATATATATATATATATATTATTATATTTTTTTTAATTTTACATACATTTGGTTAAAGTGTTATAAATATATCCAATTTTAGATATAATTTATATTGTTTTTATACGTAATTTATCATATACATTATGTATCCCTCAAAACATAATTTAGAATTTGTCCAAGTTATAAAACTGAAAAGACAAACAACTGGAGATAAATATGTGAGACTGAAAGTTACAAAATTTGATCTAAATCGTTTTAGCCAACCTAACCTAATCGTAGTTTAAATTTAAAAAAAAAATCATATATTTAGGTATAAAATCAGGTTTATTATCTACACTACATATAATAATCGCTTAAACGTGCCTCCCTGTCTTATAACAATATGTGCACGAGTTCGCCTCCGAATGAATCGTAAGTTGTATTGTAATCAGAAAAAAATAAATACGTTTTCTTGCCCGGGTAGTTAATTTCATGAGCGGTTCCGAAAAAAATCTTTTCCGGCAAGTGTTGCGTGGATGCGCGATTGCATTCCGGAATCGGTATCTTCCTTCGAGCGCGGAACAAGAGTGCTTTTTCTATAATCGTCAAAAATACGTCTATATGATTATTATCGATTATCGTTTTGAAATACTATAAATCCAATCCCGTCACCCTGTGAAAAGATCCGTTAAAAAATGTCTGGAACGGTCCACACATTATATTGTCAAGTTTGCGTAGTTCTCTCAGAACCACCATGCTCCGAATGGCTAGGTGTCCATTTCTACCCCGCACGCCCGTAATCGATTAAAACCGATCCTGAATGTTTCTTCGAGGGATTTAGTGACCGGAAGTGTAAACGTAAAAACCTAACCTACTCACGGTCGACGAAAATCCACCGCTCGGTCAAGATAAAACAGACGGGGAAATGGAAAAACTCAGTCCCACCTACTTACCGTCTGCCCGGACCTTGATTTGATAACGTTCAACGACGCATCGACGTTGATCGGTTTAGGGGCACCGTCGGAAAATATGGCGACTCGTACGATAAACTCGTACCTACCTACCTTAAAGAGCGTAGTCGGCGCATAATAGTGGTTCTGAGTGTACCAACGTTTGCAAAATACGACACCGGGTTAGGGGAGTAGGGGACCACGGCTATAGACGACGGTGCTGTTCCGTCTGGGGTCGTCCGGTTTACGATCTTGCGGTCGTCTCGTTATGTTATTATTGTTTAATGATCACGGGTTACGGCCGGTGGTCGGTTCAACAGGTGTTTAACAGGTGCGCGCGCGCGCGCGCGCGACAACGACGGGACGAGACAACCGGACAATAATCGCTTCTGCCGCCGAGTAGTATACAGGCAGCTATTATTCGCGCACGTCCCAATAATCGCGGACGTTGGTATAAACGGTCGGTGTTCGTTATTACTTATTATATTTTTATTACGATATTGTGACGGCAACACGGCGATACTCGTAATGTACTAACGATAATATTATCGCACGGTATCTTCGCACCGGTTCGGCCCGTTTCGTATAAAAAAAATTAATTGGCCATGGTTTTTCAATAATATTTGAATCCCGTAGAAAATAATAATTTTATTAATAATTATAAGTTGGTCAAATATTATACGCAATGACGTCCAGACAGAAACGTATATCAAAATGAATAGCCTTCAAATTCCCCTATAAAAAAAAAAAAAAAAAACAAAACCAAAGACAAAAAAACTACAATGAAAAACGTACACTGATCCAATGGAATTACTAGGTATGAGTTTGTAAAAAGCATGTGTAGAAATTTTAAAAAATAAACATTTGTTGTTTTTTTTTTTTTTTTTAAATAATTTTTATTAAAAATAATGATTTGTATTATAACTATTATACTGTAAAATTTAATGTGATTTTTTTTTTTTTTAAATGTATTTAATTTTTATAAAACAATAGTTTGTGTTGTAAATTAATACATTTTCTATGTTGGTTACAAATATTATTAGAAAACCATGGCATGCGAAATCCGCGACCGTTTACCGGGTTTATTAAAACGAGTTTGACTTTATATAAATGATTATCGTTATTGAAATGATAAGGACGAGCGTGCTTACCTATAATAATACAATATTATATAAATAACCCGCGAATCCGCGTTCGTTTATTATACAATAATAATATACAATACGCATGTGCCCGGTGTATTATAATATTATATAGAAAATAATACTCTGCACGCCGTCGCCGTCGAATAATATACGAGTAAATCGACGGCATTGCGTATTCCGATCACACGGAGTTTTACCGATTTATGTTTACGCGCGTCCTTAATGGCACCATAGAAAATATATCTAACCGCGGCCCGCGTAAGTACGAGTATAGGAAACCTAACCTATACGACGACATCGGCGGTTACAATACACAATAATTTAAATAACGGATTTATGTGTATCGCGTGCGTATTATACAGGGTGATTTTTTTTTTTTTACACAGATCCAGCGAGGATTTTATGTGAATTTCATTTGTTTGATGGTTCTTTTATTATTATTATTTCAATCATCATTGATCAGTAAAGATTAATTCTAACAGAATTTTGTTTGTCTGTACATCGACTTTTTATACCTTGAACGAGTGTACACTGTGCTCTTTGGTTTTTCAAACAGTCAATCTCTCTTCTAAACAAAGGTTCGAATAGATAATACGTTTCTAAATGTTTTTCGAACACTGCCGAACGAGCATATAATATACCGTTTATGAACGATAACAGTTTACAATTCATACCGGAGCAGTAGATATAGGTCATCGTCGACGTGTGGATGTGAACTCTTCCCTACTCTTACATTTTTAATAATCGTAACTCGTATAAGAGTTGTTATACAAATTTGAAAATAGTGTTAAACTAAAGCTTAAACGATAGGCACCACAATGATCGAACAAAAAAAAAAAAAAAAAAAACACCCCCGAAAATGAAATTCACTTAAAACCCTCCAGGAAAATCGGTGGATGGTAATCACCCTGTATACATAGATCAGTGACTAAATAGCGGTAAATAGGATTATTATATTATTAGAAGACGCAGTATCTCGCGATAACCCACTGAAGCCGCTCATTATATCGTTCGGTTTTCCAGCATTTTAATTGCGTTTGTATATAGTAAGTGCCTACGTGGATACAAGACGAAAACCGTTTCTGTAACGTGAAATTTATTGACGATTGTGTGTGTACGATGCGGTCCACGGGAGAGTAGTTTATAACAATATATATATATATATATATACAATTAGGTATACGCTGGTAAAACAATCGCACATGTGATTATTGTTATAAAAATACGAGGCGACGTTTTCAAATCCAACGTTTATTAAACTCGACTTTAGGCCAACCGCGGTTATATTCGACGTTTGATGGGGGAGAAGTAAAATACCCGCATCCCTCTCCGTGTTACAATAATACAAACTAGTAAAAATACGTCTCAAGTTAAAATTTAAAACATTTATAAAAGAAAATCCGAGCTCGGTCAGTTTTTTTGTATTTCATAAGGAATGGATTGCAAAAAAACTGTGATTACGGACACGCAGGTTAGAGAGTTCAGGTATTGGTTGATTTTTCTTCAACAATTCGCCAACTCTTTTTATAACCGCCACTGTCTTATGACTTCACATTACATCCGTCCGTCTACGTTTTTAATATTTACAGGTAGGTATGTATAATATATTGAATTAAAACTGGGCGAGTTAATCGCAATTTTAGTAACTATAGTCAAATAATTAACTATACTAGTTAGGTACAATTTTTTTTTTTTTCGATAATAATATGTTGTGCAAATTCAAGTAAATTTATTTTTGTTAACTATCTTCAACAATATGATTCGTATGAACTCAAATATCATTAAAAGTATTTTAAGCATGACGTTGAATTATTGTAATCGATTTTTATAAATTAATGTTTAATTAAAATATGCATTCCCGAGTAACTAGTATATATGTTCGATAAAAATGTAATGCATCATGTTATAAGACGATTTTTCGTAACTTTGCAACTATAGTTACCAGCCCGGATTTTCATAAAATATATTCAAAGTTATTAAATTGTATAATTATATAACGTCTAACCCTTAAATCCGTCATTCGCTTAGATTTCGGTTATTATATAATATTTTCAATAACATGATGTTCTTTGTTAAAAGTATACTCGGAGGATAAGAAATATATTCCCGTCAATGAAATACAAATATTAAGACAATATTTGATTTACTTGCCTACTTTGTAGTTCATTCGGGATATTATATATAGTAGGTATACACGCGTCAATGCCTAATAAATTATTGTAGATTTGAAAGTAAGATAATATTACAGAAATATTATACAAATCAAATATTTAGTAATCATTTTTTTTTTTTTTTTTTTTCACAAAGACGCAATTACATTATGTTTAAATAATCGGGTTACATAAAATATTCCGTATACACAATAATAATTTTAGGGCTCGAACGAAATAACGAGATAATAATAATAATAGTAAACGATTTTCGAATAATTATATCGTCGTGCTTATTGTATATTGACTTTTATGCGGTTTTCGGACAGTAGGAACATTCAATCATTCTTTATTTTTTATTTGTTTATATAGGTAAGTAGGTTCACCTACTATGTGTAATTGGTAAAATAAATATATGTAACCAACATCACAAAATTATATTTTGCACCGCCTTTTATATCATATACATACATGTATATTTATAGTGATCTGTGATTGAGTTATAAGTTATAACAAACATATTATATAATATACTGCAAGGTTGCACCCGTTAATCTTATCGTTATAATAGTATTATTTATATATACATATAACGCGTACGCGGTGAAAAAAAAAAATGAATATGTCAACGTAATACCTATATACGTATAATATACGGTTTGCAGAGAAGAGGTCGTATTATGCGCCCGGCAGGACCCGTATACAAAATAGATATACATTAATAAAAAAAAAAAAATATATATATAAATAATTTTATAAACGACAAAAAAAAAAAACCATACTCGACTACCGTGTACCGCGGCCAATATTTCACTGTTTTTACCGTAATAATAATAATAATAATATATACGATATTATTATTATTATATGGGCAAGTATCCAATTTGTAGTGATTATTGCGGTTTTTCACGTCGCCGTGCCGCCGCCGCGGTAACACACCCCGAAATTGACAACATTTTTCTCGTATACCGACGACGACGAATAGCCCACGGTCATCGTGTGGCATATATTATAATTATTTATATTATTATACAACCGTCGTTGTTTATAGCGGCGGCAACGGATCCAGGGGACAACACAACCTCGTCCAATGGTCGCTCGAGGTCATCGTCCACGAATCTTATTGGTCCCCTCCGGTGCATTTGGAAGGGAACACGAAATATAGGTATATAATAATACTTTCCTTTTTTTTTTTTTTTTTTCTATTAGGTATTACACTCGACGATATAATATACCCACTGCAATAGTAATGATAATAATAATAATATTATTATTATGACATTGTAATATAGTTGCCTGAGCTTATTATTGACCTCGACTTCTCTAAACCCCGCGGAGAGGGTGTCCGATCAGATATAATATGTCTGACTGGCGATAGGGTAAAACCCTTGGGAATGAGAAATGTATATATATATATATATATATATATATATATATATATATATATATATATATATATATATATATATATATATAAGACAGATAAAAAATACAGTGCAATAGTTTTACTATTTTCGGGGGAAATTCAATTTAAAAAAAAAAAGTTATTCCAATCGGCACAATGAAAATTGGTTTATGTGAGCGAAAATTGTTTAGGTTGGATTTGGGGCACCCGCTATTTGTGCCTACGATGATGACGTTTGATCAAATATACATACGCTGTACTCGTGTGTTAAAATACGAGTAAATATCCCGAAAAAGGAAAAATTAAACGACAATTTAAAAAGAGTAGGTAAATATTTTACATTAAAAACATTGACTTTTGACATTCCGATATTATTAGCTTTTTGAAAAAAAATTGTACTCTGCGAATTCTTTGCTGGCTATATTATAGAAACTTTTTACTTGCAGAAATCTCATTTATTATTCGTATGACGAGGATGTAATTGTTTATTGCCATCTTTGTTTATTTAACGGGCAACATAGTAACAACATGCTTACGAAAACTGCATGGTACTCGCTTAATTCGATATTAGAGTAAAATCGCCTATTACAAATTAAAAGGGCATTATTCCAGAGGGCATGTTTTTTTTTTTTTAAATACATTAAAAAAATGTGGAAATAGCTGTTACTTCTAAACGGTGTAAATTAAACGTTGTATTTGAAATAATGGAAAACGCATCGTCTTGGCTTCCGGAATATTCTCGTATTTTAATTGTATAGTAATAGATGCTTTTACTCTAAAACTAAAATTAAGTGAGTTCTACGTAGTTATCGAAAGGCGTGTTTTTGCTATTTCGCCCGTTATAGACAGACAAAGACGGCAAATGCTAAAGTTTTGAAAAATTAGTTAAAACACGTATAACATTAACTGTTCCGTTCATATAAATCGTATTAAAATTAAATAATGTTAAAAAAAAAAAAAAATGATAATAATATGCATATAAAATATAAAAATAATAATCGAGGTTGTTTATATTATAATGTATAATACTGCGTACACTCTCAAATATATAACAGTTAGTCATCGGGAGTGTTGAGAAATGAAGGATTGCGAAAAAAAAAAAAAAATGTAAGTACCTATATCTGAACAAATTTCAGTAGATTTTATTGTAAATCATATATAAATATTATTAAAGGTGTAGAACAAAAAAAAAAACAATCATCGTTATCGAACCCATTTGATAAACACTATGGAGACGCGATAAGAGCGAATAAGAGAAAGGTTCACCGGGTTTATTATGTTTTTGGATTATTATAATGCAATGCGGTTAAGTCACAAAAACCCACATACGGTTTTATGTATGGTATATTGAAATCAGCTCTAAAACACGTATAGGTTAATACACACGCACGTACATTTAATACTAATAATAATTATCATTATTATTATAATTTGCACCGTCGCGAGTATTAGGATTTGGAATGCACACGTAACGCTTTTGAATATATAATAATATTATATATATATATATATATATATACATGCACATACCGACAATAGAAATTCGATTGTACGCGTATAACATTATAAATGTAATCTGAGATCTGAAAAAATGATTATAATACCAGGCAGGCAATGAGCCTTATTCCCTCTACCCGTTTACCCGTTTATAAAAAAAAAAAAAAAAAAAAAAAAAAAAAATACCGCATTATATTATTCGTTGAGGTCCTTATCGTTCGATCGGCCGAGGGTATTATTATTTATACGTACAACGCACTTATAGACACAGTCGGTGGGTACGCAATCCTACGATTCAATCATATTACGCGGTAGATACTTTAGGTATTAGGTATATCGTATACACACGACTCTATATAGGTCTCAACGTATATTAGCCGAGAAACAATCCGCGATCACTCATGTTGTACATACCCCCGGTATGTAAATTAATCGGTACATGTGTATAGTTTTTCCGCCGTCGATCGACATTGATAACGGTCGAAATATAATAATTGTAAATTATTGTTCGCGTGCCGGCAATTCCCGGGGGTAGGCGTTTACGAAATTGCGAACCGCGCAATAGACGAACGAAAACCGTAAGAAGCCAAGAGATCCGGACAAAACAAGACGGGCGATTGATAATCATAATAATATAAAATATCCTTTGTTCGATGTCCGCGATTGAACGACGCCCCTCGCGTAACGACTAGCACCGCGTCGCGAATTATAATAGATAATGAATATTTTATTCCCGGCCGGCCGAACATCACGAACAATAATAATATAACAATATTACTATTATTCAAATGTATGGGTACACTCGGAGATTCATGAATGAGTCCCCGGGACCTTGACACACTATCGGTACAGATACACACGCTCGCGACTTCTCGCGGATCGTGTCATTGTTGTGTGCCGAGGCATCGCGCCGACGGTGCTCCTATACGTGCGTACGTATACATCGATATATAATAATAGCGTAGTTATATAATAATTACGGCGATTTCCACGTTATAATAATATGATAATCAGTTTCGGTCGCCGAGGTCGGAGGCGGACGTTGCACGGACTCCTATACAAACACCGTATTATACACCGACGTGGAAATCCTGCGAGAAGGACAAGACGTTCCGTCACGGTTGGATGGCCGCCGCCGCCGCCGGTGAGTCGGAAATCAGACACGTTTAGTGTGCTCGAGCTCGAGTGTTGACATCGGCATGTCCATTCGTTCCAGTCGCTATATTTATATTTATATACCGGGTACACCTTCTAAACCGCCGTCCAAGAGAATATACGGACGTTATCCCGATGGGCGACTGCGGCTAGAGGATACCGACATCGTCAAAGTTTAAACGGATTCGTACCGCGCCGCCGAGAGAATTTCCATTGTACCGTCGCCAATTCGCAATTGTATAAAAACAACTTTGGGATTCCGGAGAGCGCGTTTTATTTTTTTTTTTTTTTTTACGCGTTTTAAATACATAGGTTTTCAATATCACTCGTCATTTAAATAGAAGTAGCACTCTATGGCACGTGTACGTGCACGTGAAATTACCATTTGATTATAGAAAACCCTGTAAAATCCTTGTACGCGTATAATTATTCACGTGTACACGTAAATTCTCGTATATATTCACGTAGTCGCGTATTTACGCATTAGAAATACGTACGAGTATCAATTTAACATCGACAAAATTTATTAAAATAATAAAATGACACTGCAATACGTTATCGCATAAACGTGAAAATCCGTGAATACGAGAATAACACTAAAACGCGAGTACACATTTAATTCATTCGCGTGTACAATCGAGACCTCGATTAATGTCTAAAGTATTTTGGAAAAATGTCCGGGCTGTGGTAGGCGTGTCCACTCTATAAATCGCCGATGGGTATGAAATGTCTTAATGAACACTACCGGAAGATGACGGGGTAAACCTTACCGCGCCTAAGAACTATAATGTGGGGCTCAGTATTTCTATTCTTTCGGGGGGGAAAAAAAAACAAATAATGTCCAACAATTTATGTTATTTTTAATGCGTTTTAAGAGAGTTTAAATCGATTTTAGCGTATCACTGATCCTATAGTTTTTCCTTTTTATATATATATATATATATATATTGTATTTGTAAAGCTATTTATTACTCGACGTTAAAATTTTTTTTTCCTTTAAGTCGTTATGTGTTTTAATTCGGTACTCTAAATCGTATTAATATCGTTACATGTATGTTTCAGACGTCTATATGATACGGTCAAAGTATGAAAATGTACTAGACAGTGGACTGTCTTCCTGTCCACCGTGGAAATAGAAATTATAATTTGAATACTCTTTAATTTTCGTTAAATTGAACGGGCATAGTAGGAGAATTTCGGGGCAAAGTGAACACTGCTCGGATTCATGTGAAGAAAGGTGAACTATAATGACAAAAGTTGAATACGTCTTGGTTTTAGGCAGGATTTCTTTGCGGAATGTGCAGAATAATATTTTAGTCGGGATAACTCTCGCTTTTGGCGTACCGCAATCGGATATAATTAAAACTCATAGTATTGCATTTCTAGACCAATTATAATTTGATGACGAAAAAGAGAAATCTAGAAGTTTTTCCAAATTAACTTTTAATATAGTAGATATTTGATAACATATATTGTAGGTAAATTTTCTGAATTCCAAATATTAAATTCGAAATAAAAAAAAAACCCTTAATGTAATAGTTTTGAACTTTTTTCAATATGATCACGAAATAATCGGCCATCGCCAAGTCCGAAACATAAAATATTATAATCTATTAGATTATATTAGATGTTTTTTTTTTTTTTTTTTTTAGCAGGTTGTTTTAATCGCAGGGTGTGCAGCTCTTTCTCTCTCTCTCTCTCTCTCTCTCTCTCTCTCTCTGACTCTTATCGTCATAATATCTGATATCATAATAATAAATACGTGATTAAGATCTTTATATCCACAAAGATGGTGGCATAAATATGAAATGCATGCAGACGGCGTACGATAGTTGGCAATCTAGTAGGTATATTATAACACTATAGATATATCCGTGCATACGATATTACAGCGATCTACGCAAATCACTATGGCAGGGGGAATCCGCCCACGTAAACTTATTATGTATTAGATAATAGCATAATGAAATTTACTGGATATTAAATAATAATATAATTAGCGCTGCTGAACGTTGGTACCCACACCGTCCGGGACATTCCAAATTTAGGCATTGGTAGTAGGTATGGTACGGGTGATGTCAATCGCGAGGCAATCTACTCGCGATCTACGGTGGCGATACCGGCGGTTTAATATTATTAATATTTTTCAATAAAGAAAAATTCGCTACATAATACAAGATGACGGTGTAATGTTAAATTTATTCTATCATCGCGGTATGTTATAAATTATTGGATCGACATATACCGCATATAAATATTATCTATACGTATTACCGTACGAGTGTATTTTATAATATTATTATTATCGTATTGGAAACTTTGTTGTTGTTTTAATTTCATTAATAATAATATCATCGCCAAGGCCTGCCTCTGCCCGCAGGTCCGCGCAGAAATCCCCCCAAGGATCGCGTGACCTAAATACCATACGTTTAGAGAGAAAAAAAAAAATTAAAAAATCTTTTCTAGGGATTCCGTATAGGTAGCGCATAATATATTAAAATATATATTATAAAATAATATGAGTAATATTGTTATAACGCGCGCGGGTCCGGTTAATTTGGGATAATTACGATTTTCTTGTGCAAACACGAACCACCGCCGCCGCGGTGTTTAGTAAATTATGTCTACGCGGCTATATTAACTATATGCAGACAAATGGACGATAATTATACACACCCGACTTGAACGTCGTGCTTTAAACAGTGCGAGTATATCTCGCGGATAATAATATAATGAGCGATTTAGTTTGACTTTCCAATATTTTAGGTGGGCACATTCAATTAGAGGGCGATCAATTAAGTATACCGTAATGCCGTGTGCGCGGCTGCAGTGGAGCGCGTTTCGCCGGGCTGCCCGTGCGACGACGCGCCGGCCGGGTTTAGGGCGAAACCCATTGAAAATTACGATAATAATATAATTACGAATAATAATAATATTATTAGGATACGTTCCGAACCTGCCCACGTGACGATCGCTTCACGTACACACGTTAAAAATATAATACACTATAGGCACATATATATATATATATATTTTTTTTTTTTTTTTTTTTTATTACAATATTGTCATAATAATTTATATAACACGCCTCGATCTTCCCTGCGCGTGGGTTTTTACTCCTCAAATATATGTACTCGCTCAATGATAATATAATATTTTGTTAAAAATATATTATAAACTCGTTCGCATGCAAAACGTTTCAGGTTTTTATGATATACATTGGCTATACGCCGCCGGGAAACTTGTATAGAATTTCTAATGATTTTTTTTTTCCCAAGTACCAATGTATAATAAAGCAAGTAGGTAGGTTGATATTTAAAAAAAAATAAATAAATAAAGCGCCGTGCAAGATTATGAAAATAATTCAATTTATTAAGTCAAGTCAAGTTAAACGAAAAATGCATCGGTTAAACAATATAAATAAATTTCACCTCGTCAACTCGGTTGAAAAAGTTTTTGTTTTTTCGCAATACAAATTTAACATTGAAAATACGCAATATTTAGTCATAATTCTACTTTTACGATTTCTATATAATAATAACCGATTAACGTGGAATGCGTAAGTATTAAAATTTCGCAATAAAAACACAAAAACCAGACGTAATCGTTGTCTTGTGCGAGTTAACTGAAATTGTTGTAGTAATTTTAAAATGCATAATATAATGATATTATATTAAATTATTAAAATAAAAATATTGTTCTGCGTACATACCGTTCAGTTAACTTGTTGGCAAAAAATATACATAATATAAATCACAAGATATGAAGAAAAAATTATATATATATATATATATATATATATCGATAACCGTAATGAAACTGTTCTATAATAACCGATCGTTTAAAAAACTCGGCCATAAAATATTACAAAGTGTATTGACGTATTATATTATTATAAATCGGACACCTTCAAACGGATCGTTATTATATAATATGTCTGTCGGGTGTAAAAAAAAAAAAAAAATATTCTACTTAAAATCTCTATACACTGCAGGCAGGTTATACCAGCCTGCAGTCGCGTCGGTCGAACGGCTTTTTATAAATTTCCCGTGTCAAAATCATATTACGGATATCATCTACAGCATATGGCTCTGTTCGAAATCAATTATTATTATTCGTTTTTTTTTTTTTTATTATTATTTTTTTTTTATTATTATTTAACTACTATACATCATTTCATACGGAACCATTTTCGGACACTAAAATCCAGTTGCACAACAACCGTCAGTTTTGACGGATCAATTTAGCTCGAACATAGCGTCTCGCCGCGGACGCTCATCTATATTTGCATTACCTATATAGGTACTCGTTTACTGTTCAGATCGTCCATTCGTATCTATTATATTCATATCGCGTATTATTATTTGTATTTATTTACTTATTGACGGGAAAACAAAACTAAATTTACACAACAACTAAGTGGAAATGTCTATAATTATTACATTCGAAATTATTATAGCCAATACAAAAATTCACATTACGCAATTATAACAAAATAATATATCGTACTTACAATAACAATTACAATTAACAATCGTACTAAAATTAATTTCCAAAGCATTTCATATCGTCATCAGTATATTATAGCAGGTGGTGATCGTAATTAATTTTTAGAGACATTATTAATCGTAAAACTGTCCCGATTCAATCGTTCCAACAAATAATAGAAATCCAATAAGTGATTTACTAATTTCAGTTAAAATGCATAATAATGAAGGTAACACCCGCCCTCGTTTAATGAATTTTCATTTTAAAATACCATAATACTCCATCATAATCAGAATCATATTAAAATTCGAACACGTGCGTGTAACCAAGTCTAGATTCAAGAAAGCGTATTTATTTGCTATCCTTTCAATATGATTATGAAATAACATAATTTAGAATCAAATGTCTCAAATTCTCAAGTCGATAGACAGTTATATTTCTCGCAGAGATTTCAATAATAACGAAATTGATACTAGATATCAATAGTAACTTCCGCCGTTTTCAACAGAATGTCACAATAAACCGGTATGTATAATAGTAATTTATGAAAACTAAATATCCGTACGTAGGGAGAGAATTTCATTCACTATATCTACGCGGCCATTTTTAGACAGTCTTTTCGAGAGAAAAAAACATATAATTTACATAATATAATTGGAACATACGTATGGGTACTTATAAATTATTATGAACGGAGCCAAACCAATATGGCGCGATACAAACGGAATATTAATTAAAATAAATTGATTTTCAATAGATAATAATACTATATATATATGTTTTTACCTTATATAGGCGTGCGCCGATTCCAATTTCTGGTCGAGACTGAGATAATTAATGTCCTTATGGATGGTGTGCCCTTTAACATTCATTCGTAATATATCGACAGTATCGAACGGGGGAGGTGTATCAATTTCAAAATGTCTCCAGTCTTACCCATGTAATCGGCGTGCATATAAAAATGAAACACAAGGAATTTTTGGTCAATCGGATAAGGTCACAAGGGAATACCAGTGCCGACTTTAAATTTGATCTTATTACATATAAACTTGAACTTTAAACACGCCATCTTAATCGTAATTTATAAAAATAAATAAAAAATGTTGTATCCTCAAAAAAACAAAAAAAAAACAAATTAGAACATTTCAAATAGCTATGAATAACTCACAAAACAATAGAATGTTTTAATAATTTTACCGTATCTAAAAAGCTCAAATGTATGTATTCGGTGATTACAAATGTTGTTAACTGAATAACAACAAAAATAACAGAAACCGTTATTGCGTTAATAATATCCGATAACCCACGGTTTTTTTTTTTTTAACGTTTTTTCTATATTATTTAAAAAAAACTACTTGGCATATTAAAAATTAACCTGCTAAATGCACCAACTAGACACAATTTTCTATCGGAAAATTCCTATAATATTGTTGGTTGGAGTAATGTTTCTGGTCAAACAACCGTTTACAGGCACAAAAAAAAAAAAATAAAAAATAAAAAGCACACATAATAAAACCAACATATTTCTCATAGCTACGCTCAGTATCTAAAATATAAACATGTATCAGCAAAAAAAAAACAAACCATAATATTTCGTTATATTCTAAAAAAAAAAACCACGATTTTTGCCAAATATTTATCTTAGATAACCTAATAAAAAATCGTGACACTAAATAAATAATAAACTCTAACACGATAAACTGCAGCACTTTCAAGATGGATACAACATTCGCTGAATTTTCAACACTGCCATTTATTTCTTTAGGTCAATATTTGTTGTTGCACTATATTTTAAAATAAAGTACGTCCATTTCGAATAAATTTAAATTGTATTTTGTATACATATTTACCGGCATATACGTGTTACAAGTGTTATAATATAGAAATCTGTTTACTTGTCGAAATTATATTGGGTTAAGGTTAAATGTTTTTATATCAATTTGATGAAAAAAATTCGATCATTCGACCCAAGAATATGATACAAAATTTAATCAATTCTATAATTCAGTTTTAATCGTCCAATAAAAAATTTTAAATGTAAATCCCTTTGAACCTGCAGTATATTATGGCATTAATCAATCTTATGGTGGAAAACGACCGCCTTGGAAATATTTAGGTAATTATCAATTTCAAAATGTACCTATTCTCGTGGGTCTGTATAATAAATTAAGTATACACCATAAAAGGCAATCGGATCAATAAATCGTTGACGGAGATGATGTTTTTTTTTTCTAATTTTTTTTTTTTTTTTTATGTAATACATACCTATAATACATTACAATTTCATAACGGTAAATTACGTGCATAGTAATGATAATATTACGACAACGGACATAATTCTAAACGAACATCGTCTAATGAACCTACAAATTGCAAGACTTTTTAATAAATACGCGCGTAGTACATCGTAAATTGTAATAAATTGCACACGTCTATATTTTACTGCGGCATTGCATCTAAAACAAATGTAATTGAAACGATTATTTTGTTGTGTTTTTTTTTTTTTTTTAAATTATTAAAAAGTCTACTCTCGTTATTCCCGGTAAAGATTAGAAAAAACGAAATGGAAAAAAAACCTATTCGCAAATACCTAACCCAGTTTTTTTTTTTTTTTTTTTGTCAAACGCTCTAATAAATAAAAACTTGCATCTCGCCGCCGCCGTATACATAACTGCCCGTGTACACGTCATAAAACATCATTTTTGTCGTCTGTATTTTCAGATAGTTTGTTTACTCGAAAAAAACTTTATATTATTCTTAAAAAAAAAAAAAAAAAACCAGTTTAACTAAGAGCACGGCCGGCACGCGGGCATTCGCGTTACGAAACAATATTATAAAACTATGGCCGAAGAAAAATATCAAAAACAAAATCCTAACCCAATTAAAAAAAAAAAAAAAAAAAAAAAAAAGAACCGTATAATATATAGCCCCGGGGAATACAGTAAAATGTTTATAATTTCAGCGGTTATCGGAGGATAGGTAGGTTATGGCTGCAATCGTATATACCGTGGATGATCTCCCCATTCATGAGTGCTGGTTTCGCTCGTTAGATTTTTGTTTTCTTTAATAGAATCAAATTAGGACGTAATAAACGGGTCGAGTAATACCGTAGGTATAGTAACGTTGATAGACGAAAAACTTTTGCCTTAAGGAACCTCTTTGATTGATCGCAGGACGAGATTGTATATACGTGCAATTACACGTGCACGCGTCCGTCTGTGTGTGTGTGTATACTCTGTTGCAGGATATTTCATTAAAAATTACTTTATGATAATTTAATAGGCCAAAAACGATTGAATAATTACAAACTATTATCGTGCACTTAAGAATATATTTAACTGATATCATTAATAATTTTAAACCATCTACGCCAGGTATATATATAATATTGTATACAAAACAGTTGTATATTTTTTCAACACTAAGTAACCGACTTGCATATAATATTTATTTTAGGGTCGACTGGTTTAAATATTTGATATATTATTATTCTTTTTTTAATTGTATTTAAAATGTATTATCATATTTTATGTAAATCCAAAAATCCGTATATTTCCCATCACAGTTTCCACTTAGTGTATACGTTTAGGACGTATATTTCAGATTCTCGGTAGAGGGACTTGTTGGTGTGTAAAATGCTCTGAATTTCCAACGCAGTACTTTAAAACATGGAGAATTTCCGACGATAGTACTGTAATTGAACGATTTTTTTAAAATTCTCTACAGTTTTTAAAAAAAAAAAAAACCTACCTTAAACTATGATGTATCGGTTGAAATTTTCGTCGATTTCCGCGTTACTCTACCAGTTTACCGAGCTCTGCTCAGAATCGGTTTTTGATTGCAATGGTGTATAGTTCCCTTCGGTAGATATAATCTAAACTTCCCAAAATGTTTCACCTACCACATTGGCCTATACTGTTCATGGTGCAAAGTATATCCGGCATTTTTAATTATAATATTAGGTTCTAACCTATTCTTATTATTCTTAATATTCTTATTATTATTATAATAATTATTATTTAAAAGGACTAACCAATTTATTACGATAAGTGGTATAATTAATAGCGATAAAGTAAACGTAGCTATACATTATTTGTACACATATACAATCTTCGTGTACTATAAAATGTTAATGTATACCAACTTTCAATGTTAAGTTGAATAAAAGTTTATATGCCTACCCACTTATAATGGCAATTAATCGTTTAAGCCGCTCAAAAACATCACGAATAATTCCTGAACCGATAGGTAATAAAACGTGAAGGTAACAGAAAATTCAGGTTTGTTAACAATAAAATACACGATAAACATATTATCAGGTGGGCGTATACCTACAGACAAAATTGTAGAAAAAAACCGATGAAGATTACTTAAAAAAAAAAAAAAAACATGAGACAACGACCAAATCGAACGACTAGATTTTCGCAGTATTTCACTATACGTCGTGAACTATTAATATTATGTAAAAAAAAATAAAATAAACCAAGTACTAGGTTAACGATTATCCGAAGGTGGTGTATATACCACCGGCGCACACGTTCGAAGTTTGTTCGCACGATGGAAATAATATTTTATCCTGTAGGCGAGGTAAAATATAGGCATGTTATAATAGGTTAGGTACTCGGATGACGATAAAATCATAATTAAGCTTGCGCGATCGTTGGAACATAGTAAATTGGATAATATATTCGCATTTTTGGTTCTTTTTTTTTATTTTTTTTCTCAATATCGTTTGGCGATTTATTAGGTACTACGAGTACCTACACCACACAATCAGTCGAGAAAATTCGAAATGGGTTGGACGCGCAATGTCGCTTCGACTTCGTGATCAAATAAATATAAGCATATAGTGTGTTTAGATATATGTAAACGTACGACTTGTGAAATGATATAGGTAGTGTAAAATAAATAACGACGTGCTTAAAACGAATGCACCCAGCTATAATATAAATTGGACGGGCGAAAATTTAATCCGACGAAATTATATAATGTTTATAATGAGAACCGCCGAAGCATACAGGGCGATTATATGACTTGGCTAGATCTGTTTTTCTTATGTTTTTTCAATATTTTTTTTTTTTTTTGCCAGTCGTTACAGAACCGTTTACGCGTGATTGTATTTGTAACGTTTCACCCGTATGTTCTGTACACCACAAACTCGGGCATCACACACGAATTAACCCTAAACCCGAATTATTAATCATATATAATTAATATATTTTTCACAACCATTGATAGTTTGTATGTTTTATATACTTTTAGAGAATAATCGTATTGTTATCGTATAACTAAATTAATTAATCACTAACCGACGGAACGCCAGGCATTACACCATGGGCCGTATTATGTTTTATCAATATCGACCACGCAACGATATCGTAGAACAAAGAAGAATATATAATTTAAAATGTCTAAATAGTACTTATACTTGACGGTTCACGAAGAGTATTTGTTTAAAGCCTGATCTGACGTTTAGTGAAAATAACTAATGGACGTGAATTGTTTTCAGTAGAAAAAGCACCGATTGATGGAAAGTATTTATTTGAAATTACTAATTTTCATTATTTTTACTTTTATACATAAAATTACATTACGATTTCATCAAATTCGCATTGAAAATCTCGTATTAATTGATATTCGACACGGGATTACAACACCCGAACTAACCGTAATCAACCCGAATAAAATTACATTTAACCGTAACCAGAAATGAAACGTTCGAATTTTCTTTCAACGCCCGAAATCCGAATACACAATTGGGGTACAAAGCTCCGCCGTATACGCATATTATCAATTTGCGATTTATTATTTATTTATTTTTTTTTTTTTTAGAAAAATATTCTGACGAATTTCAAAAACCTAAATCAATCGTACCGAACATAATCTTCGTATAAAACGCATATTATGGATAATCGCCAGTTTGTGTTAAAATACAATCTACCTGTATATCGAGTTTCCGAAAAATAATCGTCAGGTGTATTATTATATATTACGCCCGAGCCGCGGCGGCGTAAGATTTCCGTGTAACTATATTTTAACTTCCACGTGTGTATATTATAGTCGTTTTTTTTTTTTTTTTTTAACGACCGACCGCTAATTTTATATACGGTACCTATCATATATTATTATTTTAACTGTTAATATATATTACAAGTACGACAAACGGCGGTCGCTGGGCCGAAGATGCGGTAGCGTGATTAGTGTGCCGATGTGTTTGCCAGCGCCATTGCAAACGTGTATAATAATGAAACGCGATTAGAATGAGAAGAAAAATCAAGAGAAGGAGGTAAAAATATTACGCCGTCGACACAAATAATAAATTATACCGCGGTGGGATTACAATTTTTCGGTTGTACCGCAACCGACGACGAGTAAAAAAAAAAAAAAAAAGTAGGAAAAAAAGCTGCTCTGAAATTATTATAGAAGTCTGGTCACGAAAACACATTTCGGACTGCGTGAGTATCGTTATAACATACCTACCACCCCCCAATTACAAAACGCAATAAATTATAACTATAGCTATAGCGTATAGTCAAAAATGCAGTCGAAAGACGATTATCTGAAATTTACATAATACAATTCTAATATATAAGTAACACCGGTGTGGTAAAGATAATAATTTTATAGTTCAGTGAGGTAAACTATTCGTTCGGATAAACTGCAACTATAATCTTACTGTATAGTGTTGTTAAATATCAGAAGTTTCATTTTCAAGAAATTTACAAGTAGACATATCCGAAGTTTCCAAATTTAAAATACATAAAGAATGTATAAATTAGTATAAACCAGGACAATAACTAGTATACAAATGAATTAAAAGGTTATTTCTTTTGGATAACTTTACTAGTTGAAAAAATAAAATAAAAATAATATTAAACAATAATCTTAGTTATTTCTTTTTAATACATAATTTTAACTTAAATTAGTTATTCTATTAAAATTTAAGTAATTTCTAAAAAATTATTATTTCCCTGGAAATGTGTAACTTAACTTAGTTGCACAAATTAATTTATAAATTATTAATTTTAACTTGGATTAGTTAATTTTTTAGGAAAACTTAACTTAAACTAGTTCAATTTATAAATTGATTAACTTGCCCAACTTTGTACATCGGTCATTATTACTATATACATAAATAGATGGAAACGTTTATTCAATTTGAAAATATATTTCATAAAATAATTTACACTAAAACCACTCTTTTACGAAAACTAAATACGAAGATATAAAAATATAGGCTTCAAATATTGAAACATGTTTTTTTTTTATTATTACTTTTGGAAATTTTATACCAAAATCACTTTAACTATAGTTATTGTGTACATTTATAAAAAGCTGTGACTATTAACAAGGGAAAATGTATAAAAAAAAAATAGTAGTTCGCACTTGTTAGAGAACATAATAGTATAATACATAGTTACGATGGCAATGTACAATAATAAAAGATTATAATATTATAATGCTTAAATAAAAAATCGTTTGTATTTTGATCGACTCGATCAAACTATTATGACAAATATATTATAAATAGCTTCTTTTTTTTTCGATATTCGTATAATAATATTTACTTATATTATTGTTTGTGCACAGAATATCGAACCCATAGTAATATTAATGGTATTTTGATGAGTGCTCATTACTCACGATGCACCCAGTTGGCTGGCTATAGATGCACATTATAACTACGTTAAAAATTTAAAATATTACTATCTAATTTATACACGTGCATCCGTATATAAAGGTTCTCTCAAGACAAATATTTATACAAAAATATTTTCAAAACATTTATACTACCCATTTATGGTACTTACATATTAATCAAATACTTACGATTATCCAATCTAATTTCGATTGTTAGCACCGTAAAATGAGGTTACTTTGATTTTTTTTTTTTCATCTTTTGTAGCGTGCTTATGAAAAATAATGATAACACTCAACTATTTTTCTTATTCGCCGTTAAGTAAAAAAGACATCCTCAATACACCAACTAGATTCAAAATGCTTTCAGAAAAGAGTCTACACTTTAAAATCGGAGCCTATGAATAATTACGTGAAATTATATCCTAATATGATTGTGCATACGTATGCACTAAACAAAAAGCTTAAATATGCCGTATAATATGCAATTATTATTTTATTTTTTTTTTTATAAAATATGCATTTATATGGGAATAAACTTCAAAAATGCATTATTATTAAAAAATAATAATAATCAAAGTAACCTCATTTTACGGTGCTAACAATCGAAAAAATTTATTTTCACACCGCGGCGGTGTGGGACTGCAACGATGACAGCTCTTAGTAAAAACTAAAAATAAAACATTAAATAAAACTGGGCCAAATAAATCGAATAACAAATGTATAATCAATATTCGGTGGTAGTGTTATTCAAAATATAGAGAAGGCAAAGACAGTGTGCAGCGGCTCCTTAATTTTCAATTATTTAAATTAAAATGTTCAATTATCGAGAATTTGTTTGTTGTTGATTTAAAACATAATAAGATGCATTAATTTGTTTAAAATCTTTAAATACGCGGATACGCATAAATTTAGTAAAATATACAACATAATTGTTTGCATTTTGATTGTATGTATAATAAAACGAATTTGTATGGAATCAGATTTTTAATATGCAGCGTCATAACAACAAATATCCAAATGCATCGAAATTTCGAGCCCTGATTATTATTATGGTAATTTATATATACATATATATTTACTTGTACAAAACGGTTACTAGCGATTGACTCTGTATCAAATTTTCGTGTATTTCTATTGTGCCAACAAAATTGTATTCACATTAAGCGAAAAATAGTACGTGAAATGCAGTAATTTTTACGTTTTTCATCAAAATATTCATTTTAAACGTTTATAAAAAAAAATGTATTAAAACACACAACACTACTTGTTCGTACATTTCTGTTCGGCCAAAAGAGTTGAATTCAATCTTTCGACCTTTTCGAAAAATAATGAGCGAAATGCCGTACGGTTTTCATTAAAATTTTAACGACATTCGATTTTTAATGACATTACTTTTGTGTAATATAATCTCATTGGTATTTCACCCTGTATACAATATATTGAGATCAAATAATTTTGCCGCCGGTACGTATTTTCTCCTTGTAAACAACCGAAGCGTACATCCGATAGAAAATATAACGATATGCAATTGTCTAGATAATGAAACCGAACACCGATATTAGTATAACGAGTTTGCCGTCACACGGGAGCAATTTTTTTTATGTTTAAAATAATCATACATTTCGTGACATAATATTTGAACGTACAAAATGTAAGGCGCTCGGTATTATTTTCTCGCTTATATTGTCTAAACCAAACTAGAAAAAAAAAAACAGATGTTTCTATAACATAGACGATTCGTTTAGATTGCTCTACTTATTTGGCATGGCTTCCGATTATGTATCGTTTGAGACGGTATAATAGTATGAAATATAAAAACCGGTTCAACTGAAAATATTTGGAGTCTTATAATGCGAACGGAATTTTTGATATCTCTTATAACAACAGTAATAAAATATAATCGGGTTTTTTTTTTTTTTTTTATTATTAATATTTCTTCCATCCGTATATAAACAGGCGTAGACATATCGCGGAATATTACAAGTTTCGACGGGTAGGACACAGAAAATAATCAAAACGTAAAAAAATAATCCGTACGTTGTGTATAGGTGCCGCCGAGAGATTTACAATAAGAATAAATAGCTTACCATTGTGTGTATTACGTATATGTTCGACTCGGGCGGAGGATTAAAATAAACAAGAAACGATTAAAACGATCGTAAAAAAATTATTTTCAGAATGCGAGTGGTACGGTACGCGTTTTTTTTTTTAAACGATTTAATATAGCTGATAATATTTTTTTTATTTTTTTATTTTTACTCTCCGCAGCTGTCCAATATTAATACTGTAATAAACTCGATATATAGAATGGCTAAAAAAAAAAAAAAAAACAAAAAAAATTATATATAACATGACCTTCGTTTTGTGGCGGTTCGAAATATTTGAAGCCGAAATCAATATATACGAGAAAAAAAAAAACGTACAACATGCATATATAGAAAGGTAAGTAGTAGTCCTACTAAAAAATATTTATACGTGTATTACAAAGTAAAACCACAGTCTAGAGTGTACGGGTACACACTTAACTACGGAGACACGGCGAACAATTTCACGAGTAGGCACTCGTATTATTATTATACAAATATACTTAAAAGTCTTCCCACAAATTTTAATTTTACACTCGGGCGCACCACCCGGTTGATCACTTGAAATCCGATAAATCTCCGTGTTTCCGTGTATACCTAATATATGTAGCCAGTAGCTGTTGGCACTCGGCAGACAATGATTACGTTCAAATTTGTTTAATATACACTAACAATACGGTTCGCCCACTCTAATGCTTGTTATTCGTAGGTATACAACTACGTGGTAGTTGATCACGACAGAATCGTGCGAGACTTACGCCACTTTTTTTTTTCATTCCATAAAGTCATCGGCTTCAATACAATACGCACAAGTAGGGCTGCTAGAAAACGTTTATTAAAAATAAAAACAAAAAGCCCCCCCCCCCAAAAAAAAAAAAAAAAAAAAAAAAAACAGCCGCTCACGGAGCACTTAGACCTCGACAAATCGGTTGAAATTTAATCGATAAATCTCATGAGAGTATTTTCGAATATTCGTTATCGTTTTATAATAGAAATAAAAGTCAACGAAATTAAATATATATATACTACGTAATATATAAACGTATGGATTAAAAAAAAAATGTTTAAATCTATTAAAAATCTATAGGGACAAAGTCATACGAAATTGGTACTTTAACTCTAATAGTCCGAACTGTGTAAGTGCCAAGAAAGCTAATTTCTTATACAACGAGCTGAAAACAAAAAAAAAAACAAAATAATACTTTTCCTATAAAATATCTATACACGTATTATTACGAGTATATAAGCAATAAATACGAAGATCCACGAGAATTGAATATAAACGTGTCGAAATGGATTTTTACGATGGGAAAACGTATACACCGCGGTAATACGAGTATTTATACTTAATAGCCAGTGGTGAGCTGTTGCGTTGACAATGTAAGGTAAGGGCAATAACAACAATCGAGCCATTGTTTTGCTTTGTAAAACCCGACCCAGTTATTTGAAATATCCATGATCGATATAAGTATACAGTTTTTTTCTATTTTTTTTTTTTCTTTCTCGTGCAAGACGTGTAACCGTACACAATAATATATGTCTTATTTTATAATTGCTCGTAACAGTATATACGTCCGTCACATGAATCAAAGGGGCCGGTAAATCAAACACGATCCGGAACGATTTTTCTTTTCGTAATATTATTATATATATACATATTATGCTCGTACCTACGTTATTGTATGGCGAGGGTCGGCTCCATAATATTATATTAATATAATGAATAGCTCGAAAATTTCAAGTACACAATAATAATATTCGAGATTTAAGACGCCCCTGATTTCGATCTGAACCTTGAGAGCGTTCGAAAAATAATACATTAAATTATTTTCGACAAATATATCAATAACCCTTCTACGTTATAACCTTTTACGGCACATTTGCAAAAAAAAAAAAAAAAAAAATGGAATACAATGATAATGCTGTGTTTTGTTTAGTTAACAATATTACGATAATCAATATATATTATAAAAAATAAAAACTGATAATGTATAAATGTTTTTGATGGCAATTCTGTGACCGAGGTAGTATATTTTATACCTATTGTCGAAAAGTTACAAAAAATGTATACTATAATAACTTTGAAGTTAATTTTTTTTCCATTGGCCACATTTCGTACTCAACGCGTTAATTTTTTATCGGTCTTAAGTTACCCGAGTCAAAACATGTTTTGATCGAACATTCATTTATAAATAATAATTTAAATGATGAAACATTTAAACAGTTAATAGTCTATTTTTTTTTATGCGCGTATCGGAAATCCACTGTGGCCTCGTAGTTCACACAAGACAATAGTTTAAAATATTTATCTTAAATTTACACAATAATTATTAACATTTTATGGGGAAAAAACAAAATATAACTTCCACTGAACTTCTACTCTCCTGTTGCGTTCGATTACTCAACTCTAGTTAATTTTGAGCCGATCGAGAAATTTCAAGTTGACTCTACAACGACTATAACTACTGTTCAATAACGTGTAGTTATCTTAGAATTAACTCTTGAACTCCAAAAAAAAAAACTAGGTTTTTTTAACTCTACTAATCATCACAGATCAGCATATATTTTTATCATAATACAACAATAAGTTTAGTATTATATTTTATATTTCGCACTAGCTACTGGCAACCACCTCTATTTCATACTTCACTAGTCACCATAGACATGACATTAATGTTCCATTTTGATGAACAGATTGAATTTTTTTATAAAATTTTATTTATTACCAATTGTTCTTATCATTTATTGGAACACCAAAATCGCAATGTTAACCGCCATCGAATAGTTATCGATAATATGGCCAATCTACTCTACTCTGTTATGAATCTTCGAACGTAACCTTAACCCTTAATAGTACCTAACTTAACTTAGTTACTAACAAAAACTATCAACTATATATCTACTACTCTTATTCAGTTGCTGAAATTGAGTAACTTGGCCAGCTTATTGACCCCGCACCTACCCCCCCAAAAACTCGAATGATTACTTTAAAATATCATATACAAATCTGGCCTTCCGAAGAGGATCACGTAATTTGCGAAACGCGCACGCAACGAAATTCGGTTTAAAGTATAATTAACCGGCCAAATTTAGTTAAACAACTATAAAATCGCCTAACTACACACACCTCCTAGTCACCTACCTATACCTATCGAGAAGAAATTATAATTTCTCGATGATGATGATAATAATAATAATAATAATAATAATAATTACCGTGTTCTATAATCAAGGTTATATTTTTATGTTGCGGACCTATCAAATGTACTTGAGACAAGAACAGTCCGTCGCACAGTAGTGAGGCAACGCGCGTAATCCGGCGAAAATCGCAACACCCTGACATGTGGGCGGTGCTTATGACACGTCTACACGTTCATTATTGGCGTTCGGATCCAAGGCGATCACCACCTCTATATGCGAACAAAAGTGAACGCCGGCCCGTAGGTACTACGATATACTACAAGGTGACATATTATGGTAAAAGTTGATCGAAACCAGATCGAATAACGATAAATGATATAAAACCTAAACTGAAACAATAATATACCGCGGGAATACACACACGGCCGACGATGAAAAGATAATTTAATATTTAATGTTTATGTGGGAATGTGAAACGTTAAAAAAAAAATAAAAAAAAAAAAAAAAAGGTAGTACCATTTATTATTATAATGCTACTTTAAGAGAGCCCGAGGAGTCGATACGGGAAGCTGTCGGTTAAATCAATATATTTTTTTACAGGGTCCCTGCTATGTAGGGTATCGGACTCGAGCTATAAATTCTTTAGGAAAAAAATTTCTATTATTTTATCGTACACGGATCTATCGGTTTGTATCTAAATAACCTATGGCATTGTTTCGAGGTCCGCGCGTAAAATATGATCTAATATAATATTAAAAAAACAGGATGTTCGACATAATCGGTGTCTGAGCAGTGTTGAATATAACGGCTTATTATTATTATTATTATTATTTATTTATTTTTTTTTAACTTATTGGAACGGTTGTTGACTGCACGAGATTTTGGACCGCGACGTATCGCCGGTTGTAAAATATAATAATATTGTAAATTCGATTTTTTTTTTTTTGGCTCGGTGACACCCGTAGGCTATAATATTATAAAATCGATTTCACAAAAACACCTACGTGTACTACTGCAGACATATGAAATATAGGTAACGAAATCGTATACGAAAAACCGTTTTAGAAATGCCTCTGGAACTTGAAATGTACGATCCAATAATAATAAATCGGAAATGTCATGAATATAGTAATAGTATAATATAAAATGTACGTATTCGTTTGAGGAAATCAACAGCAAAATACAATTGACAACGTTTTAAATGCATATACGATATCGAATACCTAAATACCTAAATACGAGTTTTTCAAATTTATCAAAATCGTATTAAATTAATATTTAAAAACCGAATTTAAAATAATGCATATTAAACACGTCGACGCGACGTCGAATCGGTAACATTTGATGAAACAACATTTTTTTTTAAGAAACTCGATATATAGTATTTGCATGACATGACGCTTTTGTTGTATGATTTTTTTTTTTTAAATCGAAACCGTTCATAAATACATGCAATCTATATATTAAAATATTTCAAGCTAAGTTTGTCTATATATTATTTCTTTTAAATTTACGTGTCTTTCGCATATATAATAATTATATATATATATACATACTTCTTATATATATTTTTTACATTTATTTAATTGAGTATTAATCTCTAAAACAGTTTTCGTTTTTTATATATATATATATATTCATAAAAAAATAAAATATAAAATACATAATAATAATTAAAGAACTAAGTATTGCACTAAAATTGTTGGAATTATGCATACACACTACGCACATAAAATAACTGTAATATACGCTCAAAAATATACACCACTTGATATTTTATATTTATTTATATAACTCAAATAAACATTTGATTTATCAAATGTTTACACTTTCTTTAATTTTATGTTACTGTAATTAATTGTGTTTACTTGTTTAAACTATTTGTTTTAATACGTTTTCTAGGTCTACTGGCTTTATAATTTTACATTGATTTCTTAGACTTTTACTTCTGAAATATAATATAATGATGTGAAAATTCGTAAATTCAATTAAAAAAAAAACCAACACAATTTCCAAAATTTGTCAAATACTCCTAAGAAAAAAAAAAAACGACAAACTACTCAAAAATATATACTCTTGTAAATGTTTGTAACGTTTAAGATTGCATAGTGTTTCAAAACCGCTTTGAAGCATCGCAAACTTAATTACATTGAATATTCTACAATCCTGTATTTTTTTTTTTTTTAAGAACACTCAAACGCAACAAGTCTCGAACCCTATAGTAATATTATATTGGTTTTTGTAGGCCAATTATGTTTGACTATGATGTGTGTTTTTTTCTCTTTCTATCTATCAATAACTATCCTACCAGACATCCTGCTCCAATTTGCACGTGTATCACCATTTCTGAAAGCAGTTTGGATCTAGTTGGTGCACTAAAGAAGTGTAGTAGTTTTCTAAATAAGTGGGAAAAAACGTGGGAAAAACGAGAAAATAAATAATAGGCTAGTAAGGCCTGAACAAATTTTCAAAACATTCCGGACATTTTTTAACTACATAAATGCCCTAAAAATTGACACATAATAAATTATATACTTAAAGGAGAAAAATATAAAAATTGAGGGTATTGTAATAATTCTGTTTTTATAACCGCTATAAGTGAAGTGTACGTTTTTATGAAAATCTTGATAAACTACGGCGTTTCAAAACATAATTCTGAACTGAACTTGGCTCAGAATCGTTTTTCGTCAGTAACAATTTATCGTTGCGTACGGATATAAATTAAATTCCCCTCTATATCCTACCTTCCCGACTTTCCACCTACAACGGTAGCCCACCCGCAGTGCATAGTATGTCCGTCTTTTTTAATTTTTTATTTTTTTTTTTTTTTCCTTCAAATCCTACAGACATTTCAGATTAGAACAACGCGCGCATTACTTCGCAAAATACCATATATATATATATATATATAATATGTAATATATTATATATAAAATATTATTATATCGGCTATATATACCAGCCCCGAGGAGTGTTGCGCCGGGCTTAATTGTGATTTATACGATGGGTTTTTACTCGCGGCATTCACATCGCGGCTGCGATATACGTATGTTTGTGTGTAAACATCGCGACTGCGGCGGAGATACACGTATAACGATACTTGTTTACCGTTGTTACACACACGTTTACCAGATACTGAAAGGCGATCGTATAAGCAGTATTAACTGGGCGTGAAAAAAAATTTTAAAAATGCACACGTTATTTCAACGGTCAAATGTATATAATATTTTATATATATATATATATATATATATATATATATATATATATATATATAGGTAATATAGAAAGCTACTCGAAATGTTAAAAGTTAAGTTGCAAGTAGGAGGATAGGATTCGGATTCAAACGCTCTAAACATTAATTTTGCCGCAATAATACCCTTAAAAAATTATCCAAAAACTATTTAATAATAAACGAAAATACGAACATTAAGCATGGACTAAACTCGATCGCACTAAAACACCAACTGACCAAAAAATTAGTTTGTCAATTGTTCAAGTCCAGATGACGTACCGCAGCCATTGATAAAGATAAGACAGTGACGTTATCGATATTTAACAATTGAATTACCTAAATTTACACAATTAATAAATCGAAAACTAATAAAATAACGTTAAAAAAAAAATGTCACTTTTGGAGTATCCGTTACATCAAATTATGTAAGTACTTGGAATGAATTGTCTTAGATTATCCCCCGAAAAAATGCACTTTGCATTGAAATCCAAGTTCTAGTTCTAAGTTACTTGGTTTGATAACTTTTAACTTAAAAAAGAAAAGAAATCCAAAAGTTATATGTAAAATATAATACTATAACGTCATATCTAGTGCTCATGTAGATAGACCTTTTTTTTTTATTGTGGAGGGATAATTATTGATCTACGAAAGACGTCTATGAGGATTTTATGTGAATTTGACTTTTTTTAAGAAGATATTAATTAATACGACCAAAAATGTATTAAAACAATGTTAAATGCACTTCTAAGTTAAATATTGAACACATTGGCAGAAACTAACCTTCTGAATTCATCTCGTACTTGTCTTTCAGCCGAACAATATAACTTACGAGTAAGTTTCATTAATCATTTTGATCTCAAAACGTACCAGTTTTATATAATCTCGACGTTGTTTACATAGAAAATATCCAAAATAATTGTACAGAATACGTCAATTATATGTACCTACGACTTTTCAATACCGCAATATCAATATTACCGATATTCGAATTTAAGAAAAGTAATTATCACTGTAGTGTACATTTTTTTTTTTTTTAATGCCCATATAGGTATGTTAAAGGAAGACACGTTTGAATAAAATTGAAAATTTAGAAATATCAAAGAAGATATTAGTTTTAGTCTGGAAACGTATATATTTTCAAACTAGGTATACCTATAATCTATGTGTAATAAATCAAAACTACACCGCCGCATGCATGGTTTATACGGATTAAATAAATAATAAATTAGTACTTGCAATAAAGTTTTTGATACCTAATTAATATATTTATACATATATAATATATATATATATATATTTATGAATTCCGTCTGGTAGGTAATTGGTATACCTACATAGGTATGAATAATAATAATAATAATAATAAAAGACATATCAACTGCTGGCCAATAAATTACAATGTATACGAAACGATTAAACAATAATAATATTATACATACGTATCGTTTTACCGATAAACTTGACAGATTTTTAGAACATAAATCGAAAAATCGTGTAGTATTATAATATATTATATTATTATATAGCTGCTAGGCAGTTGAAAATTCATTTGCGCGGGCACCTCTTATTATACACGTAGCTTACGAAATAATAATTTCTAAAATCGTGACAACTCCGAGATATTTTTATTATTTTTCTTCGATAGAATCGACACTTGCCTCTTTATTAACAGCCCGTAGGTACCCACTGCAGTTGTTCAACGCGTCAAGTTATAAATTTAACGTATACAACGTAAGTATAACTGTTTATAAACACGTAAACGTAAATTATTGGTTTAATTTTTTTCTTTTTAATTATTATTAATCGATATTATTTATGTATATTAACAAAACGTTAAAATAACAACAAAATATATAAATTTCACCTATATGTTAGCTAGCCTAACTAAAAAAATGTTCATTGGTTAACGATAGAAAATAAATGTTATAAAATATTGATGAATGAGTGCGGGTAAATTAAACGGTTAATTTTGTATATAAGTACAAGTTGCCGGTTATTGTAAAAATTGTAAAATACAAAACCAATGTAATTAAAACATACTTGTATCTATTATATTACTCGACAGCGAATTTGTAAATGACTTGTTAATAATAATAATAATAATAATAATAATAGGTATGGGGATAGCAAGAATGTACGAGTATAATACTATCGCAACTTCAGGAATATCAGTATGAATACAATGAGTTCATTGAATTCCACCGGTAAACGTTGTTTATCATTTGGTATTTGTATTAAAATTAAATATGCGACTTCAATAAAAAAATAAAAAATAAAATTAATATATTCTGACTCAATAAAACGATTACGGACGAGTTGTTACATTTTTTCAAGTGCATTCCCTTATCCTATAAATTAATTTACATATAGAATCGCTCCGGTCGTAATCTATATATAAATAAGAAAAAGAAAATAATCTTGAACTGATCGAATATAAATTAATGTAAGTACTGGTACTTTTTTAAATTGTTACATTTTTATATGCTTGTGTCTACGTATATATCGCATTAATCGCTACCGAATCAGATTCAGGGATATTAACTTTTTATTACCTATCACTCTCTTCTCTAGCTAAACAGTTCATCGGGAACCTTAGTTGTCAACCAGAGCCGGTGATCAGAGGCTGCGTCGAGGGGTTACCTACTCGATCGGCAATCCAACGATAATTAAATTTTAAGTCGGCAAAACTTGTATTTTAATACGTAATTACCGTTATATTATTATCGTTTATCAAATGACCAAATAATGGGTGAAAACCATTTTCGAAGTCGGCAAATTTTTAACCACATCCCCTCTATAGATTTTCGTTATCACCGACTCTGGTGTTCGTTGATTCTATTCAACCAACGCTTTCTGGGTCTCTCTTAAAAAAGCAATTTAAGTAGCCAAAAAAGCAAACAAAAAGCATTTATTAAATTTAATTCTAAAAAACAAATTTAAATTATACATTAAATTAAATATTAAAAAAGAATTTACGACCATATATTTGGTCAAGTAGCTTTCGTTAAAACTCATCCTATTGGGCGCTAATATATTTTTATACATAGAAAATGACCATTCCACATCAACTAAAGTAATCAGTACATATTTCATATAAACTAAATCATTTAAATCATACATTAATGTACATTAATGTTTAGTGCAGAGCCATAATGAATGCTATTGATTTTTTGAACTTCTAACCATCCAATTATTCTTTGAAAAACCGCGATTGCACTACTCTAAAATCAATTTCGCTACTTCACACTTAGCTTCCTCTAACAAGTATTTTGTATTTTACTTCTAACACAGTAGCTATATTTTATCATTCATCTATTTATTACTGGTTCTATAATTTCTGACGATAATAATATAGTCGAAGTATAAGTAATATACATAGAAATATGTTAAATTTTCATGAAAATAATGAAAAAGAACCAAATGGAGGGGGGGGAAAATAAATAAAAGCACGTTTTGTGGAAAACAGCAAAATAAAGTAAAATAAAGTTTACTTCATTGAAATCAGAACGATTCAAAATATATTTATATATAAGAATTATTTTTCTATCACACTCGCATCAAAAGAAGTATTTGCTACAAAATTTATTTACCAATATTCCTCGATATTTCGAACATTTCGTATAGTTTTACTTATTTCGTCATTTTTATTATATAGTTTTAGCACATATTTATCAATTTTCAAGTGTTAAAAAAATCTCATCTCTAAAATCACGAACCGTGATTTTATTAAACTGTTTTGTGTAGTTATGTAACGACAGAAAACGACTAATACCAGTGTGTTAAATATGCGCTAATTCGTTTGCAAAAAGCTCAAGCATAGATCGTAAAATCAATACAATCAATATGGTTATAGCCTACTTTAAATACCTATTATATCCATTAACCACCACCGCCCCGAAAATACGGTCTGGTCTTGACCGGACCCGAACCCCGTTGTCCTATCTATTTGCACATATAAAAAAATAATAATTGTACCCAATAATTCCCATACACATCAACTCATTTGATTGTTACGGAGTTTCATTATTAACATTATGTATAATAATAATAGTAATAAAATAAAAAAAACACCAGCAACCACCTGTTCTCGCGTTTTAATTCGTATTGTGTTATTATTTATTATACGTTAAACCGGCCGCGTATTATATTGCGGTGGGTCAAGTTGGCCCATATTCGGTGGCGACTAAATCCATATAAGTACGTGCGTGTAGGTATAATAAAAAACCTATAACAAAGTGCGCGCGCGCGCACACACGCGTATTATATACAACAAAAAAAAAAAAAAAAAATTCAAAAAAAAAAAAATACATAATTCTTTATAATATACGTATATTATTATAATAATATATAATATAATATTCGCGTGCTTTGGTGTATTATATCATATGGTTTTATAGGTACAACAGAGGCGTACCGTGAGTTTAGACCGCTGCACCGGAGGGAAGCTATTAAAAAAAAAAATAAAAAAATAAAAATATATATATATATATATATACGTGTATATGATAAAACCTGTTATTGTACGCATGGTATCAGCTCTGCCGCGACCACAAACGTTATCACCTATCTTTTGTGGTCCACAAAGTCCGAAAAACCGGTATCCGCGCCACCATTATTCACGGCCGACGTCGTAAACCAACCTTGCACGAGTTTCACGAGGAAACACCATAATATTATATACATCATTCTTCTTTCTTTTCTTTTTTTTTTCCTCGTATTTTTATATTACCTACCTACCACCTTGCGGTGAACAAAGTGCCAAAGACACGTACCGTCAATGATTAGGTACGCGCGTATACGCGTCTGTATAGTTATAATTCGGCATCATTAAAAACAAAAAATAAAAAAAATCGGGCCAAAGTCCTCTTTATACTGTTATACTGATGTTTATAGTGAATATTAAATTTTTTTTTTTATTTTTCTCTTTTGCTCGAGGCTCTCGATATATTTATAACGTACGTACACCTAACACGCAAGCTTCTCTACAGTGTTTTTTTTTTTTCTTAGTCATCCGGTCGTATCGTTAAATGATGGTTTCGATTCCAAACATAATATTCTTACGAAATTATAAGAATCATTTTCAGGACGCGAACATATAATTTTAAATTATCAGTAGGTATGAAAATTACACATATATATATATATATACACGTCATCAGAAATATTTTAAGGTTTTTAAAATAACTATATTTTTTTTTAAATGTTCAAATCTTTATATAATATATCGAAGAGTTTCGAAAACCTACAATTTAATTAATTTTCTCTTTCAGTTAAAACAATCTTGTTAATCTCCCAATATAATTTCTTTTATAATTTAATTATACATATATATATATATATATATATATGTAAATGCGATGATAATAATATGAGAGAAACGTTGAAGTTTATACAAAATAATAAAATATAATAATTTAGGTCGAGGATATTATAATAATAAGATTAGCATATAATCACCTACATATTAAAAAAAAAAAAAGTAGGATATACAGGGTAATTTAATTTACATCTGTGTGCAACGATAAATCATTGCAAACGAATAACGATTTTGAGCGAAGTTCAGTTAAACATGCTTTGATATACTTAAATCGAAACTACTATTAATTTGAAACTAGAACATTTACTACATTTACAAACATTTACTGTTTTTCGTGTTTTCAATGAATTTTACATAAATTTAAACTTCAAATGCCGTAACATAAATTACAAAACGATTATCCGCATAAAATAAAAAATAAAAAAACTCAAATCGCTTTTAATAACTCAAAAATACGCCATAATGTTTTGAACATTGAATCAAAAAAAAAAGAACGCATAGTAAAACAAAAACATTCCTAGCTACGCTCAGAATCTAAAAGTAAGACGTTCATTAGGTAATAGGTAATTAAAATAGTTGATATCATATTATATATGTATTCAAATATTCGATTAATCAAATCTGATAAGTGAAAATAATAATAACGCCTATGATATTAAAAAATGATTAAGTATATAATAGTATTGTATCCATGTTTTACACACCCATCTGTTATGTATTTATTTTTATTAAAAATAAATTATTGTGATTTAAATATAGTATCTATAATGATCGAATAGAAATACACACTGAGATTATTATAAATCCATTTTTTTTTTTTTTTTTTTTTTTTATTTCGCATAAAATACATAAATTTCCTATAAACTAAGTTATAAAATTCTATACCATATGTCGAAATGTACCAATAATATTACAGGTGATTATTATAGTTTATAATAGCAACAATTTAATAACATTATCGACGCATATAATATCTTGCAATATGCAATAAAAAGTTTAATAACAACAACTGTAGTGATTGTAACCAAGAGGTCAATATGCAATTAGCTTAAGAGAAGAGAAGACAAGTGTCTGTTTTGTAATTAAAAAACCATTCTAAAAGTTCTTGTTGCATGTATGTTGTATCTAAATAATCTAACAACAGTTTTTCATTTCATAAACAAAATAATCAAACACCTAGTAAATTTGATTATTTTCAGTAAAATAAAGAAAAACAAACAATTAAAACCGATAACTGCTAATATATTTTTTGCTAGTTAATTATGATGTAATTTCATTAATAAGTATGATTATAAGTATAGGTAATTATTTTAAATCCTAATGGTATCGTTACTAAAATAAATAAATCCTTTAAATGGTTTTACTTTCTACATTCGTTAGTTATTGTAAAACATCACTCACGTTAAATCAAAATTAAATATTTATGAAAAACATTAGATTGGGTAAGTACTTGATCGCTTTTTCCCCTAAAACTCTATACTTCTATTCTCAAATTAAAAAATAAAAACAACACAGTCTTAAACGAGTTGACACGTACGTATAGGTAAATAATGTAATTTATTTATTTTTTCGTTTTTAATTTACATACCATTTGAATAATAATTTGTCGTTGAGAGTAAAACATACGACGACAAATTGCCATAGGTGGGTAAGAGGTAATTAATACAAATATTCCCTGGTCAAACCAGGGGCGGATTGGCCTATCGGGAAATCGGGAATTATCATTATGTAATTTATAATAAAATAATTATTAATATTTTATTGTATTATTTTGAAATATTATTGATTAACGTTTTAGTATTTTACAATAATAGTATGTAGTCGAACAGCTGAAAAATAAAAGTAAATTGTATCGTAGAGAAATTATTAAGCTATTGAATAGGTTCGGGTAATTAATAATTTCAATATTCAATTAAAATGTGTTGTTATGTTGATTTAATTCTGTAGATATTAGATAGACAAATAATAATTAATAACTTTAAAATCATTTTTTCGATTTTGATCGGAATTCGGTTAATTATGTTTTGAAATACCGTGATTTTTCTCGATTTCCGTCATAATTTGCGATTATAAATTAAAAAATTAACTACATTACGCTCAACTTTTGTTTTGTTTTTTACCATTAAGTACAACTAATGATGAACTTTATGTCAAATTTTCGTGTACTTCTGCAATTTCTGCAGATGACAAAAAATGTCAGGTCTCTACGTTTATTTTTAAACAACAAAAGAACAAAATCGAAAATAACAGAAACCGTTATTGCGTACATTTTCCCGTTTTTCCCAACTATTAAGAAAACTACAATAAAAATCAAAATAATGACCCCCCCCTAAATTCACTACAACTAGACAAAAATTTCTACCAGAAACTACCTCTTGTAATTGATGATTTCCGGTATAAAAGTTGATTACAGACAAAAAAAAAAAAAAGGAAAAAAAAATGTTTATTATAGATTATTTCGAAATCGGCGCGTTTATAGAATGAATAGATTTCTATTGTGATGTTTAAACGGTATCATGGAAAATAAACCCTAGAAAAAAAGGTTCTGATCAAAAAAAAAAAATAGTAGCAAAATGAATCCCCGGCGAAAAAATATTAGGAAAAAAAGCACCGATGTAAGTTAACGCCTATTTGAAAAATAATGATGAATCTGCAGGTGTAAATTTGAAAAATATTATTTTATCAAATAATAATTAGAAATCCAAATATCCAATATATTAAATAGTTAATATTATATAATATGAGAAATAGTATCTTAATAAAAATATACCTACTTCATACTATTCTGTATTATAATTGAAGATTTTTCGAGCAATAAATCAGAGAAATAAGATAAATATATATATATATATATATTTCCAATAAAATTATACCTACATAACCAACCGACAAGTGTTGTAGAATTTTTAACGGCGGTAAGCCGAAAAACATGCTTTAATAATATATGTCTGATAAATATTTTATTATTTTTTTTTTTTTTTCAATGCGAATTATTATTATTTTTTTTAAAAATTGACGATTTAACTTACAACGGGGCTCTATATTTCCTAATATTTTTTTTTTTCGCCCGGGGCTTTTTACCGCTCACCCCTCAATTCGTTTAAACGTGACCAATATACACGCCTACTCTCAGACCTTTAAGTCTTCTATTGTTGTACGCGGGGTGTACTGTATTTTTATAGTTGCGCATAGACGAAATACCCGAGGGTTTTTTCACCGCTCTTCGGCGACATTACATTATGCGTTTACTGTACACACCAACTCTCTGCCGATAAATCATTTCTGTCGGCGCGCGGCGGCGCGATCACCGAAGCCGCCGCCGCCGGTAGCCCTCTTTTATAGTTCAAACGAAACGCCGTTATGTTTAAACACGAGTAAAATACTGTTGCGGACAAGCCACAAGCGGCCGGTTTCATCACTTTTATAAGGTAGGCATACCTATATATATATATATATATATAATATTATATAATACAAAAATTATAAATTATAGAGATATTTGTAAAATATTTAATAAATACCTATACAAGTAATACGTATAATAATATTATGACGGGTGTATAGGATTATAGGCGTAATATCTTCGATATTTTTGTTGGACATCGCCGACATATATATATATATATTGCTTGTGTATATTTTCCCGCAATCTCTGGAAAGTCCGCTGACGGTGTTTAAACGAAAAAAAAAAAAAAAAAAGAAAAAAAATTGAACACGCGTATATTATACTTGCACTACACACACGCGCCGTGTAATAATCTAGGCGAGAATCAAGGGTGTCCGAGAACACAACGTTTTACCCGAGTCGACATGAACTTCGTGTAGCGCCCGAGTCGTGATCGTGTATATTTTTCGACTCATTATTATTTACTATACCTACTCTATAATATAATATAATATATATATATATATATGTATAATATAGTGGGGCACACATAACCGATATATTATTTATTACTAGGCAGAACGCTGCACGAAACGGTCATCGGGCTCGTCACATTGTTGCGATCAAGGACCTCTTGTATGGAAAAAAAAAAAAAAAAAAACGAAAAGAAAGATTGCTTTTCCTATACACGTGATGGTAGGTAGGTGTATAAACGAATTATATTTTAACATCACGAACACGTCAAATCGAAAAATATCCTTATAACAAGGGGTTAGAAGGTGCGAATGACGTCACATACATACATATATATGTATATATATATATATATATATATATATATATATATATGTTCGATACGAACCTACCACCCTCCCGTTTAAACCGCAGTTATATACTCTTGAGCTTGAGCGATACGTCTTACACGACGTTTGTGTAGTCCCGTAGTTTTCAATTAAACTCGCAGATGGAAATGGCGGGAAAATGTTATAAAATCGTCTTCGGACGAAAATATATTTTACATTAAATTATATTTTTCGAATTAATCGTTTTAATTGTCGGTTAGGTTAGGTACGATATCCGCGCAATAGCACGTTTATAATGACCGGCCCAACGCGCCTAAGCTCAACCACTATAATATCCTAACGACAGCAGCAAAACAATCAAATTCAAATTGAATTTAGTGTAAACTTGACAATACCGTGTAGATACGAGCGAATTTAGTCAATGTCGTGAAATAAAATATACAATATTTTTTTGTCATTTTTTATTATGTTGGATACGTCTGTGTGTTTTTTGTATCCAGTTAAAAAAACTCCGAAATCCTAAATCATATAATATATATATATATATATATATATATATATATACCTAAATACAATTTTTAGTAGTCAAAATTGCAATATAGACAACAAAATATTTTTCAAATAAATATACGTTTATTGTTATAATGTGCATTTAATTAAAATAATCAAGATAAAAAACGCATCGTTATTCGGTTATATTGTAGAGTTCGCGTGCATAATAAATAGGTACCTACACTTTAATTATTTTTAAATCACGTTTCTTTTATAAACGATTCGTACATATAATAGGAATACCGATGACGTTGATTTAATTATATAACATTAACATGCTAAGGTTGATATCTGCTTGTAAATTATCTCGTAGACAAATTCGAATAGAAGCGGTACGGATAAAAATCGCGTATATTTACAACGTTTTCCCCCCACAATCATAATATGAATTTATTATTATAATGATATTGGTATTATTTTAGAATCGTTTTATTTCCCGGTCTGACGTCGTGTATAATATATTCGGTAAAATTTAAGTGTACCCGTCAACCCACCCCGGTGTATAAAGCAAACGACGCGTTTGCCTATTAGCAAAATATTTCCGTACGGTATAGAAATATTATTATATTACGGTCAGCGTAAACGGCACCCGCGCGTTTCTGGGATTTTAATGGGCAAAATAATGAATTTAAAAAAATAAAAAAAAAAAAAACCAGGAAGAATAGTATACTATTATTATAGTATATATATATATATATATATATATATATATAGGTAACCGGAGTGTAAACCGTTGACGTTGATTTACCGCCGTTTGGTCCGCACGGAGAACTTTACGTCCGGAGGTCGATAATATAATAACATAACGGGGCCTCCGAGAGATAAACGGCTGCTGCAATGAGAAATAGAAATGCAATTTTTTTTTTTTTTTTTTTTTAATACACATATCCGGAATATTACAGCGACCGATTTAAATTCACCGGCAGCGGTGGTCCATTTGCAAACAATGGGAGTCGTGGAATTTCGCTATAGGTAATTAGATCCAGCGCCGCAGACATTCTGTCTAGAGGCGACGGGTTCGGTTGATTTATGAACTCCGCACGACACATTATTGTATGCGCATTTATTTACCATAATCACCCGAGATATTATTATTTGAACATCCAAAACCGATGTGGTCGAAATTGTCGTACTCGACGGAAAACCCATCATAATAGAAACGCTACCCGTACCAATACGATTGTTTTGTATAATAATATTTTCCGTATTGTCTGAATTTATCGTCTGGATCGACGACCAGCGTTGAGACTTGTCTAGATAATATATATTTATTTATTTAATATTTTTCATCTTATCGAGGTGAAAATATCGATACCCTCCTATCCGAAGATTATCCAATATACAGAAATAATGATTATCCAGATAAAAATTTAACGTTTTACCCATAGTAGATAATATTAAACACCTAACTGTATTGTTTTTCTTTTAGTTAAAAAAAAATCGATGTAACTAGTGATAATGATTTACAAAATTATTATTTTAACGGTTTACATTTTTTATCCTTCCCGCTGTATAATGCTGTACAATGATTTTGGAGAAATTAACTTTGATCATTATGTCTAGATAAATTTGACTTATTTGCTGCGATTTGACTGCTGTCGATGACAATGAAATTTTTTTTCTTCTTCTTCGTACTCAATTGATGTTCAATTTTTAGAATTTCGCATTTTTTGGTTTATTAACTAGATAATAGCACAATCGTTTAGCATATTTAAGTTAATTTATAAATAAATAAAAATTATTAAACTATCGGATTTTCGTGAGGAAATTGTATTATACATTTTACATAGAATAATAATTTTTTTTTTTTTTAATTCAATTTTAACAGCTCTCCGAGAGCCTTAACTGTCGACACAACTTCCTTCCATCTGTCTCTATCTTTATAATAAATTCTTCTCAATATTTATATTGATATAAATATCAAATATTTCCTATCATTTTCCCTGGGTCTTCTTTAATTCCGTCCAACCAACACTTTCCATGTCTCCCCATGTGATCCTATTGGTCTACGTTCTATAGCTGCTCTGATTCTGTCTTCCTTCTCCCTGCGCATTGTATGTCCAAACCATTGCAGTCCCTGCCCTTTGACCAATCTGTTTATCTCGCGCAGCTTCTCAGCTTTTGTACCTCCTACGACATTGTCCATATTCGACATCAAAAACCGCACCACGTAAAATTGATTTCAAATATTTTGTTTTCAAATGCGATTAATCTCGCATCCATATACTGACCTACGTCTTGTTATGTACTGTTGTGTACATTTTTTACATTGTACGTATTACGCATTGAGGTATTGATACGTAACTAATTATTGCCAATGAATACTAAAATTCAAAATAATAATATATCATATTCATAAATATTAGTATTTTATTTTCTCTTAGATTTGTAATAAGTGTTACAACCTTCACTGTTATAAAATAAAATAACTATTTGTTTACATTCTAATTCATATTTTCTTACTATAATTTAGATTTTAGTAAGATAAAAATATAAACGATTTACTATAACAATATTAACGTTACACTCAACTGGTAAGCTGTATTTTATTCATTATCGTTTTGTTAGATTCCAATCAAATAAAGTTTTAATGATTTAATACAATTTACATAAGAGGCTGGTTACAGAGTGGCATTTGCCGTCTCTGTCTTTCTAACGGGCAATATAACAAAAATATGCTCACGTAAAACAAACGAAAAATCCTTTAAAATTTGTTTTAGATTAGGTGTTTTTTTAACCACGCTTGTGTAGATGCCAATATTTCGAAGAGAACCTCGTTGGCGTTTTCCAACTTTTCAATTTTTGATCTCATCATCGAAGATACGAAGAATCGTATTTTCGTAATATTGTCGTTATTTTATTATTTAAAGTATCCGTAACTTTTTAAACAATTTACATTTGAAAAAAAAAACGCCGATGTAATTGTTTATAAAATGTTGTCATTTACAAATGTTGTAATGGACGTTTTATCTCTAAATCCAATTTTTAAAGCTTATCCGTTTGTATTACGTGAACCCATTTTCGTTATATTACCCGTCAGAAAGACAAAGACAGAAAATGACACTGTGACAGTCTCTTAATAGGTATAAGTACGTCATAGAATTGAATAGTTATATCTATGGAAATTAAATAATATAAATCGGATAATATATACTTAACAATCGCGTATAATTCCATAAAATAAAATACTTATGAATACGTATAGAACGTATAGTATATGTACTTAAAATATTTAATTATTAATAAAAAATCTTTCACTACCATTCAATATACTTACCATGAAACGAACATAATATTATTATTACCGTTTATTTAATTACGTCTGGGTTCCGGCTGCGTCAAAATAATATAATAAAAAAATATATCCAATTGATTATTTTTTTTATTTTTTTTTTTTTTTTTTAGCTCTTCTCAAGTCATAAAATTATTTTATTAATTAAACGTGTTCGCTGATCGTTAATTTATATATTATTATATACAAATAAAAGGAACAAGATTGTAAACATGTTATGTGTTAACGATATTATAATAAATCAATATATTTGTAAATACTTATATATATTTGTTATATTTTTATTTTATAGCTATAAATACGTATTTATTTATTATTTATTTGTAAACTAGTTATTAGCCTATAAAATTGCATATAACTAAAGCATAAGGTTGAAATTTAAAAAGTGAATACACCTAATTAAAAACAATATTTAAGGGGATTGAGAGCGGTGATTTCCCGTCTTTGTCTACATAGGAATTTAGACGTGTTTTCATACCAACGATGAACTATAATGAAGCGATGAGAATTCCGAAAGCAGTATTGAATTTATCGTTGAATCTATTTTACTCGGGTTCGAATATTTAACTTTTTTGATTTTTTTGATTTTAAGTCCTTCAAATGTTAAAATATTCAATTTTTTTAATTACTCCTTTTTTTAAAAAAATTATTATTTAGAAAGATAAAATCAAAAATGTGGGGAAATCGATTTCAAGTAGACTTAACGACAAATTCTAATCTGTTGTCAGAACTCTTATCGCCAGATCAATCGGTACGTTGGAATGGAAACGGAACGGAATATTACCGCTTCCGGGATTCGATACCGGTATTTTTTACTTTATATAACACATCCGCAGCACATAACAATTTAGACTATAACTTTCCTTCAATGAGTCCGACCGATGTAGCGAAACGATTAAAATTCTGAAAACTGATTCGAATTTAGCGTCAAGTGTACACGCATCGGTCAAGCCACTTGTTCGAATTTAAGTACTTCGTTTCCAAAAGTTTGATACGAAAATGTATTTAAAAAAAAAAAACAAAACTAAAACTAAATTGAAAATAACGGCCTCGTGTATACACATAACGCTCAATTAAAATCTGTCTTCACTACATTGATCGGACTGATTGAAGGAAAATTAGTCTAAATTACTATACTGTGTATGTGTTAGATACAGAAAGAAAATATCCGTTTTGAATCCATTTAAGTTGATTTCAACTCGATTCAAGTTTGATAAATTACAGTGTTTTTTTTTTTTTTTTTTTCTAATATTCAATCACATGAAATATATATTATAAGTAAGTTAAATGATCTAATGTTTTACTTCTCATAAGAAAATCGAAATTTAAACGTTATGTGCCCCAGGCACGTCTATTATATTTATTTAATTTTTTTTTTTTAATAATTATATTTGTTCAAAATATATTATACGAGTAACATAAAAATGCCTAGCGGTACATTATTTGAACACTATTCCTAGCATCCCAATAGTATTGCTATAAAAAAAAAAAAAAAACGATTATTGTCGATACACATCAGTTTTATTTTTGTCGATTTCCTGGTTACCTTTTGACAAACAAGAGGCGGAAAAACAAGACTAGCGTTAACGTAAACGTATTTCGTATTGCAATGATTTATCGTTAAATTTAACTTTATATATATATTTATATACATATATACTTTTATATATGTATATAAATATATCATACCTTCCCAATTGTCCACCTACAACAGTGGTCTACCCATGGTGCAAAGTATGCCGTACACCTATATTTTTTCTTATTTTTTATTATCTTTATTTTTTAAATTAAAACGTAAAGTCGCCTGTAATGCCAGCCAGTACCCGTACGCGTATTATTAAACGACAGTCGCACAATACGTGCTCGACTGTTGCTCTAATTATCAGACTTATCGTTGAAAATATAATATGTATACCCAAAGTTGGAGTTTGTATTTGCATAACGGGAAAGAGTATTATACAGAGGTATAGGATAGGTACCTTATAATATTATACACAATACACGCAACACGCGCATTGCAGCGAATATATACGTATACATAATAATATTATAATAATATAAATCCACTTACAGACCCGTTTATAATAATCATTACTACTGCTCTATAACATTTATATATTATCATCATTATAATAATATAGTTACGGCCGACGGATAATAATAATAATAATAATAATATTGTTACGGCCGGTAAAGTGTATTATACGTCTCTAAATAATAATATAACGATATGACAATATTATTATTAACACTATACATAAATATATATATATATATATATATATATATATATATATATATATATATATATATATATATGTACATTTGTAGCACTAAACGTTTTGGAAATACATCGTACGCGCCGAAAAATAACTGAAATGTGTGCAACTAAATATTTTAAAATTTAATGTTAATTCATTAAAATATCAAAAAATAATCAATCGTTTTATTCGAATTTCACGCGTTCTTTAAATTTGTATTATTTTTTTTTTTACATTTACCGAGTATACTTTTTTATCCCGCCATTTACTTCTGCGGTGAAAAAAAAGGTCCGTAAACAATAATATTATTTTATTCTTTGTTCTACTCTAGAGCTGTGTAACACGACGTCACATCGTAAAACATTTACCGGCCAACACTTATAGTAGTAACAAAATAACGTAAACCTTCAATATGTATTTACTTAATATAATAACGTATAGATTTTCTAAAAAAAAAAAAAAAAACACCCTCCAATTATGCGTTTGGTCTAAATATGAATTACAAATGTTTATATTCAAATTTTTAATGTATCAAATCAAATGTACGTACTGCATTAATTAAACAGCGGTTATTAAAGAATATGCAAATCCAACTAGTCCCGAACCCCAACTATTTAAACATTATGGGTCACGCCCAAACAATACAAGTGTTATATAAATTACTGGAATTAAAAATAAAAATAAGGATTAGCAACGTGCATGGCCCGATTGATTGGGGAGGGGGGAATTGTCGAGGAAGATATAGCTGGAGAAAAAGGAGATAGGGTCAGATGAATTGGTGAAGCGAGTTGAAACTTAGGAAATTAGAAATAAGATTGAGAATCAGTTTTCTCTGTAGGGATGTTGGAGATCGTAGGTACGTCTGCGTGGCGAGAGTAGGAAAATTGATGAGACATTGGACAATGGAATTTTCATAGGGAGAGTGATGGATCTGTGATTGAATCTGGTGGCTATCCGCATGGAGTATGCACCATTGGACCCTTTCACCTATAGCAATTGCGTACACAGTAGAGGGTACCCTGAGAATGCTTTAGTACTCGAGAATAGGGCACACAAGAGCAAAGTAAAAACCTCCGAGGAGAGGTATCGGTTGGAAAACACTGGATATTCACAGAATAAGCACAAAAGTTTAAGAGCCTGGCAACATATAGGTTAGAGTAAAACCCAGTTCACGAATTGAGCCCCCGTGTTAGTCAGATGGGGAAAAACTACCGTCGGGTGCCGTATAGAAAGCGACAATCGAAAATTGAGTTGGTGCGCAGTTATTTAGTTTCATGGCATCCGCAAAGATTGCCATCGAGGAGTACAGGAGAGGTGGAATTTATATACAAAAAAAAAAAAACAGGAAAGGTGATTATAAAGCACCTTTAGTGACACCCGATGTAGGAGTAAACAACAAAAACGAGGAACCTAGAACACGGACAAAAAAATACCGACAGGAAATGCAATAATTAATTTTAGAGTAATAATTTTAAATTCTGAGCTCAGTTATAGTACAATTAACGCGTCAATCAAATTTGACGAAACTCGAAATACAAACGAATATTTCGCATACTATTTGTCGATTTATTTGAATAAAAATTGTTTGGCTCGATTAAACCACTCGATGCATATAGTTTTGGGTAATATTTTCTGGCCAAATAAACAGTATCGACGTTCGTAATTCAAATTTTTGTGAAAATTGCAACAAAAAAATATATAAAAAAAATGGTCAACTGTTTAATAAATTATTCTACGGAAATGCACCGAAAATCCTATATACCGATGCAATTATATTTATAATATCCCGAAGTCGCACGGGGACACGAATGGTAATATCTGGTTCCGTATTATATTAAATAATAAATAGCCGCACGCTGTCCAATTACGGGTGTTTCGAAAGTTTCGTACGCGATGCGAATGGTAAATCAACCTGGATTCACCTTTTTCAGAGATACGCACTGCACCAGCTACCTATAGATACTGGTTTCAATGATAACGAATGCGAAAAAAGGGGTGTCGATACAGACAATTTCGTTATTATCGGATATCTAATATTATTATAAGATCTTATACAGCAGAAACGACATTTCGTAATCCATATAGGTAGGTATAAACGTTATTATAACCATTGGCGTCGGTTATTTATCTGCTACAAACTATTGCAGTAAAGCGTGTTTTAAATACCAATATCAACATAATAACATTATTATTAGGTATTATAGTTGCTTGGCTGCATACAAGTTTCTAAAATAATATAATACAATTAACCGATTTCATTATAATATTAAGCAATAACAAAAAACCACTAAGTATGTACAAAATGCACCTATATTAAAAGTTATACGCTCAGAACTACTCTATAACCTTATTATCAGTGTTGAAACACGGATAGGTAAAATTCATCTAGATACAGATAAAAATAACGAATATTTATTTTATCTCAGACAAGATGATAGACATGTCGAAATTATCTAGATATAAAAAAAAAGATGATTTTCATGTTTATTGTCTATTACTGAGAACATTAATTGCACGGAGATAAAAACGCAATCGGTTAAAATAATTCTACAAATACAAGGGTGTAAATTACTAGGTAGTAAATTTGAATTTTTAACTAAAAATATAACAAAACAGTTAGGTGTTTATTATTTTATACTGTGGGCAAAACATTTAATATTTGATTTTTTATAGGTACGTTTTATCTAAATATTTATTTTTTAACTTAGATAAACTTCAGATAGATCCCAAAATATTCTTCTAGATAAGTCTCAACACTGCTAATTATGTTTGATTTTTAATATGTAGTGTGTTACACTCGAATAATGGTAATAAAATTTAACCCTCGCGGTTCACAATACAATTTGCGTTTTCCTAAGTGGAAATATCTATTTTCAACACCAGTTTCTATTAGTAGTATTTTGTTCAATAGACTTTGAAAAATACAAATTTGTTTCTATCATAATAATAACTTTCCATAAAGAATGGCCAAATGTATTCAGTTTTAAAGTCCTGCGTTCTAAATTATTTAAAAAAATAGAGAAACAATCATAGGTTAGGTTAGGTTATATATAGGTTAGGTAATAAACTGTGAATTGTTAAGATGTTTCCATTTAATTAAATGTAAGATTTATTGCGCATACGCGTACCACAGGGGTTAAAGTTTTGAAAATAGATTCAAAATATATATATTGATACCCCCGATCTTCCTAAAATCATCATACTTCAATCGTAAGTCCGTCCGACTGAAATAATTCGTGTTATCATTTTAGGGAAACACATTGTATAGGTTAGGTTATAAAGGACCGACAGTGTTATCGTATATAATACTATTTTTAATTATTTTAATACATTTTGCTCAAAATGTACATAATTTTATGCGGCTAATTATCAAAAATTATATTATGTTACAAAATAATCCCCAATACGTTTAAATTAAATAAACCAAAATGAATTCCGTTGAGTTGTTGATAACGCTCTTCGGCGACATTTTACGTTTTTCTTTTTTTTTTTTTTACTTCAATTTCTCCGGTCTTATACTTTTGGTTTAAACGTCGAACAGTTCGTAAAACATCAAAAATTATAATATTATGTTGATATTATGCCTTCCTCGGCAGTATTATGGTAGGTAGTGAGGAAGTGAAAGTCAAAAACCGTAGTTCTATTAAATTATTATTAATTATATTATTAAGGAATATTATTATAAGAACAAAGCACGCGGTTTTCTTCAAACCGCGTCCTTCGGTATTTCAAAATAATATTCTAGCGAATGTTGTACACATACCTTCGACGCATTGGGTATAGCGGCGTTTAAAAAATGTTTATAATACTTTACGGACCAAGAAGAAGAAGAAGAAGAAGAAGAAAAAAATAAAAATATATATATTGTATTTATTTCTCAAACTGTAGACGACGAGTAGGTTATACACGTAAGTATATCGCCGATATCCGTATACAAATATTTCATCGTTTCTCCCGCGGAATGATTCGCATTTATTAATAACGTCCATACGGTAAATGTATAGAAAAGGTAAAATACCGAATAATATATATATATATATATATATATTTTTTTTTTTTATTAAATAATGTTTTTCCAAGCACGTAGACGACGGCGTGGCCACGTACCCGGCTATTATAATACGCGTACAGAGCGTGTTGCAGGCGGTTGAAAGATGGATTAGCGCGCGAAGAAGACACGGTTATTAGCAGACACAAGTCACCTCTGACCCGCCGACATTTTGTCGGCAATAGACAAATGAGTATTATTTTAATATTACTTATATGTATATATATATATATATATATAAACTATCCACTTTCTAACTGCCGTGTGTTACCTATAACATTATACCTGTGCGTATGGGCGCGGGTGACCATCTTGTGCGCGGCCGGCCGGTTGTTACACGCCACATAAATAAATATATTGTTACAGCGCGTTGTGCCCATGTGTCATTATTATAATACGCTACACGATTTGTTAATTGTTAACATATGGAAACAATAGGCTCCTCGTCGGTGGGGAACGCGTACCCGTACGGCGGCATACAGGGTGTCTCCCGGGGCCGCGCGCGCCGTGTCCCTATATATATATATATCGTATGAGATATACGTGAACTACCATTGTAACAACGATAATAATATTATTATATCGAGGTTCACAAAAAAAAAAAAAAAAAAACCACCGGGTTTAAACAAAACGACAAAAACACAAAAATTGTATAGAAAATATAATGAATCATCTATTTGTGGTCACTAGTGACCACAAATAGAACTATCCAAATATTACGTTGTTAAACACATTTATGTCAAACAATACGGGCGGTAAAACACTACAATATAATTATATTTTATTTATTAATTTCGGTTTTTTTTTTTTTTTCAAAAAATTGGATATGAATTAAATAACAAATTTTCAATGAGAACCGTATAATTATTTACCTAACCTAACCTAACCGTATTATTTGTCGGTTTAACATCAGCCATGAAATATCCGTGCCTGTGGCACTTAATTTTAAGCACGAATTCGGGTCGAGATTCCGTTTATTTCGAAACTTATCGGTTTACTAAGAGAGTTGAGGAGAGTACCGTTTTTGACGAAGATAAGCTCTTGTGAACGGTATTAAAAATAACAATGCCTTTCCAGACAGTGACAGTGGCGTTCGGTTTTAATTCTTTATCCAAAACTATATTGTATGGACTCTATATAATATGATATATCGCAGCGGGAAGAAACGTGTATAATTTTATACGGCGATACACCCTGTATAATATTACTTTATGATAATATATTCATGAATATATGGGGGGGGACCCTCACACGTTGGACACGTACGTATTCGTCTATTCTCTGCTGTATATATATCTATACCCTATATATTACCGACTTATCGATCGCATCATAATATTATAATATTTACATATTATGCTTTGTTAGATGGTTATACTGTTGGCTGTGCGTTTTAAATATTTGTTAACTGTACGGGAAATCCGTTTTGTTTTTTTTTTTTTGGCCGGTCGAATTCAATGGTTGCGGGTCGAGTAAAAAAAAATTAACTCGACTCAATTATAAATTACCGTTAAAAACGTTTAATATTTAGTAATACGGTTCGGAATAGTCAACCCATCCACCCCTCAACAATTCGAGTCTTCGTCTCGTTAAATCAACCGGATGAATTTTGTGAAAATTAACCGCGAAAAAAAATAAAATAATCTTTCAAATCAGATTTGGTAAAATTCAATAAAATTATGTTCAGCTGTAACAACGCTTCGTATGTTCGACGCGTGCTTATACGATTCACGTTTTTAATATTATCTATACAATATATATAACCGACAATTAGTACAAATATCGCGCATTTGATTTAATACCTGATATTATATAAAGATGAAAAAAAAAAATTGGCTTTTTATAGTTAAAATGAAATATTCAAATGATTAGAAAACATCATAATATTATACATTTGTATATAGGCAGGTACAATATTAATGAATCGCGTGCGCGTTTTATCGTGTAAAATAATTTATGCGTGATAATGGTAAAATTATTATTATTTTTTTTTTTTTTTTTTTGATTTGTTATGTTCATCCGCGGTACATTAAAATAATAATAAACATTACGAATGCGTTTCGGGTCAGAGAAAATTCTTCTTGGCCCACGTGCGCGCGATATAATATTACGTTGTTTAATATTATACACTGGCAGTTGACCGACGACGGAGGAGGCGTAAATAATAAAGATAATAATACGGTCCTGTATTTTTTATTTTTTTATATTCGTTTAATTGTACACGTCGGCACAGAGAGATGACAAGTTTAACATATATATATATACGTATTTTTATGTTTAATTGTTCGTTCTCGTATCATTGTTGTGTCAAAGTTATATTTTCCTATAGTAGTATACCCATCTCACCCATCTCTAACCGTACATCAGTGCTCGGATTAAGGAACGGGTTCAAAGGAACATTGATTTTGTCAGCTCGATTCGCTTTTCAGAAATCAGATATCCGGAAATTTCGTAAATTTTTTTTTTTGTGGTGGAGGAGGGAGGAACAAGATAGATTTTATTAGTTTCTTTTTTTTTTCTCTGATAATTATTTAAAGATACCTTCTAATTTAAACATAATTATCAGATATTATAGGTAAAATTCGTCATGCGTAAATGTTTCCGACTATAAAAAATAACATGATGTATTATTACCCTAGGGTTCGGGACTTGTTACATTTGCATATTCTTTAATAATGGCTGTAGAATAATCTAAGTATGGTTATACATTTGTTTTAAGACATAACGGACTGAAATACAAAAATTTTAATTGCATATTTTACTTATTTTTTTTTTAAGCAAAACGCATACTTAACAAATTCTGACTGTTTAATAGTCATTTATATTTTTATATCAATTGTTTTAATATTAAAATTAATTTTTTGCTATTAAAAAAAATTCAGTTGCGTGTTTCGGTTATTTTATTTTTACTATATACAGACTTATTTTTGTGTTTTTTATTTATACAATTTGTATGCTTTATGGATATTTTCAAAAATTAAATTAAAAATTAGATGCATATTTTTGACGACTTTGACTGCATATTTCGATAATCTTTACTGCAACAAGTCCCGAACCCTAACTATTACTACTGAAATAGCACATAAACTTGATATGAATTAAAAATAATATACAAATCGACGATTTTTATTTTAGAAACGAGCCGGGGAATAGGTTAGGTTAACAAAATGAACGTAAACTAAAAAAGGTACACTAATAACTTTTTTAAAATAAACTTACCAAGCACCAATATCAATATTGTCATCTGTACGACACATAGAAGTCGATTATTTCGTCTACATAATAATATATCTTAAACAGGTGTCTTTCCACATCGCTATTTTAGTAAAAAGGAAACTTTTCTCAAACCAATAAAACTATCATCATCATTATCAATATTATCAACTGCCTGCAGTGAAACACGGGTTACCAAACTATATATATATATTTTTTTTTTCAGTTTTATGAAAAATTTGCGAAGCTGTTTTTATTACTTTTACACGTGTCAGCTAAGAACCTGATTTAGGAGAGTATATACTTATATATATATAGGTCGCCTGGTCTCAAATTTTAAGAGGCCTCGTCTTTTCGTTCGTTATCTATATTAGGTTTTTTGTGAACTCGTATATCGTATTTAGGCGTAACATTTCGTATCAAAGAACCCAAAATCTGTATACGTCAAGCTCTGCCCCTCTGCACTATATTGCGCGGACCGTTTATTTTAAACGAACCAATTATACGCAGGCACCACTTCTGTATTATATCATATTGAATATTTATGTATAAAACGTATTGCAAAACATATAATCGCGTCTCGATAACGAGTAGTTAGACCTATTAATAAGTTATAGGACGATGACGAGGTGTCCGAAATACGAATAGCCGCCAGGCCGAAGAACGTTTTTTGGCTCGTGACACGGTTTCAAACCGGCCGCGAATATATTATTATATAGACGCGGCCAGATAAAACGGAATTCTGACATTTTTTATTTTTTTTTTTTTGTTAAATATATTTTAATTTTACAACTCAAAATGACGCGAGATGTTGGGTAGTCGATAAGTCTTACGGGTTTCAACGTTTACAAAACTACCATTGTTGTTATTATTATTATTAGATAATACGGTGTTTAATTTAGCTGTTGTTCAAATATAACACATATTATATTATACATAATCGTTTAGAATTCAATATGTAACATTTAAATACACCTATTCATAATCTATATTATAATATACGTTTATCTATTCAAGTTAGGTTTATTTTTAATAAATAACACGGTATAATAAATAGTGTATGCTATATAAATGTATATACAGTGCAGTAGGTACAGACAATATTCTATTTGATTTATGTGTTTATTTGCAATATTCATTAGATTGATTTTTTGTTATATCGTTTCATATTTAGAAAGTAGAATAATTAAGAAAAATTAGTTCTATATCTGTATAATATATATTATACCCAACGGATTGAGCAATAATAGCTCTACTTATTTAATCCGACCGTATAAAACAATTATTATTATTATAAGTCTGTCGGTAAGCTATTTCAGTTTAGTAAGGATATTTTGATTTGATTTTTATTTTTTTTTTTTTTTGTTTTTACACGGTACACGTAATAATTTTTAAAACTAAACGACCGGGAGATATAGGTATGGCATTATCGTTAAAATATTATACGCGAACAGTGGATACTAACATGGTTTTTATAATATTATTATGGCATAGGGCATAGGTATATAATTTATATACTCTTTGGACGTTTACCGCTGACGGTGAAGAAGGCAACCACCCGAGGAGCGTTTAGATAAATAACATTACGGATAGGTGCATATAAATAATAAATATTCAAACCGATAATAATCGCACGGCCGACTTCAATATAATAATTTCTGCGTACAGCAAGTGTCCGTAACATGTTATGCTAACTATATAAATATATATATATATATTGAATATTATAATAATATCATATATTTTTTACCGTTATGGATCAACAGGCGGTTGCGTATAAATAAATATTAACTATTACGCGATGATGATAGATACATGTGTTCGGTGATAAAACCGCGATGACTCTATGAGTCCAAATGGGGGCGTTTTATTATATTATCGAAGGCGTGTAATACAGTGTTTGCCGTTTTAAAAAAAATAAAAATAAATATTTATATACAACCCAATAATAACGCCTCTAAAAAAAAAAAAAAAAAAAAAAAATGTAAAAACGGCTAGAAACCCTACGCGATAATAATTTACGTGATAACAGTATCAACGACACTGACCTTGTTGAGTATGCCGCGTTTGAAGTTTTCCCTGGTATACTTTCCGTTGACGCTCTCCAGTTCCAAATGTTGAGCGCACTTCCGCAACATCGACGCCCTTTCGCGTTCCTTGATGCTTTCCATTTCCATGGCGGACATATTGGACGGGTTCCTCGTCAGTTCCACGTCCACAAGACAGTCTCCGGACGGCCGCGGTTCACTGTTGGCCACCCGGCCGCTCGGGCAACCCGGTTCCGTGTCGTCGTTTCGCGTATACTTGTTGCCCTGCGGGTCTACATCCCACACGGCGGACATGTCTAAAAGCCGACCCAGCGACTTGCGCCTGGCGGCCGTGCTGTCGTCGCCGCGCACGGCGTTCTGCTGTTCCATAACTATTTTGATATTATATGGGCAAAATCGGTCAGTACGTCATTATAATGTTGTCTGAAACACAAATTGAAAATATCTTGTAAAAAACTAGAAATCTAAGTGCAGTAAAGTAGTACTCGGTGTAATTTTTGCAGATGTAAAATTTATATTTTGTGTATTTGTATATATTTTTGTAACAATTATTAACATTTAATATTTTACACGTGTAATATTGAGTGCCTATTACCAATGTATTTTATATTTATATATGTACAAATATTTTACTAGATTATTTAATCGCAATAGGGTTTTGCGGTTTTACAACGTTGTACATTTTTTTTTTTTTTTGTGTATCCATTTTACAGAATGTTATCGATTTTCTGCGATTATATATTATATTTATCATACCGTATCACACGCGGACATATGTTTTTTTTTTATCCAAATAACAAATTATTTACTGAATATTTGTTTTCTATATATAATTATTTTAATACGAATACGCGACGACGTCACGGTAAAAATTCGACAACAAAACTCAATTGTCTGCTTAATCCAGGCATCGGTCGTATGATCAATTTTTTCGTCGGCTTGATGCGAAAACTCACCGACTAAAATACTAAAATTTCGGGAAAAATCGAGATTTTAATTTTTTCAAATTTGTCTTTTTACATTTTATACGTATCGCATATTCGATTTATATATATATATATATATTTGTTTTGTTTTCGATATTTATATTATAGTTTTGGGTATAAAGTCACTACCGCGGCAGTGAGTACTTAATCGTTAAAACCTGGTATTTAACGGTTGATGAATTTTCGAAAATAGTCGGGGAAAACGTTAATTTATCGGCAAATCGAATTTCCACGTCCCTTTCGAAGTTATAGAGCGTAGAACGTTTTTACGGCGCTAAAATCGGAAATTCGTTAAATTTGTTTAATTGCTGCAATACGACGGCGTGTATGTATTCAACATTCAACAATTACCGTAGTTTATAATGTTTGCATTAAATAATTTTTATATATATATATATAATACGCGGATTCATTTGGAATAAAAAAAAAAAAAAATGTTTAAAAAATGACGTTGATTTCGTTTTAAGATACCGCGATTCGATATAACATTATAATATTATCGCACAATAACGTTATATACAATATATCATAATATTATATCGTCGATTACCGATTAGTTGTCGAATTCGACCGGTAAAGGAAATGCGTTATTACTACGGATACACAGGAAAATTCCTGGGCACGCCACTGATTATATAATACGAACGATTTTTTAAAAAAGACTTTATTATAACCAAAATTGCAACGATTCCAATCGGTTCTTTTACATCTTTTGAGAAAATTGTTAAAACATATTGGTTTCAATAATGAATAATATTGGTAGAACGGGGTAGAAAACGTTTTTAATTTGTTTTAATCGATTAAATCGATGCATTCAAATTTAGAACTAAATCTAATATAAATCACAAATATACCTAATAGATATTCGTATAGTACACTAAATAGACGTACTCGATTCTAAAAGAAATTTAAATGAACATTAAACGATTTAAATATAAAAAATGTAAAATAAAAGAAGATTTAATTTTTTATTATTATTATTATTGTCGTGTCTTCTATTTTCATTGTTCAAATAAACACGCACACGCATCGTTTCGCTGTCGGATCGGTCTCCGTACCGGTGCGTATATAATAATTTTAATATACAAAACGGCACAGCAGTCGGTCGACATTATTTTTTTTTTTTTTTTTATATATACATATAATATTGATGATTGATCGACGATTAAACCGGTGTACATTATCGGTCCAGTCATCGTAACGAAAAAACCGTTCTCCGGTTGGTTTGCACTACAATCGTACCCATACACAATATTATTATTGTAACGCACAGGCTTTTTTCGGGTCGAAAACCATGTCGAGTGTTTTAATACGGCGACCAGCCGCCATAATATTGTCGACAAAAAAAAAAAAAAGATGAACGTTTGTTAATTATATTATATTATAGTCGCACAAATCACGAATTACCGTCGATCACTGGCACGCTCGCGGTAAACAAAACAAATTTAAAAAAAAAAATAATTATAATAATAAACGGCGCTAAAAAGACTGGCGATTGGCGTCCGGCGGGATTTTATAGTTTTACAGACCCAAAAGCCATAATAATTAAAAATACCAGTTAGGATAATAAATATTTTTAGGTTACCTCTACCGTGTAACAAGTCCACTAGAGTCGAATTTCTGGGATAACTACAAAAAAATAAAATAAAAATGATCTATCAAAAATGCTCCTTCTGTTTATAGAAAAGTGAAAAAATTTCTCGCTCTCATATTAATCCGTAAGGAATCCACTATACACAACACTTTTTATATTCAAATACAGCTAATTTCGCGCCGTTACAATAAATAACAATAGTATAAGAACTCCGTGCCCCTCGATTAGAGCACCGATAATACTACAAAGTCTTGAGAAGTTATTGAAATGCTATTCGGGGAGAAAAAACGAAATCGCCGGGTTCTGAAGACAAAGACGCAAAAAGTACATTTGCACGGTTGAGTTTACGGCATCATTCGTTTAAAGTCGGCAACGTTAGATAGTTTTAAAACGTTTTTCTTGTAAACAAATTGTCTGATTTTATAATCCATAAAAAACACTATATTATAATGTACACCGATACGAGCTATAGCTCGTTTGCATATTATAAGGTAGCTGAAACCTTTTATCGTTTCACGCCGCGCGTATATTACACACGTATAATAATCGTTTGTCTTAATTCGTCTACATAAGATGGTATAAGTATAAAAATACAAAAAATACAAGGGTAAATATTCTCATCTGATTTACTTAGTAATATAGATAATAATTATTATAGTAACTACGTTAGTATATTATTAAAATTAATTGAATCGATTTACATATAATTATTATTATTATGTAGTGCAGGAGCATTAAGAAATATTAAAAATAAAAATATATATATAAAAAAAAAATCAAAAATGTAAAAAAAAAAAATATAGTTAAAGAACAAAACAAAGCCCGGGGTATTATATAAGTACCGTGTAAATATGATTGGTTTCGATTTTCTCAAAAACCATCATCGGGTCAAATAACAGCATAAACGAAAAAATATTTCGCTTTTTTGTTTTTTTCATTAATATCATTTTTTTTTTTTTATTTCTAAAACGATTTTTTCGTTTTTTTGTTCTGTTAATAAATATTTTATAATATTGTTAGTATTATTATACCCCCCCACCACCACCACAATTGGCTTAAAAATCCAACATTAATTTTTTTATTTAGTAATTTAATCTTGAAATGTATTTGCCGAGTCATAAGGAAACGCTTGATTTGTTAAACAAAGAATGGAATTTTCGGATCCGGTTTTAAAATTTACATTGTCAGCTTAGGATAAAAAAATATTCTACGATTAATTCATGATTATTAGGTATTATAAGGTGTATTATGAGGTATCCATGAATTGAATCCCCTCCCATTTAAAATTCCTGGGCAAGCCACTGATTATATAATACAAACGATTTTTTAAAGAAGACTTTATTATAACCAAAATTGCAACGATTTCAACCGGCAAATTCGCTTCGTATAGTAAATCCATAGGTCTGAGTTGGTCAGTAACTATATAAACGCTAAAAATCGGATTATATCTTTTACATCTTTTGAGAAAATCGTTAAAACATATTGGTTTTAACCATGAATAATATTGGTAGAAGGAGGTGGAAAACGTTTTTAATTTATTTTAATCGATATAAATCGATGCATTCAAATTTAGAACTAAACCTAATATAAATCACAAATATACCTAATACATATAGTAGTATACTACGTAGACGTACTGGATTCTAAATGAAATTTAAATGAACATTAAACAATTTAAATTAAAAAAATGTAATATAAAATCACTGATAAATGATAAATGTATATTATAAAATAAAATACCTAATTAATCCACAAAATCAATAAATAATAACCACATCATTATTAAATCACCAAACAATTACTGATAAGGACTACCGCTTTTTCCATAACAAAATTATTATTATTGTTAAGTTTTTTTTTTTTTAATTTGTATCACGATATAATTTATTTCCGTTTTTTATAATTTTCGGTTTATTTTATTATTTTGTTATTATTTTTATTGAATTTGTTTCGTATAATAACGTTTTTTTATATACTAGATATAAGTTTAATCCGAGTGCCTAATGAAAAATCGATGTTACAATTTTTCAACTTAATGTTTAAGATTATCTTTTTACGAGAAATTCCAGTTATTCTACATTTACCAACAAGATATTATTTATTTACGAAAATTAGTTGTTGTCACGACATGACATTGCATTTTAATGGATATACTTACTCGTATATTGTATTGGACACCTTGTATGTACCAGAAAACGAATAAGTATTATCTTGGGGTTATAAAAAAAAAAAAAAATACAAATATATTATAATATTTTTTCCATGTACAACCGTGTTACATAATATTTTATTAAATTAAATGTCTAGGAAAAAAAAATTCCTATAGTGACATCCCAGACGGGGAGTCTGGAACTTATAAGTACAAACATTAATATTATTGTCTATAATATATGCAACATGGTAAATTTAAATTGCATAATAAATTTCATTAAATTAATAATGATCGTTTTTGTTGCAAAATATTATAGACAAGTACTCACTGAATAAACCAAATAGTTATTATAGACATTGAGAATAAATACAATTATTAGAAATATATATAATTAAGTAACTGTCTTGTTAATAATGGATTTGTATGAAATATTATATGCGTTTTATATATGTTTTCTAATATACTCTATCGTATATTAGAAAACATATCGACGTTAAAAAAAAAAAATAATAATAATAATATTTTTATTAGTATATGTATTACAATATTTAATTGGTAATCAGACATTTCTCAACAGGTGGATGTTGGGTGTTCCGCACTCCCGTCAACCGTCGTATTATTATTTAATCAAATTTCAGTCGACTAATTTTGACAACGAAAGTTTATTTATTGTTAGAACAGTAGATATATAATATATACCATATATATATATATATATATATATATATATATATATATATATATATATATATATAAATAGAGTACTCCTATAATACAATTGACAAGAAAAATCGAGCGATAATATAGAAAATTACCGGAGAATACAATAATATGTATCTGTATAATAAATTCGGTTATGAAAATATCGACTTTAACGGAGATAATCGATTTGAACTAAGTTCAATTAACTCATCGAAACGACTACCGTGTGCAATGTGAACTTGTACATTACGCCGTTTATAAAGCTTAATTATAAACAACATACAGCATACGAGCACGTTACTAAAAAAATTATGTCACATCTATAAAATTAACAGTATTTGAATAATAGTTGAAAATATTTCGTGTATCGACAATAGTACCTTTGAGAATCTTTGAAAATCTCAGACGTTAGACGCGCCTTCGGGGGTTCGGTGGTGGTGCTAGAGTTAATACACGGCCCTCAGTTGTAGATATTTAAACCTTCGGAATTAACGTAACTATACTTTATAGTGTTTTTATAGTACATCTCAAAAACGTGCGTTGAAAAAATAATCGGGTATAGAATAAAAATAATTATATATTTAGATAGTTACCACCTGTCTATCGCCAGTGCGATTCCATATTTAAATATCTAATATTTGTCCATATGGCAAATACGTTACACAACTACACATTACTATTTATTATGATTTAAATAAATAATATTACAATAATAAAGAACCCTTATAATACTCTAATTTGGTTGGAAGCGATTTTCTTTCATACATCGGAACTCATGAATAGTATGGTTTAGAATAATCTAATAATTTACAAGGTACTCGTACTATATTGTATTGTCAACGGTGCCTTGTTTAGTTCCCTTGCCGACAGACTTGTAAAATATACTTTTGTACAAATTCAGATGCTAATTTTTTTTTTACATATTATCGTATAGATAGTTTATAAAAAGTTTTTTTTTTTTTCACAACACTGGTTCAATACTAATGCAAATTAATATTTTGAGTCTATTTAAACTTCGTAAAATAATATGGCGAACAATTAAAAAAATTATAAAAGTATTTGAAATGCGCATTCGAGTAGTGAAAAAGTATTTAAATATTTTTTCTCAAATACTTTACGAGTCTGCTCGCCGCTTCCACTACTCTCTATCAAACGCCACATCCATATCCAAACGGTGCACTGATACCATCTTTAATGAGGCCTACCTCTTGGTCTTTTCCCAAATATTATGCTTCCCATAACTCTTTAAAAAGAGAGAACCGTCCGCTCGCCAGAAGGGTCCCGTCCTCTCTAGCCTCTTGCTGAATAAGAAATGACTTATTGTGTAACTGACGCAGATTCTTTGTTATCTTTCTAAATTTGTATTATATACTGAACCGATATAATTCCCATTCAAAAACCCGATAGACTTTTTTCCATTTCCCTGCGTGGGCTAGTCCACGCCGCACGTGCACACGTCAAGACAATTCGCGGGTATATGTAATCCGGAAAAAAACATTTGTTTCATTGTAGAGTAACTCTCGCCGGCTGCATTCGTCCAGTCAATATTGCATTCTAAATTGTATTTGTCATTATTTAACACAAGTTTGTAATTATATTACTCGATAATTGTATCTGCCGTAGTGAATATTATTTTAAAATTTGTATTATTTTCGATGAATTGGCAATTAAATAATCCTTATGAAAAATATAATGTTATATTACACTAAACGAATATACGATGGTGTGATCAAAATATACCCGGACTGTGTTAATAATATTTATATCAATTAAGATAACGAAACCCCGATAAAATCATTCGATAAAGTAAGTTTTAACGAGAATTTGAGAGTTGGTTTAAAATCGATAACAATCGTTATTATTATTTTATGGCATTTTTACGAAGACATGTTTCAGTCATGCGGCGATATTCGTAATTCTGCACGTCTTCTGCAACTCCTCTGCTAGTTAATCGACGATTATTTTAAATAATTTCACAATACGAGCAACAGTTTCATTTATTTTACTGGTCGATGGTCTACCAGGTCGTTCGTTATCCTTAACGAATTTCTTCTACCTTCCTTGAACCGTTTAAACCACTCAAAACACGTTGTCCGAGACAGAAAGTTGTCCAAAAGCTTGCGGCAAAAGTTCAAAAGTTTCACTAGAACTTTTCCCTAATTTAGAACAAAATTGTACGCACACACGTTGTTCTTCTATCATGTTTTCGTAAAAATGCCATAAAATAAAAATAAATATCGTTATCGATTTCAAACCAACTCTCAAATTCTCGTTAAAAATTACTTTATCGAATGGCATTATCGGGGTTTCGTTATTTTAATTGATATAAATATTATTAACACAGTCCGGTTATTTTTTGATCACACCTTGTATACATATATATATATATATATATATATATATATATATAGTCGCAATAAACGTGTTTTTTTTTTTTTTTTGTCATTTTGTATACTTTAATATTGTTGTACGAAAGTTTAAACCAATTTACTAACCAGTTAAGTAAGTGTATAGTATGTGTGTGTGTGTGTGTGTGTGTAGTTTGTGAACAAATTGCCTAGACCAATTTGTTTTTTTTCTCGCAAATTGTGCACCTATATACGTGAACCATCGTAATTTTTTACCGGGCTTTATAATCATATATTGTAATAACACTACGTAGACAAATACCGAAAGACAAAAATCGACAAAAACCGGACAACGGGTAAGTAAATAATAATATGTGCATGCCGGGCATGCGGGTAGTGTTTACACATGGCTGCGTTGTGTCGTGACCAACTAAATAAGCAATTTAATGTACAGCCGCCGCCGCCGCTGTAGCCCGCAGACAGGCGCGCACAAGACCAAACTAGTTCGTTTATATCTATCTTTATGTTAAAAAAAAGAAAAATTATATATAATACGATAATATTTTTTGATACGACGCGAAATGTGCTCTCGTTATTCATATCCGTATGAATGTAGTCGAAATGTACGGGGAGGTATAAGGTATTAGGCTGCGCTAAAACGGAAAACGTTTTGTCGTAGAACCAATCGTATGCGGGCACCTACGTGCGTTATTGGCGTTTTAACGAACAAAACGAATTACGGTATAATCAATCGTACGTGTTGCGCACAAACTGTACGACGGACTGTAGTGTACAGAGAATAAATAAAATACACTAAAAATGTGTTTAAGCCGGGGGCAGCCGCTTTTCGTTTTTTTTTTTTTTTTTTTTTACGGCAAACATCCGGAGGGGTCTTATTTATAATGTTGACGTATTATATTGTGTCGAGTAAAACAGAAACGGTCAAATACGAAAACTAGATCTGCATACGGTTGTTGGATCGTGTTATATTCGAAGTGATGTGTCTAAAATAAATATACGTGTATATATATTAGACATCGATTGAGACGTTATAGATCTTAACGTTTTACAAACGATATTTTTTTTTTTTTTTTTACTCTCTCTGGCAAAAAAAAAAAAACAATTGTCTGCGGACGAAACAATATAGATAGGTAAAACACAACGATTTATTTTTCTAAATTTTTATATATATGTTTTTTTTTTTTGTTTTGTTTTCATACTATATATTAATCACATTTTGAACCGTTACCGAATATTATTCAAACGTTTTATTATTGCTCGGAGACAGTGGAAATGTTGGTACGTTAAACATTTCTATGTATATATATATATATATATATATTTAAAGTACGACGTGCTTATATATATAATAAGGTATGCGAGTATAATAATATGTACACCAAAATTTAAAAAAAAAAAAAAAAAATTGACACTGTGAAATATAATACCGTAAGACGTGTTACAAATGAAATATATATATATATATATATAATAGAATTTACCATTGTTATAATAATTATGGTGCACAGCGATTGAAATAAAACATGTTTTGATCGTTAAATAATTTGTATTTATATTTTTGCATGCATATTCGAAATTGTTGTAGACCACTTATGTAATTTCGGTTTTATTAATAAAAAAAAAAAAAAAAAAAAAAAAAAAAAAAACATATATATATAAGTCTCAGTTTTATGGAAAACAACGAAACACCAAAAATGTTTTTTATCGACACAATAAACTTATTAAGATACGTAAAATGTACTTGAAAATAGTTTAAATCAAAAACAAATTTTGCATAAACAGAAAAAAAAAGATTAAACTAATCAAATTGAATTCGATATTTTTAAAAGAAATATATAACTGAAAACAATTGACATTATGAAATGCAATCAAAATTCTGTAATTTTATTACCATATAATTTGTATAAAGTAACAACCAAATTTCAATAAGATACGGAATAATAAGACATGGAATAATCAAGTTAAAATACGAAATTTGAGTACTGGTCTCTATGACGTAATATTAATTAAACAATATAAATAAACGAATACTAAGTCGCGAACTATATATGTATATAAAATAATAATTTTAAGTCCTGATTTTTTTTTTTATAATTTACAAAATCAGCATTTATATAACATATTATATTATTTATTTTACATTAAGATTAGAGCTTTAGAAATTGATTTTGAGAAAATAAATTTTTTTTTATATATCTAATATAAATATATCGTAAAATATTTTAATATGAAATGTCCAATATCCAATATCCATTTTTAAATTAAATTTTACTTGTTACATGTACCTGCCTATAGATACAATTATGTAATTTAAAACAATTATATTGCACTGGATATTTTTTTTTATCGTATGTTTATAATTGTATATAATGTCAAAAATTCTATAGAAATACATAAAACACATATTTAGTAAGCATCAATCTTAAACCAAAAATAATTTTGTTTAATGTAAAATTAAACTATTTAAAATTAAAAACATAATTTTTTTTAAATATTTGTATACCTATACTATAATTTGTACTAATTTAAAAATTATTAAGTACGTGTTTTTCCGTCATTTAAAAATTAATAATAACCTGACAAATTTAATATTATAATATATAATACTTAAATTGTTATTCGTTATATTTATATGCAAAAAAAAAAATACATTTCAAGAACACCGTTATGACACATTAACAAAAAAAATTACTTTTTAGTTTTTACGTATAAATTATATTTTATTTTTTATATTTTTAGTACCTGCACTTAATTATTATTTTTTTTTTTTCTAAAACGATTTAATTTTATGATTCTATTTATGTGTACACTTCAGATTTAAATAATTATTATTAAGTTAGACAATATTATATCACATATTTTGTGTTCTTGTTTCGTGTTTATCTACATTTATGATATTATTATTTATACTATTATATTAATAAATGAATTCACTTCAAAAGTATTAAACAACCTAAAATGAATACTATAGTTAAATTATAAAAAAAAAAATAAAAATACGCAATACTTATTTATAGTTAAACACCGTAATACTATTCAATAATTTAATTCACGATTTAATATAGAACGTACCTAAATATTTGATTTTCGCCGTCCAACAGTACAAGATTAATGATATCTGTTATTACGAGTGTTCATAAAACGCACGGAAAACACAAGTGTATAAGAAATAATAAAAAAAAAAAAAATTCTCACGAAAATAGTTTAAATTTAAATTGAAAAAAAATATACGTATCTGTTAGTATAACTTCGCGAGATCGAAAGTGAACCGATAAACTAGACGAACTCGCGTGTATTTTGCGTGTCGGGTGACCGGAGCCGACAATTGGTAACTGGTAGTTTAAAACTCGTCTTCCAGATACCCAGCATCCCGCGACAAGGCGGTATCCGTTCCTCTCTCTGCCCCTTCCCTCGTTTTGTTTTGTTTTCTATATTACACTGGCCATTTGAATACGATACACATTGCGACTGTCTAATGTGTAACAACGATACTTATACATTTTTTTTTTTTTTATATATAATAATAAAATATCAGCGTACAAGGATTTTAGTAGAAATTGTGACAGCTCAAGGCGATCACCGCTATTAGAGGCTGACCAACCAGGCCTTTGATAGCTCCCGATTCGTTGATAAAATTTCCCTCTAATATCATAAGTATCGTAGGTACTGCAAATTATTACTCGGCGTGATATTTTAATATATATATATAAAATATCAATATATATTATATATCGCATACACATAAAAAATATATTATGCGATTATAATGATTATTATATATTCGTTCTCGGTTCTGAGAAAATCAAGGTTTCCCTTATAGTTGATGCAGTTTCGCATTATTGGAAAAATACATTATGAATAATTTATCAAAAACGATACCTGCAATTGGTCTAATTTCTAACAATTCGTAATTTATCGGTCGGTTTTTTTATTCATACGAAATACAATAACCAAAGACCAATTAGAGAAAAACAAAAAATACATTATTATCAATTTTTATTTTTTTTGTATGTACCTGCGTAGAAAAAAAAAATACTCATTTTCACTCATATATATGTAGTTACTTAATTAAAAAAAATCTTATGAATCGTATATAAAACATCATCGAAGCTTTTGTATAAAACTTGTACATTTATTGAGTGCGTCAGTGTTAAGACACAGATAATTTAAATTTATCGACATATAAAGATAAAATACCAAAAAGCTATCTGAATAAAAGATGAACTATAGTAATATCAAGGTACTATAATTATCTAGATAATAGATAAAAGATAACCATCTAGATCTAGATAAAAAAAAACCAGATCAGATAGTCGAAAACAATGATTTACTAATATCTGTTATTACTTTTTAAGTTCAATTTACTTATTTATATAAAACAATTTTATTAGTTTTACTATGATGCGTGTTTATTATTTTTTTTTGTGTGTGTGTGTGTATCTATGTCTGCTGTTATTTATTTTATAAGCGTTTTAAGTTCAAATGTATGATAAAATTAAATTTAGTTCAATTGAATAATTATAATTTATTTTTTGTTAGAAATAAATAATATATTAATGATAAATTATCATGTTGTGCTACAGACTTCAACCGAGTTCTGAATCATTTTTCGTTTGCAAATATAATCGCATACCTACTGTATGCGATTATTTTAAATTGCCTTATGTGTCCTACCTTCCCACCTTTCAACCTACAACAGTGGCCTACTTGTGAACAGTATCTCAAACAAGGAAAATGACCTAATTTTTTAACTAAATTTTAAGTAATCAACTCGTAAATGTCCAGTCTTTGAAAAAAGTACCATCTATTATTACAGAACAATCCATCTAGATAAATTGACATTTTAAACCAAGATAAATGTTTAGATAACTTAGCAGCATTAGTTATCTAGACAAGATAAATGATAATTGAAAATTCATCTAGGCAATGTTTCTGGATATAAATTTTACTTTTTCAATTTTAAATGTTAATGGTTATTTTTATGGCAGAAACGCATCAATTAAATTTTAGTAGGAATGGCCGTCATATACTTACACATTAATTGACACTTGGTGACAACAAGTTGGAGGATATCTATAATATTCCGGTTGGACGGCGTACGAGTGGCGGTGGTCACTTCCACAAACGGATAAAACCGCATGTTAATACGATCCGCAGAGTCATAAAGTATACCGCGGGAAACGGGAAGCGGCCATCAATGTTTGATACATATAAACTACATATACGTGTGTGGTTTTATTAAATAATTTTTTTTTTTATTCATCATTCCAGGTAGAAAAAAAAAAAAGAAAAAAAACCGAACGGCTATTGCCTATAAATAATGCCCCCGTACGGCTGCGAAAACCGAAGTCATAACATATGTCATATTATACGCATAATACCATTGTTTTTGTACCTGCCTACTAATAAAGACAATTATTATTATTATTATAACCGAATAAAAAACTTGTCTGACCTGTAACACGGATACACAATATAATATCGTTGATTACGACGGTATAATACATTTTAATTAATACGGTTATATTCAAATGCAATCTCGAGTTCTATACGGTTTGATTGAAATAAAGACTATATTGTTTTGCATAGACGTAAATATATCCATGGTATTCGTATATACGAGACCGTAAACAATAATAAAAACATATCAGTGAACATAGACTGTATATATGTACTCGTATATAGTCAAACTGCTTCAGTTTTTATCAGTTCAGGACCACGGCCAACCTCAACTGGTGATGTCCCGGGTCTTATCCGTGTCATTTCCAGAACAAAACTCCCAGGTCTTTATTGTCTATGATACGGGCATATATTTTTAATTTAATTTGAATATTAAATTAGACGACAACTGTACAATTATTAATATAACATAGGTTATAATATATTAATTCGGTGGTTTATTTGTGGGCATTATTACATATATGTGTACGTAGTCATGGTTCAAATAAACCATTTCATTTCATTTCAATAGACCATATGGGCAATTCAATTTAAATTATTTTCGTTAATTAATTTTGTTTCAGTTTTAAACTTGTCCAGTTGTCGACAATAAGATTTATTTATCTTATTAAAAATATTTCCAACGGAATGTGGACTACACGTTGAGTAAACTGTCTGTGTCAGAGTGTTATCCAAGTTTATCCCAGAAATGTTTAATAATCTTGGTAGGTATACTCTATAGGGGTTTTAATTAAAAATACAAGTGTGCAGTGTGGATCCAATTAAGTGGAATTTTTTTGCGCGTGTTTTGATTAGTAATTTTTTTCTTTGACTTAATACTACTGGTAATACTTGTTATTTTAACTAGGTATGCAATATATAATATCAACTTTATCTACTATATGAAATACTAAAATATTAATGATGCATTATATAATTAATATGAATAAGTTTATTATAAAAAAAAAAAATAAAATAAATTTATTAAACTGAAAACCTTTTTCTTCGAAAAAGAAAAAACAAATAAAAACAGCGGATCCAATAAAAGAATTTATAGAACAAAATTAAATTGCATGTCCAAACATTTTGGTTGTGATTTTTTAAAATTTTTTTTTTATATATATATATATCTTTTAATCTGACAAACAATAAATTGTGCTCAAATTAATGAAAAAAAGTGAAATATAATATAAATTCACTGTTAATTATTTTAGAACTATTATATTAACGATTGAATCAAAGTTCGCATTCAAACATATAACAAACTATACACAAATTAAATAAATCGTGAGATAAATCGTGTCAAACGAATACGACATTTTCCCGGGATATGTTTAGTATCCTACCTAATATTAGAAAACAAAAATATATAAAACTATTTAATGCAATTAAATTTAACTTAACAATTACAATTTACTTAATAATTTAATTTTTAAAACTGTAGGTAATTATAACAATAGTACAAAAATTTAAATTATTTCATTCTAACGGTACTAAATTTAAATATAAAATAATATATCTGAATTATAATATCTCCAATATAACGATGAATATAAATCACTGTTTTATTGAAGTGTTCGTTAAATCGAAAATAAGATCAAAAGGTACCTATATTTAATATTCTGAACACATGTCCAAGAGCTGTGAAAGACACGTAATACAAATACTAACCGGATTCTATACATGTCAGTTTTTTTTATTTATAAAACGTGTTTTTTTTTTTTTATATATATATATATAAACGTCTAAAACTTACACAGTAAACAATTTAAATTATAAAAATAATAATAATAAAAAAAGCTTTAGTATTTATTTCTTAATATACTTTAGACAAATTGTAAAACTATTATTTCTCTGATTATTGCCATATTATATTATAAAAATAAATATATACTTAAGTATGTATTATATTTTTTTTTATACAAACAAAATAAATACATTTTATCAATATAATGACCGATTTTGTAAAATTTTAGTTAAATAATATTTCATACAAAAGCCGAATTGATGTAAATCTACAATCTATCGTCTTAATATGATAGGTATAGTGTCGTATATATTTTATCTATAGTCTATGCTTTTACTTTTAATTATTAATGGGCAAAAAAAAAAACATAATTAATTTGTTTTCAAATATTATCAGTTAGCCAATAATGCATTAACCGTGTTAACAGAAAAAATAACAAATTTTACGAATAAATTTTATAAATATTAAAAAAAAAGATTACCTATGAATATATAGGTAATCTATAGTAATATGTTTTAATTTTTCTAAAATGATATATGTGCCTGAGTGCAATGTTTAAAAATACCAAAACCATTATAATAATTCGTAAAAAAAAAAATGTATATTTTATAATGTTATTGTTATTATTTGTAATGTTGCAACAAAATAATAAAAACTGTTTTTTTTTTTTATGTATAAGACCTACATAATAGTTTTTTCGCTCGTAAGATCGAATAAAACGAATATAATATAAATATATATTTTTTTTTTCACTGATCATTTCAATGCCGTTATTATTATAGTATAAAATTTGATCGCTTTAAAATAATAATAATAATAAAACAAAAATAAATAAATAAATGAAAGTCTAGTTTAATATGCCACGGTTTTTTTTTTTTTTTTCATGATAAATAATATTCTGTATATATATTATAATATATTTGTATATATACGAGTACCTATATCATAGAACGCTGCGGTTGGATATATGAAATTGTACGATTAACCAGTTTGATTATTTATTTATTACTGCACCAACAGTTATGGCGTTATTGTTATTTATAATATTGTTATTTTAATTTCTTACAACATAACTATATTATACATGTACCAGTACGAAAGCATTCATTTTATGATTAAATAACCCCCCCGGAGACTTGTGATAAAACACGAGGCAAATGCAAAATACATAATTATAGATCTGTGTATACATACATTCTTGTTTTCGTTATCGAGTTTTTAATTTATTGAACTGAATATGTATTTTCTATAATTGTTATAAAACTATATATAATTTAAACTTTTATATGTCACTGTGAAAAACGCGTACCTGCCTATTCCGCGGTTATAAATGAATGTCTTATATTTTAAGATTCCGTGGGAAATATCAGTTTAATAATTGTGCAATTGCGTATTATTACGATGTCTATTATCCTAGTATTTAAAATCGGGTGAACAAACATTCGTTTTATTTAAATATCCATTGTTGTTCAGCTATAACTTTCATTGTATTAGGTATATAGTTATAATATTTTATTGGTTGAAATTTAATACAATTTAAGTGTAAATCACTTTTAGCATTTCCCAATAGCGTTCCTAATAAATAACCTATATACCCGCCCGCTAAAAAATACTTATACAGGAAAACAATAGAAACAGATCTATTTGGAATTATGCTATTCTCAACACTCCTGGTTTCGCCATTTATTTCCCCTCTGAGGATCTCTAAGACCTTCAAAGTATACTGTTACTTCCAAAAGTTAGTGCGTCTTCTTTAAAACTTTATTGTATTTCAATAAATACCATAAATATACATATATATATATATTTATAATAATTTATAATTTATAATACTCAAGTTACTACGTGTTTCGTAAATAATAATTCTTTAATCTAAAATCTTCTAAATTTTACTTTATATGTTTTAATATATAAGATTATGGCTATAAGTTACTACCCACTAGATACTATTATTAAGATTAATAATTCGTTATTCTCAAATTGAAGTGTTAAAACCTGTTTTTTTTTTTTTTTATATCGATTAAATAATAAATTTTACAGAATAATAAATAAAATGAGATAATATAATATGATGTTCATAATCAATATTATTATCCTATAAATTAACTTTTGGCAGTTGGTAAAACAAAATTCATAAGGGAATTATTATACTATTGGTAGAATATATATAATTTCTATATATATATATATATATACATCCTATTGAGTGTTAAGTATTAAAATATTTCGAAAAAAGAATAATTTTATGATTTTGAGTTGAGAAAATATCGACTGTATACGAAATAATAAATTCCTATTCCGTACCTATAAATTTCATAATACCGTTAAGTCATATTTTTGGAGGATACCATCGCTGGATAATTTCCCTCATCTTGTGCTTGATGTGTTATTTTATTATTTATATAGTGTTATGTCAGTCATCTTTTTTATTTATTGTGTTATGATTGTACATTTTTTAAAAAAAAATTTAAAAAATAAAAAGTCTTATTTTACTTATTGTACTCAAATAGTATTAGTAATAATTAATAAATTATACATTCTCATAAAATAATTAACTGAAATCTATATACTAAAAGTTATGGACATTTTGGTTAAAGGATCATTAAGAATAATATTAATTTTTTAAAAACGTTATGCGTACAAGTTTGTTGTTTCCAACGTCATATACGTTAAAGAATAACAACTCCTATACTACAGAACTGTAACTAAGGTAACCTGTGCTTATGATCAAACATTTGATTGTTTTATTCGATAAGTTATTATTGTGTATTATTGTTTATTTATATTAGTGATAGTGTCTAGTTGTATAGTTAAATCTATGGAGTAAAAAATATTTCCTAATAATTATGAGCAAAGATCTTGTATAAATTGTGTATTATATAGCTATATGAATAATAGTATTTCAATTTCATTTTATAATGCTAATAAAAAAAAATCGTTTTATTTTAATACTTAATAATCAATCTTATATTTCATACTTATAATGTTTTACAGACTATAGTGAAATACAATATTTCAATATTTACTTGCTAAAAATATTTAAAGTGTATCTACCAATGACGTCGAAAAATAAAACATGTTCATTAATTAAGATCAATAATGAGGATGGATCAATGGAACATCCTGTCCATGTAACTTCAAATGATTTAAGTAGTGGTTAGATACATATTTATATTTTGTTACTAGTTTTTAGATATTATAAATGAACAATAATTGTTAACATATTTTGACATTAAATTTCAAATTGTTAGAACCAATAAATGAGCCAACAGAAGACACCGGTGATGATTTAAAAATTGTATTCATACCGAAAAAACTACACGATTATTTTGAATGTGTAGTGGGAAAACACGTTTTTGTAGATAAACCGTGGACAAAAATCTCTTATAAAAAAATTATTGACTATATGCAATCTGAAAATTCAAACTCGTGTTTTTGGAAATTTCGAAAAAAACTTGAAGTAAATAACATTATTTTATTTTATGTTTTTCACACTGATTAAGAATACAATGTATTTTTCTTTTTTTAAAATATTAATTTTATCAGGGTATAAAAAATGATGAGGTTTTAGTTGGTTATAAACCATTTAGTAGTACAGACGAGGAATTTTTAATATGCACCACGGATAAAGCTAAACAATATATAGAAGAAACACAAATGCAAATGGAATGTGAGCTCAAACAAAAAATGGACCGGTTGGTATTTCGCGTACCAGGTCCGTGGGAATCCAAAAGCAGTGATAAAGATATCGAAGAAATCAAACCAGTACAAACACGTGGAAAGGTACGTAGTTAGGTAACCAATTTATTCTATTTAATAAAATGTTCGCATATGCAATTAATATGAATATATTTAAGTAAAAAATAGCACACAGTGGTTTAACATTTTGTTATTTATACAGATAACATATAAATTAAAACTTCAAACCGGTAGGCTTCAAACTAAAGCAGAATTTGAAGATTCGAATTCAAAATCCGTTAAAAACGAATATGTTAAATTAGAACCGCGTCCGAAAGAAATATTTGAGAGCAGTGATATGTTATCAATGGACTCGAGTGTTCAAGTAATCTACATAAACGACACATGACGAAATACCATAATTGTATTTGGATTTTGTCTTTGTTAATTTTCTAGGCGGTCAGAAAAATGATAGATAGGGAAATGCAAACAATTCCGAGAATTAAAGATAATAAATGTATACAATCTGTGGTTGTGGAAGAAGAAATATTTCAATTACAACCCCTTACTAAACCGGACAAAGCGCTTGATGATTTTTTAGAAAAACATGTTCCTAAGTAAAATATCCATAACTTATATTGAATATTATTAACAAAAAAAAATTATTCTACGCTAATTAATGGCCGTTAAATGTACGTTTCACATTTTAATGTTATTAAATTAATTATCAAAAACAAATAAATAGTTCACTTTATAGGTAATACCACAGAATAGATTGGATTTCATCTATTCCGTGGTAATACCTGCTACAAAGTAAACTAAACATTTATAATTTATAATATGATACTATTAAGTATTGCTATTAAACATGTTCTATATATACATATATAGTAATAATACGTAATTCAATGTGTGCATTCAGTTTAGTTGAACAGTTACACTACAATGAGTTGTACGATTTATACCGCGATGATTACAAACTATTAAACGATAAAAACGAAAAACCAAATGAAGAACATGCCAAGAACATACAACTTCTTCCTGGATATCAAAATGTGTTATCTTCGAAAAAATACGTTTCTTGTCACACTTGGCATCCTACGATACCAGGTTTATAGATGGAACTTGGAAGGCGTGAATAAATGATAATTTCTGTATACATTAAATTGTTTAGGTATTTTCGCAGTGTCTTACATGACCAATAGTAATGCGTCATATAAATCAGTGAACCTAGAACCACCTGCTGAAGATACGACTAAATCTACAGTTAGAGACGAAAAATATGATGTCTCCTATGGGGACGACGAAAATAACCAAGATTTGTGGAGCAATCAACCTGAATCTAAATTTGTGAACAATAATTACAAAGAAAACATCATATCATTGTTAAACAATGAGTTTATACAGGTATTTATTATAAACCATCGTTTTGATGATCAATTGTTCTAAATACTTATACTATAATTATTCAAAGAGAATGAGAATAATTCAAATAACAGAAGACGAAAAAATGAATGAACAATCTAACCAAGACATGATCAAACAATTACGGAATTCCTTCAATTATGTTTCTCACGAACAACCTTCTGCATACAAGAATCTTCCTAAAGAAAACTCAGGTTTACAATTAAATCATTATTAAACAAACAAATAGAACTAATGGTATTTTTCAAAACATAATTTGTATTTTTTATTGTTATTATTATTAGATGTTGATGAAACAGTTATTACCAATGCAGTACAGAGTGAAGTAGCTGGTATTGTTATGATTTTACTTTATATTTAATTATTTTGTATAGGTATATTTTAAATGGTGAGCTAAGCAAGGAATGTATTGGTTTTATTATGATGTACATTTTTTTTTCCTCATCTGTGAACAACTTTTCTACCAGAAATCTTATTTCAACATTTTTGGATTCAATTGGTACATCGGGAGGTCATTTTTTTTGATTTTTATTGTAGTTTTCTTAATAATTGAAGAAAAACGGGAAAATGTACGACATAATGATTTTATTATTTTCGATTGTTTCTTTTTGTTATTACTCAGTAAAAAATAATCGTTGAAACCTCAAATTTTTACGTAATATTAATATTAGCCTTTTCTAGACGTTTTCAAAATATCTTGGCGATTTTTGAGCTTTTTATGGTCATTTGAAATATTTAGTTTACTATTTGGTTTTGTGTGGCTAAAATGGTTGAACATTTTACACGAGGTTTATCATAAAAGACCTGACCTTAGTAGTCAAAAAAAAAAACCTATTAATGTAATCGTTTTTTTATAAGCGTTTAAAGTAAAAAATTTTAATGAAAATCGTATAAATCACGGCATTTTGTGTACTTTTTTCGAATTAATTGAATTGAATTTTGTTAACAAAACAGAAATACAAAAAAAATTCACACAGTGTTTATCATAAGTTGGACTTAATGCGAAAAGGAAAAAAGTTAAACGTATTTTAATAATTTTTGGTTAGCTTTTAAATGTAAATTTTGATCAAAATCGTAAAAATTACGACAGCCGTACCGTAGTTTAATAAAAAAAGGAAATTTTATTACGTAGGTTTAATATACACGGACTTTGCTATGTTTTAGTATAGGTGTATTCAAATAAAATTAATGGGGTAGGCGGTTTATAAAAAATCATGGCTATTTAACTAAATGTAGTGCAGCACACGGCTGATGTGGCTATACCAAAGTGGCTGGTGTTCGCGTTGCTAGCCTTAAATAAGTGGTTTTTTTTTTGTTTTTTTACAGCAGTTTTTTTATATTTATTAAATTTTGTAAGTATAGTTCTATGTAATGAGTCCAGTTTATAAAACCAGTTATCTCTATAGAGGAAAATTAATACGAGATAACAGATACAAAAAATAATAAAATGAAAAACGTTACGAAAATTTCAGCGACGACAGACATAAATAAAAGTAAAGAAAAATACACTATAGATCACCATGACTCTGATACGGAAAGTTTTTATAATATTTGGGGTGGTGATGAAGAGTGGCTGTATGGAAATGAAATGAGGAATGTTGTGAGGAGTATACACAGGTAATAGTGTACTTTTAATTACTATAAAATTCATTAACAAATAAATAATTTCATTTAAACAGGAAATTTAACACAAAATACAATCGAGAAGCAAGAGAACAAAAACTGTTTAGACTCTTGAAGTCTGACGTTAAATATACAGAAAAGAAAAAAAAGTAATGTTTTAAGTTTTTATTTAAAAAAAAAAAAAATGTATCCATTCGTATACTTTACTTAATAGAATTGAAGATATGGAACAAGAGAGAATGAAATTAACTAAAGACATGTTTGAAGCAGGAGATATATACCGAAAATTAAAACATAAACTAGGAATGAAAAAGAAAAGGAAGTCTTTGTCGAAACCGGACAAACAATACAATATATTCCAAAATAATGACGAACCTATGATAAAACAACAAAACACGCCATTAATTGAAAAACAAAAAAACTCTGTCATTGTTTGGTCAATAAGCGATAATATTTTTCCAAAAGTATTTAACTAAGTCATGGTTTACATTTGTAACGTATTATATATAATATGTTGCACTCAATAGTGTATAGCTATATTAACTGTATAATTTTTTTTTTATTAGTTAAGACTAGAAAGTCCTGAAGAAGTGTGCTGTGTTGAGTTTAGCCCTACAGATGGTAATACAGTTGTAGGAGGATTATTAAACGGACAGATTTGTATATGGGACATAAATGGAAAGTTGGAGACGATTAATTCAAACGACACGGAAATGTCAAAAAAAGAAAAAGAGCATCACAGACTTCTTGTAAAATATTTTAATTTGTATAAAACTGAATAAACTTGACGTTTAAATAATACAAACGCAAAAAAAAAATAACTGAATTTTATAGTGGATGCACATGAAATGGTCGTTGGACGTTAACTTTAAAACTAGAATCAGACCGACAGCATTGAGTGCAATTTTAGAATCCCACGAATCAACGGTAACCGCAATCCAGTGGATCCATCCTATAAACGAAGTTAGTAAATATAAATACCTATATAATAAAACAATACACTGTAAATCAGGGATCACTTGATCTCTGCAAACAAAAAATATTATTGAAATATGTGATAGGTTGACGTTAAAATTAGTTAAAAAATATTAATTTACCTATTTGATTAATATGCTAATCTCGTATGTGATTTAAAAACATGTATATATTATAACAATATGTTGATGTATGAAATTAATCAAGTGATTTACTTATTTTGTAAAGATTACATCATCAGGTAAACTTGTAACAGTGCAAGAGGGACGATTTTCAAATCAATTTATTTCTGCGTCAATGGACGGGACAATAAAACTCTGGGACTTGCAATCAACACCGCTACCAAGTTCAAAGCAAAATAGTAAAAGAAAAACTTTCTTTGAACGTCCAGAAAACTTGCAAAATTATAAGTCATCCTTGAACATTTATAATAACCGTCTACAACCTTCATATACGGTTGGACAGTGTTTTAAATAAAATATCCATACTTATCTGCCAAATCTGAAGTAGATACCTCTGAATAATAATTATTACGAAGTTACAATTTTTACGAAAAAATCAAATTGTCTTTGCCTGCTTCAGATTTGGTTTGAAAATAGCATAAATACGAACAAATATCCGGCTTGTTGTGTAGCTAATATACATACGTATATATATATTTTTAGATAATAATCATGGAACCAGGGAACGTTATGCCGAGTCCTATAACAGCATTGTCATTCGAAATTCCTTTAATGCAATATAAATATACGTCCCACTCTAATGATCCATTAGTAATTGGAAAACGACAATTTGAATATGGTAACCGTCGAAATTAAAACTCGAAATAAAATGCATTATTATGTGCACATCGCATTACTTTTATGTGGTACCCGTATGTTGACTATCATTGATTATAAATACTATATTGATATAGTATTTACAATCAATGGTTGTACAAATGAAAATATTAAAATATCATATGTATTCACAGTTCCCACCGCGCCGAAAAATCCAAACCAAATAATAGTCGTTGGTGGCGTTAGTGGTCAAATTGGTGTTGTAACTTTGAATGGTTACGGTACACACCAGCAGCTGGGTGAAAACAAAGAAGGTTGTATAAAGAACCCAATATGTCTACTTAAAACGGTTATAGGAAAATATTATACGTTTACAGAATGCAAAAATATTTGGTGGGGTTATGTACACGATGGGCCGATTAGCTGCATAAAGAGAAATGTGTTTTATCCAGACATTCATTTGGTCTGTGGTGGACACGTCGTGTCCATTTGGAGTTTGAACTACAATGTAAATAATGTAGAGTTCAAACCACTCCCGAGGGGTGCCATTTTTATACGTATTGTGTTGTTTATGTTAATATCTTTTTACCTAATAATACAATTTGTTCAGGGCGGTCCGGTTTGGTGGAAACGTTTCGGCGATTTTACAAACAGCGTTTTATGGTCCACTACTCATCCCGCGGAATTTCGAGTGTCATTCAACACTAGCGGTGAATTACAATTTTGGAATTTTATGAAATTCGCTCATCAGCCCTACTACACGTTCGACTTTCTAGTGGGCGACGGGCTTATATCGAGTAAGAGTGTTTTGAACAGGGCCGTCCCTAAGGGAGGTTCCGGGGACGGGGGACAGATACCCCCCAGAGACAACTCCAGTGAGCAGTAGAATTTTCTTTTATTACAGTACGCTTAATAACAAAGACAAATTTGATTTATGAAAAATAGATATTGTGCAACATAAGAATACGATTATTTATTTATGAGGTATTATAAATGTAACTTGTAAGCACATAAATTATTGTTGTATAAATTAAGCAAACGACTTGCTATGGAATTTAAAAATAAAAATACATAAATGTTATGGTATGAGGTTTAAAAACCGTGATTTTGATATGAATATTTTTAGACGGCATTCAGTATGGAGAGTAGGCATTTTTCAGATATTGACGCCCACTCCCCTTCAGATTTTCGTCTTCAAGACGGTCTTGTTTTTGAATACTTTATTTACTTTTGAATATTAATAAAACACTAAGTATATAATCCTAAAGACAACACATTCACTGAGTTTAATATGAATTGTATTGGCTTCTCCGTTGAGGTTAAGGTTAAGGTATGACATTAATGAATAATACACATTTTAGCGTTGTCGTCGCCACAACCATCAATACAATTTGTCGGTGATACGGAACGGTTCAAATTTGCTGAGGGTATTAATAAAGTAATAGACCAGGAAAAAACCGAGTTGATCAGTTTCTCGGACTCCTCTGGGATAATAATGATAATGACCATAGATACGGTGATATTGAAACTAAATGAAGGCGAAGAAGTCGGAAGAGTATTCCAGAAAGAGGTGGACCGGAGAAGAGAATTAGATGCGTGGAACGAAATGTACAAAAAAGAGTTCGGGTCGAGAGTAAATAAAATAGATGATCACCCACAGACTTCCGAATTACCAGTACCGAGTTCTGTTCAAATTGAATATGGTCAACCGCCGTTGAAACCTGAACGAGTTCAAGTACGAATTTACGACGAAATTTTCAAGTAAATAGACAAATATTAATACCTATAGGTAAAGGTATGCCTGCGCGTATATTATCTGTTCAGCTATAGTCTTATGTTTGGTACCACGCCACTCGAAAATGTCTGTTATTAATAAACTAAAATAAAACTATGTATTTCAACGGATCCAAGTAATCGGAATCTGTCGGTCAGACTTAGTTTTCGACGTTAAGTCGTCATTTTCATTTTTCTTTTCTTTTTTTTTTTTTACTCACGAACAGCAGGACAATGCTGCTCGATTTATTTGAACGCAATCGCAATATTGCGTACCATACGATTCACTAAATAAATATAGGGTAAAAATATCAAATCGAATATTTTATACTTGTTATTTAAAAAAAAAATATATATATATATATATATATATATATATATGTAGACGTACAAAATACATTTTGTAATATGATTTAAAACAATTTATAATATTTATTATACCTATGTAAAATAAACACACAATAATATAGGCATATTATTATTATTGGTTAATTTCAGATGGTACTTCGATCAAAAAGCGTTACGGACGCGTAAAACGAAAGAAAAATACACTGACCGAGAAAAACGATACATGATAGAGACCATGATGAAAAAAAAAAATGTTAGTCTGGCACAATTAGACGAATATTTCAAAGGAGCTGCGATTAAAAATACCAAAGACGACGATACTACGAAAACAAGACTGGAAGCTGACGAAACCCGTAAAGATATTGTAAACGAATTATTAGCCGTTGAGCATACCGAAGAATGCGTAAGCACAATTTTTGTTCGTATTACCTATCCAAAATTATATTTGTTTATAAAATATTTATTTAATTAGATAGCCGATATCGATACGGGAATAAGCACCGATCCGGTCCATTTGAAAAACGCATTTGAAAAAGTTCGCCGACTGTTGGTGACCGACATTGTGGCCGAAAAAGAGAAATTGACCAATTACATAAAAAACAACCCGTACAGACCCGGCGAAGAAGACTGGGCTCAAATAGTCGAGAGCGCAGAAAGAGAGGTCAGAGATAGGTTGAACGATCCGACGCTTCTTAAAAGTCCGTCCTTACGGTGGGTATACCCGTGCAAGTTTAAGTCATTAACAGCGGTATCTCGGCATATCAGGCGCTTAACCGTTTTAAAATGCTATATTTTTTTTATTTTTTTTTTTTTTACTAAAAACCTACTCTGCAGGCCTTCTCCCCGTGAAGAATTTCTGGATCCGCCCCTGTGGTAAATAACACATGGGCTGTAAAGTCCCGGGCCTAACTAAGAACACAGTGTTCTTTCATTAAAAATTGCCTTTATTCATCCACATAATCTCCATCGAAAATGATTTATCGTTTGCTTCAAAATAGGCCTCAGTTTCCACTGATAACCTACTCGTTCGAGCGACATTTTTTTGCGATCTGCGAATAGCCAGTAGTCGTTGGCGGCCAAATCTGGAGAACACGGTGGATGCGGAAGCAATTCGATCTTTAATTCGTCAGCTAACTCATGAAACTTCACTTTGCGATCATTCAAAACGACTTTGTGGGGTTTTTTCAATGTTTTCTGGTGTTACTGCCTCATTTGGACGTCCACTGCGTTCTGCATCATCAGTGTCTCTACGACCACGTTTGAAGTTAGCATACCAACGTTTTATTTTTGTATCTGATAGAGCGGAGTCCCCATAACACTTTTCAAGCAATTCCTTCGCTTGAACGGTATTTTTTTCCCATCAAGAAACAATGTAAAATTAAAACACGATATTGTTTTTGATCCATTATTTTGAAAATAACAAAAATAGCCGTCACTCTTAGCACAATAACTCACACACTAATGAACAGATTGTCATGAAATGTTAACAGCTGTCTTTTGCAGTTTAGTACCAACTAAAAATGAGGTGAATCCAAAACACTAACATCTATGTGTTAGGCCCGGGACTTTTCAGCCCATGTGTTACAATTTAGGATTTATATAGGCACCTGTGCCCTGTATACATGGTATACCATGTTCATATATCGATTATGTACCGATTCTCGTTAGTTCACTGGTTCATTCTTGTGTATATACTCGTATTTTTAATTTTCCTAGCCAAGGAATTTTCAGTGTCCTTCTCCAGCACCATATGTGATCCAAGTGCTTTCCGATCACTTTTGCGTATCTTTCATATTTTTGCCGTTTTTCCCGTACAGAACCGTATATGTAGTTGTATATGTATATTCCATACACAACAACTCTTTATAAACGTTTTTCTGGTCTTTGTGGACATAGGGCGTACGTCTAGTGAACAGCCTAAGCGATTTACGCCCTTTTCAAAAAAAAATCGTTTTTTTGTTACCGAATCTGATGGTTTTTCCGGAAACGACCGCTCGAAAATCTCGCTTTTATAGTCAATTGTAACTCTAAAAATAAACTAAATATCTAAATTTCGCTTGTGTTAATATTTTAAGCAGAGAAAACAAACGTTATGAAAATAAGATTTTTTTTTTTGTTTGTTTGAAAAATTGCTTTTTTTTTAATGCTTTATTATTATTTACTCAAAAAGTACCTTTGTGTTTTCGATTCTGATTATACTTTATATCGGATTATAGATTTAAAAAAAACACATATTCATTGTCTATTTTTCTAAGTCATTTCGAAAAATTTGCAAATTTCCACCATAGGTCTTTTTACTATAACTCGAGAAGTAAGTACTTAACTCGTACGGGCGGCCATTTTTGAAAACAGTAAAACGCCATCGTCAGAGTCAATATTTAAAAACACACATTTTGGAGAGCAAAAAATCGCTTGATTTGTACAGTTATTAGAACATACAGCGGTCGAATTAAAATAATGACAATCTGGATAAAAATTAAACGCTGTAGAGTGTAGACTATACCAACATGTAGGTACATATCATTATTTTTGTATACCTACCTAATAATATCTTTATGCGCATTTTTTATCGAATAGCATGATGCGTAGAAAATTGGCTAAAAAGTACATTGATGAGGGTTACAAGATTAAAGAATGGAAGAGCCGCAAAGACAAACACGCCTGCGATCGATACAAAATCAAAGAAACTAAAATCGACAGGTTAAAAGTAATGTACGGACAAAATTACAATCCAAACTGGGATAAGGGTCTGCAACCGCAGAAGTTAGAAGATGCTAACCAGATGCGGATAACCAAAGGAGTTGGTGAACACTATGAGCAATCCGAGGGAAAATCATAATGCGGTAATTAAATATTATTTGAAGATAACTGTAATTGAAATCATAAATCATAAGTATTATTTTAATGGTATTCAGAAGTATATATACCTTATTCGAAAACTGAGTTGGAACTGTTAAAAGCACAAAACTCAAAAATTATTTAATTTTTATTATTCGAAAAATTGAAAATGTAATTCAGTAAACAAATAATGGAAATTTGTTCTTTTTTTTTAGTTATTAATATTTAAACTATTAAATTGGTTATCAAAAATCTATCATAACCTAGAAAACTAGAATCTGTCAGTCATTCCAAAGCTTCATAATTTTGTCTGGTATATTTGTCTTAAAATATAAAAACGGCTGTACTCCTTTCCTTTAAATGTGTATTGGGCAGTACACTAAATCTTATTTTTAATGTTCATTAAAAGTAAAAAAAAAATTTGGAAAACTTATTCCGATTTTCTTAATTCATTTCTATCTATTTTGTTATTTACTTTTCATACAATTTGTCTTAACCAGATTTCATTGCAATTATATAGATTCATATCCAACATCAAAATATGACAATATTAATGTTTTTCACATATATGTTTTAGTATTTTACTTTTAAAAGTAATTAGTTATAAAATCACCTGGTTAAATAAAAATGTAATGTTAACAAAATTAAGAGTAAGTATATTAAAAACTAATATAATTTCATTACAAACTAATTATAACTAGTATCATAACATTTAAACTTAAATGTAATAATATATGAGATGAGTTTACAAGAAATTTGCTTGAAAAAAAAATATAAAAAAAACAAAAAAAATATTTTAAAAAAATATAATGATTATTTGTTTTATGTTTAGCTGTCAGCCTTTTATAACAAAAAATATATAATATATTTATAAGTATATATTTCTATACAACTTAAATACTTGACTAGGATATTTATAATTTCTTGAAAACAGAGAGTATTAATCTTCTATTTTCCATTTGACTGTGTTGAATTTCAACTAACATATTTTTTATTTGTTCATGTTTATACGCATCATTGGCTTCTTTCCGTTTCATATAAGTAAGGAACCATTCTGGTGGTTGATCTGAATTATTTCCATCATTTGTTGGAGTTACAGAAGGAGTATTGTCAGTCCCGATAATATTCATGACATTTTGCATACCACAGAAATATGACCAATCCGATTTTGACTTTTTACTAATACCAGATACTCTACGGTTATATGCTCTAACTAAACTGTTCCACTTATTTTCTAAATCCTGTTCCGTCAGCAAAACAATGCCAAGACGGCGAAATTTCTTTAATACTACAGTCCATATCGAATTTGGTTTACGAATCCATTTTTTCACTTCATTTTCTGCATCAGAGCGTAAATAAATTAGTTTGCGTATAAGTTCAGGATGCCATTTTACTCCCGCTTTAGTTTCTGCTACACTTTCATCACTAGCATCCGAATCATCATCCATTTCGACACTGAAACCAATATACACATAATTACAGTTATTTTAGGTATACAGTTATGTTATATTATTAAACTTCTAACTCACTTAACATCAACTTTGTAATTGTTCAGTAGTTCTCTTACGTCAGATTGTTTCCAAATACCCTGCATAAAAACAGGAACCAGATCTTCACCAGGTCGTGGATGACAGACATCTGGTATTTCTATAGTACCGCCTAGCATTTGATCCATAATGGCAAAATAGGGCCATTTTACATCTTGAGGTCCTTCAGATTTTAGTTTGTCCAAATTTTCTTCATACTGCTCTACACATTGATTCCACAATGATTCTGCTTCATATGATTCAATATCAGCATTTGTACCGAGATTTTTGTTCATCTTTGTAACTAAATCATACCACAAAACATCTTTTTCAAGCTCTTTAGTTGCATGGTCAAAACGGTCAGCCATAGAACGCCGTAATGAAAACAAAAGTAGTATCATTTCTTGAGTCCATAATCGTATTTCTGTAAGAAGATTAACCTTAATATACAAATGTTACTTTTCAATTAAACAATGAAAAAACAATTTCTAAAATCTATATTACTACAGAAGAACTAACTAAAAGCTTAAATAATTTCAAAATTGTATATTTATTCATTGATTAAATATACCATTGTTTGCATTAGTCGTAGAAGTCAAAAAGAAATAGTCCATATTGTCATCATTTGAATCTGTATTTATTATTTCATTTTCACTGAAAAAAACACATAATATAATGAGCAACTAAACTTTTTCCCAGGTAACTATGAGCATTCAGACCGTATTTAGGGGAAGGCAATGGAGGCAACTGTTCTAGACACTAAATTCTAATTATTTTAAGGGGCAGTCTGAGTTTCTTTATTAGTTAATGAATTATACATTTATAATATCTAGGGAGAATAAATTGTAAATACGGCCTTGATTAACATAGACACAATATCTAGAGATGAAATCTTGGAGGTGCTATTCACTGATATGTGGCTTTGGCTCCACACTATTCTAAACAACAAATATTAATTAAATACAATCAACACTATAAACTAATATAGTAAAAGGATAGTTTTTGTAATCTATGGCACAGTTCTGAAATTTTGAATATAGGTTTTGCTGATAAGAGTTCTAAAACACATTTAAGCCGAAATTTTAAAAAATATTTAATTTTTTTATTTGATTATTATAAATATACATATACATACAGAGGGATTAAAGAAAAAATAACAAATTTAATTATAAAAATAAGTGAGAAATTCCCAGTGTATGCGCTCATATTGTTGTATGAGTACTTATATGTAAGTACTTATTTTGTGGTATGTTTATTTTACTTTTATTTGTAAATCAAGCATTTAGTAGGTATATTTCAAATCAAATTATCAATGTTTACATTTGAAATGACAAAATGTTCAGAATAAACTCAATAAAATGGATAATTTGATTTTCCTTGGATATAATAAAATAAAAAGTTATTTTTTTATTGTCATTTTTACCAAAACATACAAATTTAATAAATATTAGCAGTTCTTATTCCTGTCAGTCAATTGAATAAAACAACAGAATTTGATTATCTTCTATCTCAGGTCATATTGTAATGAAGAAATCTTCAAGGGTCACTGTATTATTCATCAAAATAAATAAATACACAACATTTTTTTTCAATTTTTACTAAAAATAAAATTAACTCTTATGTTTAATATTTGTATATTTATATGATACACCAAATAATCTTAGTTTTGTAAAATACATTTTATAAAAAAAAAAAAAAACAAACCTCAAATTTGTAAATTATTTTTGATGCAATTCACTAGTATATTTAAAGTAACAGGTGACCAATAATAATTTTTAAATATCATAAAATGTGTCCTTCATAATAAGTAAAAAAAAATTTGTTGATAAAAATGTTAACTTTCAGTAAACAACTCATAGGTTTTAAAGACTTACAATATTAATAGCTATTTAATTTATACCAAAAATAACACTTAGTACATTTTTAAATACAAAACTAAATTGTAGTTAGTTTTAGTTTCAATAGTTTTGTTTAAAAACACCATAGCACCTCCAAACAAATTGTTATAATCGGGCAAACAAAAGTGAGTGTTTAAGTTGTTTAAGGGATACATACAATTATATAATTTACACAACCATTCATGAATATTCAATTTTTTGGAATGATGATGGTTCACATTTCATTAACCCGACTATAATTAATGGTTACTATCAGATAGAATAATGTACTTACTCTTTGATGTCAATATTTTCTATTTCAGAATTTTTATTTACATTGCCAATCATTTTATCAACCTCAATATATGAATCTGGTTTTTTTAACTCATCAGTACCTTTAAGTATTTCATCCATAGCAGTAAAATGTTCCCACCGTACATTAAAATCTTCCATATACTTAATTCTTTCAATATTTTTACGGTATGTAGCCGCTATATTTCTCCACTTATCATCACAGTCTTTAGCAGTCACCTTGACATGGCCTAGCATGCTACTGTTCATCCGTCGTGCAATCAGCTCCCACAATTTAAATTTATATTTTGAAGAGTTAAATTCTTCATTAAGACTGCCACGTAAAGCAATCAGTAATGATGTCATCTCAGTTGACCATTTTAAAACTGGTGCTAAAAATTAAGTTATATTTTTGAGCAAAATAAATTATACAATTAAAAAAAAAGTAAAAGGAGAAAAAAAATACTTACTACCATTATCTGCCATGTATGAGTCATTTAAATCACTCCATGAATTACTTTCAATAGGATTATTATTTACAATAATAGATTTAAGGTCAATAGAAGATCTTATTTCGTTGGAAGTTCCACTACAAGAAAACAATTAATCAAATATTAAATTTTATTTGATTCCCATTTTTACAACTCCAGTAAGTAATAAATTATGTTTTAAAATGTTCTTCCATGCATAAATCAGTTAACGCTCAACATTTTACAAAGTTTTTTTTTATGTATAATACATCTGTATTATCTGTGTATTACTTATGTTAATATAAAAGCAATATCTACTTTAACAACCCCTGATTTTAAAAATATGTTAGAGCTTTTTATAATATTAATAAACAAATTAGTATTATTCACAAAAAGAAAAAATAGATTTATAAACTTATAGGAACTAACTTTTATGAACTAAAACCAGAAGTTAATTGTGATTTAGCAAACTAGCATAAAGGTAAAATTAAAAGGGTATTAAAAAAAAAGGTAAAATTTCCAAAATTGTAAAATGCTTAAATGTTTATAGTTACTTTTTAAAATAACAAATGTTGTAGTGTTAAAATTTACTCTGTATGGAATATACAAACTAATATTTTTTTGTTTATTTTTCTATATTATTTGTTTGAAATATAAATTTGTATGTTTAATAATAATACATACTCATTTAAAAGAGCACAGTGAAGTTCTTCAACACCGTCTTCTTGTACTATAGTAGAAACTTCTAGTTCGATAAATGAAGCAGCCATATCTATATTATTAATTCTTGCAATGTGTACAGGATAGTTTATTAAATTTTGACCATTTGACATTAACATTCTCGAGTTTATAATAGCTTTAACATAATTCATCAATACTTCTTCTGAAAAAAAAAGTTTTAAAAATACAATGATGACAAATAATGGGATACAATTAAAGTATAATTAAATTTAAAAAAACTCGGTAAATAACAGTTAAAATATTAGTATTAATGAACACAGACAAGTAAGAATAAATTAAATATATCATTTATCAGAGTAAAATTAATACATTAATCTAATAGAATAATCAAACTACTTTAACCAAAGGGTAAATGACTGATGAATATTGTGTATACTAGATTACAAAATTGTATGACTCAATGATTACCAAAGCATTTTTGAGATGACTGTCAAAATAATAATTAAATTTATTGTACGATTTGTATAGTACCGTTCAAGGTGTCTCATTGTGAATTCATGAGAAAGAAGACTATACTATTATAATATTATCTTTCATAGCTCTCCTGTATAGTCAGGAGAGCTATGAAAGATTAAATTAAATTATAGTATATTATGAATATAATATAACAGTGGCATCGTAAACATATTTCAAACCCTTAACAAAGTATTAAAAAACAACTACCCAAATTCCCCTCCTCCCCTTTCACACATTTCTAGGGCCAAGAAATTGTATTAGGGCAGAGGTTCCCAACTTGGGGTAATTACCCCTTAAGAGGTAAAACAGGATTTTTGAAGGGTAAAGACTAGACTAATTTTTTTTTATTTTACATACTTTATACCTATTATTATTAACTCTGCACCAGACATGTAAACTATGATTGTAATAATATAATTGATGTTAATAGCTTTGAGGATTACCTTATGACCTAATCCTAATGACACTGATTATTTTATTACCTTTAAATAATATTTTGATGAAAAATTGGTGAAGAGTATCCATTATTATCAGAAAGCCTTGAAAATACTGATCCCTTTTTCCAAAACTTACAGGTGTGCAAGTGGATTTTCAAAAATGATAACGATGAAAACAAAAGCAAGAAGCTAATTTAATTTGAAAAACAACATAAGATGTGTTGGCCACAACTGAACCGAATATTTAACTAATTGTTAGAAATATGCAATACCAACCGTTTCATTGACTAACATTACAATTACTTATTGGTTGTCATAAAAACTCTTATGTTTTTCTTCGTTTGAAAAATTAAAACGAATTATAAATATAATTTATAGATTTTTTTTTAAGGGTAGGAGGGGTATTTGCTAATATATAAGCCGATTTATGCCACATATATATTTAGTCTAATTAATTGTTGGGAAATCAAGGAATCTGGTGTACATGATATTTATCAGTTATTTGCCCTCTGCAAATTATTTAATGATTGTCTAAATCGGAAATTAAAATTATAAAAGAAATTTTAATTGGTCTAGATTAATAATGTTATACTTATGAGTAACATTTTGATCATACTTTATTTCCGATTTATTTGTTCAAACTTTTCGACAATAACTTCCTCATTTGCTTTTGCCACATATCCCCTCACTGCTGCATGTCATATCTCTCATTTTAGATATCTTATCTCTAACAAATGATCACTCCAGTTTGTTCTCCATTTTCAACTCGCTCAAAATTATTTTCAACATCCACTGTTCAGTCCTATTATTTCTTCAATCTCAAATTAAATTTAGTTAATCATGATACTTTATTCTTCTTAAGTACTTAAATTTCTTTATTCCTAAAGTTCCGATTTTAAACATTAATTTATGCCTATTAATTTTAGATAGTCTGTAGATTTGTATTTATTTTTATATTTTATACCATTAATATGTATATAACGTTATATCAATATCAATCAAATTATTCTATAGATATTAAATAGATTTAATTACAATTATTGAAAAACTGTTTAACCTAGTGACAATATCACTCTTTAATAATTGATAAAATATACAGACCTTCCAATAAAAACAAAGATCCGGTTTTCAGAATTAAAATCGATTTTAGTGAAAATTAATCATTTTACATTTCAGGACATACCATTATCTAGTTTCACAACAGTTCGCTTGTCCGTTTTAAATACAACTTGTTTATTATTGATCTTAAAAAACAGTTCTTCGGGCTCTCTATTTTCAGTTTCGATCGTATAACTGTCCATACTTCAGCAGTGAGCCTGTGAAAAAGCTCTGTAACACTATTTAAAATAATAATTCCTATTAAACAATTTTATAATTTAAAATAAGAAAAACCACTTCTTCGAGTCAACGAAATAAATCAACGTTCAACACAACAATACAACATGCATAATCGATGGAAGAAGGAAGCAACGTTTCTTTATCAGTGGTATACTTGTTATCTATGTTTGTATAGTCTTTGGATATTGATAATTGCACGTGTTATTATTTGATAAGATTTGTCTGCAGATTTAAGATTTAAATCTGTACAGGAGTACAAGACGTTCACTATGAAGAATTTAAAACTTCACAAGTCAATTTTAAGTCGCATTGATCAACTAAAAGATGCAACATCAGCCTTGATAATTAATAATGGTGAGTTTTGTTACGCATCGAATTATGCTATTTGGCGTTCAAATGTTAATCTTCAGTCACAGTTAGTGGTAGACCTTTCGACGACAGAAATTTACTCTGACCAAGATGTTCAAATTGTGTCTTATGCGTACAATACTCCATGGGATTCTTTTGTTGTTGGTTGTTCAAATGGTGATGTTCTTTTAATACAAGACAATATTGTTGAAATTGCTTTCAAATCTGAAGATGTAGTTGTCAACATATTATGCAGTACAGATTTTGAAAGAATTATTTTATTAACTGAGCATGGAAAAGTTACTTTAGTAACTGAGTGCTTTGAACTCCTAAATAATTTCAATGTTACTGAGATTAATCTTGCTGAAAAATCATTGGTAAATGTTGGTTGGGGTAAAAAAGAAACTCAATTTCATGGATCAGAAGGAAAAAACAAAAGAGTTGTGGAGGAAGTTATTGGAGATGGAGATGATGCTGATAATTCAATAAATGTTTGTTGGAGATCTGATAGTTTATTGTTTGCAATTGGATATTTTAATAAAATTACTAATTTAAGATCAATTAAAATATTTAACAGAGATGGAGTTCTACAGTCCATAAGTGAACCTCTTCCAGGTATACCTATGCAGTTAGTTATTTTTAGGTAATTTAAAGTTTCTTATTTAGTTTTAATTTTTGTTAGGAATGGAAGCTGTATTAAGTTGGAAAACTACTAAAGAACTAATATCATTTCCTCAACATACAAATGGAAAATATATCATTAGTTTTATGGAAAAAAATGGACTTAAACATGGAGAATTTACTATTCCATCTACTATCAATGTTAGTAAAAACTTCTAAATGGAAAATTATATTTATTTTAAACACTATTTATTTATTTTATTTTTTAATTGCAAAATAACAGGTAAAACAGTTATTGTGGAACCACGATTCTTCAATATTGTGTATTCAGTGTATTGAATCAAATAGTAATTATTTATTATTTTTATCATGTACAAACTATTCATGGCAAATTAAAAAATGGATGGCAATCGAAGACAAAGTAATAACTGCAAAATGGTTATCTGACAATAGTTTACAATTAATTACTGTCAATGGTATTTATTACACATTACACTGGGCTGAAACTTTATGTACATCAAGTTTCGGAACTCAGGATTGGGTTGCTGTTATTGATGATTGTAAGTATATAATTATAAATTATAGATATTAACCTATTAATTGTTTAATTTTTTCAGGCTCTATTTTACTAACACCGTTCAAACAAGTTATTATACCTCCTCCCATGTTTGATGTCAAATTAGTCTTAGAATCTCATGTAGACAGTGTATTATATTTACCTCACAATCAAAAGTAAGATATATATTTTATCTATGTTACAAAATCAATATGAGAGTGTTGAATAGTTATAAATTTATAATTTTTAATAAAATCCTCGAGAAGAAAATGATTTGTCTTGCAAAACAAAGTTATTTTAGAAAAAAGTGACATACTTCGCACAATGGGTGGGCCCCTATTATAGATAGGAAGTTGGAAAATAAAGATATATGGAGTAATTTAATGTATATCTATACCACTGGTGAAAAACAGTTCTGAGCAAACTTTGGGTGCGCAATATTAATAATGAACATGCATCTGTCATATCACTGTTAGAGCCACTTACACACTAGTAGATATGACCCTAGATATCACATTAACATGTTGAGGCGTTAAGTTAACTAACAAAGTACATTTTACATGATTGACTTTTAACTTAATAAATTATTTTTTTGTGTATTTTTAAGTTGAGTTAAATTTTTGTCAAATTTACATTTTATTATTGTTTGATAAATCTACAATTTTAGTAAAATTTCAATTAATATTTTCTATTTCTAAAATATTCTTAACGTGTATAAACAAAATGTAACTAGTTATTTTTTGAATCATTGCAAAAGTTCCTAACATGCTGTAACACTGGTGACTACTGACGTTATAATGGATTAGTCCACAGAATATTTTGAATATTCTAGATCATATTATTGTTATTATTTTATTTCTTGTTTTGTTTATTGTTCCTATTGATTATAAATTATTTCATATTTGCAAAAAACTAAGGTAAATACTTCGAACATTTGATCAAATGATCAATTCAATTCAATCAATATATTATCACCAATAATTTAATTACGAGTTTTTAAATTATGAAAAAAAAAAAACTTACTTCTATTCTAACTTTATTAATTTTATATCAAAGTAACTTAACAAATGTTAAGTTACTTTGATATAACTAGTTGGAAAACCTACCATCCTTGCTCAGCTTTGTAGATGTGTGTAATGGTCGCGCGAAGTCGTATGTTAAGCGTGGGTCCACTTATATGCCTTCAACTAGCCCAATCTAGGAGTAAATATACATTACCGCTAGATGGCGCTACTATTATTGATACTATTCCATTGTTTAAAAAGGAAAAAAAATTTAGTTTGAGTTTACAGAAGTTCTGGTGTGCCCCTTAAAACTTACTTTGAGGTTATCTGTTTGAACAGTGGTAGTTCTATAGCCGTCTATGATTTTTCCCGGGGAACACTGTTCTAACGAATTACCTCTTTATTTTATTTATCTAATTTATGTATGGTTGTTTAACACGTAAAAAGAATACTTTTGTTAATTTTTGTATAACTTGATAGATATTACCAAATCGCGTAACTAACGCTTATATCAATTATTTGACATTTTTCAGTTTTTGTTATTCTAAAATAACAAAGTAAGATAGAAAAGGTTAACAGTAAGGTTGTGTATATTTTTCAAACAGTGCGGTTTTTTTTATAATAAAGTTAGGAGTTTGTACTTAACCTATAAAATTGTATATAATCTTTGGAAGTTGACGGTTATCCAGTGGAAGTGGAAATTATTTTATCATGTTATTTGTAACCATTATGAAAATAGTTGGTGTTATTATATAGTGTTTGACGTTCGTGTTATTTTTCAAGTTTGTTTTTCGTATAAATATATATACAAGTAGAAAAATTCTTTAATTAAATATGTACGATTTGGGAGATGATGAATATGAAGAAGAAGAGGAGACTGAAGAAATTTCCAGCGAACTTTGGCAAGAAGCTTGCTGGATTGTAATAAATTCTTATTTCGATGAGAAGGGTCTGGTAAGACAACAATTAGACTCATTTGATGAATTTATTCAAATGTCTGTACAACGTATAGTAGAAGACTCTCCTCAAATTGAGTTACAAGCCGAATCACAACATACACATGGTGAAATTGATAATCCAACTAAATATCAAATCAAGTTTGAACAAATTTATTTATCTAAACCTACTCATTGGGAAAAAGATGGGTCGCCATCTCCTATGATGCCTAATGAAGCTAGGTTACGAAATTTAACTTATTCTGCCCCATTATATGTGGATATTACAAAAACTGTTATAAAAGATGGTGAAGAACCTGTTGTTACTCAGCATTCAAAATCATTTATAGGCAAAATTCCTATAATGTTAAGATCAACGTATTGTCTTTTATTTGGATTAAATGATCGTGATTTGACTGAATTAAATGAATGCCCGCTAGACCCAGGTGGTTATTTCATTATAAATGGATCTGAAAAAGTATTAATAGCTCAGGAAAAAATGGCTACAAATACTGTATATGTATTTAGTATGAAAGATGGAAAGTATGCATTCAAAGCTGAAATAAGGTCTTGTTTAGAACATTCATCTCGTCCAACTTCTACTCTTTGGGTTAATATGATGGCTCGTGGTGGTCAAAGTATTAAAAAATCTGCGATCGGTCAAAGGATAATTGCTATTTTACCCTACATCAAACAAGAAATACCTATTATGATTGTATTCAGAGCTTTAGGATTTGTAGCTGACCGCGATATATTGGAACATATAATTTATGATTTTGATGATCCTGAAATGATGGAAATGGTAAAACCATCTTTAGATGAGGCATTTGTTATACAAGAACAAAATGTTGCATTAAATTTTATTGGTTCTCGTGGAGCAAGACCAGGAGTAACTAAAGAAAAACGTATTAAATATGCTAGAGAAATTCTTCAGAAAGAAATGTTACCTCATGTTGGTGTATCCGATTTTTGTGAAACAAAAAAAGCATATTTCCTGGGATATATGGTTCATCGTCTTCTCTTGGCTTCACTTGGTAGACGTGAATTAGATGACAGAGATCATTATGGTAACAAACGTTTAGATTTAGCTGGACCTTTACTAGCATTTTTATTTAGAGGTTTGTTCAAAAATTTAATGAAAGAAGTACGTATGTATGCACAAAAATTCATTGATCGTGGAAAAGATTTTAATTTAGACCTAGCTATCAAAACAAAGCTTATAACTGATGGCTTACGATATTCATTAGCTACAGGTAATTGGGGTGACCAGAAAAAGGCCCATCAAGCTAGAGCGGGTGTATCTCAGGTGTTAAACAGACTTACATTTGCTTCAACATTATCACATTTAAGACGTGTTAATTCTCCTATTGGGCGAGATGGTAAATTAGCAAAACCTAGACAATTGCATAATACTCTGTGGGGCATGTTATGCCCTGCTGAAACTCCTGAAGGCGCTGCTGTTGGTTTAGTAAAAAATCTCGCTTTAATGGCTTACATATCTGTTGGTTCTCAACCTTCGCCAATTTTGGAGTTTTTGGAAGAATGGAGCATGGAAAATTTGGAAGAAATTGCACCTTCTGCTATTGTTGATGCAACTAAAATATTTGTTAATGGATGTTGGGTTGGTATTCATCGTGATCCTGAACAACTTATGGGTACTCTTAGAAAATTGAGACGTCAAATGGATATCATTGTAAGTGAAGTTAGTATTATTCGTGATATTCGTGATCGTGAAATTAGAATTTATACAGATGCCGGTCGCATTTGTCGACCATTACTTATTGTTGAAAATAGTAAATTGTTACTAAAAAAACGTCATATTGATAGTTTAAAAGAACGTGATTACAACAATTATGGATGGCAAGTACTTGTCTCTAATGGTGTAGTTGAATATATTGATACATTAGAAGAAGAAACCACAATGATTGCTATGTCTCCTGATGATTTAAGACAGGAAAAAGAATATGCATACTGTACAACTTACACCCACTGTGAAATTCATCCAGCTATGATATTAGGAGTATGTGCATCTATTATTCCATTCCCTGATCATAATCAAAGTCCTAGGAATACATATCAAAGTGCTATGGGTAAACAAGCTATGGGAGTCTACATAACCAACTATCATGTCCGCATGGATACATTGGCTCATGTTCTTTATTATCCACATAAACCACTCGTAACAACTAGATCCATGGAATATTTACGTTTTAGAGAACTTCCAGCTGGTATTAATTCTATTGTAGCCATTTTATGTTATACTGGGTACAATCAGGAAGATAGTGTTATATTGAATGCTTCTGCAGTAGAAAGAGGATTTTTCAGATCTGTGTTTTTCCGTTCTTATAAAGATTCTGAATCTAAAAGAATTGGAGATCAAGAAGAAGTGTTTGAAAAACCAAATCGTCAGTCATGTCAGGGTATGAGAAATGCTATTTATGATAAATTAGATGATGATGGTATAATTTCTCCTGGCCTCAGAGTATCTGGTGATGATGTAATTATTGGTAAAACAATGACACTTCCTGATAATGAAGATGAGCTTGAAGGAACTACTAAAAAATATTCAAAACGAGACTGTAGTACATTTTTAAGAAACAGTGAAACCGGTCTCATTGACCAAGTTTTATTAACATTAAATTCAGAAGGTTATAAATTTTGTAAGATTCGAGTCCGATCAGAAAGAATACCTCAAATTGGTGATAAATTTGCTTCAAGGCACGGTCAAAAGGGAACATGTGGGATACAATACAGACAAGAAGATATGCCTTTCACTTGTGAAGGCATTACACCTGATATTATTATTAATCCACATGCTATTCCTTCTCGTATGACAATTGGACATTTAATTGAATGCCTACAGGGTAAAGTTTCCGCTAATAAAGGAGAAATTGGTGATGCTACACCCTTTAATGATGCTGTCAATGTACAAAAAATTTCAACTTTATTACAAGAATATGGTTATCAATTAAGAGGGAATGAAGTTATGTACAATGGCTTTACAGGAAGAAAAATTAACGCTCAAATATTCTTAGGGCCTACTTATTACCAACGTCTTAAACACATGGTAGATGATAAGATTCATTCAAGAGCCAGAGGACCTGTTCAAATTTTAGTGCGTCAACCTATGGAAGGAAGAGCAAGGTAATATATAAATAGTGTAATACTTTCTTCAATATTTAATAATTATACATTTTTATAGGGATGGTGGATTGCGTTTTGGTGAAATGGAACGTGATTGTCAAATTGCTCATGGTGCAGCTCAATTTTTACGTGAACGTCTATTTGAAGTATCTGATCCTTATCGTATTCACATATGTAATTTCTGTGGCTTAATTGCTATAGCAAATTTAAGAAATAATACTTTTGAATGTAAAGGATGTAAAAATAAAACACAAATTTCACAAGTTAAATTACCGTATGCAGCAAAATTATTATTCCAAGAACTCATGTCTATGAATATTGCTCCTAGATTAATGGTTACTAACTAAAGATAATTTAATACTATTTCTTTAATTTTTTTTTTTGTATATATATAGTATAACTGTACAAATAAAACATTAAATATTAAAATTGTTTTTGTAAACCGATACTATTTAACAATATAGTTTTGTATTAAGTTAATTTGATTCAAATAAAGAGCATTTGATAAGTATTGAAATTCTAAGGTGTTTTTTAATATAAATAATTATTTTAACTTTTTACATTTTTTAAAAAAATGTATTATATAAAGGATAAAATAATTTAGTATTTTTAATTACCTATTACGTTACATTATAATTATAATTGTTAATGAAAAATATGGCTCAATTTATATAATAATACAATTACAAAATGTATGTATTTTTATTTTTAGTAAAAACGGAAATGATATTTGTGTTGTCACTGATGATAGGTTTATTCATTTTTACAATTATAAAGAAGAGATATACACCAAAAATAGTGAGTATTAATGGTCTTATCCATCTGTTTTTTTTATCTAACATGATAGGTTAATTGTGTTCAAACTGGGTGCTGCGGCACACCGGTATGCTGAGCATTCTTCGGGTGTACCGTAATTTTTTGAGTTTTTTTTTCAATTATAGATAATTATTAGTCATGTTTTGCTAAAGATAAATATTTAATAAATACATTTTACATTGAAAAAATGTTTTTATTTGTATTCATCAATAATTAAAAATTAGTACAAACTATTTTATTTTTTATAGGAACCATTAACAGTTTATTAAAGGCCCCTGGATTGTTTAATCATTGGTTTTGGTTAAATGAAAATATTATTTTATTTAGTTTATCAGAAATTGGAGATGTCCATCATGTATGCATTGCTAAAGTTGATAATGAATCTATAAACATGTAATTTATTAAAACCATTTATATATTCTGATTTAAATAATTTCAAGTTATGAAATCTATTACTTGTTTTTAGAACTAAACATCTGGTTGACCAACCAATAGTTGGTATTATAAATCATAAAAAAGGTGCTCTAATTCAAATGTCAAATGGAAATGTATTATTGTGGAATGAAGAATTGAACCAAATTGATTTCCATATAAATTTGCCTGAAGAATTCATTTGTATGAATATAATGGATAACAACATCTATGCTCTTGGTGTATCGAAAAGACTTTTTGAAAACAATAAAGTTATTTTAAACAATATAGGATCATTCTGTATTCGATACCCTTTTGTATTAGCTGCCACATTGAATCAAGAGTTAATAGTCCAAAATATAAATCCAATCAATGTAATATAATTCATTATTTTTCAATTGTATATTACAAGAATAAATACAACTATTTGTATATTTTAGGATAATAATGATCAATATCGTCGGCGAATTGAATCGGGCTCAAAAATTATAACTGTAACTGGTAATTCAGTTATATTACAATTACCAAGGGGTAATTTAGAAACAATAAGACCAAGGCCTCTAACAATTTTATCAGCTATTGAACTCATTCAAGAACAAAAATATTTTATGGCATTTGATCTTTTGCGCAAGGAACGTATTAACCTCAATGTAATATGTGATTTAGATCCTTTAAAATTTATTGACGATTTAGATAAATTTATTATCCAAATAAAAGATTTGTCTTGGATTAGTTTGTTTATTACTGAATTGGATGAAAAAAATTATCTGAATACTGTTTATGCTTCTCAATTTCAACAAAATGAAGTACAAAAATTACCTAATAAAGTGTTCACAGTGTGTTCTCAATTAATGAATATTTTAAACAAACTTGACAAAGATAAATATGCCTTTCCATTACTAGGATGCTATGTAAAACTAAAACGTTTTGATTTGGCATTAAATTTAGCATCAACAAATAATGAATTTTTAAAACATTTATTGTTCTTAGTGGATGTTGATAAATTGTACAAAGCATCACTTGCTGAGTACAATTTAGAAATGGCTATGCAAATTATAAGTGAGCATTTTTTTATATATATTATATAGTAGTTAATGCATTTTAATTAATTTAAACTAAATATTTTATTTTTATAATTAGATAATTCTCAACTTGATCCAAAAGAATATACACCATTTTTAAAAGAATTAGAAAAAATGGAGTGTCATTATATGCGTTTTACAATTGATGATAAATTAGGAAACAAAGAATCAGCATTAAAAAATTTAGTTCTTTGTGAGGGGCAATTTGATAAGTGTTTAAAATATATTATAGATAATAACCTTTATGCGCGTGCATTAACCTTGTTTAATCGAAACCTAAATGAGTAAGTAAAATAATAAAACTATTTCTTTGTTGATTATTTAAAAAATAAACATTATTTTTGTTTTTCTTATTAATTACTTAATTTATATACTTTGTTTTATTTTATAGATATAAAATTATTGCAAAACATTTTGGCGATGTATTATATTCTAAAATGGATTATAAACAAGCAGCACTAATATACAATCAAAGTACTGAACGTAATAAAGCTATTAACTCTTACTTAAAAACTGGATATTGGAAAGAACCTTTAGAGTTATCTTATGAATTGAGTTTCAAGTAAATAAGCTTTAGTAATTTATTATCCATGTTTATATTTTATGTATTAAATACCTATATAATTACATTCTAGTGAATTGGAAATGAATCAAATTAAAACAAACATTTTATCTATGTTGTCATCTACACAAAAGTTTAGGGAGGCTGCTGATTTTGCTGAATTTGAGTTGAAAGACACTAAATTAGCTGTGGAATATTGCATCAAAGCTCAAGATTATATCCATGCATTGTATTTAGCCCGATCTAGAACAATACTTGATACAAATTTAGGTACAAATTATATACAATAAAATGTTAATTATTTAAAATATATGGCTCGTAAGATAAAATGCATCACATATAATTAATTATGCAGCCATGTTAAACATTGTTGGGGTAATATTTGAATGACCTCTAAGATATTAATGAATGTATACTCTTATGTCAATTGAAAATAATAAAATGAATGTAATTGTATAATATTTGTTCATGAAAAAATTATTGTTGATCTATAAATAGAAAATGAAAGTTCAGATAATAAAATTATATGATGTGTGTTATTAATGTATTTCATTTTATTTATTTTTTCAGAAAATCTTATAAAATCAGCTTGTTTAAATACAGCTCAAAATCTAATATCTGATATTAATACACAACGTGAACATTTTGAATCTTTTATCATACGTTTGTTAGAAATTAAAATGGAGAATTCTAGCGAATCAATATCTTATGGTATGTTCAATACAATACAACATGACATCATTTTTATTTTTTTATATTTTTTTAGATAATTTAAATGATACGAGTTCTGAAATTAGTAGTGTGTCTTCTTATCGTACATCAAGGTATAATGTTTTAGTATATACCAAATATATAATGATTGCTATGTATTATATGATTAAATTTTATAGCACAAGAACTAGTTGTAGAAGTGCTCGAAAACAACAACGTAAAATGTGGAATTTAAAAAAGGGCAATTTTCGAGAACAACCTACAATAATTTTGAATTTGAAACAAATCATTGAAAAATTCGATAAATTTAAAGGTTATTTGTTTAATTTTCATTTTTATAATGTCTATAAAATATTTTTAATTATTTTTTTTTAAAACAGATGATGTAAAGAATATGTGTTCTTTACTTATAAAATTTGAGGAATTTAATATTGGTCTTGATTTGCAGACATCTTTGGAAAATTTACAAACTTGTATACTTAACAATAAATCAAATATTTGGTCTGTTTTTGTAAGTTCTTATTAGCAATTATTATTTACTATAATTGTATTATCGTTCATAATAATATAATGCAAAATAATTAATACTATTATGTTGTTTTCAGAATGAAACTGAACAAATAATAGAAGGTAGTAAAAGAATAATATTTTTTAGGTACAAAGAAAATAAATAATAATATATTATTAATTTTTTCTAGATGCTATTCTATTGAACCCTTTGAAAATACTGCCTGACAAAAGTTGGAAACTATCAATTTTGGAATAAATAATTTATAGGTATTTAGATTTTATTACATTTATTTTTGACTTATATATATTCAACTTTGTACATTTCAAATTAACATTTTGTTTAACAATCCATATTTCTTATGCCAAATTTAAAAATAAATAAAAATACAAACAGTATATTTTATAAACAATTAATACTAATTTGTATTAAATCCTACTGGTCTGGACTGAGGTTGAACGAATTCCAAAAATATATTATCCTTTGAGTTTCAAATATAACCACAACCACTATAACCAGACAAGGCATCCGTACTGGTAAATACATGTTGAGAAAATCTTAATTAAACGGTACATTTAATAAATGTCCTCATAAGCAAAAAATTAAATAAAACCTATAAAATTCAAATAATCTGTAAAAATATTTATTGTTTATCATTATTGTTGTATAGATAAATAATTTCTACTATACATATGATTTGTATACTGTATTACATATCTATTACATTATTATTTACTGTGTATAATTATATAATGCAACAAGAAAAAAATTATAAGGTAATTTTTGAAAGATCATAAATTAAGTAAATAATGGATATAAAAAAACAATTTTTTAGATAATTATATTTTACAATAACAGACAAATTATGATATTATTGTTGTAACTTGTCAATAAAAAGCCGTAGCTACATCAGTTGTAACCACTTTACTGGTGTCAGTTGTGAATGTCTAATTTAAACATACAGTTATATTAATTTTTGTAAATAAAAAAAAAAGTTTTTAAAGTAAATTAATTTATTGACTTTTATTGTATAAAAAAAATTACACTAAAACTAAAGATTTTCCTTAAGTCAAGAATCGCCTGGAAATAAAATGGACTGGTAATAACTATTTTAATTTATTTTTATCTTTATAAAAATTACTAGGATTCGCTGAGAAAACTCATGTAGAAACTGGGGGTTATTTATGTTAAAAAATATTCATTTATAGAAATTATAAAATAATAATATTAATAACTAGAATAAATTGCAATTAGGTATAAAAGGGGGGGTTAGGTTTTTTTTTCCATAGTACAAAAGTTAACTCATTTATGCTTTAGCCGCATCATATTCATGCAAGGTTCAACTAGAAATTTATTTTTATAATAAAGATAAAGGTATATTGCCTAAATTATTGGTCATTAAGGTGTATATTTGTGTCTAAAAAATCAAATTTAATAAGCTGTCTGCCTTTTTTTTTTTTGGACAAATGAAAAATTGTTTACTGCATATCTAATATGGAACAATAAGTGACATTTTATTAAGATATAAGTTTAATATTTAAGACGTTAAAATCTTCAAATAGTTTATTATAGAACTATAAAGAGCTTGGATTTTGTAGGAGAATTTATGATGCCAATTGGATGAATTTGGTCTGATATAACCAATTAAAATTTTATTTGCTCATTCGATCAAATTTAGTTTGCATTTTACAGATTCAGATGAAAAAAACAAGGATTTGTTTTCTATTTACATAATATACGACTTTTAATAGAAAAAATATATTTGTCGCCGTATTAAATGTGTTCCCAGGCGTAAATAATTCGGTTAGGTTCTGAACTTTATCGGCAGTAAGTAGAATAATTTTTACGTTCGAGGCGTTCAAACACTCGGTCGAAAAATTAAAATCACATCCAACAAAGGCACAGACGACAAATGTGACCGTTATATAGATACGCAAAGTGAATTTTTAATATAATTCAGAGTACATTTATAATTAAATAATAATATTTTAATACAGTTTGTACACTAATGTAATATACGAAATAATTAATGTCAACCGATTATAAAAATTGTGTGACATTCGATTCTAACAATTAACAGATACCCGACAATTAACCACGGACTGCGGTCCGGGTCCGGTCGACCACAGCTAAACGGTGACGTGTGCGAGACGAAACCTCCGGCCGGAACAAATCCACAAACGAGTATTTCAGAGACGACGTCTTTTGGAAAACGTAAATAATCGGTTATCAGTACAACGTGTCCAATAAATTCCGTAATACGAAAATATTTACGCACATGAACGTCAGTTGACATCAGCACATAGTGTCGTCTACCGTGGCTAATAGCCGTGACATCTATAACAGTAGCTTATCGGCCTTTATCATTTGATATTTCATGTTACTACGTACATACATATATATCATGCATACATATACAATGTACATATCAGTAGCGTGATAGCGTTTTGGGGTCGTGAACAAGTAGTAGTAGACAGTAGTCATCAATAATAGCAGGTCCAAATTCCGTAGCTTGTATTTACCTTTTTTTTTCAACAATGAAACATTGGTAAATTAGGCATCCATCGACTCAGAACATTAATATGCACTCGTCTAGTAATATTAATAGTCCACTATGCCCGTGCCATTTGGTTTAGCGTCCAAAAGTTTATTATAACGGGAGCTGTAAGTACCCAGTGCAAATACACTGAATACACATCGTATAATTCATTTTTTTTTTTTTTTTTTACGTTCGATTCTGTTCGTTATTTAATACTATAAACGTAGATTTATAGTTGGTTTTTAATTATTCACTTTTATATTCAAATTACATTTAATTAATAATAACACATAGTTTTAAGTTCTATACTGATCTGTAATTTAATAATAATATATTTACAGAGACTTGAGCATTGTATCAAAAATTGCCGTCAATATGAGAACAATAAATATCAATAACTATTTTACCTGTTGTGTGACTAATGTTGAGAACTGAGTCTAGCCAAATTTGGCCGGTGTTAGGCAAGCGTCATGGCTGCCTGCACGGTATCATTTCTTCTGTGGATTACATTTCAATGGATTTCAGCCCAAGATTATTCTTCCCAGTGGGCAGCTCACATCGAAGGTGGCTTCGAAAAAGCAAAAAGAATAACGGAAAAACATGGATTTGTACTGCTCGGCGAGGTACCTACCAAAATTATTTTATTTTATATTGGGCTTAAATTACAGTTTGTATTATTAAATAAAACTTAACAGATATATTGCTATAGTGAATAGATTTAGGCATTCATGCACACTCAATTTTAAGTGAATTGGTCAAATTTAATTTAACTTGCTTATAACTATTTCAGTAGAAATACATATAACTTGTAATTATTTAATACAGTAATTGTATGGCTTATGTAAATAATTTATGAGTGTAGTCTGGTAGGTATTTTAAATCAATAATTGAATACTGACTTGCATCCCTGTGGTCATCCAAGGTGCAAAGTTTATTTGATTTTGTACTGCTTGTACTATTAAAGTAAAAATTTTAAAATTTTGTTTAATCAATTTTACTAAATGTTTATGTTTCTTATTAAAATATCGACAGAACCAATTTGGTAAAAAACTCCTTTTGTTTAGGTGTATACGTTTTCTAACATAATTTTATTGATTACAAATTAATATCTTAAAAATTTAAACCTATTTTATTACTATTGATTTTTTGTGATATTAATTAATATTTATTTTAATACTGTTAAATTATTTTAGATTTTTCCAGACTACTACCATCTAGAACACAAACATGTATCGAAGCGATCAGTTAACCCAGGTTTTGTACATCATGAAAAATTAATATCTGAACAAAATGTAAGTATGTCAATGTATTTTTAATATGGTTTATTATAAGTATAATATTAATTATTAGTATTAATAACAATTGACAAAACCTTTTTGTTTGTATTATTTATGCAATTTGTTTATTTTGTTAAATTAACAGCTAAACTGTTGTCTTAAGATTTCTTGAAAAAAATAAATAAACAATAACAATGTTATTAATTACTTATACCTGGTCAATCGACTATAGAATTTAAAAACAAAAATTAAATTGGAATATTTATGTTCACCTTACTATGCACAATCTTAATTATAATAAAAACGCACATACTTCGCACGACCCGTGGGCCACTGTTGTTGGTGGGAATTTGGGAAGATAGGATATAGAGGGAAATTTAATTTATATCTGTATGCAACAATAAATCATTGCAAAACGATTTTGAGCAAAATTCAGTTAATCATGTTTTGGTATATTTTTAAGGCTTATCAGGATTATGTTACTCTAATTTTATTTATTGTTCACCATTAAGTATATAATTTATGATAATCCTTGTGTCAAATTTCCGCCCATTTCTATTAGGCCAAAACAATTTTAGTCACATTATTCGAAAAATACTTAAAATGCCTATAAATAGTTCAAGAATGTTTTGAAAATTTGTTCAGAAATGCCTAATATCAATATTCTGTGAAAATTACAGGTTTCTATTTATTTTTAACCAAGTTACAAAAAAAAATCGAAAATATTTTAACCATTGCTGTAAATTTTCCCTGGTTTTCCCAATTATTAGGAAAAATACAACAAAAATCAAAAATGACCTCTCTTATGCACCAACTAGATACAAAGTGCAACACTTGAAAATCGGAGCAGGATGTCAGGTAGAAAAGTTGTTTACAGACAGAAGAAAAACTCATAGTAAAACCAACACATTCTTTGCTTCGCTCAAATTCTACAAACTTAAACATCTATACATTTCCAATGTGTGTTTTATTAAATATAGATAATGTATTTCTTTCTCACTTTCTTTGTAAACATACATTTAAAAAAAAAAAATGATATATTATTATTAAAAAAAAAATACTTATTAATTTTTTTATTTTTTAGGTTAAATGGGCCAAGCAACAAAAAATATTAAGTCGATCAAAAAGAGACTATTTATCTTATGTTAGAGATAGCAAAAGCTCAAAAAAAATTACAATCAAAGGTGGATTAAATGATCCAAAATGGCCAAAAATGTGGTACTTGGTTAGTAGTTTGTATTCAAATATTTAATTTTATAACTTTTTTTTAAATTTATTTAAATTATGTATATTTGGAAAATTATATACGATTATAAATAAATAAAACATAATAATATATATAAATATGATTATTAGTAAATTTGATTTCAGTTTTATTCAGTTATCTAAGAGTTTTGTTTACACTAATTTTCAAATGTTATCTATATGTAAGCAGGACTTTGCATTTAATGCACTAAAAACTTAAAAAATATGCATTAATATGCTCTTAAAATTCTTAAAATATACAAAATCTAAAAATGTAACTGTTAAATATACAAAAATATGCATTAAAATCACAGCCCTGATAATAAGTATATTTATTATATATCTTAAAAAAAAAATAACTTTCAGTTTTCAAATAGCAACATATACTTTTTTTTAGATTCTCTTTAGGAAGTATAATTTTATTTAGACACTTTGAAAAAATCCTTATTTTATATTACCAAAACACCCATCAAATCTTTATTTTTTTTCATTTGTAAATTTTGAAATAATTTTTGTATCAAGTTTCCAATTTTTATTATTAGTTTTAGCTAATTTATATTTATATATAACATCAATAAATAAATTACTTATACTATTTAGAATCGTGGGCGAGATATGGATATGAATGTTCAAGGTGCTTGGGAAGAAGGAATTTCAGGAAAAGGATCTGTTGTTACAATATTAGACGATGGCTTAGAAAAAGATCATCCAGACTTGATACAAAACTATGTAAGAATAAATATAATTCTAAGTTAATTTAGTGAGTTTTATTATAATTATTTTAATATGAAAACAGTATTATTACATATAATTCATAACTTTAATGTTTGTATGCAAAATGTATGTTTTTAGGATCCTTCAGCTAGTTATGATATGAACAATAGAGACGAAGACCCAATGCCTAGATATGATCAAATGGACACAAACCGGCATGGTACCAGATGTGCAGGAGAAGTGGCAGCGACTGCCAATAATTCTCTGTGTTCAGTTGGCGTTGCTTTTGGAGCAAGTATAGGTGGCGTTCGAATGTTAGATGGGGATGTCACTGATGCAGTTGAAGCTCGATCTCTAAGTTTTAATCCCCAGCATATTCATGTATATAGTGCATCATGGGGTCCAGATGATGATGGAAAAACTGTCGATGGCCCTGGTGAATTAGCTACTCGCGCTTTTCTTGAAGGTATATCAAAAGGTCGTGGAGGCAAAGGATCAATATTTATCTGGGCATCTGGTAATGGTGGTCGTGAACATGATAATTGTAACTGTGATGGTTATACAAATGCTATTTGGACATTAAGTATTAGTAGTGCAACACAAAATGGTCATGTTCCATGGTATTCAGAAGCTTGTAGTTCAACTTTGGCAACAACATATAGTAGTGGAAGTAATTATGAAAGCCAGGTAATAAAATAAATCAAAAATTGTTTATATTTGTTATAATTTATAAATAATAACATTTTGTTACACTAATAGATTATTACAACAGATCTTCATCATGAATGTACTAGTAATCATACTGGTACATCTGCATCTGCACCACTAGCCGCTGGAATAGTAGCTTTAACATTGGAAGCTAATAATAAACTAACTTGGAGAGATATGCAACACATTGTAGTTTTAACAGCAAGGTCAACTCATTTATTAGCTTCTGACTGGATTATTAATGGTGTTGGACGAAAAGGTGTTTACTCATAATATAAATACAGTAATTATCAGTAGCTATTAAACAATTTGTAAACCATGAACTTTAAATGAATTTGAAAATAATAATAAATATAAAAAAGCAAATAGTTTTACTTTTGGGAAAACCTCTTTTTTAGCTTTTGAAAGTCTAAAATAAATTTAAATTTAAACCCCTCCTTTCCCATTTAGTGTATGTCCTTAAACATTTTTCAAACAAATATTTTCAATCTTTTGAAATTATTAAAAAATGATGGTAAGATATTCAAATGATTTGTATAGTCAACAATGATGTAAGGTTTTAGTTGGAACTATCTTATATAATTTTCCAATTTATCTAGTAGTTAAGATAATTTACTCTCTTAAATAGAATTTTTATAAAGAAACGTAACAATACTAATGTGAAATGCTAACAAAAAAAAAAAATAGTATGCTGAAAATCTAACATTTATAATTTGTTTTTGTTTTAGTAAGTCATTCTTTTGGTTATGGTTTAATGGATGCTACAGCCATGGTACGATTGGCTCGTAGATGGAAAACTGTTCCAGTTCAACATATTTGCAATATTACAGCTCAAATTTTTGAAAAGTATGATCAAAATAATTTGTTAATTTTGTTTTCATGGGAATATAATGTTAGTTATTTACATTTATTATAGACCAGTGCCAGCACGTAGTTCAGTTGCTATACAACTCTTAGTGAAAGATTGCAACAACGTAAATTTTTTAGAACATGTTCAAGCTAAAATATCATTATTAGCAAGCCGACGTGGTGATATTAAAATTGATTTAACTTCTCCGAGTGGTACAAAATCAACACTTCTTGCTCCAAGAACTCATGATAATTCTCATGCTGGATTTCATGTATGGCCATTTATGACTGTACATATGTGGGGAGAACGTCCTTTTGGTGTATGGCAGTTGACTATTCACAATGAAGGAAAACTATTAGGTAAAATTGAATATATCAAAATTATATACATTTTTAGCATATTAATTGGTATTTGTATTAAAAAAATCATTATCAATGTCTAATACTATTCATTATTTATAAATGTATAGGATACAGAGACTTAAAAATAATACATCTATGTTTATATATATTACTTCAAAGTACTATAAATATACTACTTATCAAAGTTCTATAATTAACTAACAATCTTATTACTACTAACAAATTGATGTGCTTTAGGTCGATCTTCTTTACACGAGTGGTGTTTGATATTGTATGGTACTAAATATGCCCCAAGAACAATGTCACCGCCTATCTATCATATAGAACAACCACCCAAACCTAATCCTCGAAAAAATTCTAAAAATACAAGAAAACATTCAAAAAAATTTAAATCACAAAAACAACAGTCTACCACTCCAGTTAGTTTCTTCTCAAAACAAAATGTTTCCAATTATAAACCAAATGTTCATTTTGTTTTATTTCCAATTAAAAATTCCTCCAAATTGTCACCTACTCTAACAGACAATATCCAAACATATCCCAGCAGCCATAGACTCTACAGTCTCCAAAAGGTGGAAGGCAGGCCGGCAAAAAAAAAATTGTCGCCTGAAAGAAACGTATCACCTACAACTACAGGCAAGAATGTCTGCATGGAAATCACAATTTTCTTTGCATGCCATGCTATAGTTATATTTAAAGCAAATTGATTCCATTTATTATTTTGCTTATTTTGATAAAATAAAGACAATTATATTTTAGTACATCGAAAGGATATTAGTAGTTATTTATTTAATCATAAAATGTTTCGAATAGTTAATTTAGTTGTGTTGTATTATTTTAGCTGACAGTAAACTTTGTAGATATTTTAGTTTTCACTTTTTTGTTTTAAATTGATTGCACATTATGTCTTGATTTAAGAATATATTTATTATTATTTTTATTATTTTTATATATTTATTTTGCTAGCATATTTATAGCTATTGTTGTGTAAATTATAAATTATTTTTTTTCAACTTGATAATATTAATACTTTATGTATTTAATGTTTTAATGAACCCTGAGTAGAACATGGTATGGATATATATTATTTTAGGTACCTAAATAAATTGGATGGTTCATGAACTTTAGGGGACAATGCAAAGATAAAATACCTATTGAAATATAAATTAACTTAAATTATTATTTGCCAGCTGACACGACATGCTATTAAGTTCATAATATTGTAATTATAAACTTTCAAAAAAAGATTTATAAGACTTTAATAATAATAATTAAAGGTATATATATAAATTAATAATTAAGTTATACACGTGTATCCTGGAAACTTAACCATAATATATTTAAAATGTATATTACAAAATTACATATTTTGCATAATTCTTTTATCGTAAATTATAAAATATATATATATTATATAAGTGTTTTTAAATAAAAGTTTTAAATTATTTTTTTGGTTTTACTATAATATTTTGTCTATTCTTAAGTATAAGTGAAAGTTAATAGTAAAATTATTATTAATTTAGTTTTTTAACATTTTTGGTTCAATGAAATAGATGGCGTAAAGAAACTTTGTTTTGATACATTGTGAGAAACATACAATAAATTTATTAAACATTAATACTTTATTATTTTTTATATAATTAATGGATTTTTAATAATACAATTTAATTAAGTTAAATAATTTGTATATTATTCTTTAAGCAGAAACTAAATTTGTTGCTTTTAAAGTACTATGTATTTGATTCAGTTATTATTATTTTACAATGTTTCTAAATAATAATTTGTTCAGGTATTATTTATTAAATGTTTTTAAAATATTATTTACACTCTAATAGTTTTAGAAAATAATAATTGCATCATTTTACAATTTGTATTTAAATAATATATAGTTCATATTTAAATTGCTATTAACAAGTATATATTTACATTTTTGCTTTTAGCCACCCTGACTGATTGGGAGATGATTTTTTATGGAACAATATTACCTCCAGAGCAATCACATACACATCCTACAATAATAAGTATAAACCAAAATGACACCTTAGAAAAATCACCAAACTTGGATTTCAATTCTGGGGAATGTCGTGCGACTACTACTAAATGTTTAGGTTTGTTATTTATATTAAGTGCAATATTAATCACCTGGCAGTTTCTAACAGGGTAAATAAAATAAAGTTAAAAGTATTGAGTCTTCCCATAAAAGTGCCATACAAATTGCTTTCGGTCTTAATGTTTGTTAAGGGGCCCCTGCACATAATTTGTTTTCTCCATATATCTTGTGGGTAATATAGTAATAAAGGCATTTCATACTTCAACGATTGCGAGTCTGATTGAGTTTAGTTTAAAGGGACTTATACATTTTATAAAGTAGAGTATTTTGTATGCCTTGGCTGAATGATTTATTCAATAAGTTATTAGTGGTGGTTAAAAATTAAGAGAAATGAAGTTGAATTAAAACAAGCGTTTTCATGATAAAAAAAAAGAATCATTCAGCTGAGGCATAGTAAATACTATTCTTTCTAAAATGTCTAATATTGCCCTAAACTTAACCAAAGAGTTATATTCATTGAAGTGTGAAATATCTTTATTGCTATATTACACAAGATATACGAAAAAAACAAATTATTTGTAGAAGCCTCTTAAGGTTCATAGATATTATTTTATAACATAAAATAATACATTTTTATTACTTGTATGGTTTTTTGAATAAAGTATTTTTTTGTGTTATCTTATAAATCAAAATAGTTAACTAAATTACACAAATCTACTTATTGGTAATTGTCGATTGTTTAAAGATCTATTTGATACAATGTATTATTTAAATTGATTTAAATAAACTGTATTTCATTTTTTGTTGGGAAGTATAATGAACTGTATTGGTAGATAAGTGATTTATATATGACCATTCGAGAAATTAATCTTTTAGCAAAAAACTTGGACTCTTTGCAAAGAGGTATCTCATAACAAATTATTTATTGTTTCTGTTAACAGCCTGTAATTTGTTAGGCCCTTTAAATATACTATTTTAAAATAATACAATTAATATTGTAAGACAATATTTATTGACATTTCCAATACTTTTTCTAAAAAGTATTTTTTATTTTTGTTGATTTTTGTGTTACCTTGGTAATAGGGGGAAACATGACTAATACTACTCTGCTTTGAATCGTTTTTCATTTCAATGGTTGTTGCATTTAATATATAAATTAGATAACTATATATTTCACTCTTCCAACTACAACAATGGCCTACCCGTGATGCGAAGTATATCCTACCTATTTAAAATGGTATTTCTAAAAAACCATTAAAAAAATGGCAGGCTGTTTGTGTAAAAAATAATAATTTAAAATGGGCCACCTCTTAGCAAAGAGGTGGCCCATTAGGTTTTTCACTAAAAGACTAATTTCTCAAATAGCCTACAAAATATATATATTATATATGTAACCGTGAATGTTGGGAATTGACATATGTTGAAATATATTTTAAACAATATTAAAAAAACAAAAATCCTGCCATTTTCCTGTGATTGTCAACACTCCTGAAATGTGTTAAGTTGTTGTTGGTTTTTATTATTGTACCAACTTTACTACCTACACTAATTGTTTGTTTTTTTTTTTTCAACATTCACTGAACATTTTTTGTATATGTCAATAATCACCGGTGTATGTCCGAATTATAAAAAAAAAAATCAAAACAATTGACTTGGTTGTTGTCAAAAATCAAATGTCTTTGAGCATTCACAGTGGGTACCCAACATATATAATATATATATATTGGTTTGTAGTCTTATGTAAGACAAAATTTTGGTAATTTACAGTAATTAACTAACTAATCAATGCTTTTTAATATAACAAGAACAATAGACAAATACATTATATGCTATACTGCTACATCATTGTTAATAATATCTTGTACAAAATACAATAATGAAAACTTCAAATCTATTATATACTTAAAGAAACTTTCCATTGATAATTTGATTTGTGTACTTTGGTCAATATAACAAATGTGTGGCATATTGGTAATCTGGTTAATATTTTGATGGTTAAGAGAGTATGCCATTCTAATATTTGCCGTCTCTACTTATCTAACAGGCAACATAGCGAAAAATTTAAAGTAAAGGCATCTACTATGCAATTAAAACACGGCAATATTCCAGAAGGCACATAGATGATGATTTTTTTAAAATAGTTTTCTAAACAATGTATATTGAATGTTATATTTGGAATAATAGAAATAAAAATGTATCATCTTGCACTCTGAAATATTGTCCTCTTTTAATTTTATAATAGATGCTATTACTCTAAAACCAAAATTAAGTGAATTCTATATAGTCTTCGTAAGCATGTTTTTGCTATGTTGTCTGTTAGATAGACAGAAACAGCAAATGCTAGTAAGGCGTTCTTGCCTAACAATTAACAATTAAGTACCCATTTTATAAATTGATTGTAATATATCCAATATAACTGCTGAACAAAAATGTATTTTTATTGTAAAATATTTTGTTTAATTTTATTATTAAATCACTATTTTTAAATCATTTAAATTTAAAAGATAGTAATACATTTATAGGTTAAATAGTATATACTGCCAAAGAGTTTGTTTTTACATGATGTCTTTTACAGAAAGTTAATTAATTGTTTTTCCTGACAAATATAATATTAATCTAATAATCTACTTTAACTCTATATCCTAACTGAATCTGTTTTGCGTTTATTGCGAGTGATGTATGCACGCAACTAAAACCAACTGTAACAAAGTACAAATCTGCCCTAACTGATTTTTTTTCTGTGTTCGCTCCGATAAAACACACCGTATTATATCACACAATTTAAAACATGTTTTATTTTCCAACACAGCGTATTACGGGCAAGACCATATTCATTGTTAATGTTAATATAATTAAATAGTTTAAAAATATTGTATAAAATATTATAATTATATAAAAAATGGATCTTCTTATTTCTTAAGTAGTCTCACTTCAATAGAAATTGGTATTTTGAAATGAGTTGTACTATGTAAACACTGTCTTAATTAAATTTATAATGTAGTCAAGCGTTTGAGGTACCATTCTAGTGTATGATCTCAATAAAGTTTTGTCTTTGTGTAATTGTGGGTAAAGATGATAAAATTCACCAAAAGTAAATTGATCTTTATAAATTGTAGAAACAGTACTTCTTTTATTTATTATTTTTTTAATGTAAATATTTTAATAATAAGTTTTCAGAGAGCAACAACTTTCGTTTTGTATCCGTTAGTGGCATATTTAAAACTTACAAAAACATTTCTCTGTAATTGTCTACGATAAAATCGTATTTTATTTTACCACATTAGAAATGACCCTCAACGCATGGATTCAGTTAGGACATAGCGTAACACAGTTTACTATAAAAGTAATAATTGTATTACTTTTTTTCAAAATAATTGTTCTGTTCTTCATAATTTTTATGATTGGTGAAAGGTATACTTTAATGGTTATAGAATTTTATAATAATAATTTTTAATTCTCGTTCAACTAATTATGTAAAATAATTTTAGTTCAAAATTTAAAATTGTTTGCATCAGTAATAAGCAATTAAAATTAGATTTCTGAATTATTTTAATCTGGTACTTGTGCATTGTAGTCCTACTAAATTAACCACTACACCCACTGTTGAACATTATTATGAGTTTATCTGCCTGTAATATTTATAAAATAACAATGGCACTTTACATTTTAATTTTTAAATAGCTTATTAATAAATAAACAATGTTATTAACTTTAATACATATATATTTTTAACATCATAAAATTATTTATTCAAAGCAGCCAAGCAGGAAGTCAAAATGTGTAGGAAAATTTTGTTTTTCATCTACAAAATCGTTTTTATTTGTTTTTTCATGATTTGTGTCTGTGAATTATTTCGATTTTTTTCTGAGCTTAGGGTTTGAAAACTTTTTTAAAATTAATTTTAGTATCTCTTTGAATTTAGGAGAAAATTGACTATTTTTGAGATTGTTATAACTTATGCATACTAAATGGGTAAATTTCCAAGCAATACATAGAATACGAAGAAAAAAAAAAATCAAATTATATTTTAACATTTTTAATTTACATATAAATATCTTGAAATTGCAATCGTGAATAATTATTAATTGTACTTATTTGTAGAAAACTATAATCTATATAGATATACCAATTATTTGTATAAATTATATACATAAATAACTATTATAAACATAAAGCAATATATAAATATCATCACAATATTTAATTATTCTTGGTTTGAAAACGGTTTCGAATATTTTCTTGTTTTGGTTTATGTATCCAAATTGTTTTCAATTTTTTCTGTTACACGGTTTTTCAAAATGTTACCTAAAACGTTTCGACTCCCAGATTTAAATTACCTAGAACAATTAAAATACTATTTCCTAATTGTAGTATCTAGCTAAGAACAAAGTATATACTTTACCTAAATTCTTATATTTTTTAAACTTTAGTTTATTTGTATCTTTGAGACGGACAATAATAGATATCAAACAAATTATGTTAACTTATTAATTATTTATTCTTATGTGTTTTTCAATTCTAAAATAAATTACATTTATATTACATATGTTATTAGTTTAAAAAAATTAGAAAATGGACTATATACTTATATTAAGAAAAATATGAATATATCAAATGAAAACATTAAAGCATTTAGAAATACATTTAAGAATCAGTGTGATATTTTACTTTGTAAGATTGTAGTTTAGGTTTCTTAAAAATGTTTAATGTTTGATTTTTTAAACTTTTTATGTTTAGAATCATAATTATACTTTCTGTAAAAGCTTCATGAAATTTTAATATCATAAAATGCAACAAAAATTGATACATATAACAAATATTGACTACTTATAAATGTATTATTTATAAAATTATAATTTGGATTTAATTAATAGTTTATAGGTTAAAATGAAAAAAAAAAATAGATTTTTGTTATAAAAAAAGATTTAAAAAAAATAATTTATCATATATAATTTAAATTATATTATTATTTTTTAATTTATATTAATTTTTAATACTATTATAATAATACTACATTGAAACTTAAACATAATTTTTATTTATTGTTTTAAGTAACTAAAAAATACAATCCTAAACTATAATTATAACTCATTTTACACAAATAATATATATGTTTCATCTGCTACTTAAATATTCACATATAAATATTTTATTAATTACATGTCAGTTCTCATGAAATTCCTAAAATAATCTTAACCTTTCATTTTGTATTTCTTATCAAGCCCAAATTTTAAGCTGTACTAAAGGTAAATAGTGATTCTATAGATTTGACATAATTATAAAATTAGTGAACTGAATATATATATTATTTAGTTCAGTGTATAAACTAGCCTAAAGCGCTAGAGCACTTCTAATAGTTATTATTTTTGTCCTCACTTTATTAATAATTTTTTATTATGATTGAGTATTATTTTACATTTTCTGAAATCAGTTCTATCAGTTAATTATAAATGCTCAACAGCAGTATAGTCCTGGGCTATACATAGATTATAATAATAATAATTATATACTCATAAGTTAGTAATTAAAAAAATATTATTTGTATAATTAATAATTTTTCAATATTATAGTTTTTTAAATCACTATATATTATAACAAACTGTTCTACATCAAATAACTGGTTATAGTATATTATTAGAATTTGGTATTAGTGTGTTAATAAGTGATTTATCCTAATTGTTTAATATGGCCAGATCAGTATTACTAAATATTAGTTGTTAGAAATATATGTCTCTCTCTTCTTTTCTCTCTCTCTCTCTATTTTATTTATTTTTCTATATATATATTATATTGTATACCTATACCAAAGTATACGCTCAAAAATATTTTTATGTTGTATATAAAATTAGTATAATAATATTTTGTTATTTTTTTTTTTTTTTTAAAGAAATTAGTATTTTAATTTGTGTTGTTTTTTCCTAATTTCCAATAAAAATCTAATTGGCGAGCCTATATATTTTTTCTATTAATTATACAAATAAATAAAGGTACTATGGTTTATATTTAATGTATACATTAGTATTTTTTTTACTATGGTTAAATTAAAAATTAAAAAAAAAAAATGAACAAACACAGTTGTATCTTTTTTTTTATCTATATATTTTTATTTAATGCCAATATTATGATTTACATTTTATTGAACAAACTAATTTTAGAACTTAACGTTTTACCTTATCTTATTAAATAATAAATATTATAAATAATTTATACAATATATAAATATTGTTTTATTTATTTAAGCCACAGCCACTTGACTATTAGCTGTTTTTACATAAAATAAATGATTTACAATTTTCTTTTTTATTATTATACATTTTATGTTTATATCTAAACCCACATCATCTAAGAATTGTCGAGTTACTGCAATTTGAGTTCATGTTTAATCATTTTAAATTTAAAATATATCTCTATTGTCATTTATAATTGTCTACCTTGTGAAATGTTAATATTTGTATTTTTTACCAAAAACCAAATTTATATTGATCTATTAAGGCAAAAAAACAATTTAGTATATTATTGTTTAATATTTATAAAATCTATAGAAATATTAAATATGTCTATCATATATTATATTAATTTACTAAACTAATTATTTTAATTATTTAGCTAGATAATAATTAAAGAATCAATAATAATTTATTACTGTTTACTATATATCACCTTCCTAATAAATAAATTCCTGATTAAATACACAATATATATAGTAATTTATTAATATAGATTTATAATGTAAATTGGAGTTTTTATTTTTAACATCAAAAACAGATTTTAATTTTGAAAAAGTTTAACTTACAAAGACATTAGCTTATGTGTAAGCTAATACTCTACACTTTTAATTATGTCAATGTCAAGGCAAACTTTTTGTAAAACTTAATAACATTTAAATATTATACAAATATACATTACTTAATTGAAAAATTGTTATTGTCATTTTTTTAATGTTTAGATATCTTTGTATATTTTATAATAAATATTGTTGTTTAATTTGTATTATTTATATTATATGTTAATCAGCTTATTTGGTAAAATATAAGTGAAAATGTTGATTATATTGCAATTGTTTTTCTCAACATCTAAAATACAATGTACTATTTTGTTATTAATACAATATTGAACTTTGCATATTGGAATGAAATGGGCTGTATTACTCTAACATCAATCAGGCGCTTGCGGTGAGTGTACCACACAGCTTTGCTTCTAATTTGCACTCAAAATATTGAGCTACTAATAATTATAGCTTCATTAAAAAAATAATATTATTTACATAACAAAAAACACAAATTTACATTAATATATTAATTTATTTACAGAATGTTCATATGGATATAACATGTACAATGGAGAATGTACTGCACAATGTCCGGCTAAAACATACAAGAAACAAGATGGTATTTGCACTGATTGTCACTACACATGTTTTCGATGTAATGGACCTAATGACTACCAGTGTACATCTTGTTGGGGCGATGCAGATTTTACACACTCCATGGGCCAAACCTTTTGTTATTCAAAGAATGTCAAGATTTTGCTTGACGATAAAACATGGCATATATCGGCCACAATCTTATTGATCATTAATATATTTCTATTACTTATATTTTGTAAAGGAGGCTTTTGGGCTATAAATAATAGAATAGATAATGGAGATTACAGGCTAGCTAATCAAATTGAAGGTGACTAACTATTGAAATCCTTATAATTATTGTTAATATTTAAATTTTATGTAGGACTTCTAGAGATTTAAAATAGAACTTTATAAAGTAGATATCTAATAGATATTACATTTTGTTAAAAATTACAGATATATAATAATAAATCTATACATATATATATATATATATATATATATATATATATATATATATATATATATTAGTTGTACCCCAGTGTTGTCCGTGCCAATTTATTTCCCTTTTTTGTTTGCCGTGTGAAAGCACTAAAAAAAAAATCTTTTCAAAATCCGAAAACCAAATTGAAAGAATTTCAATTTAACGTGTCGCCCTACAATAATAACTGTTTTTTTTTTTCATCTGTGTCACCATTAAGGTAATCCATAAACAAACAATAATAATTCGAATTGCCCGAATGCGAATGATTGGCAAAATTAATGAGATAACATTATTTAACTCAAAGAACACAATATCACAAGAAGAAAAAGAAAAAATTCTTGAAACACTATAGATACGTGTATTTTTTGCTGAACACAAATTTAACCTTCTCTCAAAATTGAATTGCCGATAGTACGTATTATCTTTCCATCTTTGGCAATTGCAGCTGTTATTCAGGCGTAGATCGTACAGATCTATATAATAAGTTGTTACTTATAATCATTTTGTCGTTTTAAACAGGGTGTGTCGGGTGCGGAATTATATATATATACACCTAAGTAACATTAATAATAGTAGGTATACTCCTTCCTATATTTATATATTAATCATAAGAAAATAAATCACGTGCCTAATTATAAAACCTAAATTACGATTAGTTTCGACACTCCCCTAGTCGGTTGTTTAAAATGTCGAATCTAATTTAATTTTGTATGACAATATAGTAGGTGTATGCAGTACAATATAACTAATATATAAATTTGTGATTATTTTATTTTCGTGAATTATACGGCTTTATTGCGTTTAATATAGAGGGTGCATCAAATATCAATATCTATTATTAGGGGTCAGGGTCGGACTGAGAATCCGGTCCGGCATGAGGTAATATTATAAAATCGGCCCTCTATTCAGTTCATTGTGTATTTATGTATTCTCTATAAACACATACAAATTAAAATACGAAGATTGAGGGCTTTAAATCCTCCTGAACAGAACAACCCCTCAGTTTAAAATAAACACATGAGGTCCCTAAATGAGAATCTTCTTAAAAATAAATTGTAAACTCTTTAAAAATTCATAAATTAATATTTATTAATCTATCAAGTATTAATATTATGGCTTAACTTTTACTCTATTATTTCGTCACTAACACAGCGGACCTCGTTCGTATTTATACTTGTTTGTTTCATAATCGAAAATAGGAACATTAAAAAAAAAAATTAAGCTATAAATAACCCAAAAAAAAAAAACAAAAATCTAAATATATTGAAAACTATTTCCTATTTAACCTAACTTTCCTTTTTTTTTTTTTTGCTCGAATTTTTCCCATTAGGAATGCTGGGAAACTAACAAGTAAAAGGAAACTAAGTCGGAACTAGTCCGGCGACTAGTCTGTTTTTAACGCGACCGGTCCCTGAGGCTCTAAACAAAAATTGTAAATAATCTGATTAAGTGATCAATTGAAAAACTTTATCATGGATTATCATGAAATTATCGATGTAGTGTGTGTACAGATGGAGCTCCTCCATCTATGACCTATGAAATATAAAGGTTTTGTTACTCTTGCTAAAAAATAAAAATCCAGCTATGATTACATGCTGTTTTATTCATCGAGAATCTCTGGTTGCGAAAACACTAGAAGAAAATGTTAAATAATGTTGTCAAAATAACGAATTACAGCGATAAAATAGCGATTAATTTTTAGATCTCCGCCATTGAAAACAAGGATTTTTGAAATTATTTGTGAAGAAATAGGTTCGGATCATATACATTTACTTTTACACACAGAAGTAAGATGATTATCATGAAGTAAAATATTGAATCGAATTTTTGAATTGAAAGGAATTACATCTCAATATTCAAAGATTTTTTTCAAGATGAGTATTCGTGTGATACTTTAGTATACTTGGCTAAAATATATAAAAAATGAAATGACCTAAATGTGTCAATGCAAAGACGTCAGGAAATAATAATTTCTTCGACGAATAAAATGGTATTTTGGAAATCTTCAACAACTAAAGGTGATTTTTAAATTTTTAAATCCGGATTTGCCGAAATTCGAGAATCTAAATTTCGGTTTTAAAATTTGTATTTTTATATTCTTTAATTAATTTCTCATAAAATTATTATTATCATCTTATTGTTAATAGCATTAAATGTGTAAAACATTAAATACGTTTTCACAATTCAAAAAATATCACAAGTATAAATTTATTTTATAAAAAAAATCAAACATATTACACTCTAATTTATATAATATATTTCTAGTTGACCCGGCAAACGTAGTTTTACTTATATAAATTGTTAATAGTAGCACGCCTTGAAATAAATGAAATTATTTAACTCATTTTATAATGTAAAAAAATTACCTAAGAATTTAATTTAACATTTAAAAAACAAAAATCTGTACGATCAAACCCAAATTTTGGATTTTGGAATTTGAAACATAAATTTTTGGATTTCAAAATCCGGATTTCTTAGATTTTTGGATAATCCGGTTTTATGTCACATCACTAGTAAAACTACAAATTCACTATTGGTATTATAGGTATATTTTGGCATGTATTAATCCGGTGTATCAGTGAGTATTGACCGGCAGGACAGTATTTCCACTTTTTACACCCTGGGTCAACAATATTAGTACAATCCCCTCCCCCACAAAAAAGATTAGATCCTCCAAAGAAGGCTTTGTTAAAATTGTTTAGTACATTTTTAATTCTTTATTTATGTTACTGACGTATAATTAATTTGTTATTGGCAATGATGCGACTAGGATTTTTTCGAGAGGGCGGGAGGTGTCAGCCTAACACAACTCCACTTCCGTTACTTATTTCTGAATACGCCACTGATGTTCGCACTGTTCAGCGTTCGATAGATTGAAAAACGCATATCATATAGTTAGACATCTCATATAATTTATGTAATTGTCAAATGTTGAGGAATAATTGTTTTTGCATATAAGCTTAAAAAAAATACTAAATACGGTTCGATAGGAGTGGCCAGACACCCAAAAACACTCCCGTTGGTTGTGCCACTGGTTATAGGCAGAGAATCCAAGTAAATACTCTACCTAAAAAAAAAAAAAAAAAAATTTTTATACATATATGCTATTATAATATTACACCGGACTCCAGCGATGCCTGGCCACCCCCTAAATTTGTTCGCCCGGGACAAATGTCCCCATTTCCCCCCTTAAATATGGCCCTATTTACAGGGTAGGGAAGGGTAAAATTTCACCAGTGATTGTTGATCCGTTAATAATATATTCATTAGACCTGTTTTGCATAAATCATAATGTATAACACATACAATATAATATATATATATATATATGTATATTACAACTTATGATTTTTTTTTTTTTTTACTTGTATGATGATAAAATATTAAATTTAATGTGATACCTACTATTATTTACCTACCTACCTAATCGATATAACTTGGTAAGGTTAAATATTTGATATTAATCGATATAAGTAATTATGCTTTCAATTAATTAATAATTAGTTAAACTATATTAACAAAAGCAATATGGGTTGAAAAGAGTGAAAACGGAAAATTTGATAATCATGAGTGGGTGCAATATTTTAAACGGACCACGGAAAGTGGGTCAAAAACTGATAAATTGTATAAGTACCGATTAAATATCAAAGGGTAGGTTATAACTATCAAGTCAATATTCACAAGTGAAATTTTATCCCCTGATGATTTAACAAGAGGGAATAATTTCTCGGGTAAGGCGACATTTTGTTGAAAATTTAAATTTTCTAACCGTTTTGTCATAACCGGGTGATGACGAAACGGATCAAAATGTCACCTGCAACATAATGTTCCGTTATCTAATTTCTCTAGTGAAAATTTATCGGTGGTTAAACATTAACTGATAGAATTTTACCGAAAGGGAAGGCAAAATATCACGGAAGTAAATTTGAATGATTATACCATTAAATCGTTTTATCATTTAAATATTAAATTTATTTTATTTTATATCTATAATAGAGATATTCAAACTTCTTCACCTCACGGCTCCATTGTGTCTTCACAAAATTTTGATGGCTCCCAAATTATTAATGACAAAAAAGCAATGGATATATCAGTTATATGTATGTAATTTTATTTATTTTTATTTATCGTACGACGTAAGTAAAACAATTTATAGGTAATGTACAAAAAATTGTAATTAAATATTTTATGCTTGGTAAATATAAATCGTTAAAAAAAAAATTAATATTTAGTATTTTAGTGAGATGGGTATGTTTATGTTTTATAAAATGTCCAAATCGTGATTCTGGTTTGGGAATAGTTATTCTGATCTCAACGTTCACATTGATTCTACATAATATGTTAAAAATAAAATTACATTTAGAATTTCCGTGTTATTTAATGATAAATATTGTGTATTAGTATGATGTATCCGCTAGAATATGTGATACGCGGATCTGCCGTCGGTTTACTATTAGGTTTTGTGGTAAATCGTTAAATCAAAACTAAAAGAACGTCCGTTATTGATATCGAAACTTGTGGTTTCAGAGACTCAAGGTCGCCCATTTGTTTTTACACGATAAGGTACGAAGTGCTCCCGTGGGCCTGGCAGTATTTGATTAAAAAATAAAAAATAAAAAAAAACCCCCCGACCCGGCCCGGATTTAAATTTAAAGGATGCGGGTGTTTATTGAAGGTCCGTGTACAAACTACACAAAGTCATTTTTCGGTCGAAATATCAAATAATACGGGAATTTAAATGTAATAATATTTCTTTACTATGACCGGACCGGCCGAGAGAGATGTACGGACACGAAGGAATAAATTTACACGTTGCGGGGAAAGCGATTGTTGTACATAATAATAATAATATGCAGTACTTGTGTGTATATATATATATATATATATATACAATATATGACGTAGGTAATATTGTATTTATACGGGCGTTAAGAAATAAATAATAAATGTAATAATAATGTATATATATATATATATATATATATACATACACATTGAGTCAGGAGATTATTGGATTTTTTTTTGTTTTTTTTGTATATATATATATATATATATATATACGCGTCCAATAATATAATGATTTTGTCTACGATAATATCTGTCGAATATCCGCAGAAAGCCGATTGGTCCGTTATTGTATATATATATATATATATATATATATATAAACGTGTGTACCTGTTATACAATTTTATCAAGATTATAATTTCAAACCATTTTTACGCGCTCCTTGACTGAATTATATCGGAATAACAATCACAGCAAAGAGTAATGGCGAGTATAGTTGACGTAGCATGCGCAGCAGCGGCGTAATGGTTTCTTGATAAAAAAAAAAAAAAAAAAGAAAAAAGTTAACGTTTCGTATAGGATAGCGTGTGGCGACGTAGAAGGGGAGAACAAGAAATCGTCGTAACCATTGCGCTCGTGTATAATGTAATAACGTTAATAATGTATTTATACGGCGGGTTATAGGTAATTATTATTGTTTTATCTCGAACCAGCGATGTGTCTACGCGCGTATACCACGTAAATTGAATACATTTTATTTTATTTTTCCCCCCCAATCGCCTTGATTGTTTTACAAATATTTTCGAAATCGTAACCTGTGCATCGTGCGTGTGTTTGTACAATATTATTCGGGTAATAAACATTCGAAACTCGCGTTGGTTTTTTTTTGTTTTTATAAACTCGTCGTATAAAAAATAAAACTTTTTTTACGATTTTTGATTCGCATAAAACTCGCACCTACCCCCAATCTGTCTACGAGTTATAACAGGCCCAGGGGGAAAGAGTTTTTTTTTTACGAAACGATGGTAATAATTTTTTTTTAAATATTTTAATCCGAATGAATTCTATGTCGAAATCTTTGCCGGATTATCACCGTGTCCCCGTCACTCCACCGCCGAAACGCGAAACGATAAAATCGGTTGTTTTATAAATAATTGGGTATATTTTTGGACTCGCGTGATTTTCCCACTATGAGTCATCTCGGTTTTTGAAATTATTATTATCGAACATATTCGTATTCAATTACTGTACTTGACGACAATTGATTAATTGTTAAGTATATGGCCAATATACTAGCTGGTAGTAGAATATGTTACAGTTATAAAACAAACAATAAATTGAATTAATGTTCACCGTCTTTTCATTAGGACATAGTGGTAGTAGTTGTACATAGTAGCAGTGGTTGTAAGAGTAATTTAGTAGTTGTAATAATAGTAGTAGTAGACAGTAGTAGTAGTGGTTGGTAACAACAATATTCGGTGTTGCATGAACCGCTGCTGGTGGCGCGGTGTCTTGGGCGCAATCGCGATCGTTCGAGACCTCGTACGTCGTCGTCTGTGACGTCAGTACTGCAGGAGGCCAGGTGTGCGTATCAGCTCCGCAGTCCCGTGTACACCTGGTATCTTGCACCATTAGCATCTAATGAAATAGCAGTCTCGTAATCTTTTTCCTATGCGTAGATGTCCGCGACCGTCGCTACCTATTACAATTATGATTCGTATACAATAAAAATTTTTTTTCCAACAATACAAAACGACATTAAACTCTTAAACAGTCGCGACGACAAATCGCCACGATGGCTGCTCTGACTGCTGGGGTGCAATATAGTTTATCGTCGAACCAGAACAATGGCCTTATGCCCAAGCAAAGGACGAGCAAAACCAAAACACTGTTCTTCGTCAAGTTGACCGATTCCTGTCTGAAGGCTGTCGAGGATTACTTGAGATGCTGTCAACAGGTAAGCGAGCCAGCCTTTTTAGTGCTTTCACAATCGTCTGTTGCCTACGTGATTTCTCTCACATCTTCGAGTAGCCCGCAACTCGTTTTTCTTTAGCCACGTCCTCAATCCGAACCTTTTTTAATTACGTTCCGTCTTTTTTGCAAATCCGTATTGATTCTCGTGTATTATTAATGGCCAGTACCTCTTAATCGGAAAATATCTAATTATACGCTAAAACAAAACCGAACGTGGACTGTGAGACTAGTCCACTTTCGAAATGTCATTTTTTTTCTACTCGAATTTTTTTTTTCCCTAAGAATGGCGAGATAGCTACAACGTCGTGTTCTATAATATCTAATTAACCATTTTAAGGATTCACAATATATTTGCATACACATTTAGATACTGAAAAAACATGTTTTTATGTTTCAAACAGCTGGTTTTTTTAAACTGTCTACCCAGTGATATAATATCGAAATCTGTTAACAAATAATTTGCTGAAATTTTAATTGAATTAAAAATGCATGTATGGATATTAATATACGTTTATATAATTAAGTGTATTCATTAGGTACTTATATTAAATTAATTTTTTTTTTTTTTTATTTCCAGTTATTAAGTTAGTAAAATCATTTATAAAAATAGTACTTTTCAATATTAAATATTAATTTAAAAAGGTACACAATATCAAGGTAATCAGAAATAGACTAAATAATTAGGTACTAATCTCGGTAATTATTTGTACATAGGTATTTTTTTTTCATTCATTTTCACATCACTTATCATGAAATTAATTTTTTTTAACATTTTTACCTATTATTCAAAATCAAGTATAGTAATACAATTATAAATCTTTTTTAATATTGTTATTAGATAGGTTAAAGTTTAAAAGTAATTTGCATATATTAGACAAGTTAATATTGCAATATTGCAGCTAGAAAACAATTTTACAGCAAGAGTTATTCTTGCTTAAAAATGATCTATGATACTATTTTATTAACTGTATTTGTATTTAATGTTTATTTATTCGAATATTAGTACTACTTGATCGTTTTTTTTTTTTTAAATTTATCCAACTATTAAAATTATATTAAGTATTTATTAAAAGTCAGTAAATAAAATAGAATAAATAAATAAAAAAAATGTCCTACATTTTCTTCAAAATCTATTGTTTACCTAGCTATTGGCGAAATATGAGACTTTTTCACTTGTACCCATTGGTTATATAACATGACACATAGTACAATTTTCACTTTACTTAATATGATCTATTTTATATTTTTAATAGAACTATTTGGTTTCATAGGGGACAACAATTTAGTTCAATTGTGAAATAGGATTTATTTTTAAGTTAATTAATTAATTAAGCCAAAATAAAAATGGCATGTTAAATACTTAATTAAAATAATTATTATACTAGAAAAAAAGTAAATATAGAAATAAATACCTATTAGGTGTATGATTTAAAATTATTATTTTATATACATTTAGAAGTCGATCCTTTATATTATTTTCTGATCACAAACATGAGAGTGCATGACTAGAAATCATCGGTCAAAATAGAATATATAATATAACCTTTGCAAAACATTTTGAAGCATAATTTTTGATCATCTACTGGTTAATTTATTCCATTTATTATATAATTGTATTTAATATAATTTATTAATACAATTTTATCATGGCAGCTTTGCAGTGATTTTGAAAATTATGGAGGTAGCATATGTTACTACTGTAGTGTCACGCCTATATTTCTGATTATGATTTTTTGCCAAAACCGATTAAAATAAATTGTTTAGTTATACTCACACCTTTGCTTGTTTTAAATCAAATAGGTACCTAAAGTTTATTTAATTATTTAAGCATTGATTTTTGTTTAATATTTCAAAAAATCTTATAATATTTTTAAATTTGATTATTAATTTGACTTTTAGGGAAATGTTCTACTAGTTAGTACTATTAGTAGACAGTAGGACACATCATTATTAGTTTTCTAGTTAATATAATTTATTATTAGGTACCAAATAAAATCAAGAAACTATATAATTAATAATTATATGTTTCATTAAGTAGATATTTGATTTTAATTTAATTAAATATCTATATTTATAGTTCAAATTTTACTCTCAAAACACAATTAGTCTTGTAGATACCAATAAATGGTACCTACAATAGTATGTACTCAATACAAAAAACATTTATTTACATTTAATAAAATTGTGCTGGTGTTGTAATAGAATAGGTAGTTAAAATCAAGTCAATTTTTAAATGTTTACAAGTTAAATTTTACTCAAACATTTAACTAAAAGTACTTATTATAACCTTATTAATACCTACCTATTTTAATTTATCTAAGCTTTTAATTAATACCTTTATAAAAGTGAAAAAAAAATTAGGCTAAATATTAATTGGTATTATTTTCATTTTGCATAGGTAATAAACTGTATGCACTGTAAGTTTTAATATAATATTTAAATTTGTATGTTCCTATATAATTCAATATTCACTACATAGTTTTTTCAATTTATGGAAGGGGTATAATTATCATTGTACCTCATTATTTACACTACTGTTTTTAAGTATAAGCTGTTATTTTTTTTAAACCATATTTAGTGTTGCATTGAGTACATTACATGATTAATATTTATAATTTGGTTTTATGAAAAATTATTCATATTCAGACAGGATTGGTTAAATAATTCATATTGGTTTTATAATTTTACTAAAATTGGTTACCCCCTTTATTGATAAAAAAAACATGTAGGTACTTAACCTAACCAAGTATTTATATTTCTAATTGGACTTTTCTTATGTTCGTGCAATTATAAATGCAATGTATTAATATTAATTACTTATTTGATATTGTTTTCTAATGATTGATGTCTTTTTACCGAAATTGATGGTGTTAAATGTTTGTACGAATCGAGAAATTATTTGAATGATGAAACTGTATTTTTCAGGAAAATGTTTCTTCTAAATACATTTTGATAAAGGACAATATGTTTAAAGAATAATATTATTTAAAAACAAATATATTAAATAATAGTAGTTTTACAAATAATATTTCTGGGAAAAGCACAAATAATGGAAGATATTAAACAAGAAAATAAAATATTAAAACTATACTTTTCATGAATTATTTTATTATTACAAGTCAATGGTTACAAAGTCTTTTCTAGTTGCAATATAATACCCCTATAATTACCATATTGTAATCGCCTCCCCTCTCCCCTTAGGGTACTTTTTTCATAGATAATTCATACCAACAAACTGAAATGTATAGTTTTAGTATTTTATTTTCTTGTTTAATATTTTCTGTAATTTATGCTTTCTTCTTGAAATATTATACCTAATAATCCTAATAGTTTTACTCTCACATGATACTACTACATTCAAATGTTCTACTAAATTATTCTTCCCTGGTAGTAGGTACGTTACTCTTGAATATTTTCTTAATTATTATTAACCCTTCATAATAGTCCTAGTTTTGCATCTATTTATAGGTAGTATTTACTTGTATGTTAATTTTTTGTTATAATCAATAATAACAATACATTTTTATTTTCACTTTATTTAAGTACTAAAATACTATTTAAAATAATAATTGAAAACTAAGTGCATATCAACCGATATAAACTAATTAGAAATAAAAATAAAAAACTATCTAAAATAATTATTATTTAACTCAATTGTGTAAGTAGTATTATTTACCAGTATTACAATTAGTGTGCATTGTATTTCTAGATAAGGCCACAAATTGTTTTTTAAAGGATTAAGCTGACAACACATTTAAAGAGCAAAACTGAGCAAATGTGACAGGTTTATTTGCGTAAAGTGACATAACATTTTACATAATCAAATTAATAGAAATGCTTAACTTTAAAACCCTTTAAAGAGGAAATTATAGTTTCAACTATAGTTATAAATTAAATTAAATAATAAAATAAATACACATTTGTCTAACTCTGTGACTAATGAGAAATAAACACATTTATGTATTAATGATAACAAATTGAATTGAAAATTAAAAATATTTGCCCCATTAATTTGACATTAATAATCATCTAAAGTAATATGTTTATTGCATGTACTATGTAAGTAGTTACATTATGGAAAATAGTTTATTCTTAAATTATGTCAATAATACCTATATGGTCTGAGAGTTGAGCATTGAATAAAAATAATTTATTTTATAGGTAGCAGCAGCAATGTGAATATCAAGTTTTGAGAGTTATAATATCACTTTATGATGGTTTACTAGGCTGAATAGAATTACAAATGGATGTATTAGTCTAGGTTATGACAAAATGTTTTGGGCATGTTGAAAGAAAGAGATATTGAAACAATTGATAAAAAGGTAGGGGAGTTAAATATGAATAGACAGAAGATATTATCAAGGAGATTAAATCGGATTTTTGCTCAAAGATCTTACACATTTGACTGCTCCTCCTTTCAAATAATTCCTACTTAATTTTTCTATCTATTTAAAAATTATAACATAGTACCATACCTATGCAGGTATTGATAACAATAATTATTACAAATTTAACAAGATGTGTAGAAAAACAAAAATTATTTAAAAGAGATTAATGTAACAATTAAATAAATGTACAATATATATGCAATACAAATAAATAAAAATGTATAGATAAAAAAAAAAAAAAAACAAAGCTACTCCAGGCTTTGTTTTTTTTCCTACATATTGAAATTATTTATTTGTATTGTTTATATAAATATATGTTTGTTTTATATTTATTTGATCATTATAATATATATATGCATATAGTGTTTTTTAAATTAAATTTTATTGTTAACTTACTAAAAACTAATGCACACCTATTCGAATAAACAACATAAACTTCCTTTCAGTCTATTATATAGAGATAGTAAAAATATTCAAAATATATCATTTGTTTTAAATCGTTTTAGTTTCAGTGATTGCCCTGTGTGAAATTAGCGATTTTTAACCCTTTATAAGTTTTATAATTTAGGGTTTAATGGATGGGGGGGATCCAAGTTTTTTTTATCCGTATCACTAATGGAAACTGGAAGGAAGAAAAAATGATTTTATTTTCGTATTTTAAGTCCTTAGTTCAAGTGTGTAAACATTACACAATGTTGTTAATTATCAAGTTATAAGCAATTAGTTTAAGTTAATGATACCTATTTAGGTTTTAAAGGAAAATTGGAACATTTTTTGTTTTTACTACCGTTTCATTTTGTCCTTGATATTATTTATAAACAAATTAATCCCGGTTTTTTTTTTTTTTTTTTTTTTTTTTGGTTGCTATTAAACAAATTTAACCATTTTCTTCATTTTCGTTTTTGTCCCGTCGATTAGAGTTGGCAACAACGTTGCTAGATTTTAGTATTAGTGGGTTTATAAGTGCCGTTTATTTTTACAGATATTTTTCAGTATACAATTGAGTTTACAAAATATAATTTTTTTTTCTCGTAAGAAAATGCACTTGTTACCCTCCGCATTACTCAATCTACTCGTCCGTTATCAATTTTTCCGGCCCAAATCCTGGTAGAGACTTCCAGTTTTTCGCAATAGATTTCTTATTATAAACACGGACCAAAGCTGACGGCGCTCGATTTTTGATTGAGTAATTTTTAATTAACAATAAAATTAATAACAAAACATAAACAAAATAGGTACAAGGTTTAAAGTTCATAGTTTATGACGTATTTAATATGTAATTAGCATCCCCAACTATAGTTGCGCCCAAGCCGATCCAATTGCCGATTAAAAAATTTAATTGAATCCACAGAAACATTCGGTGCGCGTGACGAAAATCCCACAGAAACATTTCTGTCAATTCCATTTTTACTTGTTTATATTATTATTATCATTCAGTCATTTTATTATAATTAAATGTATTTTAAATACCAAAAATTAATTATTAAAAACATAAAACCGTTTAATTGTTTTAAAGATAACTCTGTCGAAATATTGTTTGTTCCCGATAGTTACGTGCAATGTATTTATACATTGTTTACATTACTGTAAATTAAACCTGTGATTATAATTTTATAAAATTATCAATTTTATATTTACGAAGTAGATGAAGTTTTATATTTTTAATTATTATTTAAATCGCTATGTATTTATAAGACCTCGACAATTATCAATTTCCGTGGCCGTGGCGACTGTTGTACTACTACTGGTTCAAGTTACGACGGAACTTGAATACAAAATAAAATCACTCATCGTCGTTTTTTTTTTCATTATATTTAGTTTTTTCGAATCGGGGATACGACGAGAAACGTACTACCCCCTCTTTTTATATACAATTCAATTCGAATTATGCTCACGGTCTTTATTAATAACATTTTATAAACCGTACTAATAATTACACTACAGTACCTCCTCTATAACGTATTATTATTATTATTATTATTATTATTTCAAAAATAAAAAATGCCCAATGAATTTTAATGATTTTAGTTATTATTGGGTATCGTGTTTTCATTTGAAATATCGTAGTCAATTATCGATCTGATAAATATCTGTACCGATTGCTCTGAAGAATAAGTAAGTACACAGAGAACTCAGTGACATTGGTAAATTATGATTGTACTTGTTTTTCCCCGTACAATGTCAGCTGGCTCTTATCGACAATGTTGACGAAATTAAAACCAAGGTCAAAGTATAAACGACTCATTTATTAATTTGGTTTCAGTAAAATATACGAATTTATAGAATTGAATTTATATAAAATACATTCTCGTAATCGAGACAGCCGGGTTTTTTTTATTATTCGTCGGAAATTCTAGAATTAATATCTGTATAAAATTTAAAATAAATCATAATATAACGAAAATTGTAATTTAAATAATTAAATTATGACTTCAGGTTGATTTTGTAATAAAAATCAATAATGTTTACGTTCCGTTTATGCATGCCAATTGCGTACATAAACTATTTTTAAATATTATCTTTTTACCTTTTTATAATTATATTTTTTTTTTTAAGTCTAAAATTATTAGTGTTTTACAAGTCGAGTAAGATCCGGGACGTTTACTAAAACTACGAATTACTACACAGATTTCAATTTCAATTATTCTTACATTTTGGAAGTTGTAATTTTCTGTGATCGTGTCTCGTTAGACTAGAACAAAAGGATTGATTAATCCGTACAGATTATTCGACTTGTTATTACAATATAACATTAAATTCTTCAATAAGTATACAGGATTATGCGGTTTAATTATCAAATATAATTGCGTTACTTGATTGATGCTCATAGCACATTCATCGTACAGCTATTTAAATAATTTTATACCGTTGATGATATTCTTCTTTTTCGAACGTGTGGTTTCGGCGGGCTTTAAGACCCGGGGCACGGGTCCTCCTGTACGGCTGACTCCGACTTTCCCTTTCCAATGCCGTCTACCAATTCACTTCCCCGGCTTTACTTTTTCTTTAACCCCTTATCATTTAGTCTTAATCTCGGGCGACCCGAAATCTTAGTGGTCTCTTCCTTAACACGCACCTACAATCTCACGCAAAATCGATCCATCTTTACGCCATTCGTGACCTGCCCGAATTGGTCGTTTCGTAGTAATGCCTTCGGCAATAATATAACGTTACGTTGTTGAAATTATTAATAATATTAAACTATTTTAATATTATTCGAATTAGTTTGTGATTTTCTTATTATAATTTTATTTTAGTATTTTTCTTTTATTACGAATGTTTGGCCTAGGGGAATCATCGTTGGTCTAACACAACGTACGCAGCATAGCGATTTAGACCGATTTTTCATCCATCAATCAACGATTGACGTAGTGAAGCGATACGAGTTCTGAAAACAAATTTGAGTTAAACAAAAAATCAACAACGATTAAACAACGTGTCCGAATATAAAATAAAAATGTATATATAATATAATAAGAACTCAATTTTATATTCTTTGCAAACCTACGGTTTAGCTTAAACTGGTTTCAACTGACTATAAAGCGATATTAAAATATGTAACATAATTATTATCCTTTCGACTTTAACACTCGTACTTTCACCTGCCTTTTTACCTGAAATATAAGTAATACGCAACAAATAAAAATCGATACTCTTATATTATTTTTATATTGTTTGAATATGTTTCGCGTCGCAATCCGTATTTTTTTTTTATTGTTGGGAGAGGGCACATTGTCCCAAAAATATCATTTACTATTTATTTAAGTAGCCAATTTTAATTTATTATTCGACTCGATTTTTGTGGTTTTTACGCGTTCTTTCGTATATTGCAATCTATTATTATTATTATCTTCTGTCGATATCTACCAATTATTAATCGACAATAATTTAATATTTGTATTAAAATCCGATCCGTATACAAGCCGTTAGTTTTGTTATAATTAATATTATTGTATTACTTTTACCCTGCTTAATATCATTATGTTATTATTCAAATAATAGCGGTTTCTGTAATGGCACAGCTAAAATAAATACAACTAATACAAGGCTTAAATATTTGTTGGTGTTGAGGACAAGGTCAGGACCAATTGTATGACAAAAAGTGAAAGTTTCACCGCTACCGCTCGCTGCCATACTATTTTTTTTATTTATTTATTTTTTTTTTTATAATATATATATTATATATATATACACTTCTATTGCTGCTGTTACAGACTAAGAGTTTGGTATTTGGGTCATGCACGTCAATAGGCCAGCTCTCTCACAGAACTACCTGTGCGAGAAGCCTAAGAATGACCTACCGATAACAATTTGACATCCATTCTTATTAACATGTCAAACGTTTAGAAAAAAACATTTTTTTTTTTTTTAAATACCACCGCCGTTGTGGTTTATTCACTTAAAATATTGTTCTCTAGTATTTTAAATACGATTATACTTTTAAGGATCTACGTAGTAATACACGGCGACGCCAGCTAGCGTTTGGGTAGTCACATAATATTATAATAGACTGACACTGTATACGCGGCGTTCAACAAGAATATAAAATATTATAAATTCGTTTCGTCAACGAATAGGTAATAAAATAATTATAGGCAATATCCAATACCAATGCACTAGATTGTTTATTATTATCATAGCTTAGCTAAACATTATACACTTCGAAAACTCGGGAAATTAATACTAAACATTCCTCGGTTTGTTATGTTATAAATAAACAAAAATATAATTATAGTTTCGCGCGTCATCTACACAATATTTTTAAATAAGGTAACACCGTGTTCGTAGTCCGTGTGTTGTTAACACAAGACGTTTAAGAATTTTGACAAAATCGTCGTTATTATTTTGTTCACGCAATTTAGCTCAATTTCAATTTCAAAAAAACTTAAATTTTCAATTAGGCAGGTTTATATATAATTTAAAAAACTCCGATATGTTGAATTATTTTATGGGGGTGACCCAACATGTATTATAAAATATATAATATTTCTTAATTATTTATTATTGTTTAAACGATTAATAAGATAACTAGTGTATTGGATTCCATGGTTTAACAACATGTCGATTTCATAATAAATTATATTCAAATAATATCATATAGTCAGAGCCTGATTTACAGATTTTGATGCCGAGGACTTTGATCTTCAAGAGGCAGCCATCCCTATTTAGAAGAAAAAAAAATGTATATTTTATTTCAAAAACTTTAATATAACTTATAAGAATATGGATTTTTTTTCTATGTTCCTTTGAAAATTCGTCAAAAGATAATATTTTATCAACTCAATAGTTGAAGGTATTGTAAGATGTTTTATATTATAAAATTGTCAAGTGAACATCTCAATTTTTCACCTTCTTTTTTTCTAATTCTCTCCTAAGTTTTTCTGCACCTTCCATCTATTTCCTTTTTGTCTTTAGTCTATAAAATATAATAAATATTATGAATCAAAAATAAAGGCCAGGTGACTAGTTGTCAAAGTACTCGCCTAAATTGGGACCTGCATACAGTGTAAAGTGTACAAATGTATTATAAACGTTTAAGAAAAAAAGGAAAACACGTTTAAATACGTTTTACGTCTAGGTACATATTATTATATTTATACAAATATTGGTTACAGTAACATAATTAGGTTAATTAATTATTGGCTAGGAGAATGGATACAGAATTTTTTTACACGCTCACAAATTTTATAAAAATATACAAGGATTTATTGCCTACAAATATTTAAATATTCTATTTTTACCAAGATAGACAATTGTGGCTATTTTATTATAATTTTCCTCTTAAAATCACTAATATATTTAAATTATAAATAATCCATAATTTCAAGTTTTAATTTACAGAGTGGTCCAGAGGAAATATATTTTATCCTTTCGTGCACAATTAATCAATTATCATAAGCCACACTGTATACACCAAACCTACACTATAAATTATACATTTGATACATAGTAACTCAATATAAAAAAAATCATTTTTATTTTATTTTTTTCTATATTTCTTCAGGATCAATTTTTACTTTTATTTGTATTGTTTTGCCAATAAACAAATATTTTAATTGCTTGCATAGTACAAATAATAATAACCCCTAGTAATTCCACTATATTTATACAATCTTACAAATTACATACACATTTAATAATATTTATTAATATGTAATTATTATTTTATTTTTTAGGGTAACTCAGAAAACCTTCCCAAGCCTAGAATACAATTTAAGGGCAATGAAGGTGTAAGTATTGAATGTTTGTAACATATTAATAAGTTGTTATTTAATGTAATTTTTGTTTTTATTACTTTTACAGCAATTATGCGTACCGAGCATATCAAAAAATTATACTTTTGACTTCAGTTTATCCAACACAACTGATGTTGCTGGTCCTCGAAGTAGTTTTGAATGTATTCGCCAAAATACTTCTAGGTAATGTAATGTTAATTATTTTGTATTTCATTTTTTAATATAGTGATAAAATAATTGTAATTATTTATACCATTGCAGATCATTAGAATATGTTGGTAAATTAAATAGACGAATGCGAGTACTTGCAAATGATGATGTATATGAAGCTACTAGACATAGGATGGTTGCTGTCGAAGAATTACATAAGAAATCATGGTAAGGATTGTTATTAGTTGAAAACATTTTTTTTTGTTTTTTTTTTAATTAAATTTGTGTTAAAAATTTGTTATAATCTAATAACAGTATAATTATAAATAATTAGGTTAAAAAAACTATAGGAATCTTTTTCATACATTTTTACAACAATTTCTACCGTTTCCATGAAATCCCCAGATCACCAGTTAAAACTATTTTAACCAAAACCATGTTTTCCTTGTAAATTAAACTACTAGGATTTACTATTGTTAATCAGGTTTAACTTATAATCATTAATTTTTTTGGATTTTACTAATTACATTCATAAAACTCTGATTTAAAATTACGTTATTGTGTTAAATAAATACAAAATAAATAGAGGTAAACCTTTTTTTTATTGTTAATTGAAATCTTTGTGAATAATAATAATAACAATAAATTATTATTAGGGCAAATCAAAAATAAAAATAAATTAGGTTATTCAACAAAATGTTTTATTATTATAAGGTATTATTATGGCATCTACTACTTGATTGCTATATTTAATTGACAACTAAATCTTTTTAGAAATAACATTCAGTTTTTACTAGTTGTGTATCCTAGGGTAAATGCTTAAAAAAACATCAAATGTTTTCAGTTTTATTAACTATTCACTGAGTAACAGATATATAGATAAATTTATATAATTTATTAAAACGTTAAGTTAAGTGTTTTTTTTTTTTTTAGAACACTTTAATATTTGCTGTTCACAATGAGAAAATAAAATATATATATTTATAAACTAGTGTTTAATTTTCAATTCTGAGTTCTATTTAGAATAATTTATCTACATGATAACGATGGCATTTTAATTCAAAATAATAATATGTATTATATATGTTTTATCTATATTCTATGCCAACTCTCTGTCCCTGTATTCTGCTCATTACTTCTTAACTTTTTAATAAGTTAATACCTTAAAGTCTTTAACATTATATTATATGTTAAAATTTTAATGTATTGATTTAAAATATGATATTGATATAAACAATATTTTATCATAATGTAGAAATAATAAGTATACTTACTCTCATTTTTTGTTCACAGTACCCGGGAAATTGAACTTGACAGTAAATCAGCTCTTGGTCGCAAGATGCGAAAAAATCCTGCTCAAATTAGAGCTAGCCGTCATAATAATAATACTTATAATAATGTTAATACTACAAATAACGTTCCAAAACCTATAATTTCCAAACCAATACCCCCGCACATCCCATCACCTGCCAATCATACATCAGACATTAGCAAAAAACCATTACGGGATAGAATTATTCATCTTTTAGCATTAAGGCCATACAAGAAACCGGAATTAATTAGTATATTAAATAGAGGTTGGTAGAGATTGGTTGTATTTTGTTTAAAATTAATTATTATTTATAATAAAATTTACTTTTTCAGATGGTTTAAAAGATAAAGATAGAACACAAATAATGTCAGTTCTTAGTCAAGTAGCTCAAGCAAAAGATAATGCTTATTATCTATTACGGCATATTTGGAATGATGTACAAGAAGATTGGCCATTTTATAGCAGTCAAGATCACATAGTCTTAAAACGGTGATTTGAATATATAATTTAGTTTCTCAGTCTAAACAAATAAGTTATATATAGATTACGTTACAAATAAGTTGTTTAAAAGAATCACCATATGTATTTCTAATTACTTTATTTAAACAGTTCGGTTATGAAACTAGGAAATTTTACAATTGGAGATGAAAAAAATTTCATGCATTATGCTTTGTTTCCCACCACCTTCAAACCCTAATATTTATATAATGTAAAACGTAAATTTGATTGCAAAATATATGCACCTTTATTTTGATGCTGATGGCTGTAGCTCGGTATTCGTTCCACATTTATCTTTTTTTTTTATAGTGTATCACTTATTTACTATTTCTCACCTAACTAAGTCTTCTTTAAGATACTGACAAATTAAATAAAAAAAGTTTTTATCAGAATATGTACATAACAAAAACACGTGAATACCCCCATAAAACTTTTATTTCCGGGATAAATCACGTTTGTCCCCTAGTTTCGACCCAGAAATTATTTGAGTAAAATAAATTGTTTTTGTTAATAAATATACTCTTATTTATATTAACTTATATATTTTAATATTTAGACGAAAGCCTCAAAATTTAACACCTCCTGGAATGAGTGATACTGGAAGTTCAGGTAGCAGTGAGCAGTCACCCAGTAGTACTGTTCCCAGCAGTCCTCCTGATAATGTGCATGGTAATAAAAGACCCGGTTATTACAATGGTGCAGATGGTTTTCAGACCAAAAGAATGCGTGTTTCACATTTCAAACGTCCTTCTCCTGAGCAACAATTGTCTTTAAATAGTCCACCACCAATTGTTTCTAGTACTCAGTCGACTTTACGATCACCTATTCATGGTAACCCAATTCCAAAATATATTCAGTGCGTACATTATGACATTACTTACAATATTATAGTAATTATTTCTGTTAATGAACCAGAGCGTTTTAAATTTGAATTTTATTTTTCAGAGATTTTGTACAAATAACAAACAAGGAGCAAAAGAAGCAATATAAATCAGAATTCATGAAATGTCATAAAGAATATAAACATCTAGCTGATATTATGGATCCTGTTCGAGATAAATTTGCCAAACTAAAAGATCGTATGTTTGTTTATCCTAAAGGCTCAAATGAATATAAGGTATAATTATTTATTTATAAACTATAATTTATGATCTGATTTTATCAATTATTTTTATATTTGTAGATTTTAGAAAACCAAATATTACAAGAATATAATGAAAGAAAACACGATAATAAATATCAAGCAGCTAAGACACGATTTGACTACCTTCATAACAAATTGTCTCATATTAAAGCTCTGGTGCATGACTATGATAAACACAATCCTGTGTTAATTAGAACTGCAACACCAGATTCTTCTTGCCTGTGAGCAATCAATTATAATTTTTTGTTTTCTATTTCTGTTAAAATACAATGTATAATTATTCTAAATAATTTGTATAAAACCCAAATTAGTTTCATAGCACAAAAAAGATATTAAAATCCGTGATTAATCACACAATGGTTCGCTCAATGTTAAATAGTCAGTGCATTTAAAAATTTTTACTGTCTTGTAATTGGTTACCGGCTCTCAACGTTTGATATGAGCCTAATGTTGAATGATTATTTTTTGGGGATTAGGTATTATACAAATATAAGATCTATTTAAATACCCTTAAGATATTGACTGCATTGAAGCTTAGCCAGAAATATTTATTTTATTTTTTGTTTGTATTTAAAGTTAAACACTAAAGATCAAAATCATTCATCACACAAGTGCTTGTTTTCTTATTTTGGATGAACTTTGACTCCAAAAAGTATTGCAGTTATTTACATATAACTAATTGGTTTAATATGGTCACTTGATAATCATATTAATTATTTTCTTAACTTAAATATAGGGGTATGTTTACCAATAATATACACTATGCAATTGGTGAAATTATGTTTGAGTAATACGTAAATTAATATTTTTAAATTAAATATTATTATACTGTGAATATACCTATTGACAGTAATTTCTGATTCAATATTGAAATATTTAATACATAAGTATATAATGTAGCAAGTTTAAATGTTATTGAGTAAAGTTGAAACAATCTAATTCCACAAATTGTGAAGAATTCTTTATATAAATTGGCTCTTTATGACTATTTAAGTAATGTATTACAATCATTTAGGTTTTATCCATCATATAAAATGTTATCATTTCTTATATTCTATAATCAATTAAGTTAATTATTTATTAACTAATTTATCAAATAAATTTTAAATTCTGACCAAATGGGCTAAAAGTAGTAGGTATGTATTTTTTCTACATTTATCTCAAACATATTTTTAGACATTAGCATGAAAAAATAAATAATTTGGTAATTTGTAAATTAAAAACTAACCATATATGGAATAATAAGTTATTTTCTGAACTTCCTTATGTAAGAATGACTAAATAAAAATTTAAATTCTAGTCCTCATACAATTATATTTGTGTGGCGGCTGTTTTTCTAATATTCATTAACACTTTTTCCTGTGTCTATTTAAGTAAAATGAAGCGAGAATTTAACATATAATCTCTAGATTAATAATATAATTCTTTAAATATTCAAATTATTTTATTACCATGATGAAAATCTAATACATTTTTATGAATTTAAGCTTTTGAATATTATGAGAAAACTATATAATTCTAGATAAACTATTTTTTTTAAATTATATTTTATATTAATTAGTAAAAGTATAAATGTTTAACTTTTCATTGATAAATTAATCAATTAGTTTTTGACCCTAAGAAAAAAAATTATATATAACCAATGTACTAGTTTTGACTATTTTTGCGTTGCAACTTATAAGTATTAAAGTTTAAACTTGCTATGTTAGGAATAATAATCTGATACATTTTGGAGGCTCATTCATCAAGTTAAATGAACAGTAATAAAATATCAACAAAGACTTGTATTGTGTTAGGGTTTTACATTATTATTATTTTTTAATACTGTGATATCTAGAATGTTTTGCCCTAAATAAAATTATATATTGAAGACTGAAATTTGGACCATATAACCGTATATTTTTTTTTATCAACATTAAACATTTCATACGTTGAAAACGTTCGAACGTTTTGCTCGGTGACAAAAAGTGTACTAATATGTATGCGTGTACATACGTGTATTTTAGAATTATTATTATTAAGATACGGTTAATTAATGCATTGTAAATGTGGAAAAAGTGTATAAGACATGAAAATTAATATGTTATGGAAATCAAGAGTTTTTCGATAACAAAAAATGCATTATTGCAGAGTTGGGCAAAATGCCAAGAACAAGCATTTAAAAACTTTTTCATAATTTTGTAAAATATATTTTATTTTTTTCTAGTTTATTTAGCATAGATAATGTACCTTTATCAGTAGACGTTTTTTGAATTAAAAAAATCATGATTCGTGGACATAATACTTCTCTAGTCGTGTTTACTTTATGTATTATATTATACATACTATGTAATAATACTGGAATAAATATATAAAATTGAATATGTACTTATACAATGAGCATATATATTTATTAATTTGTATTTGATTTTTAAACAATTTTTAATATTATGTTTGTCATCATATCATTATGATTAAAAACAATAATAATAAAGAATATCTTCTTCAGTCTGTGGTCAATCCTAATATTGATTTGCAATAATTTTCCAACCTTGTTTTTCTCATAATTTCTTTGTGTTAATTACATCCTTGGTCTATCATTATTTATCTCATATATTCCAATACCGAGCTTCCCTTATAATTTTTACTTTCCATACACCTTTCTATAACTAATCCCACCATGAATAATACATAATATCTTTTTGGTATTCGTCTTGGCTAAATATATTTAGCTATGGTATTCATTACCATAGGCCAGTGGTTCTTAACCTTTTTTTTACGGCACCCTAATTTAGAAACATAAAAAGGAAGTTAGGTGCACACTTGAAAACGTTAATTTGCTTTTTTTTCTTATCTATAATTTTAATGAGTTGACTGAGGTAATGTTTATTATATTCGTTTTATATTTGTTATCAATGAGACATTCTTCAAAATTGTTTTTCTAATATGTGGTTTTTATCATTGTGTCACATTATTACCATAATAATTTTATTTTAATTAATTATATTCAAATGATACAATTCAAAAACATTTTTTTTTTGGCGATACACGGTTTGAGAACCATGGCCATAGGGACTATAATCCAATAAAATAATATATTTATGTAAATTATAAATACCTTTTAATAAGCTTTATATTTTCGAACTGATTATATTGAACCAGTCATCAATATACTTTGTAAATTACCTGTTACAAAACAAAATATATCATTTTCCTAACAAAAACTTTAATACAATACTAGTATTGCCCAACTCTGTTAATATAATATTGTAAAAAAAAAAATCCTTATACTATTTATTAAAACATTTAATTATTTTCATAAATATTAATAGTTTATCTTTTTGTTACTGAGCAACTGAAAATATTTTTTAAAAGTGTACCTATATATGTATATAAATACATACATCTACTTTGTTTAACCAGAATTAATTACATATTTAAAATACACAATCTCTCTCTTAAAAAGTGCCATATAAGGTGTTATATTTTTCAAATGTTACATTTTCAAAATTGATAAATGTGTTTGTGTAGTTTATACATAATATATTAATGTATGCGGTTTATATTGTATATGGTTGTGGCCTATCTACCATTAAATTGTGTCTTTGTTTTTATGATTCTGTCAATTTCTATTGCATTCATTAAATATCTATTGGACAAAAAAAAAAAACACTTAATACAGTTTATGAAGTTTTTTTTTTTTTTAATATAATTAAATATTTTAATTTTATGTATATACAAAAAAAAAAAAAAAAAAATACTATTTTGTTAAGCATATACATTTTTGCAATAATAAATAAATATTATATGGAGACAAAATACATGTAATGTTATCAGTATAATGTTAATGTAATATAAGTTTAGGTAATTAGATTTATTAATTTGACAAGATTTATATTCTAAAATCAATCGCAAAAAAAATGATGTGAACATATTTTCTCCGTATTGTTTTCTATTAATTAATTAATGAATCAAAAAATATTCTTCAAAACTATTATAATTTGTCACCTATATTGAAATATCACAAATATCAAATAACTAGATAATTGATTGTCCTAGAATTAGATTAACTTGAAATGGATTTAATCCAAGATTATAATGTCTATCTGTCCAATATTATAATTTTTCTTATAATGTTGAATTATATAGCCAGAATGAACAGTAATATTAAATCTTACAGTTTACAATTTTTAAGTTAATGAATACCTCATGTAATTTGTATTAATTAATAAATTATATATTTTTTTTTTTTTAAACAAGTTCTATATAAAAAAAAAATTGAGAGTATTATGTACATATATTATTTTAAAAAATGTATTGTACAGGCTATATCAAATTTCAAAAGTATTATTACTATTGATATTATTAATTATGTTAGAATAATAAAAACAATAAGATTTAACTTAAAATTGAAATGTATAAAAATTAAATTTAAAAAAACTTATAATAAAACAACAATGATTATATACTATTATGCTTATGTTTGTAATACTTTAAAGTTCTTGGAGTTCTGTACTTTAAAGCTATATTTAATACAGCTCGTCCATCTTCTGTTTTAAAGTCTGTAAAAGGTTCTGTTACTAAAAATGTAATGAAATTTGCCATCATGTTGATTTTTGATATTTTCTTCAACAGTTTATCTGTTTTCCTATGAAAGTAAATTATTTTGTTAAATTCTTGACACATGTTTATAATAAAATTCCAATAAATTACAAGACTATTTTTATTTTAATTAGTTATGAATTAGAATTTAAATATAATTTATTATTTAACTTTTAACAATATCTAATGCCATAAGGATGTTCCTGTTAATATTAATCATCTAGTATAAAAACAGACAGTGAAATTTGTAGCAGAACAACTTGGACCAGAAAATATAGTGGAAGTTTTCACTTACAAAGATAAGTTTTATTTATAATTTTCATTATTTTTATCTAATTAAACTGAGAATAATAATTCTACGCATAAAAAAGATATAAAACAATTTCAATGTTCAATTAAATTGTTAAAGAAAAAGTGATAGAAGAAAGAAGTTTTACTTATTATTAGATAATTTAGTTAATTTAATTTTATACAATACAACTTTAATTAAACTAGTAGCAATCAGTAATACAAATTACAGAATCTGTGTATAAATAATTATTTGTAATTCCGTTATTGAAGAGTAAATCAATATTGTACCGTATAAATATTATTAAATGTATATATTAGATCAGCATTTCTCAGCCGGTGGACCGCTAAAAATAAAGGGTTAATGGTGGAAAAGGTAAAAGTTGATGTATTTTGAAATGGTTTAATATTTGAAAAATACTTAATAATTTTTGCCAGACAAATAAAAATTCGATTTTTCATAATATATATGTTTATAATTATAATAAAATTGGTAAGCGGTAGCACAGTTAGGCCAGTCTACCTAATTAAGGTACACTGGACCTCCTTAATGGTGCAAAACAACTTCTTTGTCATTATGATTGGCAAAAAGTTATTTATAGACAAAAACCACATCAAAGTAAAACAACATATAAAATAAAACATTGTATTTTAATTTTCTTTACACATAATAGATTAACAATCTATTAAAGTTCAGTGTTTTAGTTCAAATGAAGAAAATTTAACAACTTTATAATTCTCATTTTTCATTTTTTTTAATGTTAATAATTAATTTTACTTTACTTTTTTTATTTATTACACTTACTTCTTTGTTTGAGTTTCATTAATCAGGATTGTATCTGATATATTTATATAATTTAAAACATTAGCATACACCATAAATGAATTTATGTATGAATGAAATCCATTATATGGGTCTACAGAAAGATTTTTAATCTCATTATTAGTCTCCAGTAAACTTCTGACTTCATTTTTAAGAAGTCTATAAAAAAACAAACAATTATGAACTAATAATTCAAATATCAATTTATGATAGTAAGAGATATTACTTTAAAAAATGTGGGTCACTATCATTCTCAACTAATTTAGTTTTTAGGCGGGTTGCATACATTGTCATAGAATATATTCCATAGGTACAAGCATATTCCAATAGATGCAATTCTATCATGATGAAAGACTGGAGATCTTCTGCATTAGATGCACCTTGATAATCAACTTGAGTATCCCTTGATGTATATGCCGTCTCAGAGTTACATTCTGAAACATACAAAAAAAACCTATTAAGAGTACTTTTTTATAAATTACAAAAAAAAAACTAGTACAAATTTCCATATTAATAATTTTATTTTGATATTAAAAGGACACCACACCTGCATTAACTAACGTGCAACATAGAAAAATCACATTACTTGGAACATAAATTCTGGCGTTCAGATTGAAATTGTAGTTTAAACACAAATAAAAAAATTACAACTACTAAAAAAAGCAACATCTAACATGGCTTATTGACTGCTACACTAAAAAAATGAGACTCGCCATTATTTCTTTGTAGAGTCTAATAACCCCACTATATACTTTTGCCACCAAGCCTTGTGGAGTAGTCAAACCATACAGAATATAAACCCTGTATAATTTATATGGTTGAATAATATTCTACAAAGTAATATTATAATAAAATATTGCTCTTTGACATTCTGTTCTAAAATAATTGATAATTTTAAAGTAAATTAAAAAAAACTATATACAATCATTCACAAACAATTATCTTGGCTATTATTATCTTAATAAAATTACTGTAGGGTATATTCACCCCACAAAGCAGCTAACCTGTTAAACTATATTAGTTAGGTACTCTCATGGTTAACCTTAGTTAAAATACAATTAATTATAATTTTAACTTATTAAATTAACCAAAAAAATATTAACCATATTTTAATACCATGATTTTGTTAATTTGTTTTATCAATTACTAATAAACATAAACTGAACTTGTTAAAAGTTAGGTAACATTATATTATTATATTAATTTAACAAAAAAATAAAAAATAAAAATAGGTGCACTTTGTAGTAGAATCAACTGTTGCACACTTTAGTTTCAATTTTAACATTAAGTATGTATCAATTGAACACCAATAATATATAAATAAAAACGAGATCAATATTTATATTTTTTCAATATAAATACTCAGAAATTAACAAAATTAATAAAACATTAATACTTTACCAATATTATATTGAGTACGCAAGAAAAAATATCTCGTTTTCAATACATTAAGTAAATCAATTACTCGATCGATATCTTCAATAATTTCATCCATTGCATAGTTTAAAGTTTACAAATCTAAAAAAAAAAAATTAATACAATATATTTTCAATTATTATAAGATTTATATGTTCGAATATCAAAAAAGAACGTTATAATGCATACTATAGATTAATTAACATGTACGTTCCGCTATCAATATTTGATAAGAAAGCCCAGTGGTTCCAAAATTGCAAAAAATGACTATAAAGGCATAGATAGGCAATAAATACGCATCAATACACAATATAAAATCAACTACAAGGCGCCAAATAATTTTATGCAGTAACCCACCGATGTGGCCGTATTTGAGGATCAATAAAAAATAGAAGGAAATCCCGCTAACAAAATTTTCTTTCATTAACAGATAGCTAAAGAAGTAAAACTCTTACAAAAATAACTGCAGGTAGATATCATTTTCACACAATGATAATTTCTTCTATTAAATACTGGGGACAACTACACATAACACTGAGATCTTACTATTATTTCGTCCTGTGGTAATCCAAAAGTATGTACATTAATTAAAATGTTATTCAAGTTATTTTATAGTTTTGTATAGGTATTCTGTCTAAATTTTGTAGTTATATTACCGTAACGTTATTGTTAATTTACATTTACTTTATGTTGTATATAATAGTTGTTGATATATATTAGGTATTATTTACTGCACTCAGTAGATAAATTTTTGATACTAAGTATAATAATATTTTTTACTAGTTATTTTAAAGTGACTGATAACTATATGACAATTTCAAGTCTATAGATAGACACTTTCAAGTCCAATATAATTTGTCGACGTTGGAAATCGCACCAATTAAGGCGGGTGTACCACAAGGTGGTATACTTTCTCCCTTTCTCTTCAACATCTACATAGCAGACCAACCCACCATGCAACGAACTATCGTAGCGGATTATGCTAATGACAAAGTAATTTAATCCATCAATGAGGATTCGTTAGTTACTTCATCAAACTTACAAGTACATCTTAACCAATTGTCCGAGTGGTATAAAAAATGGCGAGTCAAAATTAATCCAAACAAATCTATACACACAACGTTCACACTTAAATAAGGAATATGTCCCAACATTACTCTTAACAATTCCTACATCCGACACAGTTAAATACTTAGGATTATTCCTTGATAAAAGACTAACATGGAACAAATACCACGCCAACATACGCATGCGTATGCTCAGACCTCTGTTAATTAGAAATAAGTGCTCCACTCTAAACACGAAACTAATCTACAAAACTCTACTCAAACCAATCTGAACCATTCTAACCCCCTCATAAAACATCTTTCCATCCTTACTCTCCCAGGAAACCCTAACCGCAGATTAAAAAGGAAAAGGTGCCGTGACCTTTTACAAAACTTCAATGTCTAACGTCTCATTTTTTTTTTTTTTTTAATTACTCTCATCATATAAGCTTATTGTGCTAAATTGTAAAGATTGTTTATGTCAAATAAAAATATTTTCCACAATTTGTTGGGCAAATTCTGATGCTTATTGATCATTCAATAAAAAAAATCCCAATTATGATTTTTTTTATCGTTTAGATATTATTAATAAACAAATCGTAAAAACAATATTTGAAAATTTAATATACCTTATATTATAAGTAAATTGCAAATATAAATAATAACTTGAAATATATATAGACGACATACCTAAACCACGATTTTTTTTCACAAATAGTACTGAATCATACATAATCACTGTCAGTTATTTATCTTTTCTTATAACAGTAGTGTTGAAATTACCTCGAACAAACTATGATAGTTTATTTTTACAACTAACCGCCTGTTTGTAAAATGATAAACGCTGTGCTATACATTTATTTTTTCGTATTTTACTTAAATCTAATTAGTTTCTACAAAAATATTATAGAAAAAAAAATTTTCAGTGTTTTTTTTTTTAAACCTAATAATAACAATCTTTCTGTGGCCCGCCAACTTGGACATACCTTGGGGCCACCGGCTTAAAAACGCCACTGGCTGAAGTATTAGAAACCAGACAACGCACACAATTACGCAAAATATCAATTAGGCAGGCTATTCACGCTACGTGTAGATTTCCAAAGGGCCATCGGTTGTAGTCAAAACCACATATTACGAAATTACGGATACGGATTATCGAACTTCGACAAATCCTTGTTTTCCACCACTAAATACAATTAAAATATTTTAAATACAATAATAACACCTCGAACTATGTTTGGTTAAGTTAGATTACGATTATTACGTTATACTAGAAAAGTAAGTTCAATCATTGTAATATAATTTTATCTTGGAAATATTATTTTCAAATATTAAAATTTGTTATATACACAATTAACCAGTAATAAACAACGCGCCGTCAGTTGTAGTTAATAATTATTACAAAAATAGTTTGTTGAATATTCCTATGGCATGCTCTATCTGTATATTCTAAAATCAATGGTATTTTTAATAGTTTTAACGGTTTTCCACAAAGTTGAAAGTGGGGGTTAAAATACTTATTTAAACAAGATTTAAACAAAGTGAACTACCATTCAATTGGACACCGTCATTTTGTCTATGCAAATAGATTCTGTCATTATACAGTTTATGCAGGTATATTATAAAATATATTTTTTATTAATCATATATACAATATCAAATTTATTTTAATTATTAATATATATTTTTTAAATTTGTATTATTTAGGTCAAACAATATACATTATAATAAACTTTTAATATTACATAATATAATATATATTTATATTAGTTTTTTTATATTTGATTAGGTTAAATCTATTTAATGTGATATTTTTAAGATTAAATTAGGTTAACTACTAAGTTATAAGTTAATTTTAAGTTATAATAAGTAGTTAATTTATAATAAGTATATTTTGTACTTTTTATATAAGTAATCGTCAACAAACTACATTATACTTGCTGTATAGTATTATAGTAATATTTTAAATAATATCTGGTAGTTTTTAATAGTGGTAATCGGCGAACAACATTACTGTAATAGTAATAGCTAAAGGGAACTAAGTACTGGTAATTATTGTTATACATAAAACTTTAAGATAAGATTATTGGACAAAGTTGAAAAACTAAATATATTTATTCTAGAGAATTATCCTATATTAGAATTTGGCCACATTAGTTTTTCTAATGAAGCTGTTGGTAATATATGTAGGGCAGTACTGGGTATTGAAAACAGTAAAATTAAAAGTAATTTAGTTTCGGAATTAAATAATAAAAATTCAGCTTTGAGAAAATACATGGATGGCATCAGTAAAGTAGAAGATAAAAAAGACTTCCGTACAGTGCTGGAAAGTAAAGGTTACACAGAAAAAGATTTTTCTAAATTTTATGTAAAAGTTCTTAATTTAGTATACAATATATTACGCATAAAATGCACGGTATCAAATCGAAAGAAATTGTTTTATAGATGCAAAAGATGTTTATAAAAAATTAACTTTGTGTTATCAATGAAAATGTATTATTTCATAAAGGAATACAGTTAATCGATGAAAACAATTTGAATAAGGTTATTCAATCTGTAAAAAGAAAATTGTTTACAGATAATTCCCTTGAAAAAAAAAACAATTGTGAATCAGTTATGATAGTGTGAAAGAAAAAAAACATGATCTTGTAATTAGTAGTGAAGATTTATTTAATACAGTTGTGGAAAACGAAGACTATGTTTTTTGTGACATTGGAAAAAGTAATAAAGATATTTCTGTTCAAAATACTGAAGAAAATTGGGAGGTGATTGGTACGCCCAAATGTAAATCAGACAATATTTCTGTTCTCGGTCGACTATTTACACCAGAAAATAAATTTAAATCAATAAATGTGAACAATACACCTGAAGCAGATTTAAAAGCATTGCCTAGAGGTTCAAAGAATATTTATCCGGAAATATTAAGATTGTTAAGTACGAGTTCAGGATCAAAAGTGTTTAAATATTTAAAAAAATGTAATTTTGTAGAAGGAACTGTTGGTTTGAATGTAATAATAAGATTAATAAATAATACAGAGGAAATACAAATGGTAGTTTCAGATAAAATAAATGATTTGATACGTGGAATGTTTGAAATTGTAAATAATTCATGTGTATTGTCAATAAAAACTAAGAATGGTTTATCATTTATTTATAATATATATAACTGAAATAAATAATAATATATATTATATATATATATATATATATATAACTGAGTTTATAATTACTTCAATAAAGGTACATCGGAATACAAGTACAAACAAACACGCAAAATGTTCGCTTAGCAAGACAAACGTTTTTGAATTGTTTGTTGGGTGTGGACACAGCTTAAGAACGAATGAGAACAATAATTATTAAAAATGAATTTCAATATTGTGTAATGAATTATGAAATATCATGACCTTCTTTAATTCTGCACTCAATAACCCACTACATAATAAATTATCAAAATTTAAAAATCACTATTGGGTGGCTTCTTCATCAATTCTTTCACGTTGTTTCATATATCAAATATTTTTTTTGTGCATTTTTTGTATAGATTGTTTATGTCAATATTATAATTTAAAAAAAAAATTAAATAATTATGAAATATAATATATAATTTCAAGTATTTACCCAAGCCCGTATTAAGACCTTTAGGGGCCAATACATGATTGTGGATATGTATTGATCCATCAATGACAAAAGTATGCATTCTTCTTCTTATCCTTGTTCCACTATACAATTTATCAATGCTGTATTGGTGCACATCATAGGCGTAGAATATTGGAGGCTGTAGCCCCTTCCCCAAATTTTAACCTTACTGCTTCCCCTGAAAAATGAATAAACAAAAATACATTTATAATCTAAAATTTAAACTAACAATACAAAAAGGGAATATAAATAATAAATAGACAATTGTGGTGTTATTAATCTACTATTATTAATTATCATTATCTTATAGCGGACGTGTTTATATTTATAGTAAATTCATTGATATTGTAATATTTATTTCACTTTTAATATTTTTATATTATTAGATTATACAGATAAATTAAAGTATGTATAGTATAATATTTAATAATATAGTTCTTTAAGCGGCCCCTACACGCACAATAATAGAATATTGTGCAATATTAGTGTGTGTCTGATACATATATTGTGCATAATGCACAAGTATTGAATGAAGATTGTGCTTGTCAACGTTTTATACGCATATATTACCAATTCAGCTTTATACACGCTAGTTAAAATGTGTGTTTTTGTTGAATTTTCCCCCGAAAATTGACTATTGCATTGTATTGTGTCTGTTATGCATATATATTTTTTTCGTGTACATTCGGACACTCCTTTTGGGCCAAATGAACTCAAACTCATTAATTTCAATGTTTTTATGGGCGGATTGAAGTGATAACATTTTGGTTGAATTTCAATATGAACTTCACCATGTTGTTTTGCGAAAATAGTAATTTTTTTTAGCATTGTACACTCTTACAGACCCCACTCCTCCCCAATTAAGCTGGAAAGACGAATGTTTTTGCATGAATGTCGTTAATATTAAGGATGTAAAAGGCACATCGCTTTTTGCTGGTTTCTACTATCAACACCTGCCACAACTATTTTTATTGTATAAAAGGAGATTTATTTTTAGAAAATAAAACGTCTTGGTATACGTTTGTCAAAAAATCACTATTGGTATAAAACCGATATTTGGCGTATGATAAAGAACGACGCAGGGTTTGTGATTTTGTAGACTGATATGATCTATTTTTTTTTTAATTATCAGGTAAACGTTATTAATTGTTATCAAAGTCGGGAGTACTGTACCCGTCCCATAAGGTCCTACCTCTGATAACAGTGTAAAGTGTGACGGTGACACGGTAAAAACATCGATTTTCGTTAGACATCGAACGGTTGGTAACACTAAATGGATTCGGTAAACCTTATTGGTCGGTCTACAGTGTTTTGTGAATTTTAACGGGTACTCAGGGGATGGCGACGATGGAACATTAATCTGTCATTTCGTATTTCCGTTATGTATTTTAGTTTTCATACACGATTTTTCTCCGTAATTAATTTTTAGCCATCTCAGCTAGTCTTTGTGATTTGTTTTCAATATTTTGCAAATATTAAATATTTAACTTAGTGTAAACAATTACTGAGGTAAGTACTCTGTTTAACGAAGAATCGCTTTTTAATTATACGCCGTATACTTTCAAGATTTTTTTTTTAAAAATCATCTGTTTACTACGTATACTCTCGAATCTCAATGAATTCGCAAAGATAAAAAAAAAAGTTGTTTTTTTAGTGGACGGATTCATGTCTTTATAGAAAACTAAATAATATATATTTTTGGTATGGAAATTATTTTCGGCTGGCAAATACTGTACACTACGATGACGTTCATCAGTGTTATTTTGACGACGTTATACTGAAATACATAAGTCTATAAACATATGATACTTATGTAAATATAAGTTTAATGTTGTGTACTAGGCCTATTTCTATTGAAACTTTTGAGAGTACCTTATTGTTAGGTTTAGAACGTGTAGGAATATCATTTATATATTTATTTTTTTGAAAATAATGAAAGTAATGAAAATACAAGTATGTTTATTATCATTAACACTCTTCCTTTGTAATACTTAAGTAATATCCTGGAACTTAATATATGTAGGTAATGGTAAATGGAAGAGTCACTTTTTTTAGCACTTTTACACTTTTTCATTAGATTGTTTAAAACTTTGCTGAGCATACCATCAACAAATTTGCTGGGAACATCACTGCTTATATTATTCTGCATCAGTAGTTATAGTGTTGCAATAAATTAAGAGAACTCATTAATCTCCTGTCATCTGTCTAACTAACAAGTAACAGTTAACATCACAAAAATCTTTTCGGAATTTAAACTATACCCTGGCTATAAACCTTCGAACAAAACTTATATCGCCAAATTAAAAATAACAACAATTACTATGTTTACATTTGCAATTATTAATATCTAATTCCTAGGCAATTCATACTTATTTATAAAAAAAAAAAAAAAAATTAAACTCATTGTGTTGGTACAAATTCATCAACCAATACTGTTGGAAGTTAAAAAAAAAATTGTCATTTTGGACAAAAGTTATTGGATAATTAGTTGCCCATTAAAACTTATGAAACATTTTTAAATATTAATTAAATTTAATTATTGCATTAATGTTTATCCTAGTTTTTAAAAAAAAAATGGATGATTCAAAAGAAAAAGATTCTACTACCGGTTCTTATGTGGAACCGAGAATTCCAAGTATAACTGGCTTTGGACAAAGAAAAGTCAATGGAAAACTCAAAAAATTATTGGATTATTCTCTTGAAATAAACCATTCAGGAATTCCAAAAATTGATGTTTGTCTTCGCCTAAAACCACGAGGGAGTGTTGCACGTAGTGTAAGTTACTAGTACTTTTACTCGACACATGTTAAGAGCATTCCCGGGCGGTGGATGGTTTAACGTCTATTGTGCACAACCTGCCCCTGATTGATTGGTTCTCCAAACATATAAGCACCGTTGTAAAATGTATTCCCAAATAAGAACAAAATATGCAAGCGCCACAGTGGAGGAAGTTAATTTGACTGCATGACTAATCATGCTCTTAACATGCTCCGAGTATATAAGTATTTCATTATAAAATATAAATTATTTATATTTGTGATTCATGATGTATATTGTCTTTTTTTAGTTTGATGATACATTGTCAGTTATAAGTGATAATACAGTTGCATGTTTTAATGGAAATACACGAGAAGATGTTACTGAGTAAAAAATTTACATATTTATAATTAGATCTTGATAAGTTTCTTTTTAATTTTTTTTTTTTTCATATATAGGTATACATTTTCTAGTGTTTTTGGTCCAGATGTTGATCAAAAAACATTTTTCAACACTTGGGTGTACGATAAAGTATTAAGGTTTTTAAATGGAAACAGTGAGTTATTGTTTGCATATGGTACAACAAATGCAGGGAAAACATATACAATGCACGGTAATTTACTAATTCTCAAATTCTAATCTTTAAAATTATATTTACCCTTTTTTTTTTTAAGGAACCTTGAATGATCCTGGTTTAATTCCAAGAACTTTGGTATTTGTATTTAATACTTTAAACAATAAGTTAATGACACAATGTAAGTACAAGCCTGATAAAGTTATGGCAGCACATGTTTTGGATGACCAATTAATGGAACATGAAGAAGATGTTCGAAATAAAATTTTAAATCATTTTTCTTATGAAAAAACCCAAGTAATTTAATTTAATTTAATATAGATTAATGAAATACATACTAATATGTTTACTTTAGGATGATCATAAGTATTTATCTCAAGTTGATGATGGTCAAAATGGTATTGATCATCTTAATTCAAATAGTATTGTAAAAATATTTGATTCGTTGAAAAATGACGAGAAGGCATCATTGGACCATGGTGATTCCTCCTACACAGTTTGGGTTACTTATTCTGAAATTTATAATGAATCTATATATGATCTATTTGATATAAGTTCTTCAGGAAACCAAAAACGAGCAGCTCTTAAACTTACACTTGATCAAAATAAGAATGTATATGTAAAAGGTATGTGTTTAATTTATTATATACAGTAAAAATCAATTATAAAGACTTTCTAGGGCCAATAAGTTTTTCTCACTGGAAACGTTGGCCTGTTATATACTGTTATAACCAATATTTTCATCAAACAAAAATTAATGACTGTATAACAAACATTATCACACAACTAACGCTATTTGTAATTATTATAAATTTGAAAATCAAAATTTATAGAAATCATGTGTACGTATATATAAAAAATCTCATGTCACTGTTCATTTACGCTAATATCCGAAACTCATTTCGATTAAATTTTGTAAATGTGTATTATTTGGTTCAACTTAAAAGAGGTTTGTTTTTAAATTGATAAGTGACCGTCAATATATTTTATTGCAAATTTAAAGATGTTTTATAGGAAAAGTGTTCTATATATGTAATAATCAATATCTATATGTTGCTAGGGATACTATTGTTGATTAGTTACCGAAAAACCTTTTATAATTTTATTTTTTTATTTTTGTTCTATATATATATATATATATATATATATATATAAAATCTAAATATTACTAACTCACTAATCAATCCGCTGGACATAGAGACATAAAATTTTGGTGATATATATTGTATGGTGTTTAATTGAATTTAAATTAATAGTTATTATTTAGAAAAATATTACTTAACAGTTAAAAATCAACCTTTCTATACATCATTTATAGATCGTAATTTTATATGTTATCAATTAAGAATTTGATACTTATTATACTTGAATATGAGATAAATATAAAATTTATACCTTATTTTTACCTTATTGCTAATGTCAAAAATCTATTTATTGCTAATTTACAAATTCGAACGAATTTAACCTTGTTTAGTGTAATATTAATTTATTGTATTATAACTGAGCCAGGGTCAGCTAGAATAACAGAAAAATATAAAATAAATAATCCAAATCTATACAACTTCAAATAATGGACATAATATAACAAGCAGGTTCACCTATATATTAACCAAATTCTCAGTGATTTCTACTGTATATGAATAATTTTAAGCGTACAAAATTTTTTTGTACTGTTTTGTTAAAGTACTTTGGGCAGTTTCACTGACCATAGATTTTGTTAAAATGAAAACTATAAAGTGTATTCTAGTATTGAACATGACTACATTAAGTTAATAAATGTAATATATTTTTTTATAAAAATTAAATAATTGATTAAAAATCATAGTTTGCTAATTATAAACTAGATGTTTAAATTTATTCTTTTGTGAAATTGTATAATAGTCTGCAATTAATAATAAAAATAATCCATTGTGAACTTTTTAATATGGTTAAAGAGTCAGTTTTACTTATATATATATTTTTTTATATATATTTTAGGCCTAACTCATGTATTTGTTCGATCTGCAGAAGAAGCATATAAAGCCATGTGTTTTGGTAGAAATAACTTGAAAATTGCAAGCAATACTTTAAATAAATCATCAAGCCGTTCACATTGCATTTTTACATTAAAATTAATGAGAGTAGAAAATATTAAAAATCCGTCTACAGCTGTAATTAGCAGGTTAAGCTTGAGTTTTCATAGATATTTTTGTTGAGGTTATTAAATAGTGTATGAACAATATTATAATTTTTAGTATTGCATTTTGTGACTTGGCTGGTTCTGAACGTCTTAAGAAAACTATGAACATTGGTGATCGACTTATAGAATCTAAAAAAATTAATACTTCTCTCATGGTACTAAATAAATGCTTTTCTGTATTGCGGTATGTATATATTTCAAATATTTATATAAATATACCTATTAATTATTTTTTAAATATATTATTTAAAGTGAGAATCAAAAACGCGGAGAGAATCAATTGATTCCATACAGAGAATCTAAATTAACCCAGATGTTTCAAACCGCTTTGACAGGCAATAATCAAACTGGTGTATCAATGACTGTTAATGTCGATATGTCTCCTGTTTTATTTGAAGAGACAAAACAAGTATTATTTATGTCTGCTATTATGCGTTCCATCACCAAATCAAAAACAAAGAATTCAAAACCAAGACCCAGTTTCGTCGTATGGGCTGCAAACAATTGCAAAAGCCTGTCACAAGTTAATTCTAAACAAGGTATTTTTACAATGTGACATATTTTTCTGTAAAATTTATGTGTGTCTATTATTTATCTTTCAGAAACAATTGTTGAAGATGAAGAAGAAGAATTAAATGGTTCAAATTCTGAAAAAAAAATAATGGTATTTAACTTATAATAATGGTATATATTTTATTATACAACATTCTTTGTTCACAGGTTGATAATGAAGAATTTGAAACTAGATTAAAAGAAGAAAACAGAAAACTCAAACAAGAAATGCTTTCAAAGTTTCAGAAAATATTAGCTGATAATAAGATATTCCATGAGTATGTTTTTTAACCTCTAAGTTAATAAAATGGCTTTTTATATTTGTTTTTCCTCAATTTTTATTGTTAATTTTTTTTAGTAACCAAAAAGAAACTGCACTTAAAAATAAAACAGAAATGTATGAAAGTAAAATTGAACGATTAAAATCGCATTATCTAGAAAAAATTCAAGAGAGAGATGAAAAATTAAATGTATGTTTCTTCGTTCTAAATTATAAATATGTTTTAATTTCTTAATTGATTTATATACCTACAGAGTCTAAATACCAACCTTGCGACTAATTATAATAAAAGTGAAATTGAAGACCATGAATTTCAAATTGGTGAACTTCAACTTCAAAAAGAAGAACTTGCAGCTGAAATTGATGTATAACTTAAAAATTATCCTTTAGTTTAATTTTTAATTGAACATTTGATTTATTAGGCTTTGAAAAAAGAACAAGCTGTACAACAACAAGATCTTGATATGAAGAACCAAGAAATTGAAGTAATAACAATTTATTTTAAAATATGAATCTTATTTCTTTTTTTCTACTTTAGTGTTATATGACTTATAATTATATAATGTTATGCGAAGAGCTGGAAATAAGGTGTTATAAATTGTTGGAAGGTATTGAGAAATCATTTTGTAAGAGAAAAAGAGGATGAGACATAAAAACTGAGATTAAGAGAGTATTAACAAATTATCAAAATATAAAGAACAAGAAAGAGTTGCAAAGTGTTTTCAAATTAGAAGTATTGTGTTTTAAGTTGGATGAAGTTTTAGTATAGGACTGCTATGAAAAAAATAAAAAGCTGTAAGGCTGGAAAGAGTGTGGATAAAAATAAATGCAATTTTAATTAATGGTTTGATTCATGATTAGGTTTTAAAGAATGTTCAAGCAATCCAACAACAAGAACTTGAAAACAAAAATCAAGAAATTGAAGTAATAATTTTTTATGAATATATAATTAAAGTAGTATTAGTTATACTTATTTTTTTTATCCTTTAGAATTTCAAGATTATGATAAATGAAGCAAATGTTGTATATAAGAGGATGGATACAAATTTAAATGAGTTAAATAATAACTTTAATGATGTATGCTATCTGTTAAATGAAAGGGTATGTTTATTTTAAATAATAATCATGAAACAAAATAGTTCGGATATATACAATTGATGACTATATTATAGTATATTTAGATATAGATCTTATAGATTATTTTTTTATGTATTTAATTAAAACTTCCTATTCAGATCTTTTGATATAAAATCATAATGTGTATTTAATTATAGAGAATTAATTTTTACCTACTAAAAACTACACTTGCTGGTCATTACTCAATTTTTTTAATATATTTTATAAAAAAATATATATATGTTATGTTTTATGACATAGCAGATAAACATTACACTTAATAAGTGCATACTTTTAATATAAACCATGTTTTTAGTGGGTGCGTGTTTTTATACCAAAGTTTATAAATAGCAATAAAAAATAAATGTTGATATTAGTTTTGTTGCTGTATTAGTAATGATAACCTATTAAATGTCGGGTTGGTATTTTATTCAGCAACACTATTAATTTAAAAGACGGGAAAGAGGTATTTCTTTGTTAGCAGCTGTTTTCTAAAATGTATTATTTATTGAATCACTTGGTTTATTACTTAATTTTAAACAATACATTTAAGAATCATTGATTGATTTATAAGTTTAACTGATATTAAGGTGCCAGATTTACAAATTTTTTAAGAACCACCTTAATTATAAGCTGATACCAATCAAAGTGGGATGGGCATAGTCAATTTTTTAAGCAAAAATAACTTCATGTGAATAGGAATAACTCATTGTCAACATGATATTTGTACGCTAATTTTTTGTAATTAATAAACAACAATATTCTACAGATCGTTTTTAACTGGGATATTTTCCCAAAATTTCATTTGATTAAATAAAATGGTAAAAAAAAGTTTAAGATGAGTATATTAGAAAATGGGGTTTAATGCAATTTGTAAGTATTCTTTTTCTTTTCAACTATAAAATAATTGTTGAAATCAAACCATTCTACATGGAATGAGAGTTTTCCCCACAAGGTCTTTTTTTTAAGCAAAAATAAAAAATACATTCCAGCCCCTTCATTAGATTACACAGTATTTCTCTGAACTTGAGACAATTATTTAAACAAACCAATACAGTGTTAAATATGGTGCTCGTCTCTAGCATGATTAAGAATAGTACAGCTCCAATGTGGTAATATGATATAACTTTTATAGGATTCAGAAATTGAGATATTAACTGGATCACTAGAAGCAAAAGACAATATTATTACAGAAATGGAAAATAATCGTGAAGAACAAATAGCTGAATATGTAAGATAATTATTTTTCTTTAACAAAAAGTATAAATAAGTTATGAAGTAAAAGCAGTCCACGAGCACTTTTTTTATTTGTTTAACTCAACTTTTAACATTCAAAACTTATTGTCTTAATAATTGTTACTTTTAGGGCTATTCTTATAATGTCCTGTAAATTGTTTGTTTATTAATGTAAACATATATTTTTAGGCAGAAAAAAAAATCCTAGAGTATATGGAAGAAAAATTAAATGAAATTATTGGTTTGGAAGACAAGATAAAAAAAGGTAAAATTAGGTATAAGAAATGTTCAGAAGAAAAATCCGAGATTGCTAAAGAATATGCAATTTTAAAAGAACAATACCAGATGGAGGTATTTTTATTTTGTTAGTTTTACTAGTTAAGTAAATTATACTATTTAATAATTTTTATGTATGATTAAATTAGGTTAAATCTATCAATCATTTGACTTCAAATAATAAATATCTATCTTCAGAATTGTCAGGTTTGTTTATTTATTTATTTTTTTTTTTACATTTTATTTGTAAAACATTTATATGATATTATTATATATATAGATATCAAGTCAAAGATGTCTGAACTCAAAAAACATACAGAAACTTTAGAATCCACAAAAAAGTAATAACAGAATTTGTTTTAAAGAATTTAATTCCTATTTCTATTGTATTATATGTACTTAAATTATAGAGAAAATGAAATTAGTTTCAAAACCGAGCTTCAAGCTGTTTTGAAGTTGAATAAAAGTTCAAAAGCAGAGTCCAGAAATATAGCTGTATTAACAGATATATGTAATATTCAACTGGTAAGTTAATTTGTTGAAGTCCAATTGTTAATACTGTGGAGTATTAATTTTTTTTTATTTGTGTATACTTATAGCCTATAACAATCTTAGCAGATGCTGGTGACAAAGAAAATATGGTAAAATTAATATATTTCTAAAATATATAACATGAACTTAAAATGTCTGTTTTTAGGATAGTGAAAAAAAACCTATAAAAAAATATAAAACCAAGACGCATATGTCAGCGAGGTAAGTTTTGTTTTTGTTGATACACACAAATTTTTTTTCACAAACTCACAATTTTTTGTAGTTATGTTTAAACCCACTTTAAAGTAATTTAATTATAAATCTATATTTGTATATTTTAAATAACTATTTACTATTATGAAACCAGCATTTGTTAGTATGTCATGTTTAGGCATACTAACTTACTATGTTTTGGAGTGATAGGTAAAATAAAAATTAATTTGTTTTTAAGAATTATAATTACTCCAGATTTGGATTAAATATTTGTTGAAATCATTATTATATCTAAATAAAACAAAATTTATTTATTTCAGGAAAGCAAAAACTATTAAACAGGGTAATATAAATATATAATGAATATTTTTTTTTTTTTTTTCATAAAATTAACTTTTACTTTCGATTTTATTAGGTGACACACCTGAAATGTCCGAACAAATGTTAAACGAGGCGATAAATAATATTCCTATCAGTACACGTAAACGCAGATTATTTGACAACAAACCACCACCACTAACAGACAGTAGTAATATCCCTTCTGTGAGTATTATTAACATTTTAAATAGAGTTGAATGTAATAATAATTTTTAAATTTTTGCAAATAGGATATTCTATTTGATTCTGTACTTAATCCTTCCAGTGCATTGCATCAAACTACCAAATTGCGTATTAAAAAATAATCTCAAATAGTTTCTTTAGTTTATATTTTTATTTTATTTTTTTTGGTGACAAAATGTTTAATAATAATTTTTTTTTTTTTACATATATTTATACTGCATAACCAATAATAATAAATTTTAAACATCATACAGTAATTTAATTTTTTTTTATTTATATGGCATCTTTATTATTTGTACAAAGTATACATTAAATAAACAAATGTTTTGCAGATCAATATTTATTTCTCATGAATAGTCTTATAAATAAATCTTAATACTACATAAAATAGTTAATATTAAATTATAATTTAGTATTTAATTTTAAAGAGAGAATAATTATTTATTTTGAGTGCATTGTATAATAATATTGTCAGATCAAAAAGTTACAGCTATTAAAAAAAAAAAAAAAATTAATACGGACTAACTTTTTTGTTTGGTATATTTAACAAAAGTTGCTTTTTAAACTCAATTTCAATCTAAACACTCGGGATTTAAAGTCACAAGTTCATAAGTAATTCTCATTATTTTCTTTTAGTATTAAGAAAAACCATTTGGGTACCACTGATTAGGTTATACAGTTTTAGCCTTAGTTACAAAATGGAAAAATTTGTATCCATTTTAATGCATAAAGAATAATGAAGACATAAGCTATACAAAATGAAACAAATGAAGTTACTGTTTTACCAATGATTTTATAAAAAAAAAATGTGCAAATGATTTCTACTGATGGGCTCATCAACTCAAAATATATATATTTTATACAGTTAATTTATGTTATAACAATGAATAATTTTAAAAAAAATAGTTATCCACAACATGTATTTACATTGACTAGGTACTGTGATAAAAAAATAATAATAAAAGTTGTATGTGAATGTGATGCAATTTAGAGAGAAAAAAAAATCAGGAATGATAATAACCTCTTGATTTTCTACTGATTTCAATATTATTGTATTATTAAATATAAAATTGCATCGAGACAGCTAATCAGAATGAATTACAAATTTAATTCAAGACAAATTAAGTTCAATTAGTTTTACTTAAACGAGAATTCATAATCAAGTGATTATATATAATGATTGCATTGTAGTTTATACTGTCTGTGTGTAAATACAATATTTGAACATTAGTGAAATAGGTAATTTGTAATAGATTTTTATTGCTAATTAATAATCACAAATAATAGAAACTGTTTAAACACACATTGTCAGTGATTTACTTATTTACTATATTTGTGTCTGATGATTCATTTTTCTTTAATTTGTCCAACAATGAGTATGAGGGTGTTTTCATTGTTGCAGATACTGGTAACATTTTTTTTCCTTAGTACATTGTTTAAACTGATATAGATTACCAAAAGGTACATGTTGAATTATGGGAAATTTTCTAAGCACCTAAATGATATTAAAAAATTTAGTCCACAATAAATGTTTAACAATGAATTTAAGTAATTATTTAATTTTACCTCTTTTTATACATTTTAATTATATTCCAATTTGGTACGCCACCTCTTTTCCTAAGTTGATAAAAAAAATCCTTTTTTTACTTGCATTATGAAATCGATACACCCTAAAAACGTACTTTGATTTGAACTGTTATATAAATTATACATCAACATACAAATTGGAGTTTATGATCTTCCAATATTTTACAATTGTACAAAATGGTATTACCAATTAGCAGTACACTGCCCAAAATAAAAGATATAAATTGATATAAAAATTAGTCATCTAAACTCCAAACCCCGTAACTTTAGCCGGTTCCATTTGATACCTGAGTTGAAGTCTATACTATTTCGAATTTTTTTTTTTTTTTAAAACCGCCCAAAAGCTTTTATTGTATCAAACAAAGATCTTTCACAATACATTTCAAAGGTGTACATGAATACGTGTGGTGTATTAATATACAAAAAAAAAAAATGTGTGGCCCCAGTCTTAGTCTACGAATTTTTTACCAAGTCATATGGTCTTCTGCGTTTGAGACGCCTAATGTCTTGCGAATTGTCGAGTAGTTGAATTGCTGTTGGATTGATTTGTTGATGTTTGCGACTAAACTTAGTAATCTCGTCCAGGACTGAGGTAATCATCATATCTCTGTGGATAATGTCATTTCTGTCATACCGGTAAGCTGCAACAATGGTATGGCAAGCGAAGTTCTGGCAGTGTTGAATAATCTCAAGAGAGAGAGCACAGAAAACACGAAATGTATGGAATAGGTATAATTCAAATTTACTAACTAACTTATAATCATAAATAAGTATTACCTACTTTTCATTAAACCTTTGTATTAATATAATACAAATTAAGCGGAAAAAACAGTGGTACAAGGAATAACTCGAGTTTTCCTCGAGAAAAATATGTTGATCTTTCGTGTTTCCCTGGACTATACAAGAAAGCCGAGATGACCAACAGGGATCAACAAAAAAAAACCGATGAATCCCGGAACGCTTTGTTGATTTACCAATAGTAACTGAACAATGGCACGGTAATAATGCCGTACAGTACAGCTAGTTTATATAGAACTATAAATTACAATGAAACAGCTTATATTTAGTATAAAATAAATAAAGATTCTTTTTTTTATTGACTCTTATAGTTTGTTGCTATAGATCTTTGATTTCATATATTCACCCACTCCATCTATTATGGCTTACAATCGCTAGACTTGAGTGCGACCATTGAATTGGCTATCAATAATATTTTAAACAAGTGGTTATTCAAATGTAAAAATTGAAAAAGTTGGCAAAATTAATATTTTTAGCAACACAGTGTCGGATTACTGCCGTTAATTATCAAATCGTATAATGCGGTCAACGGTCATAATTTAACTATGTTAGGTATTTCATTGATATACAATACAGTTATCGCAATTCGTCGTTTGTAGTCGTATAGTTTTAGATATTGAGTGCTTAAAATTAATTCGGTCGAAAAAATGAAAAGCGAAAAAGGAGAATTAATTTTATAGTGAATAAATATAAATTTAGCTATCATAAACCTCTCCAAAGTTCATTAAAACAGTATAAATGCATGTTGATAGTACATTCTCGTATTGAACAACATTTTTTTTACCAGTTTTTTACAGTCCACATAATGAAAAATAATTATTATATACCTTTAGTTTTTAGTTAAAACTAAAAGATAAAAATCATACACAGATATTTTTAAAATTATGAATAATTATTGCCTAAATAATAATCAATTCAAAATAAAAAAAATGTATGTCGATTTTGAAATTGCTTGAAATTGCTCGAAATTCGTGGTTGTCGGTTTCACCTATGGTATAGAACAATAAAACAATATTTTACTTTTTTTCTACTATATATGACTATTAAATTATTATTATCCTGACTAATTTTGATAACCAATGTATTTATGAAATAAATGTTAAGTAGGTAAAAATCAGGAGCCCATTCAATAATCCCGGATGGTACTGTATCTAATAATTTTAACGTAAACGGAACGCGCTCATTGATTGTAATTCAAATAATAATAATAAAAACAAAACGTTCTGTAGTTGCCATTAAACTACAATTACAATACTATAGTTACGCATTTTAACACATTTTAAATACAAATGCCCTTCGTTCGTTCGCATCCGCTGCAGTTAACTATTATTTAATTGAAGATTTTCGTGTTGAACTAATTGGCACTAGACACTGTACTGTTGCACACACCGCATAGTAATATTACGTGATACCAGAAATAGTGTAATATACAACCGCGGTAAACGTCTAATGCCTAGTATAACGATCGGCTTGCGTTATTAAATTATATTTCGTCATAAAAACTTATATGGATGACTGTGAATATAATATAATGTAAACAATACAATTGTTGAGACAAACAATACAATTTAGTCAAGTCATTTAACTGAATAATGGACAACACTCGCATACCAAAATTATATCGAGATAAAGATAGAAGATGAACTGAACTATAAAAGAAGATAATAATAATATAGACAATTAGTTAAAAGACCATATTGTCTACATAAAACAAAAAAAACAGATCAATTTTTCGTAAACAATGATTACATTTTTATTTTTTAATTAAATGATAATATATAAACTGTCAAACTGATAAAGTGTAATAATATATTTGTATTTTTTCTATTTGTTTTGAATAATGCTTATATTCTGTTTATAAGATTATGATATATTATAATACATTTTTATTTCAATAAAGTATTATTGCTATCACCTACTCTAGTAACTACATATAAAAATAAAAATCTAACTTGTTCGATTTATTTTAATAAAATTCATGTTAACTGGGGTTGTGGGAACCTCTGTACACTGGCAACCCCCCTCCCCTAAATTTGGACCCGAAATTGATTTACAATTTAAAAAAATTAATAACCTAATTTCATTTACTTGATGTTTAATACATAATACAAAAAAATTTACCTAGAAAAGTGAAATTTTCGTCAAAGATAAATATTTACGCAATTTGGAAATATTCATCTACAAAAGATAAATGAACGGAAATAAAATTCAGGCCGGGAGATTTAAAGAGTTTATCATGCCATCCAATTTTTTTTAATCCAACGAAAAAGGTACCTTAACACGTTTTTCTCGCTACACTTGTTTCCATTACTCCGGCAATACTTTATTTGATGTTTCTTTTTCTAAATTGCTTGACAAAATTCTACAAATTGATGATAACGAGCAAGTTTTTAGTTCAATAATTATTTGCAAGTATAAAATATAAAACACACACGAGCGTACTTCTATTAATTTTAAAAATCACCACTCTCCCAAAAAGCTTGGCCTATTTTCGTAAAGTGTTAATATCTGTTGTATACTGAAATAGTACATTTTTGTTCTGCTTCTTCAACCTTCTTCTTCATCAGTAATATTTAATTATCCGTATTTTAATACAATACTTATTATTATTTTATAGCTGTATGTGCGACTTAGTTTTTTCTTGACAGAATTGAATATGAGTTGTGATTTACCACCTCACCTCTATCATAGTCTCGCGCAGGCAGTTCTACAGTGCGCATGCATTTATACGTCGCTCCCGGACTATGTCCTGCTTTGAAACTTCTACCGAACAGAAAATTGTGTTTTTTTTTTTTATTTTTTTTTTTTTTTCATTCAACGAAATACATGACACTCCGTCACAAACTTGTTAGCTGATCAACCCACGGGATAGATACTTCTCCAAATCAAGTAACATTGTCTAATACCTTATTTATTTATAAATTACATTCCACTGTCCAAACACAAACCGACCACAGGCACCGTTGCGCGCGGTGACCTTTGGACTTCGATAACGTTGGCGATATGGCATCCAAAACCGTATCCCCAATTAAAATTGTCAACAACCGAATTATCAGCAAAAATAATGAAAACAAAAATAAAAATAAACGTAGCTTATCTGCTTCGTCCACTCCACCACAATCACCATCCTATACGGTTTGCATCAAGAAAGCTAAATCGTTTGTCACGCCAAACAGATATAGCGTACTTTCTGTAGATGAACCTACCATTGAAAACTTTAACGTCGTATCTGATAATCAAAACGAGGAGCAACCCAAGACCTCCAACAATACTTCGAATACTTCAAAAACAATTCTGCCTCCACCCATCTTCATTAAAGGGGTTCTTAACTACATGGGCTTGCTAGACCAATTTAAACAATTCATCGGTCCAAACACCTTCTCTTGTAAATCAACCTCAACTCATCTCAAAGTTCAAACTGATACCCCAGACAATTACAGAAAAATCATTCACTTTCTGAAAGAAATCAATGCACAGTACCACACTTACCAGCTCCAATCCGATAAACCTCTACGAGTAGTCATAAGGAACCTACATCCATCAACTCCAGAATCTGATATAACAACAGCTCTAGAAGAAATAGGTTTCACAGTGAGAAATGTCACCAATATTAAACACTACCAAACCAAAGCTTCGTTGCCCATGTTCTTCATTGACATAGACCCTAATGGAGACAGCGTTTCTGATATCTTCTCTATTACTTCTATTTTGCATACAAAAGTAAAAATAGAAGAGCCTCACAAAAAACGACAGATACCCCAATGCCTAAACTGTCAAAGCTATGGGCACACACGCTCATACTGCGCTTATCCACCCATATGTGTCAAATGCGGAGAAAACCACCTTTCATCGTCGTGCACAAAATCGCCAGACACTCCAGCAAAATGCGGCCTCTGTCAAGGGGCACATCCAGCCAACTACAAGGGATGCACAATATATCAAACAATCTCCCGGAAGCACAACAACAACATTCCAAGCAAGAAAGCCCAGCAGTCACCGCCCCCTAAGCTCAACACCAATACCAATCCTGATTATCAACAGCAACAGCCAAACTCCGAAAGCACACCCAGGTCACGTACATATGCTAATGTAACTGAGGGTCACCAGTCCGCCAACTTTAATACCTCCACAAATATCAGTGAAACCTCACTTCTAAAATTCCTTGACGAGTTCAAATCTATAATAAACCCTCTCATTTCTCTCCTCACCACCGTCCTCACAAATCTCATTAGCACTAAAAATGTCAAATAATAACCCAACATCTCACTCTCTCCTCATCCTAAATTGGAACGCAAATGGGCTTGCAAAACACAAAGATGAACTCTTAGCCGTATTACAAAATAACAGGATCGACATCGCACTCGTATCAGAAACTCATTTTACCGATTTAACACGTTTCTACCTACCTGGGTTCCACGTTTACAAAACCAACCACCCTGATGGCACCGCACACGCGGGAGCCGCCATCCTAGTGAAATCTTCCCTTCTATTCTATCCTCTCCCACAATTCCAAACGGATCACATTCAAGCCAGTGGCATACAAATAACACTTAACAACACCCCTCTAAATATATTTGCAGTATATAGCCCGCCACGCCACACAATAACCTTAGCCCAATTCAACGATTTCTTCCTTACTCTTGGTCATAAATTTATAATAGGGGGTGATCTAAATGCTAAAAATATACAATGGGGCTGTCGAGTAAACAATCCCCGTGGTAACCTTCTTCAATTCACAACACAAAATTGTAACTACAAAATACACTCTCCCTCATCACCAACATACTGGCCCACTTCGCCCAGAAAAAGGCCAGACATTTTGGACATATTTATATCAAAAATTCCCAACAGTTTCCACAGCTTAACAACTAATCTCAACGACCTCTATTCTGACCATTCAGCCATCCTCTTATCAATTGACACTGCCCCCCTCACTAAACCAAAACAACCAAGCCTCATCCTTGGCCAAATGGACTGGGTAAAATTCAAATCATCCCTTGATAATCAATGTAACCTCAAAATAAGCTTAAAATCTCCAAACGATATCGATGAAGCCGTACACCTCCTAACCAAGTCTATTCAAGAAGCTGCCTGGTCCTGCTCCTCCCCAATGCCAACTACAAACACCTCCATAAACCCTCCCCTACATATAAGAATACTTATCTCAGATAAACGGAGAGCGCGTGCAACCTGGCAGAGAACCAAATATCCCTCGGATAAACGCAAACTTAACAATTTAACTAATAAGCTTAAAAGACTCCTAGCCTCTTTTAGATCAGACAATTTCACCAAACGTCTCCTTTCCCTCTCGTCTACTGACAACTCGCTCTGGCAAACAACGAGGAAAATCCTTCGAACAAAACAATCTGTCCCTCCTCTAAAAAAAACCGATGGCACTTGGGCTGTCACTGATCTAGATAAAGCCAATATATTTCGACATCATCTCTATTCTACCTTCCAACCTCACAACAATATTCTTACTCTTTCTCAAATCGAAAAAGTGAACCATTCTCTCTCCCTCCCTCTGCCCATGACCCTCCCTCCTAAACCTATTCGACCGAGCGACGTTGAATATGCAATAAAAAACTCTCCTCGTCACAAAAGCCCAGGCTATGATCTAATCACAGCTGAGGTAGCTGCACATCTTCCCAAAAAAAACCTTACTTCTCTTAACACACATTTTCAACTCTATACTAAGACTGTCATACTTCCCCGTTCTTTGGAAATTCTCAATCATCGTTATGATCCCCAAACCTGGTAAACCACCCGACTCTCCTGAATCATACAGGCCCATTAGTCTTCTACCACTATTTCCAAAAATTTTTGAGCGAATTATCCTAAAACGCATCCTTCCTATCATCGAAGCCAGCATACCTAATACCCAATTTGGATTTCGTCATAACCACTCTACAATACACCAAATCCATCGCCTAGTGGATAAAATATCGTACACCCTTGAAAAAAAGCTTATTTGCACAGCTGCCTTCCTCGACGTATCACAGGCATTTGACAGAGTATGGCATGAGGGCTTGCTCTTCAAACTCAAATCTATTCTTCCGCCATACATTTTTCTATTATTTAAATCCTATTTGGAAAAAAGACATTTTGCCGTTCGTTCTGGCTTCTCCTTATCTGAAGTTTCACCAATCCACGCAGGGGTACCTCAAGGTTCAGTATCAGCACCTCTACTCTTCAATTTATTCACTTCAGATCAACCTACCACCCCCAACACTACAACTGGCGACTTTGCCGATGACAAGGCGATTTTAGCGATCCATTCTGACCCCGAAATTGCCTCAAACCTCGTACAAAATCATCTCAATCTCTTATCAGCCTGGTATAAAGACTGGGGAATTAAAATTAATGAAACAAAATCCATCCATTGTACGTTCACACTAAGGCAAATAGTTTGCCCACCCATCTACCTCAACAATACACCTCTCCCAACCGCCCAAAATGTCCGATACCTAGGTCTACATCTAGACCGCAGGCTAACTTGGGCAACTCATACCCATAACAAAAGACTTGCCTTAAATAATCGCTCTCGCCAATTACGTTATCTTCTCACATCACAACACATCAACTTAAAAAACAAGCTACTTTTATATAAACTCCTACTCAAGCCGATCTGGACATACGGTATCCAACTCTGGGGCACCGCCAAAAAATTCAACTTAAACAAAATTCAAATCTTCCAATCAAAGTGTCTCCGCCAAATCACCAAAGCTCCCTACTATGTTTCTAACGACACTCTACATAGAGACCTAGCCGTCCCAACAATCCAAAACATTGCAAAAAACTACTACAAACGTACGCACTCTAAATTCCACAGTCATCGTAATCCCTTGATTTCCGAGCTATCCTCCAACTCTATTCCTGGTGACCCCAGAAGGCGTCTTAAACGTACCTGGTGTCGTGACCTTCTAATCTAAAACCTCTATCACACATAACCCTAACCTAAAAAATCCTGACCTTAAGTGCCTCCAATGGGAGGCTTCTTATCTCCAGCTTATCAAGCCATGTTTCCTCCATCACATGCACTGATTGTAAAACAATATTTACAGATTGTGTATAAAAAAAAATAAAAACAAAAAAAAAAAAAAACCTCTATCATGAAATCTGTAAACCGTTCTCACTATATTAATGTTGAAGTCGTCCACCTCCGGATACATATTTTGCCCGCTTGTAAGATTTACAAGAATATGATTCGACATTATTTCTAGCTTATAAGTAAATACGCCGACTCATATGTTTCGAAATTCCACACATCTCAGCAGCAATATCTTGGGATTTTTTTTAAATAATCAGCGTTTAATTATTTTTTCTCTGATAAATTTCGAATAAACGCTATCTATTATTATTTTTTTTTTTTTTTGGCTTGACTACGGGTATTATTGTCTTTAGACAATATTTTTATTAAAATAAATCGTATGATAATAAAAACTAAATGACGAATAAGGAAACATAATACGGTTAGATTTTCAAACACGTATAACACCAGTGAAAACGCGAACGTTCATAAAAGAGAATAAAAATAATTTATATAATATACCCACTCCATACGAAATAATATTAACGGCTGAATTAGGTGTCATATTTGTACACAGGCATATTAGTACACGTACTATATAAATATTAATATCCGTGTTTTTAATATATGTGTATCCTGAATTTTGTCGAGGAAAGATGACGTTTGGTGGTTTTTTTTGGCGCTTCGAAATCATCATATTACTTTTCTGGTGAATCGTTGAGCACGTCACTAGACACACTCTGTATACTGGGGTTTCTCAATAGGTTTTTTCTTTATATTAGTGGACGGTTTATATTTAGATTTTGTTTGTTTACTTGACTTTACCGTGTTCAGTGAAGTCATTGTCGTTGTATGTGTAATACGATTATGTAAAAGCGATAGCCAGCCGCGGTTTAACACTAGATTTATCATTAACATTATAAACTCAATTATTTTTTATCAGTGGTTCCAATACATAATGACAATATTGTCTAACAATTATTTAAATAATACTATAAATTACCGTATCCATTTAAATTAAACGTAGTTGTAAATAATACCATAGTTTAATTGTATAGTGTTTTACACTATTTAATCTGTAAAATTTTAGACCACTCAAAATAATTTACAGGAAAATATGCTGTAGGATTACCCTAATTGGCCTGCTGAAAAATAAATTGTTTGAAAATATTAATATTTATGTCGTAGCTTACATCAATCAACACTATTTTAACAGTGTAGTTTATACTAAAAAAAAAAAATTAAATATGTATTTTATGTTACGACGTGTTCATATAGAAACACTCAATTCTATTGATTAATTAGCCAATTTTGGCGAAAAGACACTCTCACCTTGGGGTCTTCTCAATGCCATCAAAACTCTGAAAAATTGATTTCCTAACTTAACTATGGGGCTCTCCGGATTTTACCACTATTCCCTCTACAGTAACAAGTGCAGAACGCTCTTTTTCAGTACTAAAAAGAGTCGGAAATATTCTAAGTGCGACCATGTGTCAAGACCGATTATTAGGCTTAGGAGTGTTAGCGGTTTAACAAGAACAAATCAAAAACACCAATTTAGACGATTTATCAATGAATGTGCAATGAAAAAAACCAGAAAGGAAACACTGTAACTGAACCTAATCTTTCGATAATTATTGTTAAATAATTGTTACAATATGCAACTTTTTCTTCAATAAATAAACGATTATAATTAAACCAAATACAGCTTCTTGAAAAGCTTTGAAAATCCGGGACATCTTAAACTTTTGCAAGAAAACGGTTCCAAATTATTTTTTGATCGTTATTAATCTCTTTATATTCCGGAAAGTAGTGAATAAATTAATTTTTTAATTTTTCCAGATGATTTTTTATGATATGTTGAATTTCTATTCTAATATCAGCATATTGATCATCGTTGACAAGAGTTCGGAAAGTCTGAAATGCCGAGTAGTTTTCATTCGTAATTTTATTTATCCGCAGATTAATTTTGCATACAAATGCATAAATTTTATCTTAAAAATAAATTCACCTTACCTTCCAAGGTTTTGTTACCGGAACAGTTAGGTTAGGTTATCATAGGGTAGTACATTGTATAAAATATTTACATACCTAAATTATCATTATTTTCATTACTAATAAACGTTTAGTTCTATACTTAACGTCATTTATTTCATGTAAATATCTACAGCACTCGACGGGGATTTAATCTTTAACCACCCATCGCATTTTTCCAGCGCAGAGTCCCGTCGTGGTCGGCGCTTGCTACCGAGGCGACTGTCCAATATTCAAGACCCCATTTTTCATTATTAACGATCGACCTAAATACGTTTTCCGCTGTATAAATGTCTCGACCAAAATACGAATATATTTTACTCGATACTATAAAATAACTCATACTATATGTACACAGTGGTGTTATTTCGAGGTGAACGACTCGTATAGAATTTAGATCAACATCAAATCAGTTTTTCGTTAGCAGTATAAAATTCCCTTTATATTCTACCTTCACCACTTGCCGTCTACAATAGTAGCCCAGCCATGGTGGATGTTTGTGTTTCACCTATACGGAAATGGGCCTAACAGGGTCTAAATAGTACCGAATAATTTTCCATTGATAAATATGTAAAAAGTACAATAATTAAACGTTTTTATATTACTACACTTTCTACTTGTAATATTGTTTTATAAGCAAGTAAAATATGTAATTATATTTTTTTGTATTATTTACAACCGGTTATTATTAATTTGAGTTGCCAATTTATGTTTGGAGGAAAAATTACTTTTAAATGTAATAACGAATATTATACGTTGAGGGTGAAATTGCAGATTGATAGAAAAATGTAAAAAAAAAACACTTGCACTTGTATTCATTAGTCGCTATAATATACTGATAGTATCTAGACCGCAGTCACGACACGAAGGTATGTTTTATCCATTGTACACTTGAAATAGTTTTAATTGTAAAATACAATAATGAATAATGATAATTGTGTTTAATATTAATAATTTTAATTTTTTTTAGACATAATATAAAATAGTTCTAACAAACATTTCTTTTATTTCGTTGTCAGATTATGGATTTCAAGTAAAAGATAATAGACGGTGACGCTGGCAAACGGGGCGGGGCTATGACTTATTATATTGACCGTCGTGTTCGTGCACATTGATTTATAATACCATATAATTTTAAACATTTTGTATAAGTATACTACGTTAAATATTCAAAATGTGTTCCTTATAACTTATAAATTAAATTTCTCTCTATATCCTACCTTCCCAACTTCCCAACTACAACAGTGGCCCACCCATAGTGCAAAGTATGCTCGTATTTTTCTTTTATTTTTGGATGTCTGTGAAAAATAATTACCGTCCCCATACGAAAATAAAACAAACAAATTACAATAATCGTGAAAGTAAAGAGTACAAGTTTGTAAATATAATCAAACCAATAAACAGTTTAAAATCATTTGTATCAATTCCAGAAAAAATATTTATTTTTTTCACGTCCAAAAGGGCTGCCACCTAAACGGCCACGCCCAAATGTTCCATTTTCTCATTTCCTTGTTTTCCAAAGTTCGAGAATGCTCGAGTAACAAAATTGTGGTTTCCGATATGGGGCTGACATACAAATACTTATCTTTGAAAATTGTAAGTTAGTTTCTGCTGTGCATTTATTATAATTTGTCTACTGTTATTATCATACACGTTTTCATCAATTGAAATGTTATTAAAAATTATTATTGTTTAGCTTTGCAAAACAAAAATTAGCAAGTGTGAAAAAAAAAACAGAAAGTTTGTGCAATTTAGTGTTATAATAGTGAATAGGTAGAGGTAGGTGTGTACAAAATGAATAGGTATTATAATGTAATATAATAATAATTCACACACAGTAAAAATATCCTATAAATAAAAAACTGATAGTTTACACATTTTACGTTAAAATAAAACGTTTTATTTATAATTCACATTGCCCGTAACATACATAAAATATATACTTTGACCAAATTACAAAGAAAATCTTGATTTAATGGATAACATTTGCATTTTTGTACCAGGTTTTTGAATTTTTATTGCCGAATTGGACGCAGAAGATGAGTGAAAATAAGCGTGCCCTGCCAAAAGCGGGAATTTTATCGAAGATCTGGTTGGCCCATAGACGAGACATCCTAAAATATTATCAACATTATTTTTAATTTAAACAAAAATATCGATTGTAAACAGTAAAAAGGGAACGCAGTCTCTTGAATTATTTAATAACTGAACGACCCGTGTGAACAATATACATGCGGCTATCGTCGTCTTTATTATTTTATACAAACAATGGTATAAGTATAATATTAGTTATAAGATACCTCTATACTTAACGTTTTAAATATTTATCGAATATCGTTTGTCGACACACAGACCTAGTTTGTGTTCTACGGTTATTTCTACCGTTGGTTACATAATAGATTAAATATATATAATTATTTATAATCAATGGTATACAAGAAAATACAATGCCTAAGCCAATTATATATATTCTTTGTATACTCTCGTATATAGTAGCGTTATTTCAATTTGTTTTTTCTAGACCTATAGACAAACATTTCACGATGTGCCAAGATTAACACATCATATATTCCCGAATCGCTAATTTCGACAAATTGTTTCTATAATTGGTACCTATAACTATAAGTGGCGCGTTGAACTATGTTTACCTAAAAGAAGTGACGATTATGATGATGAAAATTAGGGAAAATTATTATTTCACCCCGGACACTCGTCCGTTTATTTGAATATAACATGCACTACTAATATACCACCGTGTATTTGACCAAATAAATATTTCCGAAATGCGCAAATCAGCGTAAATCTGATATTGAGCTAAATTCTATACGAGTCGTTCACCTCGAAATAACGCCACTGTTTACTTATAGTAAGAGTTATTTTATAGTATCGAGTAAAATATATTTACATTTTGGTCGAGACATTTATACAGCGGAAAACGTATTTAGGTCGATCGTTAACAATGAAAAATAGGGTCTCGAATATTGGACAGTCGCCTTGTTGGTAAGCACCGATCACGACGGGACCCCACGCTGGAAAAATGCGATATTTACATGAAATAAATGACGTAAAAGAACTAAAAGTTTGTTTGTGTATATACATACCATATAGACTTGTGTAGACAAAGGTAAAAAAAAATCAACACCATATTTTTCTTTTTTTAAATAAAATTTTATATAATTATAATTATTTTGTCGATAATTTTCATTTTTAAATGTCATATATTATATATTACTGTGTATAAATCTCCCGTCAAATAATTGCAATTTTTTTTAAAATACTTATTTTAATTTATTATTATCATATATATGTACCATAATCGGTCAATACGGAAAACGAGTGCGGGTATCCGCCCGAAAAAAATGTTTTTCAATAAAAAAAATAACAATACGATGGGCAATATAACAATATCTTCTGCGATTTGCTTTGAATCGATACGAAATACCTACGAAAATGTACTCGTAATAATATTAAAACTAAAATAAAGACGAATAATTAAATAACATTTTATGAATAGATGCAAGCCGAACATGATTTATTTTAAAACAATAGTCGATTATATCTAATTGAAAATTACATCAGCCAAGAGCAGATGCGAAAACAATGTCCAATTAGGTAAACGCACAGGTGTTAATATAGTGGTGCGTGTGTTTTTGCAATTGACAATCATTTTGTGACAGAAGGTACAAAATTTTACTCACACGCTCAGAATTGGTGTAAAAGATACTTTTACTAAAATTATACTTTTTAAAAGTATTTTGAATACAAATACGGATATTATTTGAAAAGGTATTTAGAATTAGTTGAGTACGTCAATAAAAATAAATATTTGAGTACAAATGCATATATGTACTTTTGAATAGTATTAATAAATACTTATTTTTCTTACGTATTACATCCTATAGCCTATAGGTAGAGTCATTAATATCCGAGTAAAGTATTTAAATTAATTTTTGCGATTTCAAATACAAATACTTTTGAAAAATATTCAAAATACGAAATACCAAAGTATTTATAAAATACGTATTCGAATACTGACAAAAGTATTTCGAATATTTTTTAAATACCTATGAGTACATTTTCAATATCCCGACCGATTGTTTTATTTTATTAATAAAATTATTTATTGTATTAATTCCCTATTCGGCTATCGCACGTATCAATAAAGCTAAATTTGTAATTCATAAATATTTTTTGTAACCAATAGTTTTTTTGATATCGAATGTAGGAACGTATTGATATTACTATGTATTATGATATGTGGCTTTTTTTTTTTGTGTGTCTGTGACCAACTTTTCGTCCAGAAATCCTATTAAAAACTTTATAAGGACCATGTAGCATTTCGGATCTAATATATTGTAATGTGTCGAAGACGTCATTTTATTTTCCTTAATATTGGGGAAAAACAGTAATATTTATGCAATAACGATTATCTGTTAGATGGTGAGCGCGTAGCGAGGAATGTATTAGTTTTACTATGACGTGTGCTGCTTTTTTGTTTTTTTATAATATCCAATGCGTACTAAATAATAAATCGATTTATTATCTACAGTCCGCGAACCGCCACTGTTAACCACCACTGAAATACCCACCTGGGAGAACGCCTTGCATCCTATTTTTGGCATATTTACTTACTGATTTTAGTCCGTATAGTTACTAATTGTTTTATTTTTTTTGGGTTAATAATTATAACTTACACTATTACACGGTTTTAAATTTACATTTATTTTATAGATGCGTAACGAAATATAACTTCATAATGGTGATGTTGTGTTGTATCTGAATATACAATAATGGTGGATTTCGGTCAGAAAGATACTGATATAATGTAGGCGTTATAATCAAGATCATAGATCAAATAATAATTAATGAATAAATTACGAACAATGTGGCTCCACCACTAGGCTTCTGTGCTGAGTCAAATTATATGGACTGTATAAAACGAACACGAATCGTTTCCTGTACCTAATAGTCGTGTCGCTTATTATAAGCTTATTTTTTCCCTACAAAGTTTGGCACAGTATAGTCGCGACTGGAAAATGGCTCCTAAAATATATATATTATAATATAATTATTCTTATCAAAAATTCTAGTTGCGGCACTGACTACTGTAGTAACGTAACATTTCCCCAATATAAACTGTTCACTTTGTTTGGTTTAATGTTGTATACTGTGTTATTATTTTTCATAATAATTACATACGATTTCATTAATATGCGTAATTTGATGCAAGACTGTAAGAAATTATGCTACGTTATAAAATGTATAATTAAAAATGCCGATTATTATTTAAATAATTTAGATATTTGTAATTGATAAAATTATTGTAAAGGCTAGCTGTTTCGTAGTAAATACTCTTATTTTATGATTTACTAAAATATTTAACTCACAGACTCACAGTGCCAAAATATTAAGTTAGGTACCTCTATAAATAAATTATGACAATATTAAAAAACCAATATTGTATTGGTGTTTTGCGCTCAAGGCCAAAATAAATAGCCGTATCCCACGTGAATTTCGGATTCTTTATAATTGATATTCAATGTATACACTGTACACAGAGGGTTTTCAAACAAATGACTGTTATTTTTAATTTTATCAATATATTTATGATGATGCGATACACATTATAGACCCACTGCAGTTCTTAGTATGGCAGACGAGATTATCGCATTGGACGACCAAACATGGAGTTGGTTATGATTCCGGACAGAGACAGACGATTGGTAAAATCAAATGGATACGTAGTAAATAGAAAAAAAAAATAAAAACACTTCGTGGGCCACAAAAAAATTAATATATTTACTCTGGTTTGAAAACCCCTAGTTTAGAATATGTAGAACGATCATTCACATACATATTAGAGGAATTCTTTTGTTATCTATGAGAATAATTCAAGTCAACTCGGATTCAGACACAGACATAGATAATAGTTTATTGTCTATATCCGTGAATTTGGATTATTCCGTTATCAATTGTAGAAACCACGGTTCTATGAAAAACACCACAACGACCATAGAATCGGTAGAATACTTGTTCACCTTCTATTGAGTTTCTGGAGTTTAAAGTAGATACACCTAGTATAAACGAATATATCTTGTAGACATAATATCGCCTTATACCAATATCATCAAATATCAAAAACAAGTACCGAGTACAAGTTCAATGATGAGACGGTATAGTCACGGTCACGGTTGTAGATAGTATCTAGTATCATAGTCTAGAACATAATCAACATTTGATAAGCGATCAGCTTATTTGTTGTTGGTGTCATTTATGTATACCAATAGTCCGTGGTTCAAATCAGTTGCCAGTCGCCCAGTCGATCGTTTGCGGTCATTTGATTATCCGAATTTCCCGTTGGTCTGTCGTTGTGGGTAATTGTCCTTGTACAATACTAAACTAATACATAATCTACCTATCTATTATTATTATTTTTACATTAACTATTTTGTAGTTATAAATAAACTGTTTTTTTTTCTTTTTTGTAGATATTCTATTGGTTGTGACGTTAGTGTTTTATTTTGTGTCACTGGACACTTTTTCCTTTATGGTATTACATATGATAAACGAACATGTTGTTAACAATAATTAACTTATCCAATACAAATAAACAATAGTTCATTTGCATATTTTCATTTTTGCCAGCGTCTATCCGGTAAGTACTTAATGGTTAATTGGTTTATAATATTAGTTAGTTATATTTTAAATTGTATTCATTTGTCAGGTTAATTATATAATTTGGTAGCTACCAATCTTGTTAAAATAATCTACAGATAATACAGATATATAATTATATATAATATGTATATATTAATTTAAAATATAATAATACTTGTGGTCTATAAAAAAAAATGTTTGATGTTTATTTGATAAGCTTATACAGACCAGGGGTTTTTGTATCGTGTACTCATTTCATGTGACTGGAATCAATCTTCCAACATATTACATTATATCATTAGTTAGGTATCTACCTACGTATATTCGTGTACTTATTTTTTTCATGGAAAATCGCGTCCTTTGCATGTTAATTGTGCATTAATCTTTTGTCATTTCCATTTTCCTAATCAGTTGAAGATTTTCCAGGAGACACAATGGATCTAGTGGATTTACAGAGCAATACAACAACAAAAGAAAAATCTAATGAAGTTGAAATTCCAGTTATGTTCTCAAAGTATGTAGGATACCTATCTAAATTACAAAATCATTTTTTTTAATGTTATCATTTTTTCGGATAGGTATTTCATTGCTTTCTATTTTAACCTTTTTTGTTTTGATTTGTTTTGTTTTTTTAAAAATTAATATGTGCTAGGTAGGTATTCTATATTTTCTTTAATTTGACAAATTCGGACATATATATCCCACTTTTTTAAGTATGTAAAGTTTTATTGAGTATGTAATGTACGAATATTTTCCCAATAAATAACAAAGTCCAAAACAGTGTACAACTTATATAAATTTGAAATACAAATTCTTAATTAAAAATAAAATAATAACAAACATTATTTAATTTAAGGTATATTTATATATTTATTAGTTTATCAGGTAGGTATCACTTGCATATATTTAATAAATAATAATATGAACAAGTAGAGAAAATGTTAACTTAACCTAATGTACATAAACATTTATAGGTAATTTTATTATCTGCACTTACACATTAATTATTGAATACAATTATAAATATTGAGATCCAACTAAACACTAGTCTGATTTCGTTAATTTTATTATATTTTCTGGAGAAAATAGGTTTGATTGTTCTTACACTATACACTTTTTTATATTAGATATTATGATAAATTATAATAAATTTAATTTTAATTTTCAGAAAATACATTAAAATGTGGCCAAAAATAAAAGTACTCTTATGGAAAAGTTTACAATTACGAAAAAGACATTGGTGTATTACTATTATGGAAATAATAATACCATGTTTATTATTCTATTTTATGAATTATTTAAAATCGAACCTTTCCCCTAACGGAATGTCTCCAAAAGTTGTAAATGAAACTATACCAGAACCTATTTCTGAGTTAGCGTTATATGAAACATTTAGGCTAACACATTCATCAAATTATTTTATCTATAGCCCAAAAACAAAAGAAAGTGAACAAATTATGAAAATAGTTTCAAATCAATTAGATATTCCTTTTGAAAACATTGATACATCTTTTAATGAATATGATATGATTCAAAAGATGAAAAAGAAATTCAATAGCAGCAGTTCAAGATACTCAAATGAGGGTTTTGGCATTTTTTTTGAAGAAATAAAAAAATCCCAAGTTTTTAAATACAAGATAAGAAGCACACAAGATTTGTGGTTAACAGATTATTTGTTTCCAGTACTTGAAGTACCAGGACCTATGGATTCTGGAAGCATATACTTTCACCAGGGTTTTCTATCATTACAGTTAGTTTTAGACAAAGCATTTATTACCTTGGATATCTCTACAAACAAGAAATCTGAATTAGACAATTATAATTTGAATATTCAGTCATACCCTTATGCAAAATTCGTAATGGATTCACAATTTGAACAATTATTTCAAATATTCTTTCCATTTTTCACAGTGTCAAGTTTCTTATTAATGTGTTCATATACAATAAAAAGGATTGTCGAAGAAAAAGATTCTGGTGTAAAAGAACTAATGAAAATGATGGGTCTTAAATCTTGGATGATATGGACTGGATGGATATTACACAACTTTTTTGTCTATGCTATATCAATTACAATTATCACTTATATTTGTTGTTTCGAAATATACGGTGGTAAAGGACTATTATTGTTAAATTACACCAATCCATTACTTTTATGGATTTTTCTTGTAATGTATATGGTTACTGGAATTTTTTTTTGTTTTGCAATTAGTAGTTTTTTTAACCGGCCATTAATTGCTTTAATTACTGGTAGTATCGTGTGGAGCCTTTCCTACAGTATATCTACAAATTTTTTGAAACCTACTACAAACATTTATGTAAAAACACTTTTTATGTTACTCCCAAATGTTGCAGTATCAAATGGGTTTACAGCTATATCATCACTTGAATCTCAAGGCAGAGGTCTTCAATTTTCAACACTGTTTATTGCTGGGAACTTCAATAACAGTTTTTCTATGGGTTTTGTATTATTTATGTTTATAATTGACTGTTTTTTGTATGGATTTATTGCTTGGTACCTGGACTCAGTGATGCCAGGAAAATATGGCATAGCAAAACCATTTTATTTCTTGTGTAACTGGTCTCAAAATAAAACTGAAGATAACCCAATAGTACCGGTTAGTAAGAGCAATAGTAAACTTTTTGAAAAACCACCTGATGATTATGAAGTTGGAATCAGTGTACAGAATTTACATAAACGTTTTGGACAATTTCATGCAGTTAATGGAGTTAATTTGGACTTGTATAAAGGACAAATAACTGCTCTTTTAGGACACAATGGAGCTGGAAAAACAACTACAATGTCCATTATTACAGGTATTTGTATTCTAATTAACATATTTGATAATTATTAAACTTATACTTATATTAACTTATTTATAATTGTATAATTGTAGGATTATTTTCTCCATCATTTGGAAGTGTGAAATTTAATGGGCAAGATTTATTTAGTAATATTGATAAGTTCAGAGAAAATCTTGGTTTATGTCCACAACATAATTTACTTTTTTCTTACTTGACAACTCTCGATCATTTAATATTTTTTGGAATGGTTTGTGTTATAACTTAATTATATTAACTATTACTAACTTAATAAAATACTAATGAAATAATATAATTATATTTCGTTTAGCTTAAAGGAATGAAATTATCAGAAGCCAAAATACAAGGTTTACATTTGCTTAATCTTTTAAATATAGTACAAAAAAAAAATGAATTAGTTAGTAGTCTTTCTGGAGGAATGAAAAGAAAGTTATCTCTTGCAATTGCATTAGTTGGAAATCCTGAAGTAAGTAATGAATTGCCATAATATTTTTAATGTGTTAGTTACTACAGATAATTTTGTTTGCTAATAGATACTAATATTAGATGAACCGACATCTGGAATGGATCCTGAATCGCGAAGAGAAATGTGGGACTTACTTTTGGTAATATTTTATTCACTTTATTTGTTAGGTTAGAATTTACTTTCCTAGGGAAATTTAGTAGTTTAAAATATGTAAATTTGCAACTTTCTTTAATTTACATTACTAAAGCTGTAAATGTAACTAATAATCTGCAGTAGGTATATTATTAAACATTACAATCTGTAAAATCTCTATTCAAAACAATAAATCACTGCAAACGAAAAACAAAGTTTTAAACAGTGGAGTTTGATAAATTTTAATTGAATATTGTAACTAAAAAATAAATTAATATTGTTTTTTCAACAAACTTTATCATAGATTTTAAATAATAAATTTTTTATTCACATAAAACCAAAAATTAAACAAATTTATAAAGAAAAAACTACACATAGTAAAACTGATAATTTATTTCAAGCTTCACTCAGAATCTAAATTATCATGTTAGTAATTAATTAAGTTAAAAGTGTTTCAAATAACTATATGTATTTATTTTTTTTGCTTTATTATTAGGACTTTTAGTGCTCTAAAGTATAAATACAAATATACTGAACTATAATTTTTAAAAGAACAATAATTGTAGGTTGACATTTTAAGTACATTTTTATTTTTATTAGTCTTTTAGAGGAACTAGAACTATTTTGATCACAACACATTTTATGGAAGAAGCGGATGTTCTTGGTGACAGAATCGCAATCATGGATCATGGACAAGTTAAATGTTATGGCACATCTTTATTTTTAAAAAAAGCTTACGGTATATTGATTAAATAAATTAAATTAAACACTTAAATTTAAATAATGTTAAAATATTTTTAAAAATAAACAGGAACTGGCTATAATTTAACAATTATTAAAGAAGAAACATGTGCCGAGTCTAAAATTATAGCAGCAATAAAAACAATTATACCAGAAGCAGAAGTTCAAAGCACATTAACTGCTCAAATAGTTGTTAATTTACCAAATGAAACTGTTGATCAATTTCCAGATTTGTTTAGAATGTTAGAAATAAATAGACAAGAATTCTGTATAAAAGGAATGGGTATATCTTGTACAACAATGGAAGAAGTTTTTTTGAGGTAATTGACTAATTAAAATATATTTGTATGATGATATGATTAACTTTTTTTAAAATGATTCATAATACAGATGATGCTATTTTAATATTAAAATGTTTTTACCGAGCTTCTCTCAAAATTGTTTTATTTTTTTTTTATTGTATTGTGTTTTCCTAATATTAAAACTAAATTACCCTATATTAATACATTTCCAACTTCCCATCTTCTGCAGTTGCTTATCTATGTACATATCTATTAATTCCGAAGTTTAATTTTAATATTGAACATCTTTTAACTCAATAAGAACCGTTGTCATCAATGTAAATGAAGCCGTTTATCTGATTTTTAAACAGAGTTCATATCTGATAACAAACCGCTATTGGTTAGTTCTCAAACTTTATTTAAAAATCAACATTTACGTTGCTGAGAACGGTTCTAAGTAATTTATAGAAATTAAAGATACGAAATATAAATAAATGTATAATTTTTTTTAGAGCTGAAAAAAATATAAGTAATGATGATATTGATGATTTGTCGATCAATTCACCAGTAGATTCTGGTAGTTATCAATTGATTATAAATAAACAAGATGATTTCAATGTAAATCAAGTAACTAATGCAATTCAACAATATATACCTGAATATACATTGATGGCGAATACCGAAACTCAAATTATATATAGCCTACCGGCTAGAAAACAAAATCAATTTGGACCTCTGTATTCTGCTCTTGAATTTCAGAAACAAAATTTTAAAATCAACAGTATTAAAATAACTAATCCAACTACGGGTGACATCTATCCAAAGTAATTTTATTTAATATTTGTTAACTATATTGTTAACCAATGTAATTATGTATGACTGATTGTTTGTCATATATTATAAATACCTTAATTTAGGCTAAATGAAAGTAATTCAATATTAAATAATGGTTCTGACAACAATAACCAGCGGTGAGAAGTTAATTGCATGCTTTATCCTGTTTTGATTTTTAATGCATCATATTTTATGTTTCACCATTTGTTGCAACCTGATTATTATAAAACAAACACTAGTTACAAATATAAATTATTTATTGTTATTTAGTAAAATTGTTAAGGGGATTTAAGTGATTGGAATTTTCATGCACAAGGGTAGTAAATTTATAAGAAATGGGCATAACAAAAATATGTATAGTTGTAGTCCAATTTTAATTTTGAACAATTTGGCCTATTTTCTATGTTTTCTAGTAAATTCTTTTTCATTTATTTTATTTTCAAGTATAAATTTTTTTTTTGGAAGTAGAGTAAACTCATTACTTTAACTAAGATATACTTAGTTGAAAATTTATTTCCTACATAATATAGAAAAGAGAAATCATTTAGATGCAGTTTCAAAATTAGAATTGAACTTTTGGGTCACAGTATAGGTATAGTGTGTGTACACTCGTACTAAACCAATGTTATTTTTTTATGCATATATTTAAACAATGTAAAAAATATATGCACTATTTTATACTTAAAGCCACCTTTTTCACTTTGGTCAACAAAATGTTTTAATGCTAGTTATGGTATAGAAAATAATTTAAGTTATTATATAAGTACTATTTTATTTGTTTTGTATTGTACATGTTTTAGTTCAAATACTAATGGAGACGACGGAGACGAACCAAGGCAATCTTCTAATTATGATGTTACACAAAGTAATGGTTTAAATTTTTATTACTATTATATGTTTTTAAATTACTAAATTAATAAACAATTATCCTTGTACAAAGAAAATAAAGTTAATATTAGTTTTAATTTTTAGGGTTATTGTAGTCTTCATAATTTTTTACATGTACTAATATATAAAAATTTAAAACTTTGTATGTCAGTTTTATCAGATTTAATTAATTTTCAATACTTTTTAACGTATTATTTCGATGAAACTTTTTTAAATTGTTTCTTATGATTCATGAAATGCTCTGTAAAAACTATGTTTTAATTCCCCGAGAAGTTTGGGTTATTAATTTATTATAATGCTGTTTACTAAATTGTTTTTCTTATTACTTTTATTTTTAGCATTAATGCCAAAGTATACAAGTGGAATAAATTTGTTAGTCAATCAGTTTAATGTGTTATTTGGAAAAAAAGTATTATATACTTTTAGAAGATGGCCCTTGACATTGGTTTTTGTATGTTTTTATGCCATTTTTTTTGTTTTAAATAATGAAAGATTTTTTTTTTTTAGTGCATTGGTCCAGTGTTATTGAGTATATTGACCATAAATTCCACTTATAATCTATTCAGTCTTTCTGAAACTCCCCGTGGATTAAACTTAGCATTAAGTACTTATAAGGATAGTACTGTTTATTACCGTGCTGGAGATTTACTTCCTGAAAATTTAGAACCTACAATCGTAAACATTTCTAAAGCAAATCAAGCCACTGTAATTGAATCATCATCGAATAGTAATATAATTAACGGTACGTATCAATTTTGTACTCACAATAATTATTAAGTTAACCACAATAAAATTAATTTAGTAAAATATTAATTAATATAATATTGTTTTTAAATATCAAGTTATTATTGTATTTATAATATATATGACAATATAATTAGAAATTTAAGAGTACGCTACAGTACCATTTGCTGTCTGCCTATCTAACGGACAATATAAAAAAAATAAAAGTTTTTGTACTTCCAATAGTACTTAGGCTCTAATAGAAATGAATCAAAAATTATTTCATCAAATTGATGACAAAATTCACTACATTTTCATAAAGGAGATTTTTGATACTTAATTGCCTGACAATTTTTTCATACTTAAAACTTTGAAAAATTGTTTTTATTTTTTTAATCTTAATAAAAAATTGTAGAATGAAAATATCAAACAAATTATTTTGTGAAAACATAGAATGTTGTCATTAATTTGGTGAAATAATTTTTGTGTCTGTCTATTAGAGCCTTTATACTATTGGAAAAAAACACATTTTTTTATGTTACTGTGACGTTCTGTTAATGTTTGAAGTAGCAATTTCATATATCTATAGTATACATTTTTTACTTTTATAAATAAATTATTTATTTACATAAAATAAGATCTAGTGACCTTATATTCACATAATTAATTGAAGCAATTGGGTGCAGACAGTTTCATAGGTATTGTGAATAAGCAATGTATTATTTAATTTAAGTTACACAGTTTTTCTGTAAGAAGTAAATGGTTATTAGTGTGAGTGTCTACTGTAAACCATTATGAGTAAATTATCTTGCATGCACATGTCAACTATTTATAAATCACACAATTTACACAACAAAAACTACCTATCTTTCTGCAAACAGATTTGAATACAGCATGAAGTCCATATGAGATCAATCAGGCAACTATAAAATTAAATTTGTAATATTTTTTAAATGATAAATTGGTTTCAAATAAATTTCTATGTTTAATTCAGATTTATGAAGATTTAAATTTAAAGTTTAAAAGGTCGTTTAACCGATCTCATAGACTCCATTTTGAATTCTAATCTGTTTTCAGAATTTGTATCGCTTGACTATATATATATTGATCAAACTGATTGCAGAAAACTATGTAGGTAGTGTTTACCTAAAAAGTTAGTCTGTTTTAAGCATAAAACAGTAAATATCATGTAAACAAATTGACAAATTAACTAAAATAGGGTACATTTAAATTAGGTTTTGGTAAGTATAGCTAAAATAAAAATATAAAAAATACTTATACTTAATTAAGACCAAACTCAAAGTACTTAAAATCAGAGATTATGTTCAGTATTATCTTATCTATATATTAATAAATCTAAATTATTATTTGCACTTTGAATTGATACATTTCTATACACAACTACTCATAGAAGTTATACAATTTAAAACAATTATTAATTCGATATTTAATAATTGTGCAATGGTTTGTTATTATTTATTTTACAATTTTATATTTTTTATAGATCTATTAGCAATGTGTAAGGAAGATTCAAACAAGTATAGAAACCAACTTATAATAGCTGGTGACTTCAACGAGACAGATTCGACTATTATATATAATAATATAGCTATTCATACACCAGCTGTAGCTGTTAATCTTTATTCAAATGCACTATTACAAAAATTGTCTGGAAACAAAGCAGCATATATTTCAACTATTAACGATCCTATTCAACTTGAAATAGTGGTAAAGTATAATTGATTCAATTTAATGTTCATAATTTTATTGTTCATGTATTGACTATTTTTTATTTTTAGAATGTTTGTGATTATAATTTTATATTGGAGGTAGTTATCCTGTGGCTAACTATTTTCACCCCAGGGCTTCTTTTTTTAACCGGTTACTTCATGGCATTGCCATTAAATGAAAGAGTAAGTGGTATAAAGCATTTACAAATGATGACCAAACTTTCGCCAATTATGTATTGGGCTACATGTTTCCTTTGGGATTATTTATGTTACATATTTACTGTTATTTTCACATTGTCTGTCATGTATTTCCTTGACACTTATCACATATTCACTGGTCCAAATGAACTTGGTAAGTTTATAAATTATAAAAAAAAAAAATTGTATGTAATTTAAATTTTTTTTTTACAGGTGTTCTTATAATATTACTACTTATATATGGTTGGAGTTCAATATTCTATGCATATGTATATAGTTTTTTCCAAAAAAATCTAGTCGGCTCAATGTTATTGTTCATATCTATTAATTTTATAATAGGTATAATTTTTGTAATTCATTAAGTTAATGATACTGTTGATAATGTTTTTTATGTGTATGTTTCCAGGGATGTTTGTGAATAATGCATTGTATTTTTTGAACGATTTTTTAAGAAAAGAAAATATGATATCACCTTACAATTTTTGGAATATATTAAAGCACATAGTTTTAATTATTCCCCATATCTCATATTCATCGATTATTACAGGATTCATTAACATATCTTGGAAAAATAACAGATTTAAAATCTGTAAATCATCTAATATGGAAGAAGCCAGTCATGGTTTGTATTGAACAGTAGTAAATTTGTTTTCATTAAGTTGAAAACTGTCTTGAATTTTATTTTTTCACATTAGGTTCAGCTGATTCTAAACCAATTCATTATTTTGAATTTCAATCTAATAAAAACCCAGATGGTATTCTGGAAGGAACGTTATACTTATTGTTTAGTAGCTTACTGTACATAGCTATAATTTTGTTATTTGATTATAAAGTGTTTGCATATCTATATCAATTGGGCTTTAATTTAATTTACGGTACTGGTATTGTTTACAAAGATGATAATGAAGATCCAGATATTGGTGGTGAAAGAGATAAAGTAGATGCAGCTAAAATTCATTCATGTAATAGTAAAGTTTTACTAAAAATCTATCATAAATGGAAATATTTATATTATGTTTATTTAAATTTTAGATAATGTACAATCCCCCTTGTTGGTGGTCGATGATTTGGTTAAAAAGTTTAGTTTTAAATTTACTGGTGTTCGAGGTATAAGTTTTGCAGTAGCCCCGGGTGAATGTTTTGGCCTATTAGGTGTAAATGGTGCTGGTAAAACAACTACATTCCGTATCCTGACTGGAGACATATTCCCTTCCAAAGGTGATGCTTTCATTCAAACAGATAAATTATACAAACTTAGCTCTAACATAAATAAGGTAAATAATAATATAACAATTTTTTGATAAAATAATCTCATGTATAAGTGTATTAATTTGATTGTGTAGTATGTTTCCATGATTGGCTACTGCCCTCAATTTGATGCGATAAATGATCAACTTACTGGGAGGGAAACGTTAAACTTAATGGCTATTTTAAGAGGAATATCACCATTGAGCACTAAAAATCATGTTGATAAATGGATTAAACTCTTGGGTAAATGCGTTGTTAAAATATTTTAAAGATTAATTTTTATCATGAAGTTATACATTGTTGATATTTTAGGCCTTGACGAATATAAGGACAGACTAAGTGGAATATATAGTGGAGGCAATAAAAGAAAATTAAACACAGCAATGGCATTGATTGGAGATCCTCCAGTTGTGTTTTTGGACGAACCCACCAGTGGAGTAGACCCCGTTGCTAGGCGTAATTTATGGCAATTATTAGCTGCCAGCCAAAGAGGTGGACAAGCTGTTATACTTACATCACATAGGTTGTAACAACAAGTGCATGATGATTTATTAGGTGTTAATTATTTGTTTTACTTAATTATAGTATGGATGAATGTGAAGCTCTTTGCAATCGTTTGACAATAATGGTGGACGGCGTAATGAAATGTATTGGCAATATACAGTATTTGAAAAATCGTTATGGACAAGGTTTTACCGTTATGGTAAAACTATGTAATAGTGATAGCACTAATGTAGTTGAATTGAAAGCTGATATAGAACGTCAATTTGCTCCATATATACTTTTAAAGGATGAACATAAGGTGAAAAAATAATTTCTTTAATTCTTTTATCCATAGACCTTATACTAATAGACGGAACATACTAATAGTTCATGCAACCATAAGTGAGTGCACTGTTCAGGGTAGAACATTGGTACAAACCATATTGCATATTCACACAAGGACAGGCTAATACTAAATGGCTGAACAACAATTTTAAATTTTGTCATGCATGTCATTAATATTATACACATGACACACTTAACTTGGGTGCCAGCACCCACCAGCATCCCACTTAAATGTTCAGTCTATTAGTATATAATTTATGCTTATATAAAAGATTAATTTTAAAAGTAAAGTAACCTAATTTACTTTCTTCCGATTTATATTATTTATTTGTCGAACTATAAGTTAAAAACAAAGAATTATTTATTTTCTTATCCTGACCCCTGACCCAACAAATTGTATTATAAATCATAACGAATAGCAATTTAAGTTGGTATTAATATTATAATTCTGAACTCTACTTGAATTTTGGAACAAGATTCAATAATAAATTATTATCAAATTGTTGGGATTTGGTATGAATATTATAACTTTAGTTGCACATTGCTGAATCTTGGAAGACAGTCTAAGATTCATGTTACATATTTTATTCCGATAAGTGGGATCTGAGAAATTATTATTTGATTCAATGCGGTAATTAAATACTTAAGCTGACTATTAATAGCTGCAAGGAGTCTATCCTTTTTATTTATATGAATATGTTTATATGTACGAAGAAAAGAAAATTAGTGGTTATAATACATTGGTTTATTTATAATTAGTAGCTTATGTAAACAAAATGTAAAATTGGAACACAGTACTGTAGTACTACTAATACTTTATCAAGTGGACTTTTATTATATTTGAATAATTATTTTGTAACCATTGTTATTGCAGGGACTATTACATTATCACATTACCAGCCCTCGTATTCTATTGTCTGAGATTTTTGGACAGATGAAAGCTATTAAAGAAAATTATACTATGGTTGAAGATTTTACTGTTGGTGATACCACTCTGGAACAAGTATTTATAGCGTTTGCCAAAAGACAAGCAGTTTTGAATGTAGCTTATTAAGAATCTAGTTTCTATTTTTCCATATAATTTCAGTGTGATATTCTTTCATTTATTTTATTGATATTTACACGGAGTTCCTTTACTTTCTAATGAAAACAGAATTATTTATGTATTATTTTTTTTTATATAATTTATAATATACACATATTTAATATTTGTATAGATTCATAATATTATGAAGATAGTGAGTTGATGTGATTTTTCCCAACAAATTTGTATGTCCAAAATGACCTATAGTTATACACATTTTATCTAAACAAAATATAATCCTATAAATTATTTAACACCTTAACATTAGATTTTAGTGTAGGAGGCATGTGATTTAATTAGTAATTATTTTAGTCCGCGTTACTAAAAGTGGCAGGTGAACATCACGCGCCAAGCAGACTATTCGCGATAGTGGTTATCAAATCTATTACCGCGCTTTTTCAAATATCTGAGTTTATTTTAATATTGAATATTTAATAAATAAATAATCTATAATATATAGTAAAAATAATTGACTTGCATAGTAGTGAAAATCTGGTTATCCTGGTTTATTCAATCTCTCGGGTATTTTGTTGATCACATTACACACAAAAACAAGGGTACCTGTGTAGTACGTTACACGTGTAGAGGAGACCTCTAGGCCGAATGCGAGGATTAAAAAAATAAGGGACGTCAACATTTAAAATTGTACAATAGTGCAGGCGTAGGTATTTAGGGTACGGCCGCATGTCTTGCTGGGCAAATAGTCACGGTAAAACGAAAACCACTGTCTATAGACCGGGTTAATTCCGGTGTGCGACTGTCCTTTTCGTGACGCTGACTATAGTAATCTTTAAATGTTCTAACCTAGCCCAACTTATTCTTTAAATGTTATTAACTACACATGTTTTATGATTAAATTTATGCACTATATTATATTTTGTATAACCTATCTAAAATGCTGTGGGTTAAATATTTTGAATACACTTACATTGTGTTTGAGACGTCTAATTTTGTTACATAATAATAAATTATTTATTTATATATGCTGCTGAAATGTGAATATATTGTTGTTGTTTTTTTTTTTATAAAACCAAGTTAAAGAAAAGTAAATGTTAATTTAAAAAAAATAAAGATACCAGATAAGATGAGTGAGAATAGACTTAGAATAGGTTTTCGCAGATAATAAGGTTACTTTATTTTTATATTTTACACAGACCCAAGTTCAATTACAATCATATTATATATGTCTAAATATACCATAATTAAAATTAATATAACTAAACATCATTCTAATATTTCTTTTAAATTCAAATAAACTATTTACAAAAGGATAATTTGTTTAGCTTTACTTATTAGTTATTTCTAAACACGTGATTAATTGGTGAGCTCGATATTAAAAGTGGTAGCAAAATTGGAGTAGGTCAAATCGGTATTACGCAGATTACATTTAAGTATGTAATCATTGATAATAATTCTAAAGTACCTAATGAATTAAGTAATTTAATGAAAAATATCCAGTTGGTTTAGGTTAAGTTAGGCTATGAGTCTTCTTTCTATATAGAGTGGCTAGATTTGAAAAAGTAAGTAAATTTATGTCACGTGAATGTTGCGGAGCTCTATAAATATTACAGTTTTATAGAAACAAAATTCAACAAAAGCAAAAGTGCAAAACTTTTTTTTTGCCGAATAATTATTATTAATTTTAGACTGAACCAAATTATAAATATCGTAGTAACGAAATTTGCATGTATTATTTTGCAGATTTCCATCCATGCCGTAATATTTTTTTTTTTTTTATTGAACAAAACATAATATTTACAATCTGTATTTACAAGTTATACAATAAGTAAATGTGATGGCAATTGATTTACAGGAGGGGGAAGTTGCCCATTGGCGACACCCCATGGGAAGCGATTTAAGAAGAGAGTAGGTCCCTACACCAGTTCCTTTTCAGGTGCCTGGGTGGATTACCAGGAATTTGATTGGATGATAGTTGGGTGATTATAAGATTAGAGTGAGTACTGAATGTTTTGTGAGTTTTTTTGTAGGTGATTTTAGCAAGGCTGTTTAAGGTTGGAATGCAGATGTCTTTATGCAGTGATTCATTGGTAATATACCAAGGGGCACCTGATATTAGACGTAGACAAATGGATTGAAATGCCTGGATTGTTCTAGTATTTGAGGGTTTGGCAGAACCCCAAAGTTGTATGCCATAGTACCACATGGGTCTTAGAAAAGTCATGTATATTGTTCTTTTGGTTTTTAATGAGAGCTTTGAGCGGAGTAAGGGTCTGAGAAGGTGGAGTCTTGAATTGAGAGCTTTACGCTTGTTTTTTAAGTGAGGACCCCATGTAAGACGTTTATCAAGAATTAAACCCAAATAATTTGTTTGTGTAGAAGATGGAATTTGTTCATTGCCGATGAAGGTTGCGGGACATTCTAGGGATCGGAGTGTGAAAGTAATTTGAGAGGATTTTGATGGGTTAACTTGGATTTTCCAGTTGTGAAACCAGGTGTTTAGCACAGTTAGGTGGTTTTGGATTTTTTGGGCAGCTTGGATGGGATCCTTGTCAGTAGCAAGAATAGCAGTGTCATCCGCGAATGTACCAAGTAGTGTGTTTTCGTTTAGAGGTAGGTCACTGGTAAAGACATTGAATAGGAAGGGAGCTATGTCACTGCCTTGGGGAACACCAGCAGTTGCTATTTGAGAGTTGGATAAGGCGCCGTTAATTTTTGAGACAAATGTTCGTTGGTTTAGATAAGATTTAATTAGTAGGTAGTACGGAGCAGGCAAGAAGGATTTTAATTTAAAGAGTAGACCAGGATGCCAAACTCAGTCAAAAGCCTGTGCGATATCTAGGAAGATACCAATGCAGATTTTTTTGCTCTCGAATGCTGATGAGATTTGATCGACGACTCGATGCAGTTGGTGGATTGTGGAGTGTTTGGATTTGAAGCCGAATTGGAAATCAGGTATAATATTATTATCCGTGGCAATTTTTATAATTGTTTTTATTTTTTCAAATAGTTTTCTTACGATAGACAGAAGGCTTATAGGGCGGTAAAAGGAAGGGTTTTCGGGAGGTTTGCCTGGTTTGTGAATAAGTATTATTTGAGCATGTTTCCAGATAGATGGCATGTAAGAAAGGCGGAGTATATAGAATTGAATATATAAGATAGAAGTAATATTGTCTTGGGTGGTAATTGTTTTAAAAATGGAGCAGTTATCAAATCATGACCAGGAGCTTTGCCAGCCTTTAAATGTTTTATATAGAAGAAAACTTCATTTGGGGTAGTGGGTTTGGCAGGCATAGAGACTGGTAGTGGACTATGCCGTAATATTAAGCTGTTTATTTTTATAATTTTCTAAAGTTTTATCTCAAAGCACAGGTCTATTTTCAATCGGGGAAATCAACATTTCAATATCTATATTATTCATTTTATTAAACCACGTTTAATTTAAATTTCCAAACAACCAAATTTTAAAATTGAAATAATACGTCATGAACCAGGCATCGTTAACACACTTGTATATAGAAACTGGCGTGGTTCACTGGAACGTGCCGGCGTCCGGTTAACCGCGGGGACAACGTATGGCGGTCCGGTGCTTATCAGCTAACGGATGGTTGTCCGGTGCATAAACAAACATACTAATCTATACAACAATGTGCAACGGATAACAGTCCGTCGCAGTCGTGGCAGTAGTTGCGGTGTATAACAGTGTTGGGCGCGGTGCAACTGTAGCGCGGGCAGTACTGTTGCATTTAATGATAGTATTGTTTGGTTTTCTCACTGAACATACGGTTTAGGGTAACCACACGAATTAGGATCTTCCGAGGTTCACTGGATTTTGTTCGTGCCACAAAACTATATTGGTACCACGGCGGAAAATAAAAATCGCTAATAAAATTCAGGAAATGTACAAATGATTGGGACAGTTTCAAACGGCGGTGGAAGTGGTGATTGTGGTCCACTGCGAGGTCCGTGATAACGGCTGACGACGGAAGATTTACACAATTTACACATTTCTTTATTAATTTTTTCCACGTTCACCTGTGCTCACTGTGCGTATCACGCCGTTGTCGTACGACCGATATTTCGATAGTACGATTTCTCTCTCGTCGACTTACCAGACTCTGGCGTAATTTGTTTTTTTTTTGTCGACTACCGACACGGACGAGTCTGCCATTCAATAATATTTTAGCAACAGCCATTCAATTTTTGCACGTAGTCGGTAAGTGTTAATCGATGCCGTTCGATACGTGTGCGATGTGTAACCGACAATAATGTTATTTTTTAAACCACAGTTATCATGGCTAGAGGACAGCAAAAAGTGCAGTCGCAAGCCAAGGCGGCCGAGAAACAAGCAAAAATGAAAAAACAGCAGGGACACAGTGCCAACGAGCAGAAAAAGGCCGCCCAGAAAGCGTTGATTCATGCGTGCTCTATTTGCAAAGTAAGTACCATAATTTTCAATTTGTTTCAGTCAAACTGTACGTTTGCTCGATAGTTGATCTTGTTAATTAATGTCAGGTTTATCAACATTATTTTAGGTTTAAATTATTATTACCACAAACAAGTATTTATACATTATATTTGTTGTTCGGGTAGTAAATTTTTCAAATCAATAACTTTCGACTTTTATGTTATGGAAAAATATGTAGATAACACTACAAATATATCTACACACATCGAAAAAGAAGCTGTATACATTATAATTCATTCTAATAGTCTTAATTTCACTGGAAGCAATAATAAATCAGATGTTTATAAGTTATTTAATAGGTTGTCCAAACGGTTTATAATGCTTTCATCATTTATTTATTTATTTTTTGTTCATGGTACATATTAAAGTTAAATATTAAGTCAACATAAGACAACTATTTTAAAGAATGATTATTGTAAATAGGTATTAGAAATCAATTATTTGTTTAAATATTTATAATAACCGGCATGTTAAAATAGTTGCCACTTATCTTTAAATATTACTATTGTCCAACTAGTACATATTAGATTTTGCAAAAACTATAAATATCTTCATTATAAACAATGAATATATAGTATTTGTAACAACTAATTTTGTATATTTGACCATAAATGTACAACAAAGAATTTAAAAATATTTCCATTTTCATCTATTTAAATATTTCCACCTTGCTTGGTACCACTTTTTATATAACTAATTATCATACTGTGTGTACTTATATAAGTGTATAAATATGTATATATACCTTTTAGCTAATAATTATAAATTAATATAAGAATATAATGTATATATATATTTTGAATAACAAATAAAAGTAACTGTCTAAATTGTTTTCATTAAAATACAGATTGTTTGAAATAGATATTTTGTATTTTATCAATGTAATTTTTTAATACATTTTAGGTTAGCATATTTTTATTTTTTATAGCACTTAGGTGCATGCATATTTGTATACTTTTTAAAGCACAAAACCATAAACATGTGCTCTATATAATTTGGTTTGCAATTATTCAATGTTGTAATAAAAACTGCCCAGGTAACATTATTATAAATTTGAAATGATAATTTGTATTTAATTTTATCAATTGTAATAAATAATTTATAAACAATGCAATATTTTGAATAATATTAATTATTTTTAATTATTTTGTTTTCAGGCACAGATGCCTGATCCTAAAACATATAAACAACACTTTGAAAACAAACACCCTAAAAATACTATGCCTGAAGAACTGAAAGATGTTTGATGGATTGATCTTTCATGGCGATTAGATATTTTATAATCGTGTGTACAAATGATTGAAATGCCTAAATTAAGTAATATTAAAATTTTAAAATTGCTTAATGTACCTAAATATTGTTTTTATTATTATTATTATTACATTTTTCTGTAAATTGTGTGAAATGTGAAAGATAGTATGTAACAATATTTTCTTTATGATTAGTTAATTATACCTATAGTACTTAATACACGCTAAACTTGCTTTACTTATCGTTTGTTGTTTAAGGTTTGAAATACTAAATTTATATAATTAAATTCTTGTAAATTTATCATCTTTAAATTTTTTTTGTATCATGAAAAATAAATGTACAGTACCTATATTATAATTTAACTAATCAAATAAGAAGTAAATAATAATAATTATCTCAAAGGAAACCAAACAAGATTAACTAATCCAATTTTAACTCAGTTAAATAATTAAATATTAAATTGTTTTAATGAATAGTACTCAACATGATTTTTAGAGAAATTGTATTGTGGATATTGTGGTAATTTGTTTTTGTCTGAGTTTTAACACTAAAACAAGGTCTGATTTACTTTGGACTATATGTATGCCATTGCTATAAGAAAGGAAGGTAACAGTTATTATAGTTAAGTTTAAATATTGAATGCAACAATAAATTATTGCAAACAAAGAAACGAATCTATGTGTGTCTCAGTGAAATATTTTTAAAATGCCTTTTAGTTATCGGAAATCAACTTTCTCTCATTTTACCAATAAATCAAAACATAAATAAATAAAATTAATATAGAATCTAATGGTTGTACTATACTTAGGCAAATAAAATTAATATACTTGAAAATTGTTCTGGGTTTACTACCGATGTATAAATCTATAACGTAGTTTCCGTTATGCTGTCTGCCAGACCACACATACTTGTACATAGTGGAACAAAAAAAAATATATATATGAATTTCAAAAAAACAAAATTCGAATTGTATATATTTAACACTCTTGAAAATATCTAAATAAATTTTGCAGAAAAAAAAATTGGGTACATTTATTTACGCACATAAAACAAATGAAAAACAAAAATAATTATTTAAAAAGTAATAAAGAAATATTTTATGTGGTCGAACAGACCGAACATAGGTATAATAGGTATAGTTATGGGTTAATAATATAATGTCTATGGGTAGATTAATCTATTCTGTGGTATAACTATCCATGTTTTGTGTGCAGTAAAGGCACACAAAACATACAATTTAAATTGAGATATAATTAAATTAATGCAACAGAATTTAAAAATGTTATTCATTGAATTCGAGCGTAATAATTGAAAATCAATTTTTTGAAGGAAAAGACGTTCCCGCTTAATGTAACGACCATTTCGGAATCACAACACAACAGATGTTGGTCACACTGTCAGAATTGATGCTTTACACAGTTCCACGATAGGTTTGTGTTTGCCGCAGCGGTGTCCGCCATTTTCTTTTTCTTTTCGTGCGGGCGAACGTGACGCCGATGTTAAACTGCTATCCATAAGTTTTTCTTATGTTAATTTTATTTTTTCGTCCGCCGCCATTTATTGTCGATATTGTTTTCGTCGCTATTATGCGATGAACACATAAGTCACATAAGTGTTTTGTGTTCTTGCGCACATTTGTAGAGTTAATTTCACGTACAACGATTCACAATGAGCTACAGTAGACCACCGCCTAGGATTGAAGGCATGGTGTCGCTAAAAGTTGATAATCTCACCTACAGGACAACTCCGGAAGATCTGAGAAGAGTTTTCGAGCGGTGTGGAGAAGTTGGAGACATTTACATTCCTCGAGATCGATTCACTCGAGAAAGCAGAGGATTCGCTTTTGTTAGGTATATATAACATGTTTTCTACTACTGCCAAGTGCTTTTTTTTTTTTTTTTTTTTTATGTTTCGGTTTTTAAGCACGTTGCCTGTATCATTATTAATTATTGACGGACCTAATTTTCAATATAATTTGGATGTGTACAAAAATGATTATACAATAAACATTGAGCTCGATACAAATTAATGTTGTCCATAAAGTAGAGCTTCCTCATTATTGGGTTGAGGTTCCTTTTGGTGGCAATTTGCTATGATCCGAAACTTTGATCTTATCTGATTTGACACATCTTCCTACCCAGTTATTTTTTTAATTGTAAAACCAAATTTATTACAATAGATACCTAGATTATATGTGGTAAAGTTATTTTGTATATTGTTTTAGGTTTTATGACAAACGAGATGCAGAAGATGCATTAGATGCAATGGATGGTCGCATGTTGGACGGTAGAGAATTACGAGTTCAAATGGCCCGTTATGGTCGTCCTACTTCACCGTATAGAAGACGCCGTAGAAGGTAGAAATATCCAAATATAAGTTTTTATTAATTTTATTTTACAGTTTAAATATTCAGCTTCTTCAATGCTTACTTTAAATGCAGCAAACTGAAACATCCAAACATTAAATCAACTACATAGCGCCACTATTATTTAGGTGTAGATAACTGTGCATAGTGCACACAATTTATTTAGCCATTATAAATAATAAAACTAAATTCACTGTCGTCGCTTTGTGTAAAAAAAAAATTGGAAGTAAAATTATAGAACTAAAACTAGTAGCTATTAACATAATTTAAAAATAACTAAAATGTTATAATATTTGAAAAATGTCAGGTGAATAGATTCCCTAGTATGTATTTGTTATTAATCCGTCACTAGTTTGCTACCTGGCATCGTCAATGTTCAAGTACAATATATAAAACAGATACATAATGACATAAATATAGGAATAAACATAAGCTTAAATATAAACTCATACAGTTAAGGGTAAAAAAAAACTAAAAACTAAATTGGATATAATCATAAAATAAAATCAGATAAAACAGTACCACATTGGTAGAACAATTCCTTCTAGTGTCTTCTAGGCAACCTTAACGGCTACACCGATTTATGTAAACTTAACACTGCGTGCATAAATCCTATAGTTTGCTTCAAGGTGCATTTAAAAATGTCTGCAAATAGAAACAGCCAACAACTAAAAAACTACCATTTTTTTCCATAGAGAACTTTTTAATTTAGATCTTGTTGATTCATAGGGGAGGTCATTTTTTTGTTTTATTGTAATTTGGTTAAAAATAATCGAGAAACCTGATATATTTTTGATTGCTTATTATGTGGACAAAGATGTTTTGGTTGAGCCGAAAGGCACGGAAATTTGACACATCATCATTAATTGTTCTGAATGGCCAAAAAGAAAAAAGTTATGCAATAACATATTTTTTTATTGTTGAAAATTCAAATTTTGATAAAAATTGTATATAAATAATACTTTAAGCTCAATTTGAAACAAAAAACACGGACAATTGTTGTTTATTTTGTAGTTAGAAATTAATACAGTTTTTGATTTATATCAAAACATTTTTACTGAACTTTGCTCAGAATCGTTATCCATTAGCAAAGATGTATTGTTGTGTACAGGTATAAATTAAATTCTCTATTTCCTAACTTCCCACCTACAAAAGTGGTTCACCTATGGAGCAAAGTATAATCTTTTTTTTTTTTTTTAAATATTTATTTAATGTAATATAATAATGTCAAAATGTTTCTCTGTGATCTACTCTGCTTGTTCTTCATAGCAAATCTAGGAATATTTTTAATTTTCAGAGTGGAACAAGTGCCAAGCTCTCAATTAACTAGTTATGTGATGATAACAAACAACTACTGTTTTTTTTATTCTAAGCGACGATAAACTTTGTTAAAATTATTTAGGTTTTTTGTTGTAATAATTTTGAGTTTAATTTTGTTTGTTATACTTAATATTTTTATTTGTATGTACTTTTTATTAAATTGTAATAATTTCAACTATTTTATCTTAAAAATTGAAATAACTAAAACAAATACCTTAATTTTGTTAAAAGAATATGAGCTTTGTAAAAACCCATTGATAGCAGCAACACTATTTTCAGGTGTGGGGTGTAATTGGGGAGTTCGGCTGATTTCTGCGCTGAGGCTGAGCTAAGGTGTAATTATCGTGCTGACCGCAGCAGAAGGCGAGGGCGTTGTTCCTGCCAATAGCAGATGCGTGCCGAGTGCTGACTAACTGCTGATCAGCCGAGTGCCAATTGCAGATTTCAGTTTGCTGTCTTAAAAAAAAAAAAAAAAAAAAAAAAAAAAAAACTAATCAAAGCATTCCTGAGTCATCCTGGCAACTCTGTTTAGGGGTTAGGAAATCGCAATTTTTTTTTTTTTTTTAAATAAATTTTACAAAGCCCTCATTTTCTTTTTTTTTCGCGCTGGAAAATTTATACTCAATTTTTAATGAACAATAAACGATCCCCCCACAGAATGGAAATAGTTAACCCCTAACTAACCTTTAATGCATTTTTATAAATCATAATTATTGTCGTATGTTCTCTAATGTTAGTGTTAATATTATATACCCAATCATACTTTTATTTTATCAATTAATTTAGGTCACGTTCGCCTAGACGTCGTTCTTACTCCAGATCTAGATCTCGTGGACGTCGTTCACGTTCTTATTCTAGATCACGTTCTCGTTCACGCTCTGGTAGCAAGAGTTCTAGAGGACATTCAAAGTCAGCCAGTCGTTCAAGATCATGAGGTAATTTTTATAATGCATTAGTATTACAAAAATTGTTGTAATACACCTTTATAAGTTAGTTAGTGTTAATATTACACAAATTAAATCACTTTTATAGTACAATATTATGATCAATTCAGGTTTGACCAAACCTCTGCATTCATACATTTTTACTAAACAACCACAGTACTGTTTCTATTATTTTTAATTTGTATTTGTTTTGTTTTTTAGGTGTGATTTTTACAACAATTTTACTCTGGAAATCAACATATATAGTTTAATCTACCTGATATCAACCACATAATTTTTGTTTTATACCACAATAAAAATGTCTTCACTATTTCATGCCATTTATAAACCTCTAAAATAATAGTAGGTTGAAATACAAATAAACAACAATCATTTTGTAGCCTATTTTTATTTTAGCAATTTGATTAATATTAAATATGCATAGGTTTATAGCCCAACAACAATTTATAATTATTTTATCTTCATAGTAATAATTACTAAAAAAAAATTTTTAACAACAGTAATGATAGCTTGACTTTCAATTATATAATATGAAATTGAATTTTTGTCTGTATATTATAAAAAATTTTAATTAAATTGTAATAATCTATTTCAATATGTATTTGAAATGATTTCTTTCTAATTATATATTCATTAAAATAAGTACAGTTCTATAGCATTTTAGAACATTCACATTAATTATTGATAATATTTTGAACATAATAATTAGTAATTATTGAGGGACATTTGTAACAATTGATTATATTTCTCTGAAAATATTGCTGTTTCTTTAAAAAATGTATTATATCAAGTGATTAAAAACAATATGTTTTATGTTTATGGCTTATTTATAATTTTTTAATGGTAAATTTTATCAATATCTACTATGATGTATCATACGATTCCACATATTGCGATGTTTATTTAAAAAAAAAAAAAAATGATTTGTTTAGTTCATATAGCTGTATTTTAATTTTTGTTGGATATACATAGATTATATGATAAATATAACACTATACTATTGGAGTTCAAAGTACATACATTTATTCTTTAATAATTACTGAACATAATATTAAAGGTTATCTCTTATTTTGTTTAATTAAAAAGAGATAATGTATACCTTTTACTGCTTGATTTGCCAATTTGGCTGTTACTTTTCTGTTAAAGCTCAGAAATTATTATTATTTTTATTTTACGACAAACTGTTAAAGGTTTTAGTATAGTAGTTATTAATATTATAGTATTTGTAATTAAAATTAATTAAACTATTTCTTTAAAAGTGGACATACTTGAACCATAGTTAGCATTTATCATTATAGCATACACTAGTATTTCAATAAAAAACCAATAATATGGTTCCATGGGGGGGGGATTGTTTAAAATCGATGCCTTGTACCTTCAATCAATTTTAATATTAATTATTAACCTTAGGTTATTAATTCAATATTCAATGTGTTTTAAGAAATTAATGTTAGAAAATGTAATTGAACGTTGTTCAAGTAAATATAAAAACAAAACGTACAATTTTTATATCACATTCTATGTGGTTAATGTCCAGTGAACAATATATGCCTACTCATATTAATGGTGTTCATGTAACACCATTTTCATTATGTTTATGTGCCTCATTTTTGACAACTGAATATTGGGTTATAAGTTTTAAACAAAAACAAGATACTAGATGGCGGGCTGAATTTTCAGTTTCAATATTTTATTTGTAAGTAATCAGTTGATTACATCACGTACGATCAAATTATCAATATACACAGCAATGATCAAATAGACTGACTGAGATAATATTAAATGTAGTATTCTTCATGACAAAATAAATAAATATCGCAAGCAAATGATGTGAAAAAAATAACGGTTTGTATTTTATTTTATTAGGAACAGTATTCATTTTTAGTTGGAGCAGCTATTTTACCATATCACACATATGTATTATGTATCTGTATTACCGGAATATTATTGTGGTGATCCAAAACTGTATAGACTTGAAAATAAAATTTAATAATTTTCTCTATACTGAATTATGGTTATTTCATATTATAATCTGTATCTTTTCTCCGGACAAATCTTTGCAGGTTTACATAGGTACTTCAAATGTTTGGTTCATTATATTAATGGTTTATGCGGTAAATGCGGCTTACTACTTATTTACAATTGTACAAACTTGAGTCGCCAAAACTGGATACCAACATGTATCCTCCTCCCACCATAATGGGCGCCTATGGAGACATTGAAATTTACCCGGACTGGCCACCGTTTTTTCCCTCAATAAAGTACCCGCACAAAATGATTGTTCTTACTGCCCGGTAGGCTCGGACTCCAAACGTTTATAATTTTCAATGAAAGCCTATAAAACTACAAAAAATATTTTCAATGATAAATTATATTCCTTTGAATTTTTATGTACAAAAATTATTGTTTTACTTTTGTAGTTGATTTTTTTAAAGAATCGGTTGATATTCAATTTTGAAAATGAATTGAAATAAGATGGAACCATATATAAGTCAATCGGCAAATCGTTATTGTTTGAAAACTGTTAACCAGACGGAATTCCCTTTTTCCAGATCGGCCACTCCGCCCTTACACTGGTTGTTAACAATCCTGCTTTTCATATAATCCACCGATCTTCTGTATGCTATCTTTATAAAATAAAACTAGACAATTTCAAATAGGTATATATAACTAAAAAAAATCACCGGAATATTTTGAAAATTGTACGTACCGCGTCGGTAAAAGTTTTTGGTCTCTATTTGAATGTAAAATGTTACGTTACCATAATATGTGGATAAGTATGTACCACTGAAATTCTTGATCGGCCATAGCTGATCCAGTGATCTAGGATTTAAATTCTATTTTCGGAGATCGGAGACAGCAGGGGCCACAATCCATACAATACACGCGGATTGTGCATTTTCAAAATGTTAACCCACTTCATTCCCTTACGTTCGTTTTCCCCTTGCTTGTTTTTGAAATATCAACTTCTAATTTTTCTACAGATTTGTATAAAGCAATTTTTTTTTCTCTAAATATATGCTGCCTATTCTAAACTAAATTTAAAGTTTCAGTTGTGTACAACATCTAGCGACGCCATCGTGTCATCTCAACTAGTGGTGGGAAAAATCTGGATTTGCCGAAGTTCGAGAAACCGGATTTTTGGATTCTGAAATTTAAAAAATCCTGATTTTTTTTCTAGGTAACAATCTGAATCCAAATTTCGGTTTTTAAAATTGTGATTTTATATTCTTTATTCAATTCATTTCTCGTAAAACGATTATTATTATATTATTAATAGCATTAAATGTGTAAAACATTAAATACGTTTTGACAATTCAACAAATATCACAAATAGAAATGTATTAAAAAAACAAGTACAGCCAAAAAAATCATACACATAACATTCTAATTTATATAATATATTACTAGCTGACCTGGAAAACGTTGTTTTACTCATAAAAATACAAAATTTCGGATTTTGGTATTCGAAACATAAATTTTCGGATTTTAAAATCCTAAATAGATTTAAGAGTAGATTCAGATAATTCAGTTTTGTGACATCACTAGTCCCAAGTGAACTCCTTGTTATATTACAAAAACGAGTAAAAAAAAAAAAACAAATCGTTACGTTTTATTTTAATTTAGTGTACGTTCTTTTATATCCCAAAGACGGAAAAAAAAAATAAATCGAAAATTTTTTTTTTCATATGTACCCACTCGATTTTCGGTGAAGCCATACGCGAAATTTTCGCCGTTTTTCTGGCATTTAAAAAAGCATTTACTGGGAATCTACGTAATATATTTATTTATATATTATTATCCGCGATTCCATATTATAACTTACGCTGTATCAAACAACGTCATGTATTTTTTTTTTTTTTGGATTTTTGAACATTTTTCTTTTGTCGGTAAAACGACCTTGTCGAAAGTCGTATAGATTGGAAATATCGATTGGCAGTTCGAAGAATTTTCTGTTGAATTCGAATATTTAAATAGGTAGTTTTAAACGCGTCGGGAGAAAAAAAACGTAGGTTTACTGAAAAAAAAAAAAAAATAAAAAAATAAATAAAAATATATACAACGAAAATGTTATACCATCATTTTTATAACTGGATTTTTTTTTTATTACTAATATTATTCGTTTTAACTGGGCGACGGACCACAATAATATTCTATGGAGAAGTCGGTATTTCTTCAACGGTTCATTTATTGGTACAGTAGACTTGATTTTCGATGTAGCAATTTATGTAACTTTTTTTAAAATTATTATTTGTTTAGGTTCTTCTGTCGTTCGTAACGGGATTATAATTATATTCGCGCGAAATCCGCTATTTACGCGTTTTATTACATTGTTCAAAAACTGTGCGAAGATCGACTCTAGGTCAAATTATTATAATAAAATTGTATTATATAATTATTACACAAGGTGGCCCAAAAGCCAGTTCCCTATTTTTTTTTTTTCATAACACGGTTAATTTTGTACAAATACGCCTGCGTAAAGTCGGTCTGCAGCCAAACTATACCCTGCTGTTGATTATGATATCGCACATTAAAACAAAGAGGGGAACATGGCGAATCGTTTGCATACTGGAGAAGGTAAATTATTGGCTCACAACCAGCTGGTGACATTGTTTAACATGGCGCGGTAACGTGCTAGCAACCCATGTTTACTTTTCCCCCTCATCCCTCACTACAATTCATTATGACAGCAACATCTAAACGGATAGCATTGTTGGTTATCGCTTCCAGAATGTTTTTTAAATAACATCACAATTGTTATCTGTAATGTAACGGTAATGTTCATATTTTTGTAATTTATAATTTACAATGTTATTATCATGTTGGCAACGGAAAAACGTGTGTTTATTGTGAAAACGTACTACCTGAAAGGCCGTAAAAAATTTGTGGATTTGTGGACCCTCTGTTTTCAATATAAATCCGCCAAGTGTTCGTCAAATAAACTAATAAAGTTTATACAATGATCACATACATTTTTTTTTTTTTTTTTTATCGAAATAATGCGGGAACTGACTTATGCGCCACATTACATACGATGGTGGGCTGATAAGTAATGCCTCTTATCTCATAACTATTTTTAAATTTCCGATAACATTGTCGTTTGTGGTACATTTAATAAATAGCTAATGTTATTCGTATAGTGCGTGGCTAATAGCCTTTTTTAGTTTATTCGTACGTAATTTATAACAATAATGGGCCTCTTCAGGTGTTCAAACAGCGTGCTGTTAATTAAATTACTTGTCGCAGAAAATGTTACCTATGGTAACGGAGCTCTAGATGTCGGTTTTGTTCGTCGTCGGGTATTACAAATTAAAGTTAGAGGTGTCGGGAAAGCCATTATTTCCGATCAGGAACGACGTGGACGGCCAGTAATGGCGATATACGAGGTTAATAAACAAATGATTTGATTCAAGCAAATCGGAGAATTAAGCAAAAAGAAATTTCATCAGCGTTAGGAATCTCTGTTGAACGTGTTCTGCGCCTTCTCTCTGAACTTGGGTACCCAAACTAATTTGCGCAAGACAGGTTCCAAGAATACTACAATGTTAGCTGTTAAAAATCACTGGGATTTCAAGTCATTCCGCATTTTGACATGTATATGTCTTATGGCTGAGGGTCATTCTGTTAATTTGTCCGACACCGAGAATGTTACCATGACGTCATTGGTGCGTTCACGTGTGCGTGTGTGTGTGTGCGTCGACCGGTGGGGACCAGTTCCCGGAAATTAGCGATTATACGAACGTTATCGGAATCGCGGTGGCTTGTGATCTATTAGTAACATTAGGTATAGCCCGTTGTATAATAAATGTATTGACGATAAAAATAACTCGTTGTAAATTATATAATATAACTAACGTTGGTTAATAGTTTGTTCATCGATGTCAGTAGGCATTATCGGTATTTGTAATTTTAGTAATTAGTAAGCTTATAATTCTTCGTAAATATATTTATATTATTTACATTATGTATATATATATATATATATATATATATACACACCAATTATCACCGCTGCTATACCGTATTTTACCACCATCGTGGAAAAGTGAATCGAGAATTAAGGAATGAGTTTGCTCGTCTCGAATGTCATCGTTTAAAAACAATAGGAGACACATGCCGCGATTTTCTCGATCGTTCTTTGCAGTCAGATTTTACCTCGCTTTCGCTTTGCACGTTCAATGCGCAATCTTTAAACGCTCACTCGCTTGATATAACTACAGATTTTGTACTTCCACGCTGTAAATTACTTTCCATTTCCGAAACATGGATCAAAAATGATCAACCTGTCGAAATACCGGGTTTTCGCACGCTTTCGCGTTTCAAACGAAATACGATTCGTTCGGGCGGTGTTGCTATATGCGAAAATAAGAATATGAGTTCTCCCGATCGAGTACAATTTGTTCAAATTTAATCGAGAAACGTGAAGAATAAGAACGTGAAGCGAATTGCGACATCTCATGACGATATTGGTGACATTTGTTGGATCGAGACGACGTTTAATAGTAAACGAACTGTACTTGTGTCAGTTTACATCTCTCCGAATACACCATTTGAAAGAATTAAAAAATTTTTCGTCTTAAATCTAATGGCATACAGCCCTAAATTAAAAGGAATGTTCGAGGTGCTCAAAAAGTATAATAATCACGATTTACCCATGATCGTTGGCGGAGACTTAAATTTGAATTTACGAGGATCACACGGAACTGAATTCATCGAATTTATGCGTATCGAACTTGGATTAGAATTAAGTAACGATCTGGTAACCTCTACTTCGCGGAATTCAACTTGTATCGACGCCGTATTTTATCGATACATCGAGAAGCTTGAAACTCGTGAGTACGTTTTATATTTCAGTACACACCGTCCTTTATTATCCATCACTAAAAGTATTGTAAATGACGATTTTGTAGTTTAAATTAAAAATTTAAATACAAATTTAGAAAAATGTATACTCAATAAAAATAATTGCTGTCTTTGAAAAATAAATAAATAATTCCTGTCTTTGAAACTTGTTTATTTTTTACACGTGTTAAAAAAGTTACCTACAGTTTAATCCTCGTCTCCTCGTATCTAATACCAAATTGACATCGACATTCTTATGTCAACTATATTCAGTAGAAACAAGACATATACATGTACCGATGTATCTGTATGTAGTGTAGATACTCTTAGTTTTTTTTTATTTTGTATCCCAAACTTAAAGTACATTTTAAAGGTACAAAGCTGAAGTCTCAAGTGGTGGTTTGTTGAATATTTCTATTTGGACGGCATTACAAAACTTATTTAGCGTTGGCAGAAATGCTTTGACACAGAAGGAAGTTATGTTGACAAACAGTAATACGTAAATTTAGATAATTCAATTTACTGCACGTGTGTTTTTATTTCATTAATTTGTGTTCACTAGTTTTAAAGTTATACGTAAAGAATACGTAACTTAACAGCCCACCGTCGTACTTATATAGGCATGCGCAGACATGGTTAGGTTACATTCGCAGGTTATACGTGTTTCATTATGCAATAAGGAAAATATGGCCCTCCCCCTCCCATAAATGTACAAAAAAATTTTTTTTATCAAAAGTACGAGGTCTGTTCAAAAAGTACCAGGACACATGTTATTACGGCTAATCTACACACACGATAACGTTTCAAATTGTAAATAGATGTATTCCCCGCGGATAAGTGTACATTTTAAACAAAACCCAAAGTCGCTATCTTATCTCAGTTTAATATTGAACGTGGTTAAATCCAGAAAGGTTTTTTTCGTTCGTCATTTTTATCGACATGTCCGAAATTAACGAACAACGCGTGTGCTTGAAACTTGGTAAAAATGATGCAACGGAAACGTATGGAAATGATTAAAACCGCTTTTAGGGATGATTCATCAAGTGGTACCGTGACTAGAGTATTTTAAACGTTTCAAGGACAGTCGGCGGTCAATTGAAGACGATCCACGTTCTGGAAGACCGTCGTCGTCATCCAGTAACGATGGTGTGGCGACAATTTGCGAAAGAAATACGAAATGGCCGCCGATTTTTTTTGTTCGTGAGTTAACAAAACGAATCTCAATTGAGTCTTGTCATGCAATTTTACAGGAAAATGTACAGATGAGAAGGGTCGTGCTGCCAAATTCGTTCCGCGATTGTTCACTGCAGCGCTGTCGATTCGTGAATTTTTGGCTGATAAAAAAATTGCTATGGCCCCGAGTACTCTCCCTATTCTCCAGATCAGGCCCCATGTGATTTTTTTCTTTTCCCAAGACTAAAATATGTGATTAAAAGACAACGATTTCAAGGTGTAGAGGAAATTAAAGCGAACACGGCAACAGAACTCATAGCTTTAACTTTGGAACAGTTCCAAAGGACTTTAGAAAAATGACAAGGTCACTGCATATCGTCCGGACGAGAGTATTTCGAAGGAGATATCTTTAAATAATATGTAACTTCATTTTTGTAATTATTAAAAATAAAATCCTGGTACTTTTTGAACAGACCTCGTATATTAATAACTCTAAAGTTCAAGTCTTCTGTTTGTGGGCACAAATGTTTTGAATTCATCTATTACTCCTTCAATAATGATTTCTGATGCCGTTTTTCGCTTTAACACAAGTGAAACAAGACGCTCTTGTAATATTGTTTTTCTTAACGTGCCAAGAAGTTTAGCTGACATTATCGAATTCATAATCGAAATTTCGAGATAAAATAAATAGGGGGTTATGTATAGGTACATCAATAACCGGGTAGTCATCGGGTATTTGTTACATTGTTTTAAAAATATTTATGAGTTATACCCAAATATAATTTATTATATTTTAATTTATGCGTGAATTATCGATAAATAATTTTTTATTCAATACTATGTGTGGCCAGTGGAGGAAAAGACTGTCTCCACATTCAGTGGAAAAACTTGTATATGCCGACCAGTGGCATAGCCATGTGTCAGTGGGCGGTTGGGGGTGGGGGTGAGTGTGTTTAATCCTTGCATTGTCTTTTTTTAATACGTTTTAACTTAATAAACGTATTCAATTTATACTATTGGCGTGTTTCATTAATCCAAGTATCTACTATTACAGTTCAATTTATAATGAACCCATTTGTAAAAACAAAAATTTATCGAAACAATTGAAATATTAAATAAAAAATAAAAAAAACTTAACCTCCCCACCCACATAGTGCTGGCTGCGCCGCTGACGCCGACATTTGAATATTAATTATTTTATTTTGTATATACCCAGTGATGGGTTATACAAAATACCCTAACCACGAACAGTGGTGTTCGATTACGATTACAATTTATAATATTAAATTTCATTGTTGATTGAAATGATGTAATCTTTAACCGATAATTCTGTCATTAAAGGTAGCGGGGTAGTCCCCGCGAGACTTTTTTTTCGAGGTTTGGAACCTATAAAATAATAACGTGTCGATTCTGCTATCGTTTTATAAAAAAAAAAAAAAAACTTTAGCTCTTTGTCCCGGGCATTTCGCGCGAAAAAGTTTTGTTCGGTTAAGTGCCATTTAAACAAATATATAATTAAATCCGTCGGCTGCATCTACCGCAGCTACATAATATATATTCGCGGTCTATTGTACGATTTCTTCTTTCCTTTTTTATTTTTCCATTCAAAAGTTGTATGTATTTACTATTTATACAACTGAAATAATACTCCCGCATTTCGAGGTTTTTTTTCTTGGACCAATCTCCTAAACGATCTCGCGGTTCGCCAACATTAACCAAAATAAATATATATAGGTATTGTTATTTTTAATAACGCGGCCTATATGTATTTGTATTTTTTTTTTTTTTTTTACGTACACCGTCGATCAATATTTATTTAATTTGACAAACATTTTATCATTCGTATTTCTGGGGTTTTTTTTTTCATCCTAGAACTTATCGCTAAATAAAGTATTTTGAAATCGATTACGACGTATAATCCCCGCCGCTCGGAGGCGAGTTTACCGTTGCATTGTTATTCGTCAAATGTATTTACCGAACGTGCTTTTCGCCCTCGAGCATTTTCTCCCCTATAAATATACGTCATCCACAGGGCTATATTTAATATATATCCGTCGAGATTAGGATTAGACGTTCGGTTAATATCACGCGATCAATGGGCAGAGTGACACTGAACGTTGGCAGGGTATAATATGTAGGCATACACATACGTATTGTATAATACGTATGCGCAATAAAAGAGATAATAAGGTCGTCGAAATGATTTCCTAAGATTCCTTTGAACCCCCAGCCCCGAACAGGAGGGTACGCACCGGCGACTGCAATACTATATGCACCCCCCCCAATCGATTATTAATATACACACTGCAGTTGTGTACGCGTATTATTAGTTATTACCTTACGTGCATGTCACGTAAAAAATATCCGGCAGTATAACAATACGCGTTTATATTTATGTGTATAGGTATACACACACACACACACTGTAATACACACACCCGGGTATATATAATAAATATGACATAATCGGGTAAAAAACTAAGGCTTTGTGGGAAGGGGGCAATATATAATTTATTCACCTGGATCCAAACCACGAGGGGCGGTGTAAAATTATTATGCTATTCTATGCATACAAAATAATCGAAGACTAATTTACAGTGGCTAATTTACGAGGTTCTGGACCTCTAAACCACCCCAGATTAAAAAAAAATAACTAATTAATGTTCCAACAGAATAAGTAAGTAATAACTGTTGAGTGATGAGTATAGAAATTATAAATATTATAGTCATGTTGTTTGTGACGACGGTTTCCAAATTACGGCTAAATATAAAGTGCGACAATAGCAAGGTAGTACAAGGTATTTACTTTATGATAATGATTAAAGACTTTATCACACGGAAAAATTGTTAATTGATGGAATAGAGTACCTATACAGCAATACTTATCTCATTCTAATTCTTTATTTTATAATTTTTACAATTTTTAAACGTGATGGGAATTTATTTTATAATTGTTTTTTTAAACAACGAAATATAATATAATATAGGTAATATATATTTAAATGAACCCTACCCTTCCAAAATATTTTTTAGTACGTAACTGTAATAGTAACTCCCATAGTTTTTATTAGGTATATATAAACCATGGACTACCCTCCTCCCCATATAAATTTGAAAATATTCTACTGCGACCAATTTAACGACTTCACTTGGTTGAACAAAACTTGGCGAATGAACGAAAGAATTACTAATATTATTTGTAACGTTAGTTTTGTTATTTTCATAACCTGGATAATGCGATAACGTTGCCAACACGTCAACGCGTCATAAAACACGAGAAACATGATGTATATTTAAACTTGTATGAAACAATTTGAGGAAAAAAATATTTTTATCTTATGAATATAAAAAGTGATTAACGTATTGCGCATTTTTTCTTTATTTTAGAAGATTTAGAGATTTGTACTGTTGTCATATCTTGGAGGGGGGCAAAATGATACCTATTCCCTTCCCTCGCACAAATTTTAAAGAAGGCATACAGGCTCACCGTAATGTGTGCAATTATCGTTACCTACGCTATTTATGATTATAATTCAATATTTTTGATTTTGAGCCAATGGTGTATTATGGATTTTGGCGGCCCGGGCAGTTTTTTCGGCAACCCCCTATACCGAAAACTCACCAGATGAAGTATGAAAAATGTATTTAGACGATTTATAGGGTTATTATTGTTTTTATTGATTTATAACACAATTATAGTTTTAGAGTTGCTTGTTTTTAGCTATTAATTCATCACAATCAATATTTTTAACCGAATCTCCGCTTCGATGTTTAGGACGGCACAGTTGTTTAAAGTTTCTTCAGCAATAGTGGATTTTGAATATTATGTTTTTATTATTTTCAATGCATGGAAAGACCAATGTTTCTACTACTACTACCCATTGTTTCAACCACTTTATTTCCCATACGTCATATAAGGTTATAGGCCAGGTAACATATTTAATATGTTCAGCTAACGTTGTTAATATTTTCTTCGTAACGTTCTGGTGCCCTCTTAAATGCCCCAAACAAACACGACAATGTTCCGGGCATATAGCGAGGAATGGTTTTACTACGATGTGTGTGTTTTTTTTTTTGTTATTGCGTCTGTTAACAACTTTTAAAATCGAACAAAACTCACACAGCCATATTATACACCTCTATATAAATTTAAGTATACGAGTGTACGTACTGTACGCTATTCGGTAATCTTATTGACTGTATATAGTCGTATTTGTGTGGCTCTTAGGGGTTAATGCGGAGTTACTTACCTTGATTAAATATCGCGACCAATGTGTAACGAAAAGTGTATTTCATTTTGTTACTATAATGACTTATATGGAAACGTGACTCATATGCCCGCTAATTTAAAATTAAATTGTTAAGTTATTTTTTTTTAAACAAACATAATCTTGAAAACTAACAAAATTACAAATTGAACGTATAATGCCAATCTAATTTACAAAATAATGTACCTATACCACATAATTGCGCAATTATCCTAAAACTATAGGTAGGTTCTATAAAATAATTATTTATAAAAGAACACACTATAGTTGTTATAATCGTTATGATATTGTTGCAATCGCCTAATGTACCTGACATAAGGTTATCATAATTACAAGGGGTAAAATTGCTCTTCCGAAAACCTAAACAAAATGTCGTCGAAATTCAATTAATTTTTCGTATTTTAGATTCGTAGTGAACGAGCAACGTCAGTGCTTAGCGTTTTCATATGACGGTGGGAATGTGAATTTAAATAGGTATATAATATCATTAAACATACATATATTTTTAGATGAAAATCGGTGCAATATTCGATACCACCAAGTACTCCTTCAAACAATACTACATAATTTGTGATTTTGTAAAATATATTAATTTGTTTATTCACATTTTTTTAAAAATTGTTTTTATTAGAAAAACTTATAATCTGTGTATGAATAAACACATTAAGCAAATATGTAAACTCTGTACATAGAATAGAAAAATATAACAATAACATGATGGCTTGATGAAGGAGGCTATCCAGTGATAGAACCCTTGAGAACATGATATTAATTTAGTTTAAGAAATCTCGACTCCATCGTCTTTTGAGACGACGTGGGGGGTTTTCAGGGAAGGCGATTTGAGGATAAGTTTGAAATGAGGGGATTTTGATGATGCTGTAATTTAGTTTATTCACATTTAAAGAATCTTTTTATACGGTACTTATGCGGTAAAAGACCAAATCGTCTAGGAATTTTGCCGTCCCATTGAGCCTAGGGCGCATTTATATGGGCGGCCGACAATGGGTTTTTCGGATTTTTAAATTTCAATAATCTTCAATACGGGAGCACCCGCGCTCGTCGAACGCATTTAAAATATAATCGATTTTAGATTTATTTCACTCGTCCGCGTGGACGTATTCGGACCGGGAGACGCTGCGGTAAATGTGAAACGTGCGATCGGCCGGGAAATGCGGAATACAAAATAATATTGTAATATTTAGGTAAAATCGATAAAAAAAAAAAAAAAAAAACCAATAAAAATATAATATTGTATATATTGTATACGGGCGATGAGGGGGTAGGTGGTGCGGTGTGTATACCGCAATAACAATATAGTGCGTACAATATTGTATTGTATATAATACGTGTACGAATCGATAAAGATTTTCGCGGCCACGGGTCCAATCGAGTGGCAATACCGCGTGATGATCCCCGGCGGCGGCCCAGGAACTAATTGTTCGAAAAAGAGTAGGAGGCGGCCGACAATAATAATAATAACAACAATAACCGATTGATACTACGCGCGTACACCGCGGCCGGCGGTGGCGGCGTAAACACGCGAACCTAACCTAACCCAACCGACTCTTCGTCGTATACCGTCGCGTATAATCGTCGTCATAATAATAATAATAATAATTTTAATAATAAATGATATAACGATAATATAATATAGTCGACGAGGCCACCCCGCGCGACAACGGGCCCCGCTTTTGTTCGCGCGCTTTTATATTCGTAAATAATAATATATATTATATTGTTATTATTATTATTATACCGCGGGTACAACGCCGGGCGGAGCGTACGTACGGAAAATCGGCGTATACGGATATAATATTGTATACCTATACGCGCGCACGCACAAATCCCGGGAGGGGGGAGGGCCACCGGGGCGCAAATCCAAACTCCAATTTCACACTGGAGCGGACACCGCGCACCGCCGCCGGATCGTCGGATGAAACCGGCCGCCGCCGGGTACAATAAAACTCCTTCGTGTGCGTGTGTGCGTGTATATCGGTTACACAAAAGGCGCCCGAACAACGCGGGCACCGCGGATTAACTTATTTATACAACATGTGTTCTGTCGGCTTTAAACGGTTCAGATGGGTGGTCCCAAGCCCGGTGGCCATATATACGCGCGCACATAATATTATATATTTTATATTATTATTATTATTGCCCGGCCACAATATAATACAAATATATATATATATATATATATATTATATTTACCCGGTTAAAACACGCATTATATGTATTATTATTATATATACGGCGGACGGTAATATAGAAGAAAAATTATCGAGAGACCGCATAATATATATAATAATATACGTATAATACGAAGACTGCTCTTTATTCTTAGTACTTATACATTGTAAGATGCGCGAACACCAACAAAAAAAAAAAAAAAAGAAAAGAAAAAAGGTAGGTATATTATATTATTATTTATACGTGTGGGCATTTTCTTGTGTTACGCCGCCGCCGCCGTCCTGTATATTATAATAAGTAACAAGTTCCTCCTCTCCACTGTTCCGCGTGCGAAACTCCCGGCGAGGATTATCGCGTATAATAAATATATTAATACGTAGAGAGGTTAAATACGCGTTATGTATTGTATTCCGACATCCGTTCCCAGGGGCGGATCGGGGAGAGATTTCGATCTTTCCCCTCCCACCCGAGAAAATACAAAATTATCGGCCCGGTCCGCAAACAAAATTGAATTTATGAGGGACCGGCGAACAACATATCTATATTCTTCGTATCGAAAGTGACATATTCTGTAATTCTTCGGACTACTTTGAATATATGATTAAACGCATAGACGCCGGATTTTTTAAATATCATGAGGCGACTCACTATTCTGGATATTATTCGTGTACGGTTAAAACAATTTAAGCGAAATCTGATAAGCAAAAAATAAAGAAAAGTCATCAGTAAAATTCGATGTAGGTTAGATTGTAGGTCGTACAAAAATACTTAAATAGAGAATTTTGCTTCTTCGTTTTAATTAAATATATAACATATAAATTGCGATGATTTTGTACTTTGACATACAGTTTGGGTGTGATAACAAGTTATTATCTATTTTTAATCGTGTTAATTACCAAAATCTATATCTAATCATAGTTTTTATTTTGTCAATATCAACAAAAACGGTAAACTTTCTTAGTTAATTATTATTTTTTTGCCATGTAAAAGCTAATAGTTTATGAAAGTACGTAGTAGATACGAATGTTTTTTTTTTTATAAGAACCACGGGGGACTGAACCTCGTCTTATAAATCTCACGGGGAGCTTCAGCCTTCCAGTCCCCCTGTACGTGGCGCAGATGGCTAAACGGTTTTCTTTTTAATAAGTCAAAAAAAAATATGACGTTTATTGTAAATAAAACATTTTTCATTTTTTTTTATTGTCATAGTATACATGGCAGTATTTGTTTGTTTAAACAAATCGTATTTGATTTTGATTAAGTACCTAAAATATTTCAATTATAAACTAATTCAATAATTTTAATAGAATAAAATTAAAATTTGATTGACTCGCATTTAATCATTTTTAAGGATACAGTTTAAAAACCTCTTAAGCCTCTTGATGACCAGATTTCAGTCGTAATGGCTTATGCACGTTATAGGTAGATTCCCGGATTCCCGAGGGCTCGTCCCTGTATAAATGTTCCTATATAAATTCGTCAGATTGCAGGTCTGCTGCTGTGGATTTTATCGTTCCTAATTACGGCGGTTGTATAAGTATTCAGTGTACTCTGTCGCAGTGGCGTCCTGAACTTTTCTTCCGACGTCACGGGCACACGGATTAGAGGCGATGCTCTTTTTTTTTCTTTCTCTGAAATAATTACTTTCTCCGTGAATTTCGTGGGCGTTTTTTACAAAAACTACGCGTACATTCGTTTTTCTCTCTGTTGCGAGCATAACATGTATCGAGGGTGGCCGACTCCCCGGCACAACAGCCGGGAGGAAAAGTAATTGCGAAATCTGTACTCTCGGGTGCGGTGTATATTTAAAAACATCGTGCGTTTGTCAACAAATCAAACATAATATTTGTACATACAAAGGGAATTACTGAAATTACCGGATGAAAATAATTAAAATTATAGACTCGATCCTGTTGCCATAACATTTTTGAATCTACTGCCAGTGAGCGTGTTGTCTATATTCGTTCAACGGCGTATGACGACAATGCAACTGAATCGCTGGGTGATCGTCACCAGGGCAGTGGCGTAGCCAGGAAAATATTTCGGGGGGGGGGGGAAGCGTTACATTCAAAAAAATTCTAATTCCTAATAGGTCATTATTTTTATCGGTTAAATTAAATAAACATAATCTTAAAAAAAAAAAATGTGTATTTCGGGAGAGGTTATAACACCTTAACCCCCACCGCCCTGGATACGCCACTGATGTATCCGAATTGGCCTATAGTAGTGGTGTTTGGACCGGTATTACAGTAGTCGGGTCCCAATGAATTTGAGTAGTACAATACTATATTTGGGTCCCGGGTTATAATATTCTAGTCGGGCCCAAACGTTTACAAATAATACAAGACGTTTTCCCATTTTCTAACAGCTTACGAAATAAATATTTATCGTAACCATGTCGACCCCACATATAATATATTTGTTTGCTCATTTTTTTCCCCCTTAAAATAACTTTTTTTCATTTTTCCTATAACGCGTGACGCCCGAGACGACTAAAGACATCCGGGAACTATTGTCGTGGTGCGAGTTTATTGCTTGGAATGTACACGGATATGATAATATTTTTTATTTTTTTTTTAATTATAAAATTATTTAATCTATACAATTAATGCAGTATAATAAGCATAAGGAATGTTTTAGGTATGGTATGGTGTAATGGCTTGAGTGACGTGAGGGAAGAACCATCCAGCGAAGGCACTTCGACGTGAAATTACCGAATACTTAAAGTATTATTATGCGGTTAGTTTATTAGATCTCTGGGCCATTGTCGTTTCTATCTTCTGGGGGGGGGGGGTTTCCAAGAATGGAGATGGATAGAAGATTTTTAATAAGGAGATTGATATGATTTTGCAGGCGATTTCTGAATTTGGAGTAGTGTAGTTTGGCTGTGGTAGTGACTTTAGGAATATGGAGATCAGTGTGAAGGGTGTGGTTTGAGATATAAGGAGGAGCGTTAGTTATGAGTCTGAGGAATGATAATATAAACGATATTTTAGATACGAAAGAAACAATAACGAATATATTCTATAATAGACGCTACCACTCTGTTTTTGTATTTTATTTTGTCTGTTAAGCCATTTTCGCCATTTTATATATTAGTACCAGAATAATATTGTGTTTTATTTTTCTAAACTTCTAACATCCGTTATTGTTATTGACGATTGCGGCACTAGTCGACTACTACGTACTGCTTAAATTAATTTGGGACCCGAGCTCGTGCATGTTCTTCTATCCGATAAAAAATATTGAAATTAGCTTATAGCACTTGGAACGGTTCAAAATTATTTCGATAGTTGAGTTCCCAAAATAGAGTTTGTAATTATTATCTAACATTTTCTCGATCGATCCGTGCGAACTTTTGTATAGAATAAGGGAAAGACATAATCGAATGCAAAAAAATGAATGAACAAATTTATAATTGTGTCACACAAACCTAAATGCTTGGCGTTAATGGTTTATAGTTTATAATAATAGATCTCCTCCACAAGTCCTGTAAAACGACAGAATCATCGTCTACGTCTATTTTTTTTTTGTTTTTTTTTTCTCGGCAAAAATGTTGCTTTTTCCAATTTACCCTTTTCCCAATTTGGCCACTGTCCGTATTTAAGTTCAGAATCCGAAAGTCGGAACTAGTTCGCCGCGGACGGTGTACCGATTACCTACCATGGCAGCGGTTAAATCGCCCGGGGTCGGACGTATTGTTCTGTACGGTCCCCAGTATTATACTCGACTGCGTCCGATTCTCACAAAATGTACCTTTTTTTTTGACAGTAAAACCCGAATGCGTTTGCAATTTTATCGACCGTAAAACACTCGTTATCAATAACAATCATCTGGTGTGTGTTTATACCGGGTAAGCCGTCGCGTGTGCATATGACATTTAAATCGATTCAACTTTATCCGTTCTAAACTCCTATACCTATTCCTATAAACAGTGGCGTAATTGTGGGGGAGGGGGTAAAGGTATCTTTTTGCCCCCCTCCCATAATATGACAACTGCATAAATCTCTGAATCTTCTAAAATAAAGAGAGAATGCGCGTTACGTCAATCACTTTTTATATTCATAAGATAAAAATATTTTTTTTCCTCAAATTGTTTCATAAAAGTTATTATATATTTCACGTTTCATGTGTTTTATACAAACAACGTTATCGCACTGGGTTACAAAAATATGAAAACTAACATTAAAATAATAACGTATTCTTTCGTATATTAGATTTTTAATGCTATTTTTCAAGTTTTAGTGCTATTTTTCACATAATATAATGATTTATTTTGTTTTTTTCATAAACAACGTTTCTATTGAATAATAAATAGTAGACAAAATATATTATTTATGTGAATCCATAAGAAAAATACCCATATTTTCGTTACGTATTATAATCTATTTTCAAGTAGCCCAGCGTATTGGCTCATCGAATAGTATTCAAATCAACAAATCGAACAAAAAAAATAAAAATTAATTTTTTAACATTATTATTATTATTATTATTTTTTTTTTATGGCATATAGCGTTCATTTGAGAGATTTTAGGTCATACTATAGCGCATATTTCAGTTCTTTTCAGTGCTATATAAAATCCAAGCATTGCTAATAACTAACTTTGATATCAGCCGGATTTTTTTTTAAGAAGATGATCGGATACCATGTTATTTGAACGGGTCGAAAAACCGTGGACCAACTTACATCGAGTGCCGCATTCGGGTGTGCATTGCACATTAACCCCGAAATTGGTTTGTTATAACGACCGACGTTTAAATCCTATTTACGATAGGTTTTTGAAAAAAAAAAAAAAAATGATTTAGGCCCAAAATTGAAATCTGCACATCTAGATCTTAGTGTCTATGTAGTCGCACTGCTTACCACGGTGGCACACCGGAGATTTCTTTTCGTGTCGACTAGAATTTTTATTTTAAAAATAATTATAATATCAAAAAAAAAAAAAAAATAATAAATAAATAACTCACGGTTTAATAAATTGTATTATTACTGTTATAATAATATAAAACAAAAATAATCTTGATTAAGCTACACTCGGAGTATTATTACGTTACATTATACGCATTATTGAATATCATTATGTTATAGTATAATTATTAATAATATTATAATATCGTATAGGTACTTAATAAATAATAAAATTATCGTACGAATAAATTATATACTAGTGACTAGGAGTTTTATAACTATATGTTGTCATTGTGTATATATAGGTACACGTAAATATAATACAAAATTAGTAAGTATGAAATACACGTTAAAAAAAAAAAAAAATATTATTGTTTTATAACCAATAAAAGAATACGAAATGGCAAATTCCTAACGCGGAAATTTTCTTTTTCTTAACGCCTTTTTATAAAATTGAGTTTAACATCCTATACTCGTTATACACCGGCACGCGTAAGATATTCGCGGTCTGTTTCATTCGCTACAATATTTTTTTTTTCTCTTTGTGTATTATTTATATAGGTCATTGGTCAAAATTGGTGGCGTCCACGTGGGGGGGTAATATTCTCCCTCCCCTGTTTTTATGATAAATACATATTTCACCCTAGCCCAAGAAAAAATCTTAAATACGCCACTGCAATTTACGTAGCCACCGCGGGTGTATTTTAAAATTGAACAATAATAATATTTTATTATTATTTTTGGTTCATTAAAACTAATAAAAAAAAAAAAAAATTATAATTAACGTTATACCTATGCACAATATTAACATTTCGTGTACATTTATATATTTTAACAATTATTACAAATATTCACAAAATAGAGTATATTAATAATTTTACAAATCTATGTAAAAATAAACAAAATACAATAATAAATAAATAACTCGTAAGGATATTATACTTAACACTTATTTTTAATCTCGCGATCTCCTTCTGTTATGGAAAATATTGCGAATAAATCGAAGAAACAAAAATCGAGTAATCTGATTTCCAATTATTTGCAAAATGTTAATTTTCATGGATATTGTGTACTAAACAAACACTGCGAAATAATTAATTCGCATACGATACTCTAACGGTTCTATACAATTCAATACAAAACAATTATTTTTTTTTTACTAATTATGGGAATAATTTATGTACATCGATAAAAATAAAATAAAAAACCGCGTAATGCGAAATTCATAAACAAATAAGTCCAACGTTTAAAATTAAAACAAATTTGAATTTAATGTTTATTAATCGTTACAAAAAAAAAAAAAAAAAAATACATATAAATAAATATTTTATTATAATATAATAATATTTATCTATACGTTTCAATTGCCAATTTGGGGATATCGTTTTTTTTTTATACGTATTTCAACTACATTTGACGGTATTTTCAGATATATTTACGTATTCTGAAGTTTGTATTAATATACACAAATACACTAAGTTCCCCCATATGCTTATAATATATAAGTAATAAAGTTTCCGGCGTGTTGAATTTTTTATTAGGAACATTAAACCTAAACGTATAACTAAGCTCAGTGTACAATATATATATACTTACGAAAAAAAAAAAAAAAAAGAAAAAAAACAGTTTTATATATAATTACAAATATTTCAAAGTTCTTTTTTAAGTAATGATTTAACGTTATTGTGTATTATATAAAAAATGTCAATAATAATATATATCCATATACGCGATAGGATGAAGTTTTTTTAGCGTTTTTACACATTCGTTTGGTTTAATTATTATTATTCTACATGTGTAATCATGCAACCGATACTAGGTATATATACTTAAAAGTCGGAAACCATAATAATTTATTCGCATTACACTTTATTACACTTGTGCTGCTTAGCCGTTTATTCGGCGGTCGCAATAAATAACAAACCCGCGACCGAGTGGTTTTGATCTACGAAAGAAAAAAAAATGTATACGAAAACCCCGTCGGGTTTGTTAGGCGACTTCCAAGTCTGATGAGTCGGGATCTTCGTCGAGTTCCTCGTCGTCCACATGCTGGTGTATCAAACGCATTGAATCTCCTCCGCCCCTCACCGCGGCCGCTGCCGCCACCGCGGCTGCCAGCCCGTTAGACACGCCCGGCTGTTCCTGCACCAGGTGGTGTTGCATTTTTCTCAGCCTGTCTTGTTCTTCGCGTCGTTGCTTCCTCCACTTTGCTCGGCGATTCTTGAACCACACCTATGTACACACGCACAGACAAAACAAAGACAAAACGCATTAATTCAATAATCTTTCTTGTTCGTTTCTTCAGTCAAATAATCGAACTCGTTCGATATTATTTTGGTTCGGCTTGTAATCAGATAATGGGAATGCTTTCGATAGTTCTTATAGACTATAGATCATTTTTACGGTCTTTTTATTTTTTTTGGTTAGGGAGCGAAACGGGAGAGTGAAACGTTAAGTAGGTAGTCCGTAGGCGGGGCCCTAATACATTGGTACCATAATCGGTATGCGAATCAATAAAAATGGATAAATAATATAATAGTTATATTAATAATATTATATATATTAATAATATTAATAAGAGTAAAACTAATATTGTTAGGCCGTGCCAAACCCAAGTCAGTCAACTTCTGGGCTCATATATTGACCATATACAAGTACTATACCTAAAAACGTAATATTTTATTGTAATGTGTTTCATACGTTTTAGATTTCTAAAATCTCCGGTTACGTTAGGTTAGGTCAGTCTCCTCCAAAATATATGAATATTAAATATACCTAAAAATTATAACGACCCTTCTTCCAATATATGAAATATGAAATTGATAACTAAGACGGAATAATAATTCGTGTTTTTAATACGGAAGTATATGCAATGGTTTATCGTTTTATTTTATCGTAATATAGATACATATTTTCGTCAAAGAACAAAATCGAACTTTCTTGGTTATTTAGCTAGTCCATTGAGTACTTTCTAGGATGCGAGTGGCATCTCTATATAACAGCCAACGTTGTTAATCCATCTAGTCGAGTTAATATTAATCACAAATAAATCACCAGTCGACAACACAAGCCATTAAACGATTAAGGGACTGGGACTTAAACAAAGTACCGACATAAACAACTATAATAACTGTCAAAAATTAAAAATTAAAACATTACTGGAACCTTATACAGGCAGAGTTTGGTAGTGTGAGGGAATGGAATAAAGCGTGGTCCGAAGCATCGACGATATATATTAGTGGTTTTCAACCTTTTTCGAATCGTGACCCCTAATTTTTAATTTTTTTGTTATGCGATCCTTTCAAAGAATTAATAATAGAACATAAATATATTTTTTAATATGTATACTTAAATAAATAAAATTTCAGAGTGTACAATTGCTATTTTGACGTGTTAATGAGAAACTTAAGCATGAATTTTTGTTATTATAGTTTCCACATAGGTATTATATTAGACTCTAATTTATTTTTAAAATAATATGCTTTGATATGAAAAACCATTTATTCATTATTTTTGGTAAGTAGCCAAACTATCATTTGTGACCCCCAGATTAAAAACCATTGATATATATATATATATATATATAATGAGATAATAACCCTGCACACGTGGTTAAAGGATTCGAGCTACCGAGATAAGAATGGACATCCGTAAATCGAGTAAGGACAGGATACGCGGGTTGATGTGGGTATGTATTTGATATACAACTGGAAAATGAAAGAAGGCCCGAGATATGAACGTGGCGATTACATCCAAACAGTACAGGAACCGATATCGAAACCGAAATTAACCGAAAAAACCTTTACCCAAAAATAACGGTTACGGTTTTTGAAATATTTAAATTTGGGTTCCGGTTCCAGTTCATATTATGTTTCAAAAACACTTAACACATAATAGTTTTTGGAGTTTTTCACAACGATAAAACTGTTATCAGATAAGGCTGATAAGTGATAATCATGAATGCACGCTAACACATCGGCCATTGGTATTATTTATCAAACTGTCAATCTTTGGACATTTTGATTATTCATCAAACTTCTACGCAATTGTATTATGCTGTTAAAATCGATGCATACGTATGCATATTTATTTATTTATTTATTTATTCGATTTTATGCGTAGGGACAGTCGTGTAGGAAAAAAAGTTACAAATTAGATACCTATCAACAATTATTTTATTCTAGCGTAGCGAGATTATTAAAATTAAACTCTATTTATGAAAAGTTCAACTAAAAATAAAAATTTGGTTTTTGTTCTCACTGTTCACTAAAATATCTTTCTGAACAGGATAAAAATTTAAATAAATGTCAAAACGTATTAACTATACATAAATGTACATTTTATATATAATAAAATAAAAACATGTATTATTCGACGCTAACTTGTTTTATTTATTGATATATAAAACGACGAACGACTACGATACGAATGATATTAAAATATAAAACTCGCGCGTTTTAAAAATAAATTCAATATATAAAACATTGTATGTAATAATATGTATATTGCGATGGATAGGGATTTTTTTTTTTGTTATCGTGATGCTTTTATTTTAAATATTTATCAATTTGAAAAATATTCTTTTAGTAGATGCCGGCGTACAAAGAACTTTGTAGTATCGGCGGACATAAATGGTGAAAGTCGCCGTTACCCCGGGCCCTTTGCACCCGGATACGATACAAAAAAATAATATCAAACACGCACAACGGGACGGGACGGGCAATCAATTGTATTATTATCGCATACCATGACGGGGACACATCAGTCGAATCCAGCCTTTGTGCCAATTATTTCGCTCTCATAAACGCAACGATGTTTTCACGGATCAGTTGAATTTTCACGGGAAACGCGCTATAGTTCGCAGCAACGGTTCGACTCTGTGTATACTGCGGATATTGTATTTTATGATTTTATTCTTGCAAGTGTAATAAAATTGTGTTTGCGATGCGATTTATTCACGGGCATGCGCGAGAACGCGACCGAATTACGATTGTGACCGTATAGATTCGAAAGCGACGCGGTATAAATATACACTACAGTGGTAATTAAGAAGAAGAAAAAAAATTATATTAAAAATAAAACCGATTCCGAGTGCGTAAAATGTTAATGGATTTCTTCGTTCGAAGTTCGAAACTACGAAAAATGAATTATATATTCTATTTGTCCACGCTTAGTTATTTATGTCACATGTTTTCAATCAGCTTTTTAATACATGTTAATAAGCGCTAAAATATGCACTAAAAAACCGTAAAATAAGCATACTAATCTAAACAAATTTACATTTTAAATATTTATTGATTAATAATTATTATTCAAGTGGGTATTATGTTAAAAATTAAAAAAAAAAAAAAATACAAACATTATACTTTAAGTTTTGAAGAATTCTGTATTACTTTTGAAATAAGTATTTTCCTTTGATATTTATACCTACACGAAAATTATAACGAGCTACGAGTTGTAGATAGCAATAGCATATAATTACATTAATATTTTTTTTTCGATTGTTGCTTTTTTAAATTTCACTGATTCATTCAATTTTTTATAATTTTTGTTTAAAATTTCAAGAATTTGTCAAAATATGTATAAAAAAAAAAACAAAAGCTGAAAAATAAGCATTTTACTGCAAAATCTATAAAATATATATAAATATGCACATTCAAATTTCAGATTTGATAACATGGTTACTAGAAATGAATCTATTTCGCACACTGTTATATTGTACAATAAATAACAAAAGTATGCAAATATTATATGTCCCGAGCCCTGCTAATAATCATACCGATATTAGAAATATTCCAAATTATCAAAACTGTCGACTTATATTAAAATTAACAGTTGATTTAAATGTAATATTTTTTTTGTTAATATTAAATCTAATATTTCAAAATATTATGTATTAGCTAGGAGTAGTTTGGCAATGTAATAGTTTAAGTTGATTTATATAATACGCATACATTTATACACTGTGTAAATATTTTTTAGTATGAGAAAAATATTATGCAGATCGATGAATATTGAGACGTTTCTATTGGTTCCAAGTGTCCCTGTTTCCCACGTTCGGATTTGAATGGTGACCGGGAACGGCGGTGCCCCTCGGGGAGCTTATTGTATTTTCCGCGTTATATAGTCGAATACCCTTATGATAATAATGAAAAAATAAAAAATAAATATATTGCAGCCATCTTCTTTATACAACTGAATGAAAAATTATATTTATGTATATATATATATATAGTATTATAAAATAATAATATTTTATGAAAAAATAACACACTGCTTCGCCTTAGTGCCCTCGGTAGTTGTTTACGTTTCGTCGGATCTGCGGAAAAAAGGATTCTTTATCAAATTGACGTATTGTTTTTCCGTAATTCCTTCCCCCCGGCCTTGTGGGTCTCGGTATCCTTTTGCGTACAAAGTTTAGGGTCCTTTCTGGGGGGTTTTATTATTATTATTTTTAATTTCCCTTTTGCTTTTTTAAACTTATTCGGCGGAGTAGGAGAGGTATATTTTAAAAAGTCAACCGAAGTCGCAGACGAATGTACACAACCCAAATAAACGAACGATAACTATTTTATTTTTAAACATTTATACATTTGTATACAACAAAGCACAATAATGATATTATTATTGATGTTTAAGTTTTAATAGCGATATATATTTTACGGTTTTTTTTTTAATTTGTATTAACGTAACAATGTTAAACGCATGGAAACTAAAACTTCTGCAATGAAAAAAAAAAAAACAATATAAAATTACGTATTAAACGTATAAAAAATTCAAATATGATTTACGGAAAAATATTATAAAGTACCTATACGATTTGATAATCGAATATACGTGTACGGTTTTTTTTTTAATTATAAATACAATATTGTCGATTGTCATTCCACAATATAAATATCATTAACAAAAGTATATTTACACATTAAATTATACTATAGTCATAGTCAAACTAAAAGTAATAAGAAAAAAAAAACCGTTTGCTAAACAAAAATAATAATTATATTATCGTTTTGTATAATAGGTTTATTGATTAATTACTACAATCTGTACAATTTTATGTCGTATTAAAAATAAATAACCAATCGAAATGCGCGTATTAAATATTTTTAATTTTATACAAAAGTAATATTGTACAATAGAGTTATAAATATAGTGTTAAAAAAAAAATAAAAATAAAAATAACCAACACATTTCAGTTTCGTAATGATGCGGTTAAATTAATATTTTGATGAAAGTCAAGTATTCTTTTTTATGGGTTTATGAATAATTGTAAAGGCGAAACAGCTAATAATAATAAAAAGCTTTTGACACAATTAGAGGTTTTCATTTGTAAGGGTTCGAAGATCAACAAAAGCGCGGAGTGCCCTAAGTTGGTTAATCATCGCCGGGGAAACTGTATAAAAGCCATTTCCCATTAATTCGTCTTGTAAACATGCGAATATTGTTACGGAAATAGAGAAAACGAAACCATATCGTGCAATTTAATTAAAATAAATCCAGAAGGTTCATTGTTGGCCTAAAGCCACTCGACCGAACCCAATCAAAACACTCCAGTACGTGATTCCTCGCCACCCCCGGAATAAATGGACGAGAGAGAGAGAGAGAGAGAGAGAGAGAGAGAGAGAGAGAGAGAGAGAGAGAGAGAAAGACCTCTTAACCCTGACGACTTCGTTATACATGTATAGATTTCCTATCAATTACACCCCTAAAATAGTAAACATGTGCGAGTTTTCACAATCGTTTATATGCTTCCATTTATAATAACAATAACCGTATTAGAATACGGCGGGAGAAATGAAAATATTACGCTGCGTCGATACACACTCACACTGGCCATTCATTCATATTCTCGACGTTGTTCGATTATTATGTGAAAAGTACATTATAATAATATTTATGCTAAATCGGTTTGTTATTACACGCATACAATTGTCTCGTGAAATTCGACAATTTTATTATTTTATAAATTGTCTATAATAAAATCACAATCGTTTTGAAGAGTCATTTTAGAGCTATTCGAAGTGTATAGCGGGAAATGTATTGGTTTTACTGTTATGATGTGTTTTTGATTTTTTAATTTAATTTTTTTTTTCTGTCTGCGAAAAACTTTTCTACCAAAAATGTTTCAAAAAAACCAATGTGTTTCGATCGTCGACTTCGGGGGTGGTTTCTGATACTCCTGGTAGTTTTCTCAATAATCGGTAAAACAGCGAATATTTACGCAATGTGGGTTTCTGGTAATTTTGATTTTGGTTTTTAAATTAATCAATGAGAATTGACATTTTCAATAAACACTTATAAATAGCCCTTTTATAGAGGTAATACGATTTAAAAAATATTCTGGAAAATCTTTTTTAGCTATTTTCTGTCAATATTATTCTAAAAAGTATTTTCTCTTGTACGGTTTTTATCAAAAAATTATAGCCTACGGGATTCATATTTTATTTTTCAGCCAATCGCGAAAAGTAAACATTTTTAACGTTCAATTGATCTAAACCATTTTTTAACTTTCGATAAATACAATTTGAGGTAATCTTTCCGTATGAACGTAACAAAAATGCTTTTAACTTAAACGTAACAACTTCAATCAGGTAAAATAAATATTTAATTGGATTTGTCTTGCGCAAGAGTGTGTGTTTAGTTTATCTGCCGGACAATGTTTCGAGTTTTTTTTTTTTTCTACGTCCGTCAATAACTCACAAATTGTACTATATTATGTATGGGTGTAACTCACCTCGACTCGTTCTTCTTTTAAATCAACTTTGAGGGCCAGCTGTTCCCTGAGCACGACGTCCGGATAATGTGTCTTTTCGAATGTCGCCTCCAACTGTTCGAGTTGCTCCTCGGTAAATATGGTCCGATGTCTACGCTTCCTCTTGGCCGGCGGGCCCGTGAACATGGACGTGGGACCATGATGATGATGATGATGGTGATGGCCACCGGTGGCTCCATGTCCCGTAACAGCCATGGCCATCATGTAACTCGGATAGATGCTCTGGTAACCGGCCGCGGCAACTATACAACCGAAACCATATCAAAGGTTATTACAGGTTAGGTTGGACAGGGTACTGATAGGAATGATGGCCGCCACTGATTTTTTTATTATACAGCATATACGTTCAAACAATTATAAATACATCCGGCAGCTTAATAAAGAGGCCAATAACCAGGGCCTAATTTATGCGCAAGGACATTATGTGGGTATTTTTTCAGGGCCAATGCAGATCAGGGGCCCATCTATTGGATTTAATTATTATTTTAATTTTAATTAATCCTTGTGTAATACTTACATTCGAATATTGTTTAGTTTACTAATACTCATCGGCTGGTTATTATATTTACTAATATAATAATGTAATTTACAATTCATAATAATAGCCAAATTCTTTTTTTTGTCCCGAGCCTCAAAAATTCTAAGATCAGGCTCCGCTTTACCTCTCTAGATCCGCCGCTGTTATATTATAATTATTGTACGCGCTATCGTATCGTATAGGTTAGGTGAAATTCCCGGGCGGCCGTCCGGGAATTACGTCCTATGGAAAAACTTTCCGGCAAAAACAAATACGGGCCGGCTATATTTTCGCGTTGTAAAACTATATACACATACAAATATGTACGCCGTTATTGAATTTTGAAAAAAAAAAAAAAAAAAAAAAAAAAAACCAAACGAATATCGCGAGTATAATACGGTTGTTTTTTTTTTTTTTTTTTTCCTGCTGAAACCGTATACGTATTCTCGGGCGCGTATATAATATGTGTATTATGTTATGCATAACGCGATACCGCGCCCGGGGCACCGTTGATCTGATTTGAACCTCTCCGCCCCGGAACGGCGAAACAAATGCAAACACGTACGGCCGCCGTTACGGCGTTGTTACTTATTCATGGTTGATTAAAGTTCGATCCGGCGTGCGCGGCGGTGCTCCGCCCGCGGTCGACCGGCGAAACGATTATGAACGGCGGCCGGGGCTCTCGGGGAACCGCGACGCGGCGAGACCCGCGGTCCCCAAGTACAATAGTGTGTAATAATCAGGGGCGTAAATACACAGAGGGGAAGTGGGGTGGGCCGGGAGCAGGGAAGGGTGTTTCGTCACCCCATCGCGTTTTTTAATTTTTTTTTAATCGCAAATAGGTAGGATACCTCTTCGTATAATATACGAGTGTATATTCTAATGTTAAACGCACCGACTGGAACCGTATACCCAATAGAAAAATTACAAGAAAAAAACATATTAATATGACGGACGTCACATTTCTGTCTCTGTCTTTCTAACGAGCAATATAACAAATTAATCGCGTTATACTTTGAACGTAATAAATTGCGGTGTTTGGGTGTTTGAACGTAAATAATAACGTAATTTTTTTTAGAAAAAAAAAGCTACATACAGCCTTTGGAAATAGTCTCCTCTTTACATTTTTCTATTAGCGTTCAAACCCTGAGTTGAACCTAAATGCCACAATTTACGTATGCCGTTATAGTTTTAAGTATTACCGTGAATATCGAAAATCTATTTGAAAACTCAAATGTATAATTAAAATGATAAATTAATACGGGACAGTGCTGGAATAGGAAAAAAAAAAAATAAAAAAAGAGGGACTACTACACGGAGTTAAAACAGCAAAATTAGCGTTCCTCGCAATTATTGAACTCGACCTAACCGGCGGGGGGGGGGGGTCCAAAACCGAGTTCTATATTTTGTATAAATGTTAATTATAATTATAATCTAACCTTCATATTATATATATATATATATATAATACATTTAATTAAAAAAAAAAAAGTTATTGTATGTAGTTTTATAGTAGAAATTCTATGTGTCATTATTTTTTTTGTTGTGAAGAACTCGGATTGGTTTCAATTTATCTAGGCACGTTCAAAATTAACCCGTGAGACGTTCTTGGCCTGATGAGTTTCGTTAATAGTTTTCGCATGATTATATAATATATTACAAAATAAGATGGAAAGAGTAAGATGGAAAAACGTACTTGAAGGTACGTCAAACCTAACCTTGAAAGTCTCCAACTGTCGGTGATAAAATCGAAATTATTGACGAAGTCCTAAAAAAGGATTGAAATGCAAAAAAGATATGTTGAGTTAATTCGGTATTCCTGCCAGTACATTATCGACAATATTAAAGGATAAGGGCAAAATTCTTAAGGCGGTTGAAGAAGCGTTCTGCTTACCACGGCAGAGGAGATTTAAAGCATCAAGTTTTCCAGAAATTGTTCAGACTATGGTGGAGTAGACGAAGCGAGTAAGAGATTCCAATTTACCAACTTCAGGACCATTAATCCAAGAAAAAGGCGCAGAGTTTGCAAATAATTTAGGCATAACATTTCAAGCCAGCACGGGTTGGCTGGACAAATTACAAATTTCAAAATCGAAGAACGAAATTGTAGAAAAAATAATATTAGGTGAGAGTACATATTTTCTTCCTTTTTTTTTTTTTTTTGGAGTGATCGAGGTTTCACACTATATATACAGACTAAGAGCGTGAGCGCATTACATTATATAATAAATAATAATATTTGTATTTTTGCGATTGATTGAAATAAATAAATAAATAAATAATAATAATAAAAATCCCTCGAGGTTCTTACGTACTGTACGTACGTTTCGCGTTTACGAAACGAATCGATAAAAAAATATATATACCTATGCTATGGGTTATGTTAAATATTATAATATATTACGCGGCGGTGTGCAGTAGTGCAATGCAGTGTTGTTGTGTAATGCAGTGTAGTTTTTTTTTTTTTTTTTTTTCAGAACACCAATGTACGATCGGTATCAACAAGCGATTATTATTATTATTGTGGGCGACGGCGGCGGCGGTTTAAGCGTTTTCGTCTACCCCTAACCACGACCGTGCGTATCGCGAATCCGCGAAAACCCCTTTACGCTCGATCGGGTGTAATTTCCTTACGTCATTATTGTACTGTATTATTGTATACATATTATTTTGTATATCAGAAATTGAATGTGACTCGCAATATAAATACGCGTATTTATATAAAGCACATTGCACGGCCTCGCGGTTTCGCGTTGCGTCACGGTCCACGGGATCCATTCGAACGCGCGGGCGCTGAGCGCAGCAAATTATTATTATTATTATTATTAGCCGAAGCCTTTGGCGTTTTATTGAAAACGGATTTAAAAAAAAATACCCACACGACTCGTGGTATGGTTTACGCCGGAGTGAGCGGGGGAATATTATCGGCCGGGGAAAAGAAAAAAGGAAAAGAAAAAAGGAAAAAAATATCAAAAATATTCTATTAAAAATAATGCAACCAATCTATATTTATATAAAAATCAATTTCCGCATGTATGTAAGATCATCACTTGATCATCACGGCTCGACCGATTTGGCTAATTTTGTTTTATTGTGTTCGTAATTGTCAGGACAAGGTACGAACGAAAAACAATTATGGACAAATCCGCCGGAAAAGCCAGAAATTCGGATAAAAAGATAACATTTTCAAGATAGAAAAACATTTGTCGATTTACCGTTGAAACCAAATAGTATAAAAAATAACTGTATAAAATAAAACGGCTAGTTTGATTACCAGAACGTCACGCTAGATCGGTAATCCTCACCCAAAATATATACAAATAAAAGTAGTGATCAAGTTACATTTAGTTTAGTTTTTGAAGTGAAGTAATTACATACGAGTATGTAGCCGCCGTTGAATGTTATCCCGGAGTAAAAAAAAAAATAAACCGGATATCCTTGGCAGAATATATTATGTTGTTTATCCGAAAAACAGTGAATGTTTTTACTTAAGAATATTGCTCCACGTGATCAAAGGTCCGATGTCCTTTGTAAGGAATCAAGGAATAAAAACCTTTAAAAAAAAACTGTCTGCTTGAGTGTACGATCCTTACTGGCTGTGGAGCTGAGCAAACGGTCTTGATCCCCAGAATACCAATGATACCAACAAATCTACCATTCCAGTTCAAACAGATCCAACTTTCCGTAAAATTATGCTTTTCAACGACCATAAATAAGTCACAGAGGCAAACATTAAACGTTACAGATTTAGACCTAACCGTCCAATGTTTTTCCCATGGTCAATTGTACGTGGCTCTGTCACGTGTCTCAAGCAAACAAAAGATATTTGTGCTGGTTCCAGAAATATTAAATGCGTAAGGCCAATTGAAACTTAAAATTGAAAATCAAGCAAAATTTAAAAGTTATACGGAATTAAAAAAAATATAATAATAACATTTAATTAGATTTAGACAGAAAAATGTTTTAAAAAATAAACATACATCATAATAAAACTAATAAATTCCATACTTCGCTTTGAATTTTAAAAAGATGATATTCTGGATAACCAAACAAACATGACCCGAGCAAGGTCGGGTTATTATATGATTATTATATTATATGCGTTTTAAATTATAACGACTTCTACGGTGTTTGACAGAGCGTGCCGGTGGCGGATTCGATTCGTCTCCTACTGTATCATGTAGGATAATATCCTTTCGGTTCAAACGGCCTTCGAATACCCTTCGTAATTTAAATTCAATAATTATTTTATCGCTAACCCGGTTAAGGTTCAGATAATATGACGTTGTCGACAATTGTAATTTAGGCTGAAAAATGTCTTGAAAAAAAAAAAAACTTAAATTCCTACAAAAATAAAATAACTGTTATATTAGCATAGTAAGCATACGTCAGTTATTAGTCACCGTCATAGGCGGATACTCGGTCACATCTATGGGTGGCTCGACAAAAACCATTGAACAATTTCTTTAAAAAGTTTTGATAATTTTCTACAATTGTATGTTATAAGTGTGTAGTACAGAGGTTAAAACCTTTGGGGGGGGGGGCTTGATAACGTTCTGAGGAGCAAAAGCCCCCTCCCCAATATCCGTCACCGGTCAGCGGGACCGCTTAATGTGCATTTAAATATAAAATGTTAAATATAGGATTACGGATTAATATCCGTAGATCAGCGAGCGACAATTTATTTTCTTTTTCGAAAAATAAATGGAATGTAAATTTGTTGGTATTAATTTGTTTTTGCTACCCCAGAATTCTGACTCTATAGTGACTCCCGCGGAAATAATTATTTACCAATTTTGACGGTCAAAATAGTATATATATATAATTATTAAAAAAATAAAGACTACATAATTTAAACGTAGTTTTTTTATGTAATCGGCAATTTTTAACAAATTACTTTTATACTGCTCTTTATTCGATGTATTTCGGGTAGCAAAAATATTAACTCGCTATCTCTGGCCTATATGATTAAATACATATATATATATATATATTATATTATAAATAATAATCAATGTAACTTGTAAGTGCAGAAATTACTGTTGTATGAATTGATTAACAGCGCATGAAATTTGAATTTAAGTTACAAAATTTGATACACAATTATTTTTTGGAGGAAAGTCGAAATTAGAATTGGGCTTAAATATTTATAGATCCGGTTGATTTTTATACGATTCAACGAAAACCGAACCGTTGTGTTGAAACTTTAAGTTAAACAATAGTTTAATGTTTGGGTTTAACTATAATTCGTCTAATTAAATAAATCAATATAGTAACTTGGAAAAAAGAACAAAAAAAAAAAAAAAAACGACGGTATTTCACGGGCTTCGAAACATAATACGGTTTACTGATTTAACAATATTTATAGTTCGATAAAATAAATTAAACGGAACAGGTATTATGTATTTGTCATTCCTTATTGATATTTTCACTCCATTTCTTTGTCAAAATGCAATATACCTTTAGGGGTTGCTTCTAATAAACTCATATTGTGGCTTCCGACCGGTATACGTTTGAGATTTCTCGAAAAGTCAGTATTAACGATTTAAATATTTAAATTGAACTTAAATAAAATAAATTTTCTGATATAGTATGATTTTAAACATCCAAACAATAAACGTATGTATTGGTTTAACTGGGACAATTTTCAACCTCCAATCGTACACCCCCCCCCCCCCGGTTTCGTTAAAATATTTTTAATAAAGAAGATATACTCCTCCCAATTTAAGCAAGTTAAAACACCTCTACTTCAATATTGTTGATAAATATATAAATCCAGGTTGTTTGATATTGATCTGTTTATGATTTAGCAACATTTTGTAATATTTTGAATTTTACTTTATTAATTAGTTAATAATAATAATTTATAACATAAAATTATATTAAAACTAAATTGAGGTGATTATTATATACATAATTGTTATTATTTAAATACACTTTTAAAATTATCCCTTGAAGTTATAACGTATAATAGTTTAATTTACTCATTAATCTCCACATTCAGGGAATGCTAGTTTCACTACAAATGTAGGCGGAGGAGACAAAATGTATTCACATTTACGTGTTTGGTTATTAATTTTGAACAAAGTTTTACTTAATTATTTAGAACTTAAGAGATTTTATTCGTAGATACCTTTTGAAGAAAACGTCAGAGAGAATGTTTTTATAAGTTCTGCCAGAAGTTATTCAGGAAATTCAGTCACCCCGTGTCGCCTAAATTTAAATCGTGGGGGAAATTCTTTATATCTTTTGTTTATATAAATATATGATTTTTTTTTTACGATTCTACACTTAAGTCGGCGACAATTTGTTGACAATCTATTCGGAATCGATTTTTAAAATTAATCACAAACACCAGTGGCGCAACTAGGATTTTTTGGAGAGGTTGTCCGCCTATCAAAACCATTCCCCCGTTACTTATTTGTGAATACACCACTGGTTTCCGCACTGTCCTGCGCTTGATAGACTGAAAAACGCATATCATATATTATAATTCGAAATCTCATATAAGCAATTTATGTAATTCTGTAATGTTGAGGCGCAATTATTATTGAATATATGCTTGAAAAAAAAACTAAATTTAATTTCTATAAATGCGGTTCGACAGGGGTGTCCGTACACCCAAAACACCTTTCTTGGTTGCTTCACTGACAAATACAATATCGAATTTATCGTTAACGTGTTTTAAAAAAATGGCATACAATGTAAAGATAGGGAGTCGTATCTCATAGAGACAGGGAGATATATGACACTTGAATTACACTGCGTATTTAGAGAGGAGTAACTTCGACAGAATAAATTACACGTAAACTTAACTCGTTATAACACGTGTTGTACAAAGACAAATTTGAAAGATATGTAATTATAGTGCAGTGCAATTTCAAAGGCCACGTCAGACGTCAAGAAAATAGAAAACCGTTAAATAGCTGAGTATAATATATAATATGGTTGAATTCAACCACCTAAATAACCGATGAACATTAATTGCTGTTTTATGGTTTGTTATTAACATCACACGACGACGTTACATAACAATGTAAAGACTTTGTTAACTTGTCGTTGTAAACTAAAATAATTTATTATAAAATCGGATTATTATTAAACCGCGATGCGTGAGAGTTTGTTTACTGGCTCAGGTGGAAAAAAAAATTAACGTTAACGATATACATTTAAAATTTTGTAATATATAATATTTATGACGATAAATCGCGCAAATACTAACTTAAACACGTCTCATTAGATTTCCGAGGTTTTTTGAATCGATTTGAATCGTAGGGATTTATTAATTGATCTTGCCGTTTATTAGAACGATCCGGTTGATTGACTGCTATTCCATATCGGAATAGGCGTCTACGCTAATCTCTATGTTATCTTATATCAGTGGCGGCATTCGTATAACATTGTGATGTTCCATGGTTCCAACAATACTTTTTGGGGTTTTTTTTGGCGGGTATGTATTTTTATAATACGAATATATCAATATCGACAAAAACCTCACTGTGTAACATTTCGAAATAGTGCGGTGTTTCGGGCGTTTTGACGTGTAACTTATTGATGATAGGTGGGTTGGTCATACGGTTCAGTTCGATTAGCAACGCCTTTAAAGAAAATTATAGCTGCCACTGTTTTTGTATAAAATAAACTGCAAAAAAAAGGTATGACGTCTCATCGAAAGGTTAAACAAACAATTTCGGGAAAATTCTGTCTAGGATGTAACTTTCTGTGTAATAAAAACCCGAAAGTCAACGATGAATTATTTATTGGTTCCGAAAAACGATACCGAGTTGGTCTGTGAATTTTGACGCTCCAACAATTTGCTCGGATTTGACAACAATTGCGGTAACTATAGAGAAATAAATTAATAATATAATTACTGTGGACTTACCTAAGAAGTTGGCGGCGCTGGAGTGCGCGTACCCGGACGCTGCTGCAGCGGCAGCCAGGTGCCCGAAGTTTAAGGGCTGCTTGAAGAACCCGGCTGCGGCGGCTGCTGTAGCGGCAGTTACGTTGTTACGGCCGGCAACCCCGGTCGCGACGGCTCCTGTTGCGGAGACGGCGTCCGACGATCTGGATGGGGCCAGTATGCTGTCGATGGTAAAAAGGGAAGAACCGACGGCCGACGACGTCTTGGGCACGGCGACTGGGCCGGCCACGGCTGTGGCCGTCGCCTGTCCGTGGGCATCGACATCGGTGCAGTCACACGGTTCTTGCAACGGCGACACTGGGTGGCCGCCAGCGCCGCGTTCGTCCATCGTTGTCACCGCCGTCATTGCGACCGTCGGCGGCCGTTCCGGGCGGTCACCGTTGTCTCCGAGTCTCGCCGTGGCCCCGTAAACGCCACCGCCACCGTCGCACCCGTGCCGTCCGTCTAATTTCATCCGTCCGCCGCGGAGTAAACCGGTAGGGAAATAATGCGTCCAACTTACGCGCGAGTATGTGTACCGCGTCGCGTCATGGTCGCAGAGAAATGTGCGTCAGAAAATCGACAACGATGCAAACCTTATACGGGAACGCGTGTACCGCGCTTATTATGAATTTTATTCAGTAAGTAATAAAACGCGACGGGCAAAACAGTAAAAATACCGTTGGACGGGTGTATCTTGCTGCACTGGAATACGACCGAATATTATTTATATTAACGAACGACACTCGTAAATCGGACGACGACGTTTACTTGCGCGCGTGCGTTAGTGTTATTACGCGAGTGGTAAACGTTTAATAGAGCCGTCAATCGTTTAAGTGGCGCGCGTTACGTTTGATTACCGCCGCGTCGTAGTCGCGGACTCGGCGTCGGCGGCGGCGGGTGCAGTCTATCGCCGGAATCGGGTGTCGCGGCGCGCGATTGGTCGACAGCCCGCGGGGCCGGTACACCCCGTCCCGTTCCGCGGGTCCCGAGGGGGCGTGTTCGGCGGCGCCCGTATAATCGGCGCTGTTCGGCATTTATTCACCGCCTGCGCCCTGTAACACTCGCCGCCCTTCTCGTTTATTTACACTGACACATGGGTCGCGCGCGTCGTCTCTGATGCTATTTTGTGATTTGTCAACGTAATCTCGCATATCCAGTCGCCTGCACCCCATCACCGCCGAGGAATGCGTGTCATAAAGTCGTCGGTACTAACGAGACGCCGTCGCGACGTACACATAACAGCGCTGTTCCCCGTATAGCGTAGAGGTATACGGCGTATACCGTACATACCGACACTGATCTTAAACGCATTACTTGCATGATGTAGACGGCGAAAGATTCTAGTCTTCTTTATAACTTTGGTCATAGGGTTAAGGTTTGATTAACTCGCAGAACGCCTACAGTCGTCTTCAGTCGTTAATCGTACATCACAACTTACGAGCACTGGATTATCATATTTTATATTACTGGAGCCCAAAATCTAAAAATCTTTAAAAAATACACAAAAAAAAGATGTTAAAATGACTCAATTACATCAAAAAATGACATATATATAAATATTTTATTGTTATTAAAATTATTATACAAATCATATACTTAACCTAACCTATATATTTTTCTCGGTTTTTCATATTTTTTTTTTTTTTTTACCAGAAATCTTTCTTCAGGAGTGGTTTCTAGTAGACAATTGTGTATGGTTGGTGACACATTGGGGGTAATTATTTGATTTTCCGTGTAAACCTTAAATATTAACGTATTAACGGTGGGTTTCTGTTATATTTTTTAAAATTTGTTTTATTACAATTCAGTTAAACTACAATCTGAATTTTTCACCGAATTTCAATTTGTCGAAACACGTTTAATTGAACTTGTCTCAGAATCGTTTTTCGTTTACAACGATTTATCGTGGCGTCCCAACTTTTCCCTTTACAATTTAAATGATTATGAACGATACTCGTATTGGAAAACTTGATGCCTAGCCGAATATTACAATATAGAGCAGGGGTCTCCAACCATTTTTCACGGCGGGCCAAATCTGAGATACGCTTCGGCGTTGCGGGCCAAATTTTTTTAGAGAGTGATAGGGAGATAATGAAATCAAAGATAAATAAAAATGATTTTATTTAACTATAAGTTTACAATGGAAACCATTATTTTATTGTAATAAACTACTGTTACTTAATGAGAAGTTTGGAATTGATTGACAAATTTCGTGGTAGTTATTTGGATCAAGCTTGGTTGTTCCAACTAGCATCGTCGCTCGTAAATGATCGTCTCTTATGTATATCTAACGTATTCTATTTTTGAAAAAGTTTGCTCACATAGGTAGCTTAATGTTGAAATCATTTCACGTTCACATTTGTTGAGATTTGGAAAAGAGTCCTTTGGTAACATGGCGTATAATTTTTGAAAGTTGGTTTCCTAGAAACAGTTTTTGAGTTAGTTGTTTGATGTGAGCTCGATAACTACAAGCTGAAGCTCCGTAGGTAAAGCTTCAAATTCTATGGTCATTGGATTTTCGAAAATTCGAATGTGCTCAAAACGAATTATCAAAACATCAGTTAATGAGGGTAAGCACCTGCATTCATTTTTGCGGGGCGGGGAGAGAGACAAAGGTATCGTTTCACCACCTCCAAGTATGACAACAGTATACATCTCTGAATCTTCTAAAACAAAGAAATAATGCAATACATTAATTACTTTTTATATTGGTATAAGATAAAAATATTTTTTTCCCTCGATTTATTTCATAAAAGTTTATGTATATGGTTCACGTTTCTCCTATTTTATAACATGTTTACGTATTGTCTGTTTACTGAAATAAGAAAACTAACATTAAAAAAAAAAAAAAAAATGATATATTCTTTCGTTTATTTTTTAAGTTTTGTTTAGTAGTTGTTTAAGTTATTAAGTAAGTTTCTAAATTAGTCTTTGTTTTTTTTTTTTTGTATATATATCGAATACAAATATTTTTACACCATCCCTTGTGGTTTTGATTTTAGTGAATAAATTATTTTGCCCCCACCTCTTAGTTTTTTACCCGGTACGCCATTAGTCAGCGCCAATGTATTTTTAAATCGTTTTAAACAGTTGCAGTCGCGGTTTGTGTGCAGATTAGCCGCTATCTATAATTTTAATAACATCTAATAAAATACACATAAATATCTTTACCGTCTATCGTTGCCGTCTTCCAATTACATAGGAAGCCTCGCTAACGCCCCTGGAAAACTTAGAAAAATGCGTCTTTTTACCAATTAAAAAATTGATGATATTTTTTTTAACCTTTAATTTTACTAATTTTTGTTAAGAATACAATTTATTCTTTATTTATATTTATTAGTTTATTTTTATATTTATATATTAATTTCAGTGTAAATTTCAAAAATAATAATACCCACTTTTGAAGCCCAATTATGCGCCCCTGGTATAGTCACAGTTCGCCATACCCTTGCTACGCCACTGCAACTTACATTAAAAAAAGTCTTAAGAGTTAAATATGTATTATTTTAAAGAGGGGGTTTTTTTTGTTAACAAATATTTTACCAAAATATACGTATATATATATATATTTATTGTATTGTACGTTGTAATAATATGAATATCCGTCGGTTATTGATATAGCGCTCAGAGAGCACTTTTGTTCGTTGGTTTTTGGGTTTCCGTCATAGTAAGAGATGATTTTTTTTATTTTAATTTTAATATGCGTACGGTTTGTTAATACACGATGTACAATAAAAAAAAATATATACATATATAAATACACCTATATTATTAAAAAATAACAAGACGCGGTGAAATAAATATTTTCTGGTTGTCGTGTTTAATTGTGTTACTTTTTTTTAAATTTTTTTTTTATTGGACGTCTTGGAAATGATTCCCGGAAATAAAATAAACCATAAAGCACTCTTATATCACGGAAAACATTTGTAATTTAAATTTTAAAGAATATTATCCTTGCAGTCGACGATATTATTATTTCGTGTAACGTTTAATATATATATATATATGTGATGTCGTGTTGATCCCATGTATAATAAGGGAAAAGGTACGAAATTGTTTTCAGAAAATAGAAATTTCATTCACTTCCGTCATCGCCGCGAAAACAACAATTCGAATAATATATATTATTATATATTTCTGTGTGAACGATTAGAAAAAAACTACGAAAATAATAAATTTCCACGTTGTCGTCATATCAATTATTGTCGACGACGACTCGGAAATTGAACACAAATATAACTAAATTTAAAGAGGAGAATATTTCCGTGCATAGCTTTTTTTTCTAGAAAAATGTACATAAAACTCGCAGCTATTTATAAACAACAACTACAACTAACACGACTATAACTCTTTTGTTTGGCATTTTTTTTTTTTTTTTAGAAAAAATGCCAATCGGTACTTATTTTATTGTTACTACTACTTTTCAAAATGGTAAAACACATCGATTTACTTAGTTTTATTATCCGGCTTATGAATTAGTGTATTACCTATAGAAAAACTACGAATAAATTATGCGAAAAATAATATATTTCGGGTGTGGGGAGGTGGGGAGAGGGCACGTGCCCCGAGTGATTTTCCTTATCCTGGCCACAACATTGAAGTATATGTATATAATTAATGGGAAATTTGTTATTATTTATTGCTATTTTGATAATACAGTATATGTACCTGTATAGTGTATACGCATGTTACGGCATAAGAGATTTCAAAGTGGGAAATGCCTAATCGTTTCAATAGAAAAATTATGGGAAAAAATTATGTATAACTATTACTATGTACCAAAACAATTTGTATCGATAAATTTGTAATCGAGGGGGGTTAGCCCCTTTTATCCCCCCTCGAAGTACAATACGATAGGTAGCCCCGCGTTTGGGGGCACGAAATCGCTCGTTTATGTAAATTGTAGGCGAACCGCGGGAGGCAGCTGTTGCTGTTGCTTGCGCGCGCGCGCTCTCGATGGAAACGCAATCCGGTGGAAATTCGCCGGCAAAATCGATAATAATACACATTTAAACGACGACATACACTAATAATATAATAATACGAATAATAGTAATAAACACACGCGCTTTAAATACGATTCGGGAATTATCCAGCGGTAGAATCTCTCGACCGCCTTACAACGGGCGAACAAAAAACGGTAATCGTCCCGCCGAACAAATAAAATGTCGCCGTATTTAATATACACACAGAACATAGTTTGTCGGTTCGTATAGCGCAGATTATTCGGTATAATTTAGGTACTCGGATCAACTCGATGTATTATAATAAATTATTTTGCCCACTTCTATTGTCAACGAAATATTTATTATATTATATAATATTATGGATGGTCGAAATAAGTGCCTAATCGACCCGAAGCCGCCGCGGTTTGGCGGTCTAACGTGAAAGCCGTTTAAAAAAAAAAAAAAAAATCCGCTCCCGAAAATAATTACGCGGGTCGAGTACAATAAAATCGTATTATTATATATGCTATAATACCTATACATAAGTATATTACATAGGAAAAACGCGTGCACGAATCATTATTATTCCGGAATATTAAATCTACAAAAACGCAGTGTCCCGGAAAATATATTTTCCATATTACTATAGATTATTATTACATATTGTACAATTTTCCACGATTTTGTTATCGAATCGAAATCGAGTGTGAGTATTCCGCCCTCGTATACTTCAATACTTGTATTTACTTTGACAATTACACCTAAATTATGATATTCGAACCCAATTCGGAAACACTGATATATATTTTCGGCAATGTCTTGAGAGGAGGAGAGATTTGAGATTTGAAAATTATATAAAACGGGGACTACTTTTAATTTTTAGTTTAATTTGTTTGCCTTCAATGCTAATTTATTTACAGTATTTTCTGGATCTATACATGTACACATTCGATGGACTGCTAACATTATTTTTAACATCTATGCGCCTATATTATGAATTAATATTGAAAGTAAACATCGTAAAACCATGCATTGTACCAAATACCAAATAGATCATGTATAGTATTTAATTGTACTTTAACGCATAATGACATCTACCCATACCTAGATCGATTACTGATTAGTAGTACGGCGGTAGTAACCCTAGAATATACCACAGTAATTGATAACGAGAAAACCATTGTCATAATTCTATTATCGGTACACAAGATAACATGAACATTTTTATTTCATTGTCATCAAAACAATGACTTTTCGATTCTAAATTATCAAAAGACATCGCAAAAAAAAAAAAAACAATCGAGGGACCAGACACACAGATTTTCCTCCCTCCCCCCCGTGATTACGCCCCTGATATATATATATATATATTTATATACGAGGTCTGTTAAAAAAGTACCAGCATTTTATTTTTAATTATTACAAAAATAAAGTTACATATTATTTAAAGACATCTCCTTCAAAGTACTCTCCGCCGGACGATATGCAGTGGTCCCAACGATCTTGTCATTTTTCAAAATTTTTTGGAACTGTTCCAAAGTCAAACTTTAAGTTCTGTTGTCGTATTTGTTTTAATTTCCTCTATATCTTGAAACCGCTGTCCTTTAAGCGCAAATTTTAGTCTCAAGAAAAGAAAAAAATCACATGGGGCCAAATCAGGAGAAAAGGGAAGATGCGGGACCACAGGTATTATTTTATCAGCCAAAAATGCACGATTCGATAGTGCTGAATGTGCTGGCGCATTGTCATGGTGATGAAACCAGGTTCCATTTCGCCATTTTTCTGGGCACTTTTTACGAATCCTTTCTCGCAAACATAATAATACGTCTTTATAGAATACTTGATTGACTGTTTGCCTCATTTGCTAACTCACGAACGGTTAATCTGTGGTGATTTCGCACTTTCTCGCAAATTTTCACCACGCCATTATCGTTTCTGGATGTCGACGGTCTTTCAGAGCATCATCTTCAGTTGACTATCGACCATCCTTGAAATGTTTAAACTATTCGAAAGTCACGGAACGACTTAATGCGTATCATTGCGTACGTTTCCGTTGCATTCTTACCAAGTTTCAAGTAAAACTTGATGTACATGCGTTGTTCGTTAATTTTGAATATGTCGAAAATAGTGGACGAAACAAACTGACTGGATTTAACCACGTGTAATATTAAAATGAGATAAGATTGCGACTTCGGGTTTTGTTTAAAATATTCACTAATACGTGGGAAATACATCTATTTATAATTTGAAACGTTTTCATGTGTAGATTAGCCGTAATAACATTTGTCCTGGTACTTTATGAACAATCCTCGTATATAACACACGATGAGTACGGAGTCAGGTTATGAGGGAAGGGAGATTTACAAGACGTACCGTCCCAGCTTAACATTTTAAAAACATTAATAAACGGTCACGATAATCGGAGAAAACAAAATTATTGATCGAGTCTAAAAATGTCTATGTATTTCGAAGTAATTTTTTATGTAACGGACTCTTCACGAATAATTTATTTGTTTTTTTTTTTGTTGCAGCACCACTGAATAATATAATACGTAAAACATTTTTAGGTTTTCTCTGTTTTGGAAAAACAAGACCTCCGAAATGGATCAGCTCACCGCCACTGATTTGACTGATTTCATTAATCCCCGGCTCCATTAAGTCATTCGAACATGTCTGACCTTTGATCGGATATTTTTACATAAAGTCACGGGATATTCATGCCAGAAAAATCATAAATTTTGCGTATTTAGTATTGAAAAAAAAAAAAATCTCGATAAAACAATACTGTTACGCGTCCAACGCCATTATTCCCGTTGAATATCATACTTATTTTAATTTTATTTCCGTGAAGGCATTACGTTTGTGTTCAATTTCTTTGGAAAAATATAATTTTTTTTAATACTTTACGATCGGGTTTCTGGAGAACATAAATGTTAAGGATAGTTATTTTTTCAAGAAAAAATGTGTTATTTATACACTGTATTATATCTAGAATAATTTAATAACTTTTGTTACGCGCGGTGGTGTTTCATAGGAAACCGAAGGATATTTTTTTAAGCCTTGAAAATCACTTTGCGAAAGTTGTGTTAATTTCGTGTTTTTAACACAATATTGAACAAAAAAACTAAAAAAATGTCAAATACCTCAAAAAACGCTTGAATATTATTTTTAAAAATGTTTAACGTTTAGATATTAATAATTAAAAGCATTGGGTTAAAGTATCTTCGGGCTTCTTGTATAATAATATTATTTTAAGTTTGCATACAATTATTCCGAACTGTAGCAGATACAAATTATTGATCGGATTATTCTTATCAAATTATTTTATATTATGAATTATTATTTAATATTATAATTAATTTCTATTTTATTTCGATAATATAAAACTTTTCATTTAAGTTGATGGGAAATCAGCACTCGGACTATTCGAATTCGATCTCGAACATTTCGAACAGTTGATATCGAATTTATTTTTGATATAATATATTATAATATATATCTATACAAACAAATACATATTTGTTTGTGTTTTAACCGTACATAATACATAATAGTGTTTTGTCTTTTTGTTTAAAACCTATATGAACAAACTTTAAATCTCCGAGAGAAAATAAAAATGTTAAAAATCAAGTCGTTGTTATTATTATAAAATAAAAATATAATAGTAAACAGTACGAGCGTATGGAATTGTATAATCTACAAAAATAAAAACAAAACAAATGGATCCACGATATTCGTTTTCAGTTTATACCTCCCTTAAATTAGCCTCGGATCCGTTACTGGAACCAAATCGATTCGCCCGAACCGATTTCGTTTTACGATGGAACGGTCATCGACGAAAATATTTTTATCGTCTCGCGTTGTCCGTATAAATGATCGTAGCCGTGGCCAGGGATTTACCACTTATTATATTACTACGGCGGAGTCTCGTCCTTTTAACGTCGAGTGCCCCCACACGCATACACACACATACGTCGTGTATAAATAATAATAGTAAAACTACATATATATATATACGGGTAATAAAATAGTCATTGTCGTGTCGAGTTTTAATTTCGATTTCCGACAGAGTCTCGAGAGATCTGTTTGTCTTCGAAATCCGCTGAGTGCCGCCGTATAGGAAAGTTTTCCGTCGTATACGACGCGAGTAAACAACGCGAGCGGCCAGGGCCGGTAAAGAAGGTCAAATAGGTAAACACCACGCACGACGCCGCCGCCGGACGTAAAATTCGTATGATTCTTTTTCTCTCTGCTGCGGTCGGTTACTGGCCGTTTCGGAGTTGGCGCGACGGGAGTAAAAAACAAAAAAAAAAAACGGTGGCAGTGACGACAACGACGAGAGAAAGAGAGAAAGAGAGAGAGACGGTCGAACACGGGCGGCGGCGGCGGCGGCGTCGACGGCGGCTGGGAGAGTCGAAAGGGAACGAAATGCACGGCGAGGGACGCGACTAACTACCGCCACAACCGTCGTGTGCGTGCGCGCGGTTTCTGTTGACACGCCCGGGAACCCGGTAGTCAAGTGGCCCGATGCCTTTTATTTGTTTTCCCCGAGAATCACTGACATTATCAGCTGCAGCCATAAGCCAGGCGTGTAAAACAATTAGTGCGCGAGTACGTGGCGACGGCGGCGGCGGCGACCGACTACGGTGGTGGTCGCGGCGATGATGATGTCGAGGGGAGCGGGCGGGCGGCAGAGTGAAACTGCGCATGGGGGGGGGATCGCACGGCTTGTGTTTCCATTAAAAGGGACGCGCAACCCGAGACCCTCCTCCGCCGCCACAGCCGTGGCTATTATATTATATTATTGTTGTATTTATTCGCCGACCTAACGCTTCTAAAGCCTGCGGATATTATTATCTGACTGATGATGAGCAGCAACAGCAGCAGCAGCAGCAGCAGCGATAGTCGTCCTCGTCGCCGCCCAACAGTCAATACTCACCAACGTAATCGGACACCGATTGCCGGAGCTTCGAGACACCCGATATATTATATGTATACACGCGCATATATTTATCGTCCGTTTTATAAGTCTTCGTCACGCGTACTTACGCGTATACGGCGGCGGTGGCAGTATCGTAATGGGTTACAACAACAACCGTATATATATATATATATACAGAGCGTTGAAGGTTAACGCGTTTTGTAATTTCTTAGGTATTTACGAACATTTCGGAATGTTTTTGGACGGGACTCAACGCGGCACCCAGGTACCGCGGCTCAGCGTACACACATTAGTGTCGGATACTCGGATACTTTAAAATCTAGATAAAAATGAATTCGGATATCCGTAATCCGAATATATCCGGATATTCATACTGTTCGGATATCTGTATGTACTATTCGGGTAATATACGTAATACACGTTCCTATATATTAACTACTCAGATATCTTTATTAATCGATAATTCAAAAATCTAATCTAGAATATTTGAATTATAAAATGGTTACTCGCATATTAAAAGAAGTATTAAATCTACAAAAATCATGCCAAGTATTAACGAAATATATATTAGGTACACTTATAATTAAAATAAAACGCAAAACAATAAATATATGTAAACATAAAAACGATTGGACTTAAACGTTGTCTACGGACACTGCGATTACGATATCTTGTTTATGACTAATTTGTAATTGTATACAATTTATCTTATGGGTCACATTAAAAATAAATATTTTAAAACCTTTGAATATATAGAAATCCGAATACTATAAACATCCGATTATTACGGATATTTGAATATATTCGAGTATATTCGGATTTTCCATTTTAATCATCCGGATAACAGATTCCGGTTATCCGAATATTTAAAAAAAATCCGAATACGTGGCCCAACACTATTACCTATAATATTTTGTTTTTGGAAATGTTCCACGCCGGACAGCGCATGCGGTGACTTTTTAGATTTAACGAGCGAAAAAATAATAATAGTAATAATAATAATGAGATCAAACTTTTTGATTAAACCGAAATAACATTTTGAAAACAATTTTTCAACCGTGGTAACGTGGAACAAATCTGTAGTTTATAAACCCCGTCCGGATTTATACGTTTTCACTCTTTTTGAAATATGAAGTCTTTTAACGTGTTTATCGCGTGAAAAAAAAAATAAAAACATTCCGAGGGATAAAAATAACACACTGCGTCTTATTTATACCTATAACAGTTTCTTCATAACACTCTGTAGAATCTACAATCACACATCGCTGTAAAACTAATATACGTTCATCGCTGTCCTAAGAATTATCGTGTAATTATCAAAATAACGACAACATTAAAAAATTACACGATATTTATCTAAAATTTGTTGGATCGCAGGAGTAAAATATATACATATAGTAGTTCGTCGGACGGTTGCTGTACCCATTATTTTGTATTTCTGATAACAATTTTCGAATTAAAAAAAAAAAAAAAATCATCTCTACGTTTATAGATTACAATAAGATTAAAATAAAAAAAATTAAAAAAATCAAAATTAAAATCGGGTCGGCAAATTGTAAAAAATTACAGGTCGTTTGGGCGCAGTTGTTATTATCATTCGAAACGCCCTGTATAACGTCCCCCCCTTCCACCGATAACGCGGCGACAAATCGTTGGCCGGCATTGCCGCTCGAGCCAAATAATAAAATAAATAAATACAAATAAAACCAACAGCGCTAAATGCTTTACTACGGCGGGATGAAATGCAACCGGGATGAGTTGAGTGATGAACCACCGCGGTCGCCTCTACCGCTGTCAATTACACGCGGGTGTCGAGGGTGAGGAGATCCCGCGACGATAAGCGCGCTCTATTGCAATATAATTATATGGTAATAACCAGGGTTGGTAATATACGCGTATAAAACGTTTTATATGTTACACGTAAAACACCCCACGTATAAAACGTATACGTTTTATTTTTGAAATTCACTCTTAAAAAATTAAAAATACTTCCTATATCAGATATTTAGTTAGGTTTTTAGTTTTTATACTTAGTGAAAATATATTAGGTGGTCAAAAATTGTATAAAATTATAAATAATTTATAAAAAATTATGAGTTCGATAATAAATTCACGAGGTCTTCATTACGCTTCGCCACGGTGACTCGAATTCAACTGAACTGATAAAATCAATTATTGTGCAATATTATGCCTACACGTTCAAATTATTTGATATTGCGCAATTGATTTCAAACAAGCACAATCTTCATTCAATACTTGCGCATTATGCACAATACATGTATCAGACAGTAATATTGCGCAATATTCTATTATTGTGCGAAAAAATAGCCGAGACTCCGAAATATAATTTTAGCAGCTAAATGTGTAGATTCATTCAAAATTGGACCTGCACATAATAACCGATCTTAGTTTAGTATTAAATCGTTAAGTCAATACATACGAGCAAGATGTTATATGCACCATAGGTGGAAATTCGCCATAATTTTAGAGGGCGATGATATTTTTAAATATTTTACTGTATATACAAAACTGTTCTCCGCGCTTGCAAAAATCATTTTACCGTGCAAAAAAAAAAATAACCTATGATTTATTTTATACGTTCTATATGTGTGTATAATATTTGAGTTTATTTAAAGGGGGCTAATTTTTCTGTTTGTACATTTTGATGGAACTTAGCACGCCCTCTCCCCGCTACCCTCGTATCCAATTTCTACCTATTTGATAAACGTCTGTGTTGCGTTAGTTTTTCGCGATAGCAGAATATCGTTACATTCAGACGGCAAACGTCATGTTAAAACATACATTGGATAGAAAATTAGTGAAAAACTCGTAGAAGCTTAAAACAGTTGTAATAAACTTTAAAATACTAGACAAATTGAAAGATGATATTATCGTTAAACATACCGAAATATTTGATTTGACGGACGACATGAATCGACTGGAAAGAGGACGATGACGTTGACTTCGAAAACTATCGATTTGTTACTATATGTTACTTTGTTTGATATTATAGAGCTCAATAATGAACCCTATATCGAATTATACTAATCATTCTTAGTTTAAAATTGTATGTATTATGAATATTAAAATAGGCGTACAATAACATTGTACCGCCGGTTAGTTAGTTATGTAAATTAAAAAAAAAGTATATATTTATTTAATAACATTAATATAATCATTGCCCGTCAGTTAAGTCGTATTTACAAACCGATGTGTTAAAACGATTTAAAAATATAAAACGACCAACGGGGACTTCGAAAAACAATGCGATGATTACAACACTTACAAAAATAAAAAGGTACGTGTTTATCGTTTTTCGTAATGGGCGCAATTTCCTTTCATTTGTTGATACTTTAATGGAAGGGTCGTATAGAAAATCCCCCTCATTTTATATAATGGTTTACAGTATACTAAATATATCTGGTTATATCTTTAAAAATATGATTTCTTACCCTCATTTAATAAAAATGGGGGGTTTGTACATCGGCGAATAAAAGTGTATTTGCTGTTCGCACCCTCCCCCTACACAGTTTCCGCTAATAAATAATGTTCCATTTAGATATGTACCTATATACAATAACCCACCGTCCTTAAATTCATCTTGTATTCTTTAATACAATATACCAACCAGTGGTGATGGAAAATTTTTATTGGGATGATTTAAATTAAAATAAAAAATTTAAAAACCGCCCGATTGAAATACTTGTTTCGATAAAAAAATATCAATCCCAACAGTTCTATCATAACTGACAAATACTATCTAAACAGGATATTTTTAATCACACATTACAATTTTTATGACGTGTCATGCCTGTTTTTTTTCTGTTCTTGATTTATCCAGATCATCTTTCCCCCAGTACGAACGTCACTGGTAGTGATATCAAGAGTAAATTTCACGTTCGTATTAACTTAATCGCAATTTTGTCTGTCTGTAAAAACGAAATGTCATTACTTAGGAGGGAGTCAAACGCACGAGAAGTATTTCGATCGATCTCTGAGATACTTGTTAAGGGGATCTATTCAATTTTGCTGTGTGACGAGACGTCAAAATAAAAATTTGTTTAAAAAAAATTAAAATATATTGTAATAAATATCGAAATTAGTGTATCTGAATGTCTATAACAATAATTATAGATTTTGAATGATTGTAGTTAGTGATCATCTCAGATCTGTAGACTGCCGGTTTCACATTTTTGTCGTTTTCTATAACGTGACGCTTATAGACATTCCCCGGGACACCAAGATCGCGGTTATACACTTTGCCACTTACACAAACACAACGATATAATTAACAAACGAAATAAAACGTTATTGAAATTGTCAAGTTTTATTATAATAGTAATAATAATAATTATATTGTGCTGTCATTTTGGTTGCAAATGATATATATAACAGGGAATCCACGCGCGTTGAAATACGTTTAATACGTACTGCGGCTAGCACAAGAATGTTTTTGACGGCGGTTTAAAAGTTAATTATAGTTTGATACCATTCGATTGTGATGTTAATGAGTTTATTGTTATCATAGGGTGTCAGTGTCAGAATCCAACGCACCCTCACAATTCAATCTGGTGTCCACCCCGTTTTTCTCTTCGCCTTTTGTACTATTAATTGTCTACACAATAAGATCGTATCTACCCCCAAAAACCTACATAATATTCTGATCACTATAATTCACTTGCCGTTCCGATTCTTGCGTGAAATGTATGTTAAGTGTATGTATGTACTTTAAGTGCCATAATAATATTTAAATTCCAATTTGGTATTTACACACAAAAAACAAAAAAAAATAGGTACTAGTTGTGTTTATAGAAGTGCAATGGGGTTTTTTTTTTATACAAATTATGAACTTTAAAATATATTTTTCCCGCTACGCATTTTAGTAAAATAGTATTAGATTAAATACTAAATACTGAGTTCTATTATACGTCCACCTCATTTTCATGCTTTAATGTTGGATAATAAATTCAAATTCTGTTTTTTAGTATATTACTATAATGTAAGGACTATATTTTCCAATATACTTATAGTATATACTGTTTATTTATATACCATTTCATGAGTATCCTGTGTAAATATTGGTACTTGTGTCGTATGCTACAAACCATTTAGTTACAATATATTAAAATATAAAAATATATTGTTATTATTATATTTATTGCTGATGACCATCATTGTAAAATATTTTAAAACGTTCTTCAAGACTATAAATACGTTGCTTTACGTCATTCCAGATAACGTCGAATAAATTATCATGTACTGCATTAACTGGCCGCCACCATTCCTCTCATTGTAATTGACATTCTAACAGTTTTAGTTTCTTTTTTAATATGTATGTTTATTATAATATAATGTCAATATATTTTTTCTTAATATTTGAAAATATTATGAAAGTCGAAATTTTAATTTTTTTTTTCCTGTGGGCAATAGTTTCGCTGCAAATATACCGATATTTTTTTACATTTCCCTCTCAAAAAAAAAAAAAAAAAAAAAAAAACCACAATTTTTATAAACTTCATTATTTGAACATGAAAACGGTAAGTGAGCGTGCACACAAATTCACTCTGTATAATTAAACATAACTATATAAACAAACAAAATATTTATTATCTCATATTAAACACGCACATTCATATCAAATTTATTTCTTTATTTCCAAGGCGGCCCTTGGTTGTTTAAATTTATATATATATATATATATATATATATATATATATATATATATATATATATATTAACCGTTATGCATTATGCTGCGTGATTCACTTGAAATAAACTTCCAAGAGACTATTATACTTAACAATAAATACTCAATAACACCATTACAATGCGGGTTATTCTTCCCGGACCCCTTAAGACACTTCAAATAATAGAAATGAGTATTTCCAACGACCCGAGCTGGGCAGCCCCCGTTGTCGGTACATTCCACATTTACCGCGTTCGTTTATTATCTTTATAAAAATAAATATATTACATACGTATAGTAATATATAATATGTTCATAATAAATTAATATTTTAAATAGTTATTAGTTATTAATGATAAAAAAACACAATTTCTTTTTCGTTGCTGGTTTTTTATTATTATTATTATAATATTGTATACGGTTACTAGTCATTGGGTTTGTGCATAGGCGGAAATTGGGGAAAGGGGCTTGACGGGGCTAAGTTCTCTCAAAACGTACTAACAGATACATAATAATAATATAACGGTAATCAATTATTAAAATACCAAAAAAGGAACAAATTATTAGTTATGCCGATTTTAAAATTAAATTATCGTTGAATTGACCTAACCCGGTTAATAATTTAATTTAATAATAACCCTTATTAATAGTGATTCTTTTCAATTAAAGTCTAAACTATATTTACCGACTGTTACATTATATTATTATATTATTTACCATCTTTCAAAAAGTGTTTATTACGAAGCACTGCACGATCGGTCGTTCATACCAAAATTAAAAACTAAAGGTTTTTTACTGCCCGTGGTTCCGCCTATGACTCGCGTACCGTTTTTATTTTGTTGCTATTTTTCAGTCTGCAATCCATGTGTGTAATTAACCTATAGCAGCATAAATAATAATACAACAGCGTCAAGGTTCAATGGATAGTCGGTAAAATCCCTGTTGGGCTGCTTGTTACAGCGATTAAATAAAAATTGAATAATTTAGATTGATTATATTTGTTTGGCAAATTAACATTATGCTAACTAAATTATGAATAACGTTACTAGGTATATACACGGTTTTGAATTATTAATTTGGGAACACTGAAGTGGGTAATTTATATCGACCTAAAGACAGTGTATTTTTATTTTTTAGTATTGACTGTTGAAATACAGATGTACGTAGAATAGTGTATGTTTTATATTTTTTTTATAGTAATCATAACCTTAAAATGTTTAAAAATTCCCAACAACAAAAAACTGCATAAAATAAAGTATACTATTTTATACACCATAGAAATTAATTGAAATAAATTAGGAAACATCGTTTTGTGTTACTCTTTTTTTTTCCACAGCAATATACCTTTGAAAACAAAATGTCTTAAGACAACATTTTGAATTACCTAATTTTACACTTAAAATCTCTATAATTTATTAAATTTATTTACGCAAAATAATAAATTTAAAAAAAATTGCTACACAATTCAGATTACAAATTATAAAATTGTATACATTATACGAATCTGGGGACGAACAACAGGAGTATTAGTAGAGCAATAGAAAACGGAAAATTCAGATTCATCAAGTTCTGAGCCAAAGATATTAATGATATCATGATAATATAGGCATGTATAATATATACGGTAATGCAATAACAAAAAAAAAAAAAAAAACAGTAATTTTATAAAAGCCGTAAAAAATTTAATTTACAATATTAACCGAGTGATAATATAAAATCGAATTTCTAGTTTAACCGAGGGTTAACATTAACCGGAACATAAATTCTCTTTTAAATTCTCTAATAAAATTGTACTGGTATAGGTATCGCAGAGATGACCAAACTCGGCGCAAATATTAAAAGACAAATGAAAAAAAAAAACAACTTCGTCCGTCTACCACTCGTATAAGCATACATGTAAATCAATATACGGAACGATCTACTATATGAAATACTATAAGACACTCATTATCTCAGAAAGTATTAACTTTTTAATGATTTTTTTTTTTTTTTTTATTTAAGAAAGAAACAGTTCTGAGTTGTTACATCACCGATAGTTTTTGTTACCCTAATTTTTGTGGGTGAAACCGCAAACCTCTAAACTGGAATACTTCATCTATGTATGGAATGTTTAATATATAGGTCGCTATTTGAAAATCAAAATTGCGTGGTGGGTTCCACCGCGAAAATATGGGTGACGAAAAATATCGGTGTTGTATCAAAAATGCTTGTTTCTCGTATGTTCGAGAAAAAAACAAGTTAACGGGCGTCTTATAGTTAGTTGATACACCCTGTATGTGTGTTACGTCAACATCAGCCAACATGTACACGTACACGTTAACGTTTACCAAAAAGCTTATTTACCGACTTTGATAATGTTTACTCCGGAGGACATATTATATATATATGGGCACTTACACAAATAAGTCTTCCGGCTGGCGGGAACCGGGGTAACTGAATGCCAAAGATGATTACGCGACGGCGGAGAGAGATAGGTGACAATTTTTTTATAATTTTTTTTTTTTTTCAGGCCCCGGAGGCCATTTATTTGGTTCCAGGATTTTGGCTCGGTTTTCATTTAAATATATACGGGGGTGCGGCGGGGATAACGCGCTTCCGTGGGTTTCAGCTGCCGCCTCCGCCTCGAAGCCCCGAGGGCGATCTTTCACAGGTCGTCGTCCGTTTACGCTCAACACGAAATCCTTTTTTTAGCAACGTATAAAAAAAGATAGATAAAAAAAAAAAAACACCGTATTGTTGTATTCGTTTTCATTAGGATAATTGATTGTGCGCGCGAATGGCCCCGCGGCGCCGGCGCCGTCCAAACGAGAGGCAAGTTATATAAGTGATAATATTATGAAAAAAAATATCGCCTTATTTTCACGCGCCCTTTCCATCCCGTGAGTAGGTCTTCGCTCCTAGATAATATGTACCGTAACAGTTTACCTTTTTTAGCCGTAGAAAAAAAAATGTATAATAAATTCACAATTTTCCTCCCGATACGGACGTGAGCCTAGCCGCAACACCCACCCGGGATAACGCCTTAAATCCTATTTTTAGCTTCTACTTATTGATTTGGGTCACTATTGTTACTATTTTTTTGAAATAATAATTATTTATTACACAGTTATATGGTTTTAAGTTTATACTTATTACATAACGATGTAATAAAATAAATCTGAAAAATCTTTGTACCAATGAATATAATAACAGGGGTTTTCGGTTATAGATAGATAACTAGCATGTTGATATGATTAATACGATTATAGATGATAATATAATTAATGAATAAATTATGAATAATGTGATCCATTAGCCCTCTGCTGAGTACGCTGAGTTAAGTTTAAAATTTGTACACGATTTAAATAAAAATGAATTTCTTCCGGTACCTATAGTTTCACATGTATCGCTTTGCTTAGAAAATTGCTCCTAAATGTATTTATTATCTAAGTAATAAAAAAAGAAGATTTTATCTGTCATATTTTGTTTATTTTTCATATTGTATGAATATTATTGTATAGTTTCCTATTTTAAATTGCATATAACAAAATGATTTTTTTTTTTTTCAAAGGCATAATCCCTATTTTTTTTAATCAAATATATTAGTACTTTAAGGATATCTATAATCTATAGACAATATACCTAATCTAAAATTAACAATATATTATTAAAAAATCTATAATAATACATACTATAATTTGTTAGGAGGTATCTATTGAGATCATGTTGGTTTTCAGTGACGTATCCAGGAATTTTCAATGGGAGGGAATAAAGCAGGTACTTAACAATAATAATCATGAACAAATTACAGAATCTTCTTTTATACCTCTACCTAACCCGTCAGTGGGAATTTAAAAACTAGATACAAAAATGTAGCCAATTTGTATTCAATATTTCAAGCTTTCTCAGTGTAACGTTTCACTATTGAACACTAAATAAATACTCGCATAGTTGTTGTAATTTTAAGCCATTCTGTCAGAACTGGTCTTGACTAGTTACAACTAGAATTAACCTGGATCCATAACGTTTGGAATTAGTTTTAACCTATTTTTTTTTAGTTAGAACTAGTTGTGTGTGAAATATAGAAGTAATTTTTATACCGTTAATTTAAACTAGGGGAAAGTAAGAATTAACTACAAATTAGAATAATTCCGGTTAGTAGGCATTTATTAATGTTCAGAACATGACAATCTAACACTGTTATTTGTTTCGGCAGGGTAAATTATCGTGGACATGTAGATTTACACGGGATGGGACTTTTAAAATTAGTATTGACGGACTCGTGTTTAAAATTTATGATTAATTCTAGTTTGAACTAGTCAAAACCAGTTTTGACGAAAGGGGATCGTGGAAACTAGTTTTGAAAGATTTCGGGTTTCAACCGTAACATATACACGTGATAGAATAGTAGACGATTTTTTTTTTCGTTCTGTTGTTGTGCTCAACCGTGTTGTGTTTCGCTGTACATATGTACATTTATATTTTATGTATGTATACAAAAAGGCGAAAAGTGCGCAATCGTGTTACATCGCCTCTGCCTCTGCGAGCGCAGTTATAATAATATATAACAGCAATAATAATAATAATAATAATAATAATAATAATAATAATAAACGAAATCTGCTGACAAAGGAGGGCGATATTATATATTATTATTTTATTCGGGTGGGCTGCAGTCGGGGGTTGGTGGGGGTGTTATATAGCTACCTTTAGCAATTACTTTTGCGTTGTCGGCTCAAAATCGTAACGCACAAAGGCGATTGATCACGGAACGAGCGAGTGAGAGCGAGATAAAAGTTTATGCGGACGGAGCGGAGAACCCACCTACCCCACACCCACCGCTGCCACTACCTCCCCCGTAGTCACAGCGCTTCGATGCCCGCCCCTCCGCGCACATTAATTAACGTACAAAAGCCCGGGGGGGAAGCGAGGTGGACGATGAGGAGGAGGAGGAGGAGGAGGCTGTATAGATTTTCACCTTTGTCCTAGATTATACCGCCTACAACACTGTAGTCGCGCACCGTATCCCCGCGACGAGAATGCAATTTTAATAATGCGACAAACGAACCGCGTTATATCATCCGATGACATTATAATGTTCGTATTGTAATTTATTATTATTGTTTTTTTTTTTCCGCTCTTTAATTATTATTATAGGTAGGTACAGTATCATATAAACTATATTTCCCTCTCCCTTCGTCGTCGTCTTCTTATTATTATTATCGCACCGTCATTGTTAAATTATTACGACGCGGGACCAATTATTATTATTATATTGTACTCGTATTATTATCACGTGCCTAGGCGTTTACGATGATGCCTTTGCGGAGATATAACTGCATAAAATAATAATTTCGTTGCTTTGTAGTCATTTTTGCTATACGTTTATTATTAGCCAGTGAATGGGAGAACCTTTTTAGTAAGAGAATGGTGCACGCTGATTAGTTGTTAGGTTAGCCTAATAACCTGTTATCTATATCCGCGGACCGCCATTTTCTTTCCAAATACCAATTACCAATATCTACGTTTGACCGTACCATGATCTATGGCAAGTACAAATACTGTACACTTTTAGAGGTACCAATTGGTAAGTTTTTACTGTATTATACAAAATTAATAATGAATAATAATTTTATATTAGATGAAAAATATTAATAATAATACATATTATCATATCTACCTATCGTACCCTACTATTTCTATAATTATACATAATATAAATGTATGGTTTCCAAGGAGCAACCAGTTGTCGTGGACGGTCGTTGAAGGCCGTAAATATCATTAACACCTGTAACTATATAAATAGCCGGATACAACATATACTACGGTAAATAATATACGTATACAATAATATTATTTGAAAAAAAAAAATAAATAAATAATAGATTTTATATGTTATATAAACAATAGTTTATAAAATAAATACAATAATAATTACCCGCCCTATCGTATAAATACAATGTTCACAGTTTTCTTGTACGTTGTTCTATAAAATATTTAAAAAGAATTATAGGTAGTTTTTGTATAAAATCATTGTATACAAATATAATATCACTATATTAAATAAAACACAATTTAAAAAAAAAAAAAAAAAAAAAATAAATAGAATTACTAAATCGTCGCGTATCCTACACGTTTCCTAAACCTAAATAAATAATTGTTTTCTTTTTTGATATATATATATATATATATAAATGTATTTCGTGTCATGTAGTCATAGGAAATGTAATATAATTACTCTCGTAGGTATAATTATTATTCATATCGACACTCTGGCACGGACCCGCATTCGGAGCATAAAGTACGCCGCTATTCTGGTGATCAGCAGGGTGAGAAGCAATGCGAACACGTCGACGTTGAACTTGTCCGTGGGCATTGCGACTTCTTCCAAAAACTTTGTCGGGTATTTGTAATGGCAGTATAGCGTGTAACACGGTAAAATGCCGCGTTTATCGTATATGGCGGCTACCATAGCTTCCAAACCGTATCTCAAGAAAGATACTTCCGTGCCCCACTTTAGTAGATACGGGATGTCGCGAAGGTTCACGCCAAACCCGCTGAACATCATCAACAGGACGACGATAATGGGGCCCACGAAATTACCGTTCTGTAATAACGAAATGAAAAAGAGCTCGATTATCATGTTTATGCCCTCTCGATCATCGAAACTCTATTTCCCCATTCGAGGAACCTATATTCTCAAACCGATCGCAAAAACCTTTCTTTGACCTTTATTATTTTTAACTCCCCCCCCTCCCTGTCACGATTAGATTAATAATACAATTTACTATAGGATTATTATATTCTAATACGATTAAACTCTAAATGTATTGATAAACTTTCAGGCGTGTGGAATTTTGTGTGCTGATCGATACCTAGCTAATTGTAAGAATAAAATAATATTATTGGCACGTTATTTTTATTTGAATTTCAAACAATTATAGATTTTTAAATATTTATTATATCGATAAATGTAATATTTTATCTATTATATCAGACAGATACACTATTATACTATCCGATTTTTTTTTTATATATATATACAAGCCTGCACTAAATGATGTATCGATTTGGCCTGATAAACTAAAACTATTATATTCAACATTTTCTCTATTTATCGTGTTTGATCTATAACTATATGTTATTATGTAAACCTACGTTTCGTAATCCCCAAAAAGATATAAATTAATAAAATAATATATATATATAAAAGAATAAATAAATCTGTTTGAAAAATAGAAATATTAATCATGTATTATAAAAACTAAATTTTCGAAGTACTCCGAGAAAAACAATTTATTTAATTTTGAATAACTACACTAGCGTTAATATTTTATTTTTTTTGAATTATTAGTATTAAAAAATCAATGTCCTTTGTTTTTTTGGGGGACGGTTGAATGGCTACGATTCAACGTATACGATAAATTAGTATTTTGAGTATCCAAAAATCTGAATGATACCCAAATTAGATTTAAAACCATGAAACGTAATTGTCCAAATACTAATTACCAATTAAATGTTTTACAGTCTAATAATTGTATAGATTTTACAGGTAAATAATTATAATTTTCAGCCTGATGTGATAGAATATGGGTTATGTACAGTCCACTTAGTATTTCAAACCCATCTAGGTGAATAGATATTTATAAATTATTATTAAAACTGTAATGTAAAATAATATTATAATATTTCTAATACTTACAATGACGCTGAACCATGCACCAACAATGAAGCCCACACTTTGGGAAATTAGAACTATTAACCAGCTAATGAACGTAAACATGATGAACCTATCCCATTCCAATGGTTGTCCCGTCATTACGTAAATTATTATTGAAAATATCAAACAACCAAGTGTCTAAAAAAGAATAATTGTATCAATAATACCTCTATTTGTTTTGTTTAAATAAAACAATTAATTCTATACCTAATATTGCTTACCGTAATAGGAACATCAAGTATATTCGTAGCAACATAATATGTTTTCAATGAATACCATCTATTAAAATGTTCTTTTGTCAGTATAGAAATTTCAGCGGGAACTTATATATGAAAAAAAGTTAAATTTGTACGAGTTTATTTTAATTTATATATATTAATATTTCAAACTTACAATTTATGATATTTAACATCAATGTTGACCCAACGTGATGCATTAGAATGGAGAATAGTAAGTTATAATTATCAAATATTTTGCTACCATCATCGCCGATTTGTAAAAATAGTGTGCCTAGTAAAATACTCACTGCTATATTTACTCCTAATCGTAGATATGTCAAATCCTAAGGAAAATAATACAATTCAATTAGATTTAGGTACATACATTGTATAAAATTTGAAATGAACCATTCGAATAATTTTTAATATAATGTTAACTTTTTTTATGAATTATATTATCAAATATAGAATAGATAATAAAATCATGTTTGTATTCATCTGCATCTACAGTTGGCGGACTGAGATAAAAAGACCCGGGGTGCAGACAATTTCAAGTATTTATAATAATATACATGGTTTAATATTTAAAGGTACAATTTATCTACATAATTATTGACATACATTTAATTGTTCTTTATTATAATTATTAAGTCATGGCTGGGGGTACGATTGGACTTTAGCATCCCGGGCCAGTCCGCCACTGTGCATCTACAGACATATTTGCAATATACTAAACGATAATAATTAATATTAAAAGAAAAATACTATATTAAATTATATACACTAAAGAATATCGTATCTCTATATACAATATAAATCAATTTAAATTTAACAAACCGGATCTCTTATGCATTTTAAATATCCTCGACGCAGCAAACATTTCAATTGGTTACGAGATGAAGTTTCGTGTACGTCGCATTGGTTTATAGTTTTAGTTGGTGCACCTATTTAATAAAAAGTAATTTCATATTATTTATGATTTAGAATAGTCATTACTGTAGGGTTTGGAGTAAATAATATTTAAGTTCTTAATTTATATTTGTATACGAGGTGTGACAATAAAATAACGAGACTTTCTAAATATAACCTAAACTATTAACGTTATCTATAAAACGATTATTGAAATATGATTAGAAAACACTTATCTAAAAGTACTATGAACACTGATGGCATCGATTCATTTCGTTAGTAGCCTTGTTATTAGTGCGAGTTCGACTATACTGCCGAAAAATGTTAGATATAAAAATCGAACAACATGTGTTAACATTAAATTTCTTGTTAAATTAAAAAAAACTGCCGCGGAATCGTTTCGTATGTTATGTGAAGTTTATGGTGAAGAATGTTTATCAAGAGCTCGTGTTTTTGAATGGCACAAACGGTTTTGTAGTGGAAGGGAGGACGTCGAAGACGATGATCGTTCTGGACGTCCTACCACGTCTTCAACAAACGAAAACGTTGAAAAAATCGACAAAATTAATTAATCAATATTATTATAAAGAGGTATTAATTAAATTAAGAGAACGTGTCAGAAAGAAGCGACCAGATCTATGGAAAAATGGCTGGGTTCTTCACCAAGACAATGCTCAAGCTCACAGTGCATTTTCAATTCAACGTTTTTTAACTGAAAAAAAAATTTCTGTACTTCAACATCCCCCGTACTCGCCAGACCTTGCTCCTTGTGACTTCTTCTTATTTCCTTCTTATTTCTTTTCCCATTTTCAAACAGTTGATGACGTAAAAATGAAAACGGCAGAACTTCTAAAAGGGCTGAATGAAAGCAATTGGCAACACTGTTTTCAAGAATGGCAGCGACGTATGCAACAGTGTATTGATGCTGAGGGAAGGTACTTTGAAGGTGATAATCATTAAATTATAACATTTTTAAAATAAACAACTTTTATTCAAAAAGTCTCGTTATTTTATTGTCACACCTCGTAGTATCATTGAAATAACAAATATTAAAAAGTTTAACATTTATTAGATGTATCATATTATTTAATTTCTTACTATTGTTTGTAGATTATATTAACAAGAAACTATATTTTTTAACGGTACCTGAAGTAATAGCACGGAAATTTGTTAATCCCGTCCAAATTAAACATTGTCCATTTTCTATTTCTTTGACCATTTTATCAATTTTGTCTTTTCCGTGATCGCCACAGGCCAATTCAATCACTACACATAAACAATATATGTACCTATACTTAAATATTGAAACTTAAACAAATACTTTGTTGTTATTTTACCGAAATCGGCCGGATTGTGATAGATTGGACACGGTAATTCGAGCTTTGATAAAAACGGTATTACATTGCCGGTAGTTCCTTGGTACAAACACGTGCCTTGAGCCAGAATATATACTTGATCGAACATCTGGAACAATGATGCACTTGGTTGATGAATTGTGCATATTATTGTTCTTCCCTGATGTGCTAATAATCTTAGGAGTGATATACATTGAGAACACGATGAACTATCTAGACCTCTATTTAAACAAAGTAAAAAATAAATAATACAACACTAACAATAGTGTATTACGGTCAAAATATATTTAATATTCATACGTCGTTGGTTCGTCTAGGAACATGACCATTGGATTATTGATTAACTCTAAAGCTATTGATAGTCTTTTTTTTTGACCACCAGACAATCTTGCAGTTCTTGTGGCCACGCATTTTTCAAGACCCAGAGTTGATAAAATTTCATGCACCTATATATTATACAATAAACACTTGTAAAAAAAACTTTATATTTAAAATATGTATATTTGACGTTAATATAAATTAATTCGAATATATACCACAGAGTCTTTATATTTTTGAGATTTATCCTGAGACAATTTAAGATTTGCAGCAATATGCATGTTTTCATTAACGGTCAATAACGGTTGCAAACGATCATCTTGTTGAATGTAGCAAGATAATCTTCGAAAACTGTCCAAACGTCTTTCTGCGCCATTCACGGTAACGTTACCTCGGACACCCGTTAAACTTTGATAATCAAACATATTTTTAAGCATGAATTTATGCAGTTGATTATTATTGTTTGATTATTTTTAAATTACACACTTGTATCCGGATAAAACGTCCAAGAGCGAAGATTTACCCGCTCCTGATGGTCCCATAATGGCAACTAATTGATTTGGTGCAAAAATACCACTAATGTCCTTAAGCACATTTTTAGTACCTATAATGTTACAAAATAATTTATAACACTACGCATAAAGTAGAAAATAATTTTTTTTAAATAAAAATGAGATGATTAAATATTATTTACATGTACATTATGGTATTTAGAGTACCATAATTTATTATAATACAAAATCAACGGAATCAGAAATTTATATAACTATAGTGTTTATTGATTAAATCGCGATGACGTCTTAACTGAATGAGTTAAAAACAATCTCATTTAATACTGTATAAAATAAGCTTACATTAAAAATAACGAATTACACATGATTATACCACACATCGAAAAATAAAGGACATGAATAACGTAAACACGGTAAAATGTATCGTTACTTTAATTTAAAATACTTATAAATTATGACGAACGATTTTCGATATTTTCAATATTAATATATCAAAATATTTTCACTGAACTTCGCTCAGAATCGTTCTGCGTTAGCAATAATTTATCGTTGCGTTCAGATATAAATTAAATCCTACCTTTCCAACTTCCCATCTACAACAGTGGCCCACCCACGGTGCAAATTATGTCCTTTTTTTCCTGGAAAACTTTATTATTATTATTCAAAAGAAAACCCTGTATTATATAATTTTAAAGTTAAACTTTTTTTCATTAGACTCACAGTGTATTTTAATTTAAATGTTTTCAATTTTTATTTTTTGCTACCTATATAAAATTTAAACAGGGCTATTAAAAATATTATATTATAAATCATATTTTATACAAAGAAAAAGGTGCTTCTTTTATCATTGTTTACTCGATTGTAAATTATGATTACTAAGAAAATGAAAATGAATTTTAATCAGTGTTGGAAAATTCAACTTTTTTTTATTATTTAGATTTGTATATATTGCATGGGTCGGTTATACAAACGAGAAGTAGACAAAATACGGAATATACATAACAAATACAGAAACAAAATAAATCTTATATTTTTATCAGATTGAATAACATAGTTTTATTAATTACTCATATCGAAACATTCAAAACGATGTTCGTTTGTATTAAATATAAATAATAATTATAATACAATTGTATTACTATTATTATATACACATAAATTATCGCCAATTAAAATTTAATTAATGATCGTGATTTAGAAGTTTGTAAAATGTTTACTATCAATTTCAACGTGTTTAGTAGTCATAAATTAAGTAAATATATTATTGTTTGTAAAGTATTTAAATCAAAATTATAAAACACCAATTTAAAGGGTGTAATCTATGTACTCGTATATATGACATATAATATCATGCAATTATGCACGATATTAAATAATTTTGCTAATTTTTCGTGTAAACCGAATAAATAAATAAATAAATACATAATTTTAGATTGCAAAAAAAAAGAGGAAAAGCTTTAGGTTTTATAACGATATTGGTATTTTACTTAAAAAGTGGCAAATACTAAAAAGTAAAAACTATTGTTTAATACCATTATTTCTTATTAAGTACTTACAAGATACAGTTTAAATTAAATTTTTCATATACATTTTATTATCGTAGCAAAAAAACAATTAAATATATAACACAAATAACTAACATTATTAAAAAAATACTTTGAGCATTTATAATTAAATACAATAGACTTGAATAATATAAACATAATATTTACATACTTTTTAAACCCAACAAAAATTAAAGTATATACTAAACTCGATCGTTTTTAAAGTACAATGAATTGTTATTTTGTATCCTGTTCATCCAATACATTTATTTATAACATGTTTACGAATTGAAAATTAAATTGAATTTTTACTAATGAATCATTTTTGCAAATGTTCTAATATGTCTAAAAATAAAAATGGAAAAATCCGCGAGAATATGGTAAATTCTTTTAAGTAGGTATAAATTTAAAAAAAAAACATTTACCTATTATATAAGTATTATAACAGTTCAATTTGTTATTAAATACAACTTTCTTTTGCTATCATTGTTCACTTAAAAAATTGTCAAATTATTACATTGATGTGTATATGTTGAAAAATTACGTAAAATTCTAAACAGTGTAAAAAAAAATTCGATAAACACAAAAACAAAATAAAAACTTTAATTAGCTCTCGGAATAAGAGTCATGGTTAAAGATAAAAATCAACCAATATAAATCAAATAAATTGGTCTATTTAAGTCTTATATCAAAACAGTGTTTATTATTTAAATAAACATTTAAATTTGTTGTTCATGTACAGTAAAAAGGGTTAACATTTAAATTTATTTTAATCATACTATGTCCAACGGACAAAACCCAAATTAAATTCAAGGTTGTTTGTTTAAAATAATGTTAACTATGTATTTAAACACAATGTAGGTTTAATACTATAACTTATTTTTCGTACATACAAATATACAAATATCGTTTATATATCAAAAATGTAAAATAAAAATATGTTATGTATTATATTTAGGAAGAGTTCAAAATTCAACATGGCCGTTAGTAAATGAAAGTTACTTATAAATAGTTATATTATAAGATAATAAAAAAAAAAACTTACATAACATTATATACGGTTTTTAGTTTATAGGATTACTATAGAGTAATCTTGTTCTCAAGGATTACCATCTAACACCTAACATATAAACAACAAGTATTCAATGTCATGGCTTTCCATGATTTTTTTTATATCTTTTTTTAATAATAATTTATTCGGCATTGAAATTAAGCTGAACAATTTTTTTTTTAATTAAATACTAGTTATTTTAAATAATAAGAAAAGATTTTTAGCGATAAAACTGTACAAAATCATTTGTACTACGATTTCAGTCATACTAATTCCTAATTATGTAGGTAATTAAGTTGTTTTTTTTTTTTTGTTAAAAAATGATAAATTCAAACTTTTTTTATAATTTATTTCCTACTACAACGTTTATGTAACAGGTGTTACTATTTCAAAACTGCTTATAATTTTAAATCTTATCAAAATATATTTTGAATTATTCATAAAAGGTTTTTTTTTAACGAACATAAATATTTGTAGTTCATACAAGTTTAACATATATACTTTATACTTTTATAAAAAGTTTTATACTTTTTTTGATGAAACTATTACAAAATTTTCCACAATCTAAAACTGCATGATTAGAAGCCTTAATACGCTAATTACGTGAAACTAAATATATAAATACATTAAAATTAAGAAGCATGCTCGTGGCTTTAGGTACACATTTTTAACATTTGCAATTAAAAAGTCTATTATACTTAACAGACAAAACGCGCCATAGAATCCGATTTCTAAGATTTTTTTTTTTTTGGAAAGAGTTAAAAAAATTGTAAAAATTGGTCATATTCACACTTATTATGTAGCATTTATAAATATAAATTCAAAATTCAAGTTTAACGTTGCCTGTAAGAAGTTATCCTTTCTCTTTCCGTAAAATAAATAAATAATAATAATAATTGAATATCGATCACTCCACGAGTTATGAGAGTTTTTCTTATAAAGCATGTTATGGAGCAAAAAACAGTTCAAGCGCTGGCTCATTAACTTGTAAAGTTATATACATACGTAAAATATTTACATTAATTCGTTAAAAAAAAAAAAAATATTTTAGTGACTCACCTTTTCCGATTCCAAGTGAAACAGTGTAGTACAGGTTGTTAAACCTTAGCTCGACTTGATCTTGTTTCCTGTCTTTTATGAACAGCCCTTGGGACGGACATGGTCTGTTTGAAAAATTTGTTGGCTCCATAGAGTCGTAGCTAAAACACGAATAGTACGTATACCATTTCACTTAAATTCTCTATAAAAGCAAAGCTTTGAATCCGAGTTCTTTAAAACTATTTAATTATTTTAAAACGTGTTAAAACGCAGCTATTTGCAATGTATGTGTATTTATATAAACGACATGTATTATACAGAACTTGGATTTGTATACTAACACGAGTAGTAGTTCTATATCAGGTCCCCCACTTAATAGTCAACAAAATATTCATTAATGCCAGCTGTTCGTGCGATAAAAGAGTTTGGGTTCCTTTGAAATGACCTGGGTATACTGACAAAGAAATACTTATCGCCATAATGGGCCTGTTATAAGGACACAAAAAAACGTTTGATTTCATTTAACCGTTTACAAACATACGGAGTGTTTCAAATAATAATCAAACGTTAATTTCAAACATGCATTGAACATCAACTAAAACTACACATATTTATTTGTTTATTTTTTTTATTTTTTATTTATTTAAACGTTTAGAAAAAAATTTAAATCATTTCTATCAAATACGGTTATTAAACCACGGTATACCCGTTCATATTTAAAATTTTAGAGTAACCTACCTATAACTTATTAATGAATATATCAGTAGCATAAAAGATAAATTATTCTACATTGGTTGGTTCTTGTAGGTAGTACACTTATTGGGCCTCGAATTAATTTAGATAGTGCACTAATTCGAGAACAAAGTTTTAGTATTGGAATGGCATATCTTGAGGAAAATCTTCGGACCGGTAAAGGATAATACCCATATAGAATTGGAGAAGGCGAAAAAACATGGAACTGGAGACTTTATTCCAGAGTACAAATGATAACGAATGCAATGAGAAAGGGGGATGTAGACGAGGCATACTCGGAAAAGTCATAACGAACTATTAAACTGGAGGATCAAAATCCGTGCGGAAAAATATCGCTGGGAAGGTTCGGAAAAATATGGGAAGACTTAAAAAAATATATGTGCAATTATTGGGTGGTGGCAGACGCTTCATATTGAAATTTAAAGTTAAATATTAAATTACTTATGTTTGAAACAAAATATTATATTGTGTACATTTCTTACAGATCTCTACAGTCCAGACTTCATAGAGTATCTGTGAGAATAGCAAACATGAACTGTACACATAATTTAAAAATAAAATTACGCTAGACCGACAATTAAAATAATGAATAGGTACTATGTCTTGCATTATCATGACGTGATTTATTTTATCTGTAAAACTAAAACTATATAAAACTAGGTATAAATAAAAAAATAATAAACAATAAAATGCTGTATTGCTGTACATTTTGATATTTTTTATAATCGTCTTAAAAACCGTACATCGAAATTCATAATAATGAATATAAACTGACTATAAAACGTTATAAAAAACTTATGTATAATATTTTAATCGACTAAATAATACATGTAATGCATAAACAATAAGACATAATAAAATATGTGCCTACACACTTGGTTGATAGTTAATAATAAATATGTAGGCCCTATGTGTATTACGTTTAATATTTTATAGATAATTTACCAATTACTTAAGTTTTTAATAATGATGCATTTAAAGCGTTTTTCTTGGGTAACAGTTCGATTTATTGTTGTCCAAACATCAAAGTACATACCTTTACATTAACTGCATTAACTTAAACATAATATATTATATTTTAAATTTATACACTGTAAATACGAGTATTCAAAACAATAGTCGCACAAAGAGGGTTAGCACTTTAATAACTCATTGTTCAAGTCTTGAACAAAATATTACCTAAAAAAAAATTATAGAAATTAAAATAATAACGTTCATATTACGTTAATTATATTTAAATAAATATATTGTTGTACATCAATTAAATTATCTATATATGCGGTTTAAGTTGACGAATCTCTTGGACAATGTCTAGTCTTAAAACTATATAGTATATATACAGTTGGATACCACAGTACGGTAAATATTGATAAAATGTATAAATTTCTTTGTTGTAATTTCAATAAGACTTGGTGGTATTACTGGATTGTTTATATTTTTATTAATCTCACTATACAAGGTGTTCGACTATCTATAAGACACTCATTTCCTCGGAAAATATTACATTTTTTCTGATTTTTTTTTTGTTTTTTTATTGACAATTTAAGAAATAAGCAGCTCTAAACGTTACGTTCGCGAATAGGGGGAGAGTAGTAGATCATTTGTGTGGCGGCGCGGTGGGCGGCGTTTTAATACTGTTCCACTTCTCTCCTTTGACCCTCAAACCGACAAATTTGAAAGTGGAATATCTCAATGTTTTATTAGAGCTGTTTATTTCTTAAATTGTCAACAACAACAAAAAAATCGGAAAAAAGTTAATACTTTCCAAGATAATGATTATCTTACAGATAGTTGATCTGTATACCGTATTTGTTTTAATTTTCATTTGGTTCATAACAATTTTTATGATCAAAAAATTAATCTTCAAAATAATAGTATAGAATTATTGAGATACATAAAAAAAAAATATTATTAAGGAGGTGGTACAGAAACATTTACTGTTGTTTCTAACTGGAAATACAGAAAAATCATGTTTCTACATGTTTCTTTTAGTCGAATTTATATTATAGTTACCTAATAACAGGTATGCATGTAATTGATTTAAAACTAAATCTATTAAAAACATAAAACCGTAATAAATAACACAATATATGAATTCCTATATTTCATATAAAAATTAAAATATTGAAAAAATACTAAATAATAGATTAAGTTATCTTTTTCCCACTTGAAACAAGTGATTTTATGCTTAATTTGAAATCAAATACATCTGCATAGCAATTTGTTACAAATGTAAACAAAGTTTAGAACTATTTGTTCTTACGAAATGTATTATCAAAAATATTATTATAGATTTTACATTAAATATAATTTCGTTTGTGGTTTTTTCGCAGTTGTTTTAATAGTTTTTTTTTTCCAAAACTACTAAAAATGTACTCAAACTGTGTCTTTAATCTGTATTGATTTAAATGAATAAAATGATAAATGGAACTTTTAAAACAATTTTATCGATATATAAATCATACAAATTTGTACATCAATTTATTTTTAATTTCGTTTGAAATCTAAAATACAGCAGAATTTTGATAATTTGAATTCATGTAAGTTATAATTCTCATTAACCCTAAGACAAATAAATAGATTGAACTTAAACATATATTATGTTAAAACTGATTGACTTTTCAAATAGATAATAATAATACCTAATTAATTGTTTATTTTTTTTATTTCGTTGATCTTTAAATTATGAGCCGGTATATTTTTTTTATAAAATGCATATTTATATAAAAGTGTATTAGTTATTTATTTATTTAGTTTTTATATATCATAAAAGTTATAGATATATATGAGTAAATTTATAATGATGATTTTTTTGTAAAATATGTACAATATATCATACATAAATAAATTATAAAACACGAAAATCAATAATCTATAACCTTGAATCAAGACAATTAAACGTACTGTTATTAAACTATTATTCAATGTACATTACAATAATTATAGAGGTAATATTAATAACTAAGTTTATTACCTGAAAACTATTTATTCAGTGATAATATTTCTATAACATGGGTAACTATAATCTACAGAGATGAACTATATTATTCTCTTAATCATTTTGGTACACCTACTCGGTTTAATAGCTGATATTTGAATTATTTATGATGTATAGTCTATTAATATAACAATTAGTTTTTAATTTTAAAATTAGTTTATTATGGTAACTAAACAAAATGTAGTTTATAATATTTTGCTATTGTGTTTATGTTAAAATCGTTGTTTATATATATATAAATTATTTTTTTTAAATTAACTCGTGTCTTCACGCGAAGGTTAAATAAATTGCACTATTTAAAACGGCTTGTAATATTAACTACAGGAATTTACAGTTAAAGTTCAACACATTTTCAATATAATTACTAATTATTTACAATAAATCAATATTTAATTATGAATTGATTTAATCTTTTTTAATAAAATAGGTAGTTATAGTGTATATTAACAGAAAAAGTATTATCTATTTAAACGTTGAATATATAATATATTCATTAAATGTATAACATTGAATAGGTGAAAACTACTTAATTTATTAGATTAGGAATATCTTATCTTTTAACTATTCGGTATGTGTATCAAAAAAAAAAAAAAAAAAACGATGTACCGTAGGATAAATAAGTAAACGTAAATAATAAAGTAATAAGTAAACACGCACGTTATACAAAATTCGTGAAAAATCGTAATTTATTAATTTAGACATTTACTATATCTACTGATAAAATCAAATTTTCGTGTAAATATATACACCACTATTTTTATGAACAAACTTCAATAAGGAATTATATAAAGAAAAAAAAATAATATTGGTTCCCTAAATAACGTTTTCTGCAATAACTAATCGAATACCGTACATATAGAAATACTACATATATATTTTATTCGCCGGCAATACGTTTGTATATTTTTGTTAGTACAACTTTTTATTATAATTATTACTTTTTTTAAGTTTGGATAAATTGAAAAAAAAAATTTTTTGTAAATTATCAATTCTCAACATGAAAAAAAAAATGGTACGCATGAATTGTATAATATTTGAACTCTAAAAGTTCCAACTTAATCAACGCTTTTTCCTTTTAATTTGTATATTATAATAAAAGTTACATATTATAATTTTTTTTAACGATATCGTTGTACGTATACATTTAAATAAAGCACGAAACTTTTACACGGTAAACGAACACAATAGCAAAACCTAAATGTAAAAAAAAAAAAATGAATAAAAACTTTTATTCTTTAGAACCATTATATATAATAGTTTTGTTAAAAATATAATATACAAATACAACGGACGTTTAGTCGTTTATAAACTATAACTAACTATACATTAATATTGTATTGGTATTATTTATTTATTTCAATGCAAATTACCTTGTTTGTATTAAAATATATGCAGGTGTCCGTGGTCAATTTATGCTGACAAAATATTTGACACACCAAGGTATATGGCGTTAAATTATAATAATTATTATAATATATGGTCGACTAGCAGACTCAACATATAGGTACAGCATTAACACGCTACTGACCGGTACGTAAAAGATGTCTGTGTTATTATAAATTAATACACTAACCAAACATACTAATAATGTTAAGAATAGTTTTTATCTAAACCGTTGAATTTTGACCTCTGAATATTATCGCGAGACACGTTTCCCACTCGCTAACTACGACGCACCAATATATAATTCGAATGTGTAAGTATTTCGTAACAATAATACAATTATTTTTATAACAACAAATATTGCGCTAATGTTTTTGTAAATTTTGAAATTTCATAGTAATAACAATTCGAAATTTTTTTTTTTCTAATTTTTTTTAATTTAACCTGCAACACTGTTTATTACTTTATTATTATTGTTCGATTAGACTCGGCGTCTAATAGTCGTGGTTGTACAAATTGAAACATTCGTTTAATACGTTCATATTTCATAATTCCAACATAAACGCCCAATAAGTCAGTAGACTACTGTCTTTGTTTGCAAAACTGTGTGAAAAACTGATCTTAAAACGAATATTAAAAATCGTTAATGATTAACAAATCATTCCCCACACACAATTTAGGTTTCCGAATAAACATTCTACCATCCACCCAATACACCGCCTAACTGATTCGATTGCTTGCTCCTTGGAAAATAAATTATACTGCCCTGTTGATCTACTTGACGTTGCACAAGCTTTCGACAGAGTTTGGCACCCTGTTCTCCTACATAAGCTAAAAATGATCTTACCTCTATTCTTTTTTTAATATTTTAAGTCATAATATTTGTTGATAATCGTTTTTTTACTACAAAAGTTGATTCTGAAATATCAAACTTGGCCCTAATCCTAGCTGGGATTTTACAAGGCTCGATTTCTTCTCTTTTATTATTCAATATATACACAGCTGATCAACCAATTACTCTTCACACTTCAGTGGTCGACTTCGCTGACGACAAAGTCTACTCAATAATCCACTCCTTGCTAGCCAACATTTACAAAACCGTTTAAATTTCTTAGCAAACTTGTATTCTAATTGGAGAATAAAAATAAATAATGAAAAATCCTCCCATATCATTTTCACTCTAATTAAAATATAGCTCCTCCAATTTATTTAAACAACAAACTTACGAGGTGTGACAATAAAATAACGAGACTTTTTGAATAAAAGTTGTTTATTTTAAAAATGTTATAATTTAATGATTATCACCTTCAAAGTACCTTCCCTCAGCATCAATACACTGTTGCATACGTCGCTGCCATTCTTGAAAACAGTGTTGCCAATTGCTTTCATTCAGCCCTTTTAGAAGTTCTGCCGTTTTCATTTTTACGTCATCAACTGTTTGAAAATGGGAAAAGAAATAAGAAGGAAATAAGAAGAAGTCACAAGGAGCAAGGTCTGGCGAGTACGGGGGATGTTGAAGTACAGAAAATTTTTTTTCAGTTAAAAAACGTTGAATTGAAAATGCACTGTGAGCTGGAGCATTGTCTTGGTGAAGAACCCAGCCATTTTTCCATAGATCTGGTCGCTTCTTTCTGACACGTTCTCTTAATTTAATTAATACCTCTTTATAATAATATTGATTAATTAATTTTGTCGATTTTTTCAACGTTTTCGTTTGTTGAAGACGTGGTAGGACGTCCAGAACGATCATCGTCTTCGACGTCCTCCCTTCCACTACAAAACCGTTTGTGCCATTCAAAAACACGAGCTCTTGATAAACATTCTTCACCATAAACTTCACATAACATACGAAACGATTCCGCGGCAGTTTTTTTTAATTTAACAAGAAATTTAATGTTAACACATGTTGTTCGATTTTTATATCTAACATTTTTCGGCAGTATAGTCGAACTCGCACTAATAACAAGGCTACTAACGAAATGAATCGATGCCATCAGTGTTCATAGTACTTTTAGATAAGTGTTTTCTAATCATATTTCAATAATCGTTTTATAGATAACGTTAATAGTTTAGGTTATATTTAGAAAGTCTCGTTATTTTATTGTCACACCTTGAATACCATCATCTTCTAGTGTTCGATACTTGGGTTTGACACTCGATAAAAGATTAATTCGGGCTGAACATATCAAACAAAAACGACTCCCTACTAAACTCCCGACGAAGAGCACTTTATCCACTTATAGGAAGTCAATCTAAAATGAATCTAAACACAAAAATACTACTGTGCAAAACCCTCCTTAAGCCATATTTGGTCATACGGGATCCAATTATGGGGAGGAACAAAAAAATATAATATCTATAAAATCCAATCATTCCAATCGACTTCATTACGAATGATTGCATATGCCCCACCTTATATTTCTAATCACATCTCGCATTCTTACTTAAAAATTCATACAATTCAAGAACAATTTAAATTTCTTACAAACTATTCCGTGCCTTCTTACAAACCACTTCAACCCACTAATCCTTGCTCTAAACTCCGAATCTATTCCAGTAAATCTGCCTAGAAGGCTAAAGCGGAACTGGTGCATTGACCTGAAATAATAGTTAATCCACACTTGCCAGTAAGTGTTGCCGCTGGGCGATTGTTTCGTCATGTCAATCATGCCTTAATTATAAATCCTCAAACATGCTTATTGTAATAATTTTGAATAGATTGTATGTAATAAAATAAAAGTTAAAAAAAAAATATATATATATATAAATCACAATTACTAAGGATTGCGGATGGGCGATGGCCCTGAGGGGTCTACTTATATTAATGTTTACTTTTTTTTTTCTATCACTTTCAACACATTTTTCGACTCAATGACCTTAGTAACTTTTTTGGAAATCCCGATGAAAATGTCGGGAATGACATCCATTAAATACTTGAAATTAACTGCGTTTAAGGTTGCCTACGTATAATTACATACATGAGACTTCTTCCAGACTCAAGATCATTTCTCGCCGGTTTGTATTAGTATAGGAAATAAAATAATTAGCGTATTAATGTACAACTTCATAAAGCTATAATTAGTATTGATAGACAAAATCAATAAATTGTGCATATTCATTTTTCGATCACATTTCGCTTTCCATCACGCCTATGTCGACTATCGGCCATAATCTTGGGGACGCATATTAACACCGTGTTCGTCTTTTGTTGATGACGCAATGCTTATAATTTAGTAAATCAAAATGCGTTTAACTAAAATCCCAATTATATAAATAGTTGGCGTTAAATATTCGTTTAGAGTGCTTTTCAATTTGTATACAAAATTATTGATATTGATTTATTAACGCCGGTTTCGGTAAAAAACCACTAACAGAAAATATAAACATAAAGAAGTATTTAAAAATAAATTAAATTTATATTAGGTATTTCAAATTAAACCAAATGTATTTTAATCAAATACTATCAACTAGTTGTATTGGCCAACAGAGACCCGTCGTTTCAGAGCTCTAAGCGTATTACTTTAGCTTTAATGGTCAAACATTTATTAATTTTAAAAAAAACTAATTCAAATTTTAAAATACTGTTTTCAAGACCAACCGGCAATTAGAAAACAAAATCGACTTATATTCAAAATTTCAGATTTCTACGCCTATAGGAGATCACACAGACTAACTCTTTGTTTTATTATTTTATCAATTGCTTCGGAAAATGAAACAAAAATATACTTATACTAATACCTATAATAGTAATTTCCGCTTTCAACTCGTAATTTTTTTGAAATTATCATAATAAGTTTTTTGTTGATCAAATAAAAAAAAAAAATCAAATAATTTCCTATAGTAATTTAGTAGTTACATATAATATTGCCACCGTAAAGCTCATTAATACTATTATTGGTGACGAACTGTTCGATTTTCCAACTGAAAAGTGCCAATAATCGAATCGAACCAAATAGTTAGAACCTTGAAAAACATTTCGATGAAGAGTGACACGAAAATTGAATTTGGGTATTTCGGGAACATCGGTGTGCAGTGAACGAATGTTGTCTAAATCTGGGCCCAAAGTGATGACGGGCCAGGAAAGGCAACGGGGTCGTCTCCGCGTTCGGTGGAAAAAACGTTTACACGACGACATTTGAACATATTCGTAATAATTTCAATTTGTATGCACCTTAATAGATTGCGATTACAAATTATAATACGTCATTGTCGATCGTTTTAATAAGGTAATCGCTAAGCTTTAACCAATAATTCTGTGGTTGTGTGGTGCATGGTGTTCGGTTAGGGATTGTCGATTTAATGTAAAGTTCCAGATCGGTCTTGCGAAAAAAAAAAAATAAAGAAATCGCAAAAAAAAAAAAACCAGGGTTCGTAACATCGTCACTTTTATTGAAGAACAATAGTGGATTGCGTTAGAGTGCGCCGCGCGGACCCAGGATAGAAAACATAATTTTGATCCGTTTCTCGTCGCTCTCTCTGTCTACTCCGCCGCCGCTATAACAACAGTATAATAATATATACCGCGGTTTCCGTGCGCATTTGCCGTTTTGCCGCGGTCGCGCTACTGTTTAAACGCAACGATAATATTATTACAGTAATCGCAACACGAAGAACGGCAGAACAATAACGGAAAAGTAGGTCTTATTACATAAACCGAAATTATATTATATGCGTATGTATATACGGACAATAATGCACACGCGTACACGAATCGTAGAATACATAATATATATGTATATATTACGTCTCTCGAATTTAATCCTACGACCAGGTTAAACATCGCGATACATTAATATTATATACCGGGTATCGTTCGATAGGCAAAACCGAAATTCGTCCACGTTGTTTGTTATTACAAAGTTCTTGACGCCGTTTAATTGCCACGCCGGGCTTGTAATCTAAAATAATGAGTTACGTTAAAATTAAATGTTCGAATCTGTATAATATATCGCAGGGGTGGCCACAACGAGGCTCGCGAACCGCATACACATATACATAAATCAGTTTCGTGCGGCTCTTGGACCAAATTTAGACTAAAATTATTAAGGCTGGGGTCACACGACCATTTTATTGACGTACGTTACGACAGACGTCATAACGTCCGTTGTTGAATTATATGATTATACTTCATGACGGTCACACGCTTGACGTCCGTCGGATTTACCGTCCGGACGACGTCCGATACATGCTACGACGGACGTAAATAGTGCTTATCGGACGTCGTAGTTAATTATTAGATATTATTGTCACATGACGCTGTTTTGACGCACGTTAATCATGAAAATCATCCAATTGCTGAATTTTGTCTGTATAAAATCTCTTCTGCTAGTATCGCAGATCTCATAACTGTATCTTGACGCATTATTTTTGATTTAATTTTGTTGAATAGCTCGTCAAATGTGCTTTGTGACATGCAAAAATAATTAGAAAATGTCTCATTGTCAGCTCTTAGCAAGTTATAAAGGCTGTAAAATGCACCATTTAATAATCGTTCACTATTTATTGGATGAACCCACCATTTTCGATTCGCGCGATTTTTTTTTTCGTAAAACTCTTATAGTGGAGTATACAAAAATCGCGGTGTCCAAATCGTCCATCTTGTAAGATGTGAAATCAACAACTGACGTTCTACGTTCATGTGACTAGGGTAGTGACGTCCATTATAACTTAACGTCCGTTCTTCCAACGTTCGTGTGACCCCGGCCTAAATATGAAATTCTGTTAGAATCGTTAGAAACGTTTGACAGTGTTTTTTATTGCCGTCGGTTTCGTTATCATTACAGTCGTTATTAGTTATAGATTGGCACGGCGGCGGTGATTTTAGTATGTGTAGCCAAAAATAGTCACGGTGTGTTTCGACCGCGCCCGGCGACTATGATAACAACAGTTGAAGTTACTAGAACTGCAAGAGGACGAAGGACTAAAAGGACTCAAACGAAGTGGTGTTTCTACCATAGAATTTTGGAAAAATGTCCCTGAAGAAAAATACCCACTAACAAAAGAGTGTGTTATGAGACTTATTTCAATCTTTGGTACTACTTATGTGTGTGAATCATTGTACTCAACGCTTAAATTCATTAAATCTAAATATCGGTCTAAACTAACTGATGAACATTTAAGTGAACTTGTGCGAACTGCGCTTACAAATTATCAGCCAGATTTCAAAAAACTTACAGAAAAAATGAACACTCAAAAGAGCACTTCTCATGAGTAAAACAACAATAATATTAATAATAATGTATTGTGTAGTGTAAAAAATAAATGTTCCTTCATTTGATTTAAAATGAAAAATGTGTCTTAATTTTATAAATGAATATATAGCTTTACAATGTGGCTCGCCACGAATGAGCTTTATAAATTTGCGGCTCCCAAAGTTAAGGTTAGTAGCCACCCCTGATATATTATATGCAAATAACGTTACACGTTGATTTGATATAATAATAATATCGATTGTCGACATAGGTTTGACGATCAATTACAATAATTCGATACCTATATAACGGTACATAAAAGTATTGTCCAGCAATTTTAGAATTAAAATTCAGTAGGTATATTCAAGGCCGTATCTGTGGAGGAGATGTCCAGGGGGTATGGACTCCCTCCGAAATGTCTTGAATATTTAAAAAAATAATAATTATTTATTTTTACACCAACCTAAATATTTTCAATCATAAATTAGTTCATTAATTTATTACCGTTTAAATTAATTATTTATTGTTTTATATCATACCAAATGGTAAAACTTAAATTCGGTATTGAATTAAACTACAATATAAATGTTTTTGACCCCCCCCAAACAAAATTTCAGGACACTGACTTGGGTATATTTAATTATTACATTAATTATGTAATACCTAATTAAACCTAAATTTATGTTTAAATAATCTTATTTATATGAAAAATAAAAATAATAATGATGTTTAAAAGTTGCGTGATACATACATTTTGAAATATTTCATTGGAATAGATGATCTGATTTTTATTTTTGGGTTATGTGGTCATTCTACACGAGTACACGATCTCTTGTATTTTACATTGATCAACATTATTACCAAAAAATTACAAAATTCAGGTTTAACCATTTTCATTATGACAATTATATTTATTTATTATAGTTAACTATTAAAACGATAAACTTTTTAACTCGTAAAATTTTTTTTGCAATTAACTTAACTTCACTGAGCACATCCGTTTTAATCGTTAAAGGGCGCATATGCCCGTTTCTTTCATTTATGACCGACAGTATAGGCCTCGTGTATTGATATTATCGTTATGGTAAATAAATACAAATGTTAAATGCATAATGTTACGACTTTTATAATTCGATTGTGATAATATATCACGTCGCATATCGTTATTATTATGTAAACAAAATATTACTTTATTACCTTCATTATAAGTTATAGCACAATAATACAATAATACAATGATACAATAATAAAATGGCATTACATTACTATATTGTCGATAAAAACGCCGTTAGCGAAATGATTATAATAATACCTATACTTGTAACACACTGAGGACAATATGACAATTGTCTTTTTTTAGTCCATAATCTGCAGTATATTATCGTTTATCATCTTTGATTTTAACTATTATGAAATAATACCGCAGTTATGTTTTACAATAAATAGATACCACTATGAATATTATACGTGGGTAATTTGTAAAAAAAAAAAGTGATGTAACATATATTATAGGCTACGAACGAAATTGTACATATTACTACATACGAATATTACAGGTATTAATAAGTAATTAGATCATGTCAAAAGAAACAGCCAATGAGCACCTATAATGACATAATATATATGGGTAATATAATAGTTTGAATAAATCATTTTTTACTTAATTTGTATAGCTTTTAAATAAAATAATGTACAATAATGTATAAATATACATTATTGTTATAATGTAGCTTTACGCTTTCAACAAAATCAAAATAATTAGAAAAATGCAAAAACACGCGAGAAAATAATCAACATTACACCTATATCAATAGGTACCCAGAACCTAATAATAATTTTAAAATTGTACAATATAAAAAAGTGGCATCAAATTATTACGCTTATCGGGCTAATATTGTTTCCTTTAGTTTCTAATTTACTATAAGGTACAATTGGAATTTGTCGAGACATTAAATATATTTGTATTTATATACATTATAATTTAAACATTTTGATCAAATATATAGATTTACATAGAAATTGTATGCAATTTTAGGAGTAGATTTTTAAGAATTTTATTACTAAAATGTATAGACCGGCCATTAAAATGTAATTTATATTTCTTATGAATTAGTAAAGCTTAATAGTCTTTTGTATCTGATGATCGACACTATCTGTAGTCCACCTCTGGTAACATACGTGAATGAACTCAAAGAAATTAGTTACCTAATCATTTTGTAGTAATTATTTGTAAAATCGAATTATATAAAAATCACATAATGGGTCCCGGTTTTTAAGATTGAGTATAAAATCGTCAGTAATAAACTTTAATTATTATACTATAGAGTATAGTAGTAGGTTATAATTACTTACAATTACTAAATTAGATAAGACAATCTTCAAGTTTTATTAAATTAGTTTAATTTCGATGGCCTTCGTTCAAATTATAATATAATTTAACAACAAATGACGATAAAAAAAATAAATAATAAACAACTAACTAAAAAACGACGGAGTAAAGTAAATCTAAACATTAAATAACATAAAATATTCCTATACCAAATAATACCATACAATATTATCATAGTACATTAAACGTACATTTATACAATATTATTATAATAGTACATTGATTTAGATATTACATTAAACGGCCGGACTGAAGTATTAAATCGAAAATTATTCTTACCAGGAAAATATAAATTACAGTTCTACGTCCGACGTTAAAAGATCATTTGTTCCACAAATAAAATTAAAAAAAAAAAATCTTTTATATTGAATTAAATTTTAGAAGTTAATTGCTTAACTCAATCTTAGAAGAATCAAATAAAAAATGACCTTACTAATAAATAATATGTTGTAATTTTGTTTTCCGGCCAATTAATCCTATTACTACAAAAAGTAACCACCGGTAAAATAAAATATTAGTTTACGATGGCTGCAGAACTGGTCCAATTACTTATAATTATTGGACAACCGGACATTTCCTGCTGTATCGCCCGGCGCAGTTAGCTGGCCTGTTAAAACTTCGTGACTATTATTTATGAAAAACTATATAACATGGTGCGTACGTTTCATTTAAAATTTATAGTAACTTAAAATATCGGTTTAATTTGTTGTTAAATAATATTTTCCTGGCCGCTAATTTCAAATAAAATCAAACACGTTACAACAAAAATTGAAAGTTATCATACTCAATTAAGCGCAGAAGATAATATTATTATTATAAAAATAAAATTAACTTTACGCTAAAATAAAAATATTAATATTACTATTATTATGCATTGCTACCACTATTATTACTATATTGGTAATAGCTATTACTCGATTTCAAGCAATGACTCTACAAGTTTTAACACGGTTAATAATCGAAAAACATGTACTCGTGCATACCATCGCGTGATGTTTAATCAGACCAAGATAGAATATGTATGTGTACATACATGTGTAATAATATATGTACGATATAGGATATCTATAATATAAATCATACTTAGGTTTTGCTCGATTTTAAGATGATTTTCGCAATCGCGGAGAGCGACTTTTTATATACAGTAAAATATTTTAAAATATCAGCCACCCTCTAAAATTATGACGAATTTCTGCCCATGATAGAGCGATCTTATACCGAGAAAATCCGTGGTTTTTTATGGTCAATTAAAAAAGGTCAAAAAATCCACATGTTTACAATGTACGATGCGAATAAAATTGAGCATTTTTACGTGTTTTCCGATTACTTGGAAATTAAAATGTTATAAAATATATACAAATAGACTCCAACCATCATCACGAAACAATTAAAATAGATTTTATTTATTCGTAGGCAATTAAAATAGGCACGGTTAGGTTAACCTAACCTAATCAGACAAAATACAAAAAAAAAAACTGGTATCTTTAAAATAATTTGACGCCCTAAGGCAGTTGCCCCTTTTACCCTTATTGGTACGACTCCCTACGTCTACTGATGCCTACTCGAACTAAACGGAAATTCGCGTTTCTATAAAGAATGTTCGAATTAAAGCTTTTTAAACGTTTAATAGTTCGACATTTCCGATTTATACATCTCTGACTCGTAGGATACACATTTATGACTATTATGATAATATAAATATGGTGTTCAAATAATTTCTGCAATAAAACAAAGTTCGTTTAAATTCTATAGTGTGTTCCATAGATCAAATAACTGTAATATATATTCATAATAACAATAATAATTAGAAGAAAAAAAATGTAGCATTTATATATAATGACGTTGGTAGATACCAGTTATTATTATAATATTAAACATTTTTATTACCTACATTTATATATGTTATCTGAATGCAATTGATTTATGAATTATGGACGATTTGCACACATTAAGAAAATTATTGCCAATAAGACTATTATAACAAGACATTGGCGTATTATTAATATTACAGCATTAGTATTTCCTTTTCTTTTTTTTCTGCCTGATTATACGCTATAGATCCAGGGGTTCCCAATAGTTCGTCGAGCCGTCAAGCCAACTGTTTTCGAAATACACCATCTATTAGTTTTAAATGTAATTTTTCGATAAAAATGAAATAACGAAATTAACAATAATTTACGTAGTGTAGGGAGATTTATTATAGGCGTTTTTCTCAACGATTGGTTACGGCGACACGTCGTGTAACAATACGAAGAGGTGCTGGCAAACGAGGGGGAGGAGAATATACCCCTCAAACCCATTTCTCTTCGATATTTATAATAATATATATTTATTATATTATCTATATATGTACGTATTTATATAAAAAAAAATATTATGTTAATAATATTATAAGTTATTAAAAAAATCATTTGACCGCCACTGAACACGAGTGGGTACATATAAAATTGAATCCGTTTCAAAAATGTACAAAATCTGTTTTCCTTGAAGTTATCGAGTTGGCTTCCTTCAGATAACTGCCTCAAAGACTGCTACAAGGAAGTTGGACTGCAAAAATGATACGCCTAATTGTTGTTTTTCCACATTTCCAATAATCGCTAACGTATGCGTCGGACGGTTTCAGTATTTATAGCTAAATACCTCTAACCACGTGAACAGACTTAAAAAATGAAATACGTTACGATTCACAAGTATAGAACCAACCTAATAAGTGACGAATATAAGTGACCGGCGACGTTGAAACAACCGACAAATGTTAAAAGACAAGTGGATATAATAAAACAATTATATGTGATAAAATTATTTTTCTCTCCTTTGTAAAAGGACATACGGTTGAATAGAACAGTCCATACGTGTCGTCGATCTCATCGTTACCTCACTATCTCTCTCTAAACAGTTTTGACCGGAGCGTATCTCAGATTCGGCCCGTCGTAAAAAAAAAGAAAAAAGTTGGGGGTCCCTGTGCTATAGACGTTGATATAATATAGAGAATATAAATAGATGATGCACACCTACTAGCGATCGAATTAATTTAGAGATAAACACAATAATATATATGTGTACATAAAATTGTTAAAAAAAGAACATTGTACTCGGTTGGTATGTGTATAAACATACAGTTAGGTACTGTCGTAATAGTTAATAACTTACGCACATATCACACGCAATATCCAAACTCCACGAGACACGTCGATCCTAATTTATTATATTTCGTTTTGTATTGCACGTACACAAACACACAAACACATAATAAAATACGTACATGTGCGTAATATAACCGACCCGGCGTACGAAACCGACCGGTAAAGTGTAAAGATTGCGGTGTACTGATATTTCTCGTAGTACACAATCGTCCTAATAAGACGACGACACGATTTTTCACTAGGTAGGTGTATGGTATACTTGTATGGTCTACAGGCAATGGGCCTTGATAGTCACGCTCTCCGTTCACCGGGCAACCTTATCATTTGTATCCAGAACAAATATCTCCAATGATATTTACAGGTGCCCAATACCTATTAGCAATATATTACGCAATAATAATAATAATAATAATAATTACAGTTGGTGTCTAAGGTTTTTTTTTTAACAATTCGACACATAAGCATGTACGTGTGCACATCATATTATGAAATATTTATTAAAAACATTTAAAAATGTCCTATAGCTATCCCAAAATAAATCTCTACTATAATTGGGTAGTAAAAAATGTCGAAAGTGCAGTTGGTCCAACGAATTCGGGCATCACACGTTAAATTTTCAAAAATCTAAAAGTACCTAGGTATACAATTTTGTCTTGTAGTGTATAATTTCATGTTTTTGTATATAAACGAAAATTACAATTGTTGTAATTATTGTGTAGATACTTGTCCCATTTTTTTAAATAATTTTTGTAATCGGAGAATTGTTCTAGCTACTCGTGACGTATGTTTAGAGAGGGGAGGGGCATTCAGCGTTTGGGCAGTAGGAAGAAATCCTTAGAATAAGTCTTGTAGTACAATGCAATAAACAAATAAACGATATCATTATAATATATAATCATATAGGTAGTAAAATTAAAATGTGAAAATAAATAATACATTTTTGTAATACTGCAAATGAAAAAAAATGCAAGAACAAGCAATAACATTCCTTACCATACCAGTTTTGTAGCTCACCGATAAGATGAGTGGACGAGATTATAGTAGGTAGTCAAAATTAGGGCCTACTAAAATTGTATGCAGCAGCAAATAAGGAATGCGCAGTAAAAAATATATTAGCATGAAGTTCATGATTAATAAACAATAGCATGATCAATAAACTCTTAACATATATTGTTGTTTAATATATTTTTAGGTACTTTTTCCAAAATAATGATTTATTTTACTTTTTTTGGTGAGTAAAATACTCATGATTTCTTCACGCTGTGGATTTTTTCATTCGATGGTACTTAATTTGAAAATGATTTATAGATTTATAACAGGTTTTTTTTTTTCCAATTAAAACACTGATAGCAAATGACGGTATACGGGTATATTTTTGTTAATTTCTGAATTTCCTTCGACACAAAGAAAATGACACGAATAACTATAACCTTACCGAGTTTACCGAGGTCTGGTCAGATATTTTATTGCAATGATTTATCGTTGTTTTCAGTATATAAACTAAATAATTATCCTACATCCGATACCTGGCCAACTTCCTCACTACAATAGTGGCCTCATAATGGCACAAAATATGTCCGGCTTTTTTAAAAATTATTTTATGTTGAGTATTGTTTATATATAGAGAAAAGTAATATTTAAAACGTATTGTTTACATAGGTAATTTGAAATTTTTTTTTTCCTATGGGAGGGAATGTCATAGATGAAAAGTTGTTTGTGCAGTTAGAGCCGTACCATAGGGATGGGGCAAGGGGGCATGTGCAATTAGCATTTGTGAAATAATTGATAAAATAATATTGGAATATTACAAAGTTCTATGATGGCTGAAATTAAATGGCGCTTTGAAAAATGATCTGTTATTTCCAATGATTTTGAATTCCTGTCCGGCCAGTCACTCTAGTTAAAGAAATGTGCAGCTGATTTAGCAATAAAATACAATGAAGATATAGGTCTAGAAGTAATTAACGAAATTGAATTTTTTAAATATCAAGCAAAATCAATACTACCAGATGTACATAAACGCAACCATTTTAATTATTTTAAATGCAATAAAATCATTTGAACTTGATTCAACCTGTCCAAACTTGGTAATTGCATATAGACTGTTACTGTCTTACCATGCCTATTACAGTAGCATCCGGAGAACGTTCCTTTAGTAAATTAAAATTAATTAAGACGTACTTACGATCAACTATGTCCCAAGAAAGATTGACAAACTCAGCAATATTATCAATTGAGAATAAAATAACCCAAATTATCGACTTTGAAGACATTATAGAAGATTTTGCTTCTATCAAATTCAGAAAAATTAAATTTTAAGTCATATAAATAATCAAACAAATTTAAATACTTAATAACCTAATAAATAAATAAACTCAACCTAACTCAATACATTAAATAAATATTTTTAATAATAATAAATATTTAGTTGCATTATTTTTTTTATAATAACATTTTATACTATTTATAACTGTCTAAGTTATCATGTAAATAATTAAAAAATGGGGGGGGCGAAATTTTTAACCTTGCCCCCTTTCAAATCAACACGGCTATGTGCAGTAGCAGATACCATACATTTTAGTCACTGATTAAAATTATATGTACCTACTTGTAATGATTAAAAACATTTATTTTTTTGTATAAAACTTTTAAAATTCCAGTTTCGTTTCTAATGTATTCACAATGATTAACCTGCATCAGTCATAATCATTAACGTCTAGAAAGGGGTAATATTAATATTCTGTACAAATGTCAGGTCTATTATAAACAAAAAAACAAAATCTGTTGTTTTTCATCGCATGCAGGCGAGATCTTCACTAGTGTGTATTGATCAGTTAATATTAAAAGTATCCTCCCCTCCTTCAGATTTTTAAATCTAGTATACCTTGGTTGGATTTGGTGATAGGAGAGTGGTTAAACGCCAAATTTGTTTAGCTTGGACCACAGCACAAGTCCGTCCTCCCGTTGTTATTTATAATAAAATCCCTTCTGTTGGACTTTGTCTGTAGTAATTGATCTGATCATCACCATACTTTGGAAACGGGGCATTGAGAGCTATTACTGATTATTTTGTGTTCCTTACCCTCCTGTTCATGTCCTTGTAATGTTCATGTGAGCGGGGATTTTTGAATTTGCTCGTTATTTAGTTATTACATTTTACCATATTATTATTATTATTATATCAATACTTATTAATAGTGTAACCCTACTAATAGTATAAATATCAAGTATATTGATATTTAATATACTTGGCATTCAATTATAGTTTCACTATACTTTGAACCTCATAAATTAGTATATGAAGAATTTAATTTTAAACAGTTTATAATGAGAAGTCAAGAGTAACATTTAAATGATCTTTTAATCATTTAATATTTTTTTATTTAAGAACTGTATGATTTCACGATTATTTATTATTTTGTTGTTTCTATAGTACAATTCAGTGATGGTGGTTAGACTAATAGTGTGACATGACCTGTTGGTAATGCTCCCAAGTGAACGACCATTATGATCAAGGAATGACGAAACCAAATGCTGAATACCATGCCCAACTTAACCAGTAATTCTTGTTTAAAATTGCATGTGTTAGAACATTAATTAATTTAAATAACATGAAATAGATATTACATTATAACAAAACTATTTTTAATTTTTTTTTTTTATTAAATTTTTGTGCTTTGGTTAAACAATGTAAGATAAAAATTAATAATTGACACATTTCATTGTGTTAAATATTTAATTATCAAGATATTTTTTAGTAAAATATATTTAGATAATCCTATAACTTAACCCAGGAGCTCCCAAACTGTGTGGCGTGCTCCCTTGAGAGGCACGAGCACTTAAAGAGTAAAAATTATATAGTAGTTTAGGTTCTAGCCTATAATAATATATTCTTTCAATATTTTGTATATGTATATTGTATATGCAGTTGGTAAAGAAAATTGAAAATAGTGAAATGTGAATACAAAATTAATAGATTAAAATTGCTCAACTTAAAACTAAACTAGTAGTTATTACTAACGTATTATTGAAAAAACCTTGGGTTACCAAAATACCCAGAAAGTTTATTTGTATGTTGAGTCTTTTGAAATAAATTCATGGTGAAATCACTCAATTATTAATTGATTTATTAACTTATGATTCTTGAACTTAAAACATACCAATAAACAATTCGTATAGGGATTAGAGTTTTATGGTGAATATTGTATTTTAATAATAAACATTAAATTAATTGATATTTGATCATAAATATAACAATTAGTTTAATATATTGTACAACAATATTTCAACGTTTTAATTATTTAAAAAAATTCTGTTATTGTTCTCATTTTTTAAACTCAATAAGTCAAACTTTAACAAACCTTTTTGATCTTAAAAACATCAAGGATTTGTTAGAATTGAATTGTTGAACCAAAAAAACATGGTCACGTGCAAGTTGTAAAATAATTAGTGTTCAATAATAAATATACACAAAGATACTGTATTTTTTTTCCACATAATAAATATCAATTTACACAATGAATTTAAATTTTATAAATATATACAAAATTATCAATATGATACTGTAAGATAAATATACAATGAAAGTAAAATCACTTCAAAAATGTATCAAAATCTTCTTGTTCCAATTGTAGAGACGAATTTGAGGTTTTTAATGGATTCCCAGATTCATCCATCCAGTACCATACCTTACTAGTACTACAGCATTCCCTATAATCAAATAAATATTTAAAAATATGACTTTTCTATTTTGAGTAGTAAGACATTTTACATAAAAGAAGCATATGCAGCTACAGGATTGCCTTCTTCGTATATAGCATTTTTTGTTGGATGCCCATAGTAAAATGTATTATAGGTACGTGATAATGCTCTAACCCAAGGACCTATAATTAATAATGAAAAAACAAACAATTATTTATTAAAAAAGAACATTAAAATATTTTAATTACAAAAGTTATATTACTTAATGTTGCTTTAATAAATAATATTCCAGATGCACAACAATATTTTTGTTTATCCAGCATGCACATCTTAACAGGTTTACGATGAAACTTTGACCATTTGAGATCAATTTTATTAAATATGTCTTTAATGTTTTCTAAATATGTAGGTTCCTTTACTCTAATTTTTGTTTGATCAGATTCAATTTTATTCATGGACTTAGCAAAATCTTTACAATAATTAATCCTAAACAAATAATAAACATAAGCATAATAACAATTCACTAAATGAATTAAAAATGTCACCTTGATAAATAATGTTGATTACTAATGTCTATGTTACCAAGCTTATATGCATCTATAATATGCAATACTCGTACTCTAAGTTGCCCTAAATTTTCACCTTCAAGTTCAGTAGCAAGTTCACCATATACAAGGGTACCTGGACTCAATGTAACATTTTTTAAATATTCATTACTGACCCATCGGTTATTAACTAACTCATATACTTGGCTTCCGCCTAAACCTAAAATATAAATAAATATTAAATAAATACTGAATAATTGAATACGAATTTCACACATGTTTTAAACACATACTTAAAAAATATGTAGGAGGTTTAGAATTATTAAGTAAAACACAGTGCCAATCATATACAGATTTAACATATTTTTGTAACTTTTCTTTGTTTAAGACTTCTGGAGATATCTGTAAGAAATCTAAAAAAAAAATAAAATATTATTTAAGTTTAATAATTTAAAAATTCATAAACAATTTAATAACAAAATTATTACTTTTTGATCCAGCCACAATAGAATTACAAAAATCATGAGGGTCACTTCTAAAAGGTGCACGTCTTACACCGTCCTTAACTTTCCACTGTTCTAAACATTTTTTTTTCAGGTCTTTTTGTCTTTCGTCAGCCAAACGTTGATCTTTAGTATAGGCCACAATTTTTGATAAACTTAACGCTTGAATCTGTCCTAATCTAAATAATAAATGTACAATAAGTTTACATTAAATCAATTATAAAACATGCAAAACTCAATAAAAAAATAATATGACTATACTTACTTATTATTAGAGTCCCATAGATATTCAAAAAAATGTGAGTCTTTAAGAATAACTTGCAATGGAACAATAGATAAAATATCTTCTTTTGGTCCTAAGTCATTCCAAATTAAATTTACCTTATATAAATAGTTTTTTATGTCTTGTATATCATCCAATCTCCATTTACATATCACATATCTATACATATATATATATTTTTAAAACTATAAAATTAAATTACTTAAATATTTATTACCCAATTACCTTTCAGAATTTGCTGGCCGACTAGTAACAGGTTTATAAATACTTATTTTTTTAAAACAATGATATAAAAGGAACAATAAACCAGCACTAAATTCAGTAAATATATCAAACACTTTGCACATAAAATGCCCACCCGGACGCAGTATACTCAAAGCAGCCAAAGCTTGACATAAATATAATCGCTTGGACAAAATCTCCTGGAAACTTTCATGGCCTTCAACAGAAAACCCCTAAAAATAAATAAAAAAATTAATTAAATGGTTGTTAAAGTTATTAATTATTTTACTTACACCATCAGCCATAACAAAATCAATACCCTTTTGCTCAGTCATCATCATAACATACTTTTCTAACGAGGTAATATTTTTTGGTTTATATATATCACCATCTCCTTCATGACCTAAATTACGAAATAGTAATTGTACTTGAAATAATATTGTTTTATAAACTACCAACACATACAATACATCAATATAATTTATTATTATAAAAAATAATCTGAAATTAAGATTGTACAAATATGATACAATTATCATAGAATTAATAAAAATAACATTGAGATCAGTCACCAATGGAAATAAAGCACTGTAAATATTTACAATTTATTGGAATGATAATCATTTTTATAATTAAGTATAACTTATGATGAATCTTATTATGTCAAATTTCCATGTATATCTGGTCAGCTGGAACAATTATATCTATTTAATTTGAAGACTTATTTAAAATGCTAATAAATAGTTGAAAATTTGTCTACGCCCAGAAATGACTAATGCAAAGCCCAAGGCTAATATATTTTTATTATTATTATTGTTATTGGTTGCATTGAATTATTATTGAGTTTAGTTTATTATATGTATTTTAAATTACCCAATACATTCCTAAATTCTCATTTATACAACTGAAAATATAATCATTGTTTTTCATAGCTACCATAAAAAGCTTCAAATGACTCCGGAGAACCAGCATAAAAATCATTTAATTTGAAATCATTTGCATTACGTAATGTAAATCCAACACCTTTTGCTCTCCAACTTTTTCTCCACAATACATATTCAGAAAATCCACCTGGCCCAGCACATATGTCAGCAAAGTAAAGTAGATTACTAGGGCTTGATAAGATTGATGACTAAAATTATATTAATAAATATTAACTCAAAAAAAATTTTACAAATTAAGAAAATATACATCATCACTATATTTTGGATCGGTGAACATAAAATCACATGCCCAATCTATATTAGCCATTTTCATTGCAGCCCGATTTTGGAATATACCATTTTTTATTGTCTCAAATGGATTTGCTTTAGTTCTGGCGTGGCGAAAATCATGATCATTTATATTATCCAAAACATTCTATACAAATTTAATTTAATTATAATTAATTAACAGTATAAGACTGTATAAAAAGTACACAAATTTACCTTGCTAGAATTAACTACTTTGAAAATTTCTAAATCTGCAAACTCTGTTGTTTGATTATAAGACAATTTTTTCTCACCAGTCTGAATCCAATCAATCATATCCTCACATGAAAATATCAATTGATCTTTTATTTCTAACCAGTCCGTAACTTTCAAAATTTCTGCAGACTAAAATTATACATTTAAAAAAAAATAAGTCATAAATTATCAATTTTATAATATTTACTTCTTCTTGTTCAGGATCCCAGTCTAAAACAAATGATTCTCTGGGTTCATTTGATGCGAAACCCAAACCTCTGCGACCTTTTTGAGTAGGTAATTGTACTGGATCAACTAGTCCTTGTGCATTTTTTCCCAATCCTTCTCCTTCTTTGTAACCAATTTTTTTCTAAAAATAAAACAAAGATATATATTTATAAATATGATATACATATTAATAGTTTAATAATTACAAATCTATTTAATAACTATGTGGTTACCATTAAAGACATTCCTTTGTTACCACATTTTTCTGTATTTTCTAAATTTTGATTAGCCTTTGTAATTGATTCGTCTGATAAATTTGAATCAGAATCAACTGATTTGGAGTAAGAAGCACCATCAAATTGATTGTCCTTAGAAAGGCTACCAAACTTTGAAAGACAGTTGTTACTGTCACTATCTGAACTATCTTCAGATGAAGATAAATTTCTTTTTACATGATTATAATCTAACAAACAAAAAAAGTTTTAATAATTAATACAAATGTAAATTATTTGTTTTATTTAAAACTAGCTGCCATCACCAGTTAGCCTTGCTTGGGATATATTTGGTTACTAAATGTTGTTACAAAATCATGACAACTAAAAAACCTTCCTCTCGACAACAAAATTAAATTGGTAATTATAACTTCTATTTTTTCATCCGACTCACGCCTAGGAAACCCAGAAATCTACAACAATAATTCAATTTCCATACCAAAACACCGTTTTTAGAGATATTAATAGAGATATCGAGGGATTAAAAATAGCAAATGACCCTATGCAGACTTTTGTGACACAACTGACACTAATTTTATGAAAATCGGTTGAGTAGTTCTTAATATTAGCCTGTACACAATTCAATAATATTTGTATAAATACCTGTTCTAGTATCACTTTTCATAAATGCAACTGGGTTGTTCAAGTATGATTTTTCAAGATTATTTGGGGCATAATTGTTAGCATACTTAATAGCTCTGGGGTCGATTACTGTTTGACATTGCTATAAAGTAAAATACATTAGGAATTATTGGTGTATTATAAACTAGTATAGAATGACAATTTACATTAAATGATGTTTGACTATTGGAATGTATAGATTTTTTTCTAAATGTTTTTTTTTTTGTTTTTTTATTTTTAACAACATCAGCAACATATGGGAGATTTTCTTGACTTTCATCTTTAGTATAGAACTTCGATGTAGCACGATCGTCAAAACGATGTATTTTAAAATTCTTATTTTGATATTTACATATCTCCTCATCAGATGAAGACACATCACTACTGTCTGACAAATTTGCCCTGAAACATGTTAGGAGTTTACAAAAGAAACATTATTAGACATCATTAAACATATTTAACATTAGTAGGTATTTACATTATATGAAATAAATCTAAATGTATGTTACTTAAAATATTAAGTCTCCTATTCTATAAAAGTAGATAAAAGATTAACTTAATATTAAGAAATTTATACTAGATTAAATTTAATCTTAATTATGGCACAATTAGAACTGTTTAAATTTCTAGATACATCAAAAAAAATAATCTGAAATTAAGATTGTACAAATATGATACTATTATCATAGAATTAATAAAGATAACATTGAGATGAGTCACCAATGAAAATAAAGCACTTTAAATATTTACATTTTATTAGAATTAAGCTAGATATGATAACTGATGATTCCAACAACCAGAACTATTGGAATGCAATAAAAAAAATAAATAAATTCACTATATTGATTGTCAAAAGTGAATACAGTGAAAGACACACTAACTGGAGATGGCTATTATATTTTCATGTTCAACAAATTTATTTAAAATGGGGTATTGGATTATAACTGAAATTGTTAATAACCATAACCGGTTATAACCACCATTGGTTATCTATTTGTAATCTGGAAAGGTGATTAGCTACGGAGGGGAGTGTTTTTTTGGATGTTAAAAATATTAATTTATTAAAGCTAGATATTCAGTTGCAGACATGCAGTCATTGCGGCTATTGTTATTTTTTCCCTTCTATCGTATTCGTGCGTTATCGGTTTTCGAGTCTTTCGTGTAATTGTATTTCTTAACGTCTATTTATGATTTTTCATATATTTAATTATTATTAACGTTGGGCATCTACTTTCACGAGTCTTCTTATCTAGACCGCCACAAGCGATCTTGGCAACTAGAGTCATACAGACGTCATTAATATTTTGTCAACTAACAATACTCAAATAAACCACCCATTTCCATTTAAGTATTGTACATTTAAATAATGTCGTTCGGTCAATTATAATTTAAGAGCATTCGTTAAGGGGTGGAAATGACTTAAAATATTTTAGACCATTTGAATCTAGTGTTTAAAAATATTGGGTTGCTTTTTAAAATAAATGTAAGCTGTATAGCGCATGCGTAAACTAAAGGGACTAACAATTTGAAAATCATCAAAAAATGTGTATTTTTGGTATTCCCTATCTCTTTTTAAAATCCCCATATAAATCCGAGGTTATTGGACAGAAATATTTTGTGTCATCTTCAAAAGGAAACACACTGTATATTAATTGTGCAATGTAAAATACTTAATAAAAATATAATTAAAAGTTGAGCATATTAAATTAGGAAAAAATAATAATTAAATATACTTCCTTAATACTATTAATTTATTTTATAGCAAGAACAATAATACAATTATAAAAGTAGAATAAAATCTAAAACTAACTATATAATTAAATGCTACTTTATTTTTAATCAACGTGAAGAAAAAAACCCCAATTACAGTTAAATGGACTTACAAATTAAATGAAAACATAAATTATATTCAAAACTGTAAAACTGGATGCTAATATTGAGTGAAAATTATTATTTAAAAACTAGAATTCTAAATCACAAAAATGCCTAATTAAACTTATCTATCTGATAATACAACACGGATATAACTTTTATTACATAATTGTTTTTTATAAGTACAGATACCCAGTTAATGTTTTAGTTCTGCTCGTTTTTGTTGAATTTAGAATAGAAATAACGATTAACAGCTTCTTGAGTCCATGGTTGATAGTAAATTTCAGCTCTCTCTTCTTCTTCTGGATAAACCAACTATGTCAGTCATTGTAAAAAATTAAAATTAACATAAACTTTTTAGATTTATTTATAATTAAATGAATAATAGTACTTTTAGTGTTAAAGTTGATAATTCTAGATTTTTTGTTTAAAAGAAAATTTCAATAAAAAAGGTTATAGCCACTTGGATCAAATTCATGTATTAATACATATTTTAATATGTATTCATTGGTGCGTCATAAATATTGTTTGACTATTATTGAATGCTATTAAATTAAGAATATCTGAACATGTTTCATGGTGTAAATTAATTTTCATAAATACCTTTAAATCTATTGTTTGTGAAATGGTTCATTTATATATAAACTACTGGAAATCTATAGCATAACTCAAAAAAAATTCTCTATTCGTCATAAACTGGTTAATTGTTTCAACAGTTTCACGGATTTTATTATCCAGAATCTAAATAATAAAATAAAAACAATTATATAATGTATATACATCAAATATATTCAAACCTAAATAAAATGTATGGTATTTAATCACCTGTATATCTTGCTGGCTGGCAGTAGCCAAAAACATGGTCGCAAACAAGTTGTGAAATAATTATTGTCCAATGATTAATGTACACAAAAATACTCAATTTTTTTTTTTTTTTTTTTTTTTCCATTTAGTAAATGAATATTGACACAATGAATTTAAATTTAATAAATATACACAAAATTATCAATATGATATTGTAAGACAAATATACAATGAAAGTCAAATCACATTAAACCAGTTTTAAAATCTTCTTGTTCAAACTGTAGAGTCGAATTTGAGATTATTAATGGATTCCCAGATTCATCCATCCAGTACCATACCTTACTAGTACTACAACATGCCCTATAATCAAATAAATAATTAAAAATATAACTTGTTATATTTTGAGTAGTAAAATATTTTACATAAAAGGAGCAAAGGCAGCTACAGGATTGCCTTTTTCGTATAAAGGATTTTTTTGTTGGATGTCCATAGTAAATTGTATTATAGGTACACGTTAGTGCACTAACCCATGAACCTAAAATTAATAATGAAAAAACAAACAATTATTTTTAAAAAAAAGAACAATAAAAATATTTTAATTACAAAATTTATATTACTTAATGTTGCTTTAATAAATAATATTCCAGATGCACAACAATATTTTTGTTTATCCAGCATGCACATCTTAACAGGTTTACGATGAAACTTTGACCATTTGAGATCAATTTTATTAAATATGTCTTTAATGTTTTCTAAATATGTAGGTTCCTTTACTCTAATTTTTGTTTGATCAGATTCAATTTTATTCATGGACTTAGCAAAATCTTTACAATAATTAATCCTAAACAAATAATAAACATAAGCATAATAACAATTCACTAAATGAATTAAAAATGTCACCTTGATAAATAATGTTGATTACTAATGTCTATGTTACCAAGCTTATATGCATCTATAATATGCAATACTCGTACTCTAAGTTGCCCTAAATTTTCACCTTCAAGTTCAGTAGCAAGTTCACCATATACAAGGGTACCTGGACTCAATGTAACATTTTTTAAATATTCATTACTGACCCATCGGTTATTAACTAACTCATATACTTGGCTTCCGCCTAAACCTAAAATATAAATAAATATTAAATAAATACTGAATAATTGAATACGAATTTCACACATGTTTTAAACACATACTTAAAAAATATGTAGGAGGTTTAGAATTATTAAGTAAAACACAGTGCCAATCATATACAGATTTAACATATTTTTGTAACTTTTCTTTGTTTAAGACTTCTGGAGATATCTGTAAGAAATCTAAAAAAAAATAAAATATTATTTAAGTTTAATAATTTAAAAATTCATAAACAATTTAATAACAAAATTATTACTTTTTGATCCAGCCACAATAGAATTACAAAAATCATGAGGGTCACTTCTAAAAGGTGCACGTCTTACACCGTCCTTAACTTTCCACTGTTCTAAACATTTTTTTTTCAGGTCTTTTTGTCTTTCGTCAGCCAAACGTTGATCTTTAGTATAGGCCACAATTTTTGATAAACTTAACGCTTGAATCTGTCCTAATCTAAATAATAAATGTACAATAAGTTTACATTAAATCAATTATAAAACATGCAAAACTCAATAAAAAAATAATATGACTATACTTACTTATTATTAGAGTCCCATAGATATTCAAAAAAATGTGAGTCTTTAAGAATAACTTGCAATGGAACAATAGATAAAATATCTTCTTTTGGTCCTAAGTCATTCCAAATTAAATTTACCTTATATAAATAGTTTTTTATGTCTTGTATATCATCCAATCTCCATTTACATATCACATATCTATACATATATATATATTTTTAAAACTATAAAATTAAATTACTTAAATATTTATTACCCAATTACCTTTCAGAATTTGCTGGCCGACTAGTAACAGATTTATAAATACTTATTTTTTTAAAACAATGATATAAAAGGAACAATAAACCAGCACTAAATTCAGTAAATATATCAAACACTTTGCACATAAAATGCCCACCCGGACGCAGTATACTCAAAGCAGCCAAAGCTTGACATAAATATAATCGCTTGGACAAAATCTCCTGGAAACTTTCATGGCCTTCAACAGAAAACCCCTAAAAATAAATAAAAAAATTAATTAAATGGTTGTTAAAGTTATTAATTATTTTACTTACACCATCAGCCATAACAAAATCAATACCCTTTTGTTCAGTCATCTTCATAACACACTTTTCTAACGAGGTAATATTTTTTGGTTTATATATATCATTATCTCCTTCATGACCTAAATTATGAAATAGTAATTGTACTTGAAATAATATTGTTTTATAAACTACCAACACATACAATACATCAATATAATTTATTATTATAAAAAATAATCTGAAATTAAGATTGTACAAATATGATACTATAATCATAGAATTAATAAAAATAACATTGAGATCAGTCACCAATGGAAATAAAGCACTGTAAATATTAACATTTTATTGGAATGATAATCATTTTTATAATTCAGTATAACTTATGATGAACCTTATTATGTCAAATTTCCATGTATATCTGAAGACTTATTTAAAATGCTAATAAATAGTTGAAAATTTGTCTACGCCCAGAAATGACTAATGCAAAGCCCAAGACTAATATATTTTTATTATTAATATTGTTATGGTTGCATTGAATTATTATTAAGTTTAGTTTATTATATGTATTTTAAATTACCCAATACATTCCTAAATTCTCATTTATACAACTAAAAATATATGCATTGTTTTTCATAGCTACCATAAAAAGCTTCAAATGACTCCGGAGAACCAGCATAAAAATCATTTAATTTGAAATCATTTGCATTACGTAATGTAAATCCACCTGGCCCAGCACATATGTCAGCAAAGTAAAGTAGATTACTAGGGCTTGATAAGATTGATGACTAAAATTATATTAATAAATATTAACTCAAAACAAATTTTACAAATTAAGAAAATATACAACATCACTATATTTTGGATTGGTGAACATAAAATCACATGCCCAATCTATATTAGCCATTTTCATTGCAGACCGATTTTGGAATATACCATTTTTTATTGTCTCAAATGGATTTGCTTTAGTTATGGCGTGGTGAAAAACATTATCATTTATATTATCCAAAACATTCTATACAAATTTAATTTAATTATAATTAATTAACAGTATAAGACTGTATAAAAAGTACACAAATTTACCTTGCTAGAATTAACTACTTTGAAAATTTCTGAATCTGCAAACTCTGTTGTTTGATTATAAGACAATTTTTTCTCACCAGTCTGAATCCAATCAATCATATCCTCACATGAAAATATCAATTGATCTTTTATTTCTAACCAGTCCGTAACTTTCAAAATTTCTGCAGACTAAAATTTTACATTTAAAAAAAAATAAGTCATAAATTATCAATTTTATTATATTTACTTCTTCTTGTTCAGGATCCCAGTCTAAAACAAATGATTCTCTGGGTTCATTTGATGCGAAACCCAAACCTCTGCGACCTTTTTGAGTAGGTAATTGTACTAGATCAACTAGTCCTAGTGCATTTTTTCCCAATCCTTCTCCTTCTTTGTAACCAATTTTTTTCTAAAAATTAAACAAAGATATAATAATTATAAATATGATATACATATTAAAAGTTTAATAATTACAAATCTATTTAATAACTATGTGGTTACCATTAAAGACATTCCTTTGTTACCACATTTTTCTGTATTTTCTAAATTTTGATTAGCCTTTGTAATTGATTCGTCTGATAAATTTGAATCAGAATCAACTGATTTGGAGTAAGAAGCACCATCAAACTGATTGTCCTTAGAAAGGCTACCAAACTTTGAAAGACAGTTGTTACTGTCACTATCTGAACTATCTTCAGATGAAGATAAATTTCTTTTTACATGATTATAATCTAACAAACAAAAAAAGTTTTAATAATTAATACAAATGTAAATTATTTGTTTTATTTAAAACTAGCTGCCATCAAGAGTTAGCCTTGCTTAGGATATATTTGGTTACTAAATTTTGTTACAAAATCATGACAACTAAAAAACCTTCCTCTCGACAACAAAATTAAATTGGTAATCATAACTTCTATTTTTTCATCCGACTCTCGCCTAGGAAACCCAGAAATCTACAAAAATAATTCAATTTCCATACCAAAACACCGTTTTTGGAGATATTAATAGAGATATCGATAGTTTAAATTAAGCTGATGACCCTTTACAGATCTTGCTGACACTAATTTTATGAAAATCGGTTGAGTAGTTTCTTGATATTAGCCTGTACACAATTCAATAATATTTGTATAAATGCCTGTTCTAGTATCACTTTTCATAAATGCAACTGGGTTGTTCAAGTATGATTTTTCAAAATTATTTGGGGCATAATTGTTAGCATACTTAATAGCTCTGGGGTCGTTTATTGTTTGACATTGCTATAAAGTAAAATACATTAGGAATTAATGGTGTATTATAAACTAGTATAGAATGACAATTTACATTAAATGATGTTTGACTATTGGAATGTATAGATTTTTTTCTAAATGTTTTTTTTTTTGTTTTTTTATTTTTAACAACATCAGCAACATATGGGAGATTTTCTTGACTTTCATCTTTAGTATAGAACTTCGATGTAGCACGATCGTCAAAACGATGTATTTTAAAATTCTTGTTTTGATATTTACATATCTCCTCATCAGATGAAGACACATCACTACTGTCTGACAAATTTGCCCTGAAACATGTTAGGAGTTTACAAAAGAAAACTTATTAGACATCATTAAACATATTTAACATTAGTAGGTATTTACATTATATGAAATAAATCTAAATTTATGGTACTTAAAATATTATATAATATAAAATATTAAGATTGTTATAATATGATACTATTATCATAGAATTAATAAAGATAACATTGAGATCAGTCACTAATGGAAATATAGCACTGTCAATATTTACATTTTATTAGAATGAAGCCAGATAAGATAACTGATGATTCCAACAACCAGAATAATTGGAATTTATAAAAAAAATAAATATATTAACTATATTAATTGTCAAAAGTGAATGCAGTGAAAGACACACGAACTGGAGACGACTATTATATTTTCACATTCAACAAATTTTATTATCATGGTGTATTGGGTTATAACTGAAATTGTTATTAACCAGAACCGGTTAAAACCAACATTGGTTATCTATTTGTAATCATGACCGGTGCGTATTTAGGGAAGGGAGTATTTTTTCAGGTGTTTTTACATATTTATTTTTTTAAGCTATATAATAATTACAGTATTCTATGATTCATATATTTTGTGTTTGATATTCGCCTCATGAATCCGACATGTACTAATCAGGCCCCTGTCCTTAATATAATCGTGAAGTCTGATTGGAGAAAATATAAATGTTTATGTTCTTTGGGGACACTTAGCTCGAAAAAGCGACGAATGGTCACGTTAAGTATAATCCACTGCTTTTCGTACACCATATATTTATAATTGAAGGTCATGAATTATAAGTGTACGTTATTGGATAGTAAAATGCAATGAGTGTAATGAAAACACCGAAGAACTATTGTAAAGTTACTTGATTTAAAAATAAAATGATTTGATGTTTAAATAAATAATTATATTTCACTTAATAATACAGTAATAACATTGAAACTTTGAAAGATATTATTAAAGGATTATTGAAAGTACTATAATATATATTTTTGATATAATTTGTTAGATAAACAGAGACAGTTCTTTGAAAGCAACTCGTACTAATTAAATTATATCTAGAACTCTAACCATACATCACAGTTATTAATGAAACAGATATCCAGATCAAACATTTCGTATTTATCGAACTCATTATTTGACCTTTTTGGAACAGTTAGAAACTTATTAAGCCAAGAATTAATCAATAATAGAGATTACAATTCAACTTAATTTCTTCTAATGCTAAGAAACTTTAGGTAGATTTATAATGTGTATAGACAAAAATCACCATGAATTTTTGTAATGCAGAACACTCAATTTCTTGAAATATTCCTTTTGGGAATTAGTTAAATGCAGGTGGTGGACTCATATACCACTTTTAAATATGAACATTTTGAAGAAAGGCACAGATAGGGAAGGAGTAATGAAGCATCATCTGTATAACAACAAATGAACAGCACACATGAAATATTTTACTACTAAAATATGCAATTAAAAAGGTAATTATAAAGATAATTACTAATAATACTTAAAAAAACCTATTTCTACTTACATATGGCTAGAATATTATATTTTAAAATTACCGATAATTTCAGTATGAGACCTTAGTAAACATTTTAAGAAATTTCAAATTAATTTAATTTAATTAGTACTTTAGCAGGTTGTTTGTTTTTATTTTTTTTTTTTAATTATGTAGGGGCATTGCACCTAATTACAGCACATTATGTTTAAAGCTATATGTTAATATTTATTACAATGATTGGTATACAGTTACAAAATAAAATTAAAGGTAACACAAAAATACACATTTTTTTGATGTAGGTAATACATTAACTTTTGGCTGACGAAAGACAAAAAGATCTGAAAAAAAAATCTTTAGAACACTGGAAACTCAAAGACGGTGTAAGACGTGCACCTTTTAGATGTGACCCTCGTGATTTTTGTAATTCTATTGTTGCTGGATCAAAAAGTAATAATTTTGCTATCAAATTGTTTATGAATTTTTTAATTATTAAACATAAATAATATTTTATTTTTTTTTTAGATTTCTTACAGATATCTCTAGAAGTCTTAAACAAAGAAACGTTACACAAATATGTTAAATCTGTATATGTTTGGCACAGTGTTTAACTTAATAATTCTAAAGTATATGAATTAGTTAATAACCGTTGAGTCAGTAATGACTATTTAAAAAATGTTATATTGAGTCCTGGTACATTTGTATATAGTGAACTTGCTACTGAACTTGAAGGTGAAAACTTAGGACAACTCAGAGTACAAAAAATGTATATTATAGATGCGTATAAGCTTGGTAACATTGACATAAGTAATCAACATTATTTATCAAAGTAACATTTATAATTCATTAAGAGAATGGTTATTATGCTTATGTTTATTATTTGTTAAGGATTAAGTATTGTAAAGATTTTGCTAAGTCAATGAATAAAATTGAGTCTCAACAAACAAAAATTAGAGTAAAGGAACCTATATATTTAGAAAATATTAAAGACATATTTAATAAAATTGATACCAAATGGTCAAAGTTTCATCGTAAACCTGTTATGATGTGCATGCTGGATAAATAAAAATATTGTTGTGCCTCTGGAATATTAATTATTAAAGCAACATGAAGTTATATAACTTTTTTAATTAATATATTTTAATTGTTCTTTTTAAAAAAAATAATTGTTTGTTTTATCATTATTAATTATAGGTCCATGGGTTAGAGCATTATTGCGTACCTATAATACAATTTACTATGGGCATCCAACCAAAAATGCTGTATACAAAAAAAAAATCCTGTAGCTGCATATGCTCCTTTTATGTAAAATATTTTACTATTGAAAATATAAGAAGTCATATTTTTAACTTTGACCATTTGATATCAATTTTATTAAATATGTCTTTATTGTTTTCTAAATATATAGGTTCCTTTACTCTAATTTTTCTTTGTTGAGACTCAATTTTATTCATGGACTTAGCAAAATCTTTTCAATACTTAATCCTTAACAAATAATAAACATAAGCATAATAACTATTCGCTAAATGAATTTTAATTGTTACCTTGATAAATAATGTTGATTACTGATGTCAATGTTACCAAGCTTATATGCATTTATAATATACATTATTTGTACTCTGAGTTGTCTTAAATTTTCACCTTCAAGTTCAGTAGCAAGTTCACTATATACGAGTGTACCAGGACTCAATGTAACATTTTTTAAATATTCATTACTGACCCATCGCTTATTAACTAATTCATATACTTGACTTTCGTCTAAACCTTTAATATAAATATGTATTAAATAAATACTGAATAATTGAATACAAATTTCACACTTGTTTTAAAAACATACTTAAAAAATATGTAGCAGGTTTAGAATTATTAAGTAAAACACAGTGCCAATCATATACAGATTTAACATATTTGTGTAACTTTTCTTTGTTTAAGACTTCTGGAGATATCTGTAGGATATCTAAAAAAAAATAAAATATTATTTATGTTTAATAATTTAAAAATTCATATACAATTTTATAACAAAATTATAACTTTTTGATCCAGCAACAATAGAATTACAAAAATCATGAGGGTCACATCTAAAAGGTGCACGTCTCACACCGTCCTTGAGTTTCCACAGTTCTAAACATTTTTTTTTCAGATCTTTTTGTCTTTCGTCAGCCAAACGTTGATCTTAAGTATAGGCCACAATTTTTGATAAACTTAACGCTTGAATCTGTCCTAATCTAAATAATAAATGTACAATATGTTTACATTAAATCTATTATAAAACATGCAAAACTCAACATAAAACTAATATGACTTTACTTACTTATTATTAGAGTCCCATAGATATTTAAAAAAATGCGAATCTTTAAGAATAACTTGCAATGGAACAATAGATAAAATATCTTCTTTTGGTCCTAATTCATTCCAAATTAAATTTACCTTATATAAATAGTTCTTTATGTCTTTTATATCATCAAATCTCCATTTACATATCACATATCTATACATATATATATATTTTTAAAACTATAAAATTAAATTACTTAAATATTTATTACCCAATTACCTTTCAGAGTTTGCTGGCCGACTAGTAACAGGTTTGTAAATACTTATTTTTTTAAAACATTGATATAAAAGGAACAATAAACCAGCACTAAATTCAGTGAATATATCAAACACTTTGCACATAAAATGTCCACCCGGTCGAAGTATACTCAAAGCAGCCAAAGTTTGACATAAATATAATCGCTTGGACAAAATCTCCTGGAAACTTTCGTGGCCTTCAACAGAAAACCCCTAAAAAAAAATTTAAAAAAAATTAATTAAATGGTTGTTGAAAAGTTATTAATGATTTTACTTACACCATCAGCCATAACAAAATCAATACCCTTTTGCTCAGTCATCTTCATAACATACTTTTCTAACGAGGTAATATTTTTTGGTTTATATATATCACCATCTCCTTCATGACCTAAATTACGAAATAGTAATTGTACTTGAAATAATATTGTTTTATAAACTACCAACACATACTATACATCAATATAATTTATTATTATATTATAGAATTTGATAATTGAAAAAAACAACATATATAGACATACATTAATTGCAGTAATTATATTAAAACACCAAATTAAAATTAAAATATATTTTAATTTTTTATCAAATATTTTAATACCATATTATTGAGTCAGTTGATAATCATTTGTATAATTAAGTATAACTTATGATGAACCTTATTATGTCAAATTTCCGTGTATTTCTGTTCGGGCCGGAACAATTATGTCTATTTAATTCAAAGACTTATTGAAAATGCTAATAAATAGTTGAAAATTTGTCTACGCCCAGAAATGACTAATACAAAGCTCAAGACTAATATATTTGTATTATTAATATTGTTTTTGGTTGCATTGAATTATTATTGAGTTTAGTTTATTATATGTATTTTAAATTACCCAATACATTCCTGAATTCTCATTTTTACAACTAAAAATATATTCATTGTTTTTCATAGTTACCATAAAAAGCTTCAAATGAATCCGGAGAACCAGCATAAAAATCATTTAATTTGAAATCATTTGCATTACGTAATGTAAATCCAACACCTTTTGCATTCCAACTTTTTCTCCACAATACATATTCAGAAAATCCACCTGGCCCAGCACATATGTCAGCAAAGTAAAGTAGATTACTAGGTCTTGGTAAGATTGATGACTAAAATTATATTAATAAATATTAACTCAAAACTAATTTTACAAATTAAGAACATGTACATCATCACTATATTTTGGATCGGTGAACATATAATCACATGCCCAATCGATATTAGCCATTTTCATTGCAGCCCGATTTTGGAATATACCATTTTTTATTGTCTCAAACGGATTTGCTTTAGTTCTGGCGTGGCGAAAATCATCATCATTTATATTATCCAAAACATTCTATACAAATTTAATTTAATTATAATTAATTAACAGTATAAGACAGTAAAAAAAGTACACAAATCTACCTTGCTAGAATTAACTACATTGAAAATTTCTGAATCTGCAAACTCTGTTGTTTGATTATACGACAAATTTTTCTCACCAGTCTGAATCCAATCATCAATCATAACCTCGCATGAAAATATCAATTGATTTTTTATTTCTAACCAGTCAGTAACTTTTAAAATTTCTGCAGACTAAAATTGTACATTTAAAAAAATATAAGTCATAAATTTCCAATGTTATAATATTTACTTCTTCTTGTTCAGGGTCCCAGTCTAAAACAAAAGATTCTCTGGGTTCATTTGATGCGAAACCCAAACCTCTGCGACCTTTTTGAGTAGGTAATTGCACTGGATCAACCAGTCCTTGTGCATTTTTTCCCAATCCTTCACCATCTTTATAACCAATTTTTTTCTAAAAATAAAACAAACATATGTATCAATAAATATGTTATACATAATAAAAGTTTAATAATTACAAATCTATTTAATAAATAAGTGGTTACCAATAAAGTTAATCCTTTGTTACCACATTTTTCTGTATTTTCTAAATTTTGATTAGCCTTTGTAATTGATTCGTGTGATAAATTTAAATCAGAATCAACTGATTTGGAGTAAGAAGCACCATCAAACTGATCTTCCTTAGAATGGCTACAAAACTTTAAAAAACTGTTGTTACTGTCACTATCTGAACTAACTTCAGAAGAAGATAAACATCTTTTTGAATGATTATAATCTAAAAAAAAAAAAAAAAAAAAATGATTTAAAAGTTATTACAAATGTAACATACAAAAGTAAATTATTGGTTATATTTAAAATTAGCTGCCATCACCAGTTAGCCTTGCTTGAGACATATTTGGTTTTTCAAAATTGTTACAAAAACATAAAAACTAATAAATCTTCCTCGCGACACTAAAATTAAATTGGTAATTATAACTGTTATTTTTCATCCGAATCTCGCCAAGGAAACCCAGAAATCCACAAAAATAATTCAATTTCCGTACCAAAACACCGTTTTTGGAGATAGCAGTAGAGATATCGAGGGATTAAATTAAGCCTATGACCCTATGCAGTTCTTGCTGACACAACTGACTCTAATTTTATGAAAATCGGTTGAGTAGTTACTGATATTAGCCTGTACACAATTCAATTATAAATATATATATATAAATACCTGGGATAGTATCACATTTCATTAATGCAACTGGGTTGTTCAAATATGATTTTTCATGATTATTTGGTGCATAATTGTTAGCATACTTAATAGCTCTGGGGTCGATTACTGTTTGACATTGCTATAAAGTAAAATACATTAGGAATTAATGGTGTATTATAAACAAGTATAAGATGAAAATTTACATTAAATGATGGTTGACTATTGGAATGTACAGATTTTTTTCGAAATGTTTTTTTATTATTAACAACATCAGCAACATATCGAAGATTTTTTTGACTCTCATCCTTAGTATAAAACGTTGATGTAGCAAGATCGTCAAAACGATCTCTTTTAAAATTCTTTTGTTGATGTTTACATATCTCCTCATCAGATGAAGACACATCACTACTGTCCGACAAATTTGCCCTGAAACATGTTAGGAGTTTAAAAAAGAAACATTATTAGACATCATTAATCATATTAAACATCAGTAGGTACTTACATTATATGGAATAGATCTATATGTATGTTACTTAAAATATTAAGTTCCCTATTCTATAAAAGTAGATAAAAGATTTACCTAACAATAAAGAAATTTATACTAGATTAAATTTAATTTCAATAATAGCACAGATGGAACAGTTTCAATTTTCCAGATATGTCAAAAAAAATAATCTGAAATAACGAATGTATTTGTAATTGAGATCGGTCACCAATGGAAATAAAGCACTGTAAATATTTATATTTTAATAGAACGAAGCCAGAATTATTGGAATGCAATAAAAAAAAAAAAAACTAAATTCACTATTTCGATTGTCAAAAGTGAACGCAGTGAATAGACACACGAACTGGAGACGTATATTATATTTTGACGTTCACAAATTAATTTAAAATGGTGTATTCGGTTATAACAGAAATTGGTTATAATGATAATTGGTTATCTATTTGTAATCATGACCGGTGCGTAGTTAGGGAGGGGAGTATTTTTTCCGGTGTTTTTACATATTTATTTTTTTAAGCTAGATAATAAATACAGTATTCTTTGATTCATTAATTTTGTGTTTGATATGATTATTTATCATTAAAATAGAAAACTTAATATATATATACATATATATATACACATATATTACTTTATCAAATACTTGATGATCATCTTCTATACCCTGTACCGTGATTGTAACCTGTACGGAAACCATTGGAAATTTCTTATCGATTAACATTCCAGTTGTCGCATCTGGTCGGTAACACCTCGCCTTTGGGAAAAACTGTTTTCCTTTTTTATAGTTATCGATTACTTTATACTCTATTGAGAATAATAACAGAATAGATGGTGGAAAAAAAGACGTCGTTGTAAGCGTATCCCCTTGTTCACTACGGCCTCTTAAATAAATATTCGCCTCTCGAATCCGCCATGTAGTAATCAGGCCCCCGTCCTTAATATAATCGTGAAGTCAGATTGGAGAAGATTTATATGTTTATGTTCTTTGGGGACACTTAGCTCGAAAAAGCGACGTATGGTCACGTTAAGTATAAACCACTGCTTTTCGTACACCATATATTTATAATTGAAGGTCATGAATTATAAGTGTACGTTATTGGATAGTAAAATGCAATGAGTGTAATGAAAACACCGAAGAACTATTGTAAAGTTACTTGATTTAAAAATAAAATGATTTGATGTTTAAATAAATAATTATATTTCACTTAATAATACAGTAATAACATTGAAACTTTGAAAGATATTATTAAAGGATTATTGAAAGTACTATAATATATATTTTTGATATAATTTGTTAGATAAACAGAGACAGTTCTTTGAAAGCAACTCGTACTAATTAAATTATATCTAGAACTCTAACCGTACATCACAGTTATTAATGAACCAGATATCCAGATCAAACATTTCGTATTTATCGAACTCATTATTTGACCTTTTTGGAACAGTTAGAAACTTATTAAGCCAAGAATTAACAATAATAGAGATTACAATTCAACTTAATTTCTTCTAATGCCAAGAAACTTTAGGTAGATTTAAATGTGTATAGACAAAAATCACCATGAATTTTTGTAATGCAGAACACTCAATTTCTTGAAATATTCCTTTTGGGAATTAGTTAAATGCAGGTGGTGGACTCATATACCACTTTTAAATATGAACATTTTGAAGAAAGGCACAGATAGGGAAGGAGTAATGAAGCATCATCTGTATAACAACAAATGAACAGCACACATGAAATATTTTACTACTAAAATATGCAATTAAAAAGGTAATTATAAAGATAATTACTAATAATACTTAAAAAAACCTATTTCTACTTACATATGGCTAGAATATTATATTTTAAAATTACCGATAATTTCAGTATGAGACCTTAGTAAACATTTTAAGAAATTTCAAATTAATTTAATTTAATTAGTACTTTCAGTTGGCGTTCGGCAGCCGTCGCGCACACTGTTTACGCTCCGTCCTGTGATTTTATCTTATTTATTCCGTATATTGGTCTTATGTATCAATTATACTTAATTTTACTTAAAACTTCTGCGTTAAATTAACATAGACTAAGTAATGTTAAAGATTACATAGTTTCTATAATTGTACTCATAATGGATATAAATAACAAAATTAATAATCTCATTGTCGTTTACCTACGTTTCTACATCTACAACAACTTGTGTGCTTTCTTATCGCGCAGTGACCTCGACTTTATCGCATAAATATCATTATGCAATCTACTTCCAAAAATAAAAACACAAATTTAGCCAGCCCTAAATCTAATGACATCACCAAACTACAGCCTGCTCGCCTAAACAAAGTTTCAACTTCTGTCAACACAACTCATTCAGTTGATAATCAAGACGTCACCATGGAAAATTCGTCGTCAGGAAATTGGTCCGTGGTTCAGCCAAATAAAAATCCAAGTAAAAGAAATCTTTCTTCCTCTTCTTCCGAACCAAATTCGCCAAAAATACAATGTAACAAAAAATTATTTCTTACCTCTAATCGCTTTGAAGTGCTCTCACAAGATGAACCACTGCCCACCACTCCAACAAAACCTACTCCATCGAATTCTAATGAATCGATTCCAGAGCACAACATCAATGTTGGAAGTAGATCTACCCTCCCCCCACCAATTTTTGTAAAAGGTGTAATCTGTTTCACCGATCTTTGTTCAGAGCTCATTGAACAAATCGGAGTAGATAATTTCTCCTGCAAATCCTCAACTGACCGTCTAAAAATTATGACAACTAACCCAGCTTCCTATAGAACGCTGATTCATTTCCTCAAAGAACAAAAAGCTGAATATCACACGTATCAGCTCAAAGAAGACAAACCTACGCGGGTAGTTATTCGAAATCTCCATCCGTCCACGTCCACAGAACTCATCAAAATGGAACTTGAGTTGCGCTTATTCGAGGTCCGTCAAGTAACTAACGTTTTACATAAAATCAATAAACACCCATTACCGTTATTTTTCGTCGACCTCGAACCGACAATTCATTCCAACGAAATTTATAAGTTGACATCTCTTATTCACACCAAAATAAAAGTGGAAGAACCATACAAAACAAAAACTATAAGCCAGTGCATCAACTGCCAGGATTATGGTCATACTAAATCATACTGCGGCTATCCAGCTCGCTGTGTTCGCTGCGGTGCACTCCACTCTTCGTCGGCCTGTCCAAATCCACGGGATGCTACTCCAAAATGTGCCCTCTGTTCCGGTAATCACCCCTCAAATTATAAAGGCTGCTCTGTTTACAAGGAGCTACAAAATCGTAACAAACCAAAAAAGAGCAATTTTCTGTCGGATAATATTAGTCATAAGGATAATGTACAGGTTAGTCATCCAGTGGTTATCCCCCCAACACACCCACCAGACTCGTCCCAAACCTACGCTCAAGCTACCTCCGGTTCTTACTCTAATAACATGATTCCTCCACCTGTATCAGATATAAACAAGTTCCTTGACGAGTTCAAATTACTAATAAATCCACTAATCGCCCTACTCACCCAAGTTATCTCAAAGCTTCTGGATAAAAATTAATGTCTTCATACACAAGCAACTCCCTTCTTATCCTTCTATTCAACTCAAATGGTCTTAAAAACCACTCAAACGAACTCCAGATAGTTCTCCAGGAGAAGCGTATTGATATTGCCTTGATATCTGAAACGCATTTTACAAAATACTCTCATATCGCTATACCTGGTTATCATCTCCTAAAAACAAATCACCCAGACAACTCAGCTCATGGTAGTGCTGCAATTTATATTAAATCCTCTTTGTCTTTTCAATCCCTTCCAAATTTTTGTCAGCCTCATTTACAGTCTTGTGCTATCTTACTACACCTCAACAATATACCAACAACTTTAGCAGCAATATATTCCCCTCCGAGACATAATATTAATATTCAAAACTATGTAGATTACTTTAGCTCTTTTAGTCAAAACTTTATCATAGGTGGTGACTTCAATGCCAAGCACCTTAGCTGGGGCTGTCGTACAAACAATCCTAGAGGTCTGGTTCTCTACAATTTTATAAATCTTAAGGGCTACACTATCCTCGCGCCTCCCAAACCAACATATTGGCCCACCTCCTTACGCAAAAAACCGGACATACTAGACATATTTGTATCCAACATGCCTCGCAACCTATTCTGCTCGACTACCAATCTCTTAGAACCCTGCTCGGACCACTCTGCAGTACTCCTGACTATCAGTGCCTGTCCTCCAATCCGGCCTACTCTACCAAAACTCTTTCATCATTCAACTGATAGGCTTAAATTTCACGACTTGGTGAATAAAAACATAAATCTCAAAGTTAGTCTTAAATCCCCCCAAGAAATAGACGCAACCATAAATAACCTAACAAAAGTAATCCAATCTGCAGCATGGGCTTCTGGTCCTACTGAAATACAGTATTCAAATGTTGCTCCCTCAGTTCCCGAACATATTCGTATCCTTATATCCAATAAGCGCAGAGCAAGGGCCGTTTACCATCGTTCTCGTCTACCATCCAATAAACGTATCTATAACAATCTATCTAACTCGCTGAAAAAAATTCTATCGAAACATAAAAATCAATCTTTTGAAAACTATCTTTTAAATTTATCACCTAATAATAGCAGTCTCTGGGCAGCTACCAAAAGACTTTTAAAATATAAACCTCCGCTTGTTCCTATAATAAATCCCCACGGTGGATTTGCATCAACCGATGTTGAAAAAGCAGAACTGTTTAAAACACACTTAACTGAAACTTTTACGCCTCATCCGGATATACAAATACCTTCACATACTGACATAGTAAATCGTCTATTAGATATCCCTCTTCCTATCTCTCCCGCAGTTAAGCATTTCTCTCCTGGCGAAGTAAAATTTACAATTCAAAAATACAGTCTCAAAAAATCTCCAGGGTTCGACCTGATAACTGCAGAAGTGGCCAGGTCCCTCCCAAAAAGAGCCATTGTTCTTCTCACAGTTATATATAATGCGTGTCTAAGATTGTCATATTTCCCCATGCTCTGGAAATTCTCTGTAACAATTCTAGTTCCAAAACCTAATAAGCCTCCTGACATATCCTCCTCCTACCGACCAATAAGTCTCCTCCCCTTCTTCAGCAAAATTTTAGAAAGATTAATTCTTAAAAGAATTCTTCCATTCATTTCTGCCAGTTCTATATTACCAAATACTCAATTTGGTTTTCGTTCCTCTCATTCCTCAATACATCAACTGCACAGACTAGTCGATGCTATCTCTTTCTCCCTTGAAAAAAAAAGTTATTGCTCCTGCGTCTTCTTGGACATATCCCAAGCATTCGATAGGGTATGGCATGAGGGACTACTATATAAAATTAAGCCAATATTTCATCCAACTTATTACTTATTAATAAAATCCTACCTCACAGATCGTTACTTTCAGGTCAGAGTTGGCACATCCTTTTCGGGCTTAGCAAAGATTAGTGCAGGTGTTCCACAAGGGGGCATCCTTTCTCCTCTATTATTCAACATATATGCTGCCGACACACCCACCTCTCCACACACAACTGTTGCGGAGTTTGCCGATGACAAAGCTATTATTTCTATCCATGATAATCCTCACATAGCTTCCCTTAATCTTCAACTCCACCTCGACCTCATGGCTGATTGGTATAAAAAATGGCGTATCAAAGTCAACCAATCCAAATCGCTTCATACTACCTTCACTCTTCGTCTTCCTCCTTGTCCTATGGTCTCTCTAGACAATATTCAAATCCCTTCCTCTCATTCGGCTAAATACTTAGGTCTGACAATTGACCATCGACTCACATGGTCTCATCATATTAAAATTAAAAGGCTTGCCTTAAATGCACGACTCCGCATCCTCAAAACGTTAATTACCAAAAATAAACACACTCCATTAAATACTAAACTCTTAATTTATAAATCCTTGTTTAAGCCTATGTGGACCTATGGTCTTCAACTCTGGGGCAATGCCAAAAAATCTAACACTAATAAAATTCAGACCTTCCAAAATAACATCCTTCGTAAAATTACAAATGCTCCTCCTTATATTTCAAACCAAACTTTACACACTGATCTAAAAATTAAAACAGTCTACGAAGAAGCAGTAACATTTTACAAACGTTTCCACTCAAAGCTCCCTTCTCACACCAACCCCCTCATTTCAAACCTTGCCACTCTCACAATTCCTGGGAACCATTCCAGGAGACTCAAAAGGAAATGGTGTAGAGATCTTCTCAATGAGTAGTTAAAGAAGCTTATAATTAATAAAAAAAAAAAAAAAAAATTATCATTAAGGGTAGTGTAACCACTGGGTGACTCCTCCCATCACGTTTTCATGTAAATATTTTGTCTATCATCACATATTCTTATTGTCCCTAATGGAACAGATTGTATATATCATATTAAATAAATAAATAAAAAAAAAAAAAAAAAAAAAAATTAGTACTTTAGCAGGTTGTTTGTTTTTATTTTTTTTTTTTAATTATGTAGGGGCATTGCACCTAATTACAGCACATTATGTTTAAAGCTATATGTTAATATTTATTACAATGATTGGTATACAGTTACAAAATAAAATTAAAGGTAACACAAAAATACACATTTTTTTGATGTAGGTAATACATTAACTTTTGGCTGACGAAAGACAAAAAGATCTGAAAAAAAAATCTTTAGAACACTGGAAACTCAAAGACGGTGTAAGACGTGCACCTTTTAGATGTGACCCTCGTGATTTTTGTAATTCTATTGTTGCTGGATCAAAAAGTAATAATTTTGCTATCAAATTGTTTATGAATTTTTTAATTATTAAACATAAATAATATTTTATTTTTTTTTTAGATTTCTTACAGATATCTCTAGAAGTCTTAAACAAAGAAACGTTACACAAATATGTTAAATCTGTATATGTTTGGCACAGTGTTTAACTTAATAATTCTAAAGTATATGAATTAGTTAATAACCGTTGAGTCAGTAATGACTATTTAAAAAATGTTATATTGAGTCCTGGTACATTTGTATATAGTGAACTTGCTACTGAACTTGAAGGTGAAAACTTAGGACAACTCAGAGTACAAAAAATGTATATTATAGATGCGTATAAGCTTGGTAACATTGACATAAGTAATCAACATTATTTATCAAAGTAACATTTATAATTCATTAAGAGAATGGTTATTATGCTTATGTTTATTATTTGTTAAGGATTAAGTATTGTAAAGATTTTGCTAAGTCAATGAATAAAATTGAGTCTCAACAAACAAAAATTAGAGTAAAGGAACCTATATATTTAGAAAATATTAAAGACATATTTAATAAAATTGATACCAAATGGTCAAAGTTTCATCGTAAACCTGTTATGATGTGCATGCTGGATAAATAAAAATATTGTTGTGCCTCTGGAATATTAATTATTAAAGCAACATGAAGTTATATAACTTTTTTAATTAATATATTTTAATTGTTCTTTTTAAAAAAAATAATTGTTTGTTTTATCATTATTAATTATAGGTCCATGGGTTAGAGCATTATCGCGTACCTATAATACAATTTACTATGGGCATCCAACCAAAAATGCTGTATACAAAAAAAAAATCCTGTAGCTGCATATGCTCCTTTTATGTAAAATATTTTACTACTGAAAATATAAGAAGTCATATTTTTAACTTTGACCATTTGATATCAATTTTATTAAATATGTCTTTATTGTTTTCTAAATATATAGGTTCCTTTACTCTAATTTTTCTTTGTTGAGACTCAATTTTATTCATGGACTTAGCAAAATCTTTTCAATACTTAATCCTTAACAAATAATAAACATAAGCATAATAACCATTCGCTAAATGAATTATAATTGTTACCTTGATAAATAATGTTGATTACTGATGTCAATGTTACCAAGCTTATATGCATTTATAATATACATTATTTGTACTCTGAGTTGTCTTAAATTTTCACCTTCAAGTTCAGTAGCAAGTTCACTATATACGAGTGTACCAGGACTCAATGTAACATTTTTTAAATATTCATTACTGACCCATCGCTTATTAACTAATTCATATACTTGACTTTCGTCTAAACCTTTAATATAAATATGTATTAAATAAATACTGAATAATTGAATACAAATTTCACACTTGTTTTAAAAACATACTTAAAAAATATGTAGCAGGTTTAGAATTATTGAGTAAAACACAGTGCCAATCATATACAGATTTAACATATTTGTGTAACTTTTCTTTGTTTAAGACTTCTGGAGATATCTGTAGGATATCTAAAAAAAAATAAAATATTATTTATGTTTAATAATTTAAAAATTCATAAACAATTTTATAACAAAATTATTACTTTTTGATCCAGCAACAATAGAATTACAAGAATCATGAGGGTCACATCTAAAAGGTGCACGTCTCACACCGTCCTTGAGTTTCCACAGTTCTAAACATTTCTTTTTCAGATCTTTTTGTCTTTCGTCAGCCAAACGTTGATCTTAAGTATAGGCCACAATTTTTGATAAACTTAACGCTTGAATCTGTCCTAATCTAAATAATAAATGTACAATATGTTTACATTAAATCTATTATAAAACATGCAAAACCCAACAAAAAACTAATATGACTTTACTTACTTATTATTAGAGTCCCATAGATATTTAAAAAAATGCGAATCTTTAAGAATAACTTGCAATGGAACAATAGATAAAATATCTTCTTTTGGTCCTAATTCATTCCAAATTAAATTTACCTTATATAAATAGTTCTTTATGTCTTGTATATCATCAAATCTCCATTTACATATCACATATCTATACATATATATATATATTTTTTTTTTTTAAAACTATAAAATTAAATTACTTAAATATTTATTACCCAATTACCTTTCAGAGTTTGCTGGCCGACTAGTAACAGGTTTGTAAATACTTATTTTTTTAAAACATTGATATAAAAGGAACAATAAACCAGCACTAAATTCAGTGAATATATCAAACACTTTGCACATAAAATGTCCACCCGGTCGAAGTATACTCAAAGCAGCCAAAGTTTGACATAAATATAATCGCTTGGACAAAATCTCCTGGAAACTTTCGTGGCCTTCAACAGAAAACCCCTAAAAAAAAATTTAAAAAAAATTAATTAAATGGTTGTTGAAAAGTTATTAATGATTTTACTTACACCATCAGCCATAACAAAATCAATACCCTTTTGCTCAGTCATCTTCATAACATACTTTTCTAACGAGGTAATATTTTTTGGTTTATATATATCACCATCTCCTTCATGACCTAAATTACGAAATAGTAATTGTACTTGAAATAATATTGTTTTATAAACTACCAACACATACTATACATCAATATAATTTATTATTATATTATAGAATTTGATAATTGAAAAAAACAACATATATAGACATACATTAATTGCAGTAATTATATTAAAACACCAAATTAAAATTAAAATATATTTTAATTTTTTATCAAATATTTTAATACCATATTATTGAGTCAGTTGATAATCATTTGTATAATTAAGTATAACTTATGATGAACCTTATTATGTCAAATTTCCGTGTATTTCTGTTCGGGCCGGAACAATTATGTCTATTTAATTCAAAGACTTATTGAAAATGCTAATAAATAGTTGAAAATTTGTCTACGCCCAGAAATGACTAATACAAAGCTCAAGACTAATATATTTGTATTATTAATATTGTTTTTGGTTGCATTGAACTATTATTGAGTTTAGTTTATTATATGTATTTTAAATTACCCAATACATTCCTGAATTCTCATTTTTACAACTAAAAATATATTCATTGTTTTTCATAGTTACCATAAAAAGCTTCAAATGAATCCGGAGAACCAGCATAAAAATCATTTAATTTGAAATCATTTGCATTACGTAATGTAAATCCAACACCTTTTGCATTCCAACTTTTTCTCCACAATACATATTCAGAAAATCCACCTGGCCCAGCACATATGTCAGCAAAGTAAAGTAGATTACTAGGTCTTGGTAAGATTGATGACTAAAATTATATTAATAAATATTAACTCAAAACTAATTTTACAAATTAAGAACATGTACATCATCACTATATTTTGGATCGGTGAACATATAATCACATGCCCAATCGATATTAGCCATTTTCATTGCAGCCCGATTTTGGAATATACCATTTTTTATTGTCTCAAACGGGTTTGCTTTAGTTCTGGCGTGGCGAAAATCATCATCATTTATATTATCCAAAACATTCTATACAAATTTAATTTAATTATAATTAATTAACAGTATAAGACAGTAAAAAAAGTACATAAATCTACCTTGCTAGAATTAACTACATTGAAAATTTCTGAATCTGCAAACTCTGTTGTTTGATTATACGACAAATTTTTCTCACCAGTCTGAATCCAATCATCAATCATAACCTCGCATGAAAATATCAATTGATTTTTTATTTCTAACCAGTCAGTAACTTTTAAAATTTCTGCAGACTAAAATTGTACATTTAAAAAAATATAAGTCATAAATTTCCAATGTTATAATATTTACTTCTTCTTGTTCAGGGTCCCAGTCTAAAACAAAAGATTCTCTGGGTTCATTTGATGCGAAACCCAAACCTCTGCGACCTTTTTGAGTAGGTAATTGCACTGGATCAACCAGTCCTTGTGCATTTTTTCCCAATCCTTCACCATCTTTATAACCAATTTTTTTCTAAAAATAAAACAAACATATGTATCAATAAATATGTTATACATAATAAAAGTTTAATAATTACAAATCTATTTAATAAATAAGTGGTTACCAATAAAGTTAATCCTTTGTTACCACATTTTTCTGTATTTTCTAAATTTTGATTAGCCTTTGTAATTGATTCGTGTGATAAATTTAAATCAGAATCAACTGATTTGGAGTAAGAAGCACCATCAAACTGATCTTCCTTAGAATGGCTACAAAACTTTAAAAAACTGTTGTTACTGTCACTATCTGAACTAACTTCAGAAGAAGATAAACATCTTTTTGAATGATTATAATCTAAAAAAAAAAAAAAAAAAAAATGATTTAAAAGTTATTACAAATGTAACATACAAAAGTAAATTATTGGTTATATTTAAAATTAGCTGCCATCACCAGTTAGCCTTGCTTGAGACATATTTGGTTTTTCAAAATTGTTACAAAAACATAAAAACTAATAAATCTTCCTCGCGACACTAAAATTAAATTGGTAATTATAACTGTTATTTTTCATCCGAATCTCGCCAAGGAAACCCAGAAATCCACAAAAATAATTCAATTTCCGTACCAAAACACCGTTTTTGGAGATAGCAGTAGAGATATCGAGGGATTAAATTAAGCCTATGACCCTATGCAGTTCTTGCTGACACAACTGACTCTAATTTTATGAAAATCGGTTGAGTAGTTACTGATATTAGCCTGTACACAATTCAATTATAAATATATATATATAAATACCTGGGATAGTATCACATTTCATTAATGCAACTGGGTTGTTCAAATATGATTTTTCATGATTATTTGGTGCATAATTGTTAGCATACTTAATAGCTCTGGGGTCGATTACTGTTTGACATTGCTATAAAGTAAAATACATTAGGAATTAATGGTGTATTATAAACAAGTATAAGATGAAAATTTACATTAAATGATGGTTGACTATTGGAATGTACAGATTTTTTTCGAAATGTTTTTTTATTATTAACAACATCAGCAACATATCGAAGATTTTTTTGACTCTCATCCTTAGTATAAAACGTTGATGTAGCAAGATCGTCAAAACGATATCTTTTAAAATTCTTTTGTTGATGTTTACATATCACCTCATCAGATGAAGACACATCACTACTGTCCGACAAATTTGCCCTGAAACATGTTAGGAGTTTACAAAAGAAACATTATTAGACATCATTAATCATATTAAACATCAGTAGGTACTTACATTATATGGAATAGATCTATATGTATGTTACTTAAAATATTAAGTTCCCTATTCTATAAAAGTAGATAAAAGATTTACCTAACAATAAAGAAATTTATACTAGATTAAATTTAATTTCAATAATGGCACAGATGGAACAGTTCAAATTTTCCAGATATGTCAAAAAAAATAATCTGAAATAACGAATGTATTTGTAATTGAGATTGGTCACCAATGGAAATAAAGCACTGTAAATATTTATATTTTAATAGAACGAAGCCAGAATTATTGGAATGCAATAAAAAAAAAAAAAACTAAATTCACTATTTCGATTGTCAAAAGTGAACGCAGTGAATAGACACACGAACTGGAGACGTCTATTATATTTTGACATTCACAAATAAATTTAAAATGGTGTATACGGTTATAACCGATTACGGTTGGGTTATAACCAAAAATAGTTAGGTTATATTCATTTGTTATAATAATAATAGGTTATCTATTTGTATACATGACAGGTGCGTAGGTAGGGAGGGGAGTGTTTTTTTGGGTGTTTAAAAATATTTATTTTTTTAAGCTAGAAAATAATTACAGTATTTGATGATTCATTAATTTTGTATTTGATATTATTATTTATCTTTAAAATAGAAAACATAATATATATATATATACACATATATTACTAAATCAAATACTTGATGATCATCTACTATACTGTGTACCGCCATTGTAACCTGTATGGAAACCATTGGAAATTTCTTATCGATTAACATACCAGTGGTCGGTAACATCGCGTCTTTGGGAAAAACTGTTTTCTTTATTTATAGTTACCGATTACTTTATACTCTATTCAGAATAATAACAGACCAGATGGTGGAAGAAAACACGTCGTTGTAAGCGTATCCCCTTGTCCAATACGGCTGTCTCTATAAATATTCGCCTCACGAATCCGACATGTACTAATCAGGCCCCTGTCCTTAATATAATCGTGAAGTCTGATTGGAGAACATATAAATGTTTATGTTCTTTGGGGACAGTAAGGTTGGGTTAGGACACTTAGCTCGAAAAAGTGACGTATGGTCACGTTAAGTATAACCCACTGCTTTTCGTACACCATATATTTATAATTGAAGGTCATGAATTATTAGTGTACGTTATTGGATAGTAAAATGCAATGAGTGTAATGAAAACACCGAAGAACTATAGTAAGACACTTATAAAGCCAAGAATTAATCAATAATAGAAATTACAATCCAACTTAATTTCTTCTAATGCCATGAAACTTTATGTACATTTATAACGTGTATAGACAAAAATCACCATGAATTTGTGTAATGCAGAACACTCAATTTCTTTAAATATTCCTTTTGGGAATTGGTTAAATGCAGGTGGTGGAATCATATACCACTTTTAAATATGAACATTTTGCAGAAAGGCACAGATAGGGAAGGAGTAATGAAGCATCATCTGTATAACAACACAAGAAATATTCTACTACTAAATTATGCAATTAAAAAGTTAATTTTAAAGATAATTATTAATAATACTTAAAAAACCTATTTCTACTTACATACGGCTAGAATATAAGATTTAAAAATTACAGATAATTTCAGTATGAGACCTAAGTAACCATTTTATGAAATTTCAAATTAATTTAATTTAGTTAGTACTTTAGCAGGTTTTCCAGTGTTTCATTTTATTTTTTTTTATTTTTAATTATGTAGGGCATTGCATCTAGTTACAGCACATTATGTTTAAAGCTGTATGTTAATATTTATTACAATGAATGGTATACGGTTACAAAATAAAATTAAAGGTAACACAAAAATACACATTTTTTTGATGTAGGTAATACATCCATCAAATACTCGCAGTAAGCGTGCTATCATAAAAATATGAGCTGTGAAATTTCCAATTGAGTAACCAAAACCAAGCGTTATTCCATAAACTGTTAATATAATTATCTGAAATAAATTTTTAAAGGCACGATTCATAATATAGACACATATAAATGTTAATCTTAGCACACAATTAGTAAAATTTTGTTTATTCAACAAATTAAAAAATAAAATAATCTTTAGAGATTACAGTGAACTAGTAATTATTTTTTTAATTTATTACTCTTTTATGATATTTATTGATAATATTTACTAAATAATAGGTAATTATGTATAAAAGCACAAGAGTGCAAAAAAATACGGGAAACAGCATAAAAATGTGTAAAACCAAGGATAATCGTTGAAAAAGGCAATAATTTAAATTTAAACATTGTCTTACGGTCAATTTAGAATTAAGAGGTGGAAATATCTTAAAATAATTTGGTCCATCTGAATCTAGTGTTTAAAAAGTTTATTGGTTGCTTTTTAAAAAAATGTATGTTGTACAGCGCATGCGCAAACTAAAGGGACTAACAATGCGAAAATCTCCATTCGAAATCCCCATATAAATCCGAGGTTATTGGACAGAAATATTTTGTGTCGTCTTCAAAAGGAAACACACACTGTATATGAATTGTGCAATGTGAAATACTTAATAAAAATATAATTAAAAGTAGAGCATTTTGAATTAGGAAAAAATAATAATTAAATAAACTTTCTTAATACTATTAATTTATTTTATAGCGAGAACAATAATACAATATTAAAAGTAGAATAAAATCTAAAACTAACTTTATAATTAAATGCTACTCAAGAATGTATAAACTGGCTGCTAATATTGAGTATAAAATTATTATTTATAAACTAGAATTCCAAATCACAGAAATGTCTAATCAAACCTATCTATCTGATAATACAACACGGATATAACTTTTATTACATAATTGTTTTTTATTAGTACGGATACCCAGTTGATGTCCTAGTTATGCTCGTTGTTGTTGAACTTTAGAATAGAAATAAAGATTAACAGCTTCTTGAGTCCATGGTTGATAGTATAATTCAGCTCTCCTTTTTTCTCCTGGATTATCAACTGCGTCAGTCATTGTCTAAAATTAAAATTAACATAAACTATTTAGTTTTATTATATAATTAAATGAATAATAGTACTTATAGTGTTAAAGTTGATAATTCTAGACTTTTTGATTAAAAGTCAATTTCAATAAGAAAGGTAAAAGCCACTTGGATCAAATCCATGTGTTTATAATACATATTTAAATATGAATTCTTTAGTGGGTCATGAATATTGATTGACTATTAATGAATGCTATTAAATTAAGAATACCTCTGAACATGTTTCATAGTGTAAATTAATTTTCATAAATACCTTTAAATCTCTTGTTTGTGAAATGGTCCATTTATATATAAACTGCTGGGCATCTTTAGCAAAACTCAAAAAAAAAATTCTCTATTCGTCTTTAACTGGTTAATTGTTTCAACAGTTTCACGGATTTTATTATCCAGATTCTAAATTATAAAATCAAAACATTTATATAATGTATATACATCAATTATATTCAAACATAATTAAAATGTATGGTATTTAATCACCTATATTTCTTGCTGGATGGCAGTAGCCAAAAACATGGTCGCAAACAAGTTGTGAAATAATTATTGTCCAATGATTAATGTACACAAAAATTCTCAATTTTTTTTTTTTTTCCATTTAGTAAATGTCAATTGATACAATGAATATAAATTTAATAAATAAATACAAAATTATCAATATGATATTGTAAGATAATTGACACAATGAAAGTCAAATCACTTATAAAATGTTTTAAAATCTTCTTGTTCCAACTGTAGAGTCGAATTCGAGGTTTTTAATGAATTCCCAGATTCATCCATCCAGTACCATACCTTACTAGTACTACAGCATTCCCTATAATCAAATAAATATTTAAAAATATGACTTCTTATATTTTGAGTAGTAAAATATTTTACTTAAAAGGAGCATATGCAGCAACAGGATTGTCTTTTTCGTATATAGCATTTTTTGTTGGATGTCCATAGTAAATTGTATTATAGGTACGTGATAATGCTCTAACCCATGGACCTATAATTAATAATGAAAAAACAAACAATTATTTTTTTAAAAAAGAAGAATAAAAATATTTTAATTAAAAAAGTTATATTACTTAATGTTGCTTTAATAAATAATATTCCAGATGCACAACAATATTTTTGTTTATCCAGCATGCACATCGCAACAGGTTTACGATGAAACTTTGACCATTTGAAATCAATTTTATCAAATATGTCTTTAATGTTTTCTAAATATATAGGTTCCTTTACTCTAATTTTTGTTTGTTGAGACGACACAATTTTATTCATGGACTTAGCAAAATCTTTACAATACTTAATCCTAAACAAATAATAAACATAAGCATAATAACCATTCGCTAAATGAATTATAAATGTTACCTTGATAAATAATGTTGATTACTTATGTCAATGTTACCAAGCATATACGCATCTATAATATGCAATACTCGTACTCTGAGTTGCCCTAAATTTCCACCTTCAAGTTCGGTAGCAAGTTCACCATATACGAGTGTACCAGGACTCAATGTAACGGTTTTTAAATTTTCATTACTGACCCATCGGTTATTAACTAATTCATATACTTGGCTTCCGCCTAAACCTATAATATAAATAAGTATTAGATAAATACTGAATAATTGAATACAAATTTCACACTTGTTTTAAAAACATACTTAAAAAATACGTAGCAGGTTTAGAATTATTGAGTAAAACACAGTGCCAATCATATACAGATTTAACATATTTGTGTAACTTTTCTTTGTTTAAGACTTCCGGAGATATCTGTAAGAAATCTAAAAAAAAAAATAAAATATTATTTAAGTTTAATAATTTGAAAATTCATAAACAATTCAATAACAAAATTATAATTAATTACTTTTTGATCCAGCAACAATAGAATTACAAAAATCATGAGGGTCACATCTAAAAGGTGCACGTCTCACACCGTCCTTGAGTTTCCACAGTTCTAAACATTTTTTTTTCAGATCTTTTTGTCTTTCGTCAGCCAAACGTTGATCTTTAGTATAGGCCACAATTTTTGATAAACTTAACGCTTGAATCTGTCCTAATCTAAATAATAAATGTACAATATGTTTACATTAAATCTATTATAAAACATGCAAAACCCAACAAAAAACTAATATGACTTTACTTACTTATTATTAGAGTCCCATAGATATTTAAAAAAATGCGAATCTTTAAGAATAACTTGCAATGGAACAATAGATAAAATATCTTCTTTTGGTCCTAATTCATTCCAAATTAAATTTACCTTATATAAATAGTTCTTTATGTCTTGTATATCATCAAATCTCCATTTACATATCACATATCTATACATATATATATATTTTTTTTTTTTTAAAACTATAAAATTAAATTACTTAAATATTTATTACCCAATTACCTTTCAGAGTTTGCTGGCCGACTAGTAACAGGTTTGTAAATACTTATTTTTTTAAAACATTGATATAAAAGGAACAATAAACCAGCACTAAATTCAGTGAATATATCAAACACTTTGCACATAAAATGTCCACCCGGTCGAAGTATACTCAAAGCAGCCAAAGTTTGACATAAATATAATCGCTTGGACAAAATCTCCTGGAAACTTTCGTGGCCTTCAACAGAAAACCCCTAAAAAAAAATTTAAAAAAAATTAATTAAATGGTTGTTGAAAAGTTATTAATGATTTTACTTACACCATCAGCCATAACAAAATCAATACCCTTTTGCTCAGTCATCTTCATAACATACTTTTCTAACGAGGTAATATTTTTTGGTTTATATATATCACCATCTCCTTCATGACCTAAATTACGAAATAGTAATTGTACTTGAAATAATATTGTTTTATAAACTACCAACACATACTATACATCAATATAATTTATTATTATATTATAGAATTTGATAATTGAAAAAAACAACATATATAGACATACATTAATTGCAGTAATTATATTAAAACACCAAATTAAAATTAAAATATATTTTAATTTTTTATCAAATATTTTAATACCATATTATTGAGTCAGTTGATAATCATTTGTATAATTAAGTATAACTTATGATGAACCTTATTATGTCAAATTTCCGTGTATTTCTGTTCGGGCCGGAACAATTATGTCTATTTAATTCAAAGACTTATTGAAAATGCTAATAAATAGTTGAAAATTTGTCTACGCCCAGAAATGACTAATACAAAGCTCAAGACTAATATATTTGTATTATTAATATTGTTTTTGGTTGCATTGAATTATTATTGAGTTTAGTTTATTATATGTATTTTAAATTACCCAATACATTCCTGAATTCTCATTTTTACAACTAAAAATATATTCATTGTTTTTCATAGTTACCATAAAAAGCTTCAAATGAATCCGGAGAACCAGCATAAAAATCATTTAATTTGAAATCATTTGCATTACGTAATGTAAATCCAACACCTTTTGCATTCCAACTTTTTCTCCACAATACATATTCAGAAAATCCACCTGGCCCAGCACATATGTCAGCAAAGTAAAGTAGATTACTAGGTCTTGGTAAGATTGATGACTAAAATTATATTAATAAATATTAACTCAAAACTAATTTTACAAATTAAGAACATGTACATCATCACTATATTTTGGATCGGTGAACATATAATCACATGCCCAATCGATATTAGCCATTTTCATTGCAGCCCGATTTTGGAATATACCATTTTTTATTGTCTCAAACGGATTTGCTTTAGTTCTGGCGTGGCGAAAATCATCATCATTTATATTATCCAAAACATTCTATACAAATTTAATTTAATTATAATTAATTAACAGTATAAGACAGTAAAAAAAGTACACAAATCTACCTTGCTAGAATTAACTACATTGAAAATTTCTGAATCTGCAAACTCTGTTGTTTGATTATACGACAAATTTTTCTCACCAGTCTGAATCCAATCATCAATCATATCCTCGCATGAAAATATCAATTGATTTTTTATTTCTAACCAGTCAGTAACTTTTAAAATTTCTGCAGACTAAAATTGTACATTTAAAAAAATATAAGTCATAAATTTCCAATGTTATAATATTTACTTCTTCTTGTTCAGGGTCCCAGTCTAAAACAAAAGATTCTCTGGGTTCATTTGATGCGAAACCCAAACCTCTGCGACCTTTTTGAGTAGGTAATTGCACTGGATCAACCAGTCCTTGTGCATTTTTTCCCAATCCTTCACCATCTTTATAACCAATTTTTTTCTAAAAATAAAACAAACATATGTATCAATAAATATGTTATACATAATAAAAGTTTAATAATTACAAATCTATTTAATAAATAAGTGGTTACCAATAAAGTTAATCCTTTGTTACCACATTTTTTTGTATTTTCTAAATTTTGATTAGCCTTTGTAATTGATTCGTGTGATAAATTTAAATCAGAATCAACTGATTTGGAGTAAGAAGCACCGACAAACTGATCTTCCTTAGAATGGCTACAAAACTTTAAAAAACTGTTGTTACTGTCACTATCTGAACTAACTTCAGAAGAAGATAAACATCTTTTTGAATGATTATAATCTAAAAAAAAAAAAAAAAAATGATTTAAAAGTTATTACAAATGTAACATACAAAAGTAAATTATTGGTTATATTTAAAATTAGCTGCCATCACCAGTTAGCCTTGCTTGAGACATATTTGGTTTTTGAAAATTGTTACAAATACATAAAAACTAATAAATCTTCCTCGCGACACTAAAATTAAATTGGTAATTATAACTGTTATTTTTCATCCGAATCTCGCCAAGGAAACCCAGAAATCCACAAAAATAATTCAATTTCCGTACCAAAACACCGTTTTTGGAGATAGCAGTAGAGATATCGAGGGATTAAATTAAGCCTATGACCCTATGCAGTTCTTGCTGACACAACTGACTCTAATTTTATGAAAATCGGTTGAGTAGTTACTGATATTAGCCTGTACACAATTCAATTATAAATATATATATATAAATACCTGGGATAGTATCACATTTCATTAATGCAACTGGGTTGTTCAAATATGATTTTTCATGATTATTTGGTGCATAATTGTTAGCATACTTAATAGCTCTGGGGTCGATTACTGTTTGACATTGCTATAAAGTAAAATACATTAGGAATTAATGGTGTATTATAAACAAGTATAAGATGAAAATTTACATTAAATGATGGTTGACTATTGGAATGTACAGATTTTTTTCGAAATGTTTTTTTATTATTAACAACATCAGCAACATATCGAAGATTTTTTTGACTCTCATCCTTAGTATAAAACGTTGATGTAGCAAGATCGTCAAAACGATATCTTTTAAAATTCTTTTGTTGATGTTTACATATCACCTCATCAGATGAAGACACATCACTACTGTCCGACAAATTTGCCCTGAAACATGTTAGGAGTTTACAAAAGAAACATTATTAGACATCATTAATCATATTAAACATCAGTAGGTACTTACATTATATGGAATAGATCTATATGTATGTTACTTAAAATATTAAGTTCCCTATTCTATAAAAGTAGATAAAAGATTTACCTAACAATAAAGAAATTTATACTAGATTAAATTTAATTTCAATAATGGCACAGATGGAACAGTTCAAATTTTCCAGATATGTCAAAAAAAATAATCTGAAATAACGAATGTATTTGTAATTGAGATTGGTCACCAATGGAAATAAAGCACTGTAAATATTTATATTTTAATAGAACGAAGCCAGAATTATTGGAATGCAATAAAAAAAAAAAAACTAAATTCACTATTTCGATTGTCAAAAGTGAACGCAGTGAATAGACACACGAACTGGAGACGTCTATTATATTTTGACATTCACAAATAAATTTAAAATGGTGTATACGGTTATAACCGATTACGGTTGGGTTATAACCAAAAATAGTTAGGTTATATTCATTTGTTATAATAATAATAGGTTATCTATTTGTATACATGACAGGTGCGTAGGTAGGGAGGGGAGTGTTTTTTTGGGTGTTTAAAAATATTTATTTTTTTAAGCTAGATAATAATTACAGTATTTGATGATTCATTAATTTTGTATTTGATATTATTATTTATCTTTAAAATAGAAAACATAATATATATATATATACACATATATTACTAAATCAAATACTTGATGATCATCTACTATACTGTGTACCGCCATTGTAACCTGTATGGAAACCATTGGAAATTTCTTATCGATTAACATACCAGTGGTCGGTAACATCGCGTCTTTGGGAAAAACTGTTTTCTTTATTTATAGTTACCGATTACTTTATACTCTATTCAGAATAATAACAGACCAGATGGTGGAAGAAAACACGTCGTTGTAAGCGTATCCCCTTGTCCAATACGGCTGTCACTATAAATATTCGCCTCACGAATCCGACATGTACTAATCAGGCCCCTGTCCTTAATATAATCGTGAAGTCTGATTGGAGAACATATAAATGTTTATGTTCTTTGGGGACAGTAAGGTTGGGTTAGGACACTTAGCTCGAAAAAGTGACGTATGGTCACGTTAAGTATAACCCACTGCTTTTCGTACACCATATATTTATAATTGAAGGTCATGAATTATTAGTGTACGTTATTGGATAGTAAAATGCAATGAGTGTAATGAAAACACCGAAGAACTATAGTAAGACACTTATAAAGCCAAGAATTAATCAATAATAGAAATTACAATCCAACTTAATTTCTTCTAATGCCATGAAACTTTATGTACATTTATAACGTGTATAGACAAAAATCACCATGAATTTGTGTAATGCAGAACACTCAATTTCTTTAAATATTCCTTTTGGGAATTGGTTAAATGCAGGTGGTGGAATCATATACCACTTTTAAATATGAACATTTTGCAGAAAGGCACAGATAGGGAAGGAGTAATGAAGCATCATCTGTATAACAACACAAGAAATATTCTACTACTAAATTATGCAATTAAAAAGTTAATTTTAAAGATAATTATTAATAATACTTAAAAAACCTATTTCTACTTACATACGGCTAGAATATAAGATTTAAAAATTACAGATAATTTCAGTATGAGACCTAAGTAACCATTTTATGAAATTTCAAATTAATTTAATTTAGTTAGTACTTTAGCAGGTTTTCCAGTGTTTCATTTTATTTTTTTTTATTTTTAATTATGTAGGGCATTGCATCTAGTTACAGCACATTATGTTTAAAGCTGTATGTTAATATTTATTACAATGAATGGTATACGGTTACAAAATAAAATTAAAGGTAACACAAAAATACACATTTTTTTGATGTAGGTAATACATCCATCAAATACTCGCAGTAAGCGTGCTATCATAAAAATATGAGCTGTGAAATTTCCAATTGAGTAACCAAAACCAAGCGTTATTCCATAAACTGTTAATATAATTATCTGAAATAAATTTTTAAAGGCACGATTCATAATATAGACACATATAAATGTTAATCTTAGCACACAATTAGTAAAATTTTGTTTATTCAACAAATTAAAAAATAAAATAATCTTTAGAGATTACAGTGAACTAGTAATTATTTTTTTAATTTATTACTCTTTTATGATATTTATTGATAATATTTACTAAATAATAGGTAATTATGTATAAAAGCACAAGAGTGCAAAAAAATACGGGAAACAGCATAAAAATGTGTAAAACCAAGGATAATCGTTGAAAAAGGCAATAATTTAAATTTAAACATTGTCTTACGGTCAATTTAGAATTAAGAGGTGGAAATATCTTAAAATAATTTGGTCCATCTGAATCTAGTGTTTAAAAAGTTTATTGGTTGCTTTTTAAAAAAATGTATGTTGTACAGCGCATGCGCAAACTAAAGGGACTAACAATGCGAAAATCTCCATTCGAAATCCCCATATAAATCCGAGGTTATTGGACAGAAATATTTTGTGTCGTCTTCAAAAGGAAACACACACTGTATATGAATTGTGCAATGTGAAATACTTAATAAAAATATAATTAAAAGTAGAGCATTTTGAATTAGGAAAAAATAATAATTAAATAAACTTTCTTAATACTATTAATTTATTTTATAGCGAGAACAATAATACAATATTAAAAGTAGAATAAAATCTAAAACTAACTTTATAATTAAATGCTACTCAAGAATGTATAAACTGGCTGCTAATATTGAGTATAAAATTATTATTTATAAACTAGAATTCCAAATCACAGAAATGTCTAATCAAACCTATCTATCTGATAATACAACACGGATATAACTTTTATTACATAATTGTTTTTTATTAGTACGGATACCCAGTTGATGTCCTAGTTATGCTCGTTGTTGTTGAACTTTAGAATAGAAATAAAGATTAACAACTTCTTGAGTCCATGGTTGATAGTATAATTCAGCTCTCCTTTTTTCTCCTGGATTATCAACTGCGTCAGTCATTGTCTAAAATTAAAATTAACATAAACTATTTAGTTTTATTATATAATTAAATGAATAATAGTACTTATAGTGTTAAAGTTGATAATTCTAGACTTTTTGATTAAAAGTCAATTTCAATAAGAAAGGTAAAAGCCACTTGGATCAAATCCATGTGTTTATAATACATATTTAAATATGAATTCTTTAGTGAGTCATGAATATTGATTGACTATTAATGAATGCTATTAAATTAAGAATACCTCTGAACATGTTTCATAGTGTAAATTAATTTTCATAAATACCTTTAAATCTCTTGTTTGTGAAATGGTCCATTTATATATAAACTGCTGGGCATCTTTAGCAAAACTCAAAAAAAAAATTCTCTATTCGTCTTTAACTGGTTAATTGTTTCAACAGTTTCACGGATTTTATTATCCAGATTCTAAATTATAAAATCAAAACATTTATATAATGTATATACATCAATTATATTCAAACATAATTAAAATGTATGGTATTTAATCACCTGTATTTCTTGCTGGATGGCAGTAGCCAAAAACATGGTCGCAAACAAGTTGTGAAATAATTATTGTCCAATGATTAATGTACACAAAAATTCTCAATTTTTTTTTTTTTTTTTTTTTTTCCATTTAGTAAATGTCAATTGATACAATGAATATAAATTTAATAAATAAATACAAAATTATCAATATGATATTGTAAGATAATTGACACAATGAAAGTCAAATCACTTATAAAATGTTTTAAAATCTTCTTGTTCCAACTGTAGAGTCGAATTCGAGGTTTTTAATGAATTCCCAGATTCATCCATCCAGTACCATACCTTACTAGTACTACAGCATTCCCTATAATCAAATAAATATTTAAAAATATGACTTCTTATATTTTGAGTAGTAAAATATTTTACTTAAAAGGAGCATATGCAGCAACAGGATTGTCTTTTTCGTATATAGCATTTTTTGTTGGATGTCCATAGTAAATTGTATTATAGGTACGTGATAATGCTCTAACCCATGGACCTATAATTAATAATGAAAAAACAAACAATTATTTTTTTAAAAAAGAAGAATAAAAATATTTTAATTAAAAAAGTTATATTACTTAATGTTGCTTTAATAAATAATATTCCAGATGCACAACAATATTTTTGTTTATCCAGCATGCACATCGCAACAGGTTTACGATGAAACTTTGACCATTTGAAATCAATTTTATCAAATATGTCTTTAATGTTTTCTAAATATATAGGTTCCTTTACTCTAATTTTTGTTTGTTGAGACGACACAATTTTATTCATGGACTTAGCAAAATCTTTACAATACTTAATCCTAAACAAATAATAAACATAAGCATAATAACCATTCGCTAAATGAATTATAAATGTTACCTTGATAAATAATGTTGATTACTTATGTCAATGTTACCAAGCATATACGCATCTATAATATGCAATACTCGTACTCTGAGTTGCCCTAAATTTTCACCTTCAAGTTCGGTAGCAAGTTCACCATATACGAGTGTACCAGGACTCAATGTAACGGTTTTTAAATTTTCATTACTGACCCATCGGTTATTAACTAATTCATATACTTGGCTTCCGCCTAAACCTATAATATAAATAAGTATTAGATAAATACTGAATAATTGAATACAAATTTCACACTTGTTTTAAAAACATACTTAAAAAATACGTAGCAGGTTTAGAATTATTGAGTAAAACACAGTGCCAATCATATACAGATTTAACATATTTGTGTAACTTTTCTTTGTTTAAGACTTCCGGAGATATCTGTAAGAAATCTAAAAAAAAAAATAAAATATTATTTAAGTTTAATAATTTGAAAATTCATAAACAATTCAATAACAAAATTATAATTAATTACTTTTTGATCCAGCAACAATAGAATTACAAAAATCATGAGGGTCACATCTAAAAGGTGCACGTCTCACACCGTCCTTGAGTTTCCACAGTTCTAAACATTTTTTTTTCAGATCTTTTTGTCTTTCGTCAGCCAAACGTTGATCTTTAGTATAGGCCACAATTTTTGATAAACTTAACGCTTGAATCTGTCCTAATCTAAATAATAAATGTACAATATGTTTACATTAAATCTATTATAAAACATGCAAAACCCAACAAAAAACTAATATGACTTTACTTACTTATTATTAGAGTCCCATAGATATTTAAAAAAATGCGAATCTTTAAGAATAACTTGCAATGGAACAATAGATAAAATATCTTCTTTTGGTCCTAATTCATTCCAAATTAAATTTACCTTATATAAATAGTTCTTTATGTCTTGTATATCATCAAATCTCCATTTACATATCACATATCTATACATATATATATATTTTTTTTTTTTTAAAACTATAAAATTAAATTACTTAAATATTTATTACCCAATTACCTTTCAGAGTTTGCTGGCCGACTAGTAACAGGTTTGTAAATACTTATTTTTTTAAAACATTGATATAAAAGGAACAATAAACCAGCACTAAATTCAGTGAATATATCAAACACTTTGCACATAAAATGTCCACCCGGTCGAAGTATACTCAAAGCAGCCAAAGTTTGACATAAATATAATCGCTTGGACAATATCTCCTGGAAACTTTCGTGGCCTTCAACAGAAAACCCCTAAAAAAAAATTTAAAAAAAATTAATTAAATGGTTGTTGAAAAGTTATTAATGATTTTACTTACACCATCAGCCATAACAAAATCAATACCCTTTTGCTCAGTCATCTTCATAACATACTTTTCTAACGAGGTAATATTTTTTGGTTTATATATATCACCATCTCCTTCATGACCTAAATTACGAAATAGTAATTGTACTTGAAATAATATTGTTTTATAAACTACCAACACATACTATACATCAATATAATTTATTATTATATTATAGAATTTGATAATTGAAAAAAACAACATATATAGACATACATTAATTGCAGTAATTATATTAAAACACCAAATTAAAATTAAAATATATTTTAATTTTTTATCAAATATTTTAATACCATATTATTGAGTCAGTTGATAATCATTTGTATAATTAAGTATAACTTATGATGAACCTTATTATGTCAAATTTCCGTGTATTTCTGTTCGGGCCGGAACAATTATGTCTATTTAATTCAAAGACTTATTGAAAATGCTAATAAATAGTTGAAAATTTGTCTACGCCCAGAAATGACTAATACAAAGCTCAAGACTAATATATTTGTATTATTAATATTGTTTTTGGTTGCATTGAATTATTATTGAGTTTAGTTTATTATATGTATTTTAAATTACCCAATACATTCCTGAATTCTCATTTTTACAACTAAAAATATATTCATTGTTTTTCATAGTTACCATAAAAAGCTTCAAATGAATCCGGAGAACCAGCATAAAAATCATTTAATTTGAAATCATTTGCATTACGTAATGTAAATCCAACACCTTTTGCATTCCAACTTTTTCTCCACAATACATATTCAGAAAATCCACCTGGCCCAGCACATATGTCAGCAAAGTAAAGTAGATTACTAGGTCTTGGTAAGATTGATGACTAAAATTATATTAATAAATATTAACTCAAAACTAATTTTACAAATTAAGAACATGTACATCATCACTATATTTTGGATCGGTGAACATATAATCACATGCCCAATCGATATTAGCCATTTTCATTGCAGCCCGATTTTGGAATATACCATTTTTTATTGTCTCAAACGGATTTGCTTTAGTTCTGGCGTGGCGAAAATCATCATCATTTATATTATCCAAAACATTCTATACAAATTTAATTTAATTATAATTAATTAACAGTATAAGACAGTAAAAAAAGTACACAAATCTACCTTGCTAGAATTAACTACATTGAAAATTTCTGAATCTGCAAACTCTGTTGTTTGATTATACGACAAATTTTTCTCACCAGTCTGAATCCAATCATAAATCATATCCTCGCATGAAAATATCAATTGATTTTTTATTTCTAACCAGTCAGTAACTTTTAAAATTTCTGCAGACTAAAATTGTACATTTAAAAAAATATAAGTCATAAATTTCCAATGTTATAATATTTACTTCTTCTTGTTCAGGGTCCCAGTCTAAAACAAAAGATTCTCTGGGTTCATTTGATGCGAAACCCAAACCTCTGCGACCTTTTTGAGTAGGTAATTGCACTGGATCAACCAGTCCTTGTGCATTTTTTCCCAATCCTTCACCATCTTTATAACCAATTTTTTTCTAAAAATAAAACAAACATATGTATCAATAAATATGTTATACATAATAAAAGTTTAATAATTACAAATCTATTTAATAAATAAGTGGTTACCAATAAAGTTAATCCTTTGTTACCACATTTTTCTGTATTTTCTAAATTTTGATTAGCCTTTGTAATTGATTCGTGTGATAAATTTAAATCAGAATCAACTGATTTGGAGTAAGAAGCACCATCAAACTGATCTTCCTTAGAATGGCTACAAAACTTTAAAAAACTGTTGTTACTGTCACTAACTGAACTAACTTCAGAAGAAGATAAACATCTTTTTGAATGATTATAATCTAAAAAAAAAAAAAAAAAATGATTTAAAAGTTATTACAAATGTAACATACAAAAGTAAATTATTGGTTATATTTAAAATTAGCTGCCATCACCAGTTAGCCTTGCTTGAGACATATTTGGTTTTTCAAAATTGTTACAAAAACATAAAAACTAATAAATCTTCCTCGCGACACTAAAATTAAATTGGTAATTATAACTGTTATTTTTCATCCGAATCTCCCCAAGGAAACCCAGAAATCCACAAAAATAATTCAATTTCCGTACCAAAACACCGTTTTTGGAGATAGCAGTAGAGATATCGAGGGATTAAATTAAGCCTATGACCCTATGCAGTTCTTGCTGACACAACTGACTCTAATTTTATGAAAATCGGTTGAGTAGTTACTGATATTAACCTGTACACAATTCAATTATAAATATATATATATAAATACCTGGGATAGTATCACATTTCATTAATGCAACTGGGTTGTTCAAATATGATTTTTCATGATTATTTGGTGCATAATTGTTAGCATACTTAATAGCTCTGGGGTCGATTACTGTTTGACATTGCTATAAAGTAAAATACATTAGGAATTAATGGTGTATTATAAACAAGTATAAGATGAAAATTTACATTAAATGATGGTTGACTATTGGAATGTACAGATTTTTTTCGAAATGTTTTTTTATTATTAACAACATCAGCAACATATCGAAGATTTTTTTGACTCTCATCCTTAGTATAAAACGTTGATGTAGCAAGATCGTCAAAACGATATCTTTTAAAATTCTTTTGTTGATGTTTACATATCTCCTCATCAGATGAAGACACATCACTACTGTCCGACAAATTTGCCCTGAAACATGTTAGGAGTTTACAAAAGAAACATTATTAGACATCATTAATCATATTAAACATCAGTAGGTACTTACATTATATGGAATAGATCTATATGTATGTTACTTAAAATATTAAGTTCCCTATTCTATAAAAGTAGATAAAAGATTTACCTAACAATAAAGAAATTTATACTAGATTAAATTTAATTTCAATAATGGCACAGATGGAACAGTTTCAATTTTCTAGATATGTCAAAAAAAATAATATGAAATAACGAATGTATTTGTAATTGAGATCGGTCACCAATGGAAATAAAGCACTGTAAATATTTATATTTTAATAGAACGAAGCCAGAATTATTGGAATGCAATAAAAAAAAAAAAAACTAAATTCACTATTTCGATTGTCAAAAGTGAACGCAGTGAATAGACACACGAACTGGAGACGTCTATTATATTTTGACGTTCACAAATAAATTTAAAATGGTGTACACGGTTATAACCGATTACGGTTGGGTTATAACCAAAAATAGTTAGGTTATATTCATTTGTTATAATAATAATAGGTTATCTATTTGTATACATGATTGGCGCGTAGTTAGGGAGGGGAGTGTTTTTTTGGGTGTTTATATATAATTATTTTTTTAAGCTAGATAATAATTACAGTATTTGATGATTCATTAATTTTTTATTTGATATTATTATTTATCATTAAAATAGAAAACATAATATATATATATATACACATATATTACTAAATCAAATACTTGATGATCATCTACTATACTGTGTACCGCCATTGTAACCTGTATGGAAACCATTGGAAATTTCTTATCGATTAACATTCCAGTGGTCGGTAACATCGCGTCTTTGGGAAAAACTGTTTTCTTTATTTATAGTTACCGATTACTTTATACTCTATTCAGAATAATAACAGACCAGATGGTGGAAGAAAACACGTCGTTGTAAGCGTATCCCCTTGTCCAATACGGCTGTCACTATAAATATTCGCCTCACGAATCCGACATGTACTAATCAGGCCCCTGTCCTTAATATAATCGTGAAGTCTGATTGGAGAACATATAAATGTTTATGTTCTTTGGGGACAGTAAGGTTGGGTTAGGACACTTAGCTCGAAAAAGTGACGTATGGTCACGTTAAGTATAACCCACTGCTTTTCGTACACCATATATTTATAATTGAAGGTCATGAATTATTAGTGTACGTTATTGGATAGTAAAATGCAATGAGTGTAATGAAAACACCGAAGAACTATAGTAAGACACTTATAAAGCCAAGAATTAATCAATAATAGAAATTACAATCCAACTTAATTTCTTCTAATGCCATGAAACTTTATGTACATTTATAACGTGTATAGACAAAAATCACCATGAATTTGTGTAATGCAGAACACTCAATTTCTTTAAATATTCCTTTTGGGAATTGGTTAAATGCAGGTGGTGGAATCATATACCACTTTTAAATATGAACATTTTGCAGAAAGGCACAGATAGGGAAGGAGTAATGAAGCATCATCTGTATAACAACACAAGAAATATTCTACTACTAAATTATGCAATTAATAAGTTAATTTTAAAGATAATTATTAATAATACTTAAAAAACCTATTTCTACTTACATACGGCTAGAATATAAGATTTAAAAATTACAGATAATTTCAGTATGAGACCTAAGTAACCATTTTATGAAATTTCAAATTAATTTAATTTAGTTAGTACTTTAGCAGGTTTTCCAGTGTTTCATTTTATTTTTTTTATTTTTAATTATGTAGGGCATTGCATCTAGTTACAGCACATTATGTTTAAAGCTGTATGTTAATATTTATTACAATGAATGGTATACGGTTACAAAATAAAATTAAAGGTAACACAAAAATACACATTTTTTTGATGTAGGTAATACATCCATCAAATACTCGCAGTAAGCGTGCTATCATAAAAATATGAGCTGTGAAATTTCCAATTGAGTAACCAAAACCAAGCGTTATTCCATAAACTGTTAATATAATTATCTGAAATAAATTTTTAAAGGCACGATTCATAATATAGACACATATAAATGTTAATCTTAGCACACAATTAGTAAAATTTTGTTTATTCAACAAATTAAAAAATAAAATAATCTTTAGAGATTACAGTGAACTAGTAATTATTTTTTTAATTTATTACTCTTTTATGATATTTATTGATAATATTTACTAAATAATAGGTAATTATGTATAAAAGCACAAGAGTGCAAAAAAATACGGGAAACAGCATAAAAATGTGTAAAACCAAGGATAATCGTTGAAAAAGGCAATAATTTAAATTTAAACATTGTCTTACGGTCAATTTAGAATTAAGAGGTGGAAATATCTTAAAATAATTTGGTCCATCTGAATCTAGTGTTTAAAAAGTTTATTGGTTGCTTTTTAAAAGAATGTATGTTGTACAGCGCATGCGCAAACTAAAGGGACTAACAATGCGAAAATCTCCATTCGAAATCCCCATATAAATCCGAGGTTATTGGACAGAAATATTTTGTGTCGTCTTCAAAAGGAAACACACACTGTATATGAATTGTGCAATGTGAAATACTTAATAAAAATATAATTAAAAGTAGAGCATTTTGAATTAGGAAAAAATAATAATTAAATAAACTTTCTTAATACTATTAATTTATTTTATAGCGAGAACAATAATACAATTTTAAAAGTAGAATAAAATCTAAAACTAACTATATAATTAAATGCTACTCAAGAATGTATAAACTGGCTGCGAATATTGAGTATAAAATTATTATTTATAAACTAGAATTCCAAATCACAGAAATGTCTAATCAAACCTATCTATCTGATAATACAACACGGATATAACTTTTATTACATAATTGTTTTTTATTAGTACGGATACCCAGTTGATGTCCTAGTTCTGCTCGTTGTTGTTGAACTTTAGAATAGAAATAAAGATTAACAGCTTCTTGAGTCCATGGTTGATAGTAAAATTCAGCTCTCCTTTTTTCTCCTGGATTATCAACTGCGTCAGTCATTGTCTAAAATTAAAATTAACATAAACTATTTAGTTTTATTATATAATTAAATGAATAATAGTACTTATAGTGTTAAAGTTGATAATTCTAGACTTTTTGATTAAAAGTCAATTTCAATAAGAAAGGTAAAAGCCACTTGGATCAAATCCATGTGTTTATAATACATATTTAAATATGAATTCTTTAGTGGGTCATGAATATTGATTGACTATTAATGAATGCTATTAAATTAAGAATACCTCTGAACATGTTTCATAGTGTAAATTAATTTTCATAAATACCTTTAAATCTCTTGTTTGTGAAATGGTCCATTTATATATAAACTGCTGGGCATCTTTAGCAAAACTCAAAAAAAAAATTCTCTATTCGTCTTTAACTGGTTAATTGTTTCAACAGTTTCACGGATTTTATTATCCAGATTCTAAATTATAAAATCAAAACATTTATATAATGTATATACATCAATTATATTCAAACATAATTAAAATGTATGGTATTTAATCACCTGTATTTCTTGCTGGATGGCAGTAGCCAAAAACATGGTCGCAAACAAGTTGTGAAATAATTATTGTCCAATGATTAATGTACACAAAAATTCTCAATTTTTTTTTTTTTTTTTTTTTTTCCATTTAGTAAATGTCAATTGATACAATGAATATAAATTTAATAAATAAATACAAAATTATCAATATGATATTGTAAGATAATTGACACAATGAAAGTCAAATCACTTATAAAATGTTTTAAAATCTTCTTGTTCCAACTGTAGAGTCGAATTCGAGGTTTTTAATGAATTCCCAGATTCATCCATCCAGTACCATACCTTACTAGTACTACAGCATTCCCTATAATCAAATAAATATTTAAAAATATGACTTCTTATATTTTGAGTAGTAAAATATTTTACTTAAAAGGAGCATATGCAGCAACAGGATTGTCTTTTTCGTATATAGCATTTTTTGTTGGATGTCCATAGTAAATTGTATTATAGGTACGTGATAATGCTCTAACCCATGGACCTATAATTAATAATGAAAAAACAAACAATTATTTTTTTAAAAAAGAAGAATAAAAATATTTTAATTAAAAAAGTTATATTACTTAATGTTGCTTTAATAAATAATATTCCAGATGCACAACAATATTTTTGTTTATCCAGCATGCACATCGCAACAGGTTTACGATGAAACTTTGACCATTTGAAATCAATTTTATCAAATATGTCTTTAATGTTTTCTAAATATATAGGTTCCTTTACTCTAATTTTTGTTTGTTGAGACGACACAATTTTATTCATGGACTTAGCAAAATCTTTACAATACTTAATCCTAAACAAATAATAAACATAAGCATAATAACCATTCGCTAAATGAATTATAAATGTTACCTTGATAAATAATGTTGATTACTTATGTCAATGTTACCAAGCATATACGCATCTATAATATGCAATACTCGTACTCTGAGTTGCCCTAAATTTTCACCTTCAAGTTCGGTAGCAAGTTCACCATATACGAGTGTACCAGGACTCAATGTAACGGTTTTTAAATTTTCATTACTGACCCATCGGTTATTAACTAATTCATATACTTGGCTTCCGCTTAAACCTATAATATAAATAAGTATTAGATAAATACTGAATAATTGAATACAAATTTCACACTTGTTTTAAAAACATACTTAAAAAATACGTAGCAGGTTTAGAATTATTGAGTAAAACACAGTGCCAATCATATACAGATTTAACATATTTGTGTAACTTTTCTTTGTTTAAGACTTCCGGAGATATCTGTAAGAAATCTAAAAAAAAAAATAAAATATTATTTAAGTTTAATAATTTGAAAATTCATAAACAATTCAATAACAAAATTATAATTAATTACTTTTTGATCCAGCAACAATAGAATTACAAAAATCATGAGGGTCACATCTAAAAGGTGCACGTCTCACACCGTCCTTGAGTTTCCACAGTTCTAAACATTTTTTTTTCAGATCTTTTTGTCTTTCGTCAGCCAAACGTTGATCTTTAGTATAGGCCACAATTTTTGATAAACTTAACGCTTGAATCTGTCCTAATCTAAATAATAAATGTACAATATGTTTACATTAAATCTATTATAAAACATGCAAAACCCAACAAAAAACTAATATGACTTTACTTACTTATTATTAGAGTCCCATAGATATTTAAAAAAATGCGAATCTTTAAGAATAACTTGCAATGGAACAATAGATAAAATATCTTCTTTTGGTCCTAATTCATTCCAAATTAAATTTACCTTATATAAATAGTTCTTTATGTCTTGTATATCATCAAATCTCCATTTACATATCACATATCTATACATATATATATATTTTTTTTTTTTTAAAACTATAAAATTAAATTACTTAAATATTTATTACCCAATTACCTTTCAGAGTTTGCTGGCCGACTAGTAACAGGTTTGTAAATACTTATTTTTTTAAAACATTGATATAAAAGGAACAATAAACCAGCACTAAATTCAGTGAATATATCAAACACTTTGCACATAAAATGTCCACCCGGTCGAAGTATACTCAAAGCAGCCAAAGTTTGACATAAATATAATCGCTTGGACAAAATCTCCTGGAAACTTTCGTGGCCTTCAACAGAAAACCCCTAAAAAAAAAATTTAAAAAAAATTAATTAAATGGTTGTTGAAAAGTTATTAATGATTTTACTTACACCATCAGCCATAACAAAATCAATACCCTTTTGCTCAGTCATCTTCATAACATACTTTTCTAACGAGGTAATATTTTTTGGTTTATATATATCACCATCTCCTTCATGACCTAAATTACGAAATAGTAATTGTACTTGAAATAATATTGTTTTATAAACTACCAACACATACTATACATCAATATAATTTATTATTATATTATAGAATTTGATAATTGAAAAAAACAACATATATAGACATACATTAATTGCAGTAATTATATTAAAACACCAAATTAAAATTAAAATATATTTTAATTTTTTATCAAATATTTTAATACCATATTATTGAGTCAGTTGATAATCATTTGTATAATTAAGTATAACTTATGATGAACCTTATTATGTCAAATTTCCGTGTATTTCTGTTCGGGCCGGAACAATTATGTCTATTTAATTCAAAGACTTATTGAAAATGCTAATAAATAGTTGAAAATTTGTCTACGCCCAGAAATGACTAATACAAAGCTCAAGACTAATATATTTGTATTATTAATATTGTTTTTGGTTGCATTGAATTATTATTGAGTTTAGTTTATTATATGTATTTTAAATTACCCAATACATTCCTGAATTCTCATTTTTACAACTAAAAATATATTCATTGTTTTTCATAGTTACCATAAAAAGCTTCAAATGAATCCGGAGAACCAGCATAAAAATCATTTAATTTGAAATCATTTGCATTACGTAATGTAAATCCAACACCTTTTGCATTCCAACTTTTTCTCCACAATACATATTCAGAAAATCCACCTGGCCCAGCACATATGTCAGCAAAGTAAAGTAGATTACTAGGTCTTGGTAAGATTGATGACTAAAATTATATTAATAAATATTAACTCAAAACTAATTTTACAAATTAAGAACATGTACATCATCACTATATTTTGGATCGGTGAACATATAATCACATGCCCAATCGATATTAGCCATTTTCATTGCAGCCCGATTTTGGAATATACCATTTTTTATTGTCTCAAACGGATTTGCTTTAGTTCTGGCGTGGCGAAAATCATCATCATTTATATTATCCAAAACATTCTATACAAATTTAATTTAATTATAATTAATTAACAGTATAAGACAGTAAAAAAAGTACACAAATCTACCTTGCTAGAATTAACTACATTGAAAATTTCTGAATCTGCAAACTCTGTTGTTTGATTATACGACAAATTTTTCTCACCAGTCTGAATCCAATCATAAATCATATCCTCGCATGAAAATATCAATTGATTTTTTATTTCTAACCAGTCAGTAACTTTTAAAATTTCTGCAGACTAAAATTGTACATTTAAAAAAATATAAGTCATAAATTTCCAATGTTATAATATTTACTTCTTCTTGTTCAGGGTCCCAGTCTAAAACAAAAGATTCTCTGGGTTCATTTGATGCGAAACCCAAACCTCTGCGACCTTTTTGAGTAGGTAATTGCACTGGATCAACCAGTCCTTGTGCATTTTTTCCCAATCCTTCACCATCTTTATAACCAATTTTTTTCTAAAAATAAAACAAACATATGTATCAATAAATATGTTATACATAATAAAAGTTTAATAATTACAAATCTATTTAATAAATAAGTGGTTACCAATAAAGTTAATCCTTTGTTACCACATTTTTCTGTATTTTCTAAATTTTGATTAGCCTTTGTAATTGATTCGTGTGATAAATTTAAATCAGAATCAACTGATTTGGAGTAAGAAGCACCATCAAACTGATCTTCCTTAGAATGGCTACAAAACTTTAAAAAACTGTTGTTACTGTCACTATCTGAACTAACTTCAGAAGAAGATAAACATCTTTTTGAATGATTATAATCTAAAAAAAAAAAAAAAAAATGATTTAAAAGTTATTACAAATGTAACATACAAAAGTAAATTATTGGTTATATTTAAAATTAGCTGCCATCACCAGTTAGCCTTGCTTGAGACATATTTGGTTTTTCAAAATTGTTACAAAAACATAAAAACTAATAAATCTTCCTCGCGACACTAAAATTAAATTGGTAATTATAACTGTTATTTTTCATCCGAATCTCGCCAAGGAAACCCAGAAATCCACAAAAATAATTCAATTTCCGTACCAAAACACCGTTTTTGGAGATAGCAGTAGAGATATCGAGGGATTAAATTAAGCCTATGACCCTATGCAGTTCTTGCTGACACAACTGACTCTAATTTTATGAAAATCGGTTGAGTAGTTACTGATATTAGCCTGTACACAATTCAATTATAAATATATATATATAAATACCTGGGATAGTATCACATTTCATTAATGCAACTGGGTTGTTCAAATATGATTTTTCATGATTATTTGGTGCATACTTAATAGCTCTGGGGTCGATTACTGTTTGACATTGCTATAAAGTAAAATACATTAGGAATTAATGGTGTATTATAAACAAGTATAAGATGAAAATTTACATTAAATGATGGTTGACTATTGGAATGTACAGATTTTTTTCGAAATGTTTTTTTATTATTAACAACATCAGCAACATATCGAAGATTTTTTTGACTCTCATCCTTAGTATAAAACGTTGATGTAGCAAGATTGTCAAAACGATATCTTTTAAAATTCTTTTGTTGATGTTTACATATCTCCTCATCAGATGAAGACACATCACTACTGTCCGACAAATTTGCCCTGAAACATGTTAGGAGTTTACAAAAGAAACATTATTAGACATCATTAATCATATTAAACATCAGTAGGTACTTACATTATATGGAATAGATCTATATGTATGTTACTTAAAATATTAAGTTCCCTATTCTATAAAAGTAGATAAAAGATTTACCTAACAATAAAGAAATTTATACTAGATTAAATTTAATTTCAATAATGGCACAGATGGAACAGTTTCAATTTTCTAGATATGTCAAAAAAAATAATATGAAATAACGAATGTATTTGTAATTGAGATCGGTCACCAATGGAAATAAAGCACTGTAAATATTTATATTTTAATAGAACGAAGCCAAAATTATTGGAATGCAATAAAAAAAAAAAAAACTAAATTCACTATTTCGATTGTCAAAAGTGAACGCAGTGAATAGACACACGAACTGGAGACGTCTATTATATTTTGACGTTCACAAATAAATTTAAAATGGTGTACACGGTTATAACCGATTACGGTTGGGTTATAACCAAAAATAGTTAGGTTATATTCATTTGTTATAATAATAATAGGTTATCTATTTGTATACATGATTGGCGCGTAGTTAGGGAGGGGAGTGTTTTTTTGGGTGTTTATATATAATTATTTTTTTAAGCTAGATAATAATTACAGTATTTGATGATTCATTAATTTTTTATTTGATATTATTATTTATCATTAAAATAGAAAACATAATATATATATATATACACATATATTACTAAATCAAATACTTGATGATCATCTACTATACTGTGTACCGCCATTGTAACCTGTATGGAAACCATTGGAAATTTCTTATCGATTAACATTCCAGTGGTCGGTAACATCGCGTCTTTGGGAAAAACTGTTTTCTTTATTTATAGTTACCGATTACTTTATACTCTATTCAGAATAATAACAGACCAGATGGTGGAAGAAAACACGTCGTTGTAAGCGTATCCCCTTGTCCAATACGGCTGTCACTATAAATATTCGCCTCACGAATCCGACATGTACTAATCAGGCCCCTGTCCTTAATATAATCGTGAAGTCTGATTGGAGAACATATAAATGTTTATGTTCTTTGGGGACAGTAAGGTTGGGTTAGGACACTTAGCTCGAAAAAGTGACGTATGGTCACGTTAAGTATAACCCACTGCTTTTCGTACACCATATATTTATAATTGAAGGTCATGAATTATTAGTGTACGTTATTGGATAGTAAAATGCAATGAGTGTAATGAAAACACCGAAGAACTATAGTAAGACACTTATAAAGCCAAGAATTAATCAATAATAGAAATTACAATCCAACTTAATTTCTTCTAATGCCATGAAACTTTATGTACATTTATAACGTGTATAGACAAAAATCACCATGAATTTGTGTAATGCAGAACACTCAATTTCTTTAAATATTCCTTTTGGGAATTGGTTAAATGCAGGTGGTGGAATCATATACCACTTTTAAATATGAACATTTTGCAGAAAGGCACAGATAGGGAAGGAGTAATGAAGCATCATCTGTATAACAACACAAGAAATATTCTACTACTAAATTATGCAATTAATAAGTTAATTTTAAAGATAATTATTAATAATACTTAAAAAACCTATTTCTACTTACATACGGCTAGAATATAAGATTTAAAAATTACAGATAATTTCAGTATGAGACCTAAGTAACCATTTTATGAAATTTCAAATTAATTTAATTTAGTTAGTACTTTAGCAGGTTTTCCAGTGTTTCATTTTATTTTTTTTATTTTTAATTATGTAGGGCATTGCATCTAGTTACAGCACATTATGTTTAAAGCTGTATGTTAATATTTATTACAATGAATGGTATACGGTTACAAAATAAAATTAAAGGTAACACAAAAATACACATTTTTTTGATGTAGGTAATACATCCATCAAATACTCGCAGTAAGCGTGCTATCATAAAAATATGAGCTGTGAAATTTCCAATTGAGTAACCAAAACCAAGCGTTATTCCATAAACTGTTAATATAATTATCTGAAATAAATTTTTAAAGGCACGATTCATAATATAGACACATATAAATGTTAATCTTAGCACACAATTAGTAAAATTTTGTTTATTCAACAAATTAAAAAATAAAATAATCTTTAGAGATTACAGTGAACTAGTAATTATTTTTTTAATTTATTACTCTTTTATGATATTTATTGATAATATTTACTAAATAATAGGTAATTATGTATAAAAGCACAAGAGTGCAAAAAAATACGGGAAACAGCATAAAAATGTGTAAAACCAAGGATAATCGTTGAAAAAGGCAATAATTTAAATTTAAACATTGTCTTACGGTCAATTTAGAATTAAGAGGTGGAAATATCTTAAAATAATTTGGTCCATCTGAATCTAGTGTTTAAAAAGTTTATTGGTTGCTTTTTAAAAGAATGTATGTTGTACAGCGCATGCGCAAACTAAAGGGACTAACAATGCGAAAATCTCCATTCGAAATCCCCATATAAATCCGAGGTTATTGGACAGAAATATTTTGTGTCGTCTTCAAAAGGAAACACACACTGTATATGAATTGTGCAATGTGAAATACTTAATAAAAATATAATTAAAAGTAGAGCATTTTGAATTAGGAAAAAATAATAATTAAATAAACTTTCTTAATACTATTAATTTATTTTATAGCGAGAACAATAATACAATTTTAAAAGTAGAATAAAATCTAAAACTAACTATATAATTAAATGCTACTCAAGAATGTATAAACTGGCTGCGAATATTGAGTATAAAATTATTATTTATAAACTAGAATTCCAAATCACAGAAATGTCTAATCAAACCTATCTATCTGATAATACAACACGGATATAACTTTTATTACATAATTGTTTTTTATTAGTACGGATACCCAGTTGATGTCCTAGTTCTGCTCGTTGTTGTTGAACTTTAGAATAGAAATAAAGATTAACAGCTTCTTGAGTCCATGGTTGATAGTAAAATTCAGCTCTCCTTTTTTCTCCTGGATTATCAACTGCGTCAGTCATTGTCTAAAATTAAAATTAACATAAACTATTTAGTTTTATTATATAATTAAATGAATAATAGTACTTATAGTGTTAAAGTTGATAATTCTAGACTTTTTGATTAAAAGTCAATTTCAATAAGAAAGGTAAAAGCCACTTGGATCAAATCCATGTGTTTATAATACATATTTAAATATGAATTCTTTAGTGGGTCATGAATATTGATTGACTATTAATGAATGCTATTAAATTAAGAATACCTCTGAACATGTTTCATAGTGTAAATTAATTTTCATAAATACCTTTAAATCTCTTGTTTGTGAAATGGTCCATTTATATATAAACTGCTGGGCATCTTTAGCAAAACTCAAAAAAAAAATTCTCTATTCGTCTTTAACTGGTTAATTGTTTCAACAGTTTCACGGATTTTATTATCCAGATTCTAAATTATAAAATCAAAACATTTATATAATGTATATACATCAATTATATTCAAACATAATTAAAATGTATGGTATTTAATCACCTGTATTTCTTGCTGGATGGCAGTAGCCAAAAACATGGTCGCAAACAAGTTGTGAAATAATTATTGTCCAATGATTAATGTACACAAAAATTCTCAATTTTTTTTTTTTTTTTTTTTTTTCCATTTAGTAAATGTCAATTGATACAATGAATATAAATTTAATAAATAAATACAAAATTATCAATATGATATTGTAAGATAATTGACACAATGAAAGTCAAATCACTTATAAAATGTTTTAAAATCTTCTTGTTCCAACTGTAGAGTCGAATTCGAGGTTTTTAATGAATTCCCAGATTCATCCATCCAGTACCATACCTTACTAGTACTACAGCATTCCCTATAATCAAATAAATATTTAAAAATATGACTTCTTATATTTTGAGTAGTAAAATATTTTACTTAAAAGGAGCATATGCAGCAACAGGATTGTCTTTTTCGTATATAGCATTTTTTGTTGGATGTCCATAGTAAATTGTATTATAGGTACGTGATAATGCTCTAACCCATGGACCTATAATTAATAATGAAAAAACAAACAATTATTTTTTTAAAAAAGAAGAATAAAAATATTTTAATTAAAAAAGTTATATTACTTAATGTTGCTTTAATAAATAATATTCCAGATGCACAACAATATTTTTGTTTATCCAGCATGCACATCGCAACAGGTTTACGATGAAACTTTGACCATTTGAAATCAATTTTATCAAATATGTCTTTAATGTTTTCTAAATATATAGGTTCCTTTACTCTAATTTTTGTTTGTTGAGACGACACAATTTTATTCATGGACTTAGCAAAATCTTTACAATACTTAATCCTAAACAAATAATAAACATAAGCATAATAACCATTCGCTAAATGAATTATAAATGTTACCTTGATAAATAATGTTGATTACTTATGTCAATGTTACCAAGCATATACGCATCTATAATATGCAATACTCGTACTCTGAGTTGCCCTAAATTTTCACCTTCAAGTTCGGTAGCAAGTTCACCATATACGAGTGTACCAGGACTCAATGTAACGGTTTTTAAATTTTCATTACTGACCCATCGGTTATTAACTAATTCATATACTTGGCTTCCGCTTAAACCTATAATATAAATAAGTATTAGATAAATACTGAATAATTGAATACAAATTTCACACTTGTTTTAAAAACATACTTAAAAAATACGTAGCAGGTTTAGAATTATTGAGTAAAACACAGTGCCAATCATATACAGATTTAACATATTTGTGTAACTTTTCTTTGTTTAAGACTTCCGGAGATATCTGTAAGAAATCTAAAAAAAAAAATAAAATATTATTTAAGTTTAATAATTTGAAAATTCATAAACAATTCAATAACAAAATTATAATTAATTACTTTTTGATCCAGCAACAATAGAATTACAAAAATCATGAGGGTCACATCTAAAAGGTGCACGTCTCACACCGTCCTTGAGTTTCCACAGTTCTAAACATTTTTTTTTCAGATCTTTTTGTCTTTCGTCAGCCAAACGTTGATCTTTAGTATAGGCCACAATTTTTGATAAACTTAACGCTTGAATCTGTCCTAATCTAAATAATAAATGTACAATATGTTTACATTAAATCTATTATAAAACATGCAAAACCCAACAAAAAACTAATATGACTTTACTTACTTATTATTAGAGTCCCATAGATATTTAAAAAAATGCGAATCTTTAAGAATAACTTGCAATGGAACAATAGATAAAATATCTTCTTTTGGTCCTAATTCATTCCAAATTAAATTTACCTTATATAAATAGTTCTTTATGTCTTGTATATCATCAAATCTCCATTTACATATCACATATCTATACATATATATATATTTTTTTTTTTTTAAAACTATAAAATTAAATTACTTAAATATTTATTACCCAATTACCTTTCAGAGTTTGCTGGCCGACTAGTAACAGGTTTGTAAATACTTATTTTTTTAAAACATTGATATAAAAGGAACAATAAACCAGCACTAAATTCAGTGAATATATCAAACACTTTGCACATAAAATGTCCACCCGGTCGAAGTATACTCAAAGCAGCCAAAGTTTGACATAAATATAATCGCTTGGACAAAATCTCCTGGAAACTTTCGTGGCCTTCAACAGAAAACCCCTAAAAAAAAAATTTAAAAAAAATTAATTAAATGGTTGTTGAAAAGTTATTAATGATTTTACTTACACCATCAGCCATAACAAAATCAATACCCTTTTGCTCAGTCATCTTCATAACATACTTTTCTAACGAGGTAATATTTTTTGGTTTATATATATCACCATCTCCTTCATGACCTAAATTACGAAATAGTAATTGTACTTGAAATAATATTGTTTTATAAACTACCAACACATACTATACATCAATATAATTTATTATTATATTATAGAATTTGATAATTGAAAAAAACAACATATATAGACATACATTAATTGCAGTAATTATATTAAAACACCAAATTAAAATTAAAATATATTTTAATTTTTTATCAAATATTTTAATACCATATTATTGAGTCAGTTGATAATCATTTGTATAATTAAGTATAACTTATGATGAACCTTATTATGTCAAATTTCCGTGTATTTCTGTTCGGGCCGGAACAATTATGTCTATTTAATTCAAAGACTTATTGAAAATGCTAATAAATAGTTGAAAATTTGTCTACGCCCAGAAATGACTAATACAAAGCTCAAGACTAATATATTTGTATTATTAATATTGTTTTTGGTTGCATTGAATTATTATTGAGTTTAGTTTATTATATGTATTTTAAATTACCCAATACATTCCTGAATTCTCATTTTTACAACTAAAAATATATTCATTGTTTTTCATAGTTACCATAAAAAGCTTCAAATGAATCCGGAGAACCAGCATAAAAATCATTTAATTTGAAATCATTTGCATTACGTAATGTAAATCCAACACCTTTTGCATTCCAACTTTTTCTCCACAATACATATTCAGAAAATCCACCTGGCCCAGCACATATGTCAGCAAAGTAAAGTAGATTACTAGGTCTTGGTAAGATTGATGACTAAAATTATATTAATAAATATTAACTCAAAACTAATTTTACAAATTAAGAACATGTACATCATCACTATATTTTGGATCGGTGAACATATAATCACATGCCCAATCGATATTAGCCATTTTCATTGCAGCCCGATTTTGGAATATACCATTTTTTATTGTCTCAAACGGATTTGCTTTAGTTCTGGCGTGGCGAAAATCATCATCATTTATATTATCCAAAACATTCTATACAAATTTAATTTAATTATAATTAATTAACAGTATAAGACAGTAAAAAAAGTACACAAATCTACCTTGCTAGAATTAACTACATTGAAAATTTCTGAATCTGCAAACTCTGTTGTTTGATTATACGACAAATTTTTCTCACCAGTCTGAATCCAATCATAAATCATATCCTCGCATGAAAATATCAATTGATTTTTTATTTCTAACCAGTCAGTAACTTTTAAAATTTCTGCAGACTAAAATTGTACATTTAAAAAAATATAAGTCATAAATTTCCAATGTTATAATATTTACTTCTTCTTGTTCAGGGTCCCAGTCTAAAACAAAAGATTCTCTGGGTTCATTTGATGCGAAACCCAAACCTCTGCGACCTTTTTGAGTAGGTAATTGCACTGGATCAACCAGTCCTTGTGCATTTTTTCCCAATCCTTCACCATCTTTATAACCAATTTTTTTCTAAAAATAAAACAAACATATGTATCAATAAATATGTTATACATAATAAAAGTTTAATAATTACAAATCTATTTAATAAATAAGTGGTTACCAATAAAGTTAATCCTTTGTTACCACATTTTTCTGTATTTTCTAAATTTTGATTAGCCTTTGTAATTGATTCGTGTGATAAATTTAAATCAGAATCAACTGATTTGGAGTAAGAAGCACCATCAAACTGATCTTCCTTAGAATGGCTACAAAACTTTAAAAAACTGTTGTTACTGTCACTATCTGAACTAACTTCAGAAGAAGATAAACATCTTTTTGAATGATTATAATCTAAAAAAAAAAAAAAAAAATGATTTAAAAGTTATTACAAATGTAACATACAAAAGTAAATTATTGGTTATATTTAAAATTAGCTGCCATCACCAGTTAGCCTTGCTTGAGACATATTTGGTTTTTCAAAATTGTTACAAAAACATAAAAACTAATAAATCTTCCTCGCGACACTAAAATTAAATTGGTAATTATAACTGTTATTTTTCATCCGAATCTCGCCAAGGAAACCCAGAAATCCACAAAAATAATTCAATTTCCGTACCAAAACACCGTTTTTGGAGATAGCAGTAGAGATATCGAGGGATTAAATTAAGCCTATGACCCTATGCAGTTCTTGCTGACACAACTGACTCTAATTTTATGAAAATCGGTTGAGTAGTTACTGATATTAGCCTGTACACAATTCAATTATAAATATATATATATAAATACCTGGGATAGTATCACATTTCATTAATGCAACTGGGTTGTTCAAATATGATTTTTCATGATTATTTGGTGCATACTTAATAGCTCTGGGGTCGATTACTGTTTGACATTGCTATAAAGTAAAATACATTAGGAATTAATGGTGTATTATAAACAAGTATAAGATGAAAATTTACATTAAATGATGGTTGACTATTGGAATGTACAGATTTTTTTCGAAATGTTTTTTTATTATTAACAACATCAGCAACATATCGAAGATTTTTTTGACTCTCATCCTTAGTATAAAACGTTGATGTAGCAAGATTGTCAAAACGATATCTTTTAAAATTCTTTTGTTGATGTTTACATATCTCCTCATCAGATGAAGACACATCACTACTGTCCGACAAATTTGCCCTGAAACATGTTAGGAGTTTACAAAAGAAACATTATTAGACATCATTAATCATATTAAACATCAGTAGGTACTTACATTATATGGAATAGATCTATATGTATGTTACTTAAAATATTAAGTTCCCTATTCTATAAAAGTAGATAAAAGATTTACCTAACAATAAAGAAATTTATACTAGATTAAATTTAATTTCAATAATGGCACAGATGGAACAGTTTCAATTTTCTAGATATGTCAAAAAAAATAATATGAAATAACGAATGTATTTGTAATTGAGATCGGTCACCAATGGAAATAAAGCACTGTAAATATTTATATTTTAATAGAACGAAGCCAGAATTATTGGAATGCAATAAAAAAAAAAAAAACTAAATTCACTATTTCGATTGTCAAAAGTGAACGCAGTGAATAGACACACGAACTGGAGACGTCTATTATATTTTGACGTTCACAAATAAATTTAAAATGGTGTACACGGTTATAACCGATTACGGTTGGGTTATAACCAAAAATAGTTAGGTTATATTCATTTGTTATAATAATAATAGGTTATCTATTTGTATACATGATTGGCGCGTAGTTAGGGAGGGGAGTGTTTTTTTGGGTGTTTATATATAATTATTTTTTTAAGCTAGATAATAATTACAGTATTTGATGATTCATTAATTTTTTATTTGATATTATTATTTATCATTAAAATAGAAAACATAATATATATATATATACACATATATTACTAAATCAAATACTTGATGATCATCTACTATACTGTGTACCGCCATTGTAACCTGTATGGAAACCATTGGAAATTTCTTATCGATTAACATTCCAGTGGTCGGTAACATCGCGTCTTTGGGAAAAACTGTTTTCTTTATTTATAGTTACCGATTACTTTATACTCTATTCAGAATAATAACAGACCAGATGGTGGAAGAAAACACGTCGTTGTAAGCGTATCCCCTTGTCCAATACGGCTGTCACTATAAATATTCGCCTCACGAATCCGACATGTACTAATCAGGCCCCTGTCCTTAATATAATCGTGAAGTCTGATTGGAGAACATATAAATGTTTATGTTCTTTGGGGACAGTAAGGTTGGGTTAGGACACTTAGCTCGAAAAAGTGACGTATGGTCACGTTAAGTATAACCCACTGCTTTTCGTACACCATATATTTATAATTGAAGGTCATGAATTATTAGTGTACGTTATTGGATAGTAAAATGCAATGAGTGTAATGAAAACACCGAAGAACTATAGTAAGACACTTATAAAGCCAAGAATTAATCAATAATAGAAATTACAATCCAACTTAATTTCTTCTAATGCCATGAAACTTTATGTACATTTATAACGTGTATAGACAAAAATCACCATGAATTTGTGTAATGCAGAACACTCAATTTCTTTAAATATTCCTTTTGGGAATTGGTTAAATGCAGGTGGTGGAATCATATACCACTTTTAAATATGAACATTTTGCAGAAAGGCACAGATAGGGAAGGAGTAATGAAGCATCATCTGTATAACAACACAAGAAATATTCTACTACTAAATTATGCAATTAATAAGTTAATTTTAAAGATAATTATTAATAATACTTAAAAAACCTATTTCTACTTACATACGGCTAGAATATAAGATTTAAAAATTACAGATAATTTCAGTATGAGACCTAAGTAACCATTTTATGAAATTTCAAATTAATTTAATTTAGTTAGTACTTTAGCAGGTTTTCCAGTGTTTCATTTTATTTTTTTTATTTTTAATTATGTAGGGCATTGCATCTAGTTACAGCACATTATGTTTAAAGCTGTATGTTAATATTTATTACAATGAATGGTATACGGTTACAAAATAAAATTAAAGGTAACACAAAAATACACATTTTTTTGATGTAGGTAATACATCCATCAAATACTCGCAGTAAGCGTGCTATCATAAAAATATGAGCTGTGAAATTTCCAATTGAGTAACCAAAACCAAGCGTTATTCCATAAACTGTTAATATAATTATCTGAAATAAATTTTTAAAGGCACGATTCATAATATAGACACATATAAATGTTAATCTTAGCACACAATTAGTAAAATTTTGTTTATTCAACAAATTAAAAAATAAAATAATCTTTAGAGATTACAGTGAACTAGTAATTATTTTTTTAATTTATTACTCTTTTATGATATTTATTGATAATATTTACTAAATAATAGGTAATTATGTATAAAAGCACAAGAGTGCAAAAAAATACGGGAAACAGCATAAAAATGTGTAAAACCAAGGATAATCGTTGAAAAAGGCAATAATTTAAATTTAAACATTGTCTTACGGTCAATTTAGAATTAAGAGGTGGAAATATCTTATAATAATTTGGTCCATCTGAATCTAGTGTTTAAAAAGTTTATTGGTTGCTTTTTAAAAGAATGTATGTTGTACAGCGCATGCGCAAACTAAAGGGACTAACAATGCGAAAATCTCCATTCGAAATCCCCATATAAAACCGAGGTTATTGGACAGAAATATTTTGTGTCGTCTTCAAAAGGAAACACACACTGTATATGAATTGTGCAATGTGAAATACTTAATAAAAATATAATTAAAAGTAGAGCATTTTGAATTAGGAAAAAATAATAATTAAATAAACTTTCTTAATACTATTAATTTATTTTATAGCGAGAACAATAATACAATTTTAAAAGTAGAATAAAATCTAAAACTAACTATATAATTAAATGCTACTCAAGAATGTATAAACTGGCTGCGAATATTGAGTATAAAATTATTATTTATAAACTAGAATTCCAAATCACAGAAATGTCTAATCAAACCTATCTATCTGATAATACAACACGGATATAACTTTTATTACATAATTGTTTTTTATTAGTACGGATACCCAGTTGATGTCCTAGTTCTGCTCGTTGTTGTTGAACTTTAGAATAGAAATAAAGATTAACAGCTTCTTGAGTCCATGGTTGATAGTAAAATTCAGCTCTCCTTTTTTCTCCTGGATTATCAACTGCGTCAGTCATTGTCTAAAATTAAAATTAACATAAACTATTTAGTTTTATTATATAATTAAATGAATAATAGTACTTATAGTGTTAAAGTTGATAATTCTAGACTTTTTGATTAAAAGTCAATTTCAATAAGAAAGGTAAAAGCCACTTGGATCAAATCCATGTGTTTATAATACATATTTAAATATGAATTCTTTAGTGGGTCATGAATATTGATTGACTATTAATGAATGCTATTAAATTAAGAATACCTCTGAACATGTTTCATAGTGTAAATTAATTTTCATAAATACCTTTAAATCTCTTGTTTGTGAAATGGTCCATTTATATATAAACTGCTGGGCATCTTTAGCAAAACTCAAAAAAAAAATTCTCTATTCGTCTTTAACTGGTTAATTGTTTCAACAGTTTCACGGATTTTATTATCCAGATTCTAAATTATAAAATCAAAACATTTATATAATGTATATACATCAATTATATTCAAACATAATTAAAATGTATGGTATTTAATCACCTGTATTTCTTGCTGGATGGCAGTAGCCAAAAACATGGTCGCAAACAAGTTGTGAAATAATTATTGTCCAATGATTAATGTACACAAAAATACTCAATTTTTTTTTTTTTTTTTTTTTTCCATTTAGTAAATGTCAATTGATACAATGAATATAAATTTAATAAATAAATACAAAATTATCAATATGATATTGTAAGATAATTGACACAATGAAAGTCAAATCACTTATAAAATGTTTTAAAATCTTCTTGTTCCAACTGTAGAGTCGAATTCGAGGTTTTTAATGAATTCCCAGATTCATCCATCCAGTACCATACCTTACTAGTACTACAGCATTCCCTATAATCAAATAAATATTTAAAAATATGACTTCTTATATTTTGAGTAGTAAAATATTTTACTTAAAAGGAGCATATGCAGCAACAGGATTGTCTTTTTCGTATATAGCATTTTTTGTTGGATGTCCATAGTAAATTGTATTATAGGTACGTGATAATGCTCTAACCCATGGACCTATAATTAATAATGAAAAAACAAACAATTATTTTTTTAAAAAAGAAGAATAAAAATATTTTAATTAAAAAAGTTATATTACTTAATGTTGCTTTAATAAATAATATTCCAGATGCACAACAATATTTTTGTTTATCCAGCATGCACATCGCAACAGGTTTACGATGAAACTTTGACCATTTGAAATCAATTTTATCAAATATGTCTTTAATGTTTTCTAAATATATAGGTTCCTTTACTCTAATTTTTGTTTGTTGAGACGACACAATTTTATTCATGGACTTAGCAAAATCTTTACAATACTTAATCCTAAACAAATAATAAACATAAGCATAATAACCATTCGCTAAATGAATTATAAATGTTACCTTGATAAATAATGTTGATTACTTATGTCAATGTTACCAAGCATATACGCATCTATAATATGCAATACTCGTACTCTGAGTTGCCCTAAATTTTCACCTTCAAGTTCGGTAGCAAGTTCACCATATACGAGTGTACCAGGACTCAATGTAACGGTTTTTAAATTTTCATTACTGACCCATCGGTTATTAACTAATTCATATACTTGGCTTCCGCCTAAACCTATAATATAAATAAGTATTAGATAAATACTGAATAATTGAATACAAATTTCACACTTGTTTTAAAAACATACTTAAAAAATACGTAGCAGGTTTAGAATTATTGAGTAAAACACAGTGCCAATCATATACAGATTTAACATATTTGTGTAACTTTTCTTTGTTTAAGACTTCCGGAGATATCTGTAAGAAATCTAAAAAAAAAAATAAAATATTATTTAAGTTTAATAATTTGAAAATTCATAAACAATTCAATAACAAAATTATAATTAATTACTTTTTGATCCAGCAACAATAGAATTACAAAAATCATGAGGGTCACATCTAAAAGGTGCACGTCTCACACCGTCCTTGAGTTTCCACAGTTCTAAACATTTTTTTTTCAGATCTTTTTGTCTTTCGTCAGCCAAACGTTGATCTTTAGTATAGGCCACAATTTTTGATAAACTTAACGCTTGAATCTGTCCTAATCTAAATAATAAATGTACAATATGTTTACATTAAATCTATTATAAAACATGCAAAACCCAACAAAAAACTAATATGACTTTACTTACTTATTATTAGAGTCCCATAGATATTTAAAAAAATGCGAATCTTTAAGAATAACTTGCAATGGAACAATAGATAAAATATCTTCTTTTGGTCCTAATTCATTCCAAATTAAATTTACCTTATATAAATAGTTCTTTATGTCTTGTATATCATCAAATCTCCATTTACATATCACATATCTATACATATATATATATTTTTTTTTTTTTAAAACTATAAAATTAAATTACTTAAATATTTATTACCCAATTACCTTTCAGAGTTTGCTGGCCGACTAGTAACAGGTTTGTAAATACTTATTTTTTTAAAACATTGATATAAAAGGAACAATAAACCAGCACTAAATTCAGTGAATATATCAAACACTTTGCACATAAAATGTCCACCCGGTCGAAGTATACTCAAAGCAGCCAAAGTTTGACATAAATATAATCGCTTGGACAAAATCTCCTGGAAACTTTCGTGGCCTTCAACAGAAAACCCCTAAAAAAAAAATTTAAAAAAAATTAATTAAATGGTTGTTGAAAAGTTATTAATGATTTTACTTACACCATCAGCCATAACAAAATCAATACCCTTTTGCTCAGTCATCTTCATAACATACTTTTCTAACGAGGTAATATTTTTTGGTTTATATATATCACCATCTCCTTCATGACCTAAATTACGAAATAGTAATTGTACTTGAAATAATATTGTTTTATAAACTACCAACACATACTATACATCAATATAATTTATTATTATATTATAGAATTTGATAATTGAAAAAAACAACATATATAGACATACATTAATTGCAGTAATTATATTAAAACACCAAATTAAAATTAAAATATATTTTAATTTTTTATCAAATATTTTAATACCATATTATTGAGTCAGTTGATAATCATTTGTATAATTAAGTATAACTTATGATGAACCTTATTATGTCAAATTTCCGTGTATTTCTGTTCGGGCCGGAACAATTATGTCTATTTAATTCAAAGACTTATTGAAAATGCTAATAAATAGTTGAAAATTTGTCTACGCCCAGAAATGACTAATACAAAGCTCAAGACTAATATATTTGTATTATTAATATTGTTTTTGGTTGCATTGAATTATTATTGAGTTTAGTTTATTATATGTATTTTAAATTACCCAATACATTCCTGAATTCTCATTTTTACAACTAAAAATATATTCATTGTTTTTCATAGTTACCATAAAAAGCTTCAAATGAATCCGGAGAACCAGCATAAAAATCATTTAATTTGAAATCATTTGCATTACGTAATGTAAATCCAACACCTTTTGCATTCCAACTTTTTCTCCACAATACATATTCAGAAAATCCACCTGGCCCAGCACATATGTCAGCAAAGTAAAGTAGATTACTAGGTCTTGGTAAGATTGATGACTAAAATTATATTAATAAATATTAACTCAAAACTAATTTTACAAATTAAGAACATGTACATCATCACTATATTTTGGATCGGTGAACATATAATCACATGCCCAATCGATATTAGCCATTTTCATTGCAGCCCGATTTTGGAATATACCATTTTTTATTGTCTCAAACGGATTTGCTTTAGTTCTGGCGTGGCGAAAATCATCATCATTTATATTATCCAAAACATTCTATACAAATTTAATTTAATTATAATTAATTAACAGTATAAGACAGTAAAAAAAGTACACAAATCTACCTTGCTAGAATTAACTACATTGAAAATTTCTGAATCTGCAAACTCTGTTGTTTGATTATACGACAAATTTTTCTCACCAGTCTGAATCCAATCATAAATCATATCCTCGCATGAAAATATCAATTGATTTTTTATTTCTAACCAGTCAGTAACTTTTAAAATTTCTGCAGACTAAAATTGTACATTTAAAAAAATATAAGTCATAAATTTCCAATGTTATAATATTTACTTCTTCTTGTTCAGGGTCCCAGTCTAAAACAAAAGATTCTCTGGGTTCATTTGATGCGAAACCCAAACCTCTGCGACCTTTTTGAGTAGGTAATTGCACTGGATCAACCAGTCCTTGTGCATTTTTTCCCAATCCTTCACCATCTTTATAACCAATTTTTTTCTAAAAATAAAACAAACATATGTATCAATAAATATGTTATACATAATAAAAGTTTAATAATTACAAATCTATTTAATAAATAAGTGGTTACCAATAAAGTTAATCCTTTGTTACCACATTTTTCTGTATTTTCTAAATTTTGATTAGCCTTTGTAATTGATTCGTGTGATAAATTTAAATCAGAATCAACTGATTTGGAGTAAGAAGCACCATCAAACTGATCTTCCTTAGAATGGCTACAAAACTTTAAAAAACTGTTGTTACTGTCACTATCTGAACTAACTTCAGAAGAAGATAAACATCTTTTTGAATGATTATAATCTAAAAAAAAAAAAAAAAAATGATTTAAAAGTTATTACAAATGTAACATACAAAAGTAAATTATTGGTTATATTTAAAATTAGCTGCCATCACCAGTTAGCCTTGCTTGAGACATATTTGGTTTTTCAAAATTGTTACAAAAACATAAAAACTAATAAATCTTCCTCGCGACACTAAAATTAAATTGGTAATTATAACTGTTATTTTTCATCCGAATCTCCCCAAGGAAACCCAGAAATCCACAAAAATAATTCAATTTCCGTACCAAAACACCGTTTTTGGAGATAGCAGTAGAGATATCGAGGGATTAAATTAAGCCTATGACCCTATGCAGTTCTTGCTGACACAACTGACTCTAATTTTATGAAAATCGGTTGAGTAGTTACTGATATTAGCCTGTACACAATTCAATTATAAATATATATATATAAATACCTGGGATAGTATCACATTTCATTAATGCAACTGGGTTGTTCAAATATGATTTTTCATGATTATTTGGTGCATAATTGTTAGCATACTTAATAGCTCTGGGGTCGATTACTGTTTGACATTGCTATAAAGTAAAATACATTAGGAATTAATGGTGTATTATAAACAAGTATAAGATGAAAATTTACATTAAATGATGGTTGACTATTGGAATGTACAGATTTTTTTCGAAATGTTTTTTTATTATTAACAACATCAGCAACATATCGAAGATTTTTTTGACTCTCATCCTTAGTATAAAACGTTGATGTAGCAAGATCGTCAAAACGATATCTTTTAAAATTCTTTTGTTGATGTTTACATATCTCCTCATCAGATGAAGACACATCACTACTGTCCGACAAATTTGCCCTGAAACATGTTAGGAGTTTACAAAAGAAACATTATTAGACATCATTAATCATATTAAACATCAGTAGGTACTTACATTATATGGAATAGATCTATATGTATGTTACTTAAAATATTAAGTTCCCTATTCTATAAAAGTAGATAAAAGATTTACCTAACAATAAAGAAATTTATACTAGATTAAATTTAATTTCAATAATGGCACAGATGGAACAGTTTCAATTTTCTAGATATGTCAAAAAAAATAATATGAAATAACGAATGTATTTGTAATTGAGATCGGTCACCAATGGAAATAAAGCACTGTAAATATTTATATTTTAATAGAACGAAGCCAGAATTATTGGAATGCAATAAAAAAAAAAAAAACTAAATTCACTATTTCGATTGTCAAAAGTGAACGCAGTGAATAGACACACGAACTGGAGACGTCTATTATATTTTGACGTTCACAAATAAATTTAAAATGGTGTATACGGTTATAACCGATTACGGTTGGGTTATAACCAAAAAAAGTTAGGTTATATTCATTTGTTATAATAATAATTGGTTATCTATTTGTATACATGATTGGCGCGTAGGTAGGGAGGGGAGTGTTTTTTTGGGTGTTTAAAAATATTTATTTTTTTAAGCTAGATAATAATTACAGTATTTGATGAGTCATTAATTTTGTATTTGATATTATTATTTATCTTTAAAATATAAAACATAATATATATATATATACACATGTATTACTAAATCAAATACTTGATGATCATCTACTATACTGTGTACCGCCATTGTAACCTGTATGGAAACCATTGGAAATTTCTTATCGATTAACATTCCAGTGGTCGGTAACATCGCGTCTTTGGGAAAAACTGTTTTCTTTATTTATAGTTACCGATTACTTTATACTCTATTCAGAATAATAACAGACCAGATGGTGGAAGAAAACACGTCGTTGTAAGCGTATCCCCTTGTCCAATACGGCTGTCACTATAAATATTCGCCTCACGAATCCGACATGTACTAATCAGGCCCCTGTCCTTAATATAATCGTGAAGTCTGATTGGAGAACATATAAATGTTTATGTTCTTTGGGGACAGTAAGGTTGGGTTAGGACACTTAGCTCGAAAAAGTGACGTATGGTCACGTTAAGTATAACCCACTGCTTTTCGTACACCATATATTTATAATTGAAGGTCATGAATTATTAGTGTACGTTATTGGATAGTAAAATGCAATGAGTGTAATGAAAACACCGAAGAACTATAGTAAGACACTTATAAAGCCAAGAATTAATCAATAATAGAAATTACAATCCAACTTAATTTCTTCTAATGCCATGAAACTTTATGTACATTTATAACGTGTATAGACAAAAATCACCATGAATTTGTGTAATGCAGAACACTCAATTTCTTTAAATATTCCTTTTGGGAATTGGTTAAATGCAGGTGGTGGAATCATATACCACTTTTAAATATGAACATTTTGCAGAAAGGCACAGATAGGGAAGGAGTAATGAAGCATCATCTGTATAACAACACAAGAAATATTCTACTACTAAATTATGCAATTAATAAGTTAATTTTAAAGATAATTATTAATAATACTTAAAAAACCTATTTCTACTTACATACGGCTAGAATATAAGATTTAAAAATTACAGATAATTTCAGTATGAGACCTAAGTAACCATTTTATGAAATTTCAAATTAATTTAATTTAGTTAGTACTTTAGCAGGTTTTCCAGTGTTTCATTTTATTTTTTTTATTTTTAATTATGTAGGGCATTGCATCTAGTTACAGCACATTATGTTTAAAGCTGTATGTTAATATTTATTACAATGAATGGTATACGGTTACAAAATAAAATTAAAGGTAACACAAAAATACACATTTTTTTGATGTAGGTAATACATCCATCAAATACTCGCAGTAAGCGTGCTATCATAAAAATATGAGCTGTGAAATTTCCAATTGAGTAACCAAAACCAAGTGTTATTCCATAAACTGTTAATATAATTATCTGAAATAAATTTTTAAAGGCACGATTCATAATATAGACACATATAAATGTTAATCTTAGCACACAATTAGTAAAATTTTGTTTATTCAACAAATTAAAAAATAAAATAATCTTTAGATTACAGTGAACTAGTAATTATTTTTTTAATTTATTACTCTTTTATGATATTTATTGATAATATTTACTAAATAATAGGTAATTATGTATAAAAGCACAAGAGTGCAAAAAAATACGGGAAACAGCATAAAAATGTGTAAAACCAAGGATAATCGTTGAAAAAGGCAATAATTTAAATTTAAACATTGTCTTACGGTCAATTTAGAATTAAGAGGTGGAAATATCTTAAAATAATTTGGTCCATCTGAATCTAGTGTTTAAAAAGTTTATTGGTTGCTTTTTAAAAGAATGTATGTTGTACAGCGCATGCGCAAACTAAAGGGACTAACAATGCGAAAATCTCCATTCGAAATCCCCATATAAATCCGAGGTTATTGGACAGAAATATTTTGTGTCGTCTTCAAAAGGAAACACACACTGTATATGAATTGTGCAATGTGAAATACTTAATAAAAATATAATTAAAAGTAGAGCATTTTGAATTAGGAAAAAATAATAATTAAATAAACTTTCTTAATACTATTAATTTATTTTATAGCGAGAACAATAATACAATTTTAAAAGTAGAATAAAATCTAAAACTAACTATATAATTAAATGCTACTCAAGAATGTATAAACTGGCTGCGAATATTGAGTATAAAATTATTATTTATAAACTAGAATTCCAAATCACAGAAATGTCTAATCAAACCTATCTATCTGATAATACAACACGGATATAACTTTTATTACATAATTGTTTTTTATTAGTACGGATACCCAGTTGATGTCCTAGTTCTGCTCGTTGTTGTTGAACTTTAGAATAGAAATAAAGATTAACAGCTTCTTGAGTCCATGGTTGATAGTAAAATTCAGCTCTCCTTTTTTCTCCTGGATTATCAACTGCGTCAGTCATTGTCTAAAATTAAAATTAACATAAACTATTTAGTTTTATTATATAATTAAATGAATAATAGTACTTATAGTGTTAAAGTTGATAATTCTAGACTTTTTGATTAAAAGTCAATTTCAATAAGAAAGGTAAAAGCCACTTGGATCAAATCCATGTGTTTATAATACATATTTAAATATGAATTCTTTAGTGGGTCATGAATATTGATTGACTATTAATGAATGCTATTAAATTAAGAATACCTCTGAACATGTTTCATAGTGTAAATTAATTTTCATAAATACCTTTAAATCTCTTGTTTGTGAAATGGTCCATTTATATATAAACTGCTGGGCATCTTTAGCAAAACTCAAAAAAAAAATTCTCTATTCGTCTTTAACTGGTTAATTGTTTCAACAGTTTCACGGATTTTATTATCCAGATTCTAAATTATAAAATCAAAACATTTATATAATGTATATACATCAATTATATTCAAACATAATTAAAATGTATGGTATTTAATCACCTGTATTTCTTGCTGGATGGCAGTAGCCAAAAACATGGTCGCAAACAAGTTGTGAAATAATTATTGTCCAATGATTAATGTACACAAAAATACTCAATTTTTTTTTTTTTTTTTTTTTTCCATTTAGTAAATGTCAATTGATACAATGAATATAAATTTAATAAATAAATACAAAATTATCAATATGATATTGTAAGATAATTGACACAATGAAAGTCAAATCACTTATAAAATGTTTTAAAATCTTCTTGTTCCAACTGTAGAGTCGAATTCGAGGTTTTTAATGAATTCCCAGATTCATCCATCCAGTACCATACCTTACTAGTACTACAGCATTCCCTATAATCAAATAAATATTTAAAAATATGACTTCTTATATTTTGAGTAGTAAAATATTTTACTTAAAAGGAGCATATGCAGCAACAGGATTGTCTTTTTCGTATATAGCATTTTTTGTTGGATGTCCATAGTAAATTGTATTATAGGTACGTGATAATGCTCTAACCCATGGACCTATAATTAATAATGAAAAAACAAACAATTATTTTTTTAAAAAAGAAGAATAAAAATATTTTAATTAAAAAAGTTATATTACTTAATGTTGCTTTAATAAATAATATTCCAGATGCACAACAATATTTTTGTTTATCCAGCATGCACATCGCAACAGGTTTACGATGAAACTTTGACCATTTGAAATCAATTTTATCAAATATGTCTTTAATGTTTTCTAAATATATAGGTTCCTTTACTCTAATTTTTGTTTGTTGAGACGACACAATTTTATTCATGGACTTAGCAAAATCTTTACAATACTTAATCCTAAACAAATAATAAACATAAGCATAATAACCATTCGCTAAATGAATTATAAATGTTACCTTGATAAATAATGTTGATTACTTATGTCAATGTTACCAAGCATATACGCATCTATAATATGCAATACTCGTACTCTGAGTTGCCCTAAATTTTCACCTTCAAGTTCGGTAGCAAGTTCACCATATACGAGTGTACCAGGACTCAATGTAACGGTTTTTAAATTTTCATTACTGACCCATCGGTTATTAACTAATTCATATACTTGGCTTCCGCCTAAACCTATAATATAAATAAGTATTAGATAAATACTGAATAATTGAATACAAATTTCACACTTGTTTTAAAAACATACTTAAAAAATACGTAGCAGGTTTAGAATTATTGAGTAAAACACAGTGCCAATCATATACAGATTTAACATATTTGTGTAACTTTTCTTTGTTTAAGACTTCCGGAGATATCTGTAAGAAATCTAAAAAAAAAAATAAAATATTATTTAAGTTTAATAATTTGAAAATTCATAAACAATTCAATAACAAAATTATAATTAATTACTTTTTGATCCAGCAACAATAGAATTACAAAAATCATGAGGGTCACATCTAAAAGGTGCACGTCTCACACCGTCCTTGAGTTTCCACAGTTCTAAACATTTTTTTTTCAGATCTTTTTGTCTTTCGTCAGCCAAACGTTGATCTTTAGTATAGGCCACAATTTTTGATAAACTTAACGCTTGAATCTGTCCTAATCTAAATAATAAATGTACAATATGTTTACATTAAATCTATTATAAAACATGCAAAACCCAACAAAAAACTAATATGACTTTACTTACTTATTATTAGAGTCCCATAGATATTTAAAAAAATGCGAATCTTTAAGAATAACTTGCAATGGAACAATAGATAAAATATCTTCTTTTGGTCCTAATTCATTCCAAATTAAATTTACCTTATATAAATAGTTCTTTATGTCTTGTATATCATCAAATCTCCATTTACATATCACATATCTATACATATATATATATTTTTTTTTTTTTAAAACTATAAAATTAAATTACTTAAATATTTATTACCCAATTACCTTTCAGAGTTTGCTGGCCGACTAGTAACAGGTTTGTAAATACTTATTTTTTTAAAACATTGATATAAAAGGAACAATAAACCAGCACTAAATTCAGTGAATATATCAAACACTTTGCACATAAAATGTCCACCCGGTCGAAGTATACTCAAAGCAGCCAAAGTTTGACATAAATATAATCGCTTGGACAATATCTCCTGGAAACTTTCGTGGCCTTCAACAGAAAACCCCTAAAAAAAAATTTAAAAAAAATTAATTAAATGGTTGTTGAAAAGTTATTAATGATTTTACTTACACCATCAGCCATAACAAAATCAATACCCTTTTGCTCAGTCATCTTCATAACATACTTTTCTAACGAGGTAATATTTTTTGGTTTATATATATCACCATCTCCTTCATGACCTAAATTACGAAATAGTAATTGTACTTGAAATAATATTGTTTTATAAACTACCAACACATACTATACATCAATATAATTTATTATTATATTATAGAATTTGATAATTGAAAAAAACAACATATATAGACATACATTAATTGCAGTAATTATATTAAAACACCAAATTAAAATTAAAATATATTTTAATTTTTTATCAAATATTTTAATACCATATTATTGAGTCAGTTGATAATCATTTGTATAATTAAGTATAACTTATGATGAACCTTATTATGTCAAATTTCCGTGTATTTCTGTTCGGGCCGGAACAATTATGTCTATTTAATTCAAAGACTTATTGAAAATGCTAATAAATAGTTGAAAATTTGTCTACGCCCAGAAATGACTAATACAAAGCTCAAGACTAATATATTTGTATTATTAATATTGTTTTTGGTTGCATTGAATTATTATTGAGTTTAGTTTATTATATGTATTTTAAATTACCCAATACATTCCTGAATTCTCATTTTTACAACTAAAAATATATTCATTGTTTTTCATAGTTACCATAAAAAGCTTCAAATGAATCCGGAGAACCAGCATAAAAATCATTTAATTTGAAATCATTTGCATTACGTAATGTAAATCCAACACCTTTTGCATTCCAACTTTTTCTCCACAATACATATTCAGAAAATCCACCTGGCCCAGCACATATGTCAGCAAAGTAAAGTAGATTACTAGGTCTTGGTAAGATTGATGACTAAAATTATATTAATAAATATTAACTCAAAACTAATTTTACAAATTAAGAACATGTACATCATCACTATATTTTGGATCGGTGAACATATAATCACATGCCCAATCGATATTAGCCATTTTCATTGCAGCCCGATTTTGGAATATACCATTTTTTATTGTCTCAAACGGATTTGCTTTAGTTCTGGCGTGGCGGAAATCATCATCATTTATATTATCCAAAACATTCTATACAAATTTAATTTAATTATAATTAATTAACAGTATAAGACAGTAAAAAAAGTACACAAATCTACCTTGCTAGAATTAACTACATTGAAAATTTCTGAATCTGCAAACTCTGTTGTTTGATTATACGACAAATTTTTCTCACCAGTCTGAATCCAATCATAAATCATATCCTCGCATGAAAATATCAATTGATTTTTTATTTCTAACCAGTCAGTAACTTTTAAAATTTCTGCAGACTAAAATTGTACATTTAAAAAAATATAAGTCATAAATTTCCAATGTTATAATATTTACTTCTTCTTGTTCAGGGTCCCAGTCTAAAACAAAAGATTCTCTGGGTTCATTTGATGCGAAACCCAAACCTCTGCGACCTTTTTGAGTAGGTAATTGCACTGGATCAACCAGTCCTTGTGCATTTTTTCCCAATCCTTCACCATCTTTATAACCAATTTTTTTCTAAAAATAAAACAAACATATGTATCAATAAATATGTTATACATAATAAAAGTTTAATAATTACAAATCTATTTAATAAATAAGTGGTTACCAATAAAGTTAATCCTTTGTTACCACATTTTTCTGTATTTTCTAAATTTTGATTAGCCTTTGTAATTGATTCGTGTGATAAATTTAAATCAGAATCAACTGATTTGGAGTAAGAAGCACCATCAAACTGATCTTCCTTAGAATGGCTACAAAACTTTAAAAAACTGTTGTTACTGTCACTAACTGAACTAACTTCAGAAGAAGATAAACATCTTTTTGAATGATTATAATCTAAAAAAAAAAAAAAAAAAATGATTTAAAAGTTATTACAAATGTAACATACAAAAGTAAATTATTGGTTATATTTAAAATTAGCTGCCATCACCAGTTAGCCTTGCTTGAGACATATTTGGTTTTTCAAAATTGTTACAAAAACATAAAAACTAATAAATCTTCCTCGCGACACTAAAATTAAATTGGTAATTATAACTGTTATTTTTCATCCGAATCTCCCCAAGGAAACCCAGAAATCCACAAAAATAATTCAATTTCCGTACCAAAACACCGTTTTTGGAGATAGCAGTAGAGATATCGAGGGATTAAATTAAGCCTATGACCCTATGCAGTTCTTGCTGACACAACTGACTCTAATTTTATGAAAATCGGTTGAGTAGTTACTGATATTAGCCTGTACACAATTCAATTATAAATATATATATATAAATACCTGGGATAGTATCACATTTCATTAATGCAACTGGGTTGTTCAAATATGATTTTTCATGATTATTTGGTGCATAATTGTTAGCATACTTAATAGCTCTGGGGTCGATTACTGTTTGACATTGCTATAAAGTAAAATACATTAGGAATTAATGGTGTATTATAAACAAGTATAAGATGAAAATTTACATTAAATGATGGTTGACTATTGGAATGTACAGATTTTTTTCGAAATGTTTTTTTATTATTAACAACATCAGCAACATATCGAAGATTTTTTTGACTCTCATCCTTAGTATAAAACGTTGATGTAGCAAGATCGTCAAAACGATATCTTTTAAAATTCTTTTGTTGATGTTTACATATCTCCTCATCAGATGAAGACACATCACTACTGTCCGACAAATTTGCCCTGAAACATGTTAGGAGTTTACAAAAGAAACATTATTAGACATCATTAATCATATTAAACATCAGTAGGTACTTACATTATATGGAATAGATCTATATGTATGTTACTTAAAATATTAAGTTCCCTATTCTATAAAAGTAGATAAAAGATTTACCTAACAATAAAGAAATTTATACTAGATTAAATTTAATTTCAATAATGGCACAGATGGAACAGTTTCAATTTTCTAGATATGTCAAAAAAAATAATATGAAATAACGAATGTATTTGTAATTGAGATCGGTCACCAATGGAAATAAAGCACTGTAAATATTTATATTTTAATAGAACGAAGCCAGAATTATTGGAATGCAATAAAAAAAAAAAAAACTAAATTCACTATTTCGATTGTCAAAAGTGAACGCAGTGAATAGACACACGAACTGGAGACGTCTATTATATTTTGACGTTCACAAATAAATTTAAAATGGTGTACACGGTTATAACCGATTACGGTTGGGTTATAACCAAAAAAAGTTAGTTTATATTCATTTGTTATAATAATAATTGGTTATCTATTTGTATACATGATTGGCGCGTAGGTAGGGAGGGGAGTGTTTTTTTGGGTGTTTATATATAATTATTTTTTTAAGCTAGATAATAATTACAGTATTTGATGATTCATTAATTTTTTATTTGATATTATTATTTATCATTAAAATAGAAAACATAATATATATATATATACACATATATTACTAAATCAAATACTTGATGATCATCTACTATACTGTGTACCGCCATTGTAACCTGTATGGAAACCATTGGAAATTTCTTATCGATTAACATTCCAGTGGTCGGTAACATCGCGTCTTTGGGAAAAACTGTTTTCTTTATTTATAGTTACCGATTACTTTATACTCTATTCAGAATAATAACAGACCAGATGGTGGAAGAAAACACGTCGTTGTAAGCGTATCCCCTTGTCCAATACGGCTGTCACTATAAATATTCGCCTCACGAATCCGACATGTACTAATCAGGCCCCTGTCCTTAATATAATCGTGAAGTCTGATTGGAGAACATATAAATGTTTATGTTCTTTGGGGACAGTAAGGTTGGGTTAGGACACTTAGCTCGAAAAAGTGACGTATGGTCACGTTAAGTATAACCCACTGCTTTTCGTACACCATATATTTATAATTGAAGGTCATGAATTATTAGTGTACGTTATTGGATAGTAAAATGCAATGAGTGTAATGAAAACACCGAAGAACTATAGTAAGACACTTATAAAGCCAAGAATTAATCAATAATAGAAATTACAATCCAACTTAATTTCTTCTAATGCCATGAAACTTTATGTACATTTATAACGTGTATAGACAAAAATCACCATGAATTTGTGTAATGCAGAACACTCAATTTCTTTAAATATTCCTTTTGGGAATTGGTTAAATGCAGGTGGTGGAATCATATACCACTTTTAAATATGAACATTTTGCAGAAAGGCACAGATAGGGAAGGAGTAATGAAGCATCATCTGTATAACAACACAAGAAATATTCTACTACTAAATTATGCAATTAATAAGTTAATTTTAAAGATAATTATTAATAATACTTAAAAAACCTATTTCTACTTACATACGGCTAGAATATAAGATTTAAAAATTACAGATAATTTCAGTATGAGACCTAAGTAACCATTTTATGAAATTTCAAATTAATTTAATTTAGTTAGTACTTTAGCAGGTTTTCCAGTGTTTCATTTTATTTTTTTTATTTTTAATTATGTAGGGCATTGCATCTAGTTACAGCACATTATGTTTAAAGCTGTATGTTAATATTTATTACAATGAATGGTATACGGTTACAAAATAAAATTAAAGGTAACACAAAAATACACATTTTTTTGATGTAGGTAATACATCCATCAAATACTCGCAGTAAGCGTGCTATCATAAAAATATGAGCTGTGAAATTTCCAATTGAGTAACCAAAACCAAGTGTTATTCCATAAACTGTTAATATAATTATCTGAAATAAATTTTTAAAGGCACGATTCATAATATAGACACATATAAATGTTAATCTTAGCACACAATTAGTAAAATTTTGTTTATTCAACAAATTAAAAAATAAAATAATCTTTAGAGATTACAGTGAACTAGTAATTATTTTTTTAATTTATTACTCTTTTATGATATTTATTGATAATATTTACTAAATAATAGGTAATTATGTATAAAAGCACAAGAGTGCAAAAAAATACGGGAAACAGCATAAAAATGTGTAAAACCAAGGATAATCGTTGAAAAAGGCAATAATTTAAATTTAAACATTGTCTTACGGTCAATTTAGAATTAAGAGGTGGAAATATCTTATAATAATTTGGTCCATCTGAATCTAGTGTTTAAAAAGTTTATTGGTTGCTTTTTAAAAGAATGTATGTTGTACAGCGCATGCGCAAACTAAAGGGACTAACAATGCGAAAATCTCCATTCGAAATCCCCATATAAATCCGAGGTTATTGGACAGAAATATTTTGTGTCGTCTTCAAAAGGAAACACACACTGTATATGAATTGTGCAATGTGAAATACTTAATAAAAATATAATTAAAAGTAGAGCATTTTGAATTAGGAAAAAATAATAATTAAATAAACTTTCTTAATACTATTAATTTATTTTATAGCGAGAACAATAATACAATTTTAAAAGTAGAATAAAATCTAAAACTAACTATATAATTAAATGCTACTCAAGAATGTATAAACTGGCTGCGAATATTGAGTATAAAATTATTATTTATAAACTAGAATTCCAAATCACAGAAATGTCTAATCAAACCTATCTATCTGATAATACAACACGGATATAACTTTTATTACATAATTGTTTTTTATTAGTACGGATACCCAGTTGATGTCCTAGTTCTGCTCGTTGTTGTTGAACTTTAGAATAGAAATAAAGATTAACAGCTTCTTGAGTCCATGGTTGATAGTAAAATTCAGCTCTCCTTTTTTCTCCTGGATTATCAACTGCGTCAGTCATTGTCTAAAATTAAAATTAACATAAACTATTTAGTTTTATTATATAATTAAATGAATAATAGTACTTATAGTGTTAAAGTTGATAATTCTAGACTTTTTGATTAAAAGTCAATTTCAATAAGAAAGGTAAAAGCCACTTGGATCAAATCCATGTGTTTATAATACATATTTAAATATGAATTCTTTAGTGGGTCATGAATATTGATTGACTATTAATGAATGCTATTAAATTAAGAATACCTCTGAACATGTTTCATAGTGTAAATTAATTTTCATAAATACCTTTAAATCTCTTGTTTGTGAAATGGTCCATTTATATATAAACTGCTGGGCATCTTTAGCAAAACTCAAAAAAAAAATTCTCTATTCGTCTTTAACTGGTTAATTGTTTCAACAGTTTCACGGATTTTATTATCCAGATTCTAAATTATAAAATCAAAACATTTATATAATGTACATACATCAATTATATTCAAACATAATTAAAATGTATGGTATTTAATCACCTGTATTTCTTGCTGGATGGCAGTAGCCAAAAACATGGTCGCAAACAAGTTGTGAAATAATTATTGTCCAATGATTAATGTACACAAAAATACTCAATTTTTTTTTTTTTTTTTTTTTTCCATTTAGTAAATGTCAATTGATACAATGAATATAAATTTAATAAATAAATACAAAATTATCAATATGATATTGTAAGATAATTGACACAATGAAAGTCAAATCACTTATAAAATGTTTTAAAATCTTCTTGTTCCAACTGTAGAGTCGAATTCGAGGTTTTTAATGAATTCCCAGATTCATCCATCCAGTACCATACCTTACTAGTACTACAGCATTCCCTATAATCAAATAAATATTTAAAAATATGACTTCTTATATTTTGAGTAGTAAAATATTTTACTTAAAAGGAGCATATGCAGCAACAGGATTGTCTTTTTCGTATATAGCATTTTTTGTTGGATGTCCATAGTAAATTGTATTATAGGTACGTGATAATGCTCTAACCCATGGACCTATAATTAATAATGAAAAAACAAACAATTATTTTTTTAAAAAAGAAGAATAAAAATATTTTAATTAAAAAAGTTATATTACTTAATGTTGCTTTAATAAATAATATTCCAGATGCACAACAATATTTTTGTTTATCCAGCATGCACATCGCAACAGGTTTACGATGAAACTTTGACCATTTGAAATCAATTTTATCAAATATGTCTTTAATGTTTTCTAAATATATAGGTTCCTTTACTCTAATTTTTGTTTGTTGAGACGACACAATTTTATTCATGGACTTAGCAAAATCTTTACAATACTTAATCCTAAACAAATAATAAACATAAGCATAATAACCATTCGCTAAATGAATTATAAATGTTACCTTGATAAATAATGTTGATTACTTATGTCAATGTTACCAAGCATATACGCATCTATAATATGCAATACTCGTACTCTGAGTTGCCCTAAATTTTCACCTTCAAGTTCGGTAGCAAGTTCACCATATACGAGTGTACCAGGACTCAATGTAACGGTTTTTAAATTTTCATTACTCACCCATCGGTTATTAACTAATTCATATACTTGGCTTCCGCCTAAACCTATAATATAAATAAGTATTAGATAAATACTGAATAATTGAATACAAATTTCACACTTGTTTTAAAAACATACTTAAAAAATACGTAGCAGGTTTAGAATTATTGAGTAAAACACAGTGCCAATCATATACAGATTTAACATATTTGTGTAACTTTTCTTTGTTTAAGACTTCCGGAGATATCTGTAAGAAATCTAAAAAAAAAAATAAAATATTATTTAAGTTTAATAATTTGAAAATTCATAAACAATTCAATAACAAAATTATAATTAATTACTTTTTGATCCAGCAACAATAGAATTACAAAAATCATGAGGGTCACATCTAAAAGGTGCACGTCTCACACCGTCCTTGAGTTTCCACAGTTCTAAACATTTTTTTTTCAGATCTTTTTGTCTTTCGTCAGCCAAACGTTGATCTTTAGTATAGGCCACAATTTTTGATAAACTTAACGCTTGAATCTGTCCTAATCTAAATAATAAATGTACAATATGTTTACATTAAATCTATTATAAAACATGCAAAACCCAACAAAAAACTAATATGACTTTACTTACTTATTATTAGAGTCCCATAGATATTTAAAAAAATGCGAATCTTTAAGAATAACTTGCAATGGAACAATAGATAAAATATCTTCTTTTGGTCCTAATTCATTCCAAATTAAATTTACCTTATATAAATAGTTCTTTATGTCTTGTATATCATCAAATCTCCATTTACATATCACATATCTATACATATATATATATTTTTTTTTTTTTAAAACTATAAAATTAAATTACTTAAATATTTATTACCCAATTACCTTTCAGAGTTTGCTGGCCGACTAGTAACAGGTTTGTAAATACTTATTTTTTTAAAACATTGATATAAAAGGAACAATAAACCAGCACTAAATTCAGTGAATATATCAAACACTTTGCACATAAAATGTCCACCCGGTCGAAGTATACTCAAAGCAGCCAAAGTTTGACATAAATATAATCGCTTGGACAATATCTCCTGGAAACTTTCGTGGCCTTCAACAGAAAACCCCTAAAAAAAAATTTAAAAAAAATTAATTAAATGGTTGTTGAAAAGTTATTAATGATTTTACTTACACCATCAGCCATAACAAAATCAATACCCTTTTGCTCAGTCATCTTCATAACATACTTTTCTAACGAGGTAATATTTTTTGGTTTATATATATCACCATCTCCTTCATGACCTAAATTACGAAATAGTAATTGTACTTGAAATAATATTGTTTTATAAACTACCAACACATACTATACATCAATATAATTTATTATTATATTATAGAATTTGATAATTGAAAAAAACAACATATATAGACATACATTAATTGCAGTAATTATATTAAAACACCAAATTAAAATTAAAATATATTTTAATTTTTTATCAAATATTTTAATACCATATTATTGAGTCAGTTGATAATCATTTGTATAATTAAGTATAACTTATGATGAACCTTATTATGTCAAATTTCCGTGTATTTCTGTTCGGGCCGGAACAATTATGTCTATTTAATTCAAAGACTTATTGAAAATGCTAATAAATAGTTGAAAATTTGTCTACGCCCAGAAATGACTAATACAAAGCTCAAGACTAATATATTTGTATTATTAATATTGTTTTTGGTTGCATTGAATTATTATTGAGTTTAGTTTATTATATGTATTTTAAATTACCCAATACATTCCTGAATTCTCATTTTTACAACTAAAAATATATTCATTGTTTTTCATAGTTACCATAAAAAGCTTCAAATGAATCCGGAGAACCAGCATAAAAATCATTTAATTTGAAATCATTTGCATTACGTAATGTAAATCCAACACCTTTTGCATTCCAACTTTTTCTCCACAATACATATTCAGAAAATCCACCTGGCCCAGCACATATGTCAGCAAAGTAAAGTAGATTACTAGGTCTTGGTAAGATTGATGACTAAAATTATATTAATAAATATTAACTCAAAACTAATTTTACAAATTAAGAACATGTACATCATCACTATATTTTGGATCGGTGAACATATAATCACATGCCCAATCGATATTAGCCATTTTCATTGCAGCCCGATTTTGGAATATACCATTTTTTATTGTCTCAAACGGATTTGCTTTAGTTCTGGCGTGGCGGAAATCATCATCATTTATATTATCCAAAACATTCTATACAAATTTAATTTAATTATAATTAATTAACAGTATAAGACAGTAAAAAAAGTACACAAATCTACCTTGCTAGAATTAACTACATTGAAAATTTCTGAATCTGCAAACTCTGTTGTTTGATTATACGACAAATTTTTCTCACCAGTCTGAATCCAATCATAAATCATATCCTCGCATGAAAATATCAATTGATTTTTTATTTCTAACCAGTCAGTAACTTTTAAAATTTCTGCAGACTAAAATTGTACATTTAAAAAAATATAAGTCATAAATTTCCAATGTTATAATATTTACTTCTTCTTGTTCAGGGTCCCAGTCTAAAACAAAAGATTCTCTGGGTTCATTTGATGCGAAACCCAAACCTCTGCGACCTTTTTGAGTAGGTAATTGCACTGGATCAACCAGTCCTTGTGCATTTTTTCCCAATCCTTCACCATCTTTATAACCAATTTTTTTCTAAAAATAAAACAAACATATGTATCAATAAATATGTTATACATAATAAAAGTTTAATAATTACAAATCTATTTAATAAATAAGTGGTTACCAATAAAGTTAATCCTTTGTTACCACATTTTTCTGTATTTTCTAAATTTTGATTAGCCTTTGTAATTGATTCGTGTGATAAATTTAAATCAGAATCAACTGATTTGGAGTAAGAAGCACCATCAAACTGATCTTCCTTAGAATGGCTACAAAACTTTAAAAAACTGTTGTTACTGTCACTAACTGAACTAACTTCAGAAGAAGATAAACATCTTTTTGAATGATTATAATCTAAAAAAAAAAAAAAAAAAATGATTTAAAAGTTATTACAAATGTAACATACAAAAGTAAATTATTGGTTATATTTAAAATTAGCTGCCATCACCAGTTAGCCTTGCTTGAGACATATTTGGTTTTTCAAAATTGTTACAAAAACATAAAAACTAATAAATCTTCCTCGCGACACTAAAATTAAATTGGTAATTATAACTGTTATTTTTCATCCGAATCTCCCCAAGGAAACCCAGAAATCCACAAAAATAATTCAATTTCCGTACCAAAACACCGTTTTTGGAGATAGCAGTAGAGATATCGAGGGATTAAATTAAGCCTATGACCCTATGCAGTTCTTGCTGACACAACTGACTCTAATTTTATGAAAATCGGTTGAGTAGTTACTGATATTAGCCTGTACACAATTCAATTATAAATATATATATATAAATACCTGGGATAGTATCACATTTCATTAATGCAACTGGGTTGTTCAAATATGATTTTTCATGATTATTTGGTGCATAATTGTTAGCATACTTAATAGCTCTGGGGTCGATTACTGTTTGACATTGCTATAAAGTAAAATACATTAGGAATTAATGGTGTATTATAAACAAGTATAAGATGAAAATTTACATTAAATGATGGTTGACTATTGGAATGTACAGATTTTTTTCGAAATGTTTTTTTATTATTAACAACATCAGCAACATATCGAAGATTTTTTTGACTCTCATCCTTAGTATAAAACGTTGATGTAGCAAGATCGTCAAAACGATATCTTTTAAAATTCTTTTGTTGATGTTTACATATCTCCTCATCAGATGAAGACACATCACTACTGTCCGACAAATTTGCCCTGAAACATGTTAGGAGTTTACAAAAGAAACATTATTAGACATCATTAATCATATTAAACATCAGTAGGTACTTACATTATATGGAATAGATCTATATGTATGTTACTTAAAATATTAAGTTCCCTATTCTATAAAAGTAGATAAAAGATTTACCTAACAATAAAGAAATTTATACTAGATTAAATTTAATTTCAATAATGGCACAGATGGAACAGTTTCAATTTTCTAGATATGTCAAAAAAAATAATATGAAATAACGAATGTATTTGTAATTGAGATCGGTCACCAATGGAAATAAAGCACTGTAAATATTTATATTTTAATAGAACGAAGCCAGAATTATTGGAATGCAATAAAAAAAAAAAAAACTAAATTCACTATTTCGATTGTCAAAAGTGAACGCAGTGAATAGACACACGAACTGGAGACGTCTATTATATTTTGACGTTCACAAATAAATTTAAAATGGTGTACACGGTTATAACCGATTACGGTTGGGTTATAACCAAAAAAAGTTAGTTTATATTCATTTGTTATAATAATAATTGGTTATCTATTTGTATACATGATTGGCGCGTAGGTAGGGAGGGGAGTGTTTTTTTGGGTGTTTAAAAATATTTATTTTTTTAAGCTAGATAATAATTACAGTATTTGATGAGTCATTAATTTTGTATTTGATATTATTATTTATCTTTAAAATATAAAACATAATATATATATATATACACATGTATTACTAAATCAAATACTTGATGATCATCTACTATACTGTGTACCGCCATTGTAACCTGTATGGAAACCATTGGAAATTTCTTATCGATTAACATTCCAGTGGTCGGTAACATCGCGTCTTTGGGAAAAACTGTTTTCTTTATTTATAGTTACCGATTACTTTATACTCTATTCAGAATAATAACAGACCAGATGGTGGAAGAAAACACGTCGTTGTAAGCGTATCCCCTTGTCCAATACGGCTGTCACTATAAATATTCGCCTCACGAATCCGACATGTACTAATCAGGCCCCTGTCCTTAATATAATCGTGAAGTCTGATTGGAGAACATATAAATGTTTATGTTCTTTGGGGACAGTAAGGTTGGGTTAGGACACTTAGCTCGAAAAAGTGACGTATGGTCACGTTAAGTATAACCCACTGCTTTTCGTACACCATATATATTTATAATTGAAGGTCATGAATTATTAGTGTACGTTATTGGATAGTAAAATGCAATGAGTGTAATGAAAACACCGAAGAACTATAGTAAGACACTTATAAAGCCAAGAATTAATCAATAATAGAAATTACAATCCAACTTAATTTCTTCTAATGCCATGAAACTTTATGTACATTTATAACGTGTATAGACAAAAATCACCACGAATTTGTGTAATGCAGAACACTCAATTTCTTTAAATATTCCTTTTGGGAATTGGTTAAATGCAGGTGGTGGAATCATATACCACTTTTAAATATGAACATTTTGCAGAAAGGCACAGATAGGGAAGGAGTAATGAAGCATCATCTGTATAACAACACAAGAAATATTCTACTACTAAATTATGCAATTAATAAGTTAATTTTAAAGATAATTATTAATAATACTTAAAAAACCTATTTCTACTTACATACGGCTAGAATATAAGATTTAAAAATTACAGATAATTTCAGTATGAGACCTAAGTAACCATTTTATGAAATTTCAAATTAATTTAATTTAGTTAGTACTTTAGCAGGTTTTCCAGTGTTTCATTTTATTTTTTTTATTTTTAATTATGTAGGGCATTGCATCTAGTTACAGCACATTATGTTTAAAGCTGTATGTTAATATTTATTACAATGAATGGTATACGGTTACAAAATAAAATTAAAGGTAACACAAAAATACACATTTTTTTGATGTAGGTAATACATCCATCAAATACTCGCAGTAAGCGTGCTATCATAAAAATATGAGCTGTGAAATTTCCAATTGAGTAACCAAAACCAAGTGTTATTCCATAAACTGTTAATATAATTATCTGAAATAAATTTTTAAAGGCACGATTCATAATATAGACACATATAAATGTTAATCTTAGCACACAATTAGTAAAATTTTGTTTATTCAACAAATTAAAAAATAAAATAATCTTTAGAGATTACAGTGAACTAGTAATTATTTTTTTAATTTATTACTCTTTTATGATATTTATTGATAATATTTACTAAATAATAGGTAATTATGTATAAAAGCACAAGAGTGCAAAAAAATACGGGAAACAGCATAAAAATGTGTAAAACCAAGGATAATCGTTGAAAAAGGCAATAATTTAAATTTAAACATTGTCTTACGGTCAATTTAGAATTAAGAGGTGGAAATATCTTATAATAATTTGGTCCATCTGAATCTAGTGTTTAAAAAGTTTATTGGTTGCTTTTTAAAAGAATGTATGTTGTACAGCGCATGCGCAAACTAAAGGGACTAACAATGCGAAAATCTCCATTCGAAATCCCCATATAAATCCGAGGTTATTGGACAGAAATATTTTGTGTCGTCTTCAAAAGGAAACACACACTGTATATGAATTGTGCAATGTGAAATACTTAATAAAAATATAATTAAAAGTAGAGCATTTTGAATTAGGAAAAAATAATAATTAAATAAACTTTCTTAATACTATTAATTTATTTTATAGCGAGAACAATAATACAATTTTAAAAGTAGAATAAAATCTAAAACTAACTATATAATTAAATGCTACTCAAGAATGTATAAACTGGCTGCGAATATTGAGTATAAAATTATTATTTATAAACTAGAATTCCAAATCACAGAAATGTCTAATCAAACCTATCTATCTGATAATACAACACGGATATAACTTTTATTACATAATTGTTTTTTATTAGTACGGATACCCAGTTGATGTCCTAGTTCTGCTCGTTGTTGTTGAACTTTAGAATAGAAATAAAGATTAACAGCTTCTTGAGTCCATGGTTGATAGTAAAATTCAGCTCTCCTTTTTTCTCCTGGATTATCAACTGCGTCAGTCATTGTCTAAAATTAAAATTAACATAAACTATTTAGTTTTATTATATAATTAAATGAATAATAGTACTTATAGTGTTAAAGTTGATAATTCTAGACTTTTTGATTAAAAGTCAATTTCAATAAGAAAGGTAAAAGCCACTTGGATCAAATCCATGTGTTTATAATACATATTTAAATATGAATTCTTTAGTGGGTCATGAATATTGATTGACTATTAATGAATGCTATTAAATTAAGAATACCTCTGAACATGTTTCATAGTGTAAATTAATTTTCATAAATACCTTTAAATCTCTTGTTTGTGAAATGGTCCATTTATATATAAACTGCTGGGCATCTTTAGCAAAACTCAAAAAAAAAATTCTCTATTCGTCTTTAACTGGTTAATTGTTTCAACAGTTTCACGGATTTTATTATCCAGATTCTAAATTATAAAATCAAAACATTTATATAATGTATATACATCAATTATATTCAAACATAATTAAAATGTATGGTATTTAATCACCTGTATTTCTTGCTGGATGGCAGTAGCCAAAAACATGGTCGCAAACAAGTTGTGAAATAATTATTGTCCAATGATTAATGTACACAAAAATACTCAATTTTTTTTTTTTTTTTTTTTTTCCATTTAGTAAATGTCAATTGATACAATGAATATAAATTTAATAAATAAATACAAAATTATCAATATGATATTGTAAGATAATTGACACAATGAAAGTCAAATCACTTATAAAATGTTTTAAAATCTTCTTGTTCCAACTGTAGAGTCGAATTCGAGGTTTTTAATGAATTCCCAGATTCATCCATCCAGTACCATACCTTACTAGTACTACAGCATTCCCTATAATCAAATAAATATTTAAAAATATGACTTCTTATATTTTGAGTAGTAAAATATTTTACTTAAAAGGAGCATATGCAGCAACAGGATTGTCTTTTTCGTATATAGCATTTTTTGTTGGATGTCCATAGTAAATTGTATTATAGGTACGTGATAATGCTCTAACCCATGGACCTATAATTAATAATGAAAAAACAAACAATTATTTTTTTAAAAAAGAAGAATAAAAATATTTTAATTAAAAAAGTTATATTACTTAATGTTGCTTTAATAAATAATATTCCAGATGCACAACAATATTTTTGTTTATCCAGCATGCACATCGCAACAGGTTTACGATGAAACTTTGACCATTTGAAATCAATTTTATCAAATATGTCTTTAATGTTTTCTAAATATATAGGTTCCTTTACTCTAATTTTTGTTTGTTGAGACGACACAATTTTATTCATGGACTTAGCAAAATCTTTACAATACTTAATCCTAAACAAATAATAAACATAAGCATAATAACCATTCGCTAAATGAATTATAAATGTTACCTTGATAAATAATGTTGATTACTTATGTCAATGTTACCAAGCATATACGCATCTATAATATGCAATACTCGTACTCTGAGTTGCCCTAAATTTTCACCTTCAAGTTCGGTAGCAAGTTCACCATATACGAGTGTACCAGGACTCAATGTAACGGTTTTTAAATTTTCATTACTGACCCATCGGTTATTAACTAATTCATATACTTGGCTTCCGCCTAAACCTATAATATAAATAAGTATTAGATAAATACTGAATAATTGAATACAAATTTCACACTTGTTTTAAAAACATACTTAAAAAATACGTAGCAGGTTTAGAATTATTGAGTAAAACACAGTGCCAATCATATACAGATTTAACATATTTGTGTAACTTTTCTTTGTTTAAGACTTCCGGAGATATCTGTAAGAAATCTAAAAAAAAAAATAAAATATTATTTAAGTTTAATAATTTGAAAATTCATAAACAATTCAATAACAAAATTATAATTAATTACTTTTTGATCCAGCAACAATAGAATTACAAAAATCATGAGGGTCACATCTAAAAGGTGCACGTCTCACACCGTCCTTGAGTTTCCACAGTTCTAAACATTTTTTTTTCAGATCTTTTTGTCTTTCGTCAGCCAAACGTTGATCTTTAGTATAGGCCACAATTTTTGATAAACTTAACGCTTGAATCTGTCCTAATCTAAATAATAAATGTACAATATGTTTACATTAAATCTATTATAAAACATGCAAAACCCAACAAAAAACTAATATGACTTTACTTACTTATTATTAGAGTCCCATAGATATTTAAAAAAATGCGAATCTTTAAGAATAACTTGCAATGGAACAATAGATAAAATATCTTCTTTTGGTCCTAATTCATTCCAAATTAAATTTACCTTATATAAATAGTTCTTTATGTCTTGTATATCATCAAATCTCCATTTACATATCACATATCTATACATATATATATATTTTTTTTTTTTTAAAACTATAAAATTAAATTACTTAAATATTTATTACCCAATTACCTTTCAGAGTTTGCTGGCCGACTAGTAACAGGTTTGTAAATACTTATTTTTTTAAAACATTGATATAAAAGGAACAATAAACCAGCACTAAATTCAGTGAATATATCAAACACTTTGCACATAAAATGTCCACCCGGTCGAAGTATACTCAAAGCAGCCAATGTTTGACATAAATATAATCGCTTGGACAACATCTCCTGGAAACTTTCGTGGCCTTCAACAGAAAACCCCTAAAAAAAAATTTAAAAAAAATTAATTAAATGGTTGTTGAAAAGTTATTAATGATTTTACTTACACCATCAGCCATAACAAAATCAATACCCTTTTGCTCAGTCATCTTCATAACATACTTTTCTAACGAGGTAATATTTTTTGGTTTATATATATCACCATCTCCTTCATGACCTAAATTACGAAATAGTAATTGTACTTGAAATAATATTGTTTTATAAACTACCAACACATACTATACATCAATATAATTTATTATTATATTATAGAATTTGATAATTGAAAAAAACAACATATATAGACATACATTAATTGCAGTAATTATATTAAAACACCAAATTAAAATTAAAATATATTTTAATTTTTTATCAAATATTTTAATACCATATTATTGAGTCAGTTGATAATCATTTGTATAATTAAGTATAACTTATGATGAACCTTATTATGTCAAATTTCCGTGTATTTCTGTTCGGGCCGGAACAATTATGTCTATTTAATTCAAAGACTTATTGAAAATGCTAATAAATAGTTGAAAATTTGTCTACGCCCAGAAATGACTAATACAAAGCTCAAGACCAATATATTTGTATTATTAATATTGTTTTTGGTTGCATTGAATTATTATTGAGTTTAGTTTATTATATGTATTTTAAATTACCCAATACATTCCTGAATTCTCATTTTTACAACTAAAAATATATTCATTGTTTTTCATAGTTACCATAAAAAGCTTCAAATGAATCCGGAGAACCAGCATAAAAATCATTTAATTTGAAATCATTTGCATTACGTAATGTAAATCCAACACCTTTTGCATTCCAACTTTTTCTCCACAATACATATTCAGAAAATCCACCTGGCCCAGCACATATGTCAGCAAAGTAAAGTAGATTACTAGGTCTTGGTAAGATTGATGACTAAAATTATATTAATAAATATTAACTCAAAACTAATTTTACAAATTAAGAACATGTACATCATCACTATATTTTGGATCGGTGAACATATAATCACATGCCCAATCGATATTAGCCATTTTCATTGCAGCCCGATTTTGGAATATACCATTTATTATTGTCTCAAACGGATTTGCTTTAGTTCTGGCTTGGCGGAAATCATCATCATTTATATTATCCAAAACATTCTATACAAATTTAATTTAATTATAATTAATTAACAGTATAAGACAGTAAAAAAAGTACACAAATCTACCTTGCTAGAATTAACTACATTGAAAATTTCTGAATCTGCAAACTCTGTTGTTTGATTATACGACAAATTTTTCTCACCAGTCTGAATCCAATCATAAATCATATCCTCGCATGAAAATATCAATTGATTTTTTATTTCTAACCAGTCAGTAACTTTTAAAATTTCTGCAGACTAAAATTGTACATTTAAAAAAATATAAGTCATAAATTTCCAATGTTATAATATTTACTTCTTCTTGTTCAGGGTCCCAGTCTAAAACAAAAGATTCTCTGGGTTCATTTGATGCGAAACCCAAACCTCTGCGACCTTTTTGAGTAGGTAATTGCACTGGATCAACCAGTCCTTGTGCATTTTTTCCCAATCCTTCACCATCTTTATAACCAATTTTTTTCTAAAAATAAAACAAACATATGTATCAATAAATATGTTATACATAATAAAAGTTTAATAATTACAAATCTATTTAATAAATAAGTGGTTACCAATAAAGTTAATCCTTTGTTACCACATTTTTCTGTATTTTCTAAATTTTGATTAGCCTTTGTAATTGATTCGTGTGATAAATTTAAATCAGAATCAACTGATTTGGAGTAAGAAGCACCATCAAACTGATCTTCCTTAGAATGGCTACAAAACTTTAAAAAACTGTTGTTACTGTCACTAACTGAACTAACTTCAGAAGAAGATAAACATCTTTTTGAATGATTATAATCTAAAAAAAAAAAAAAAAAAATGATTTAAAAGTTATTACAAATGTAACATACAAAAGTAAATTATTGGTTATATTTAAAATTAGCTGCCATCACCAGTTAGCCTTGCTTGAGACATATTTGGTTTTTCAAAATTGTTACAAAAACATAAAAACTAATAAATCTTCCTCGCGACACTAAAATTAAATTGGTAATTATAACTGTTATTTTTCATCCGAATCTCCCCAAGGAAACCCAGAAATCCACAAAAATAATTCAATTTCCGTACCAAAACACCGTTTTTGGAGATAGCAGTAGAGATATCGAGGGATTAAATTAAGCCTATGACCCTATGCAGTTCTTGCTGACACAACTGACTCTAATTTTATGAAAATCGGTTGAGTAGTTACTGATATTAGCCTGTACACAATTCAATTATAAATATATATATATAAATACCTGGGATAGTATCACATTTCATTAATGCAACTGGGTTGTTCAAATATGATTTTTCATGATTATTTGGTGCATAATTGTTAGCATACTTAATAGCTCTGGGGTCGATTACTGTTTGACATTGCTATAAAGTAAAATACATTAGGAATTAATGGTGTATTATAAACAAGTATAAGATGAAAATTTACATTAAATGATGGTTGACTATTGGAATGTACAGATTTTTTTCGAAATGTTTTTTTATTATTAACAACATCAGCAACATATCGAAGATTTTTTTGACTCTCATCCTTAGTATAAAACGTTGATGTAGCAAGATCGTCAAAACGATATCTTTTAAAATTCTTTTGTTGATGTTTACATATCTCCTCATCAGATGAAGACACATCACTACTGTCCGACAAATTTGCCCTGAAACATGTTAGGAGTTTACAAAAGAAACATTATTAGACATCATTAATCATATTAAACATCAGTAGGTACTTACATTATATGGAATAGATCTATATGTATGTTACTTAAAATATTAAGTTCCCTATTCTATAAAAGTAGATAAAAGATTTACCTAACAATAAAGAAATTTATACTAGATTAAATTTAATTTCAATAATGGCACAGATGGAACAGTTTCAATTTTCTAGATATGTCAAAAAAAATAATATGAAATAACGAATGTATTTGTAATTGAGATCGGTCACCAATGGAAATAAAGCACTGTAAATATTTATATTTTAATAGAACGAAGCCAGAATTATTGGAATGCAATAAAAAAAAAAAAAACTAAATTCACTATTTCGATTGTCAAAAGTGAACGCAGTGAATAGACACACGAACTGGAGACGTCTATTATATTTTGACGTTCACAAATAAATTTAAAATGGTGTACACGGTTATAACCGATTACGGTTGGGTTATAACCAAAAAAAGTTAGTTTATATTCATTTGTTATAATAATAATTGGTTATCTATTTGTATACATGATTGGCGCGTAGGTAGGGAGGGGAGTGTTTTTTTGGGTGTTTAAAAATATTTATTTTTTTAAGCTAGATAATAATTACAGTATTTGATGAGTCATTAATTTTGTATTTGATATTATTATTTATCTTTAAAATATAAAACATAATATATATATATATACACATGTATTACTAAATCAAATACTTGATGATCATCTACTATACTGTGTACCGCCATTGTAACCTGTATGGAAACCATTGGAAATTTCTTATCGATTAACATTCCAGTGGTCGGTAACATCGCGTCTTTGGGAAAAACTGTTTTCTTTATTTATAGTTACCGATTACTTTATACTCTATTCAGAATAATAACAGACCAGATGGTGGAAGAAAACACGTCGTTGTAAGCGTATCCCCTTGTCCAATACGGCTGTCACTATAAATATTCGCCTCACGAATCCGACATGTACTAATCAGGCCCCTGTCCTTAATATAATCGTGAAGTCTGATTGGAGAACATATAAATGTTTATGTTCTTTGGGGACAGTAAGGTTGGGTTAGGACACTTAGCTCGAAAAAGTGACGTATGGTCACGTTAAGTATAACCCACTGCTTTTCGTACACCATATATATTTATAATTGAAGGTCATGAATTATTAGTGTACGTTATTGGATAGTAAAATGCAATGAGTGTAATGAAAACACCGAAGAACTATAGTAAGACACTTATAAAGCCAAGAATTAATCAATAATAGAAATTACAATCCAACTTAATTTCTTCTAATGCCATGAAACTTTATGTACATTTATAACGTGTATAGACAAAAATCACCACGAATTTGTGTAATGCAGAACACTCAATTTCTTTAAATATTCCTTTTGGGAATTGGTTAAATGCAGGTGGTGGAATCATATACCACTTTTAAATATGAACATTTTGCAGAAAGGCACAGATAGGGAAGGAGTAATGAAGCATCATCTGTATAACAACACAAGAAATATTCTACTACTAAATTATGCAATTAATAAGTTAATTTTAAAGATAATTATTAATAATACTTAAAAAACCTATTTCTACTTACATACGGCTAGAATATAAGATTTAAAAATTACAGATAATTTCAGTATGAGACCTAAGTAACCATTTTATGAAATTTCAAATTAATTTAATTTAGTTAGTACTTTAGCAGGTTTTCCAGTGTTTCATTTTATTTTTTTTATTTTTAATTATGTAGGGCATTGCATCTAGTTACAGCACATTATGTTTAAAGCTGTATGTTAATATTTATTACAATGAATGGTATACGGTTACAAAATAAAATTAAAGGTAACACAAAAATACACATTTTTTTGATGTAGGTAATACATCCATCAAATACTCGCAGTAAGCGTGCTATCATAAAAATATGAGCTGTGAAATTTCCAATTGAGTAACCAAAACCAAGTGTTATTCCATAAACTGTTAATATAATTATCTGAAATAAATTTTTAAAGGCACGATTCATAATATAGACACATATAAATGTTAATCTTAGCACACAATTAGTAAAATTTTGTTTATTCAACAAATTAAAAAATAAAATAATCTTTAGAGATTACAGTGAACTAGTAATTATTTTTTTAATTTATTACTCTTTTATGATATTTATTGATAATATTTACTAAATAATAGGTAATTATGTATAAAAGCACAAGAGTGCAAAAAAATACGGGAAACAGCATAAAAATGTGTAAAACCAAGGATAATCGTTGAAAAAGGCAATAATTTAAATTTAAACATTGTCTTACGGTCAATTTAGAATTAAGAGGTGGAAATATCTTATAATAATTTGGTCCATCTGAATCTAGTGTTTAAAAAGTTTATTGGTTGCTTTTTAAAAGAATGTATGTTGTACAGCGCATGCGCAAACTAAAGGGACTAACAATGCGAAAATCTCCATTCGAAATCCCCATATAAATCCGAGGTTATTGGACAGAAATATTTTGTGTCGTCTTCAAAAGGAAACACACACTGTATATGAATTGTGCAATGTGAAATACTTAATAAAAATATAATTAAAAGTAGAGCATTTTGAATTAGGAAAAAATAATAATTAAATAAACTTTCTTAATACTATTAATTTATTTTATAGCGAGAACAATAATACAATTTTAAAAGTAGAATAAAATCTAAAACTAACTATATAATTAAATGCTACTCAAGAATGTATAAACTGGCTGCGAATATTGAGTATAAAATTATTATTTATAAACTAGAATTCCAAATCACAGAAATGTCTAATCAAACCTATCTATCTGATAATACAACACGGATATAACTTTTATTACATAATTGTTTTTTATTAGTACGGATACCCAGTTGATGTCCTAGTTCTGCTCGTTGTTGTTGAACTTTAGAATAGAAATAAAGATTAACAGCTTCTTGAGTCCATGGTTGATAGTAAAATTCAGCTCTCCTTTTTTCTCCTGGATTATCAACTGCGTCAGTCATTGTCTAAAATTAAAATTAACATAAACTATTTAGTTTTATTATATAATTAAATGAATAATAGTACTTATAGTGTTAAAGTTGATAATTCTAGACTTTTTGATTAAAAGTCAATTTCAATAAGAAAGGTAAAAGCCACTTGGATCAAATCCATGTGTTTATAATACATATTTAAATATGAATTCTTTAGTGGGTCATGAATATTGATTGACTATTAATGAATGCTATTAAATTAAGAATACCTCTGAACATGTTTCATAGTGTAAATTAATTTTCATAAATACCTTTAAATCTCTTGTTTGTGAAATGGTCCATTTATATATAAACTGCTGGGCATCTTTAGCAAAACTCAAAAAAAAAATTCTCTATTCGTCTTTAACTGGTTAATTGTTTCAACAGTTTCACGGATTTTATTATCCAGATTCTAAATTATAAAATCAAAACATTTATATAATGTATATACATCAATTATATTCAAACATAATTAAAATGTATGGTATTTAATCACCTGTATTTCTTGCTGGATGGCAGTAGCCAAAAACATGGTCGCAAACAAGTTGTGAAATAATTATTGTCCAATGATTAATGTACACAAAAATACTCAATTTTTTTTTTTTTTTTTTTTTTCCATTTAGTAAATGTCAATTGATACAATGAATATAAATTTAATAAATAAATACAAAATTATCAATATGATATTGTAAGATAATTGACACAATGAAAGTCAAATCACTTATAAAATGTTTTAAAATCTTCTTGTTCCAACTGTAGAGTCGAATTCGAGGTTTTTAATGAATTCCCAGATTCATCCATCCAGTACCATACCTTACTAGTACTACAGCATTCCCTATAATCAAATAAATATTTAAAAATATGACTTCTTATATTTTGAGTAGTAAAATATTTTACTTAAAAGGAGCATATGCAGCAACAGGATTGTCTTTTTCGTATATAGCATTTTTTGTTGGATGTCCATAGTAAATTGTATTATAGGTACGTGATAATGCTCTAACCCATGGACCTATAATTAATAATGAAAAAACAAACAATTATTTTTTTAAAAAAGAAGAATAAAAATATTTTAATTAAAAAAGTTATATTACTTAATGTTGCTTTAATAAATAATATTCCAGATGCACAACAATATTTTTGTTTATCCAGCATGCACATCGCAACAGGTTTACGATGAAACTTTGACCATTTGAAATCAATTTTATCAAATATGTCTTTAATGTTTTCTAAATATATAGGTTCCTTTACTCTAATTTTTGTTTGTTGAGACGACACAATTTTATTCATGGACTTAGCAAAATCTTTACAATACTTAATCCTAAACAAATAATAAACATAAGCATAATAACCATTCGCTAAATGAATTATAAATGTTACCTTGATAAATAATGTTGATTACTTATGTCAATGTTACCAAGCATATACGCATCTATAATATGCAATACTCGTACTCTGAGTTGCCCTAAATTTTCACCTTCAAGTTCGGTAGCAAGTTCACCATATACGAGTGTACCAGGACTCAATGTAACGGTTTTTAAATTTTCATTACTGACCCATCGGTTATTAACTAATTCATATACTTGGCTTCCGCCTAAACCTATAATATAAATAAGTATTAGATAAATACTGAATAATTGAATACAAATTTCACACTTGTTTTAAAAACATACTTAAAAAATACGTAGCAGGTTTAGAATTATTGAGTAAAACACAGTGCCAATCATATACAGATTTAACATATTTGTGTAACTTTTCTTTGTTTAAGACTTCCGGAGATATCTGTAAGAAATCTAAAAAAAAAAATAAAATATTATTTAAGTTTAATAATTTGAAAATTCATAAACAATTCAATAACAAAATTATAATTAATTACTTTTTGATCCAGCAACAATAGAATTACAAAAATCATGAGGGTCACATCTAAAAGGTGCACGTCTCACACCGTCCTTGAGTTTCCACAGTTCTAAACATTTTTTTTTCAGATCTTTTTGTCTTTCGTCAGCCAAACGTTGATCTTTAGTATAGGCCACAATTTTTGATAAACTTAACGCTTGAATCTGTCCTAATCTAAATAATAAATGTACAATATGTTTACATTAAATCTATTATAAAACATGCAAAACCCAACAAAAAACTAATATGACTTTACTTACTTATTATTAGAGTCCCATAGATATTTAAAAAAATGCGAATCTTTAAGAATAACTTGCAATGGAACAATAGATAAAATATCTTCTTTTGGTCCTAATTCATTCCAAATTAAATTTACCTTATATAAATAGTTCTTTATGTCTTGTATATCATCAAATCTCCATTTACATATCACATATCTATACATATATATATATTTTTTTTTTTTTAAAACTATAAAATTAAATTACTTAAATATTTATTACCCAATTACCTTTCAGAGTTTGCTGGCCGACTAGTAACAGGTTTGTAAATACTTATTTTTTTAAAACATTGATATAAAAGGAACAATAAACCAGCACTAAATTCAGTGAATATATCAAACACTTTGCACATAAAATGTCCACCCGGTCGAAGTATACTCAAAGCAGCCAATGTTTGACATAAATATAATCGCTTGGACAACATCTCCTGGAAACTTTCGTGGCCTTCAACAGAAAACCCCTAAAAAAAAATTTAAAAAAAATTAATTAAATGGTTGTTGAAAAGTTATTAATGATTTTACTTACACCATCAGCCATAACAAAATCAATACCCTTTTGCTCAGTCATCTTCATAACATACTTTTCTAACGAGGTAATATTTTTTGGTTTATATATATCACCATCTCCTTCATGACCTAAATTACGAAATAGTAATTGTACTTGAAATAATATTGTTTTATAAACTACCAACACATACTATACATCAATATAATTTATTATTATATTATAGAATTTGATAATTGAAAAAAACAACATATATAGACATACATTAATTGCAGTAATTATATTAAAACACCAAATTAAAATTAAAATATATTTTAATTTTTTATCAAATATTTTAATACCATATTATTGAGTCAGTTGATAATCATTTGTATAATTAAGTATAACTTATGATGAACCTTATTATGTCAAATTTCCGTGTATTTCTGTTCGGGCCGGAACAATTATGTCTATTTAATTCAAAGACTTATTGAAAATGCTAATAAATAGTTGAAAATTTGTCTACGCCCAGAAATGACTAATACAAAGCTCAAGACCAATATATTTGTATTATTAATATTGTTTTTGGTTGCATTGAATTATTATTGAGTTTAGTTTATTATATGTATTTTAAATTACCCAATACATTCCTGAATTCTCATTTTTACAACTAAAAATATATTCATTGTTTTTCATAGTTACCATAAAAAGCTTCAAATGAATCCGGAGAACCAGCATAAAAATCATTTAATTTGAAATCATTTGCATTACGTAATGTAAATCCAACACCTTTTGCATTCCAACTTTTTCTCCACAATACATATTCAGAAAATCCACCTGGCCCAGCACATATGTCAGCAAAGTAAAGTAGATTACTAGGTCTTGGTAAGATTGATGACTAAAATTATATTAATAAATATTAACTCAAAACTAATTTTACAAATTAAGAACATGTACATCATCACTATATTTTGGATCGGTGAACATATAATCACATGCCCAATCGATATTAGCCATTTTCATTGCAGCCCGATTTTGGAATATACCATTTTTTATTGTCTCAAACGGATTTGCTTTAGTTCTGGCTTGGCGGAAATCATCATCATTTATATTATCCAAAACATTCTATACAAATTTAATTTAATTATAATTAATTAACAGTATAAGACAGTAAAAAAAGTACACAAATCTACCTTGCTAGAATTAACTACATTGAAAATTTCTGAATCTGCAAACTCTGTTGTTTGATTATACGACAAATTTTTCTCACCAGTCTGAATCCAATCATAAATCATATCCTCGCATGAAAATATCAATTGATTTTTTATTTCTAACCAGTCAGTAACTTTTAAAATTTCTGCAGACTAAAATTGTACATTTAAAAAAATATAAGTCATAAATTTCCAATGTTATAATATTTACTTCTTCTTGTTCAGGGTCCCAGTCTAAAACAAAAGATTCTCTGGGTTCATTTGATGCGAAACCCAAACCTCTGCGACCTTTTTGAGTAGGTAATTGCACTGGATCAACCAGTCCTTGTGCATTTTTTCCCAATCCTTCACCATCTTTATAACCAATTTTTTTCTAAAAATAAAACAAACATATGTATCAATAAATATGTTATACATAATAAAAGTTTAATAATTACAAATCTATTTAATAAATAAGTGGTTACCAATAAAGTTAATCCTTTGTTACCACATTTTTCTGTATTTTCTAAATTTTGATTAGCCTTTGTAATTGATTCGTGTGATAAATTTAAATCAGAATCAACTGATTTGGAGTAAGAAGCACCATCAAACTGATCTTCCTTAGAATGGCTACAAAACTTTAAAAAACTGTTGTTACTGTCACTAACTGAACTAACTTCAGAAGAAGATAAACATCTTTTTGAATGATTATAATCTAAAAAAAAAAAAAAAAAATGATTTAAAAGTTATTACAAATGTAACATACAAAAGTAAATTATTGGTTATATTTAAAATTAGCTGCCATCACCAGTTAGCCTTGCTTGAGACATATTTGGTTTTTCAAAATTGTTACAAAAACATAAAAACTAATAAATCTTCCTCGCGACACTAAAATTAAATTGGTAATTATAACTGTTATTTTTCATCCGAATCTCCCCAAGGAAACCCAGAAATCCACAAAAATAATTCAATTTCCGTACCAAAACACCGTTTTTGGAGATAGCAGTAGAGATATCGAGGGATTAAATTAAGCCTATGACCCTATGCAGTTCTTGCTGACACAACTGACTCTAATTTTATGAAAATCGGTTGAGTAGTTACTGATATTAGCCTGTACACAATTCAATTATAAATATATATATATAAATACCTGGGATAGTATCACATTTCATTAATGCAACTGGGTTGTTCAAATATGATTTTTCATGATTATTTGGTGCATAATTGTTAGCATACTTAATAGCTCTGGGGTCGATTACTGTTTGACATTGCTATAAAGTAAAATACATTAGGAATTAATGGTGTATTATAAACAAGTATAAGATGAAAATTTACATTAAATGATGGTTGACTATTGGAATGTACAGATTTTTTTCGAAATGTTTTTTTATTATTAACAACATCAGCAACATATCGAAGATTTTTTTGACTCTCATCCTTAGTATAAAACGTTGATGTAGCAAGATCGTCAAAACGATATCTTTTAAAATTCTTTTGTTGATGTTTACATATCTCCTCATCAGATGAAGACACATCACTACTGTCCGACAAATTTGCCCTGAAACATGTTAGGAGTTTACAAAAGAAACATTATTAGACATCATTAATCATATTAAACATCAGTAGGTACTTACATTATATGGAATAGATCTATATGTATGTTACTTAAAATATTAAGTTCCCTATTCTATAAAAGTAGATAAAAGATTTACCTAACAATAAAGAAATTTATACTAGATTAAATTTAATTTCAATAATGGCACAGATGGAACAGTTTCAATTTTCTAGATATGTCAAAAAAAATAATATGAAATAACGAATGTATTTGTAATTGAGATCGGTCACCAATGGAAATAAAGCACTGTAAATATTTATATTTTAATAGAACGAAGCCAGAATTATTGGAATGCAATAAAAAAAAAAAAAACTAAATTCACTATTTCGATTGTCAAAAGTGAACGCAGTGAATAGACACACGAACTGGAGACGTCTATTATATTTTGACGTTCACAAATAAATTTAAAATGGTGTACACGGTTATAACCGATTACGGTTGGGTTATAACCAAAAAAAGTTAGTTTATATTCATTTGTTATAATAATAATTGGTTATCTATTTGTATACATGATTGGCGCGTAGGTAGGGAGGGGAGTGTTTTTTTGGGTGTTTAAAAATATTTATTTTTTTAAGCTAGATAATAATTACAGTATTTGATGAGTCATTAATTTTGTATTTGATATTATTATTTATCTTTAAAATATAAAACATAATATATATATATATACACATGTATTACTAAATCAAATACTTGATGATCATCTACTATACTGTGTACCGCCATTGTAACCTGTATGGAAACCATTGGAAATTTCTTATCGATTAACATTCCAGTGGTCGGTAACATCGCGTCTTTGGGAAAAACTGTTTTCTTTATTTATAGTTACCGATTACTTTATACTCTATTCAGAATAATAACAGACCAGATGGTGGAAGAAAACACGTCGTTGTAAGCGTATCCCCTTGTCCAATACGGCTGTCACTATAAATATTCGCCTCACGAATCCGACATGTACTAATCAGGCCCCTGTCCTTAATATAATCGTGAAGTCTGATTGGAGAACATATAAATGTTTATGTTCTTTGGGGACAGTAAGGTTGGGTTAGGACACTTAGCTCGAAAAAGTGACGTATGGTCACGTTAAGTATAACCCACTGCTTTTCGTACACCATATATATTTATAATTGAAGGTCATGAATTATTAGTGTACGTTATTGGATAGTAAAATGCAATGAGTGTAATGAAAACACCGAAGAACTATAGTAAGACACTTATAAAGCCAAGAATTAATCAATAATAGAAATTACAATCCAACTTAATTTCTTCTAATGCCATGAAACTTTATGTACATTTATAACGTGTATAGACAAAAATCACCACGAATTTGTGTAATGCAGAACACTCAATTTCTTTAAATATTCCTTTTGGGAATTGGTTAAATGCAGGTGGTGGAATCATATACCACTTTTAAATATGAACATTTTGCAGAAAGGCACAGATAGGGAAGGAGTAATGAAGCATCATCTGTATAACAACACAAGAAATATTCTACTACTAAATTATGCAATTAATAAGTTAATTTTAAAGATAATTATTAATAATACTTAAAAAACCTATTTCTACTTACATACGGCTAGAATATAAGATTTAAAAATTACAGATAATTTCAGTATGAGACCTAAGTAACCATTTTATGAAATTTCAAATTAATTTAATTTAGTTAGTACTTTAGCAGGTTTTCCAGTGTTTCATTTTATTTTTTTTATTTTTAATTATGTAGGGCATTGCATCTAGTTACAGCACATTATGTTTAAAGCTGTATGTTAATATTTATTACAATGAATGGTATACGGTTACAAAATAAAATTAAAGGTAACACAAAAATACACATTTTTTTGATGTAGGTAATACATCCATCAAATACTCGCAGTAAGCGTGCTATCATAAAAATATGAGCTGTGAAATTTCCAATTGAGTAACCAAAACCAAGTGTTATTCCATAAACTGTTAATATAATTATCTGAAATAAATTTTTAAAGGCACGATTCATAATATAGACACATATAAATGTTAATCTTAGCACACAATTAGTAAAATTTTGTTTATTCAACAAATTAAAAAATAAAATAATCTTTAGAGATTACAGTGAACTAGTAATTATTTTTTTAATTTATTACTCTTTTATGATATTTATTGATAATATTTACTAAATAATAGGTAATTATGTATAAAAGCACAAGAGTGCAAAAAAATACGGGAAACAGCATAAAAATGTGTAAAACCAAGGATAATCGTTGAAAAAGGCAATAATTTAAATTTAAACATTGTCTTACGGTCAATTTAGAATTAAGAGGTGGAAATATCTTATAATAATTTGGTCCATCTGAATCTAGTGTTTAAAAAGTTTATTGGTTGCTTTTTAAAAGAATGTATGTTGTACAGCGCATGCGCAAACTAAAGGGACTAACAATGCGAAAATCTCCATTCGAAATCCCCATATAAATCCGAGGTTATTGGACAGAAATATTTTGTGTCGTCTTCAAAAGGAAACACACACTGTATATGAATTGTGCAATGTGAAATACTTAATAAAAATATAATTAAAAGTAGAGCATTTTGAATTAGGAAAAAATAATAATTAAATAAACTTTCTTAATACTATTAATTTATTTTATAGCGAGAACAATAATACAATTTTAAAAGTAGAATAAAATCTAAAACTAACTATATAATTAAATGCTACTCAAGAATGTATAAACTGGCTGCGAATATTGAGTATAAAATTATTATTTATAAACTAGAATTCCAAATCACAGAAATGTCTAATCAAACCTATCTATCTGATAATACAACACGGATATAACTTTTATTACATAATTGTTTTTTATTAGTACGGATACCCAGTTGATGTCCTAGTTCTGCTCGTTGTTGTTGAACTTTAGAATAGAAATAAAGATTAACAGCTTCTTGAGTCCATGGTTGATAGTAAAATTCAGCTCTCCTTTTTTCTCCTGGATTATCAACTGCGTCAGTCATTGTCTAAAATTAAAATTAACATAAACTATTTAGTTTTATTATATAATTAAATGAATAATAGTACTTATAGTGTTAAAGTTGATAATTCTAGACTTTTTGATTAAAAGTCAATTTCAATAAGAAAGGTAAAAGCCACTTGGATCAAATCCATGTGTTTATAATACATATTTAAATATGAATTCTTTAGTGGGTCATGAATATTGATTGACTATTAATGAATGCTATTAAATTAAGAATACCTCTGAACATGTTTCATAGTGTAAATTAATTTTCATAAATACCTTTAAATCTCTTGTTTGTGAAATGGTCCATTTATATATAAACTGCTGGGCATCTTTAGCAAAACTCAAAAAAAAAATTCTCTATTCGTCTTTAACTGGTTAATTGTTTCAACAGTTTCACGGATTTTATTATCCAGATTCTAAATTATAAAATCAAAACATTTATATAATGTATATACATCAATTATATTCAAACATAATTAAAATGTATGGTATTTAATCACCTGTATTTCTTGCTGGATGGCAGTAGCCAAAAACATGGTCGCAAACAAGTTGTGAAATAATTATTGTCCAATGATTAATGTACACAAAAATACTCAATTTTTTTTTTTTTTTTTTTTTTCCATTTAGTAAATGTCAATTGATACAATGAATATAAATTTAATAAATAAATACAAAATTATCAATATGATATTGTAAGATAATTGACACAATGAAAGTCAAATCACTTATAAAATGTTTTAAAATCTTCTTGTTCCAACTGTAGAGTCGAATTCGAGGTTTTTAATGAATTCCCAGATTCATCCATCCAGTACCATACCTTACTAGTACTACAGCATTCCCTATAATCAAATAAATATTTAAAAATATGACTTCTTATATTTTGAGTAGTAAAATATTTTACTTAAAAGGAGCATATGCAGCAACAGGATTGTCTTTTTCGTATATAGCATTTTTTGTTGGATGTCCATAGTAAATTGTATTATAGGTACGTGATAATGCTCTAACCCATGGACCTATAATTAATAATGAAAAAACAAACAATTATTTTTTTAAAAAAGAAGAATAAAAATATTTTAATTAAAAAAGTTATATTACTTAATGTTGCTTTAATAAATAATATTCCAGATGCACAACAATATTTTTGTTTATCCAGCATGCACATCGCAACAGGTTTACGATGAAACTTTGACCATTTGAAATCAATTTTATCAAATATGTCTTTAATGTTTTCTAAATATATAGGTTCCTTTACTCTAATTTTTGTTTGTTGAGACGACACAATTTTATTCATGGACTTAGCAAAATCTTTACAATACTTAATCCTAAACAAATAATAAACATAAGCATAATAACCATTCGCTAAATGAATTATAAATGTTACCTTGATAAATAATGTTGATTACTTATGTCAATGTTACCAAGCATATACGCATCTATAATATGCAATACTCGTACTCTGAGTTGCCCTAAATTTTCACCTTCAAGTTCGGTAGCAAGTTCACCATATACGAGTGTACCAGGACTCAATGTAACGGTTTTTAAATTTTCATTACTGACCCATCGGTTATTAACTAATTCATATACTTGGCTTCCGCCTAAACCTATAATATAAATAAGTATTAGATAAATACTGAATAATTGAATACAAATTTCACACTTGTTTTAAAAACATACTTAAAAAATACGTAGCAGGTTTAGAATTATTGAGTAAAACACAGTGCCAATCATATACAGATTTAACATATTTGTGTAACTTTTCTTTGTTTAAGACTTCCGGAGATATCTGTAAGAAATCTAAAAAAAAAAATAAAATATTATTTAAGTTTAATAATTTGAAAATTCATAAACAATTCAATAACAAAATTATAATTAATTACTTTTTGATCCAGCAACAATAGAATTACAAAAATCATGAGGGTCACATCTAAAAGGTGCACGTCTCACACCGTCCTTGAGTTTCCACAGTTCTAAACATTTTTTTTTCAGATCTTTTTGTCTTTCGTCAGCCAAACGTTGATCTTTAGTATAGGCCACAATTTTTGATAAACTTAACGCTTGAATCTGTCCTAATCTAAATAATAAATGTACAATATGTTTACATTAAATCTATTATAAAACATGCAAAACCCAACAAAAAACTAATATGACTTTACTTACTTATTATTAGAGTCCCATAGATATTTAAAAAAATGCGAATCTTTAAGAATAACTTGCAATGGAACAATAGATAAAATATCTTCTTTTGGTCCTAATTCATTCCAAATTAAATTTACCTTATATAAATAGTTCTTTATGTCTTGTATATCATCAAATCTCCATTTACATATCACATATCTATACATATATATATATTTTTTTTTTTTTAAAACTATAAAATTAAATTACTTAAATATTTATTACCCAATTACCTTTCAGAGTTTGCTGGCCGACTAGTAACAGGTTTGTAAATACTTATTTTTTTAAAACATTGATATAAAAGGAACAATAAACCAGCACTAAATTCAGTGAATATATCAAACACTTTGCACATAAAATGTCCACCCGGTCGAAGTATACTCAAAGCAGCCAATGTTTGACATAAATATAATCGCTTGGACAACATCTCCTGGAAACTTTCGTGGCCTTCAACAGAAAACCCCTAAAAAAAAATTTAAAAAAAATTAATTAAATGGTTGTTGAAAAGTTATTAATGATTTTACTTACACCATCAGCCATAACAAAATCAATACCCTTTTGCTCAGTCATCTTCATAACATACTTTTCTAACGAGGTAATATTTTTTGGTTTATATATATCACCATCTCCTTCATGACCTAAATTACGAAATAGTAATTGTACTTGAAATAATATTGTTTTATAAACTACCAACACATACTATACATCAATATAATTTATTATTATATTATAGAATTTGATAATTGAAAAAAACAACATATATAGACATACATTAATTGCAGTAATTATATTAAAACACCAAATTAAAATTAAAATATATTTTAATTTTTTATCAAATATTTTAATACCATATTATTGAGTCAGTTGATAATCATTTGTATAATTAAGTATAACTTATGATGAACCTTATTATGTCAAATTTCCGTGTATTTCTGTTCGGGCCGGAACAATTATGTCTATTTAATTCAAAGACTTATTGAAAATGCTAATAAATAGTTGAAAATTTGTCTACGCCCAGAAATGACTAATACAAAGCTCAAGACCAATATATTTGTATTATTAATATTGTTTTTGGTTGCATTGAATTATTATTGAGTTTAGTTTATTATATGTATTTTAAATTACCCAATACATTCCTGAATTCTCATTTTTACAACTAAAAATATATTCATTGTTTTTCATAGTTACCATAAAAAGCTTCAAATGAATCCGGAGAACCAGCATAAAAATCATTTAATTTGAAATCATTTGCATTACGTAATGTAAATCCAACACCTTTTGCATTCCAACTTTTTCTCCACAATACATATTCAGAAAATCCACCTGGCCCAGCACATATGTCAGCAAAGTAAAGTAGATTACTAGGTCTTGGTAAGATTGATGACTAAAATTATATTAATAAATATTAACTCAAAACTAATTTTACAAATTAAGAACATGTACATCATCACTATATTTTGGATCGGTGAACATATAATCACATGCCCAATCGATATTAGCCATTTTCATTGCAGCCCGATTTTGGAATATACCATTTATTATTGTCTCAAACGGATTTGCTTTAGTTCTGGCTTGGCGGAAATCATCATCATTTATATTATCCAAAACATTCTATACAAATTTAATTTAATTATAATTAATTAACAGTATAAGACAGTAAAAAAAGTACACAAATCTACCTTGCTAGAATTAACTACATTGAAAATTTCTGAATCTGCAAACTCTGTTGTTTGATTATACGACAAATTTTTCTCACCAGTCTGAATCCAATCATAAATCATATCCTCGCATGAAAATATCAATTGATTTTTTATTTCTAACCAGTCAGTAACTTTTAAAATTTCTGCAGACTAAAATTGTACATTTAAAAAAATATAAGTCATAAATTTCCAATGTTATAATATTTACTTCTTCTTGTTCAGGGTCCCAGTCTAAAACAAAAGATTCTCTGGGTTCATTTGATGCGAAACCCAAACCTCTGCGACCTTTTTGAGTAGGTAATTGCACTGGATCAACCAGTCCTTGTGCATTTTTTCCCAATCCTTCACCATCTTTATAACCAATTTTTTTCTAAAAATAAAACAAACATATGTATCAATAAATATGTTATACATAATAAAAGTTTAATAATTACAAATCTATTTAATAAATAAGTGGTTACCAATAAAGTTAATCCTTTGTTACCACATTTTTCTGTATTTTCTAAATTTTGATTAGCCTTTGTAATTGATTCGTGTGATAAATTTAAATCAGAATCAACTGATTTGGAGTAAGAAGCACCATCAAACTGATCTTCCTTAGAATGGCTACAAAACTTTAAAAAACTGTTGTTACTGTCACTAACTGAACTAACTTCAGAAGAAGATAAACATCTTTTTGAATGATTATAATCTAAAAAAAAAAAAAAAAAAATGATTTAAAAGTTATTACAAATGTAACATACAAAAGTAAATTATTGGTTATATTTAAAATTAGCTGCCATCACCAGTTAGCCTTGCTTGAGACATATTTGGTTTTTCAAAATTGTTACAAAAACATAAAAACTAATAAATCTTCCTCGCGACACTAAAATTAAATTGGTAATTATAACTGTTATTTTTCATCCGAATCTCCCCAAGGAAACCCAGAAATCCACAAAAATAATTCAATTTCCGTACCAAAACACCGTTTTTGGAGATAGCAGTAGAGATATCGAGGGATTAAATTAAGCCTATGACCCTATGCAGTTCTTGCTGACACAACTGACTCTAATTTTATGAAAATCGGTTGAGTAGTTACTGATATTAGCCTGTACACAATTCAATTATAAATATATATATATAAATACCTGGGATAGTATCACATTTCATTAATGCAACTGGGTTGTTCAAATATGATTTTTCATGATTATTTGGTGCATAATTGTTAGCATACTTAATAGCTCTGGGGTCGATTACTGTTTGACATTGCTATAAAGTAAAATACATTAGGAATTAATGGTGTATTATAAACAAGTATAAGATGAAAATTTACATTAAATGATGGTTGACTATTGGAATGTACAGATTTTTTTCGAAATGTTTTTTTATTATTAACAACATCAGCAACATATCGAAGATTTTTTTGACTCTCATCCTTAGTATAAAACGTTGATGTAGCAAGATCGTCAAAACGATATCTTTTAAAATTCTTTTGTTGATGTTTACATATCTCCTCATCAGATGAAGACACATCACTACTGTCCGACAAATTTGCCCTGAAACATGTTAGGAGTTTACAAAAGAAACATTATTAGACATCATTAATCATATTAAACATCAGTAGGTACTTACATTATATGGAATAGATCTATATGTATGTTACTTAAAATATTAAGTTCCCTATTCTATAAAAGTAGATAAAAGATTTACCTAACAATAAAGAAATTTATACTAGATTAAATTTAATTTCAATAATGGCACAGATGGAACAGTTTCAATTTTCTAGATATGTCAAAAAAAATAATATGAAATAACGAATGTATTTGTAATTGAGATCGGTCACCAATGGAAATAAAGCACTGTAAATATTTATATTTTAATAGAACGAAGCCAGAATTATTGGAATGCAATAAAAAAAAAAAAAACTAAATTCACTATTTCGATTGTCAAAAGTGAACGCAGTGAATAGACACACGAACTGGAGACGTCTATTATATTTTGACGTTCACAAATAAATTTAAAATGGTGTACACGGTTATAACCGATTACGGTTGGGTTATAACCAAAAAAAGTTAGTTTATATTCATTTGTTATAATAATAATTGGTTATCTATTTGTATACATGATTGGCGCGTAGGTAGGGAGGGGAGTGTTTTTTTGGGTGTTTAAAAATATTTATTTTTTTAAGCTAGATAATAATTACAGTATTTGATGAGTCATTAATTTTGTATTTGATATTATTATTTATCTTTAAAATATAAAACATAATATATATATATATACACATGTATTACTAAATCAAATACTTGATGATCATCTACTATACTGTGTACCGCCATTGTAACCTGTATGGAAACCATTGGAAATTTCTTATCGATTAACATTCCAGTGGTCGGTAACATCGCGTCTTTGGGAAAAACTGTTTTCTTTATTTATAGTTACCGATTACTTTATACTCTATTCAGAATAATAACAGACCAGATGGTGGAAGAAAACACGTCGTTGTAAGCGTATCCCCTTGTCCAATACGGCTGTCACTATAAATATTCGCCTCACGAATCCGACATGTACTAATCAGGCCCCTGTCCTTAATATAATCGTGAAGTCTGATTGGAGAACATATAAATGTTTATGTTCTTTGGGGACAGTAAGGTTGGGTTAGGACACTTAGCTCGAAAAAGTGACGTATGGTCACGTTAAGTATAACCCACTGCTTTTCGTACACCATATATATTTATAATTGAAGGTCATGAATTATTAGTGTACGTTATTGGATAGTAAAATGCAATGAGTGTAATGAAAACACCGAAGAACTATAGTAAGACACTTATAAAGCCAAGAATTAATCAATAATAGAAATTACAATCCAACTTAATTTCTTCTAATGCCATGAAACTTTATGTACATTTATAACGTGTATAGACAAAAATCACCACGAATTTGTGTAATGCAGAACACTCAATTTCTTTAAATATTCCTTTTGGGAATTGGTTAAATGCAGGTGGTGGAATCATATACCACTTTTAAATATGAACATTTTGCAGAAAGGCACAGATAGGGAAGGAGTAATGAAGCATCATCTGTATAACAACACAAGAAATATTCTACTACTAAATTATGCAATTAATAAGTTAATTTTAAAGATAATTATTAATAATACTTAAAAAACCTATTTCTACTTACATACGGCTAGAATATAAGATTTAAAAATTACAGATAATTTCAGTATGAGACCTAAGTAACCATTTTATGAAATTTCAAATTAATTTAATTTAGTTAGTACTTTAGCAGGTTTTCCAGTGTTTCATTTTATTTTTTTTATTTTTAATTATGTAGGGCATTGCATCTAGTTACAGCACATTATGTTTAAAGCTGTATGTTAATATTTATTACAATGAATGGTATACGGTTACAAAATAAAATTAAAGGTAACACAAAAATACACATTTTTTTGATGTAGGTAATACATCCATCAAATACTCGCAGTAAGCGTGCTATCATAAAAATATGAGCTGTGAAATTTCCAATTGAGTAACCAAAACCAAGTGTTATTCCATAAACTGTTAATATAATTATCTGAAATAAATTTTTAAAGGCACGATTCATAATATAGACACATATAAATGTTAATCTTAGCACACAATTAGTAAAATTTTGTTTATTCAACAAATTAAAAAATAAAATAATCTTTAGAGATTACAGTGAACTAGTAATTATTTTTTTAATTTATTACTCTTTTATGATATTTATTGATAATATTTACTAAATAATAGGTAATTATGTATAAAAGCACAAGAGTGCAAAAAAATACGGGAAACAGCATAAAAATGTGTAAAACCAAGGATAATCGTTGAAAAAGGCAATAATTTAAATTTAAACATTGTCTTACGGTCAATTTAGAATTAAGAGGTGGAAATATCTTATAATAATTTGGTCCATCTGAATCTAGTGTTTAAAAAGTTTATTGGTTGCTTTTTAAAAGAATGTATGTTGTACAGCGCATGCGCAAACTAAAGGGACTAACAATGCGAAAATCTCCATTCGAAATCCCCATATAAATCCGAGGTTATTGGACAGAAATATTTTGTGTCGTCTTCAAAAGGAAACACACACTGTATATGAATTGTGCAATGTGAAATACTTAATAAAAATATAATTAAAAGTAGAGCATTTTGAATTAGGAAAAAATAATAATTAAATAAACTTTCTTAATACTATTAATTTATTTTATAGCGAGAACAATAATACAATTTTAAAAGTAGAATAAAATCTAAAACTAACTATATAATTAAATGCTACTCAAGAATGTATAAACTGGCTGCGAATATTGAGTATAAAATTATTATTTATAAACTAGAATTCCAAATCACAGAAATGTCTAATCAAACCTATCTATCTGATAATACAACACGGATATAACTTTTATTACATAATTGTTTTTTATTAGTACGGATACCCAGTTGATGTCCTAGTTCTGCTCGTTGTTGTTGAACTTTAGAATAGAAATAAAGATTAACAGCTTCTTGAGTCCATGGTTGATAGTAAAATTCAGCTCTCCTTTTTTCTCCTGGATTATCAACTGCGTCAGTCATTGTCTAAAATTAAAATTAACATAAACTATTTAGTTTTATTATATAATTAAATGAATAATAGTACTTATAGTGTTAAAGTTGATAATTCTAGACTTTTTGATTAAAAGTCAATTTCAATAAGAAAGGTAAAAGCCACTTGGATCAAATCCATGTGTTTATAATACATATTTAAATATGAATTCTTTAGTGGGTCATGAATATTGATTGACTATTAATGAATGCTATTAAATTAAGAATACCTCTGAACATGTTTCATAGTGTAAATTAATTTTCATAAATACCTTTAAATCTCTTGTTTGTGAAATGGTCCATTTATATATAAACTGCTGGGCATCTTTAGCAAAACTCAAAAAAAAAATTCTCTATTCGTCTTTAACTGGTTAATTGTTTCAACAGTTTCACGGATTTTATTATCCAGATTCTAAATTATAAAATCAAAACATTTATATAATGTATATACATCAATTATATTCAAACATAATTAAAATGTATGGTATTTAATCACCTGTATTTCTTGCTGGATGGCAGTAGCCAAAAACATGGTCGCAAACAAGTTGTGAAATAATTATTGTCCAATGATTAATGTACACAAAAATACTCAATTTTTTTTTTTTTTTTTTTTTTCCATTTAGTAAATGTCAATTGATACAATGAATATAAATTTAATAAATAAATACAAAATTATCAATATGATATTGTAAGATAATTGACACAATGAAAGTCAAATCACTTATAAAATGTTTTAAAATCTTCTTGTTCCAACTGTAGAGTCGAATTCGAGGTTTTTAATGAATTCCCAGATTCATCCATCCAGTACCATACCTTACTAGTACTACAGCATTCCCTATAATCAAATAAATATTTAAAAATATGACTTCTTATATTTTGAGTAGTAAAATATTTTACTTAAAAGGAGCATATGCAGCAACAGGATTGTCTTTTTCGTATATAGCATTTTTTGTTGGATGTCCATAGTAAATTGTATTATAGGTACGTGATAATGCTCTAACCCATGGACCTATAATTAATAATGAAAAAACAAACAATTATTTTTTTAAAAAAGAAGAATAAAAATATTTTAATTAAAAAAGTTATATTACTTAATGTTGCTTTAATAAATAATATTCCAGATGCACAACAATATTTTTGTTTATCCAGCATGCACATCGCAACAGGTTTACGATGAAACTTTGACCATTTGAAATCAATTTTATCAAATATGTCTTTAATGTTTTCTAAATATATAGGTTCCTTTACTCTAATTTTTGTTTGTTGAGACGACACAATTTTATTCATGGACTTAGCAAAATCTTTACAATACTTAATCCTAAACAAATAATAAACATAAGCATAATAACCATTCGCTAAATGAATTATAAATGTTACCTTGATAAATAATGTTGATTACTTATGTCAATGTTACCAAGCATATACGCATCTATAATATGCAATACTCGTACTCTGAGTTGCCCTAAATTTTCACCTTCAAGTTCGGTAGCAAGTTCACCATATACGAGTGTACCAGGACTCAATGTAACGGTTTTTAAATTTTCATTACTGACCCATCGGTTATTAACTAATTCATATACTTGGCTTCCGCCTAAACCTATAATATAAATAAGTATTAGATAAATACTGAATAATTGAATACAAATTTCACACTTGTTTTAAAAACATACTTAAAAAATACGTAGCAGGTTTAGAATTATTGAGTAAAACACAGTGCCAATCATATACAGATTTAACATATTTGTGTAACTTTTCTTTGTTTAAGACTTCCGGAGATATCTGTAAGAAATCTAAAAAAAAAAATAAAATATTATTTAAGTTTAATAATTTGAAAATTCATAAACAATTCAATAACAAAATTATAATTAATTACTTTTTGATCCAGCAACAATAGAATTACAAAAATCATGAGGGTCACATCTAAAAGGTGCACGTCTCACACCGTCCTTGAGTTTCCACAGTTCTAAACATTTTTTTTTCAGATCTTTTTGTCTTTCGTCAGCCAAACGTTGATCTTTAGTATAGGCCACAATTTTTGATAAACTTAACGCTTGAATCTGTCCTAATCTAAATAATAAATGTACAATATGTTTACATTAAATCTATTATAAAACATGCAAAACCCAACAAAAAACTAATATGACTTTACTTACTTATTATTAGAGTCCCATAGATATTTAAAAAAATGCGAATCTTTAAGAATAACTTGCAATGGAACAATAGATAAAATATCTTCTTTTGGTCCTAATTCATTCCAAATTAAATTTACCTTATATAAATAGTTCTTTATGTCTTGTATATCATCAAATCTCCATTTACATATCACATATCTATACATATATATATATTTTTTTTTTTTTAAAACTATAAAATTAAATTACTTAAATATTTATTACCCAATTACCTTTCAGAGTTTGCTGGCCGACTAGTAACAGGTTTGTAAATACTTATTTTTTTAAAACATTGATATAAAAGGAACAATAAACCAGCACTAAATTCAGTGAATATATCAAACACTTTGCACATAAAATGTCCACCCGGTCGAAGTATACTCAAAGCAGCCAAAGTTTGACATAAATATAATCGCTTGGACAATATCTCCTGGAAACTTTCGTGGCCTTCAACAGAAAACCCCTAAAAAAAAATTTAAAAAAAATTAATTAAATGGTTGTTGAAAAGTTATTAATGATTTTACTTACACCATCAGCCATAACAAAATCAATACCCTTTTGCTCAGTCATCTTCATAACATACTTTTCTAACGAGGTAATATTTTTTGGTTTATATATATCACCATCTCCTTCATGACCTAAATTACGAAATAGTAATTGTACTTGAAATAATATTGTTTTATAAACTACCAACACATACTATACATCAATATAATTTATTATTATATTATAGAATTTGATAATTGAAAAAAACAACATATATAGACATACATTAATTGCAGTAATTATATTAAAACACCAAATTAAAATTAAAATATATTTTAATTTTTTATCAAATATTTTAATACCATATTATTGAGTCAGTTGATAATCATTTGTATAATTAAGTATAACTTATGATGAACCTTATTATGTCAAATTTCCGTGTATTTCTGTTCGGGCCGGAACAATTATGTCTATTTAATTCAAAGACTTATTGAAAATGCTAATAAATAGTTGAAAATTTGTCTACGCCCAGAAATGACTAATACAAAGCTCAAGACTAATATATTTGTATTATTAATATTGTTTTTGGTTGCATTGAATTATTATTGAGTTTAGTTTATTATATGTATTTTAAATTACCCAATACATTCCTGAATTCTCATTTTTACAACTAAAAATATATTCATTGTTTTTCATAGTTACCATAAAAAGCTTCAAATGAATCCGGAGAACCAGCATAAAAATCATTTAATTTGAAATCATTTGCATTACGTAATGTAAATCCAACACCTTTTGCATTCCAACTTTTTCTCCACAATACATATTCAGAAAATCCACCTGGCCCAGCACATATGTCAGCAAAGTAAAGTAGATTACTAGGTCTTGGTAAGATTGATGACTAAAATTATATTAATAAATATTAACTCAAAACTAATTTTACAAATTAAGAACATGTACATCATCACTATATTTTGGATCGGTGAACATATAATCACATGCCCAATCGATATTAGCCATTTTCATTGCAGCCCGATTTTGGAATATACCATTTTTTATTGTCTCAAACGGATTTGCTTTAGTTCTGGCGTGGCGGAAATCATCATCATTTATATTATCCAAAACATTCTATACAAATTTAATTTAATTATAATTAATTAACAGTATAAGACAGTAAAAAAAGTACACAAATCTACCTTGCTAGAATTAACTACATTGAAAATTTCTGAATCTGCAAACTCTGTTGTTTGATTATACGACAAATTTTTCTCACCAGTCTGAATCCGATCATAAATCATATCCTCGCATGAAAATATCAATTGATTTTTTATTTCTAACCAGTCAGTAACTTTTAAAATTTCTGCAGACTAAAATTGTACATTTAAAAAAATATAAGTCATAAATTTCCAATGTTATAATATTTACTTCTTCTTGTTCAGGGTCCCAGTCTAAAACAAAAGATTCTCTGGGTTCATTTGATGCGAAACCCAAACCTCTGCGACCTTTTTGAGTAGGTAATTGCACTGGATCAACCAGTCCTTGTGCATTTTTTCCCAATCCTTCACCATCTTTATAACCAATTTTTTTCTAAAAATAAAACAAACATATGTATCAATAAATATGTTATACATAATAAAAGTTTAATAATTACAAATCTATTTAATAAATAAGTGGTTACCAATAAAGTTAATCCTTTGTTACCACATTTTTCTGTATTTTCTAAATTTTGATTAGCCTTTGTAATTGATTCGTGTGATAAATTTAAATCAGAATCAACTGATTTGGAGTAAGAAGCACCATCAAACTGATCTTCCTTAGAATGGCTACAAAACTTTAAAAAACTGTTGTTACTGTCACTAACTGAACTAACTTCAGAAGAAGATAAACATCTTTTTGAATGATTATAATCTAAAAAAAAAAAAAAAAAAATGATTTAAAAGTTATTACAAATGTAACATACAAAAGTAAATTATTGGTTATATTTAAAATTAGCTGCCATCACCAGTTAGCCTTGCTTGAGACATATTTGGTTTTTCAAAATTGTTACAAAAACATAAAAACTAATAAATCTTCCTCGCGACACTAAAATTAAATTGGTAATTATAACTGTTATTTTTCATCCGAATCTCCCCAAGGAAACCCAGAAATCCACAAAAATAATTCAATTTCCGTACCAAAACACCGTTTTTGGAGATAGCAGTAGAGATATCGAGGGATTAAATTAAGCCTATGACCCTATGCAGTTCTTGCTGACACAACTGACTCTAATTTTATGAAAATCGGTTGAGTAGTTACTGATATTAGCCTGTACACAATTCAATTATAAATATATATATATAAATACCTGGGATAGTATCACATTTCATTAATGCAACTGGGTTGTTCAAATATGATTTTTCATGATTATTTGGTGCATAATTGTTAGCATACTTAATAGCTCTGGGGTCGATTACTGTTTGACATTGCTATAAAGTAAAATACATTAGGAATTAATGGTGTATTATAAACAAGTATAAGATGAAAATTTACATTAAATGATGGTTGACTATTGGAATGTACAGATTTTTTTCGAAATGTTTTTTTATTATTAACAACATCAGCAACATATCGAAGATTTTTTTGACTCTCATCCTTAGTATAAAACGTTGATGTAGCAAGATCGTCAAAACGATATCTTTTAAAATTCTTTTGTTGATGTTTACATATCTCCTCATCAGATGAAGACACATCACTACTGTCCGACAAATTTGCCCTGAAACATGTTAGGAGTTTACAAAAGAAACATTATTAGACATCATTAATCATATTAAACATCAGTAGGTACTTACATTATATGGAATAGATCTATATGTATGTTACTTAAAATATTAAGTTCCCTATTCTATAAAAGTAGATAAAAGATTTACCTAACAATAAAGAAATTTATACTAGATTAAATTTAATTTCAATAATGGCACAGATGGAACAGTTTCAATTTTCTAGATATGTCAAAAAAAATAATATGAAATAACGAATGTATTTGTAATTGAGATCGGTCACCAATGGAAATAAAGCACTGTAAATATTTATATTTTAATAGAACGAAGCCAGAATTATTGGAATGCAATAAAAAAAAAAAAAACTAAATTCACTATTTCGATTGTCAAAAGTGAACGCAGTGAATAGACACACGAACTGGAGACGTCTATTATATTTTGACGTTCACAAATAAATTTAAAATGGTGTATACGGTTATAACCGATTACGGTTGGGTTATAACCAAAAAAAGTTAGGTTATATTCATTTGTTATAATAATAATTGGTTATCTATTTGTATACATGATTGGCGCGTAGGTAGGGAGGGGAGTGTTTTTTTGGGTGTTTAAAAATATTTATTTTTTTAAGCTAGATAATAATTACAGTATTTGATGAGTCATTAATTTTGTATTTGATATTATTATTTATCTTTAAAATATAAAACATAATATATATATATATACACATGTATTACTAAATCAAATACTTGATGATCATCTACTATACTGTGTACCGCCATTGTAACCTGTATGGAAACCATTGGAAATTTCTTATCGATTAACATTCCAGTGGTCGGTAACATCGCGTCTTTGGGAAAAACTGTTTTCTTTATTTATAGTTACCGATTACTTTATACTCTATTCAGAATAATAACAGACCAGATGGTGGAAGAAAACACGTCGTTGTAAGCGTATCCCCTTGTCCAATACGGCTGTCACTATAAATATTCGCCTCACGAATCCGACATGTACTAATCAGGCCCCTGTCCTTAATATAATCGTGAAGTCTGATTGGAGAACATATAAATGTTTATGTTCTTTGGGGACAGTAAGGTTGGGTTAGGACACTTAGCTCGAAAAAGTGACGTATGGTCACGTTAAGTATAACCCACTGCTTTTCGTACACCATATATTTATAATTGAAGGTCATGAATTATTAGTGTACGTTATTGGATAGTAAAATGCAATGAGTGTAATGAAAACACCGAAGAACTATAGTAAGACACTTATAAAGCCAAGAATTAATCAATAATAGAAATTACAATCCAACTTAATTTCTTCTAATGCCATGAAACTTTATGTACATTTATAACGTGTATAGACAAAAATCACCATGAATTTGTGTAATGCAGAACACTCAATTTCTTTAAATATTCCTTTTGGGAATTGGTTAAATGCAGGTGGTGGAATCATATACCACTTTTAAATATGAACATTTTGCAGAAAGGCACAGATAGGGAAGGAGTAATGAAGCATCATCTGTATAACAACACAAGAAATATTCTACTACTAAATTATGCAATTAATAAGTTAATTTTAAAGATAATTATTAATAATACTTAAAAAACCTATTTCTACTTACATACGGCTAGAATATAAGATTTAAAAATTACAGATAATTTCAGTATGAGACCTAAGTAACCATTTTATGAAATTTCAAATTAATTTAATTTAGTTAGTACTTTAGCAGGTTTTCCAGTGTTTCATTTTATTTTTTTTATTTTTAATTATGTAGGGCATTGCATCTAGTTACAGCACATTATGTTTAAAGCTGTATGTTAATATTTATTACAATGAATGGTATACGGTTACAAAATAAAATTAAAGGTAACACAAAAATACACATTTTTTTGATGTAGGTAATACATCCATCAAATACTCGCAGTAAGCGTGCTATCATAAAAATATGAGCTGTGAAATTTCCAATTGAGTAACCAAAACCAAGTGTTATTCCATAAACTGTTAATATAATTATCTGAAATAAATTTTTAAAGGCACGATTCATAATATAGACACATATAAATGTTAATCTTAGCACACAATTAGTAAAATTTTGTTTATTCAACAAATTAAAAAATAAAATAATCTTTAGATTACAGTGAACTAGTAATTATTTTTTTAATTTATTACTCTTTTATGATATTTATTGATAATATTTACTAAATAATAGGTAATTATGTATAAAAGCACAAGAGTGCAAAAAAATACGGGAAACAGCATAAAAATGTGTAAAACCAAGGATAATCGTTGAAAAAGGCAATAATTTAAATTTAAACATTGTCTTACGGTCAATTTAGAATTAAGAGGTGGAAATATCTTAAAATAATTTGGTCCATCTGAATCTAGTGTTTAAAAAGTTTATTGGTTGCTTTTTAAAAGAATGTATGTTGTACAGCGCATGCGCAAACTAAAGGGACTAACAATGCGAAAATCTCCATTCGAAATCCCCATATAAATCCGAGGTTATTGGACAGAAATATTTTGTGTCGTCTTCAAAAGGAAACACACACTGTATATGAATTGTGCAATGTGAAATACTTAATAAAAATATAATTAAAAGTAGAGCATTTTGAATTAGGAAAAAATAATAATTAAATAAACTTTCTTAATACTATTAATTTATTTTATAGCGAGAACAATAATACAATTTTAAAAGTAGAATAAAATCTAAAACTAACTATATAATTAAATGCTACTCAAGAATGTATAAACTGGCTGCGAATATTGAGTATAAAATTATTATTTATAAACTAGAATTCCAAATCACAGAAATGTCTAATCAAACCTATCTATCTGATAATACAACACGGATATAACTTTTATTACATAATTGTTTTTTATTAGTACGGATACCCAGTTGATGTCCTAGTTCTGCTCGTTGTTGTTGAACTTTAGAATAGAAATAAAGATTAACAGCTTCTTGAGTCCATGGTTGATAGTAAAATTCAGCTCTCCTTTTTTCTCCTGGATTATCAACTGCGTCAGTCATTGTCTAAAATTAAAATTAACATAAACTATTTAGTTTTATTATATAATTAAATGAATAATAGTACTTATAGTGTTAAAGTTGATAATTCTAGACTTTTTGATTAAAAGTCAATTTCAATAAGAAAGGTAAAAGCCACTTGGATCAAATCCATGTGTTTATAATACATATTTAAATATGAATTCTTTAGTGGGTCATGAATATTGATTGACTATTAATGAATGCTATTAAATTAAGAATACCTCTGAACATGTTTCATAGTGTAAATTAATTTTCATAAATACCTTTAAATCTCTTGTTTGTGAAATGGTCCATTTATATATAAACTGCTGGGCATCTTTAGCAAAACTCAAAAAAAAAATTCTCTATTCGTCTTTAACTGGTTAATTGTTTCAACAGTTTCACGGATTTTATTATCCAGATTCTAAATTATAAAATCAAAACATTTATATAATGTATATACATCAATTATATTCAAACATAATTAAAATGTATGGTATTTAATCACCTGTATTTCTTGCTGGATGGCAGTAGCCAAAAACATGGTCGCAAACAAGTTGTGAAATAATTATTGTCCAATGATTAATGTACACAAAAATACTCAATTTTTTTTTTTTTTTTTTTTTTCCATTTAGTAAATGTCAATTGATACAATGAATATAAATTTAATAAATAAATACAAAATTATCAATATGATATTGTAAGATAATTGACACAATGAAAGTCAAATCACTTATAAAATGTTTTAAAATCTTCTTGTTCCAACTGTAGAGTCGAATTCGAGGTTTTTAATGAATTCCCAGATTCATCCATCCAGTACCATACCTTACTAGTACTACAGCATTCCCTATAATCAAATAAATATTTAAAAATATGACTTCTTATATTTTGAGTAGTAAAATATTTTACTTAAAAGGAGCATATGCAGCAACAGGATTGTCTTTTTCGTATATAGCATTTTTTGTTGGATGTCCATAGTAAATTGTATTATAGGTACGTGATAATGCTCTAACCCATGGACCTATAATTAATAATGAAAAAACAAACAATTATTTTTTTAAAAAAGAAGAATAAAAATATTTTAATTAAAAAAGTTATATTACTTAATGTTGCTTTAATAAATAATATTCCAGATGCACAACAATATTTTTGTTTATCCAGCATGCACATCGCAACAGGTTTACGATGAAACTTTGACCATTTGAAATCAATTTTATCAAATATGTCTTTAATGTTTTCTAAATATATAGGTTCCTTTACTCTAATTTTTGTTTGTTGAGACGACACAATTTTATTCATGGACTTAGCAAAATCTTTACAATACTTAATCCTAAACAAATAATAAACATAAGCATAATAACCATTCGCTAAATGAATTATAAATGTTACCTTGATAAATAATGTTGATTACTTATGTCAATGTTACCAAGCATATACGCATCTATAATATGCAATACTCGTACTCTGAGTTGCCCTAAATTTTCACCTTCAAGTTCGGTAGCAAGTTCACCATATACGAGTGTACCAGGACTCAATGTAACGGTTTTTAAATTTTCATTACTGACCCATCGGTTATTAACTAATTCATATACTTGGCTTCCGCCTAAACCTATAATATAAATAAGTATTAGATAAATACTGAATAATTGAATACAAATTTCACACTTGTTTTAAAAACATACTTAAAAAATACGTAGCAGGTTTAGAATTATTGAGTAAAACACAGTGCCAATCATATACAGATTTAACATATTTGTGTAACTTTTCTTTGTTTAAGACTTCCGGAGATATCTGTAAGAAATCTAAAAAAAAAAATAAAATATTATTTAAGTTTAATAATTTGAAAATTCATAAACAATTCAATAACAAAATTATAATTAATTACTTTTTGATCCAGCAACAATAGAATTACAAAAATCATGAGGGTCACATCTAAAAGGTGCACGTCTCACACCGTCCTTGAGTTTCCACAGTTCTAAACATTTTTTTTTCAGATCTTTTTGTCTTTCGTCAGCCAAACGTTGATCTTTAGTATAGGCCACAATTTTTGATAAACTTAACGCTTGAATCTGTCCTAATCTAAATAATAAATGTACAATATGTTTACATTAAATCTATTATAAAACATGCAAAACCCAACAAAAAACTAATATGACTTTACTTACTTATTATTAGAGTCCCATAGATATTTAAAAAAATGCGAATCTTTAAGAATAACTTGCAATGGAACAATAGATAAAATATCTTCTTTTGGTCCTAATTCATTCCAAATTAAATTTACCTTATATAAATAGTTCTTTATGTCTTGTATATCATCAAATCTCCATTTACATATCACATATCTATACATATATATATATTTTTTTTTTTTTAAAACTATAAAATTAAATTACTTAAATATTTATTACCCAATTACCTTTCAGAGTTTGCTGGCCGACTAGTAACAGGTTTGTAAATACTTATTTTTTTAAAACATTGATATAAAAGGAACAATAAACCAGCACTAAATTCAGTGAATATATCAAACACTTTGCACATAAAATGTCCACCCGGTCGAAGTATACTCAAAGCAGCCAAAGTTTGACATAAATATAATCGCTTGGACAATATCTCCTGGAAACTTTCGTGGCCTTCAACAGAAAACCCCTAAAAAAAAATTTAAAAAAAATTAATTAAATGGTTGTTGAAAAGTTATTAATGATTTTACTTACACCATCAGCCATAACAAAATCAATACCCTTTTGCTCAGTCATCTTCATAACATACTTTTCTAACGAGGTAATATTTTTTGGTTTATATATATCACCATCTCCTTCATGACCTAAATTACGAAATAGTAATTGTACTTGAAATAATATTGTTTTATAAACTACCAACACATACTATACATCAATATAATTTATTATTATATTATAGAATTTGATAATTGAAAAAAACAACATATATAGACATACATTAATTGCAGTAATTATATTAAAACACCAAATTAAAATTAAAATATATTTTAATTTTTTATCAAATATTTTAATACCATATTATTGAGTCAGTTGATAATCATTTGTATAATTAAGTATAACTTATGATGAACCTTATTATGTCAAATTTCCGTGTATTTCTGTTCGGGCCGGAACAATTATGTCTATTTAATTCAAAGACTTATTGAAAATGCTAATAAATAGTTGAAAATTTGTCTACGCCCAGAAATGACTAATACAAAGCTCAAGACTAATATATTTGTATTATTAATATTGTTTTTGGTTGCATTGAATTATTATTGAGTTTAGTTTATTATATGTATTTTAAATTACCCAATACATTCCTGAATTCTCATTTTTACAACTAAAAATATATTCATTGTTTTTCATAGTTACCATAAAAAGCTTCAAATGAATCCGGAGAACCAGCATAAAAATCATTTAATTTGAAATCATTTGCATTACGTAATGTAAATCCAACACCTTTTGCATTCCAACTTTTTCTCCACAATACATATTCAGAAAATCCACCTGGCCCAGCACATATGTCAGCAAAGTAAAGTAGATTACTAGGTCTTGGTAAGATTGATGACTAAAATTATATTAATAAATATTAACTCAAAACTAATTTTACAAATTAAGAACATGTACATCATCACTATATTTTGGATCGGTGAACATATAATCACATGCCCAATCGATATTAGCCATTTTCATTGCAGCCCGATTTTGGAATATACCATTTTTTATTGTCTCAAACGGATTTGCTTTAGTTCTGGCGTGGCGAAAATCATCATCATTTATATTATCCAAAACATTCTATACAAATTTAATTTAATTATAATTAATTAACAGTATAAGACAGTAAAAAAAGTACACAAATCTACCTTGCTAGAATTAACTACATTGAAAATTTCTGAATCTGCAAACTCTGTTGTTTGATTATACGACAAATTTTTCTCACCAGTCTGAATCCGATCATAAATCATATCCTCGCATGAAAATATCAATTGATTTTTTATTTCTAACCAGTCAGTAACTTTTAAAATTTCTGCAGACTAAAATTGTACATTTAAAAAAATATAAGTCATAAATTTCCAATGTTATAATATTTACTTCTTCTTGTTCAGGGTCCCAGTCTAAAACAAAAGATTCTCTGGGTTCATTTGATGCGAAACCCAAACCTCTGCGACCTTTTTGAGTAGGTAATTGCACTGGATCAACCAGTCCTTGTGCATTTTTTCCCAATCCTTCACCATCTTTATAACCAATTTTTTTCTAAAAATAAAACAAACATATGTATCAATAAATATGTTATACATAATAAAAGTTTAATAATTACAAATCTATTTAATAAATAAGTGGTTACCAATAAAGTTAATCCTTTGTTACCACATTTTTCTGTATTTTCTAAATTTTGATTAGCCTTTGTAATTGATTCGTGTGATAAATTTAAATCAGAATCAACTGATTTGGAGTAAGAAGCACCATCAAACTGATCTTCCTTAGAATGGCTACAAAACTTTAAAAAACTGTTGTTACTGTCACTAACTGAACTAACTTCAGAAGAAGATAAACATCTTTTTGAATGATTATAATCTAAAAAAAAAAAAAAAAAAATGATTTAAAAGTTATTACAAATGTAACATACAAAAGTAAATTATTGGTTATATTTAAAATTAGCTGCCATCACCAGTTAGCCTTGCTTGAGACATATTTGGTTTTTCAAAATTGTTACAAAAACATAAAAACTAATAAATCTTCCTCGCGACACTAAAATTAAATTGGTAATTATAACTGTTATTTTTCATCCGAATCTCCCCAAGGAAACCCAGAAATCCACAAAAATAATTCAATTTCCGTACCAAAACACCGTTTTTGGAGATAGCAGTAGAGATATCGAGGGATTAAATTAAGCCTATGACCCTATGCAGTTCTTGCTGACACAACTGACTCTAATTTTATGAAAATCGGTTGAGTAGTTACTGATATTAGCCTGTACACAATTCAATTATAAATATATATATATAAATACCTGGGATAGTATCACATTTCATTAATGCAACTGGGTTGTTCAAATATGATTTTTCATGATTATTTGGTGCATAATTGTTAGCATACTTAATAGCTCTGGGGTCGATTACTGTTTGACATTGCTATAAAGTAAAATACATTAGGAATTAATGGTGTATTATAAACAAGTATAAGATGAAAATTTACATTAAATGATGGTTGACTATTGGAATGTACAGATTTTTTTCGAAATGTTTTTTTATTATTAACAACATCAGCAACATATCGAAGATTTTTTTGACTCTCATCCTTAGTATAAAACGTTGATGTAGCAAGATCGTCAAAACGATATCTTTTAAAATTCTTTTGTTGATGTTTACATATCTCCTCATCAGATGAAGACACATCACTACTGTCCGACAAATTTGCCCTGAAACATGTTAGGAGTTTACAAAAGAAACATTATTAGACATCATTAATCATATTAAACATCAGTAGGTACTTACATTATATGGAATAGATCTATATGTATGTTACTTAAAATATTAAGTTCCCTATTCTATAAAAGTAGATAAAAGATTTACCTAACAATAAAGAAATTTATACTAGATTAAATTTAATTTCAATAATGGCACAGATGGAACAGTTTCAATTTTCCAGATATGTCAAAAAAAATAATATGAAATAACGAATGTATTTGTAATTGAGATCGGTCACCAATGGAAATAAAGCACTGTAAATATTTATATTTTAATAGAACGAAGCCAGAATTATTGGAATGCAATAAAAAAAAAAAAAACTAAATTCACTATTTCGATTGTCAAAAGTGAACGCAGTGAATAGACACACGAACTGGAGACGTCTATTATATTTTGACGTTCACAAATAAATTTAAAATGGTGTATACGGTTATAACCGATTACGGTTGGGTTATAACCAAAAAAAGTTAGGTTATATTCATTTGTTATAATAATAATTGGTTATCTATTTGTATACATGATTGATGCGTAGGTAGGGAGGGGAGTGTTTTTTTGGGTGTTTAAAAATATTTATTTTTTTAAGCTAGATAATAATTACAGTATTTGATGAGTCATTAATTTTGTATTTGATATTATTATTTATCTTTAAAATATAAAACATAATATATATATATATACACATGTATTACTAAATCAAATACTTGATGATCATCTACTATACTGTGTACCGCCATTGTAACCTGTATGGAAACCATTGGAAATTTCTTATCGATTAACATTCCAGTGGTCGGTAACATCGCGTCTTTGGGAAAAACTGTTTTCTTTATTTATAGTTACCGATTACTTTATACTCTATTCAGAATAATAACAGACCAGATGGTGGAAGAAAACACGTCGTTGTAAGCGTATCCCCTTGTCCAATACGGCTGTCACTATAAATATTCGCCTCACGAATCCGACATGTACTAATCAGGCCCCTGTCCTTAATATAATCGTGAAGTCTGATTGGAGAACATATAAATGTTTATGTTCTTTGGGGACAGTAAGGTTGGGTTAGGACACTTAGCTCGAAAAAGTGACGTATGGTCACGTTAAGTATAACCCACTGCTTTTCGTACACCATATATTTATAATTGAAGGTCATGAATTATTAGTGTACGTTATTGGATAGTAAAATGCAATGAGTGTAATGAAAACACCGAAGAACTATAGTAAGACACTTATAAAGCCAAGAATTAATCAATAATAGAAATTACAATCCAACTTAATTTCTTCTAATGCCATGAAACTTTATGTACATTTATAACGTGTATAGACAAAAATCACCATGAATTTGTGTAATGCAGAACACTCAATTTCTTTAAATATTCCTTTTGGGAATTGGTTAAATGCAGGTGGTGGAATCATATACCACTTTTAAATATGAACATTTTGCAGAAAGGCACAGATAGGGAAGGAGTAATGAAGCATCATCTGTATAACAACACAAGAAATATTCTACTACTAAATTATGCAATTAATAAGTTAATTTTAAAGATAATTATTAATAATACTTAAAAAACCTATTTCTACTTACATACGGCTAGAATATAAGATTTAAAAATTACAGATAATTTCAGTATGAGACCTAAGTAACCATTTTATGAAATTTCAAATTAATTTAATTTAGTTAGTACTTTAGCAGGTTTTCCAGTGTTTCATTTTATTTTTTTTATTTTTAATTATGTAGGGCATTGCATCTAGTTACAGCACATTATGTTTAAAGCTGTATGTTAATATTTATTACAATGAATGGTATACGGTTACAAAATAAAATTAAAGGTAACACAAAAATACACATTTTTTTGATGTAGGTAATACATCCATCAAATACTCGCAGTAAGCGTGCTATCATAAAAATATGAGCTGTGAAATTTCCAATTGAGTAACCAAAACCAAGTGTTATTCCATAAACTGTTAATATAATTATCTGAAATAAATTTTTAAAGGCACGATTCATAATATAGACACATATAAATGTTAATCTTAGCACACAATTAGTAAAATTTTGTTTATTCAACAAATTAAAAAATAAAATAATCTTTAGATTACAGTGAACTAGTAATTATTTTTTTAATTTATTACTCTTTTATGATATTTATTGATAATATTTACTAAATAATAGGTAATTATGTATAAAAGCACAAGAGTGCAAAAAAATACGGGAAACAGCATAAAAATGTGTAAAACCAAGGATAATCGTTGAAAAAGGCAATAATTTAAATTTAAACATTGTCTTACGGTCAATTTAGAATTAAGAGGTGGAAATATCTTAAAATAATTTGGTCCATCTGAATCTAGTGTTTAAAAAGTTTATTGGTTGCTTTTTAAAAGAATGTATGTTGTACAGCGCATGCGCAAACTAAAGGGACTAACAATGCGAAAATCTCCATTCGAAATCCCCATATAAATCCGAGGTTATTGGACAGAAATATTTTGTGTCGTCTTCAAAAGGAAACACACACTGTATATGAATTGTGCAATGTGAAATACTTAATAAAAATATAATTAAAAGTAGAGCATTTTGAATTAGGAAAAAATAATAATTAAATAAACTTTCTTAATACTATTAATTTATTTTATAGCGAGAACAATAATACAATTTTAAAAGTAGAATAAAATCTAAAACTAACTATATAATTAAATGCTACTCAAGAATGTATAAACTGGCTGCGAATATTGAGTATAAAATTATTATTTATAAACTAGAATTCCAAATCACAGAAATGTCTAATCAAACCTATCTATCTGATAATACAACACGGATATAACTTTTATTACATAATTGTTTTTTATTAGTACGGATACCCAGTTGATGTCCTAGTTCTGCTCGTTGTTGTTGAACTTTAGAATAGAAATAAAGATTAACAGCTTCTTGAGTCCATGGTTGATAGTAAAATTCAGCTCTCCTTTTTTCTCCTGGATTATCAACTGCGTCAGTCATTGTCTAAAATTAAAATTAACATAAACTATTTAGTTTTATTATATAATTAAATGAATAATAGTACTTATAGTGTTAAAGTTGATAATTCTAGACTTTTTGATTAAAAGTCAATTTCAATAAGAAAGGTAAAAGCCACTTGGATCAAATCCATGTGTTTATAATACATATTTAAATATGAATTCTTTAGTGGGTCATGAATATTGATTGACTATTAATGAATGCTATTAAATTAAGAATACCTCTGAACATGTTTCATAGTGTAAATTAATTTTCATAAATACCTTTAAATCTCTTGTTTGTGAAATGGTCCATTTATATATAAACTGCTGGGCATCTTTAGCAAAACTCAAAAAAAAAATTCTCTATTCGTCTTTAACTGGTTAATTGTTTCAACAGTTTCACGGATTTTATTATCCAGATTCTAAATTATAAAATCAAAACATTTATATAATGTATATACATCAATTATATTCAAACATAATTAAAATGTATGGTATTTAATCACCTGTATTTCTTGCTGGATGGCAGTAGCCAAAAACATGGTCGCAAACAAGTTGTGAAATAATTATTGTCCAATGATTAATGTACACAAAAATACTCAATTTTTTTTTTTTTTTTTTTTTTCCATTTAGTAAATGTCAATTGATACAATGAATATAAATTTAATAAATAAATACAAAATTATCAATATGATATTGTAAGATAATTGACACAATGAAAGTCAAATCACTTATAAAATGTTTTAAAATCTTCTTGTTCCAACTGTAGAGTCGAATTCGAGGTTTTTAATGAATTCCCAGATTCATCCATCCAGTACCATACCTTACTAGTACTACAGCATTCCCTATAATCAAATAAATATTTAAAAATATGACTTCTTATATTTTGAGTAGTAAAATATTTTACTTAAAAGGAGCATATGCAGCAACAGGATTGTCTTTTTCGTATATAGCATTTTTTGTTGGATGTCCATAGTAAATTGTATTATAGGTACGTGATAATGCTCTAACCCATGGACCTATAATTAATAATGAAAAAACAAACAATTATTTTTTTAAAAAAGAAGAATAAAAATATTTTAATTAAAAAAGTTATATTACTTAATGTTGCTTTAATAAATAATATTCCAGATGCACAACAATATTTTTGTTTATCCAGCATGCACATCGCAACAGGTTTACGATGAAACTTTGACCATTTGAAATCAATTTTATCAAATATGTCTTTAATGTTTTCTAAATATATAGGTTCCTTTACTCTAATTTTTGTTTGTTGAGACGACACAATTTTATTCATGGACTTAGCAAAATCTTTACAATACTTAATCCTAAACAAATAATAAACATAAGCATAATAACCATTCGCTAAATGAATTATAAATGTTACCTTGATAAATAATGTTGATTACTTATGTCAATGTTACCAAGCATATACGCATCTATAATATGCAATACTCGTACTCTGAGTTGCCCTAAATTTTCACCTTCAAGTTCGGTAGCAAGTTCACCATATACGAGTGTACCAGGACTCAATGTAACGGTTTTTAAATTTTCATTACTGACCCATCGGTTATTAACTAATTCATATACTTGGCTTCCGCCTAAACCTATAATATAAATAAGTATTAGATAAATACTGAATAATTGAATACAAATTTCACACTTGTTTTAAAAACATACTTAAAAAATACGTAGCAGGTTTAGAATTATTGAGTAAAACACAGTGCCAATCATATACAGATTTAACATATTTGTGTAACTTTTCTTTGTTTAAGACTTCCGGAGATATCTGTAAGAAATCTAAAAAAAAAAATAAAATATTATTTAAGTTTAATAATTTGAAAATTCATAAACAATTCAATAACAAAATTATAATTAATTACTTTTTGATCCAGCAACAATAGAATTACAAAAATCATGAGGGTCACATCTAAAAGGTGCACGTCTCACACCGTCCTTGAGTTTCCACAGTTCTAAACATTTTTTTTTCAGATCTTTTTGTCTTTCGTCAGCCAAACGTTGATCTTTAGTATAGGCCACAATTTTTGATAAACTTAACGCTTGAATCTGTCCTAATCTAAATAATAAATGTACAATATGTTTACATTAAATCTATTATAAAACATGCAAAACCCAACAAAAAACTAATATGACTTTACTTACTTATTATTAGAGTCCCATAGATATTTAAAAAAATGCGAATCTTTAAGAATAACTTGCAATGGAACAATAGATAAAATATCTTCTTTTGGTCCTAATTCATTCCAAATTAAATTTACCTTATATAAATAGTTCTTTATGTCTTGTATATCATCAAATCTCCATTTACATATCACATATCTATACATATATATATATTTTTTTTTTTTTAAAACTATAAAATTAAATTACTTAAATATTTATTACCCAATTACCTTTCAGAGTTTGCTGGCCGACTAGTAACAGGTTTGTAAATACTTATTTTTTTAAAACATTGATATAAAAGGAACAATAAACCAGCACTAAATTCAGTGAATATATCAAACACTTTGCACATAAAATGTCCACCCGGTCGAAGTATACTCAAAGCAGCCAAAGTTTGACATAAATATAATCGCTTGGACAAAATCTCCTGGAAACTTTCGTGGCCTTCAACAGAAAACCCCTAAAAAAAAAATTTAAAAAAAATTAATTAAATGGTTGTTGAAAAGTTATTAATGATTTTACTTACACCATCAGCCATAACAAAATCAATACCCTTTTGCTCAGTCATCTTCATAACATACTTTTCTAACGAGGTAATATTTTTTGGTTTATATATATCACCATCTCCTTCATGACCTAAATTACGAAATAGTAATTGTACTTGAAATAATATTGTTTTATAAACTACCAACACATACTATACATCAATATAATTTATTATTATATTATAGAATTTGATAATTGAAAAAAACAACATATATAGACATACATTAATTGCAGTAATTATATTAAAACACCAAATTAAAATTAAAATATATTTTAATTTTTTATCAAATATTTTAATACCATATTATTGAGTCAGTTGATAATCATTTGTATAATTAAGTATAACTTATGATGAACCTTATTATGTCAAATTTCCGTGTATTTCTGTTCGGGCCGGAACAATTATGTCTATTTAATTCAAAGACTTATTGAAAATGCTAATAAATAGTTGAAAATTTGTCTACGCCCAGAAATGACTAATACAAAGCTCAAGACTAATATATTTGTATTATTAATATTGTTTTTGGTTGCATTGAATTATTATTGAGTTTAGTTTATTATATGTATTTTAAATTACCCAATACATTCCTGAATTCTCATTTTTACAACTAAAAATATATTCATTGTTTTTCATAGTTACCATAAAAAGCTTCAAATGAATCCGGAGAACCAGCATAAAAATCATTTAATTTGAAATCATTTGCATTACGTAATGTAAATCCAACACCTTTTGCATTCCAACTTTTTCTCCACAATACATATTCAGAAAATCCACCTGGCCCAGCACATATGTCAGCAAAGTAAAGTAGATTACTAGGTCTTGGTAAGATTGATGACTAAAATTATATTAATAAATATTAACTCAAAACTAATTTTACAAATTAAGAACATGTACATCATCACTATATTTTGGATCGGTGAACATATAATCACATGCCCAATCGATATTAGCCATTTTCATTGCAGCCCGATTTTGGAATATACCATTTTTTATTGTCTCAAACGGATTTGCTTTAGTTCTGGCGTGGCGAAAATCATCATCATTTATATTATCCAAAACATTCTATACAAATTTAATTTAATTATAATTAATTAACAGTATAAGACAGTAAAAAAAGTACACAAATCTACCTTGCTAGAATTAACTACATTGAAAATTTCTGAATCTGCAAACTCTGTTGTTTGATTATACGACAAATTTTTCTCACCAGTCTGAATCCAATCATAAATCATATCCTCGCATGAAAATATCAATTGATTTTTTATTTCTAACCAGTCAGTAACTTTTAAAATTTCTGCAGACTAAAATTGTACATTTAAAAAAATATAAGTCATAAATTTCCAATGTTATAATATTTACTTCTTCTTGTTCAGGGTCCCAGTCTAAAACAAAAGATTCTCTGGGTTCATTTGATGCGAAACCCAAACCTCTGCGACCTTTTTGAGTAGGTAATTGCACTGGATCAACCAGTCCTTGTGCATTTTTTCCCAATCCTTCACCATCTTTATAACCAATTTTTTTCTAAAAATAAAACAAACATATGTATCAATAAATATGTTATACATAATAAAAGTTTAATAATTACAAATCTATTTAATAAATAAGTGGTTACCAATAAAGTTAATCCTTTGTTACCACATTTTTCTGTATTTTCTAAATTTTGATTAGCCTTTGTAATTGATTCGTGTGATAAATTTAAATCAGAATCAACTGATTTGGAGTAAGAAGCACCATCAAACTGATCTTCCTTAGAATGGCTACAAAACTTTAAAAAACTGTTGTTACTGTCACTAACTGAACTAACTTCAGAAGAAGATAAACATCTTTTTGAATGATTATAATCTAAAAAAAAAAAAAAAAAAATGATTTAAAAGTTATTACAAATGTAACATACAAAAGTAAATTATTGGTTATATTTAAAATTAGCTGCCATCACCAGTTAGCCTTGCTTGAGACATATTTGGTTTTTCAAAATTGTTACAAAAACATAAAAACTAATAAATCTTCCTCGCGACACTAAAATTAAATTGGTAATTATAACTGTTATTTTTCATCCGAATCTCCCCAAGGAAACCCAGAAATCCACAAAAATAATTCAATTTCCGTACCAAAACACCGTTTTTGGAGATAGCAGTAGAGATATCGAGGGATTAAATTAAGCCTATGACCCTATGCAGTTCTTGCTGACACAACTGACTCTAATTTTATGAAAATCGGTTGAGTAGTTACTGATATTAGCCTGTACACAATTCAATTATAAATATATATATATAAATACCTGGGATAGTATCACATTTCATTAATGCAACTGGGTTGTTCAAATATGATTTTTCATGATTATTTGGTGCATAATTGTTAGCATACTTAATAGCTCTGGGGTCGATTACTGTTTGACATTGCTATAAAGTAAAATACATTAGGAATTAATGGTGTATTATAAACAAGTATAAGATGAAAATTTACATTAAATGATGGTTGACTATTGGAATGTACAGATTTTTTTCGAAATGTTTTTTTATTATTAACAACATCAGCAACATATCGAAGATTTTTTTGACTCTCATCCTTAGTATAAAACGTTGATGTAGCAAGATCGTCAAAACGATATCTTTTAAAATTCTTTTGTTGATGTTTACATATCTCCTCATCAGATGAAGACACATCACTACTGTCCGACAAATTTGCCCTGAAACATGTTAGGAGTTTACAAAAGAAACATTATTAGACATCATTAATCATATTAAACATCAGTAGGTACTTACATTATATGGAATAGATCTATATGTATGTTACTTAAAATATTAAGTTCCCTATTCTATAAAAGTAGATAAAAGATTTACCTAACAATAAAGAAATTTATACTAGATTAAATTTAATTTCAATAATGGCACAGATGGAACAGTTTCAATTTTCCAGATATGTCAAAAAAAATAATATGAAATAACGAATGTATTTGTAATTGAGATCGGTCACCAATGGAAATAAAGCACTGTAAATATTTATATTTTAATAGAACGAAGCCAGAATTATTGGAATGCAATAAAAAAAAAAAAAACTAAATTCACTATTTCGATTGTCAAAAGTGAACGCAGTGAATAGACACACGAACTGGAGACGTCTATTATATTTTGACGTTCACAAATAAATTTAAAATGGTGTATACGGTTATAACCGATTACGGTTGGGTTATAACCAAAAAAAGTTAGGTTATATTCATTTGTTATAATAATAATTGGTTATCTATTTGTATACATGATTGGCGCGTAGGTAGGGAGGGGAGTGTTTTTTTGGGTGTTTAAAAATATTTATTTTTTTAAGCTAGATAATAATTACAGTATTTGATGAGTCATTAATTTTGTATTTGATATTATTATTTATCTTTAAAATATAAAACATAATATATATATATATACACATGTATTACTAAATCAAATACTTGATGATCATCTACTATACTGTGTACCGCCATTGTAACCTGTATGGAAACCATTGGAAATTTCTTATCGATTAACATTCCAGTGGTCGGTAACATCGCGTCTTTGGGAAAAACTGTTTTCTTTATTTATAGTTACCGATTACTTTATACTCTATTCAGAATAATAACAGACCAGATGGTGGAAGAAAACACGTCGTTGTAAGCGTATCCCCTTGTCCAATACGGCTGTCACTATAAATATTCGCCTCACGAATCCGACATGTACTAATCAGGCCCCTGTCCTTAATATAATCGTGAAGTCTGATTGGAGAACATATAAATGTTTATGTTCTTTGGGGACAGTAAGGTTGGGTTAGGACACTTAGCTCGAAAAAGTGACGTATGGTCACGTTAAGTATAACCCACTGCTTTTCGTACACCATATATATTTATAATTGAAGGTCATGAATTATTAGTGTACGTTATTGGATAGTAAAATGCAATGAGTGTAATGAAAACACCGAAGAACTATAGTAAGACACTTATAAAGCCAAGAATTAATCAATAATAGAAATTACAATCCAACTTAATTTCTTCTAATGCCATGAAACTTTATGTACATTTATAACGTGTATAGACAAAAATCACCATGAATTTGTGTAATGCAGAACACTCAATTTCTTTAAATATTCCTTTTGGGAATTGGTTAAATGCAGGTGGTGGAATCATATACCACTTTTAAATATGAACATTTTGCAGAAAGGCACAGATAGGGAAGGAGTAATGAAGCATCATCTGTATAACAACACAAGAAATATTCTACTACTAAATTATGCAATTAATAAGTTAATTTTAAAGATAATTATTAATAATACTTAAAAAACCTATTTCTACTTACATACGGCTAGAATATAAGATTTAAAAATTACAGATAATTTCAGTATGAGACCTAAGTAACCATTTTATGAAATTTCAAATTAATTTAATTTAGTTAGTACTTTAGCAGGTTTTCCAGTGTTTCATTTTATTTTTTTTATTTTTAATTATGTAGGGCATTGCATCTAGTTACAGCACATTATGTTTAAAGCTGTATGTTAATATTTATTACAATGAATGGTATACGGTTACAAAATAAAATTAAAGGTAACACAAAAATACACATTTTTTTGATGTAGGTAATACATCCATCAAATACTCGCAGTAAGCGTGCTATCATAAAAATATGAGCTGTGAAATTTCCAATTGAGTAACCAAAACCAAGTGTTATTCCATAAACTGTTAATATAATTATCTGAAATAAATTTTTAAAGGCACGATTCATAATATAGACACATATAAATGTTAATCTTAGCACACAATTAGTAAAATTTTGTTTATTCAACAAATTAAAAAATAAAATAATCTTTAGAGATTACAGTGAACTAGTAATTATTTTTTTAATTTATTACTCTTTTATGATATTTATTGATAATATTTACTAAATAATAGGTAATTATGTATAAAAGCACAAGAGTGCAAAAAAATACGGGAAACAGCATAAAAATGTGTAAAACCAAGGATAATCGTTGAAAAAGGCAATAATTTAAATTTAAACATTGTCTTACGGTCAATTTAGAATTAAGAGGTGGAAATATCTTATAATAATTTGGTCCATCTGAATCTAGTGTTTAAAAAGTTTATTGGTTGCTTTTTAAAAGAATGTATGTTGTACAGCGCATGCGCAAACTAAAGGGACTAACAATGCGAAAATCTCCATTCGAAATCCCCATATAAATCCGAGGTTATTGGACAGAAATATTTTGTGTCGTCTTCAAAAGGAAACACACACTGTATATGAATTGTGCAATGTGAAATACTTAATAAAAATATAATTAAAAGTAGAGCATTTTGAATTAGGAAAAAATAATAATTAAATAAACTTTCTTAATACTATTAATTTATTTTATAGCGAGAACAATAATACAATTTTAAAAGTAGAATAAAATCTAAAACTAACTATATAATTAAATGCTACTCAAGAATGTATAAACTGGCTGCGAATATTGAGTATAAAATTATTATTTATAAACTAGAATTCCAAATCACAGAAATGTCTAATCAAACCTATCTATCTGATAATACAACACGGATATAACTTTTATTACATAATTGTTTTTTATTAGTACGGATACCCAGTTGATGTCCTAGTTCTGCTCGTTGTTGTTGAACTTTAGAATAGAAATAAAGATTAACAGCTTCTTGAGTCCATGGTTGATAGTAAAATTCAGCTCTCCTTTTTTCTCCTGGATTATCAACTGCGTCAGTCATTGTCTAAAATTAAAATTAACATAAACTATTTAGTTTTATTATATAATTAAATGAATAATAGTACTTATAGTGTTAAAGTTGATAATTCTAGACTTTTTGATTAAAAGTCAATTTCAATAAGAAAGGTAAAAGCCACTTGGATCAAATCCATGTGTTTATAATACATATTTAAATATGAATTCTTTAGTGGGTCATGAATATTGATTGACTATTAATGAATGCTATTAAATTAAGAATACCTCTGAACATGTTTCATAGTGTAAATTAATTTTCATAAATACCTTTAAATCTCTTGTTTGTGAAATGGTCCATTTATATATAAACTGCTGGGCATCTTTAGCAAAACTCAAAAAAAAAATTCTCTATTCGTCTTTAACTGGTTAATTGTTTCAACAGTTTCACGGATTTTATTATCCAGATTCTAAATTATAAAATCAAAACATTTATATAATGTATATACATCAATTATATTCAAACATAATTAAAATGTATGGTATTTAATCACCTGTATTTCTTGCTGGATGGCAGTAGCCAAAAACATGGTCGCAAACAAGTTGTGAAATAATTATTGTCCAATGATTAATGTACACAAAAATACTCAATTTTTTTTTTTTTTTTTTTTTTCCATTTAGTAAATGTCAATTGATACAATGAATATAAATTTAATAAATAAATACAAAATTATCAATATGATATTGTAAGATAATTGACACAATGAAAGTCAAATCACTTATAAAATGTTTTAAAATCTTCTTGTTCCAACTGTAGAGTCGAATTCGAGGTTTTTAATGAATTCCCAGATTCATCCATCCAGTACCATACCTTACTAGTACTACAGCATTCCCTATAATCAAATAAATATTTAAAAATATGACTTCTTATATTTTGAGTAGTAAAATATTTTACTTAAAAGGAGCATATGCAGCAACAGGATTGTCTTTTTCGTATATAGCATTTTTTGTTGGATGTCCATAGTAAATTGTATTATAGGTACGTGATAATGCTCTAACCCATGGACCTATAATTAATAATGAAAAAACAAACAATTATTTTTTTAAAAAAGAAGAATAAAAATATTTTAATTAAAAAAGTTATATTACTTAATGTTGCTTTAATAAATAATATTCCAGATGCACAACAATATTTTTGTTTATCCAGCATGCACATCGCAACAGGTTTACGATGAAACTTTGACCATTTGAAATCAATTTTATCAAATATGTCTTTAATGTTTTCTAAATATATAGGTTCCTTTACTCTAATTTTTGTTTGTTGAGACGACACAATTTTATTCATGGACTTAGCAAAATCTTTACAATACTTAATCCTAAACAAATAATAAACATAAGCATAATAACCATTCGCTAAATGAATTATAAATGTTACCTTGATAAATAATGTTGATTACTTATGTCAATGTTACCAAGCATATACGCATCTATAATATGCAATACTCGTACTCTGAGTTGCCCTAAATTTTCACCTTCAAGTTCGGTAGCAAGTTCACCATATACGAGTGTACCAGGACTCAATGTAACGGTTTTTAAATTTTCATTACTGACCCATCGGTTATTAACTAATTCATATACTTGGCTTCCGCCTAAACCTATAATATAAATAAGTATTAGATAAATACTGAATAATTGAATACAAATTTCACACTTGTTTTAAAAACATACTTAAAAAATACGTAGCAGGTTTAGAATTATTGAGTAAAACACAGTGCCAATCATATACAGATTTAACATATTTGTGTAACTTTTCTTTGTTTAAGACTTCCGGAGATATCTGTAAGAAATCTAAAAAAAAAAATAAAATATTATTTAAGTTTAATAATTTGAAAATTCATAAACAATTCAATAACAAAATTATAATTAATTACTTTTTGATCCAGCAACAATAGAATTACAAAAATCATGAGGGTCACATCTAAAAGGTGCACGTCTCACACCGTCCTTGAGTTTCCACAGTTCTAAACATTTTTTTTTCAGATCTTTTTGTCTTTCGTCAGCCAAACGTTGATCTTTAGTATAGGCCACAATTTTTGATAAACTTAACGCTTGAATCTGTCCTAATCTAAATAATAAATGTACAATATGTTTACATTAAATCTATTATAAAACATGCAAAACCCAACAAAAAACTAATATGACTTTACTTACTTATTATTAGAGTCCCATAGATATTTAAAAAAATGCGAATCTTTAAGAATAACTTGCAATGGAACAATAGATAAAATATCTTCTTTTGGTCCTAATTCATTCCAAATTAAATTTACCTTATATAAATAGTTCTTTATGTCTTGTATATCATCAAATCTCCATTTACATATCACATATCTATACATATATATATATTTTTTTTTTTTTAAAACTATAAAATTAAATTACTTAAATATTTATTACCCAATTACCTTTCAGAGTTTGCTGGCCGACTAGTAACAGGTTTGTAAATACTTATTTTTTTAAAACATTGATATAAAAGGAACAATAAACCAGCACTAAATTCAGTGAATATATCAAACACTTTGCACATAAAATGTCCACCCGGTCGAAGTATACTCAAAGCAGCCAAAGTTTGACATAAATATAATCGCTTGGACAATATCTCCTGGAAACTTTCGTGGCCTTCAACAGAAAACCCCTAAAAAAAAATTTAAAAAAAATTAATTAAATGGTTGTTGAAAAGTTATTAATGATTTTACTTACACCATCAGCCATAACAAAATCAATACCCTTTTGCTCAGTCATCTTCATAACATACTTTTCTAACGAGGTAATATTTTTTGGTTTATATATATCACCATCTCCTTCATGACCTAAATTACGAAATAGTAATTGTACTTGAAATAATATTGTTTTATAAACTACCAACACATACTATACATCAATATAATTTATTATTATATTATAGAATTTGATAATTGAAAAAAACAACATATATAGACATACATTAATTGCAGTAATTATATTAAAACACCAAATTAAAATTAAAATATATTTTAATTTTTTATCAAATATTTTAATACCATATTATTGAGTCAGTTGATAATCATTTGTATAATTAAGTATAACTTATGATGAACCTTATTATGTCAAATTTCCGTGTATTTCTGTTCGGGCCGGAACAATTATGTCTATTTAATTCAAAGACTTATTGAAAATGCTAATAAATAGTTGAAAATTTGTCTACGCCCAGAAATGACTAATACAAAGCTCAAGACTAATATATTTGTATTATTAATATTGTTTTTGGTTGCATTGAATTATTATTGAGTTTAGTTTATTATATGTATTTTAAATTACCCAATACATTCCTGAATTCTCATTTTTACAACTAAAAATATATTCATTGTTTTTCATAGTTACCATAAAAAGCTTCAAATGAATCCGGAGAACCAGCATAAAAATCATTTAATTTGAAATCATTTGCATTACGTAATGTAAATCCAACACCTTTTGCATTCCAACTTTTTCTCCACAATACATATTCAGAAAATCCACCTGGCCCAGCACATATGTCAGCAAAGTAAAGTAGATTACTAGGTCTTGGTAAGATTGATGACTAAAATTATATTAATAAATATTAACTCAAAACTAATTTTACAAATTAAGAACATGTACATCATCACTATATTTTGGATCGGTGAACATATAATCACATGCCCAATCGATATTAGCCATTTTCATTGCAGCCCGATTTTGGAATATACCATTTTTTATTGTCTCAAACGGATTTGCTTTAGTTCTGGCGTGGCGAAAATCATCATCATTTATATTATCCAAAACATTCTATACAAATTTAATTTAATTATAATTAATTAACAGTATAAGACAGTAAAAAAAGTACACAAATCTACCTTGCTAGAATTAACTACATTGAAAATTTCTGAATCTGCAAACTCTGTTGTTTGATTATACGACAAATTTTTCTCACCAGTCTGAATCCAATCATCAATCATATCCTCGCATGAAAATATCAATTGATTTTTTATTTCTAACCAGTCAGTAACTTTTAAAATTTCTGCAGACTAAAATTGTACATTTAAAAAAATATAAGTCATAAATTTCCAATGTTATAATATTTACTTCTTCTTGTTCAGGGTCCCAGTCTAAAACAAAAGATTCTCTGGGTTCATTTGATGCGAAACCCAAACCTCTGCGACCTTTTTGAGTAGGTAATTGCACTGGATCAACCAGTCCTTGTGCATTTTTTCCCAATCCTTCACCATCTTTATAACCAATTTTTTTCTAAAAATAAAACAAACATATGTATCAATAAATATGTTATACATAATAAAAGTTTAATAATTACAAATCTATTTAATAAATAAGTGGTTACCAATAAAGTTAATCCTTTGTTACCACATTTTTCTGTATTTTCTAAATTTTGATTAGCCTTTGTAATTGATTCGTGTGATAAATTTAAATCAGAATCAACTGATTTGGAGTAAGAAGCACCATCAAACTGATCTTCCTTAGAATGGCTACAAAACTTTAAAAAACTGTTGTTACTGTCACTAACTGAACTAACTTCAGAAGAAGATAAACATCTTTTTGAATGATTATAATCTAAAAAAAAAAAAAAAAAAATGATTTAAAAGTTATTACAAATGTAACATACAAAAGTAAATTATTGGTTATATTTAAAATTAGCTGCCATCACCAGTTAGCCTTGCTTGAGACATATTTGGTTTTTCAAAATTGTTACAAAAACATAAAAACTAATAAATCTTCCTCGCGACACTAAAATTAAATTGGTAATTATAACTGTTATTTTTCATCCGAATCTCCCCAAGGAAACCCAGAAATCCACAAAAATAATTCAATTTCCGTACCAAAACACCGTTTTTGGAGATAGCAGTAGAGATATCGAGGGATTAAATTAAGCCTATGACCCTATGCAGTTCTTGCTGACACAACTGACTCTAATTTTATGAAAATCGGTTGAGTAGTTACTGATATTAGCCTGTACACAATTCAATTATAAATATATATATATAAATACCTGGGATAGTATCACATTTCATTAATGCAACTGGGTTGTTCAAATATGATTTTTCATGATTATTTGGTGCATACTTAATAGCTCTGGGGTCGATTACTGTTTGACATTGCTATAAAGTAAAATACATTAGGAATTAATGGTGTATTATAAACAAGTATAAGATGAAAATTTACATTAAATGATGGTTGACTATTGGAATGTACAGATTTTTTTCGAAATGTTTTTTTATTATTAACAACATCAGCAACATATCGAAGATTTTTTTGACTCTCATCCTTAGTATAAAACGTTGATGTAGCAAGATTGTCAAAACGATATCTTTTAAAATTCTTTTGTTGATGTTTACATATCTCCTCATCAGATGAAGACACATCACTACTGTCCGACAAATTTGCCCTGAAACATGTTAGGAGTTTACAAAAGAAACATTATTAGACATCATTAATCATATTAAACATCAGTAGGTACTTACATTATATGGAATAGATCTATATGTATGTTACTTAAAATATTAAGTTCCCTATTCTATAAAAGTAGATAAAAGATTTACCTAACAATAAAGAAATTTATACTAGATTAAATTTAATTTCTTTAATGGCACAGATGGAACAGTTTCAATTTTCTAGATATGTCAAAAAAAATAATATGAAATAACGAATGTATTTGTAATTGAGATCGGTCACCAATGGAAATAAAGCACTGTAAATATTTATATTTTAATAGAACGAAGCCAGAATTATTGGAATGCAATAAAAAAAAAAAAAACTAAATTCACTATTTCGATTGTCAAAAGTGAACGCAGTGAATAGACACACGAACTGGAGACGTCTATTATATTTTGACGTTCACAAATAAATTTAAAATGGTGTACACGGTTATAACCGATTACGGTTGGGTTATAACCAAAAATAGTTAGGTTATATTCATTTGTTATAATAATAATAGGTTATCTATTTGTATACATGATTGGCGCGTAGTTAGGGAGGGGAGTGTTTTTTTGGGTGTTTATATATAATTATTTTTTTAAGCTAGATAATAATTACAGTATTTGATGATTCATTAATTTTTTATTTGATATTATTATTTATCATTAAAATAGAAAACATAATATATATATATATACACATATATTACTAAATCAAATACTTGATGATCATCTACTATACTGTGTACCGCCATTGTAACCTGTATGGAAACCATTGGAAATTTCTTATCGATTAACATTCCAGTGGTCGGTAACATCGCGTCTTTGGGAAAAACTGTTTTCTTTATTTATAGTTACCGATTACTTTATACTCTATTCAGAATAATAACAGACCAGATGGTGGAAGAAAACACGTCGTTGTAAGCGTATCCCCTTGTCCAATACGGCTGTCACTATAAATATTCGCCTCACGAATCCGACATGTACTAATCAGGCCCCTGTCCTTAATATAATCGTGAAGTCTGATTGGAGAACATATAAATGTTTATGTTCTTTGGGGACAGTAAGGTTGGGTTAGGACACTTAGCTCGAAAAAGTGACGTATGGTCACGTTAAGTATAACCCACTGCTTTTCGTACACCATATATATTTATAATTGAAGGTCATGAATTATTAGTGTACGTTATTGGATAGTAAAATGCAATGAGTGTAATGAAAACACCGAAGAACTATAGTAAGACACTTATAAAGCCAAGAATTAATCAATAATAGAAATTACAATCCAACTTAATTTCTTCTAATGCCATGAAACTTTATGTACATTTATAACGTGTATAGACAAAAATCACCATGAATTTGTGTAATGCAGAACACTCAATTTCTTTAAATATTCCTTTTGGGAATTGGTTAAATGCAGGTGGTGGAATCATATACCACTTTTAAATATGAACATTTTGCAGAAAGGCACAGATAGGGAAGGAGTAATGAAGCATCATCTGTATAACAACACAAGAAATATTCTACTACTAAATTATGCAATTAATAAGTTAATTTTAAAGATAATTATTAATAATACTTAAAAAACCTATTTCTACTTACATACGGCTAGAATATAAGATTTAAAAATTACAGATAATTTCAGTATGAGACCTAAGTAACCATTTTATGAAATTTCAAATTAATTTAATTTAGTTAGTACTTTAGCAGGTTTTCCAGTGTTTCATTTTATTTTTTTTATTTTTAATTATGTAGGGCATTGCATCTAGTTACAGCACATTATGTTTAAAGCTGTATGTTAATATTTATTACAATGAATGGTATACGGTTACAAAATAAAATTAAAGGTAACACAAAAATACACATTTTTTTGATGTAGGTAATACATCCATCAAATACTCGCAGTAAGCGTGCTATCATAAAAATATGAGCTGTGAAATTTCCAATTGAGTAACCAAAACCAAGTGTTATTCCATAAACTGTTAATATAATTATCTGAAATAAATTTTTAAAGGCACGATTCATAATATAGACACATATAAATGTTAATCTTAGCACACAATTAGTAAAATTTTGTTTATTCAACAAATTAAAAAATAAAATAATCTTTAGAGATTACAGTGAACTAGTAATTATTTTTTTAATTTATTACTCTTTTATGATATTTATTGATAATATTTACTAAATAATAGGTAATTATGTATAAAAGCACAAGAGTGCAAAAAAATACGGGAAACAGCATAAAAATGTGTAAAACCAAGGATAATCGTTGAAAAAGGCAATAATTTAAATTTAAACATTGTCTTACGGTCAATTTAGAATTAAGAGGTGGAAATATCTTATAATAATTTGGTCCATCTGAATCTAGTGTTTAAAAAGTTTATTGGTTGCTTTTTAAAAGAATGTATGTTGTACAGCGCATGCGCAAACTAAAGGGACTAACAATGCGAAAATCTCCATTCGAAATCCCCATATAAATCCGAGGTTATTGGACAGAAATATTTTGTGTCGTCTTCAAAAGGAAACACACACTGTATATGAATTGTGCAATGTGAAATACTTAATAAAAATATAATTAAAAGTAGAGCATTTTGAATTAGGAAAAAATAATAATTAAATAAACTTTCTTAATACTATTAATTTATTTTATAGCGAGAACAATAATACAATTTTAAAAGTAGAATAAAATCTAAAACTAACTATATAATTAAATGCTACTCAAGAATGTATAAACTGGCTGCGAATATTGAGTATAAAATTATTATTTATAAACTAGAATTCCAAATCACAGAAATGTCTAATCAAACCTATCTATCTGATAATACAACACGGATATAACTTTTATTACATAATTGTTTTTTATTAGTACGGATACCCAGTTGATGTCCTAGTTCTGCTCGTTGTTGTTGAACTTTAGAATAGAAATAAAGATTAACAGCTTCTTGAGTCCATGGTTGATAGTAAAATTCAGCTCTCCTTTTTTCTCCTGGATTATCAACTGCGTCAGTCATTGTCTAAAATTAAAATTAACATAAACTATTTAGTTTTATTATATAATTAAATGAATAATAGTACTTATAGTGTTAAAGTTGATAATTCTAGACTTTTTGATTAAAAGTCAATTTCAATAAGAAAGGTAAAAGCCACTTGGATCAAATCCATGTGTTTATAATACATATTTAAATATGAATTCTTTAGTGGGTCATGAATATTGATTGACTATTAATGAATGCTATTAAATTAAGAATACCTCTGAACATGTTTCATAGTGTAAATTAATTTTCATAAATACCTTTAAATCTCTTGTTTGTGAAATGGTCCATTTATATATAAACTGCTGGGCATCTTTAGCAAAACTCAAAAAAAAAATTCTCTATTCGTCTTTAACTGGTTAATTGTTTCAACAGTTTCACGGATTTTATTATCCAGATTCTAAATTATAAAATCAAAACATTTATATAATGTATATACATCAATTATATTCAAACATAATTAAAATGTATGGTATTTAATCACCTGTATTTCTTGCTGGATGGCAGTAGCCAAAAACATGGTCGCAAACAAGTTGTGAAATAATTATTGTCCAATGATTAATGTACACAAAAATACTCAATTTTTTTTTTTTTTTTTTTTTTCCATTTAGTAAATGTCAATTGATACAATGAATATAAATTTAATAAATAAATACAAAATTATCAATATGATATTGTAAGATAATTGACACAATGAAAGTCAAATCACTTATAAAATGTTTTAAAATCTTCTTGTTCCAACTGTAGAGTCGAATTCGAGGTTTTTAATGAATTCCCAGATTCATCCATCCAGTACCATACCTTACTAGTACTACAGCATTCCCTATAATCAAATAAATATTTAAAAATATGACTTCTTATATTTTGAGTAGTAAAATATTTTACTTAAAAGGAGCATATGCAGCAACAGGATTGTCTTTTTCGTATATAGCATTTTTTGTTGGATGTCCATAGTAAATTGTATTATAGGTACGTGATAATGCTCTAACCCATGGACCTATAATTAATAATGAAAAAACAAACAATTATTTTTTTAAAAAAGAAGAATAAAAATATTTTAATTAAAAAAGTTATATTACTTAATGTTGCTTTAATAAATAATATTCCAGATGCACAACAATATTTTTGTTTATCCAGCATGCACATCGCAACAGGTTTACGATGAAACTTTGACCATTTGAAATCAATTTTATCAAATATGTCTTTAATGTTTTCTAAATATATAGGTTCCTTTACTCTAATTTTTGTTTGTTGAGACGACACAATTTTATTCATGGACTTAGCAAAATCTTTACAATACTTAATCCTAAACAAATAATAAACATAAGCATAATAACCATTCGCTAAATGAATTATAAATGTTACCTTGATAAATAATGTTGATTACTTATGTCAATGTTACCAAGCATATACGCATCTATAATATGCAATACTCGTACTCTGAGTTGCCCTAAATTTTCACCTTCAAGTTCGGTAGCAAGTTCACCATATACGAGTGTACCAGGACTCAATGTAACGGTTTTTAAATTTTCATTACTGACCCATCGGTTATTAACTAATTCATATACTTGGCTTCCGCCTAAACCTATAATATAAATAAGTATTAGATAAATACTGAATAATTGAATACAAATTTCACACTTGTTTTAAAAACATACTTAAAAAATACGTAGCAGGTTTAGAATTATTGAGTAAAACACAGTGCCAATCATATACAGATTTAACATATTTGTGTAACTTTTCTTTGTTTAAGACTTCCGGAGATATCTGTAAGAAATCTAAAAAAAAAAATAAAATATTATTTAAGTTTAATAATTTGAAAATTCATAAACAATTCAATAACAAAATTATAATTAATTACTTTTTGATCCAGCAACAATAGAATTACAAAAATCATGAGGGTCACATCTAAAAGGTGCACGTCTCACACCGTCCTTGAGTTTCCACAGTTCTAAACATTTTTTTTTCAGATCTTTTTGTCTTTCGTCAGCCAAACGTTGATCTTTAGTATAGGCCACAATTTTTGATAAACTTAACGCTTGAATCTGTCCTAATCTAAATAATAAATGTACAATATGTTTACATTAAATCTATTATAAAACATGCAAAACCCAACAAAAAACTAATATGACTTTACTTACTTATTATTAGAGTCCCATAGATATTTAAAAAAATGCGAATCTTTAAGAATAACTTGCAATGGAACAATAGATAAAATATCTTCTTTTGGTCCTAATTCATTCCAAATTAAATTTACCTTATATAAATAGTTCTTTATGTCTTGTATATCATCAAATCTCCATTTACATATCACATATCTATACATATATATATATTTTTTTTTTTTTAAAACTATAAAATTAAATTACTTAAATATTTATTACCCAATTACCTTTCAGAGTTTGCTGGCCGACTAGTAACAGGTTTGTAAATACTTATTTTTTTAAAACATTGATATAAAAGGAACAATAAACCAGCACTAAATTCAGTGAATATATCAAACACTTTGCACATAAAATGTCCACCCGGTCGAAGTATACTCAAAGCAGCCAAAGTTTGACATAAATATAATCGCTTGGACAATATCTCCTGGAAACTTTCGTGGCCTTCAACAGAAAACCCCTAAAAAAAAATTTAAAAAAAATTAATTAAATGGTTGTTGAAAAGTTATTAATGATTTTACTTACACCATCAGCCATAACAAAATCAATACCCTTTTGCTCAGTCATCTTCATAACATACTTTTCTAACGAGGTAATATTTTTTGGTTTATATATATCACCATCTCCTTCATGACCTAAATTACGAAATAGTAATTGTACTTGAAATAATATTGTTTTATAAACTACCAACACATACTATACATCAATATAATTTATTATTATATTATAGAATTTGATAATTGAAAAAAACAACATATATAGACATACATTAATTGCAGTAATTATATTAAAACACCAAATTAAAATTAAAATATATTTTAATTTTTTATCAAATATTTTAATACCATATTATTGAGTCAGTTGATAATCATTTGTATAATTAAGTATAACTTATGATGAACCTTATTATGTCAAATTTCCGTGTATTTCTGTTCGGGCCGGAACAATTATGTCTATTTAATTCAAAGACTTATTGAAAATGCTAATAAATAGTTGAAAATTTGTCTACGCCCAGAAATGACTAATACAAAGCTCAAGACTAATATATTTGTATTATTAATATTGTTTTTGGTTGCATTGAATTATTATTGAGTTTAGTTTATTATATGTATTTTAAATTACCCAATACATTCCTGAATTCTCATTTTTACAACTAAAAATATATTCATTGTTTTTCATAGTTACCATAAAAAGCTTCAAATGAATCCGGAGAACCAGCATAAAAATCATTTAATTTGAAATCATTTGCATTACGTAATGTAAATCCAACACCTTTTGCATTCCAACTTTTTCTCCACAATACATATTCAGAAAATCCACCTGGCCCAGCACATATGTCAGCAAAGTAAAGTAGATTACTAGGTCTTGGTAAGATTGATGACTAAAATTATATTAATAAATATTAACTCAAAACTAATTTTACAAATTAAGAACATGTACATCATCACTATATTTTGGATCGGTGAACATATAATCACATGCCCAATCGATATTAGCCATTTTCATTGCAGCCCGATTTTGGAATATACCATTTTTTATTGTCTCAAACGGATTTGCTTTAGTTCTGGCGTGGCGAAAATCATCATCATTTATATTATCCAAAACATTCTATACAAATTTAATTTAATTATAATTAATTAACAGTATAAGACAGTAAAAAAAGTACACAAATCTACCTTGCTAGAATTAACTACATTGAAAATTTCTGAATCTGCAAACTCTGTTGTTTGATTATACGACAAATTTTTCTCACCAGTCTGAATCCAATCATCAATCATATCCTCGCATGAAAATATCAATTGATTTTTTATTTCTAACCAGTCAGTAACTTTTAAAATTTCTGCAGACTAAAATTGTACATTTAAAAAAATATAAGTCATAAATTTCCAATGTTATAATATTTACTTCTTCTTGTTCAGGGTCCCAGTCTAAAACAAAAGATTCTCTGGGTTCATTTGATGCGAAACCCAAACCTCTGCGACCTTTTTGAGTAGGTAATTGCACTGGATCAACCAGTCCTTGTGCATTTTTTCCCAATCCTTCACCATCTTTATAACCAATTTTTTTCTAAAAATAAAACAAACATATGTATCAATAAATATGTTATACATAATAAAAGTTTAATAATTACAAATCTATTTAATAAATAAGTGGTTACCAATAAAGTTAATCCTTTGTTACCACATTTTTCTGTATTTTCTAAATTTTGATTAGCCTTTGTAATTGATTCGTGTGATAAATTTAAATCAGAATCAACTGATTTGGAGTAAGAAGCACCATCAAACTGATCTTCCTTAGAATGGCTACAAAACTTTAAAAAACTGTTGTTACTGTCACTAACTGAACTAACTTCAGAAGAAGATAAACATCTTTTTGAATGATTATAATCTAAAAAAAAAAAAAAAAAAATGATTTAAAAGTTATTACAAATGTAACATACAAAAGTAAATTATTGGTTATATTTAAAATTAGCTGCCATCACCAGTTAGCCTTGCTTGAGACATATTTGGTTTTTCAAAATTGTTACAAAAACATAAAAACTAATAAATCTTCCTCGCGACACTAAAATTAAATTGGTAATTATAACTGTTATTTTTCATCCGAATCTCCCCAAGGAAACCCAGAAATCCACAAAAATAATTCAATTTCCGTACCAAAACACCGTTTTTGGAGATAGCAGTAGAGATATCGAGGGATTAAATTAAGCCTATGACCCTATGCAGTTCTTGCTGACACAACTGACTCTAATTTTATGAAAATCGGTTGAGTAGTTACTGATATTAGCCTGTACACAATTCAATTATAAATATATATATATAAATACCTGGGATAGTATCACATTTCATTAATGCAACTGGGTTGTTCAAATATGATTTTTCATGATTATTTGGTGCATAATTGTTAGCATACTTAATAGCTCTGGGGTCGATTACTGTTTGACATTGCTATAAAGTAAAATACATTAGGAATTAATGGTGTATTATAAACAAGTATAAGATGAAAATTTACATTAAATGATGGTTGACTATTGGAATGTACAGATTTTTTTCGAAATGTTTTTTTATTATTAACAACATCAGCAACATATCGAAGATTTTTTTGACTCTCATCCTTAGTATAAAACGTTGATGTAGCAAGATCGTCAAAACGATATCTTTTAAAATTCTTTTGTTGATGTTTACATATCTCCTCATCAGATGAAGACACATCACTACTGTCCGACAAATTTGCCCTGAAACATGTTAGGAGTTTACAAAAGAAACATTATTAGACATCATTAATCATATTAAACATCAGTAGGTACTTACATTATATGGAATAGATCTATATGTATGTTACTTAAAATATTAAGTTCCCTATTCTATAAAAGTAGATAAAAGATTTACCTAACAATAAAGAAATTTATACTAGATTAAATTTAATTTCAATAATGGCACAGATGGAACAGTTTCAATTTTCCAGATATGTCAAAAAAAATAATATGAAATAACGAATGTATTTGTAATTGAGATCGGTCACCAATGGAAATAAAGCACTGTAAATATTTATATTTTAATAGAACGAAGCCAGAATTATTGGAATGCAATAAAAAAAAAAAAAACTAAATTCACTATTTCGATTGTCAAAAGTGAACGCAGTGAATAGACACACGAACTGGAGACGTCTATTATATTTTGACGTTCACAAATAAATTTAAAATGGTGTATACGGTTATAACCGATTACGGTTGGGTTATAACCAAAAAAAGTTAGGTTATATTCATTTGTTATAATAATAATTGGTTATCTATTTGTATACATGATTGGCGCGTAGGTAGGGAGGGGAGTGTTTTTTTGGGTGTTTAAAAATATTTATTTTTTTAAGCTAGATAATAATTACAGTATTTGATGAGTCATTAATTTTGTATTTGATATTATTATTTATCTTTAAAATATAAAACATAATATATATATATATACACATGTATTACTAAATCAAATACTTGATGATCATCTACTATACTGTGTACCGCCATTGTAACCTGTATGGAAACCATTGGAAATTTCTTATCGATTAACATTCCAGTGGTCGGTAACATCGCGTCTTTGGGAAAAACTGTTTTCTTTATTTATAGTTACCGATTACTTTATACTCTATTCAGAATAATAACAGACCAGATGGTGGAAGAAAACACGTCGTTGTAAGCGTATCCCCTTGTCCAATACGGCTGTCACTATAAATATTCGCCTCACGAATCCGACATGTACTAATCAGGCCCCTGTCCTTAATATAATCGTGAAGTCTGATTGGAGAACATATAAATGTTTATGTTCTTTGGGGACAGTAAGGTTGGGTTAGGACACTTAGCTCGAAAAAGTGACGTATGGTCACGTTAAGTATAACCCACTGCTTTTCGTACACCATATATATTTATAATTGAAGGTCATGAATTATTAGTGTACGTTATTGGATAGTAAAATGCAATGAGTGTAATGAAAACACCGAAGAACTATAGTAAGACACTTATAAAGCCAAGAATTAATCAATAATAGAAATTACAATCCAACTTAATTTCTTCTAATGCCATGAAACTTTATGTACATTTATAACGTGTATAGACAAAAATCACCATGAATTTGTGTAATGCAGAACACTCAATTTCTTTAAATATTCCTTTTGGGAATTGGTTAAATGCAGGTGGTGGAATCATATACCACTTTTAAATATGAACATTTTGCAGAAAGGCACAGATAGGGAAGGAGTAATGAAGCATCATCTGTATAACAACACAAGAAATATTCTACTACTAAATTATGCAATTAATAAGTTAATTTTAAAGATAATTATTAATAATACTTAAAAAACCTATTTCTACTTACATACGGCTAGAATATAAGATTTAAAAATTACAGATAATTTCAGTATGAGACCTAAGTAACCATTTTATGAAATTTCAAATTAATTTAATTTAGTTAGTACTTTAGCAGGTTTTCCAGTGTTTCATTTTATTTTTTTTATTTTTAATTATGTAGGGCATTGCATCTAGTTACAGCACATTATGTTTAAAGCTGTATGTTAATATTTATTACAATGAATGGTATACGGTTACAAAATAAAATTAAAGGTAACACAAAAATACACATTTTTTTGATGTAGGTAATACATCCATCAAATACTCGCAGTAAGCGTGCTATCATAAAAATATGAGCTGTGAAATTTCCAATTGAGTAACCAAAACCAAGTGTTATTCCATAAACTGTTAATATAATTATCTGAAATAAATTTTTAAAGGCACGATTCATAATATAGACACATATAAATGTTAATCTTAGCACACAATTAGTAAAATTTTGTTTATTCAACAAATTAAAAAATAAAATAATCTTTAGAGATTACAGTGAACTAGTAATTATTTTTTTAATTTATTACTCTTTTATGATATTTATTGATAATATTTACTAAATAATAGGTAATTATGTATAAAAGCACAAGAGTGCAAAAAAATACGGGAAACAGCATAAAAATGTGTAAAACCAAGGATAATCGTTGAAAAAGGCAATAATTTAAATTTAAACATTGTCTTACGGTCAATTTAGAATTAAGAGGTGGAAATATCTTATAATAATTTGGTCCATCTGAATCTAGTGTTTAAAAAGTTTATTGGTTGCTTTTTAAAAGAATGTATGTTGTACAGCGCATGCGCAAACTAAAGGGACTAACAATGCGAAAATCTCCATTCGAAATCCCCATATAAATCCGAGGTTATTGGACAGAAATATTTTGTGTCGTCTTCAAAAGGAAACACACACTGTATATGAATTGTGCAATGTGAAATACTTAATAAAAATATAATTAAAAGTAGAGCATTTTGAATTAGGAAAAAATAATAATTAAATAAACTTTCTTAATACTATTAATTTATTTTATAGCGAGAACAATAATACAATTTTAAAAGTAGAATAAAATCTAAAACTAACTATATAATTAAATGCTACTCAAGAATGTATAAACTGGCTGCGAATATTGAGTATAAAATTATTATTTATAAACTAGAATTCCAAATCACAGAAATGTCTAATCAAACCTATCTATCTGATAATACAACACGGATATAACTTTTATTACATAATTGTTTTTTATTAGTACGGATACCCAGTTGATGTCCTAGTTCTGCTCGTTGTTGTTGAACTTTAGAATAGAAATAAAGATTAACAGCTTCTTGAGTCCATGGTTGATAGTAAAATTCAGCTCTCCTTTTTTCTCCTGGATTATCAACTGCGTCAGTCATTGTCTAAAATTAAAATTAACATAAACTATTTAGTTTTATTATATAATTAAATGAATAATAGTACTTATAGTGTTAAAGTTGATAATTCTAGACTTTTTGATTAAAAGTCAATTTCAATAAGAAAGGTAAAAGCCACTTGGATCAAATCCATGTGTTTATAATACATATTTAAATATGAATTCTTTAGTGGGTCATGAATATTGATTGACTATTAATGAATGCTATTAAATTAAGAATACCTCTGAACATGTTTCATAGTGTAAATTAATTTTCATAAATACCTTTAAATCTCTTGTTTGTGAAATGGTCCATTTATATATAAACTGCTGGGCATCTTTAGCAAAACTCAAAAAAAAAATTCTCTATTCGTCTTTAACTGGTTAATTGTTTCAACAGTTTCACGGATTTTATTATCCAGATTCTAAATTATAAAATCAAAACATTTATATAATGTATATACATCAATTATATTCAAACATAATTAAAATGTATGGTATTTAATCACCTGTATTTCTTGCTGGATGGCAGTAGCCAAAAACATGGTCGCAAACAAGTTGTGAAATAATTATTGTCCAATGATTAATGTACACAAAAATACTCAATTTTTTTTTTTTTTTTTTTTTTCCATTTAGTAAATGTCAATTGATACAATGAATATAAATTTAATAAATAAATACAAAATTATCAATATGATATTGTAAGATAATTGACACAATGAAAGTCAAATCACTTATAAAATGTTTTAAAATCTTCTTGTTCCAACTGTAGAGTCGAATTCGAGGTTTTTAATGAATTCCCAGATTCATCCATCCAGTACCATACCTTACTAGTACTACAGCATTCCCTATAATCAAATAAATATTTAAAAATATGACTTCTTATATTTTGAGTAGTAAAATATTTTACTTAAAAGGAGCATATGCAGCAACAGGATTGTCTTTTTCGTATATAGCATTTTTTGTTGGATGTCCATAGTAAATTGTATTATAGGTACGTGATAATGCTCTAACCCATGGACCTATAATTAATAATGAAAAAACAAACAATTATTTTTTTAAAAAAGAAGAATAAAAATATTTTAATTAAAAAAGTTATATTACTTAATGTTGCTTTAATAAATAATATTCCAGATGCACAACAATATTTTTGTTTATCCAGCATGCACATCGCAACAGGTTTACGATGAAACTTTGACCATTTGAAATCAATTTTATCAAATATGTCTTTAATGTTTTCTAAATATATAGGTTCCTTTACTCTAATTTTTGTTTGTTGAGACGACACAATTTTATTCATGGACTTAGCAAAATCTTTACAATACTTAATCCTAAACAAATAATAAACATAAGCATAATAACCATTCGCTAAATGAATTATAAATGTTACCTTGATAAATAATGTTGATTACTTATGTCAATGTTACCAAGCATATACGCATCTATAATATGCAATACTCGTACTCTGAGTTGCCCTAAATTTTCACCTTCAAGTTCGGTAGCAAGTTCACCATATACGAGTGTACCAGGACTCAATGTAACGGTTTTTAAATTTTCATTACTGACCCATCGGTTATTAACTAATTCATATACTTGGCTTCCGCCTAAACCTATAATATAAATAAGTATTAGATAAATACTGAATAATTGAATACAAATTTCACACTTGTTTTAAAAACATACTTAAAAAATACGTAGCAGGTTTAGAATTATTGAGTAAAACACAGTGCCAATCATATACAGATTTAACATATTTGTGTAACTTTTCTTTGTTTAAGACTTCCGGAGATATCTGTAAGAAATCTAAAAAAAAAAATAAAATATTATTTAAGTTTAATAATTTGAAAATTCATAAACAATTCAATAACAAAATTATAATTAATTACTTTTTGATCCAGCAACAATAGAATTACAAAAATCATGAGGGTCACATCTAAAAGGTGCACGTCTCACACCGTCCTTGAGTTTCCACAGTTCTAAACATTTTTTTTTCAGATCTTTTTGTCTTTCGTCAGCCAAACGTTGATCTTTAGTATAGGCCACAATTTTTGATAAACTTAACGCTTGAATCTGTCCTAATCTAAATAATAAATGTACAATATGTTTACATTAAATCTATTATAAAACATGCAAAACCCAACAAAAAACTAATATGACTTTACTTACTTATTATTAGAGTCCCATAGATATTTAAAAAAATGCGAATCTTTAAGAATAACTTGCAATGGAACAATAGATAAAATATCTTCTTTTGGTCCTAATTCATTCCAAATTAAATTTACCTTATATAAATAGTTCTTTATGTCTTGTATATCATCAAATCTCCATTTACATATCACATATCTATACATATATATATATTTTTTTTTTTTTAAAACTATAAAATTAAATTACTTAAATATTTATTACCCAATTACCTTTCAGAGTTTGCTGGCCGACTAGTAACAGGTTTGTAAATACTTATTTTTTTAAAACATTGATATAAAAGGAACAATAAACCAGCACTAAATTCAGTGAATATATCAAACACTTTGCACATAAAATGTCCACCCGGTCGAAGTATACTCAAAGCAGCCAAAGTTTGACATAAATATAATCGCTTGGACAATATCTCCTGGAAACTTTCGTGGCCTTCAACAGAAAACCCCTAAAAAAAAATTTAAAAAAAATTAATTAAATGGTTGTTGAAAAGTTATTAATGATTTTACTTACACCATCAGCCATAACAAAATCAATACCCTTTTGCTCAGTCATCTTCATAACATACTTTTCTAACGAGGTAATATTTTTTGGTTTATATATATCACCATCTCCTTCATGACCTAAATTACGAAATAGTAATTGTACTTGAAATAATATTGTTTTATAAACTACCAACACATACTATACATCAATATAATTTATTATTATATTATAGAATTTGATAATTGAAAAAAACAACATATATAGACATACATTAATTGCAGTAATTATATTAAAACACCAAATTAAAATTAAAATATATTTTAATTTTTTATCAAATATTTTAATACCATATTATTGAGTCAGTTGATAATCATTTGTATAATTAAGTATAACTTATGATGAACCTTATTATGTCAAATTTCCGTGTATTTCTGTTCGGGCCGGAACAATTATGTCTATTTAATTCAAAGACTTATTGAAAATGCTAATAAATAGTTGAAAATTTGTCTACGCCCAGAAATGACTAATACAAAGCTCAAGACTAATATATTTGTATTATTAATATTGTTTTTGGTTGCATTGAATTATTATTGAGTTTAGTTTATTATATGTATTTTAAATTACCCAATACATTCCTGAATTCTCATTTTTACAACTAAAAATATATTCATTGTTTTTCATAGTTACCATAAAAAGCTTCAAATGAATCCGGAGAACCAGCATAAAAATCATTTAATTTGAAATCATTTGCATTACGTAATGTAAATCCAACACCTTTTGCATTCCAACTTTTTCTCCACAATACATATTCAGAAAATCCACCTGGCCCAGCACATATGTCAGCAAAGTAAAGTAGATTACTAGGTCTTGGTAAGATTGATGACTAAAATTATATTAATAAATATTAACTCAAAACTAATTTTACAAATTAAGAACATGTACATCATCACTATATTTTGGATCGGTGAACATATAATCACATGCCCAATCGATATTAGCCATTTTCATTGCAGCCCGATTTTGGAATATACCATTTTTTATTGTCTCAAACGGATTTGCTTTAGTTCTGGCGTGGCGAAAATCATCATCATTTATATTATCCAAAACATTCTATACAAATTTAATTTAATTATAATTAATTAACAGTATAAGACAGTAAAAAAAGTACACAAATCTACCTTGCTAGAATTAACTACATTGAAAATTTCTGAATCTGCAAACTCTGTTGTTTGATTATACGACAAATTTTTCTCACCAGTCTGAATCCAATCATCAATCATATCCTCGCATGAAAATATCAATTGATTTTTTATTTCTAACCAGTCAGTAACTTTTAAAATTTCTGCAGACTAAAATTGTACATTTAAAAAAATATAAGTCATAAATTTCCAATGTTATAATATTTACTTCTTCTTGTTCAGGGTCCCAGTCTAAAACAAAAGATTCTCTGGGTTCATTTGATGCGAAACCCAAACCTCTGCGACCTTTTTGAGTAGGTAATTGCACTGGATCAACCAGTCCTTGTGCATTTTTTCCCAATCCTTCACCATCTTTATAACCAATTTTTTTCTAAAAATAAAACAAACATATGTATCAATAAATATGTTATACATAATAAAAGTTTAATAATTACAAATCTATTTAATAAATAAGTGGTTACCAATAAAGTTAATCCTTTGTTACCACATTTTTCTGTATTTTCTAAATTTTGATTAGCCTTTGTAATTGATTCGTGTGATAAATTTAAATCAGAATCAACTGATTTGGAGTAAGAAGCACCATCAAACTGATCTTCCTTAGAATGGCTACAAAACTTTAAAAAACTGTTGTTACTGTCACTAACTGAACTAACTTCAGAAGAAGATAAACATCTTTTTGAATGATTATAATCTAAAAAAAAAAAAAAAAAAATGATTTAAAAGTTATTACAAATGTAACATACAAAAGTAAATTATTGGTTATATTTAAAATTAGCTGCCATCACCAGTTAGCCTTGCTTGAGACATATTTGGTTTTTCAAAATTGTTACAAAAACATAAAAACTAATAAATCTTCCTCGCGACACTAAAATTAAATTGGTAATTATAACTGTTATTTTTCATCCGAATCTCCCCAAGGAAACCCAGAAATCCACAAAAATAATTCAATTTCCGTACCAAAACACCGTTTTTGGAGATAGCAGTAGAGATATCGAGGGATTAAATTAAGCCTATGACCCTATGCAGTTCTTGCTGACACAACTGACTCTAATTTTATGAAAATCGGTTGAGTAGTTACTGATATTAGCCTGTACACAATTCAATTATAAATATATATATATAAATACCTGGGATAGTATCACATTTCATTAATGCAACTGGGTTGTTCAAATATGATTTTTCATGATTATTTGGTGCATAATTGTTAGCATACTTAATAGCTCTGGGGTCGATTACTGTTTGACATTGCTATAAAGTAAAATACATTAGGAATTAATGGTGTATTATAAACAAGTATAAGATGAAAATTTACATTAAATGATGGTTGACTATTGGAATGTACAGATTTTTTTCGAAATGTTTTTTTATTATTAACAACATCAGCAACATATCGAAGATTTTTTTGACTCTCATCCTTAGTATAAAACGTTGATGTAGCAAGATCGTCAAAACGATATCTTTTAAAATTCTTTTGTTGATGTTTACATATCTCCTCATCAGATGAAGACACATCACTACTGTCCGACAAATTTGCCCTGAAACATGTTAGGAGTTTACAAAAGAAACATTATTAGACATCATTAATCATATTAAACATCAGTAGGTACTTACATTATATGGAATAGATCTATATGTATGTTACTTAAAATATTAAGTTCCCTATTCTATAAAAGTAGATAAAAGATTTACCTAACAATAAAGAAATTTATACTAGATTAAATTTAATTTCAATAATGGCACAGATGGAACAGTTTCAATTTTCTAGATATGTCAAAAAAAATAATATGAAATAACGAATGTATTTGTAATTGAGATCGGTCACCAATGGAAATAAAGCACTGTAAATATTTATATTTTAATAGAACGAAGCCAGAATTATTGGAATGCAATAAAAAAAAAAAAAACTAAATTCACTATTTCGATTGTCAAAAGTGAACGCAGTGAATAGACACACGAACTGGAGACGTCTATTATATTTTGACGTTCACAAATAAATTTAAAATGGTGTATACGGTTATAACCGATTACGGTTGGGTTATAACCAAAAAAAGTTAGGTTATATTCATTTGTTATAATAATAATTGGTTATCTATTTGTATACATGATTGATGCGTAGGTAGGGAGGGGAGTGTTTTTTTGGGTGTTTAAAAATATTTATTTTTTTAAGCTAGATAATAATTACAGTATTTGATGAGTCATTAATTTTGTATTTGATATTATTATTTATCTTTAAAATATAAAACATAATATATATATATATACACATGTATTACTAAATCAAATACTTGATGATCATCTACTATACTGTGTACCGCCATTGTAACCTGTATGGAAACCATTGGAAATTTCTTATCGATTAACATTCCAGTGGTCGGTAACATCGCGTCTTTGGGAAAAACTGTTTTCTTTATTTATAGTTACCGATTACTTTATACTCTATTCAGAATAATAACAGACCAGATGGTGGAAGAAAACACGTCGTTGTAAGCGTATCCCCTTGTCCAATACGGCTGTCACTATAAATATTCGCCTCACGAATCCGACATGTACTAATCAGGCCCCTGTCCTTAATATAATCGTGAAGTCTGATTGGAGAACATATAAATGTTTATGTTCTTTGGGGACAGTAAGGTTGGGTTAGGACACTTAGCTCGAAAAAGTGACGTATGGTCACGTTAAGTATAACCCACTGCTTTTCGTACACCATATATTTATAATTGAAGGTCATGAATTATTAGTGTACGTTATTGGATAGTAAAATGCAATGAGTGTAATGAAAACACCGAAGAACTATAGTAAGACACTTATAAAGCCAAGAATTAATCAATAATAGAAATTACAATCCAACTTAATTTCTTCTAATGCCATGAAACTTTATGTACATTTATAACGTGTATAGACAAAAATCACCATGAATTTGTGTAATGCAGAACACTCAATTTCTTTAAATATTCCTTTTGGGAATTGGTTAAATGCAGGTGGTGGAATCATATACCACTTTTAAATATGAACATTTTGCAGAAAGGCACAGATAGGGAAGGAGTAATGAAGCATCATCTGTATAACAACACAAGAAATATTCTACTACTAAATTATGCAATTAATAAGTTAATTTTAAAGATAATTATTAATAATACTTAAAAAACCTATTTCTACTTACATACGGCTAGAATATAAGATTTAAAAATTACAGATAATTTCAGTATGAGACCTAAGTAACCATTTTATGAAATTTCAAATTAATTTAATTTAGTTAGTACTTTAGCAGGTTTTCCAGTGTTTCATTTTATTTTTTTTATTTTTAATTATGTAGGGCATTGCATCTAGTTACAGCACATTATGTTTAAAGCTGTATGTTAATATTTATTACAATGAATGGTATACGGTTACAAAATAAAATTAAAGGTAACACAAAAATACACATTTTTTTGATGTAGGTAATACATCCATCAAATACTCGCAGTAAGCGTGCTATCATAAAAATATGAGCTGTGAAATTTCCAATTGAGTAACCAAAACCAAGTGTTATTCCATAAACTGTTAATATAATTATCTGAAATAAATTTTTAAAGGCACGATTCATAATATAGACACATATAAATGTTAATCTTAGCACACAATTAGTAAAATTTTGTTTATTCAACAAATTAAAAAATAAAATAATCTTTAGAGATTACAGTGAACTAGTAATTATTTTTTTAATTTATTACTCTTTTATGATATTTATTGATAATATTTACTAAATAATAGGTAATTATGTATAAAAGCACAAGAGTGCAAAAAAATACGGGAAACAGCATAAAAATGTGTAAAACCAAGGATAATCGTTGAAAAAGGCAATAATTTAAATTTAAACATTGTCTTACGGTCAATTTAGAATTAAGAGGTGGAAATATCTTATAATAATTTGGTCCATCTGAATCTAGTGTTTAAAAAGTTTATTGGTTGCTTTTTAAAAGAATGTATGTTGTACAGCGCATGCGCAAACTAAAGGGACTAACAATGCGAAAATCTCCATTCGAAATCCCCATATAAATCCGAGGTTATTGGACAGAAATATTTTGTGTCGTCTTCAAAAGGAAACACACACTGTATATGAATTGTGCAATGTGAAATACTTAATAAAAATATAATTAAAAGTAGAGCATTTTGAATTAGGAAAAAATAATAATTAAATAAACTTTCTTAATACTATTAATTTATTTTATAGCGAGAACAATAATACAATTTTAAAAGTAGAATAAAATCTAAAACTAACTATATAATTAAATGCTACTCAAGAATGTATAAACTGGCTGCGAATATTGAGTATAAAATTATTATTTATAAACTAGAATTCCAAATCACAGAAATGTCTAATCAAACCTATCTATCTGATAATACAACACGGATATAACTTTTATTACATAATTGTTTTTTATTAGTACGGATACCCAGTTGATGTCCTAGTTCTGCTCGTTGTTGTTGAACTTTAGAATAGAAATAAAGATTAACAGCTTCTTGAGTCCATGGTTGATAGTAAAATTCAGCTCTCCTTTTTTCTCCTGGATTATCAACTGCGTCAGTCATTGTCTAAAATTAAAATTAACATAAACTATTTAGTTTTATTATATAATTAAATGAATAATAGTACTTATAGTGTTAAAGTTGATAATTCTAGACTTTTTGATTAAAAGTCAATTTCAATAAGAAAGGTAAAAGCCACTTGGATCAAATCCATGTGTTTATAATACATATTTAAATATGAATTCTTTAGTGGGTCATGAATATTGATTGACTATTAATGAATGCTATTAAATTAAGAATACCTCTGAACATGTTTCATAGTGTAAATTAATTTTCATAAATACCTTTAAATCTCTTGTTTGTGAAATGGTCCATTTATATATAAACTGCTGGGCATCTTTAGCAAAACTCAAAAAAAAAATTCTCTATTCGTCTTTAACTGGTTAATTGTTTCAACAGTTTCACGGATTTTATTATCCAGATTCTAAATTATAAAATCAAAACATTTATATAATGTATATACATCAATTATATTCAAACATAATTAAAATGTATGGTATTTAATCACCTGTATTTCTTGCTGGATGGCAGTAGCCAAAAACATGGTCGCAAACAAGTTGTGAAATAATTATTGTCCAATGATTAATGTACACAAAAATACTCAATTTTTTTTTTTTTTTTTTTTTTCCATTTAGTAAATGTCAATTGATACAATGAATATAAATTTAATAAATAAATACAAAATTATCAATATGATATTGTAAGATAATTGACACAATGAAAGTCAAATCACTTATAAAATGTTTTAAAATCTTCTTGTTCCAACTGTAGAGTCGAATTCGAGGTTTTTAATGAATTCCCAGATTCATCCATCCAGTACCATACCTTACTAGTACTACAGCATTCCCTATAATCAAATAAATATTTAAAAATATGACTTCTTATATTTTGAGTAGTAAAATATTTTACTTAAAAGGAGCATATGCAGCAACAGGATTGTCTTTTTCGTATATAGCATTTTTTGTTGGATGTCCATAGTAAATTGTATTATAGGTACGTGATAATGCTCTAACCCATGGACCTATAATTAATAATGAAAAAACAAACAATTATTTTTTTAAAAAAGAAGAATAAAAATATTTTAATTAAAAAAGTTATATTACTTAATGTTGCTTTAATAAATAATATTCCAGATGCACAACAATATTTTTGTTTATCCAGCATGCACATCGAAACAGGTTTACGATGAAACTTTGACCATTTGAAATCAATTTTATCAAATATGTCTTTAATGTTTTCTAAATATATAGGTTCCTTTACTCTAATTTTTGTTTGTTGAGACGACACAATTTTATTCATGGACTTAGCAAAATCTTTACAATACTTAATCCTAAACAAATAATAAACATAAGCATAATAACCATTCGCTAAATGAATTATAAATGTTACCTTGATAAATAATGTTGATTACTTATGTCAATGTTACCAAGCATATACGCATCTATAATATGCAATACTCGTACTCTGAGTTGCCCTAAATTTTCACCTTCAAGTTCGGTAGCAAGTTCACCATATACGAGTGTACCAGGACTCAATGTAACGGTTTTTAAATTTTCATTACTGACCCATCGGTTATTAACTAATTCATATACTTGGCTTCCGCCTAAACCTATAATATAAATAAGTATTAGATAAATACTGAATAATTGAATACAAATTTCACACTTGTTTTAAAAACATACTTAAAAAATACGTAGCAGGTTTAGAATTATTGAGTAAAACACAGTGCCAATCATATACAGATTTAACATATTTGTGTAACTTTTCTTTGTTTAAGACTTCCGGAGATATCTGTAAGAAATCTAAAAAAAAAAATAAAATATTATTTAAGTTTAATAATTTGAAAATTCATAAACAATTCAATAACAAAATTATAATTAATTACTTTTTGATCCAGCAACAATAGAATTACAAAAATCATGAGGGTCACATCTAAAAGGTGCACGTCTCACACCGTCCTTGAGTTTCCACAGTTCTAAACATTTTTTTTTCAGATCTTTTTGTCTTTCGTCAGCCAAACGTTGATCTTTAGTATAGGCCACAATTTTTGATAAACTTAACGCTTGAATCTGTCCTAATCTAAATAATAAATGTACAATATGTTTACATTAAATCTATTATAAAACATGCAAAACCCAACAAAAAACTAATATGACTTTACTTACTTATTATTAGAGTCCCATAGATATTTAAAAAAATGCGAATCTTTAAGAATAACTTGCAATGGAACAATAGATAAAATATCTTCTTTTGGTCCTAATTCATTCCAAATTAAATTTACCTTATATAAATAGTTCTTTATGTCTTGTATATCATCAAATCTCCATTTACATATCACATATCTATACATATATATATATTTTTTTTTTTTTAAAACTATAAAATTAAATTACTTAAATATTTATTACCCAATTACCTTTCAGAGTTTGCTGGCCGACTAGTAACAGGTTTGTAAATACTTATTTTTTTAAAACATTGATATAAAAGGAACAATAAACCAGCACTAAATTCAGTGAATATATCAAACACTTTGCACATAAAATGTCCACCCGGTCGAAGTATACTCAAAGCAGCCAAAGTTTGACATAAATATAATCGCTTGGACAATATCTCCTGGAAACTTTCGTGGCCTTCAACAGAAAACCCCTAAAAAAAAATTTAAAAAAAATTAATTAAATGGTTGTTGAAAAGTTATTAATGATTTTACTTACACCATCAGCCATAACAAAATCAATACCCTTTTGCTCAGTCATCTTCATAACATACTTTTCTAACGAGGTAATATTTTTTGGTTTATATATATCACCATCTCCTTCATGACCTAAATTACGAAATAGTAATTGTACTTGAAATAATATTGTTTTATAAACTACCAACACATACTATACATCAATATAATTTATTATTATATTATAGAATTTGATAATTGAAAAAAACAACATATATAGACATACATTAATTGCAGTAATTATATTAAAACACCAAATTAAAATTAAAATATATTTTAATTTTTTATCAAATATTTTAATACCATATTATTGAGTCAGTTGATAATCATTTGTATAATTAAGTATAACTTATGATGAACCTTATTATGTCAAATTTCCGTGTATTTCTGTTCGGGCCGGAACAATTATGTCTATTTAATTCAAAGACTTATTGAAAATGCTAATAAATAGTTGAAAATTTGTCTACGCCCAGAAATGACTAATACAAAGCTCAAGACTAATATATTTGTATTATTAATATTGTTTTTGGTTGCATTGAATTATTATTGAGTTTAGTTTATTATATGTATTTTAAATTACCCAATACATTCCTGAATTCTCATTTTTACAACTAAAAATATATTCATTGTTTTTCATAGTTACCATAAAAAGCTTCAAATGAATCCGGAGAACCAGCATAAAAATCATTTAATTTGAAATCATTTGCATTACGTAATGTAAATCCAACACCTTTTGCATTCCAACTTTTTCTCCACAATACATATTCAGAAAATCCACCTGGCCCAGCACATATGTCAGCAAAGTAAAGTAGATTACTAGGTCTTGGTAAGATTGATGACTAAAATTATATTAATAAATATTAACTCAAAACTAATTTTACAAATTAAGAACATGTACATCATCACTATATTTTGGATCGGTGAACATATAATCACATGCCCAATCGATATTAGCCATTTTCATTGCAGCCCGATTTTGGAATATACCATTTTTTATTGTCTCAAACGGATTTGCTTTAGTTCTGGCGTGGCGAAAATCATCATCATTTATATTATCCAAAACATTCTATACAAATTTAATTTAATTATAATTAATTAACAGTATAAGACAGTAAAAAAAGTACACAAATCTACCTTGCTAGAATTAACTACATTGAAAATTTCTGAATCTGCAAACTCTGTTGTTTGATTATACGACAAATTTTTCTCACCAGTCTGAATCCAATCATAAATCATATCCTCGCATGAAAATATCAATTGATTTTTTATTTCTAACCAGTCAGTAACTTTTAAAATTTCTGCAGACTAAAATTGTACATTTAAAAAAATATAAGTCATAAATTTCCAATGTTATAATATTTACTTCTTCTTGTTCAGGGTCCCAGTCTAAAACAAAAGATTCTCTGGGTTCATTTGATGCGAAACCCAAACCTCTGCGACCTTTTTGAGTAGGTAATTGCACTGGATCAACCAGTCCTTGTGCATTTTTTCCCAATCCTTCACCATCTTTATAACCAATTTTTTTCTAAAAATAAAACAAACATATGTATCAATAAATATGTTATACATAATAAAAGTTTAATAATTACAAATCTATTTAATAAATAAGTGGTTACCAATAAAGTTAATCCTTTGTTACCACATTTTTCTGTATTTTCTAAATTTTGATTAGCCTTTGTAATTGATTCGTGTGATAAATTTAAATCAGAATCAACTGATTTGGAGTAAGAAGCACCATCAAACTGATCTTCCTTAGAATGGCTACAAAACTTTAAAAAACTGTTGTTACTGTCACTAACTGAACTAACTTCAGAAGAAGATAAACATCTTTTTGAATGATTATAATCTAAAAAAAAAAAAAAAAAAATGATTTAAAAGTTATTACAAATGTAACATACAAAAGTAAATTATTGGTTATATTTAAAATTAGCTGCCATCACCAGTTAGCCTTGCTTGAGACATATTTGGTTTTTCAAAATTGTTACAAAAACATAAAAACTAATAAATCTTCCTCGCGACACTAAAATTAAATTGGTAATTATAACTGTTATTTTTCATCCGAATCTCCCCAAGGAAACCCAGAAATCCACAAAAATAATTCAATTTCCGTACCAAAACACCGTTTTTGGAGATAGCAGTAGAGATATCGAGGGATTAAATTAAGCCTATGACCCTATGCAGTTCTTGCTGACACAACTGACTCTAATTTTATGAAAATCGGTTGAGTAGTTACTGATATTAGCCTGTACACAATTCAATTATAAATATATATATATAAATACCTGGGATAGTATCACATTTCATTAATGCAACTGGGTTGTTCAAATATGATTTTTCATGATTATTTGGTGCATAATTGTTAGCATACTTAATAGCTCTGGGGTCGATTACTGTTTGACATTGCTATAAAGTAAAATACATTAGGAATTAATGGTGTATTATAAACAAGTATAAGATGAAAATTTACATTAAATGATGGTTGACTATTGGAATGTACAGATTTTTTTCGAAATGTTTTTTTATTATTAACAACATCAGCAACATATCGAAGATTTTTTTGACTCTCATCCTTAGTATAAAACGTTGATGTAGCAAGATCGTCAAAACGATATCTTTTAAAATTCTTTTGTTGATGTTTACATATCTCCTCATCAGATGAAGACACATCACTACTGTCCGACAAATTTGCCCTGAAACATGTTAGGAGTTTACAAAAGAAACATTATTAGACATCATTAATCATATTAAACATCAGTAGGTACTTACATTATATGGAATAGATCTATATGTATGTTACTTAAAATATTAAGTTCCCTATTCTATAAAAGTAGATAAAAGATTTACCTAACAATAAAGAAATTTATACTAGATTAAATTTAATTTCAATAATGGCACAGATGGAACAGTTTCAATTTTCCAGATATGTCAAAAAAAATAATATGAAATAACGAATGTATTTGTAATTGAGATCGGTCACCAATGGAAATAAAGCACTGTAAATATTTATATTTTAATAGAACGAAGCCAGAATTATTGGAATGCAATAAAAAAAAAAAAAACTAAATTCACTATTTCGATTGTCAAAAGTGAACGCAGTGAATAGACACACGAACTGGAGACGTCTATTATATTTTGACGTTCACAAATAAATTTAAAATGGTGTATACGGTTATAACCGATTACGGTTGGGTTATAACCAAAAAAAGTTAGGTTATATTCATTTGTTATAATAATAATTGGTTATCTATTTGTATACATGATTGGCGCGTAGGTAGGGAGGGGAGTGTTTTTTTGGGTGTTTAAAAATATTTATTTTTTTAAGCTAGATAATAATTACAGTATTTGATGAGTCATTAATTTTGTATTTGATATTATTATTTATCTTTAAAATATAAAACATAATATATATATATATACACATGTATTACTAAATCAAATACTTGATGATCATCTACTATACTGTGTACCGCCATTGTAACCTGTATGGAAACCATTGGAAATTTCTTATCGATTAACATTCCAGTGGTCGGTAACATCGCGTCTTTGGGAAAAACTGTTTTCTTTATTTATAGTTACCGATTACTTTATACTCTATTCAGAATAATAACAGACCAGATGGTGGAAGAAAACACGTCGTTGTAAGCGTATCCCCTTGTCCAATACGGCTGTCACTATAAATATTCGCCTCACGAATCCGACATGTACTAATCAGGCCCCTGTCCTTAATATAATCGTGAAGTCTGATTGGAGAACATATAAATGTTTATGTTCTTTGGGGACAGTAAGGTTGGGTTAGGACACTTAGCTCGAAAAAGTGACGTATGGTCACGTTAAGTATAACCCACTGCTTTTCGTACACCATATATATTTATAATTGAAGGTCATGAATTATTAGTGTACGTTATTGGATAGTAAAATGCAATGAGTGTAATGAAAACACCGAAGAACTATAGTAAGACACTTATAAAGCCAAGAATTAATCAATAATAGAAATTACAATCCAACTTAATTTCTTCTAATGCCATGAAACTTTATGTACATTTATAACGTGTATAGACAAAAATCACCATGAATTTGTGTAATGCAGAACACTCAATTTCTTTAAATATTCCTTTTGGGAATTGGTTAAATGCAGGTGGTGGAATCATATACCACTTTTAAATATGAACATTTTGCAGAAAGGCACAGATAGGGAAGGAGTAATGAAGCATCATCTGTATAACAACACAAGAAATATTCTACTACTAAATTATGCAATTAATAAGTTAATTTTAAAGATAATTATTAATAATACTTAAAAAACCTATTTCTACTTACATACGGCTAGAATATAAGATTTAAAAATTACAGATAATTTCAGTATGAGACCTAAGTAACCATTTTATGAAATTTCAAATTAATTTAATTTAGTTAGTACTTTAGCAGGTTTTCCAGTGTTTCATTTTATTTTTTTTATTTTTAATTATGTAGGGCATTGCATCTAGTTACAGCACATTATGTTTAAAGCTGTATGTTAATATTTATTACAATGAATGGTATACGGTTACAAAATAAAATTAAAGGTAACACAAAAATACACATTTTTTTGATGTAGGTAATACATCCATCAAATACTCGCAGTAAGCGTGCTATCATAAAAATATGAGCTGTGAAATTTCCAATTGAGTAACCAAAACCAAGTGTTATTCCATAAACTGTTAATATAATTATCTGAAATAAATTTTTAAAGGCACGATTCATAATATAGACACATATAAATGTTAATCTTAGCACACAATTAGTAAAATTTTGTTTATTCAACAAATTAAAAAATAAAATAATCTTTAGAGATTACAGTGAACTAGTAATTATTTTTTTAATTTATTACTCTTTTATGATATTTATTGATAATATTTACTAAATAATAGGTAATTATGTATAAAAGCACAAGAGTGCAAAAAAATACGGGAAACAGCATAAAAATGTGTAAAACCAAGGATAATCGTTGAAAAAGGCAATAATTTAAATTTAAACATTGTCTTACGGTCAATTTAGAATTAAGAGGTGGAAATATCTTATAATAATTTGGTCCATCTGAATCTAGTGTTTAAAAAGTTTATTGGTTGCTTTTTAAAAGAATGTATGTTGTACAGCGCATGCGCAAACTAAAGGGACTAACAATGCGAAAATCTCCATTCGAAATCCCCATATAAATCCGAGGTTATTGGACAGAAATATTTTGTGTCGTCTTCAAAAGGAAACACACACTGTATATGAATTGTGCAATGTGAAATACTTAATAAAAATATAATTAAAAGTAGAGCATTTTGAATTAGGAAAAAATAATAATTAAATAAACTTTCTTAATACTATTAATTTATTTTATAGCGAGAACAATAATACAATTTTAAAAGTAGAATAAAATCTAAAACTAACTATATAATTAAATGCTACTCAAGAATGTATAAACTGGCTGCGAATATTGAGTATAAAATTATTATTTATAAACTAGAATTCCAAATCACAGAAATGTCTAATCAAACCTATCTATCTGATAATACAACACGGATATAACTTTTATTACATAATTGTTTTTTATTAGTACGGATACCCAGTTGATGTCCTAGTTCTGCTCGTTGTTGTTGAACTTTAGAATAGAAATAAAGATTAACAGCTTCTTGAGTCCATGGTTGATAGTAAAATTCAGCTCTCCTTTTTTCTCCTGGATTATCAACTGCGTCAGTCATTGTCTAAAATTAAAATTAACATAAACTATTTAGTTTTATTATATAATTAAATGAATAATAGTACTTATAGTGTTAAAGTTGATAATTCTAGACTTTTTGATTAAAAGTCAATTTCAATAAGAAAGGTAAAAGCCACTTGGATCAAATCCATGTGTTTATAATACATATTTAAATATGAATTCTTTAGTGGGTCATGAATATTGATTGACTATTAATGAATGCTATTAAATTAAGAATACCTCTGAACATGTTTCATAGTGTAAATTAATTTTCATAAATACCTTTAAATCTCTTGTTTGTGAAATGGTCCATTTATATATAAACTGCTGGGCATCTTTAGCAAAACTCAAAAAAAAAATTCTCTATTCGTCTTTAACTGGTTAATTGTTTCAACAGTTTCACGGATTTTATTATCCAGATTCTAAATTATAAAATCAAAACATTTATATAATGTATATACATCAATTATATTCAAACATAATTAAAATGTATGGTATTTAATCACCTGTATTTCTTGCTGGATGGCAGTAGCCAAAAACATGGTCGCAAACAAGTTGTGAAATAATTATTGTCCAATGATTAATGTACACAAAAATACTCAATTTTTTTTTTTTTTTTTTTTTTCCATTTAGTAAATGTCAATTGATACAATGAATATAAATTTAATAAATAAATACAAAATTATCAATATGATATTGTAAGATAATTGACACAATGAAAGTCAAATCACTTATAAAATGTTTTAAAATCTTCTTGTTCCAACTGTAGAGTCGAATTCGAGGTTTTTAATGAATTCCCAGATTCATCCATCCAGTACCATACCTTACTAGTACTACAGCATTCCCTATAATCAAATAAATATTTAAAAATATGACTTCTTATATTTTGAGTAGTAAAATATTTTACTTAAAAGGAGCATATGCAGCAACAGGATTGTCTTTTTCGTATATAGCATTTTTTGTTGGATGTCCATAGTAAATTGTATTATAGGTACGTGATAATGCTCTAACCCATGGACCTATAATTAATAATGAAAAAACAAACAATTATTTTTTTAAAAAAGAAGAATAAAAATATTTTAATTAAAAAAGTTATATTACTTAATGTTGCTTTAATAAATAATATTCCAGATGCACAACAATATTTTTGTTTATCCAGCATGCACATCGAAACAGGTTTACGATGAAACTTTGACCATTTGAAATCAATTTTATCAAATATGTCTTTAATGTTTTCTAAATATATAGGTTCCTTTACTCTAATTTTTGTTTGTTGAGACGACACAATTTTATTCATGGACTTAGCAAAATCTTTACAATACTTAATCCTAAACAAATAATAAACATAAGCATAATAACCATTCGCTAAATGAATTATAAATGTTACCTTGATAAATAATGTTGATTACTTATGTCAATGTTACCAAGCATATACGCATCTATAATATGCAATACTCGTACTCTGAGTTGCCCTAAATTTTCACCTTCAAGTTCGGTAGCAAGTTCACCATATACGAGTGTACCAGGACTCAATGTAACGGTTTTTAAATTTTCATTACTGACCCATCGGTTATTAACTAATTCATATACTTGGCTTCCGCCTAAACCTATAATATAAATAAGTATTAGATAAATACTGAATAATTGAATACAAATTTCACACTTGTTTTAAAAACATACTTAAAAAATACGTAGCAGGTTTAGAATTATTGAGTAAAACACAGTGCCAATCATATACAGATTTAACATATTTGTGTAACTTTTCTTTGTTTAAGACTTCCGGAGATATCTGTAAGAAATCTAAAAAAAAAAATAAAATATTATTTAAGTTTAATAATTTGAAAATTCATAAACAATTCAATAACAAAATTATAATTAATTACTTTTTGATCCAGCAACAATAGAATTACAAAAATCATGAGGGTCACATCTAAAAGGTGCACGTCTCACACCGTCCTTGAGTTTCCACAGTTCTAAACATTTTTTTTTCAGATCTTTTTGTCTTTCGTCAGCCAAACGTTGATCTTTAGTATAGGCCACAATTTTTGATAAACTTAACGCTTGAATCTGTCCTAATCTAAATAATAAATGTACAATATGTTTACATTAAATCTATTATAAAACATGCAAAACCCAACAAAAAACTAATATGACTTTACTTACTTATTATTAGAGTCCCATAGATATTTAAAAAAATGCGAATCTTTAAGAATAACTTGCAATGGAACAATAGATAAAATATCTTCTTTTGGTCCTAATTCATTCCAAATTAAATTTACCTTATATAAATAGTTCTTTATGTCTTGTATATCATCAAATCTCCATTTACATATCACATATCTATACATATATATATATTTTTTTTTTTAAAACTATAAAATTAAATTACTTAAATATTTATTACCCAATTACCTTTCAGAGTTTGCTGGCCGACTAGTAACAGGTTTGTAAATACTTATTTTTTTAAAACATTGATATAAAAGGAACAATAAACCAGCACTAAATTCAGTGAATATATCAAACACTTTGCACATAAAATGTCCACCCGGTCGAAGTATACTCAAAGCAGCCAAAGTTTGACATAAATATAATCGCTTGGACAATATCTCCTGGAAACTTTCGTGGCCTTCAACAGAAAACCCCTAAAAAAAAATTTAAAAAAAATTAATTAAATGGTTGTTGAAAAGTTATTAATGATTTTACTTACACCATCAGCCATAACAAAATCAATACCCTTTTGCTCAGTCATCTTCATAACATACTTTTCTAACGAGGTAATATTTTTTGGTTTATATATATCACCATCTCCTTCATGACCTAAATTACGAAATAGTAATTGTACTTGAAATAATATTGTTTTATAAACTACCAACACATACTATACATCAATATAATTTATTATTATATTATAGAATTTGATAATTGAAAAAAACAACATATATAGACATACATTAATTGCAGTAATTATATTAAAACACCAAATTAAAATTAAAATATATTTTAATTTTTTATCAAATATTTTAATACCATATTATTGAGTCAGTTGATAATCATTTGTATAATTAAGTATAACTTATGATGAACCTTATTATGTCAAATTTCCGTGTATTTCTGTTCGGGCCGGAACAATTATGTCTATTTAATTCAAAGACTTATTGAAAATGCTAATAAATAGTTGAAAATTTGTCTACGCCCAGAAATGACTAATACAAAGCTCAAGACTAATATATTTGTATTATTAATATTGTTTTTGGTTGCATTGAATTATTATTGAGTTTAGTTTATTATATGTATTTTAAATTACCCAATACATTCCTGAATTCTCATTTTTACAACTAAAAATATATTCATTGTTTTTCATAGTTACCATAAAAAGCTTCAAATGAATCCGGAGAACCGGCATAAAAATCATTTAATTTGAAATCATTTGCATTACGTAATGTAAATCCAACACCTTTTGCATTCCAACTTTTTCTCCACAATACATATTCAGAAAATCCACCTGGCCCAGCACATATGTCAGCAAAGTAAAGTAGATTACTAGGTCTTGGTAAGATTGATGACTAAAATTATATTAATAAATATTAACTCAAAACTAATTTTACAAATTAAGAACATGTACATCATCACTATATTTTGGATCGGTGAACATATAATCACATGCCCAATCGATATTAGCCATTTTCATTGCAGCCCGATTTTGGAATATACCATTTTTTATTGTCTCAAACGGATTTGCTTTAGTTCTGGCGTGGCGAAAATCATCATCATTTATATTATCCAAAACATTCTATACAAATTTAATTTAATTATAATTAATTAACAGTATAAGACAGTAAAAAAAGTACACAAATCTACCTTGCTAGAATTAACTACATTGAAAATTTCTGAATCTGCAAACTCTGTTGTTTGATTATACGACAAATTTTTCTCACCAGTCTGAATCCAATCATCAATCATATCCTCGCATGAAAATATCAATTGATTTTTTATTTCTAACCAGTCAGTAACTTTTAAAATTTCTGCAGACTAAAATTGTACATTTAAAAAAATATAAGTCATAAATTTCCAATGTTATAATATTTACTTCTTCTTGTTCAGGGTCCCAGTCTAAAACAAAAGATTCTCTGGGTTCATTTGATGCGAAACCCAAACCTCTGCGACCTTTTTGAGTAGGTAATTGCACTGGATCAACCAGTCCTTGTGCATTTTTTCCCAATCCTTCACCATCTTTATAACCAATTTTTTTCTAAAAATAAAACAAACATATGTATCAATAAATATGTTATACATAATAAAAGTTTAATAATTACAAATCTATTTAATAAATAAGTGGTTACCAATAAAGTTAATCCTTTGTTACCACATTTTTCTGTATTTTCTAAATTTTGATTAGCCTTTGTAATTGATTCGTGTGATAAATTTAAATCAGAATCAACTGATTTGGAGTAAGAAGCACCATCAAACTGATCTTCCTTAGAATGGCTACAAAACTTTAAAAAACTGTTGTTACTGTCACTAACTGAACTAACTTCAGAAGAAGATAAACATCTTTTTGAATGATTATAATCTAAAAAAAAAAAAAAAAAATGATTTAAAAGTTATTACAAATGTAACATACAAAAGTAAATTATTGGTTATATTTAAAATTAGCTGCCATCACCAGTTAGCCTTGCTTGAGACATATTTGGTTTTTCAAAATTGTTACAAAAACATAAAAACTAATAAATCTTCCTCGCGACACTAAAATTAAATTGGTAATTATAACTGTTATTTTTCATCCGAATCTCCCCAAGGAAACCCAGAAATCCACAAAAATAATTCAATTTCCGTACCAAAACACCGTTTTTGGAGATAGCAGTAGAGATATCGAGGGATTAAATTAAGCCTATGACCCTATGCAGTTCTTGCTGACACAACTGACTCTAATTTTATGAAAATCGGTTGAGTAGTTACTGATATTAGCCTGTACACAATTCAATTATAAATATATATATATAAATACCTGGGATAGTATCACATTTCATTAATGCAACTGGGTTGTTCAAATATGATTTTTCATGATTATTTGGTGCATAATTGTTAGCATACTTAATAGCTCTGGGGTCGATTACTGTTTGACATTGCTATAAAGTAAAATACATTAGGAATTAATGGTGTATTATAAACAAGTATAAGATGAAAATTTACATTAAATGATGGTTGACTATTGGAATGTACAGATTTTTTTCGAAATGTTTTTTTATTATTAACAACATCAGCAACATATCGAAGATTTTTTTGACTCTCATCCTTAGTATAAAACGTTGATGTAGCAAGATCGTCAAAACGATATCTTTTAAAATTCTTTTGTTGATGTTTACATATCTCCTCATCAGATGAAGACACATCACTACTGTCCGACAAATTTGCCCTGAAACATGTTAGGAGTTTACAAAAGAAACATTATTAGACATCATTAATCATATTAAACATCAGTAGGTACTTACATTATATGGAATAGATCTATATGTATGTTACTTAAAATATTAAGTTCCCTATTCTATAAAAGTAGATAAAAGATTTACCTAACAATAAAGAAATTTATACTAGATTAAATTTAATTTCAATAATGGCACAGATGGAACAGTTTCAATTTTCCAGATATGTCAAAAAAAATAATATGAAAAAACGAATGTATTTGTAATTGAGATCGGTCACCAATGGAAATAAAGCACTGTAAATAATTATATTTTAATAGAACGAAGCCAGAATTATTGGAATGCAATAAAAAAAAAAAAAACTAAATTCACTATTTCGATTGTCAAAAGTGAACGCAGTGAATAGACACACGAACTGGAGACGTCTATTATATTTAGACGTTCACAAATAAATTTAAAATGGTGTATACGGTTATAACCGATTATGGTTAGGTTATAACCAAAATAAGTTAGGTTATATTCATTTGTTATGATAATAATTGGTTATCTATTTGTATCCATGACAGGTGCGTTGGTAGGGAGGGGAGTGTTTTTTTGGGTGTTTAAAAATATTTATTTTTTTAAGCTAGATAATAATTACAGTATTTGATGAGTCATTAATTTTGTATTTGATATTATTATTTATCGTTAAAATAGAAAACATAATATATATATATATACACATATATTACTAAATCAAATACTTGATGATCATCTACTATACTGTGTACCGCCATTGTAACCTGTATGGAAACCATTGGAAATTTCTTATCGATTAACATTCCAGTGGTCGGTAACATCGCGTCTTTGGGAAAAACTGTTTTCTTTATTTATAGTTACCGATTACTTTATACTCTATTCAGAATAATAACAGACCAGATGGTGGAAGAAAACACGTCGTTGTAAGCGTATCCCCTTGTCCAATACGGCTGTCACTATAAATATTCGCCTCACGAATCCGACATGTACTAATCAGGCCCCTGTCCTTAATATAATCGTGAAGTCTGATTGGAGAACATATAAATGTTTATGTTCTTTGGGGACAGTAAGGTTGGGTTAGGACACTTAGCTCGAAAAAGTGACGTATGGTCACGTTAAGTATAACCCACTGCTTTTCGTACACCATATATTTATAATTGAAGGTCATGAATTATTAGTGTACGTTATTGGATAGTAAAATGCAATGAGTGTAATGAAAACACCGAAGAACTATAGTAAGACACTTATAAAGCCAAGAATTAATCAATAATAGAAATTACAATCCAACTTAATTTCTTCTAATGCCATGAAACTTTATGTACATTTATAACGTGTATAGACAAAAATCACCATGAATTTGTGTAATGCAGAACACTCAATTTCTTTAAATATTCCTTTTGGGAATTGGTTAAATGCAGGTGGTGGAATCATATACCACTTTTAAATATGAACATTTTGCAGAAAGGCACAGATAGGGAAGAAGTAATGAAGCATCATCTGTATAACAACACAAGAAATATTCTACTACTAAATTATGCAATTAAAAAGTTAATTTTAAAGATAATTATTAATAATACTTAAAAAACCTATTTCTACTTACATACGGCTAGAATATAAGATTTAAAAATTACAGATAATTTCAGTATGAGACCTAAGTAACCATTTTATGAAATTTCAAATTAATTTAATTTAGTTAGTACTTTAGCAGGTTTTCCAGTGTTTTCTTTAATTTTTTTTATTTTTAATTAGGTAGGGCATTGCATCTAGTTACAGCACATTATGTTTAAAGCTGTATGTTAATATTTATTACAATGAATGCTATACGGTTACAAAATAAAATTAAAGGTAACACAAAAATACACATTTTTTTGATGTAGGTAATACATCCATCAAATACTCGCAGTAAGCGTGCTATCATAAAAATATGAGCTGTGAAATTTCCAATTGAGTAACCAAAACCAAGCGTTATTCCATAAACTGTTAATATAATTTATACATTGATATAGCAAAATCGTCAAAACGATGTATTTAAAATTCTTAAGTTGATATTTACATATCTCCTCATCAGGATAATACACATCACTACTGTTCGACAAATTTACCCTGAAACATGGTAGGAGTTTACAAAAGAAACATTATTAGACATCATTAATCATATTAAACATCAGTAGGTACTTCAATTATATGGTATAGATCTATATGTATGTTACTTAAAATATTAAATTCCCTATTCTATAAAAGTAGATAAAAGATTTACCTAACAATAAAGAAATTTATACTAGATTAAATTTAATTTCAATAATGGCACAGATGGAACAGTTTCAATTTTCCAGATATGTCAAAAAAAATAATCTGAAATAACGAATGTATTTGTAATTGAGATCGGTCACCAATGGAAATAAAGCACTGTAAATATTTATATTTTAATAGAACGAAGCAAGAATTATTGGAATGCAATAAAAAAAAAAAAAACTAAATTCACTATTTCGATTGTCAAAAGTGAACGCTGTGAATAGGCACACGAACTGGAGACGTCTATTATATTTAGACGTTCACAAATAAATTTAAAATGGTGTATTCGGTTGTAACCGAATTTGGTTATAACCGTAATTGGTTATAACCGAAATTGGTTAGGTTATATCCATTGCTTATAATGATAATTGGTTATCTATATTTGTATTCATGACAGGTGCGTTGGTAGGGAGGGGAGTGTTTTTGTGGGTGTTTATACATATTTATTTTTTTAAGCTAGACATTAATTACAGTATTTGATGATTCATTAATTTTGTATTTGATATTATTATTTATGGTTAAATCAGAAAACATAATATATATATATACACATATATTACTATATCAAATACTTGATAATCATCTATACCGTGTACTGCCATTGTAACCTGTATGGAAACCATTGGAAATTTCTTATCGATTAACATTCCAGTGGTCGGTAACATTACGTCTTTGGGAAAAACTGTTTCCTTTATTTATAGTTACCGATTACTTTATACTCTATTCAGAATAACAACAGACCAGATGGCGGAAGAAAACACGTCGTTGTAAGTGTATCTCTTTTGTCCAGTACGGCTGTCTCTTTAAATATTGGAGTCACAACACCTTATATTTATAATTGAAGGTCATGAATTATTAGTGCATGTTATTGGATAGTAAAATTCAATGAGTGTAATGAAAACACCAAAGAACTATAGTAAATTTACTTGATTTAAATATAAAATGATTTGATGTTTAAATAAATAATTATATTTCATATAATAATACAGTAATATGTAATAACATTAAAACTTTGAAAGATATTATTAAGGGATTATTGAATGTACTATAATACACATTTTTAATATAATTTGTTTGATTAACAGAGACAGTTCATTGAAAGTAACTCGTACTAATTAAATTATATCTAGAACTCTATCTGTACATCATAGTTATTAATGATCTAGATATCCTGATCAATCATTTCATATTTATCGAACTCATTATTTGACCTTTTTGGTTAAGTTAGAAATTTATAAAGCCAAGAATTAATCAATAATTGAAATTACAATCCAACTTAATTTCTTCTAATGCCATGAAACTTTAGGTACATTTATGATGTGTATATAGACAAAAATCATCATGAATTTTTGTAATGCAGAACACTTAATTTCTAGAAATATTCCTTTTGGGAATGTTAAATGCAGGTGGTGGACTTATATACCACTTTTAAATATGAACAGTTTGCAGAAAGGCACAGTTAGGGAAGGAGTTATGAAGCATTATCTGTAAAACAATATATGAACAGCACACATGAAATATTCTACTACTAAAATATGCAATTAAAAAGTTAATTTTAAAGATAATTATTAATAATACTTAAAAAACCTATTTCTACTTACATACGGCTAGAATATAAGATTTTAAAATTACAAATAATTTCAGTATGAGACCTAAGTAACCATTTTATGAAATTTCAAATTAATTTAATTTAGTTAGTACTTTAGCAGGTTTTCCAGTGTTTCCTTTTATTTTTTTTTTTTTAATTATGTAGGGCATTGCATCTAATTAGATGCAATGCAATTACAGCACATTATGTTTAAAGCTGTATGTTAATATTTATTACAATGAATGGTATACGGTTACAAAATAAAATTAAAGGTAACACAAAAATACACATTTTTTTGATGTAGGTAATACATCCATCAAATACTCGCAGTAAGCGTGCTATCATAAAAATATGAGCTGTGAAATTTCCAATTGAGTAACCAAAACCAAGCGTTATTCCATAAACTGTTAATATAATTATCTGAAATAAATTTTTAAAGGCACGATTCATAATATGGACACATATAAATGTTAATCTTAGCACACAATAAGTAAAATTTTATTTATTCAACAAATTAAAAAATAAAATAATCTTTAGAGATTACAGTGAACTAGTAATTATTTTTTTAATTTATTACTCTTTTATGATATTTATTGATAATATTTACTAAATAATAGGTAATTATGTATAAAAACACAAGAGTGCAAAAAAATACGGGAAACAGCATAAAAATGTGTAAAACCAATGATAATCGTTGAAAAAGGCAATAATTTAAATTTAAACATTGATTAAACATTGTCTTACGGTCAATTTAGAATTAAGAGGTGGAAATATCTTAAAATAATTTGGTCCATCTGAATCTAGTGTTTAAAAATACTGGTTGTTTTTTTAAAAAAATGTAAGTTGTACAGCGCATGCGCAAACTAAAAGGACTAACAATTCGAAAATCATCAGAAAATGTGTATTTTTGGTATTCCCTATCTCCATTCGAAATCCCCATATAAATCCGAGGTTATTGGACAGAAATATTTTGTGTCGTCTTCAAAATTAAACACACACTGTATATGAATTGTGCAATGTGAAATACTTAATAAAAATATAATTATAAGTAGAGCATTTTGAATTAGGAAAAAATAATAATTAAATAAACTTCCTTAATACTATTAATTTAATTTTTAGCAAGAACAATAATACAATTTTAAAAGTAGAATAAAATCTAAAACTAACTATATAATTAAATGCTACTCAAGAATGTATAAACTGGCTGCGAATATTGAGTATAAAATTATTATTTATAAACTAGAATTCCAAATGACAAAAAACATACCCCAATTACAGTTAAATGGACTTACAAATTAACTGAAAACATAAATTATATTTAAAAATGTATAAACTGGCTGCGAATATTAAGTATAAATTATTATTTTTAAAATAAAATTCCAAATTACAAAAATTTCTAATCAAACTTATCTATCTGATAATACAACACGGATATAACTTTTATTACATAATTGTTTTATATGAGTTATGGATACCCAGTTGATGTTCTAGTTCTGCTCGTTTTTGTTAAATTTTAGAATAGAAATAACGATTAACAGCTTCTTGAGTCCATAGTTGATAGTAAAGTTCAGCTCTCCTTTCTTCTCCTGGATTACCAACTACGTCAGTCATTGTCTATAATTAAAATTAACATAAACTATTTAGTTTTATTATATAATTAATTGAATAATAGTACTTATAGTGTTAAAGTTGATAATTCTAGACTTTTTGTTTAAAAGTCAATGTCAATAAGAAAGGTAAAAGCCACTTGGATCAAATCCATGTGTTTATAATACATATTTAAATATGAATTCTTTAGTGGGTCATGAATATTGATTGACTATTAATGAATGCTATTAAATTAAGAATACCTCTGAACATGTTTCATAGTGTAAATTAATTTTCATAAATACCTTTAAATCTCTTGTTTGTGAAATGGTCCATTTATATATAAACTGCTGGGCATCTTTAGCAAAACTCAAAAAAAAAATTCTCTATTCGTCTTTAACTGGTTAATTGTTTCAACAGTTTCACGGATTTTATTATCCAGATTCTAAATTATAAAATCAAAACATTTATATAATGTATATACATCAATTATATTCAAACATAATTAAAATGTATGGTATTTAATCACCTGTATTTCTTGCTGGATGGCAGTAGCCAAAAACATGGTCGCAAACAAGTTGTGAAATAATTATTGTCCAATGATTAATGTACACAAAAATACTCAATTTTTTTTTTTTTTTTTTTTTTCCATTTAGTAAATGTCAATTGATACAATGAATATAAATTTAATAAATAAATACAAAATTATCAATATGATATTGTAAGATAATTGACACAATGAAAGTCAAATCACTTATAAAATGTTTTAAAATCTTCTTGTTCCAACTGTAGAGTCGAATTCGAGGTTTTTAATGAATTCCCAGATTCATCCATCCAGTACCATACCTTACTAGTACTACAGCATTCCCTATAATCAAATAAATATTTAAAAATATGACTTCTTATATTTTGAGTAGTAAAATATTTTACTTAAAAGGAGCATATGCAGCAACAGGATTGTCTTTTTCGTATATAGCATTTTTTGTTGGATGTCCATAGTAAATTGTATTATAGGTACGTGATAATGCTCTAACCCATGGACCTATAATTAATAATGAAAAAACAAACAATTATTTTTTTAAAAAAGAAGAATAAAAATATTTTAATTAAAAAAGTTATATTACTTAATGTTGCTTTAATAAATAATATTCCAGATGCACAACAATATTTTTGTTTATCCAGCATGCACATCGCAACAGGTTTACGATGAAACTTTGACCATTTGAAATCAATTTTATCAAATATGTCTTTAATGTTTTCTAAATATATAGGTTCCTTTACTCTAATTTTTGTTTGTTGAGACGACACAATTTTATTCATGGACTTAGCAAAATCTTTACAATACTTAATCCTAAACAAATAATAAACATAAGCATAATAACCATTCGCTAAATGAATTATAAATGTTACCTTGATAAATAATGTTGATTACTTATGTCAATGTTACCAAGCATATACGCATCTATAATATGCAATACTCGTACTCTGAGTTGCCCTAAATTTTCACCTTCAAGTTCGGTAGCAAGTTCACCATATACGAGTGTACCAGGACTCAATGTAACGGTTTTTAAATTTTCATTACTGACCCATCGGTTATTAACTAATTCATATACTTGGCTTCCGCCTAAACCTATAATATAAATAAGTATTAGATAAATACTGAATAATTGAATACAAATTTCACACTTGTTTTAAAAACATACTTAAAAAATACGTAGCAGGTTTAGAATTATTGAGTAAAACACAGTGCCAATCATATACAGATTTAACATATTTGTGTAACTTTTCTTTGTTTAAGACTTCCGGAGATATCTGTAAGAAATCTAAAAAAAAAAATAAAATATTATTTAAGTTTAATAATTTGAAAATTCATAAACAATTCAATAACAAAATTATAATTAATTACTTTTTGATCCAGCAACAATAGAATTACAAAAATCATGAGGGTCACATCTAAAAGGTGCACGTCTCACACCGTCCTTGAGTTTCCACAGTTCTAAACATTTTTTTTTCAGATCTTTTTGTCTTTCGTCAGCCAAACGTTGATCTTTAGTATAGGCCACAATTTTTGATAAACTTAACGCTTGAATCTGTCCTAATCTAAATAATAAATGTACAATATGTTTACATTAAATCTATTATAAAACATGCAAAACCCAACAAAAAACTAATATGACTTTACTTACTTATTATTAGAGTCCCATAGATATTTAAAAAAATGCGAATCTTTAAGAATAACTTGCAATGGAACAATAGATAAAATATCTTCTTTTGGTCCTAATTCATTCCAAATTAAATTTACCTTATATAAATAGTTCTTTATGTCTTGTATATCATCAAATCTCCATTTACATATCACATATCTATACATATATATATATTTTTTTTTTTAAAACTATAAAATTAAATTACTTAAATATTTATTACCCAATTACCTTTCAGAGTTTGCTGGCCGACTAGTAACAGGTTTGTAAATACTTATTTTTTTAAAACATTGATATAAAAGGAACAATAAACCAGCACTAAATTCAGTGAATATATCAAACACTTTGCACATAAAATGTCCACCCGGTCGAAGTATACTCAAAGCAGCCAAAGTTTGACATAAATATAATCGCTTGGACAATATCTCCTGGAAACTTTCGTGGCCTTCAACAGAAAACCCCTAAAAAAAAATTTAAAAAAAATTAATTAAATGGTTGTTGAAAAGTTATTAATGATTTTACTTACACCATCAGCCATAACAAAATCAATACCCTTTTGCTCAGTCATCTTCATAACATACTTTTCTAACGAGGTAATATTTTTTGGTTTATATATATCACCATCTCCTTCATGACCTAAATTACGAAATAGTAATTGTACTTGAAATAATATTGTTTTATAAACTACCAACACATACTATACATCAATATAATTTATTATTATATTATAGAATTTGATAATTGAAAAAAACAACATATATAGACATACATTAATTGCAGTAATTATATTAAAACACCAAATTAAAATTAAAATATATTTTAATTTTTTATCAAATATTTTAATACCATATTATTGAGTCAGTTGATAATCATTTGTATAATTAAGTATAACTTATGATGAACCTTATTATGTCAAATTTCCGTGTATTTCTGTTCGGGCCGGAACAATTATGTCTATTTAATTCAAAGACTTATTGAAAATGCTAATAAATAGTTGAAAATTTGTCTACGCCCAGAAATGACTAATACAAAGCTCAAGACTAATATATTTGTATTATTAATATTGTTTTTGGTTGCATTGAATTATTATTGAGTTTAGTTTATTATATGTATTTTAAATTACCCAATACATTCCTGAATTCTCATTTTTACAACTAAAAATATATTCATTGTTTTTCATAGTTACCATAAAAAGCTTCAAATGAATCCGGAGAACCAGCATAAAAATCATTTAATTTGAAATCATTTGCATTACGTAATGTAAATCCAACACCTTTTGCATTCCAACTTTTTCTCCACAATACATATTCAGAAAATCCACCTGGCCCAGCACATATGTCAGCAAAGTAAAGTAGATTACTAGGTCTTGGTAAGATTGATGACTAAAATTATATTAATAAATATTAACTCAAAACTAATTTTACAAATTAAGAACATGTACATCATCACTATATTTTGGATCGGTGAACATATAATCACATGCCCAATCGATATTAGCCATTTTCATTGCAGCCCGATTTTGGAATATACCATTTTTTATTGTCTCAAACGGATTTGCTTTAGTTCTGGCGTGGCGAAAATCATCATCATTTATATTATCCAAAACATTCTATACAAATTTAATTTAATTATAATTAATTAACAGTATAAGACAGTAAAAAAAGTACACAAATCTACCTTGCTAGAATTAACTACATTGAAAATTTCTGAATCTGCAAACTCTGTTGTTTGATTATACGACAAATTTTTCTCACCAGTCTGAATCCAATCATCAATCATATCCTCGCATGAAAATATCAATTGATTTTTTATTTCTAACCAGTCAGTAACTTTTAAAATTTCTGCAGACTAAAATTGTACATTTAAAAAAATATAAGTCATAAATTTCCAATGTTATAATATTTACTTCTTCTTGTTCAGGGTCCCAGTCTAAAACAAAAGATTCTCTGGGTTCATTTGATGCGAAACCCAAACCTCTGCGACCTTTTTGAGTAGGTAATTGCACTGGATCAACCAGTCCTTGTGCATTTTTTCCCAATCCTTCACCATCTTTATAACCAATTTTTTTCTAAAAATAAAACAAACATATGTATCAATAAATATGTTATACATAATAAAAGTTTAATAATTACAAATCTATTTAATAAATAAGTGGTTACCAATAAAGTTAATCCTTTGTTACCACATTTTTCTGTATTTTCTAAATTTTGATTAGCCTTTGTAATTGATTCGTGTGATAAATTTAAATCAGAATCAACTGATTTGGAGTAAGAAGCACCATCAAACTGATCTTCCTTAGAATGGCTACAAAACTTTAAAAAACTGTTGTTACTGTCACTAACTGAACTAACTTCAGAAGAAGATAAACATCTTTTTGAATGATTATAATCTAAAAAAAAAAAAAAAAAATGATTTAAAAGTTATTACAAATGTAACATACAAAAGTAAATTATTGGTTATATTTAAAATTAGCTGCCATCACCAGTTAGCCTTGCTTGAGACATATTTGGTTTTTCAAAATTGTTACAAAAACATAAAAACTAATAAATCTTCCTCGCGACACTAAAATTAAATTGGTAATTATAACTGTTATTTTTCATCCGAATCTCCCCAAGGAAACCCAGAAATCCACAAAAATAATTCAATTTCCGTACCAAAACACCGTTTTTGGAGATAGCAGTAGAGATATCGAGGGATTAAATTAAGCCTATGACCCTATGCAGTTCTTGCTGACACAACTGACTCTAATTTTATGAAAATCGGTTGAGTAGTTACTGATATTAGCCTGTACACAATTCAATTATAAATATATATATATAAATACCTGGGATAGTATCACATTTCATTAATGCAACTGGGTTGTTCAAATATGATTTTTCATGATTATTTGGTGCATAATTGTTAGCATACTTAATAGCTCTGGGGTCGATTACTGTTTGACATTGCTATAAAGTAAAATACATTAGGAATTAATGGTGTATTATAAACAAGTATAAGATGAAAATTTACATTAAATGATGGTTGACTATTGGAATGTACAGATTTTTTTCGAAATGTTTTTTTATTATTAACAACATCAGCAACATATCGAAGATTTTTTTGACTCTCATCCTTAGTATAAAACGTTGATGTAGCAAGATCGTCAAAACGATATCTTTTAAAATTCTTTTGTTGATGTTTACATATCTCCTCATCAGATGAAGACACATCACTACTGTCCGACAAATTTGCCCTGAAACATGTTAGGAGTTTACAAAAGAAACATTATTAGACATCATTAATCATATTAAACATCAGTAGGTACTTACATTATATGGAATAGATCTATATGTATGTTACTTAAAATATTAAGTTCCCTATTCTATAAAAGTAGATAAAAGATTTACCTAACAATAAAGAAATTTATACTAGATTAAATTTAATTTCAATAATGGCACAGATGGAACAGTTTCAATTTTCCAGATATGTCAAAAAAAATAATATGAAAAAACGAATGTATTTGTAATTGAGATCGGTCACCAATGGAAATAAAGCACTGTAAATAATTATATTTTAATAGAACGAAGCCAGAATTATTGGAATGCAATAAAAAAAAAAAAAACTAAATTCACTATTTCGATTGTCAAAAGTGAACGCAGTGAATAGACACACGAACTGGAGACGTCTATTATATTTAGACGTTCACAAATAAATTTAAAATGGTGTATACGGTTATAACCGATTATGGTTAGGTTATAACCAAAATAAGTTAGGTTATATTCATTTGTTATGATAATAATTGGTTATCTATTTGTATCCATGACAGGTGCGTTGGTAGGGAGGGGAGTGTTTTTTTGGGTGTTTAAAAATATTTATTTTTTTAAGCTAGATAATAATTACAGTATTTGATGAGTCATTAATTTTGTATTTGATATTATTATTTATCGTTAAAATAGAAAACATAATATATATATATATACACATATATTACTAAATCAAATACTTGATGATCATCTACTATACTGTGTACCGCCATTGTAACCTGTATGGAAACCATTGGAAATTTCTTATCGATTAACATTCCAGTGGTCGGTAACATCGCGTCTTTGGGAAAAACTGTTTTCTTTATTTATAGTTACCGATTACTTTATACTCTATTCAGAATAATAACAGACCAGATGGTGGAAGAAAACACGTCGTTGTAAGCGTATCCCCTTGTCCAATACGGCTGTCACTATAAATATTCGCCTCACGAATCCGACATGTACTAATCAGGCCCCTGTCCTTAATATAATCGTGAAGTCTGATTGGAGAACATATAAATGTTTATGTTCTTTGGGGACAGTAAGGTTGGGTTAGGACACTTAGCTCGAAAAAGTGACGTATGGTCACGTTAAGTATAACCCACTGCTTTTCGTACACCATATATTTATAATTGAAGGTCATGAATTATTAGTGTACGTTATTGGATAGTAAAATGCAATGAGTGTAATGAAAACACCGAAGAACTATAGTAAGACACTTATAAAGCCAAGAATTAATCAATAATAGAAATTACAATCCAACTTAATTTCTTCTAATGCCATGAAACTTTATGTACATTTATAACGTGTATAGACAAAAATCACCATGAATTTGTGTAATGCAGAACACTCAATTTCTTTAAATATTCCTTTTGGGAATTGGTTAAATGCAGGTGGTGGAATCATATACCACTTTTAAATATGAACATTTTGCAGAAAGGCACAGATAGGGAAGAAGTAATGAAGCATCATCTGTATAACAACACAAGAAATATTCTACTACTAAATTATGCAATTAAAAAGTTAATTTTAAAGATAATTATTAATAATACTTAAAAAACCTATTTCTACTTACATACGGCTAGAATATAAGATTTAAAAATTACAGATAATTTCAGTATGAGACCTAAGTAACCATTTTATGAAATTTCAAATTAATTTAATTTAGTTAGTACTTTAGCAGGTTTTCCAGTGTTTTCTTTAATTTTTTTTATTTTTAATTAGGTAGGGCATTGCATCTAGTTACAGCACATTATGTTTAAAGCTGTATGTTAATATTTATTACAATGAATGCTATACGGTTACAAAATAAAATTAAAGGTAACACAAAAATACACATTTTTTTGATGTAGGTAATACATCCATCAAATACTCGCAGTAAGCGTGCTATCATAAAAATATGAGCTGTGAAATTTCCAATTGAGTAACCAAAACCAAGCGTTATTCCATAAACTGTTAATATAATTTATACATTGATATAGCAAAATCGTCAAAACGATGTATTTAAAATTCTTAAGTTGATATTTACATATCTCCTCATCAGGATAATACACATCACTACTGTTCGACAAATTTACCCTGAAACATGGTAGGAGTTTACAAAAGAAACATTATTAGACATCATTAATCATATTAAACATCAGTAGGTACTTCAATTATATGGTATAGATCTATATGTATGTTACTTAAAATATTAAATTCCCTATTCTATAAAAGTAGATAAAAGATTTACCTAACAATAAAGAAATTTATACTAGATTAAATTTAATTTCAATAATGGCACAGATGGAACAGTTTCAATTTTCCAGATATGTCAAAAAAAATAATCTGAAATAACGAATGTATTTGTAATTGAGATCGGTCACCAATGGAAATAAAGCACTGTAAATATTTATATTTTAATAGAACGAAGCAAGAATTATTGGAATGCAATAAAAAAAAAAAAAACTAAATTCACTATTTCGATTGTCAAAAGTGAACGCTGTGAATAGGCACACGAACTGGAGACGTCTATTATATTTAGACGTTCACAAATAAATTTAAAATGGTGTATTCGGTTGTAACCGAATTTGGTTATAACCGTAATTGGTTATAACCGAAATTGGTTAGGTTATATCCATTGCTTATAATGATAATTGGTTATCTATATTTGTATTCATGACAGGTGCGTTGGTAGGGAGGGGAGTGTTTTTGTGGGTGTTTATACATATTTATTTTTTTAAGCTAGACATTAATTACAGTATTTGATGATTCATTAATTTTGTATTTGATATTATTATTTATGGTTAAATCAGAAAACATAATATATATATATACACATATATTACTATATCAAATACTTGATAATCATCTATACCGTGTACTGCCATTGTAACCTGTATGGAAACCATTGGAAATTTCTTATCGATTAACATTCCAGTGGTCGGTAACATTACGTCTTTGGGAAAAACTGTTTCCTTTATTTATAGTTACCGATTACTTTATACTCTATTCAGAATAACAACAGACCAGATGGCGGAAGAAAACACGTCGTTGTAAGTGTATCTCTTTTGTCCAGTACGGCTGTCTCTTTAAATATTGGAGTCACAACACCTTATATTTATAATTGAAGGTCATGAATTATTAGTGCATGTTATTGGATAGTAAAATTCAATGAGTGTAATGAAAACACCAAAGAACTATAGTAAATTTACTTGATTTAAATATAAAATGATTTGATGTTTAAATAAATAATTATATTTCATATAATAATACAGTAATATGTAATAACATTAAAACTTTGAAAGATATTATTAAGGGATTATTGAATGTACTATAATACACATTTTTAATATAATTTGTTTGATTAACAGAGACAGTTCATTGAAAGTAACTCGTACTAATTAAATTATATCTAGAACTCTATCTGTACATCATAGTTATTAATGATCTAGATATCCTGATCAATCATTTCATATTTATCGAACTCATTATTTGACCTTTTTGGTTAAGTTAGAAATTTATAAAGCCAAGAATTAATCAATAATTGAAATTACAATCCAACTTAATTTCTTCTAATGCCATGAAACTTTAGGTACATTTATGATGTGTATATAGACAAAAATCATCATGAATTTTTGTAATGCAGAACACTTAATTTCTAGAAATATTCCTTTTGGGAATGTTAAATGCAGGTGGTGGACTTATATACCACTTTTAAATATGAACAGTTTGCAGAAAGGCACAGTTAGGGAAGGAGTTATGAAGCATTATCTGTAAAACAATATATGAACAGCACACATGAAATATTCTACTACTAAAATATGCAATTAAAAAGTTAATTTTAAAGATAATTATTAATAATACTTAAAAAACCTATTTCTACTTACATACGGCTAGAATATAAGATTTTAAAATTACAAATAATTTCAGTATGAGACCTAAGTAACCATTTTATGAAATTTCAAATTAATTTAATTTAGTTAGTACTTTAGCAGGTTTTCCAGTGTTTCCTTTTATTTTTTTTTTTTTAATTATGTAGGGCATTGCATCTAATTAGATGCAATGCAATTACAGCACATTATGTTTAAAGCTGTATGTTAATATTTATTACAATGAATGGTATACGGTTACAAAATAAAATTAAAGGTAACACAAAAATACACATTTTTTTGATGTAGGTAATACATCCATCAAATACTCGCAGTAAGCGTGCTATCATAAAAATATGAGCTGTGAAATTTCCAATTGAGTAACCAAAACCAAGCGTTATTCCATAAACTGTTAATATAATTATCTGAAATAAATTTTTAAAGGCACGATTCATAATATGGACACATATAAATGTTAATCTTAGCACACAATAAGTAAAATTTTATTTATTCAACAAATTAAAAAATAAAATAATCTTTAGAGATTACAGTGAACTAGTAATTATTTTTTTAATTTATTACTCTTTTATGATATTTATTGATAATATTTACTAAATAATAGGTAATTATGTATAAAAACACAAGAGTGCAAAAAAATACGGGAAACAGCATAAAAATGTGTAAAACCAATGATAATCGTTGAAAAAGGCAATAATTTAAATTTAAACATTGATTAAACATTGTCTTACGGTCAATTTAGAATTAAGAGGTGGAAATATCTTAAAATAATTTGGTCCATCTGAATCTAGTGTTTAAAAATACTGGTTGTTTTTTTAAAAAAATGTAAGTTGTACAGCGCATGCGCAAACTAAAAGGACTAACAATTCGAAAATCATCAGAAAATGTGTATTTTTGGTATTCCCTATCTCCATTCGAAATCCCCATATAAATCCGAGGTTATTGGACAGAAATATTTTGTGTCGTCTTCAAAATTAAACACACACTGTATATGAATTGTGCAATGTGAAATACTTAATAAAAATATAATTATAAGTAGAGCATTTTGAATTAGGAAAAAATAATAATTAAATAAACTTCCTTAATACTATTAATTTAATTTTTAGCAAGAACAATAATACAATTTTAAAAGTAGAATAAAATCTAAAACTAACTATATAATTAAATGCTACTCAAGAATGTATAAACTGGCTGCGAATATTGAGTATAAAATTATTATTTATAAACTAGAATTCCAAATGACAAAAAACATACCCCAATTACAGTTAAATGGACTTACAAATTAACTGAAAACATAAATTATATTTAAAAATGTATAAACTGGCTGCGAATATTAAGTATAAATTATTATTTTTAAAATAAAATTCCAAATTACAAAAATTTCTAATCAAACTTATCTATCTGATAATACAACACGGATATAACTTTTATTACATAATTGTTTTATATGAGTTATGGATACCCAGTTGATGTTCTAGTTCTGCTCGTTTTTGTTAAATTTTAGAATAGAAATAACGATTAACAGCTTCTTGAGTCCATAGTTGATAGTAAAGTTCAGCTCTCCTTTCTTCTCCTGGATTACCAACTACGTCAGTCATTGTCTATAATTAAAATTAACATAAACTATTTAGTTTTATTATATAATTAATTGAATAATAGTACTTATAGTGTTAAAGTTGATAATTCTAGACTTTTTGTTTAAAAGTCAATGTCAATAAGAATGGTTAAAGCCTACTTTATTATAGGTGATCTAAACGTCAAAAACCAAACTCGGGGCTGCCACTCAACAAATCCAAAAGGCACTCTTTATTCCAATCAGTTAACAGTAATCATCTCACTATCCTTAATTCCCCAAATCCGACCTATTGACCTACTTCTACCAGAACGCGGCCGGATATACTCGACATTTTCGTTACCAAAATTCCAACTAATTTAAATCATCTAATAAAAAAACTTATTACACCTAAGCTCAGATCATACTCCAGTCATTCTCTCGGTCAACTCTCCTTTAAGCTAAGCAAAGCATGTCTTACAAACAATTCTACGAATTGGACTAAATTTCGTGAAATAATAAATTCAAAAATAAACCTTAGTTTAAAGACCCCAAACGAGGTGGAGGATGCAGTTTTAAAATTTCAACGAATCCATTCAATCAGCTGCTTGGAATTCTTCTACCATCCTAAATTATCATGCCATCTCCCAATCAACTACCACTCACGTTAGAGAACTAATTACTCAAAAACGCCGTGCTCGAGCTAGATGGCAACGCACTAGACTTCCCTCAGACAAAAACTTGCTCAATAATCTTGCCTCATCTTTAAAACGAATGTTAAGTAAAATAAAAAATGAATCTTTCAATAACTGGACCTCCTCTCTTACCGCAGAAGGTTGGTCACTCTGCCTCGCAGACGCCAGACCGCCGGCCGTGGTGCCGGTAGGAAGTGTCCCCCCCTACTAGTGTAAGGGCAGCAAGTGGGCTTCGGCCTGGCTACTGCCCATTCCCCGGTAGGGACGCGAACCTTTGTACACTAATAATGTGAGCCCGCCCTGTCGAAGGGGAATACGGGATTTTATTTTGTGTATCATTTGTACGTGTTCATTTTGTTAAATAAATGATGGCGACCCGCCTCCCTAAGTAGAGCCTCACAGCCATTCCGGGAGGCGGGGGTATTGCCGTTATCAAAAAAAAAAAAAAAGGTGGGTCACTCTGGAGGGCAACTCGTAGCTGCCTGAAACAGAAAACCACCCATGCTCCACTAAAAAATAGTAACGGCAACTGGTGCAAAACTGATAAAGTACAAACAGATGCTTTTTGTTCACATTTCTCGGAAGTCTTTCAACCTCATAATGATATTAACAACAATCTTCTAGACACAAATATTGAAAACTCCCTCTTCTCCCCCCTACCTCTCTATCTTGCTCCCAAACCGTTTTCTCCAAACAAGGTTCAATACTATATTAAATCTTTTCCTCTGAAAAAATCACCAGGGATAGACCTAATCACCGCAGAGGTAGCTAGACAACTCCCTAAAAAAGCAATTATTCACCTAACCCATATTCTTAATTCTATATTAAGACTATCTTACATACCCCTCCAATGGAACATCTCAGTAATTATCTTAAAATCGAAACCTGGCAAATCCCCTGACATTCCATCATTATATCGCCCAATAAGCTTCCTTCCTTTCTTCTCAAAACTCTGTGAAAAATTAATTATTAAACGCATATCACAGCTCGTTAACGATAAAAACATAATTCCTCATACCCAATATGGTTTTCGTAACAAGCACTCCACCATACACCAGATTCATCGCTTAACCGACGCTATTGCTTACTCCTTCGAAAACAAACTTTACTGCTCCGCAGTTCTACTCGACTTTGCTCAAGCATTTGACAAAGTCTGGCACACTGGACTTCTGTATAAACTAAAACAATTTCTCCCTCCTCCCTACTTCTTATTTTTCAAATCATATCTAGAAAATCGCCACTTTGTGACTAAAGTAGGCTCAGAGTACTCGAACCTAGTACCCATCTTAGCTGGCGTACCCCAAGGTGCCATTTCGTCCACAATTCTTTATAACATATATGCCGCAGACCAAGCGATTTCAACTAATACATCAGTAGCTGAATTTGCCGATGATAAAATCATCTTCACCTCTAATGAAAACCCTCTTGTCGCCAGCCAACATCTACAAAATTATCTTAATGACATGGAAGTATGGTATTCAAATTGGAAAATAAAAATAAACAACGAAAAATCTGCACATATAACCTTTACCCTCAGACAAGGCGTAGTCCCTCGCGGCTCTCTGGCAAACAAAATAATACCATCAGCTACCAAAGTTAAATACCTAGGCCTACTCCTCGACAAACGCTTAACTTGGGCCGAGCATATTAAACAAAAACGCCTCTTACTTAACTCCAGACGAAAATGTCTTTACCTACTGCTAAGCAAAGAATCAAAAGCTAAACCTTAAGAATAAACTATTGCTTTATAAAACCCAACTTAAACCCATTTGGGCATATGGTATCCAACTATGGAAAACAGCAAAAAAATCGAACATATATAAAATGCAAACGATCCAATCAATAACACTTCGTAAAATTACCAACGCTCCCTTTTACGTTACCAACCATACTTTACACACTAATCTTGGACTACCGACAGTAGCTGATGTGGCCACATCCTCCTAAAAACGGTACCGCTCTCGCCTTACAAACCATCCCAACCCACTTATTCTCGCCCTCAACTCCGCAAACATTTCAGGTAATCCACCAAGAAGATTAAAGAGACGCAGGTGTCGTGATTTAGCTAGCTAAATTTGTCACTTACTCCAATAATTAAATATAAGAGGAAAAAAAAAAAAGCTCTTAAGTATGCAAAATGTACATAATGTAAAATAACCTTAAACATCACGTCGAGTGTTACAGCTGGGTTGTTGCTCACCACACGCATACATAATAATTGTAATTTAAATTCATATGCTTATTGTAACCATTATTACAAACAGTATATATTCTAATAAACATTAAAAAAAAAAAAAAAAGAAGATATTTTTGTCTTTTGTCAGCCAAACGTTGATCTTTAGTATAGGCCACAATTTTTGATAAACTTAACCCTTGAATCTGTCCTAACCTAAATAATAAATGTACAATATGTTTACATTAAATCTATTATAAAACATGCAAAACTCAATAAAAAACCAATATGACTTTCCTTACTTATTATTAGAGTCCCATAGATATTTAAAAAAATGCGAATCTAAAAGAATAACTTGCAATGGAACAATAGATAAAATATCTTCTTTTGGTCTTAATTCATTCCAAATTAAATTTACCTTATATAAATAGTTTTTTATGTCTTATATATCATCAACTCTCCATTTACATATCACATATCAATACATATACATATTTTTTTTTAAAACTATACAATTAAATAACTTAAATATTTATTACCCAATTACCTTTCAGAGTTTGCTGGCCGACTAGTAACAGGTTTGTAAATACTTATTTTTTTAAAACATTGATAAAAAAGGAACAATAAACCAGCACTAAATTCAGTGAATATATCAAACACTTTGCACATAAAATGTCCACCTGGTCGCAGTATACTCAAAGCAGCCAAAGCTTGACATAAATATAATCGCTTGGACAAAATCTCCTGGAAACTTTCGTAGTCTTCAACAGAAAACCACTAAAAAAAAAATTAATTAAATGGTTGTTAAAAAGTTGTAAATGATTTTACTTACACCATCAGCCATTACAAAATCAATACCCTTTTGCTCAGTCATCTTCATAACATACTTTTCTAACGAGGTAATATTTTTTGGTTTATATATATCACCATCTCCTTCATGACCTAAATTACGAAATAGTAATTGTACTTGAAATAATATTGTTTTATAAACTACCAACACATACTATACATCAATATAATTTATTATTATTTTATAGAATTTGATAATTGAAAAAAACAACATATATAGACATATATAAATCCACCTGGCCAAGCAAATATGTCAGCAAAGTAGATTACTAGGTCTTGATAAGATTGATGACTAAAATTATATTAATAAATATTAACTCAAAACTAATTTTACAAATTAAGAACATGTACATCACTATATTTTGGATCAGTGAATTATGTTTCATAAAAGCTTCAAATGAATCCGGAGAACCAGCATAAAAATCATTTAATTTGAAATCATTTGCATTACGTAATGAAAATCCAACACCTTTTGCATTCCAACTTTTTCTCCACAATACATATTCAGAAAATCCACCTGGCCCAGCACATATGTCAGCAAAGTAAAGTAGATTACTAGGTCTTGGTAAGATTGATGACTAAAATTATATTAATAAATATTAACTCAAAACTAATTTTACAAATTAAGAACATGTACATCATCACTATATTTTGGATCGGTGAACATATAATCACATGCCCAATCGATATTAGCCATTTTCATTGCAGCCCGATTTTGGAATATACCATTTTTTATTGTCTCAAACGGATTTGCTTTAGTTCTGGTGTGGCGAAAATCATCATCATTTATATTATCCAAAACATTCTATACAAATTTAATTTAATTATAATTAATTAACAGTATAAGACAGTATAAAAAGTACACAAATCTACCTTGCTAGAATTAACTACTTTAAAAATTTCTGAATCTGCAAACTCTGTAGGGTACATTGATGTAGCAAAATCGTCAAAACGATGTATTTTAAAATTCTTAAGTTGATATTTGCATATCTCCTCATCAGGATAATACACATCACTACTGTTCGACAAATTTGCCCTGAAACATGTTAGGAGTTTACAAAAGAAACATTATTAGACATCATTAATCATATTAAACATATTAAACATCAGTAGGTACTTACATTATATGGAATAAATCTATATGTATGTTACTTAAAATATTAAGTTCCCTATTCTATAAAAGTAGATAAAAGATTTACCTAACAATAATGAAATTTATATTAGATTAAATTTAATTTCAATATTGGCACAGATGGAACAGTTAGAATTTTCTAGATACGTCATCAAAAAAAATCTGAAATTAAGAATGTATTTGTAATTGAGATCGGCCACCATTGGAAATAAAGCACTGTAAATATTTATATTTTAATAGAATGAAGCCAGAATTATTGGAATGCAATAAAATAAAAAAACTAAATTCACTATTTTGATTGTTAAAAGTGAATGCAGTGAATAGACACACGTACTGGAGAAGTCTATTATATTTTGATGTTCACAAATTAATTTAAAATGGTGTATTCGGTTATAACCGTAATTGGTTATAACCGAAAATGGTTATGTTATCTCCATTGGTTATAATGATAATTGGTTATCTATTTGTAATCATGACAGGTACGTATCTAAGGAGGGGATTGTTTTTTGGGTGTTTATACATATTCATTTTTTTAAGCTAGATAATAATTACAGTATTTGATGATTCATTAATTTTGTATTTGATATTATTATTTATAGTTAAAATAGAAACCATAATATATATATATATATATACACATATTACTAAATTAAATACTTGATGATCATCTACTATACTGTGTACCGCCATTGTAACCTGTACGGAAACCATTGGAAATTTCTTATCGATTAACATTCCAGTGGTCGGTAACATCGCATCTTTGGGAAAAACTGTTTCCTTTATTTATAGTTATCGATTACTTTGTACTCTATTCAGAATAACAACAGACCAGATGGTGGAAAAAAACACTTCGTTGAAAGCGTATCCTCTTGTCCACTACGGCTGCCTCTATAAATATTCGCCTCCCTAATCTGCTATGTAGTAATCAGGCCCCCGTCATTAATATAATCGTGGAGTCTGATTGGAGAACATTTATATGTTTATGTTCTCTGGGGACAGAAAGGTTGGGTTAAGACACTTAGCTTAAAAAAAGGAGGTATGGTCACGTTAAGTATGACCCACTGCTTTTCGTACACCATATATTTATAATTTAATGTCATGAATTATGAGTGTACGTTATTGGATAGTAAAATGCAATGAGTGTAATGAAAACACCGAAGAACTATAGTAAAGTTACTTGATTTAAAAATAAAATGATTTGATGTTTAAATAAATAATTATATTTCACTTAATAATACAGTAATAAGTATTAACAATAAAACTTTGAAAGATATTATTAAGGGATTATTGAAAGTACTATAATACATACTTTTAATATAGGAGGTGCGACAATAAAATAACAAGACTTTTTGAATAAAAGTTGTTTATTTTAAAAATGTTATAATTTAATGATTGTCACCTTCAAAGTACCTTCCCTCGGCATCAATACACTGTTGCATACGTCGCTGCAATTCTTGAAAACAGTGTTGCCAATTGCTTTCATTCAGCCCTTTTAGAAGTTCTGCCGTTTTCATTTTTACGTCTTCAACTGTTTGAAAATAGGAAAAGAAATAAGAAGGAAATAAGTCACAAGGAGCAAGGTCTGGCGAGTACGGGTGATGTTGAAGTACAGAAATTTTTTTTTCAGTTAAAAAACGTTGAATTGAAAATGCACTGTGAGCTGGAGCATTGTCTTGGTGAAGAACCCAGCCATTTTTCCATAGATCTGGTCGCTTCTTTTTGACACGTTCTCTTAATTTAATTAATACCTCTTTATAATAATATTGATTAATTAATTTTGTCGATTTTTTCATCGTTTTCGTTTGTTGAAGACGTTGTAGGACGTCCAGAATGATCATCGTCTTCGACGTCTTCCCTTCCACTACAAAACCGTTTGTGCCATTCAAAAACACGAGCTCTTGATAAACATTCTTCACCATAAACTTCACATAACATACGAAACGATTCTGCGGCAGTTTTTTTTAATTTAACAAGAAATTTAATGTTAACACATGTTGTTCGATTTTTATATCTAATATTTTTCGGCAGTATAGTCGAACTCGCACTAACAATGCTACTAACGTATATGAAAATGAATGGATGGCATCAGTGTTCATAGTACTTTTAGATAAGTGTTTTCTAATCATATTTCAATAATCGTTTTATAGATAACGTTAATAGTTTAGTTTATATTTAGAAAGTCTTGTTATTTTATTGTTGCATCTCATAATTTGTTAGATAAACAGAGACAGTTCATTGAAAGTAACTTGTACTAATTAAATTATATCTAGAAGTCTAACCGTACATCATAGTTATTATTGATCTAAATATCCAGATCAAACATTTTATATTTATCGAACTCATTATTTGACCTTTTTGAAATAGTAAGAAACTTATAAAGCCAAGAATTAATCAATAATAGAAATTACAATCCAACTTAATTTCTTCTTATGGCATGAAACTTTAGGTACATTTATAATATGTATAGACAAAAATCACCATGAATTTTTGTAATGCAGAACACTCAATTTCTTTAAATATTAGGTGCAGATAGGGAAGGAGTAATGAAGCATCATTTGTATAACAATACATGAATAGCACACATGAAATATTTTACAACTAAAATATTCAATTAAAAAGTTAATTTTAAAGATAATTATTAATAATACTTAAAAAAACTATTTCTACTTACATACGGCTATAATATAAGATTTTAAAATTACAGATAATTTCAGTATGAGACTTAAGTAACCATTTTATGAAATTTTAAATTAATTTAATTTAGTTAGTACTTTAGTAGGTTTTCCAGTGTTTCCTTTTATTTTTTATTTTTTAATTATGTAGGGCATTGCATCTAATTACAGCACATTATGTTTAAAGCTGTATGTTAATATTGATTACAATGAATAGTATAGGGTTACTAAATGAAATTAAAGGTAACACAAAAATACACATTTTTTTGATGTAGGTAATACATCCATCAAATACTCGCAGTAAGCGTGCTATCATAAAAATATGAGCTGTGAAATTTCCAATTGAGTAACCAAAACCAAGCGTTATTCCATAAACTGTTAATATAATTATCTGAAATAAATTTTTAAAGGCACGATTCATAATATGGACACATATAAATGTTAATCTTAGCACACAATAAGTAAAATTTTATTTATTCAACAAATTAGAAAATAAAATAATCTTTAGAGATTACAGTGAACTAGTAATTATTTCTTTAATTTATTACTAAGGATAATCGTTGAAAAAGGCAATAATTTAAATTTAAACATTGTCTTACGGTCAATTTAGAATTAAGAGGTGGAAATATCTTAAAATAATTTGGTCCATCTGAATCTAGTGTTTAAAAATACTGGTTGTTTTTTTAAAAAAATGTAAGTTGTACAGCGCATGCGCAAACTAAAAGGACTAACAATTTGAAATTCATCAATACATGTGTATTTTTGGTATTCCCTATCTCCTTTTGAAATCCCCATATAAATCCGAGGTTATTGGACAGAAATATTTTGTGCCGTCTTCAAAAGGAAACACTCACTGTATATGAATTGTTCAATGTGAAATACTTAATAAAAATATAATTAAAAGTAGAGCATATTAAATTAGGAAAAAATAATAATTAAATAAACTTCCTTAATACTATTAATTTATTTTTTAGCAAGAACAATAATACAATTTTAAAAGTAGAATAAAATCTAAAACTAACTATATAATTAAATGCTACTTTTGTTTTAATCAATGTGAAGAAAAAACCCCAATTACAGTTAAATGGACTTACAAATTAAATGAAAACATAAATTATATTCAAAAATGTATAAACTGTCTGCGAATATTAAGTATAAATTATTATTTTTAAACTAGAATTCCAAATCACAAAAATGTCTAATCAAACTTATCTATCTGATAATACAACACGGATATAACTTTTATTTCATAATTGTTTTTATGAGTTACGGATACCCAGTTGATGTTCTAGTTCTGCTCGTTTTTGTTGAACTTTAGAATAGAAATAACGATTAACAGCTTCTTGAGTCCATGGTTGATAGTAAAATTCAGCTCTCCTTTCTTCTTCTGGATTACCAACTACGTCAGTCATTGTCTAAAATTAAAATTAACATAAACTATTTAGTTTTATCATATAATTAAATGCATAATAGTATTTATTGTGTTAAAGTGGATAATTCTAGACTTTTTGTTTAAGAATTAATTTCAATAAGAAAGGTAAAAGTTACTTGGATTAAATCTATGTATTTATAGATATTTAAATATATATTCATTATTGCGTCATTAATATTGATTGACTATTATTGAATGCTATTAAATTAATATTATCTGAATATGTTTCATAGTGTAAATTAATTTTTATAAATACCTTTAAATCTCTTGTTTGTGAAATGATCCATTTATATATAAACTGCTGGGGATCTTTAGCAAAACTCAAAAAAAATTCTCTATTCGTCTTTAACTGGTTAATTGTTTCAACAGTTTCATGGATTTTATTATCCAGACTCTAAATAATAAAATCAAAACATTTATATAATGTATACACATCAATTATAGTTAAACATAGTTAAAATGTATAGTATTTAATCACCTGTATTTCTTGCTGGCTGGCAGTTGACAATAAGAAATTATTCATTTGTGCTTTTAAAGTGTCATCAACTTCAACATCAATATCATAGCATGCTGTTTGTTTTTGTTCAACGCCCTCAACACTTCAATGTTTAATTATTTATTTTTTATTAATTGTATAAATCAATAAATAAAATAATATAATAATATGATATATATAATTATCAAATGTTACCTTATAATATGATTTATAACAATAGGATCAGGAGGATGAAGTAAAGTATTTAATCTTTGTGGAACTTCAGCAAATTTCATACGAGCACAATTAAATATTTGTTCTAAATATTTGTCACAGTTAATATACTCTTTTTCATGTGAATCCTAAAAGCAATAAAATTTTGTTTATTTAAAAATATTTGCAAACATATAATTATTTTATTACTTGTAGTTTATGAGTTTTTATAAACTGCCATAAAGCACTTATAATGACTGGTCTAGTTTGAGTATGAACTCCCAAAAGTCTAGCTAAACGTTGGTCCAATTTAAATTGTAATGGTTGGTAATCAAGAAGTAATAAAATAGTACAGCGTACATTTTTATCTCCTGGTCGTTTTACCTTAAGGTTAAATAATATTGTAAACAAGATAAAGAAATAAATATCAGTTAAATACTTGAAATCCATCAGTTTCCTGAGTAGTTGCAGTACGATGCCATTCGACTAAATGATTATCGGGCCCATACAGATCTTTGTCAAGTTCAATTACCAGTGACTTGAAGAAAGAAGAAAATTTTCTTTTTATCTAAAATTAAATGTAAGAGAATTAAAAAAATTAATTTGTTTTATTATAATTATAAAATGTTTCAGCACACCTAGTGCTATTACAACTTTTTAGTTTTTACAATTTTATTTGTTACAAATTTAAATGATTATAAATTTATTAATGACAATTATTAATAGTGAGAGTGATATAATAATGTGTTACATATATGAATATAATAATAACGATGAGGTCTAGTATATTAATAATGATCTTCTTTTTCTGATGACGAGTCTTCTGTGTCTATTAAAAGAATGTCCAGGGGAAGTCGAGGCCGTAGACGTCTATTGAGTGTTTTTTTTCCTATATTGTAATGACGAGCACTGTCCAAGTTTTTTAGTTTGGCGTGGAAATTTTTAAATTAGGTTCATGAGATGCTTCGGACTTTTCTGCATTTGTGTCATAATTTTGTATAATGATTGGGAGAGAGTCAGTGGATTGAATTATGTTACTGTGTTTTTTTTTAATCTGTGCTCGGGTCGCTGCTATTTTTATGGCTTCTGTTATATGCTCAATGCTCTTATTGATATCATCTATGTTTTGATATTGTTTTTGGTTATTAAGGTTTTTATCTAAAATTTCTTTGAAGGCTTCCCAATTTATGGAGGCGTTAATTAGTTTTGGAATAGGATGATTGATTATTATTTGATTATTCATAGTGGAGATAACAGGAACATGATCTGAATCCAGTTCGTTTAGGACTTGGTGGTGTAAGTTGATTGGAAGATTGTAGATTAGAGCGATATCAAGTATATCTAGTTGTCTTCCGAGTCGTTGAAAGGTTGGATTAAGAGGAGGTGATATTATTCGTTGTTCTAATGTGATTTTGAGAAGTTTGTGACCATTTTGATTTGTTTTCAAACTGCCCCAGGTTTGATGTTTCGAGTTGTGGTCCCCTAAGAGTATAGTTGGTTTATCTTTGAATAGCTCGAATATGTCTTGGCTTTGGATTGTTTTGTTGGGTGGGTTGTATGCAGCAATTATTTTTATATCATGTCCATCTGTTGATACAGTTATGGCGATGGCTTCTAAGTTGATCATATCAGGAATAGTGGATTGATGATGTTGGATATTAGTTTTTATTAATATTGCTACTCCCCCTGAGAAGTGGGTTGAGTTTCTGTCCGTTCTATATACATTAAAGCCATTGATATTAAATTTATCGGAATTTTTAAGGTGGGTTTCTGTGATACAAGCTATAGATATTTTATGACGTGATAAGAATTCTATTATGGTAGATTTTTTAGATTTTATGCCATTGGCAGTCCAGTTAACGAGTTTAATTTCGTTTATTGTTAATTGTATTCATTATTAATGGGTATAGATAGATAGCTTGTTATAGAGATGAAAATAGAGCTTATGATTGACTATATATTTTTTAAAATGTTTTCAATAAATTGTGCAATTGATTTTTGTAGATTTTTATTTAGAAATTCTGTGAATACATGATCAGCATTGTTTTGTGTAGTTTGATTAGGATTTGTTTTTTCTTTAGTTATTTCTGCATATGTGGTTGGATTTAATATTTTTTGGTGAGAGTTATTTGCGTTTATTATTGTGTTTTATTTTGCTGGAGTTTCATTTTCAGTTAGTGTAGTTTTTTGTGTGTTATTAGTTTTTTTATTTTTAATATTTTTGAAGTAAGTACAACCTTTGTAATTAGCCGGGTGATTCCTTTACAGTTAACACAATTTGGCGGTGTTTCTGGAACTTTGGTGCATTCAGAATAGTGATGTGAACCATTGCATTTAACACAGCGGGATTGAAGTTTACAAGATTTGTGTATGTGACCATATCTCTGGCAATTTGAGCATTGGGGAGGATCCTTAGATTTTCGCCGTGGTTCGGTGATTATTATACAATTTAGTAATTTGTTGAGTTTGAAGATGTCTTGTGATTTGGGGTGATTTGATAGTTGTATTGCCATTAGCGGTGTGGGTGCCTTATCTTTGTTTGTTAGTCTTATTACCGACTGTATTGGGTATTTTAAATTTTTTAGTTCTTCCATAACTTCAAATTCTGTGATTGACATGGGCAGATTTTTTATGACTGCAGAGATATCTTTTTCATTTGTAAGCCTATAAGTGTAATATTCATATTTTTTTTCGTCCAGGAATTTGGTGAATGTACGAAAGTCATCTATTGTTTCGACATTTATTTTAATTTTATTAAATTTTGCTGTGATTATAAAATCGTTTTGTATTGTATCTGTTATCTCTTGGCGAAACTGTGTAAATTGCGATATATTTATTATGAATAGTGGAGGTATTTTTGGATTATTATCAGTGGTTTGTGGTTGTGTAACGTGATTATTTAAATTTTCATTTTGGTCTTCAGGTGGTGTAGTATTAGTGTTTGTTGATGTTTCTATTTGGTTTGTATCCATATTTTCTAATGATGAATAGCGATTTGGTGTTGAGAAAAATTTATTTTTGTTTATCAAATCGTGTTTTTTGGATGTTTTTCGTGGTGATCTGAATTCATTGTCAGAGTTTGGGGATGGTGAACTTGATTCTTTTTCTTCTGAGAGAAGTCTATTTTTTTTGATTATGAGTGGAGGAACTTTATATTTTTTCAGAGTGTTTGACTGTTGTGTGTTATTTGAAATAGAAGCATTGACTTCTGAGTTCATTCTAATGTACGTAATATTTTACATATAATTATTTAACGGGCTATCGCCCGTGTGCAGCAGTTCGATGCTATCGGGTTTGTGTTAGTGTATTTTGTGTCGTATAATAATTAGATAATAATACATTACCATCGGCTCGGCGTAATCGCTACGATACTGTTATCGGGAGCTAATTAAGATGTTTCGCGAAATAAACGTGTGGACGCAACGATGTCCAAACGCGTACAGAAAAAAATATTAATTAAATAATTAAGAAAACATTAGTTACCTTATTTGGCTCATTTTTGGAATCTTCTAATAAGCGCCCTTCAACTCTTAATTCCCAAGATGCAACACTTCCTTCTTCATTTTCTCCGGGTTCTTTAGCAGGATAAAACGTATTTGATATAAAAATACGTAATTTACGTTTTTGTTTCATGGGACGTTTTAATGCTTCCTATAATAATAAAACATAACCATATTAATATGCATATATGTTACTATAAACATACGAATACTGGGTAAACCTAGGTTTAATCAATAAATCAGACTTTTGCAAATTGATTTTGGTAAAATTTAGGATATTCATAGTATGGTAAAACCCTAAATGATTATTGTAATTCGGAAGTTCACAAACAAAAATGTATTGAGATGATAATAACTATATCATTATGTAAACACAATAACTGTATACGATTTTAGTAATAATATATAATGATAGGTTATATAAAAATGTGTATATTTTAATATAAAGGAATAAAAACTAAAAAGCAAGAAAAAAATAATAATTTAAATTTCAGATTTTTACTATCATGAATTGTTTATCCTATAATCTTGTTTACAAAAGTTCAAACTACAATACATTTTTGGGATTTAATCTAAAAATCAAATATTTACTAACAGTAGCCAAACTTAGGAACGACTGGTTAAACTTAGGTTTAACTGGTATTTATATATTTACTGTAAGGTACTACATAAATTAATATTATCATTTGGAAAGTATTACTTGTATATCTAATCGTTTTCTCATAATAGTTGAATCTAGTTTCCTTTCAAAGGCTAAAAGATCCATGTACGCCTGGGATTCTGGAACAAGATCTCTCACTTTTTGAGGCAATATCTTATCTGCTAATTTCTTTTTTTTTTTACTCATCCCAATACTGGTATTTTGAGCTGGTATATTGTGTGAGAAATCACTGTAAAAATAATTTAAACATTTTTGTTATTACAAAACTAATATGATAATTTATTATGAAATAATATTTTAATTAAAATATTTAGTTCAATATTTTTTTATTACTGTTTAGAAATATAATTTAGTATACAAAATATTATTAAAAATGAAAACTACATAGCAGATAGTTAAGTATTAGACAGTATTAGTGGATGGCATCTAAAGTCAACTATTTATAAGTCAGACCATTTTTTTTTTTAAATAACTTTTTAAATTTTTAGCTAATATAGTTAAATAATATAGTTAAACACATCATAAATTTAACTTTAACTAATATAATAAAATATACTTTAAAACAAATTAGAGCACGTAACTTTAAATTAATAATTTTTTAGATTAGAAATACTCAACAAAAACCTGTTTAAGAGATTATGATGACTTAACTAAAAATTAATTTGTATAAACATTGTACACAATTTACATTTATTTTAAATTTAAAAAAAAATAAAATTTCATTGTGTTATACTGATATAAACTAATTAGAATGATTGATAGAACTATCAAAATATATTATTACGTTTGAATGCCAAGTGTTATTATATTTAATAAATTATCTGAAATAATTATTAAAACGATTTAAAAACAAATTATACAAAAATGATTTAAAAATTATATATTAATAATTTAAAAGTTAAATTAAATATCATAAAAATTAATGTTATTATATAAGTAGTGTCTATTGTAAATACTTTTAATACTAATTACTTATACTATTGTTTTATTTCTACTACATTCACTTATGCTTGTTGTACCATACACATACAGATTGTATAATTTTCTTATTAATTAATAAAAAATATTAAATATATTGTTTTTAAAATATATACCCTTTGACCATAGGTGGTGGATTTCGATTATCAGCAGGACGTTTGCCAGGTGTGGACTGATTCGTAGGCATTGGACCAGCACCATGCCTCATCGGACTAAATCCTTGTGAGGGAGGTCCACGCGCTCCCATCATAGCATTAGGTGGTCCACCTTGCGGCATTGAACAACCTTGTTGGTACATACTAGGCCTTTGCTGCATCTATAACAAAATGTAAAAAATAAACTATATCAATTATTAATGAGTGAATAAACTTACTGGATAAGTTTGATTTGGATATTGACCAAATCTGTTTTGAACATTCGGATTGGTTGGAGTAAGCGGAAAATTTGACATTTCAGAAAGTTTAGTTAAATAACTAAAACAAATTAAAATGTTTGTTATACTGAGATTTCACTATTTGAGTTAATTGAATTAACAAAAAATAAATTGAATTGAAATGTAAAGATGTAAACAATCAACACAAATTTATGTTATTATCACTGCGTTATATTAATGCATAACCACAAAAATAAAACAGATTTTTAGGTTACCTTGGTATAATAACATACCGTGGTATATTGTACTATAGATTACAGTACGGATCTATTATCACTGTGTCGTCGGAATAGGACTCATTATCATTATATGTTTCTGTATACAACTATGTAGCGACTAGCGAACTGCGAACAGTTGGTGATGAAACTTTTGTATGGTTGTGCGTATAGATAGATGTCTATTATACATAAAGAATATCATTTTTTTAACATTGTTTAAACTAATAAGTAGAACTTTAAATGTCATAGTAATTAAAATTATAGTGTTATCGTATTTTTATGCGTAATCTTTAATTCCCATTATGGCGTATTCTACAAGTGTAAATATAAGTATTGAAACACAGGCCGAAAATATAATTCAAGAAATTTCTTACGATGGACAAGAAATCTATCAACCGTAAGTACCGTAACCAAATTTATTTTTGAAAAAAAAACTATACTATATTATTAAAATTGGGTTTACAGAGCATTATCTATGTCTGACAATTTGTCAAAGCTTGCACAAAGAATTGACTTTAGTAAGGTTGATGAGGATTGTGAACAACCAGAAGTGGAAATTAAAAGTGAAGAAGAATCCAAAGAACAATCTCCCAACGTTCCTATATCTGGGTGGATTGATTCTGTAGTTTCGAAACTTAAGTAATTTAATTAAGAAAGTTCAAGTTGTCTTATATTTTTATAAATATTATTAAATTTCACAGGAGAGCGGCAACTGAGATTTGTGTAATATCAGATGTATTAGCTGTTACAAAAGAAAAACGATATATGATACTCGATCCAATTCCTACAGAAACAATTGAAACCAAACCAATGGCTCAAATTTATCTACGTAAAAAGGTTTAACATTTTCAGTTTGTACATTTTTGTAGTGTTTCAAATCCTTAAATTTTTGTAATAACTAACAAATAATTACCTTCTATTATTCAATATATTTATAAAACATTTTAACTTTAAAATTAGGCATTAGCTAGTGCATCAACTATAATTATGTCAGCTGTAGACCGTTTAAGAAGTAGTCAGAACGAATTCATGAGAAATCGAACAACGCCTGATTTTCATATTGAATTATTGAGATTACGACAAAATTGGAGATTGAAAAAAGTTTCAACAGCAATTATTGGTGATTTAAGTTATAAAACAGGTAATATAATATAAATTAAATTTTATTTTTTGTATAGAATGTGAAATATGTATTTTCCTAGATGAAAATCAATTTGAAGAACATAATTAGATAACAGTATAAAATATTTTGCATAAGTATTTTTTTTTGTTGAATTAGCTGGTTCAAAATTTGGACAAAGTGGAATGTTTGAAGTAACAAAAGCAGAGGATGATATTCAATCAATCAGCGGAATGTCTTCTATTAGCCCATCATCGTCTCCCAGTCATAATATGTCTATATCAAAATCACCTTCAGCCCTTAGAGTAACTGTACCTACAGAATTACAAGGTGTATCATATATTATGGTATTATGTCAAAAAGGTAATTAAATGGAATTTGTTTTTTGCTATATTAAAAACATTTATTTATTTATTATATTGAGAAATATTTTAAGAAATAAGATTTATTTGTGTTATCTATGCAGTGTTTTATACATTTGTTTATTTTTATTTCATGTTTTAGATCAAGAAAATATTTTCAACACCTCGTTTAATCTATTGGGATCGGCTCCTGCTACACCTAATCCAGATATGCACTGGCAACAAAAATTAGAAGCTGCTCAAAATGTATTATTTTGTAAAGAATTGTTCAATCAACTTGCTAAGGAAGCAGTTCAATTGCAAGCAACTATACCACATATGGTTGTTGGAAATCAAATTTCAGCTACAGTATGTGAACAAAAATAAATAGTTACCTGTATATTTTGTTTTTATAAGTTAAATTAGAGTTTGAAAAATAAACATTCTATATGCATATTATAATATATTTATTTTATAGGTATTTCCTGGTATCCAGTTAATCATTGGTTTATGTCATAGTTCAACAAATGGTAACACTAATACTATATTGCCATCTAAAACAGATCATGACCATGTATTAGAACATTCTCTGCATCAACTTTTAAGAGAAGTACATCACAGAAATACTCATCAACCATTTCCACATCCGTCTTCAGGACCTTTAGGTCCAAGTAAACGGCGTGCAGTTGCTGGACCTAATGCTGCAGATCGTTTTGAATTATTAGAAATGTCTAAAACGTAATAAACAAAAATATTTTTTATTCAAATTATAAAATATTCATACTTTTTAATTTAAATTTTAGCCATACTTTATTGGAACAAATTATTGAACAAGCTCAACATTTTTTTATGAGATTACGTACAGAATATGTTATTGATACACTTGCTAAGGAGGTAAAGTTCTTTAAACAATTTTATTATGTATATTAAGACTAAGTTGATGTGTAATGGTTATAGGTCAAAGATCCAATAATAATTTCACATTGGAATTCATTAAACTCACCAACACAGGCTTGTGTTAAAGTTACTATTGTTTCACATGGGTTTGATTGTATTTGTCGAAATTCATTGGTTGTGCATGTAATGAAAAAATCATTAAAATGTATTTGCCGAGATGGAAGAGTAATGTATTTATCGTATGAACCTCAAGAATTAAGGGATCTCATTTTTTGTCAAGTAAGAATATATTATGTAATGTAGTAAAATAAAAATAGTGATTTCATTTATACTACGGCCATTGAGAGAGCGCACCCGGGCGGCGACCAAAACTTGTCCGTTCTCTCGCATTTCCACCACTGAACCTGCCAAAATGTTGGCCGTCATCAACGCGGGCCACTGACACCGTCGCCTCTGTGTAGTGAGTGGGGAAATTTACAGCGGCGACTAGGTGGTCGAGTGGGAGAAATTTGGATACGAAACTGTGGAGCTCAATCATTTGGATACGCGAAAGGGCAGCACTCTCTCGATGACCGGGTATAGTAATAAAAGTAGTTTCTTTTTTCACTATTATGTTTAGAAATATATTCTATTTATCTTAATTTAAAGGTTATTATTGACACAAGTTTTAAACGTTTTTAAAATTAAAATTTTCCTATTTTATTTATTATGTAATATAATTGTATAGATTTATCAACATCAAATAATGGGAGTACAATCTGTAGCTAAAACACAAGGATGGCAATGTTTAGCCAGTTCTTCTCACCTTGGTCTTGGCCCAGTTGAACCTATGGGAAATGCAAGTTCGTGTCTCTTAGCATCACCAATAGGAGATAGGTATTGTTTTAAACTTATTGCCATATTGGTATTATTTAATATAATTCTTAATTACATATTTTAATTCAGGTTAATATCAGTAAAATGTGAACCACAAGGCAATGTAAGTGTAAGTATTGCACATTCACCAAAAAAAGATTTTTTCGGAGGTCAATTGGTTAAAGAAAGAAAATGGGAAAATTTAGGAGGGTCATTTAAAAAAGTTCGGTGGGACAAAATGGAAGGCAAAAATTTCTTAAACAAAATTGAACTTTTAATGGCTAGTTTAACTAATTCAACCTGATTATCCCACAATGATTGTTTTGTAATAAACTGTTAATATTGAGAAAAAATGTATTATAATTAATTATTAATATTATGTTTTCATTAATTTATACCTAAGGAACATTTAAATGTTATTAAGATAGAACATTAATGATTTTTACTCAGAAAGAACATACTGTTAAATAAAACCTGTATCTTATGTTTAGTAATATTATGTAAATAAAACATAATGTTCCAGTAAAGTATATATTATTATTATTATTATTATATATTTATATATTAATTAATATACAAAGTCACATATATTACAATGAGTGTAAAGAATACAAGAGAGACCACATTGATTCTAAAATATAATTCTGATAAAAGAAATAAATACAATTATTAATAATCAAAATGACTGAACAAATATCTAATGCCGACACATAGACTAATTAATATCATTGATTTTATAATTTTATATGTTGATATTATAAAATTGTTTGTAAGTAATAGTCAATAATTATTTTTTAATACTATTATGGTTTATAGTCTTTTTTTTGTTTAAAATAGTGTAGGGGCCCGAGGCAAGCATGCTTTTTTGCTCAAAATCATGCTTTACTGGAAAAACTCATTACTCGTAGAATAGTTAATGGTCCCATTTCAATGATTATTTTTGTTTTGGAAAAAGACTTCCTACAGCCTGTGTTGAAGTCCATTTATCAATATTTTTTATTGTTGTAATTCAGTGAAAAATAATCGTAGAGACCAGAAATTTTCACCAAATAAGTATTCGACGGTAACACATAGGTATATTAACATGTTCACAAAATTATCAATTTGGTATGATTTTCAAAGTATTTGTTTGATGTGTACAAATTTGTTGGCTTTATATAAGTGCTTGGAAATTAGATGCAAAGTTCCTCATAAGTGTTGTGCTCATGATAGTATAAAATGTGATGAAAATCCATAAGTATAGTCATGATTTTTTTTAATCAGCGTTTTAAGTTCAGATTTTGACAAACATAAAAATCACCAATATTTTGCATACTTAACTACTATTTTTCGATTTATATGAATTAGGAGTGAAACACAGAAGAAAGAATATGTACTTTCCCTCTACATTCAAGCAAATTGTACACCTCATTTTTACTAGAATGCCATTTTTAGACCAAATCCGGACATCAAAGTCATGTTTCAGGGGGTTGGGGGGTAAATTGAAGATAAACAATATTGTTATTTCATTAATACAATTTTACTTAGATCTATAAATAAAATGTCTACATAATAATGTGTCCTCACTTGTGACGTTTCGGGAAAAACTATGAACAAAAATTGAAATTACATATTGTACATTTATACAAAGTGAACACGAAGATCTGGCACCTGACATCATTTTTTTTATAGATATAGCCATGTAAAACATTTACTTTTTGTAATATCCAGACTTTTCTCAAATCCGGACTTATGGTAACCCTACCTATAGTACTTTATTTGTGAACTAAGTCTAGATTCTCAACAGTTTTTCTAAAAAGTTAAAAATGTTGATAATAATTTATATGTACATTGGATTTATTTTTATTGATTTCCGAGTTATTTTGTCTGAAAGGGTTAAAAAAAACCTCGATAATTAACCTCACTTTTTGACTGTAATGATTTATTATTCGTTGTGGTACACAAACTAAATAACTATTTTATCCAATACCCTCTAAACTTCCCACCTACAACGGTGGCCTACCCGCAGTACAAAGTATTTCCAAATTTTCTAAATTTAATTATTTTTTATAAAATAATAGAAATAAACAGTTTTTAAGCGATTCACTTATAGTAGTACAACAGTTATATATTTTTGAAGTGACCGTTTTTTATTTTTTGTTCTAATTTAGGTAAGAGTAAACATCAAGTCTTATTTATTTCCGCCGATTAATAATTATCGGTTATTGTAGGCAGAGCCTGATATGGGATTTTTGATGCCCGGGACAAATGAAAATCAAATTGGCCGATTATTATGAACTGTAAATTTAATTATAATTAGGAAATATAATAACTAGTCGATACGTAGTGGTAAATAAAACGATATTCGACTGCAGGTATTACAATGGTTGATTAAAATTAAATCCAGTAAATGGGGGGGCGGCCATGGAGAAGTAATGTCCTCTCGTAAATCAGGGCCCCTGATCGCAGAGTTCACAGTTTATAACTAACCTTTCAGTTTTTGGAAATAATCTCTGCACTTTTGTGAAATTACTGCGTGTCCGATAATCTGACCTTCGGTACGGTAAAATAGTTTGTAGAATATAAGATAACGATTATAGTAGTTAGTTACCTACCTACCTACCTACCTACTAACCTACCTATACGATTAAAATATTAAATATTAAATGAAGTTATCGAAATCGAGACACACTGTTTAGCGTTTATATACGTGTAATTCGTGCGGTTGCTGTTACATTATTTTTTTAATTTTTATTTTTTTTCCAATTAAACAATCGATTATTTTGGCATACTAATCAATTGTTTTAACACACGGATACCGCGAGATACGTTCAAAATTAATCGATAATATTATAATATATCTACAGGTGGTAGGTGACGAAATTGATTAACTATATTATTATTATTATTATTATTATTATTAGTATTTAGTAACGTGTAATATTTGATCAATGGCAATAAAAACGTTAAATTAACCCGAAACGTAGTAAAAATTATATAATTCGAATGAGACTATTAATTCGTCGTGTACGCCGACAATCGTACATATAATTACTATATAGGTACACTTCTCAAACTTCAAAAGAAAAGGAAAAAAAACAACAAATCGGTATAACGACAAATTAAAATCTGGAGTATTCGGTTAACTATATTCCGTTTGTATTACTGTAGGCAACGGACTATTATGTATTAATGTGTACCGATACATTTACAACGATACAAATTTCGTACCTAAGGTAGTGTATTTTCGTCGTAATATTATTTATTAATGACGATAATAATATTATAAGTACATGCCTACATGTACGTCCTTATCAACGACTAAACGTTATCTCTAACGCTTTGTTATTATATCATTATTATTATACAATAATTCCGTATATTATTATTTATTCGTAAAAATAATTATTATTATTGGTCGTTTTGCGCAGTGGTTAGGGTACTGTTCGGCGGGAGGTATACATACATATATAATATATCATACGATATCTGGAAACACTGTGGTCTCGACTATTTCCGCTACAGGTTTTGGCACCCTGTGTTCGCTCATTCCGCTCTTGGCTATAGTCGTCTCTCATCTCTACTCCCTCTTTATCATTTTTTTTCCCCCCGTCGCTCATTATTAATATACGTTCAAACGTATAGTTTTATTTTTATACACTCAATATATTACGGTGGCGTTGCTGCTACTACGCGACATATCTATCTATTTTCTGGGTGCTAGTCAGATATCCTTGTTGTCCGCATAAAAATCGGAACCTTCGGTCGCCGAATTCGGTAAATTATAATGAACATTAGCCTCTCTGAAAAGCGGGTAAGTAAATACGTAATTTAAATTTTCAAAACCGTGCAATTTTTTTGATAGATAAATAAACGCCAAATATTGTTAACCGTTGTCACTTATTGGCGAAATTCCACTAGAAACGGCTTTTGTGGTCTTCTGTTTCGCGTTTGTCTGTGTATGTGTAACATAACTTATAATGTAATAATAATAATAATAATAATATTATATATTATGTGCATGATTCATGAAGCCTTAAATTAATTACTTGCATTGCTTAATTATGTTGTTATTTTGCTTACTGATCAATGTATTAATTGTTCGATTGTGTTCTGTTACTCACTACCATAGTTGTTTTCAGATGTACCTATGTGCTTGTTTGTTATTGTAATATTGTTAAATTTTGAACCGATTGATTATGGATCCATATTATGATAACCAATCTAATGTCCCCGATATTCATCTTAGTGATGTCAGTAAGTATATTATTGCAAGTTATATATTAAATATTTAAAAATAAATGAACGGTGTAGGCAAATTATGTGTAATTATGTGGTAAGTTTATTGGTATTTAATAACAGCATTTGTAGATCTCGGTGTTTTTCTGATTCTCAGTTTATACCCATCCTTTTCTAAATTCTGTAAATGTAAATACACATATTCCTACATTTTTAGACTAGACATTTCCTTACCAATCTTTTTCTTTTTAACCCATTTTGACGACATTACCATAATGATAATAATTATAAAATTGAGCATATTCCATTAAAATGATAATGATAATCGTAGACAAATTTAAAAAAAAAAACATTTGGCAAATAATTCAAATACCATACATTAAAATAATAGAATTAAATTGTATAATAATGGAATATAATTTTGTATTGGTTTTAAATATTTCTATAGTCAATTATTATCATTTACTGCTGTCAAAATTTGTATAAAAAAATATATAAAAACTGGGGGCAAAGTCCTAGAGTATTATTTATTATATTTCGAAAGAAAAGTTGTTTAATAATTAACAATAGAATTAATTACGTTGTTTTTTGATAAATGTATGCTACTTATATTTTAAAATTAAATTGTTAGGTATGTATTGTAACACTAATAGCCATTTTGATTTCAATAACTTTTGTTTAAATTTACAGCTATTAAATTTATTTCATATCATGCAATGATTTGTGTTGTGCGTGAAATTGATATTTTGAACATAACTGGCATGATGGGATCTGATAACACCTTGAAGCTGGATTTTTAAATTTAAATGTTTCAATGTGTGTATGTATGTGTGCTCACAACCACTTACTTTAATCAGAATACAAAAATTGAGTTTAATTATTATTTAATATTTAGTGTTGGTGGCACAACTGACAGGTTATGGTCCCTCCCCCCCCCTCTTGACCACGAAGAACCCACCTATAACAATAGAAAAACACATCATAAGGAAAAAAGTAACGTGTAGTCTCTGATCAGAAATTCATTGTTGTGGGCGAGGATTGACTATTTTCATTAATGTTGCATATAGTAAACTTAATATTTAATTGAATTATTCATAGTAAAATAATTTCAGTTAAAAGGTTTTACAAAGTATTTAAAAAATATATTTGTGTTTTTTATAGTTTAAATAAATATAATTAATTTTACATTTATTGTACCCATAATATAGATGTTTTTCATTTGTATAATTCTAGAAATTGTTAGTTTATTCCAGTTAATTTTGTCATATAAACCACACTTATAAATGTGAGGTATTGTTTAATATCTCCGGTACAACAATTTCATATACTGGTTATAAATTACCAGACCATCTCCACTCATATGGTGCAAACATACACTTTTTAATTATAAAAGTTAAATACAGTAATATTTTGAACATGTTAGTTGCCATCGTTAAAATTAAAAACAATATAACTTTATATTACACCAAAAATAAATAATGTAAGATGTAATTGAATTTTTTTTTCACTAGGATTGCATTTAAAATGTTTTCAATAGCTTAAAATGTATTTATACTATAATTATTATGTATTAGATTAAATACATTTAAAGCAATTTTGTATTGATACTATTTAAAACAAGCATAATGTAGTTAGTTTAATAAATACCCAGGTCAACAATGCTATTTTGATGTTAAATGAAGACACATTAAAATTTAGTGCCACTCTCCTTTTTTGTAGTATATATTTACTATTTGTTTTGACCAGATAATACTTACCTAAATTGTTTATACAATTTGATTGTTGTATAATACAACAAAGAAAATATTAACTTTTGCTTACAAACACAATATTTTAGTTGAGGTGATTGAAGAACACGTAAGAACAGATCCTGTACAACAAATGGACAGTATAATATTAAATAATGGCCGAAAACCATCAAATCAGCCATATATACAAATCATTGAACAGCCTGCTTCAAAGGCCTTAAGGTTTCGATATGAATGTGAAGGTAGATCTGCCGGGAGTATACCTGGTGTTAACAGCACACCTGAAAACAAAACCTACCCAACAATTAAAGTAATATCATTTGCAAAATATTTTTAAACACCAGCTAATTATTTTTTATGTTATATTTTTTACAGATAATGGGTTATAAAGGCAGGGCTGTCGTTGTAGTATCCTGTGTTACAAAAGACAGTCCATTTCGCTCCCATCCACATAACCTCGTTGGACGAGACAATTGTAAAAAAGGAATATGTACTATTGAAATTAATAATGAGTCAATGACTGCAAGTTTTCAAAATTTGGGCATTCAATGTGTAAAAAGAAAAGATATAGACGAAGCTCTTAAAATACGTGAAGAGATACGTGTGGATCCATTTAGAAGTATGTAAATTAATGTGCATGGAAATATAGTAATTAAACAAATGATATTTGTATGTAATATTGATCAATCGGGGATATTTGTGATAAACATAGATTTAGCCTATAAACTGAGATAAATACATTATTTGTATTACTTTTTTTTAATATATATATATTAAATGTTTATTATATGATATCAATTACGTATATATAAATCCATTAGATAGATTCAAATTGTTTAACTTTAATTTTATTAATTTGTAATTTAGAAAGTATTGATTTTCATATTGTTATTTTTTTTTAATAAAATTAATATAATAATGGATTTCTTAGATTTAATTTAAGTTAATATTTTTTCAGCTGGGTTTTCACATAAAGAAGTTCCAACTTCAATTGATTTAAATGCAGTTAGGTTATGTTTTCAAGCTTTTTTAGGAGGTGCCCAAAAAGGAAAATATAGTATCCTTGAACCAGTTGTCTCTGATCCAATTTATGACAAAAGTAAGTTCTTTGATTTAAAAGAACGCAATACTTGCGATTACTGCCTCACAAACTAAACAAACAAACTATCTAATAAACAATATAGCTTCTAATTGTTTTCGTATTTTCAATAATATTAAATGGTTTTGACAAGTAAATTATATATTGAAAATATTGTAAAGAAGTTTATCTATGTCTGTATAGGAACTGATTTTCAATATTTCATTCTAAACTTCGTAATTTTTACATATTATTTAATTAGATAAATAATACAACTATTGAAAATTGACTCCTCTAAAGGTATAAATAAATTTCTCCACTTTAATCAGGTATCACATCCTTTCAATAATATACATTTATATCCAATAATTTTAAATCATGTACTTATTTTAGTTAATTTCATTGTTTTTTTTTAGAAGCAATGTCTGATTTAGTTATTTGTAGATTAAGTGATGCATCAGCTACAGTAGCTGGAGGAAAAGAAATCATATTATTATGTGAAAAAGTTACTAAAGGTAAAATTTAAATTAAGTTTTATTTGATATTTAATATCTATTTATGTATACTGATTTGTTTATTTAGATGATATACAAGTAAGATTTTTTGAGGAAAAAGATGGCAAATGTATATGGGAAAGTTATGCTGATTTTCAACCTCAAGATGTTCATAAGCAAGTAGCTATTTATTTCAGGACTCCGAAGTATAGAACATCAGATGTAAATTTGATTATATTTATTACCTTAATTCTCAATAGACATAATATCTACATATATATTTTGAATTTTTTTTAAAAAATATCAATTATAATTTAAAAAAAAAAAAATTTATATTTTTATATACATGGTGTCCCATGAAGATATACTCATTGCAATATCTTCTTAGTTAATGAAGATAATCAAATTCTGGTTTTTAATGTAACTCACAGGGATAAGGAAAACAAATATTGATATTTCAATTAAATTTATATTTTGGTAAAGAATTTAAACTAATAACTTTTTATTTTATTATTTTTAAAATTTTTAACGATAACCATTGTATAAATAAAAAATTGAAACTTTAAAGTTTTCAGAAGAATAAATTCTATAAAATGGCTATTTTCAAATTTTTCGAAAATAATAAAATAAAAAATTATTTTTACTAAAACAAATATTTAATTAAAATATGAGTATTTCTACCCCAAATCCTCGAGAGTCGTAAAAAAACCATTTGATTATTTTCATGATTATCTATTTATTTATTTGATTATCTCAAGAAATATTGCAATGGATATCTTAGTAGGACACCTTGTCCATATATATATATACAATTTTTAAAATTATATTTGATATTTTATTGAGTATTAATATCTAAAAAAAAAGTTTTTTTTTTTTAATATTGTTTATAAATGTATTTTTTTTTTTTTTTTTTAGATAAACTCAACAGTGCATGTATGGATACAGTTAAAAAGACCGTCAGATAACATGTGTAGTGAACCTCGTCCATTTTTGTTAACTCCGGTTGATTCAGGTATGTCCCCTCAGAAATATGATAGGCTACCAGAAACACATGTCAATGAATACTGGGCAGATGATCAGTTTGAAGAAAAAGTACCGCTTAGTGTTTTTGATAAAAATAAAGACAACGAAGATAATAAAGAAATAGAAATGGAAATAGAAATAAAACAGGAGCCTTTAGATCTAGAAGATGAACAGGAAAATGTATATGATATTAAAAAAGATTATAAAGAAGATACAAGTAGTTCTTCTACAGAGGTTATGGGTGAAGATTTACGTGGTACTTACTCTAGTCTTCAGATGGCATTTAAAAATCCATGTTCAATACCTGAAAAATGTCAAAGTTATGAAGATATATCAATTATACCTCCTCGACCTCCTAGCAGTTCTAAACCTAAGTTTGATACTAATACAGCACCACCCTTGCCTCCAAAAAGAGTTAAAAAAAATCCTAGACCACTAAAGTATCTTCCTACAGTGCAAGAGAAACCGTCAAAGATCAAATTGTTGCATAAGCTACTGAGTATGCGGAGGAAATCAAGCAAATCAATATGTTCATCAAATAGTAGTATCAATGATCCAATTAATGATACTCCTTTGACTGAAGCGGAAAATTATGCTTTATATACTTCTGTCGCGCCGCATGCTGCCATGTCGGAGTTTGATGATTCTTCTATGTATTATTGCACTGTAGAAGGGGGGAAAGTTACACCTGTAAAATAATGAAATAGATGACTTATCATCTTTTCACTTTTGCTCAACATTTATTAAATTGTTGAATATAAAAAAACGTATCAGGGTTCATAATGAATTTAAATTAATTGTTGACTGGAAATGAATACAATATAAAAGTATTTTGCTTGTACTAACCAAATCTATTAATTTTAATTAGCTGGTTTTAATTAGAAAAATATATATTAAGTATAGCAATAGTGAAAATTAAAAATTAGCTCAAAATTAATAAATTAACTAATTAGTAATTTTTATAGTTTATCATTGTATACATACTAAATTAACTGAAATGTTTTGATCTTAATATTTCTGTTTTATTTTCTTTTTTTTGTTGTTTATTGGTATACATTTTTATATTGACGTTAAATATTGTGAGCCAAGTTTATGTTCAAAAATATATTAAATTTTTTAAGTTTATCAATGTTTATTGATTTGTTTATTGTGCGTTATAGGAGTACCAAGGAGAGATAAAAGACAGAAATTGAACGAAAGTGAAATTTTGAGGCAATTACAGAGTGGTGACCCTAGTGAGTAAAAATAATATAAAAGACATTTATGCTTTAATAAACAACCCTGGGCGTTGTAAGGTGATTAAAAAAAAAATTGTTACAATTCGGTGCCGGTGTCAATCAGTTAATGTCAGTTTCTTTTAACTAGCATGTTATTAGTATTTATAAATTAAATGAAAACGCGATATCATTTTATCTCTGTACAAGCATAATTGTGTTACTTTCCTTTTCTTTATATGTTCGAGTATATATAATATGTATATGTATATATACATATAATTGCACTTATATATACATTTGTAGTTTAGTATGTGAAAACACAAGAAGATACGAACAAATATAATTGTGGAAATAATAAAATTAAGTAAGTAGGGTAGAATATTTTCTTGGTTTTATGAGTTTTTTTTAAAAGTATATTCCATTATACTGGATGGGATATGTGTATGCTTAATTATTTTATTTCATAATATTCATTATAATGTGTATCAAAATAGTAACATTTAAAGTATTTATAAATGCTTGCGTACTACCATTAGTAATGTAGTATACTATACATGAGTATAATAAAGTAATGTAGTTTACTTAGTCAACTTAATAAAATTTGAAAATATCAGTTTTATTTGTTTACATTTTAAAAAAAAATGTATTGATTTCTAGTGTCATTTACTTTCCACAATATATTTATTTTCTATAGTTCACTAAGTAGTAATTTTTTATTATACAAATATATTTAAATTTCAAATGTAAGTTATTATAATAATTTATTAACTTTAAAGTAAGTAAATTAAATAATTATTTTTAAAATGTATTATTTTTATTTAAGTGGTATAATTGTTGGTAACTTCATTAAGAACACTGTATTCCATCCTGTATAAATTTAAAATTTTCTTGACAGTTATACCTGAATATTCTTTGTGGTGTTATCTTTTCTTTAGAATATTGTAATTTAGTTGCTTTTTTGTGTTTTAACAGTAGCATGCTTTCGCCTTTAAATTTATAATTAGTTTCATAAATCAATTTTTATTATTAATTCTTTTATTTTAGTACTTGCAATGTCACCAAGTTCATGTCTACTTAATAGTAACCAGTTGTCAATTCCTGTGCATGTTATTATTAAAGAAGAACCAGGTTAGAATTAAAAATTTTGAATAGGATAGTATTCAAAGAATGATATTATTGTTTTAATATAGATACTAGTCCCAACACTTATGGTAATTTATTTACACCATCAAATACCATTGGTGTTGGTCAGCCATCACCTATGTATAGTTCGAGGACACCTTCACCGCAGGGATATCAATTCCCTCATAATGTATCTTCTAACACTTATTACGGGCAAAATTCATTATCAACCAATGTTCCACCTACAATAGGTAAGATTTGTCACTATATTACAATTATATATTATATTTTTAATGAAAAAGTTTTTAAAAAGATCAAACTTTAATTAAATGTATTATTTGTTTAGGAACTTCAACAAATTGTGGTTCAATGAGTGGTTGTATTATTACAGAAGTTGTTTCTCCACATAAAAGTCATATTATTTCATCACAAAAAAATAGTGCTCCATTAACAGTTGTACCTAATAGTTTACCATGCCCAACACAAGGCAGTAACGATCATAATTTTATGGATACATTCTCAAGCCTAGACCAATTAGATTCCAGTGAGTTGAGAGAATTTCAAAATAATTTGATAGAAGATACAGAACAAATTTTGTCAGCCAATCTGTGTGCTAGCTTACAGTTGGAAGTTGGTAATACACCTGGTGAGCCTGAAAAATTAATCGTTCACGAAAATATGAATATGTCAGACAGTAGTTTAGATAGAATTGCCAATGAATTTTTCTAAATGTAAACATAATTATTGACGTTAAAAAAAAATCTAATTTATAATTTTGTTAGGTTAAATATTATATAATATACATTGTTTTTCTTTTTACAATATTTGTTATTTTCTATTCAAATTTTATCCACTTGATATCTTTATCTGTAAACAAATGTTCAAATGTTTGCAATTGAAGAATAGACATCTGTTGAAAATAAATAAAATAAAATACCGATTAACTCAAAGTTACCATATGAGTATATTACATTTGTATGTTTTTCATTACCTGTTTCCTAATATATTTCACTACTAATTCAATTTGTTCTGGGTCATCACATTCTTTGTTGAATATTCTACGCCATACCATGCTAGCTAAAACCATGTCGTTGGTGAGCCATCCCTCGTCATAACCTATTAATGCTCCTTTTAATTGTTCACTTAATTCGTTTACTTGAGCATTACGAGTGTCTGGATTCATCTGATATTACAATTTGTATTAGTAAATTATAGTATGTAATACATTTATATTTTTACTGTATTAATCATTTAAAGATTCTATATGCTAATATATATTTAAAGTAATAATTATATTTTTATTATTATTAATTAATAAATAATACAAGTTAAGTTGTATATTGTAATCCGTTATTCAAAATTGAATGAATTATAATGTATAACATACATTAAACTTGAAAAACTACAGCAGAAACGCATGAGTGTTTGAATATTGTTTATGGCGGTGCAGCATTAAAGAAAACAGCTGTTTATGATTAGTTTAAACGTTTTAAAAATGGTCAAGAGTCACATGAAGACAAAGAGTGGAGTGGTCATCCGTCAATTTCATAAAATGACGAATTAAATCGAAAGAGTTCAAAATTTGGTACAATCAGATCGCCGTTTATGTATCCAAGATATGGCAAATACATTAGATATTATATGGTTCAGTTCAAAGCATTTTGAAAAATGATTTAGGAATGCGCAGTGTTTGTGCAAAATTTGTTCCACGCATTTTGACCAAAGATCAAATGGAACATAGAAAATTGATTGCCGCTGAACTTTTTGAACGATCAACAAATAAAAACGACTTTTTATCAAAAAATTGTTACTGGAGATGAAACTTGAGTTTTCGCTTATGACCTAGAGACAAAATTGCAGTCATTAGAATGGCACATGACAACATCACCAAGGTTTAAAAAAATTTTGTGTTGTCTAATCAAAATTTAAGGTGATGTTGATTGTGTTTTTTGATAAGGATGGGTTAAATCACTGGGAATTTTTTCCAAATGGACAAACAGTTAATTCTAGTTTTTATATTGAAGTTTTACAATGTTTAAGAAGTTCGATCCGTCAAAAGATGCCGGAAAAATGGGTGGTTTTTGCACCACGTCACATTTTTTGCAGTTCATCAATTTTTAATTGATAACAAAATTCCCACATTTCCCAAATATTGCACCATATGACTTCTGGCTATTTCCGAACCTAAAATTTGGACACAAAGGTGAACATTTTGCGACAATTGAAGTCATTAGTGACGGCTAATCTCAGAGCTATACCAATAGGGGGATATCAAAGATGTTTTGAGCAATTGCAAATTCATTTGGAGTAAGTGTGTCTGTTCTAAAGGATGATATTTTCAAGGATTAATTATTAAGTTTGAATTGTATATATAAAAAAATAAAATAAAATTCCGGGAAAGTTTTGATTCTACCTCGTAAGTGTTATGATAAAAGTATGAATACAAGTGAAACCTAGGATTTACCAGTAAATCTTAGGTTTTGCTGACTGCCGTCTGTTAATGTCCGAATTTTACATATTGATATTAGTAAAACCTAGGATATAAAAAATCAATTTTGATCAAACCAGTAAACACTTTTCTAGTTTGGACTTTTACAAACGAGATTTGGTAAATCTAGGATAAAAAATCAGTGTTAGTAAAAGTCCGAAATCTCATTTATTACCAATTTTGTGATATTTATTCTCTTGCTTTATACTTCTATGTTATTACACTATTGAATATTATATATGTTACTTAAAAAAAAATAAAAATATTATTTATTATTATATATTATTAGTAAATTTGTTAATTTTTATTTTGACTTTAATATTAATCATGATAAAGATAATTGACAAAAATTGTCTCACAAATATGTTCTTAATTTATGTTATGAAACATATTATACATCTGTGAAGTACCTGATACTTAAATACTATATAATTGGTAAGCGTAACAATTTCTCAAAAAAATGAAATTACAGACTTTTACTAACAATGATTGTTTATCTTACAATTTACCAAATCTCGTTTGTAAAAGTCCGAACTATAAAAACCATTTGGAGTTTGACCAAATTATTTAGTATACCCTAGCTTTACCGAAATTAATCGGTAAATGTTTAAATTTTGGTTACTTGGCGACAAGAGTCGGCAAAACTTAAGATTTACCGGTAAACCTTAGATTTTACTGGTATTTATATTTGTACATATCATTAAAAAGCAATTCTTCTTAAAAAACTTACATGTCCTAATTTTTTAGTGCGAAACTCAACATCATTCCATAGTGCTTCTACAATAAAATTTCTGATCATTGAACCTTTGGTACCTTCATTCATTAAACGAACAAATACCATCCATAAATGAAGTTCTGTTATTATAAACCAAGAATTAAATGTATCGGGTAAGTTTAGTTCTGAAACAAATAAAAATAAATTAATAAAATACTTGATGGTAAAATATATGGTAAATTACTTTTTAAAATATTATTAAATGGAATTTGATCAATCAACTTTTCATATAACATCCAACTATTTGCTTCATACCTCTATAATACCCATAAGTTAAAACAAATATTGACTATATTGTTATGTAATATAATTAACAATTATAAAAGTTTTAGGGTATATATGTATAATTACACTTTTATTTAATGGATTCATTATTTTAATTCTATTGACAAGCTCCAACCACCTAGATTTAGTTTCAACACCAATGGCATTTGTGAAGGCATGTCGTTTTGAAACTTTCAAGTTGGTTGGATGTAATATGTCATTATATTTTATAGTTCCACAACAAACAGATCTATATTGAAAAGTTAATATCTTTCTAACTGGTGAAAACAACTGAAACAAAAAGCAAAATAAATTACTAATTTAAGTTTAAAATTAAAATTATAAATACAAAATATTTTCATTGTATTTATTTATAATATAAAAAAACTAAAAAAAATTATAGTCAGATATGAAGGGAAAAAATAAGAGTAACTGATCTCACTTGCATGGGGTAAAGGTTAAAAAAATATATTCATAATATGGTTTCAAAAATAAAATATATAGTTATAAACTTGGAAAATAAGAAATTATATTGAATATGGGGCATAGTGATAACTTATTTGAGAGATAATCTACTGAGATATTCTGGGGTTGTGTGTATCTAGAGATATAACTAAAGCCACAGTTACATGACGGTAGTTAATCGTGATAAGTAACCACCATGATATAAAAGTATTATTGTCTCGCCATTATTGAGCTGGGTTGTCGGTAAAATTGAATTTACTTTAGTCGTCATTTTGAGTTTGCCACGCCACTGATAGAATATATTTTTTTTGAAGTTAAACAATTTTGAGAATGTAAAAAATGTTATAGAGAGCGGTGATAAATCCTTCAATTGTTTGCACATTTATGAAAATAAAATATTTACAATAAATTGTGAAATTAACAAGCTATTTATAAGTAGACAAAATTAAGTTCATTGGTAAATGGTAAAACGTAAGTTATTAGGTATGGAAGAAGCGGAATTTGTAAGTTTCATAAAAATAATGAATTATACATTTTGTGTATTTTAACCACCATAAAACAATAAAACAGGAATTCTTTTAATTAATAAATATTTTCGGTTCACTCTTGACTATTCTTTATGAATAATATTGGATTGCCTAAACTAATTAATGCATATTTATAATATTTAGTATCAGTGTTAGAATTAAATTGTTTAAGATATAGTCTATGATTAGAAAATCTAAATGTATTCTCATGTGTTACTACTATTATTTTACATAACGCGGGTACCCAATTCTTTGGGTCTTTTTTTTAACCGAACTATTTGAATATCATAAACATAACTTATTGATATATTGTTGGAAACCAAATGTAACTTACCATAATATTAATGAATTCTCCTCGACAATATTTATGTTTTATACGTAGACCGTGGTGCTTTCGGAAAAGATATAGTCGTGTTTAGAGTTAAGTAATTGGTTAGTTAGTATGTTAATATATGCTGTAGGATTACAATGTTGCGTACAATTTCGAAATAGATATTTGGGTAGTCGACCGTACGTCGGCTGATTATACGTTTATCAGTGTTTATCAATAAACCAGGGTAGACGAAAACTTGGAGCATACGGTACGGAATATTTACAGAGATAAGCGATAAGCGATAAGCGATAAGCGAGAAAACTGGAGAAGAAAATTATTATATATAGAGACCGTATATACAGTGGCAATTATCATCTATATATACGTACGTATCGTACCCATTGGATTTCTCGTTAAGTTTCCCATCGCTGGCCCGTACGTTCGTTGTCCGAAATCACGCAAGTTCGTCGAAAACGCACGATCGGTGGCCGCCGCGGCGTGTGTCGTCGTATAACGATTACGTGCACCATGCGTTTGGCCCGGTCGTTTTTGGGGCATTGTTGTTTGCGTAATTTCGGACGTTTTCCCTTATGTTTGTCCGCCGCCGTCGTGGATTGAACACTGTCGTTCGGGTAATGGTCTCTAACTATGGGCGCGCAGCAGACCAAGGATCGCGCCCTAACGTCGGGATCGCTGACCGTACGCAGCATCAGGTCCAAACCGCGGTTTTCGAACGTCAAGGACGGCAAGAACCAAGGATTAAACATATTTACCGAACACAGTGGTAAGTTATAGTCATAATATTATTGTTGTCTGACGATATACGCGTTCGACTGTTAGTGGTTTATACGTACATTATAAGACTACGGTAATACGGTTACAAAGTAATATTTATGACATCCCAGAGACTAGGCACATAACCATTATTGGTATTGGGTATTTGTTTCACTACGCATCAACATTATCATTTCCGGTTCTACAACTGCAATTCATTTACTACATTTTTACAACTTGACATTAGTTTCACTAGTTTGTCGAATCCTTGTTATGGACATGATTTTATGATGTTAATGTTTTAGTGATCGTTACATCTACGTGCAAATTAAAATATAAACATTTGTTTTGTTATTTCTATCAAAGTTTATTTTACTAATTCAATTTGATATTAGTTTAGTTTTGGAATAACCGATTTAAATTTATTGTTTATAACCACCCCTCTCATTTATTTTCAATGAATTATGAATCTCATAAGTATGTGCCTACTTTAGGTACTTTAAATGTCTTCTTATTTACCAAATTGATTTAAAATGTTACCTATTTTTTAAATTTTTTTTTTTATATTAGGCAATACCTAATTATGATTTGAAAAGTGATTGCCATGCATTGATACATATGAATAATCCATTATTGGATAATTTGGTGACTTAATAAACTAAATGACTTATAAAATATTATTAGTTGTATTATTTTTTTTATTGGAAAAATGCGTTTGTTTTAGGCAATTTAAGTATGTTTTCAAATTTGATATTTTTTCCTGCCACATAAACAAAAGAAAAAAAGAAAGTTGTTAATTTAATAATTATTTAATGGTCTTTTAGTATAATCAATATTTCTCTATGATCACCTTCGTTGTATGGCTGCTTTTTATAGGCATTTTATTGTACGTTTTATAACTAATTGTTGAGCTGTAATTCTTACATGGCAAAAGTTAACAAAAAAAAGGAATACACAATTTTTTTATATAACTGGTACCTAATATCTATAGAATTGAAACATCTATAATTTACTTTTTTCATTTCAATTTATTAATTTATGATTTGTATCCAGTTTGTACATAATTTCTATTGGATTTCAGATTATAATAGCATAAATGCATACCTACTTAATAAATAAATTTATATTTCTACAGTGCTAAATTATGTACTACTGTTGGTTATAATTATAAAATGGTCTGATTATAAGGTTTTTAATCTTATTTTATGTAGTAGAATATTTTAAATTGTTATTTAGTCATAAGCGATTATAAGTTATCTATAGGTGTAAGTAATTAATAGTTACTATAGATTGATGAATTTTATCTTATTATAAGTAGTTCTTATAATCATTAGGTTTTATCTGTTTTAAGTTATATTATTTTTTAATACCTTAAAAGTTAAAAGGATTAAAATATACATTTTAAATAATCATATTTATTTATTTATACTTTATAGTCATACCTGTATTAATTATTATATATTTAAATTCAAAGTTAAAGGTTACATTGGATTTAGTATTAGGTAAGGAACTCATTCTCTGGTAAAATATCCATTTAATTTGTTTTTTATTATATTTAGAAAAATAATTTTAATTCAACAACTACATATGTCTATACCTACATTTGGATTATTTATATTTATTAGGTCAATTTGTTTGTATTTTTAAGTTTACTTGTGTAAACTTAATATTATGGATTATTATTATGGAATATTTTGAAGTTCTTAATATTAATCTAAAATATATTACTGCATATTTGTAATCATTTTTATTTAAATAACAGATTGGTATTAACATTGTGTTTGTAATATTATAAAACCAAGGGTATAATGTATCTACCTAATAATATTGAAATTGCATTAAAAAATTAATTAGTTAGGTACCTAAGAAGACTTTATAATATTATAGAGTTTATTATATTATAGAGTTTGACATGTGTATCATTTTTGTATTGAATGTTAGAAGACTGTTTCTTTGTAAGACCGGTGTGTTTATTATTAAGAAATAATATAAGTCTAAAATAGACTATCTTTTTAACACAATTCAAAATGTGCTTAAAAGTAGATTATTATATTTTTAAATCTTAATTTGAGAATGCCTGGGATTTAATTATCTAATGTATATAAATAATATTACATATTATAAGAAACACATGCTTAATCTCTATATGTTTGTATCTTAAGGGGAAAAGTGTAAGGAAATATTGCTATACTCAATAGAATTTAATTATGGATTACACAACATAAACAGATTCATTTAAATAATGGAAATTATTCTAAAAGTAACCAAATAAATGTGAAGCATTTTATGCTTATTTTTTAAATATATTTATAAGTGTACAATGTACATGCACCTATTATTTAATTTTTTAATTTTCTTTTTACAATTTTTTTTATAAACAATTTCATATAATATATGAATCTATTTTTTTATACCTAACTCTTAAGTAGTCATAATTAAGGACACAAAATAGTATAATTATAACTGTTTAAAATATAATATAAATTATTTTTACAGAGGCATTATTACAAAGTCGTCCTTTACCTCACATACCAGATCTTCCCGATGGAGATCCCCCTGGAACCATTCCTTCAGGCGGTGGAAGCACTGGTGGTTCTATTGGGGGAACAATTCCAAACAATTTAGAATCTTCTATTAGATGGACATCAAAAGAAAATTTGTTACAATCACAAGAAGATGATGATCCTCAATTGTTTGTTGCTTTATATGATTTTCAAGCCGGTGGTGATAATCAACTTAGTCTTAAGAAAGGTTACTGCTAATCAATTACTGATTAATTATTTATTTGTAAACTTACAGAATAAAAATTAATAATTTTTATTTTTTATTTTTTTTTAAATTTTATTATTAATTTATTTTTACTTTTTATTATTTGTAATTTTTAAAGATTATTTTGATCCATAGGTGAACAAGTTCGTATTTTATCTTATAATAAAAGTGGTGAGTGGTGTGAAGCACATGCATCACCAGGACAAGTTGGCTGGGTTCCATCAAACTATGTAACACCTGTAAATTCCTTGGAGAAACATTCTTGGTATCATGGTCCAATTTCACGAAATGCTGCTGAATATCTGCTTAGTTCTGGAATTAATGGTAGTTTTTTAGTTCGGGAGAGTGAAAGTTCTCCAGGTCAAAGGTCTATTTCATTAAGATATGAAGGACGAGTTTATCATTATCGTATTAATGAAGATACTTCAGATGGAAAAGTAATAAAATTTTATTCAGTATGGTATTTACAGTAATTTATCTAATTATATATATTTAGGTGTATGTGACAACTGAAAGTCGTTTTAACACTCTTGCTGAGTTGGTTCATCATCATTCAATGCATTCTGATGGTCTTATTACACAACTTTTGTATCCAGCTCCTAAACATAACAAGCCAACAGTGTTTGCTCTTAGTCCTGAGCCAGACGAGTGGGAAATTAATAGAACAGATATCGTTATGAGACACAAACTTGGTGGAGGTCAATATGGTGATGTTTATGAAGCTGTATGGAAACGATACAATATGACTGTGGCAGTAAAAACTTTGAAGGTAAAATATATTAACACAGTTTAATTCTTTTTTTTTATTTAACTACTGTATATTTATTTATATATATATACGTTTACTAATGAAATATTAAATAGTAACATAATATTAATTAACAAATATAGAAATATTGAACATATAAGAATTAACTGGTTAACATTAATGAAAGATAACGTACTTATAAAATAAAAATCATGGAAGAACAATTAGTTAGCATCATTAAACCATACTAAGGATGGAAGATTCGTTTAGGTATCAAGTAATTTATATTAATACATTGTTTAATAATATTACAGGAAGACACAATGGCTCTTAAAGATTTTTTAGAAGAAGCGGCTATCATGAAAGAAATGAAACATCCAAATTTAGTTCAGTTGTTAGGTACAGTAGAGTAGTCTTTCAATAAAGTGTACTATTTGAATTTGATACATTTCAATTTGTTTAGGTGTTTGTACTAGGGAACCACCATTTTATATAATAACAGAATTCATGAGTAAAGGAAATCTTTTGGATTATTTACGACAGGGCAATCGAGAAAATATTAATGCAGTTGTTCTTATGTACATGGCTACCCAAATAGCTAGTGCAATGAGTTATTTAGAAAGTCGCATGTTTATTCATAGGTAATGTTTTTATACAAATTTGTGTTGGACAATTGTTTATCATTTTTGTTACAGAGATTTGGCAGCACGGAACTGCCTTGTTGGAGAAAATCATCTTGTTAAGGTTGCTGATTTTGGTTTGGCACGATTAATGCGAGATGATACATATACAGCCCATGCCGGTGCTAAATTTCCTATAAAATGGACTGCTCCTGAAGGCTTAGCATATAATAAATTCTCAACTAAAGTATGTATTATTGTTTATTTTATAGACTACATTATAATAACTATTTTTCTTATTTTAGTCTGATGTTTGGGCATTTGGAGTACTTTTGTGGGAAATCGCTACTTATGGTATGTCACCATATCCTGGAGTAGATCTGACTGATGTTTATCATATGCTAGAAAAAGGATATAGGTATGATAATCCAAAATAATGTTACAATACAATTTTTTTTTTTTCGTTAAAATTTTAGTATTTTTTTAAAAAACGCAATATTTTGCCAGAACCAACATTTATTTTATCTATCTGAAACATTAGTCAATGTAATAATATTTCACATGCAAATACAATTTATATCTTATACAAAGTATAAGTTTTACTGATCTAGTAATTATTTCTATTGTATTTTCTGATATAGTGTATTTTATATGCAAACCCACTATGATTTTATGTAATATTTTATATTGTACTTGAATATATGTTTATTTAAAAATACAAAAAAATAGTGCAATTTGAATTATTTGTTTTATTTTCAGAATGGATTGTCCACCTGGGTGTCCACCAAATATCTATCAATTAATGAAACAATGTTGGCAGTGGGCTCCCAATGAACGACCATCTTTTAAAGAAATTCACCATGCTTTGGAAAATATGTTTCAAGAATCAAATATTATTGAAGGTAAAATAAATTCATTATACAAATGAGAATACAACATTGTAATAACAAACATTTCTGGTTTATTTTACAGAAGTAGAAAAACAGTTGCAAGGAAGTACAACACCCCAGTTATCACACAAAAAGTTTCATGGAAATAGTTCTAATATTATGGGAACGTCTTTAGAGTTAAACGGTAAACTTTTAAATTGTTTTAATTCTAAATAACTGAAACAATTATCAAAATACATAAAATATCTTTTTTAGAAGGAATTACACAAGTTGAACGAAACTTGTCTACTTTTGGTGGACCAGTTGTTAAAGGAAGTCTTGTACAATTGCGGCGTCCAACAAATAAACGTGGTAAAACAGCACCAGCCCCACCAAAACGCACGAGGTAGTAATTTATAAATATTTTATTTTTTACACTGTTTTAAAATTTGATGTTTTCAGTTTGTTGTCATCATGCAGTTCATTTAGGGATTCACATTATGGTGGTCCAGTAACGAATGATCAAAATGATGCAGCTATGTCACTTCCTCCTCAACATTTTTCTGAAGACAACTTTACAGCAAATGGTATGGCATTGGTTCACTTTAATTTGACAAAAAATATAAATAAAGTTTAAATTTAAAATCTAAATGGAACAATGATAAACAAATTTGACTGATATTATATATCTTATATATAAATACGCAAGAATTTAGAAATAACTGCGCTTAATTAAATAGCAGAAAAAAAACATATATATCATTGAATAAAAATATTCATATACATGAACTCCTATCAGATTTAATAATCCTGTAATTTATTATATGGGTTTTCTTCTTTTGTCTTCAAATGAACAAAATAAATTAATGTACACCTTTGTAAACAATATTAATTGTGTTATATATTATATAGTTCTTTTCAATGTTTATTTTATTTGGAGTATTTCTATTATACAGTTCTTAAAATTCTGGGTTTTTACCACAAATTTTGAAAACTCCATGGTGTTATGATCAGTTGAGAAATTTAAAAACGAGATTAGGTTATATATTTTTGGTTTAAAAGATTAATAATATTATCTTACTATATTTAAGTAAACTAACCTAAGTATTTAATTAAATGTTTAAGTTTAAGCTAAGTAAATTTGTAATATTAATTTGTTTGTTATTAAATATGTTGCAGGAGTTACTAAAGATTTGCTTAATGTAGTTAATAGTTTGGCTGATAGTGATGGTGCCAGCGAGGAAAGTGCTGAACCAGCAGAAACTGAAAATGAGTGCTCTCATATAGCGCCGTTGAATCGAATTCACCGTGGTTCTCTTACCAAAAAAACATCTAAACATCAAGCATCTCATCCACTCTACCAAAGAGACACTAGCAATTTAGATACTCCCAAAGTTGCCGCATTGGAAGTTCAAAATGTAAAACGTGCCATTAATCGTTATGGTACGTTACCAAAAGGAGCCCGTATCGGTGCATATTTAGAATCGCTAAGGCATGGAAATGGAGAATCAAGTGAGACAAACACAACTAAACCACCTGCTAACCATCGTACGAATGCTCCATTACGTCGTCCATTTCAACAACCAGGTAATATGACTAGGAGTAACTCCTCGACAAATTTTCAGCCTTCCTCTCCACGAACACTTCGTGCTCAACCACCACCTCCAAATCTTGCAGACTTAGAATTCCCGCCTCCACCTCCGCCCGAAGATCTGGATCATGAGGAAATGTCCACCTTCAGGTTTGGAGTGAGTCTCAGACACAGAGAACCGTCTACTGATTCCTGTAATAGTGCTAAATCAGAACCTGCCAGGCTAAAGTGTGTACGCAAGGAAAAAGTGCCGGCGGATCACAACAAATCAACTATTGATCCGTCTCCTATATTGCCAAAGAAAAATATTGCGGAAGTATCACCGTCATCAGACGAAGATGGTACCTCCAAAGACGTGAAAAGTCTTGTGCCAGACATTATGAAAGAAATGATGGAACTGAAACATCACTCTGCAGGTTGCACTGAAAAGAAAGTGATTGCTGGCAAGGATGAGCAGCAGCAGCAACGTTCCTCATCTCCTGTTGACTTCAAAACTAGCCTGAGGAAAATCAGTAAGGACGACCGTGATCGCGATCAGCAATATCACCTTCACTATCAACAACAACAACAGCAACATCAGCAGCAACAACTGCAGCGTATCGATAACAACATAGCCGAAATCAAATCACAGTTAAAAAAGGTGAAAATCGAGGACAAGAAAGACTGTGGCGAAAACAACACTCCCACAGAGTCTGCCAGTGGTGACGGGGAAGGAGGAACCGACGACAAGAGACGGAGCACTGGCAGCATAAGCAGCTTGAAAAAACTTTGGGAAGGGGAAAGTCCTCCATCCGAAGTAGTTGCGGCTACAACAATCGTAAAGGAGAGACGTCTATGGCCACCCCCGCACGACGATAATAGACCAGCTGTGCCCGTGAAACCATCTGTGGCGGCGGCTGCAAAGTGTTCTACGACTGTAGCGGCGGCTAACAAATCGAATGCGATATATGCCACGCCAGGTGCGGTGGCCCCATCGACCATTGTTGAACAATGGCAGAATGTAGACGCTAGCTTGCGTGCTCTACGCGCGGCGCCTGCTGTTACGTCAGCCAGTTGGCTGTCCCTGTCTGACAAGGTGGGTGGTTTTCATTCGTCGTGCCTGAACTACGCAGACACCGCAGCGCCGCCTAACCTGAGGTTCCACCTGCGGGAGCTACTCAACAAGTTGGAATTTCAGTCCCGACAGATGCGGTCGGCCGGCGGTGGGCGCCAGCAAACTGACCACTCGACCATATTCCAAACGTTGGACACCACCCTAAAAGACATATTGACCGTTATACAGAGATAAAACGTCACGGCTGTATCACTTGTCACTTCATCATACGGGTACCGTGCATTGTGTCACATTCCTTTAACTACATAATATATATGTATACACGCATACATATATTATATTTTATTATATACTGACTGTACAGACATTATTCTCTTATTATAAAAAAAAAAAACTAAAAAATGTATACATATATTTAACATTCTTTGCTATATAGATGTTAGTATATATTTAATATGTGTGTGTATGCATTTACGTGTACATGTATGTGTGTATGTGTGTAGCTGGTCCAAATTTGATATTGATAATTTTGTCAATTTTTAAAATTGAATATCGCTGGTTGAAATTACAAATTCCTCGAGGAAAGTGGATAATATTATGAATAATTGAATAGTTTAAATTTGTTCACATTTAGGTAGAATTATTTTTGACATTCCATTGATTCTATGAGCAAACATACAAACTATTATTCATTCATTATTGTTGATCATTGCTTCGAATACTTTTTATATTCCTTGTAATATAGTGTCAATAATAATGTACAGTTTTTTTTTTTACTATGTTTATACAGGTCTGACTTAGGTCGACTATATGGTACATTTAATAAATTTCAAAATATTATTTGGTATTTAATATGAAAAAGTGACTTGCTAATATAATACGAGTATCCTAAAATGTATGATTGCCTTAGATAAAGGATATAGATATATATATATATTTATTTTTTATCAAAATAACTTCTAAATATTTATGTAGCAACGACGACCGGCTCTTCAGGCTTTGAATTTTTATTTTTGTCAAGTGCTAAATTGTTCGATTTTCGCCACATTCCATCACGTCATTCTGTAATAGCAGGTGGCACATAATATAAAAAGGAAGTTCTTTGAAAAATACCTAAAGTAATGATACATATTGTATTTTTCTTATTACTTCCAACGGTCATTCCGAATAATGTTCTGTTTGACATTAATATTTTTCTACAATGGTTTTTGACTAATTTGTTTTGTATGTATTCATATTATGATACAAGTTATAAATTGTATTTTATCTTAGACAGTTTAACTTTAATTTATTTATTTAATTTACCTTATATTTATGCATCTGATCAAGTGACCGTAGTTTTGACCTCTATTATCTACTTAAATGTTTTTTACTTACCTATTTGTCGATAGAAATACCCATTAGTGGTATTTTGCACACAATCAGTATACCTACCTAATGGTTTTTTTTTTTTATGTTTTTTTATCTACTTATTTTAAATTTGTATCTAAGCGTACTATCTATGTTTTTTTTTGTGCATTTTATTTTTTCGCTTATTTTTTTTATCTTATTTCTATCAAAAAAAAAAAAACTGCCCCTATTTTGTTGCTCAATAATTTGTTAATTTTACCAAACCTGTACGATACACCACAATATCGATTTGTACCCTCCTTGTATTTTTTAAGTGCGAATTTTTAACTTATTTTTTTTTATTATTTTTAATAATATATGTATATATGTATATTATTATCATTAACCCACCTCCCCTTTAATATTCCTTTTGCGTTCAATATGTTTATTGTCAACAAATTGTGTGTGTGTGTGCTCCCTCCTTTATTGTATAAATGCGGTTGTCAAGTCTTTGATTAACTTTATATTTAATTCAATTTTTGAAAAATTGTTATTAAAATAAAAAAAATAAATAAATCGAAAAGACTGAAATGATTTTGTCCACAGGCCTTAAAAATTATATTGCTGTATGGATACGTTATCATAGCAATGTACGTAAGAGTATATAAAAAAAATAATCTATATAAATGTAATATTATGTATACCTATTTACCTTTATATAATTAAAAGAAAAATGAAACATTTTAAAATATTGATCTAGTCTTTATATAGTAGTGGATTATTTTTTTTTTCTTATACGTACCTATCCAAAATGCACGTAAAACCTTCACACTATTATAATATTATTTCCATTAATAAATTAAAACGATGTGTACTGTTCTAGCGATCCGTTTGTCTTGACATATTTTACGTCCATTATTGTACAGGACTACTGTGCGGAAGTTAATGTAAAAACTTCGATTACAACGATATTATATTATGTTATAATGTAAATTGATAATATTACGTATGTTTATATAATATATATATATATTAAAAAAAAAAAAAAAAAATAGCAACTACAATAAATACTATTGACAATGTTACAATTAGAAATAAATATAATTTTTATAATATTTAATTTTTAAATATCATTCTTGGTGTTTTCGTTAATTTATTACCACTCCGAATATATATATATATATCAGTCGATGCATATACTTATATATTTGTACAAAATATTATTGCCAGTGTCCGTGTTACAGAAGAGAGCACCAATTCTAACACGTGCACGAATACAAAAAAAAAAATTGAGGCATTAACGCCAATATACATACATATTTACAACATTTTACATTTGTTATTATAAAATTATCATGTGTCTTTTAAGATGTTTGATCATAATTTATAATTAAATAATAATAATAATGATAAAAAAAAAATACAACGGAAAACTTAATTAACTTAACTTATTTTCTTCTTTTTCTGATAGCCAACTGACCGTCAATCGTATCGAGGATATCAATGTGCACCCCCTCCCTCAATCCTTATTACCTCGTGGGTTGGCCCGATGATTATTATTATTATCCATTAAAAGAATATGTTACGTTTCAAACAAAATCGTATGCATCATTAAATAATATTGTTTCGGGACCAAAAAAAAACTTTGATTCGTAAAAATCGGAAAATAGTACGCGACATTTCTTTTTAAATATTCCAACATTCCTCCAGCCACGCACCGCACTCGGGTTTGTGTATTAAAAGTAATAACAAAATGAGCATAGGTTTCCCGGTACCCGTTTTTTTCTTATGTTGAAAATCTAAAATCACTAAAAATCAGTTTGTAGCCTATCAAAAAAGTTTATATATTTTAATAACAAAAAAATGAGTTTTCTTTTGTTTAAAATTGTTATATTGCTCATAGAGTCATAAATTAATGTTTACTATAATGAAATTGCTCTTTAAATCTCGCATGTTCCGATAAAAACCATATTACCAAAAATTGAAAATTGCTAAATTGTCATTTAGTCATATTAGTTTTTTTTTTTGTTTATAGAACTTACTAAATTGTTTTTTAATCTAATAGAAACAAACGGGGAACATGTTATAAAACGCAGTTTATCGACTGTATGAAACATTCTTGTCACTATGAGACCGTCTCTTTTTTTAATATACATACTGTATTTTTATACATTGAATTATACTGTAATTCATATGTTAATTTTTTTTTGAATGAAACATACGAATTATTAATATTAAGGTACATCGTTTTTCGACGTTTTCTTCGGTGACTCGAACCTCGCTAAAATATCATTAAGAGGTATTCCTTTGGTTTCCGGCAATATGTAAATACTAAAAAGTACACCTATTGAACAAACGATAGCGAATAGGGACCAACATGTTTCTACTCCGAAATGCGATGCCATTGTCGGATACAGTTTCGTGACCACAAACATCATGAAGTACGAACTGCTTTGTATAATTCCGTTCATCGTGCCTAGGAATATAATTGTATCAAATTAATAAATAAATATTATAATTACGTAATAGCGACTGTCATATATATATATATATATGAATTACGTTACTGACGTGGATATTTTTTATTTGGCATGCGGCTGGTTCGAACAGGATTAGAAGTAGTGTGTGTACGCAGGATTTTTCAATTGGCAGGAGGGGTGGTTGTAAATTAATAATTAATAATCGATTGTCATAAGTTTGAAAAACAAATTGGGTCAGTAGGTGCATTATTAATTCTGACTGATAATAAATATAAAATATACATACACATACACAAAAAAACAAAAAAAAAAAACCGCGCAATAAAATACAATTCGTTGGTTTTTTGTCCAGTCCAGTGATAATTGCAAATAATTCCACGATATCTATGACAATTGTTTTAAAGTTTACATCTAACCTAACGTGTTTATTTTATCGTCGTATGTGATTTTAATGTAAACTACTATTGAACTACTGCTCTAGGTTTGAGAAATTTAATTGGACGGAATTGTTGTCGGATAAAAAATGAAAAAAAAAAAAAATGAAAATGTCATTCAGTGCGTTAGTAAATTTCCAACACATATTCATTCAAATTGAACGGACCGAATATAGGTACCTGTGACGTCGCTCGGGAACAATTCGCTGCTGAGCGTCCACGGAAACTGTAATGCGCCCAATAGGGCGAAGAACGTGTACGCGACGAACGCGACAATGCCGACGAGTTGGCCAAACGGTCGTCCGGCGTACGGGAATATTTTCGCGTACCCGACGACGACCATCAAAGACACGGCCATGCCGGCGAACGACGTGGTCGCCATGGTCTTGCGTTTGACGTTGTGCATGAGTATGAACATCACGTTGCCCATCAACCGGGACACGGATAAAATCACGTTGACATCGAAGCGAGCGCAGTAGACCTGGAAGCCCCGGAGCACGTCGGCCGAGTAGTTAACCATCACGAAGAGGCCGCAGCCCTGCTGGCAGGCGCACAGCCCGAACATGATCAAAGCCGGCACCCATACCGTCCGGCGGGTGTACGACGACCAGAACGTCAACGGGGTGTCCTGCGGACGGGTGTCCGCGGTAGTGGCCATACTGCCGCGACCGGCGTCGTCGGTGGCCGCCGATGTCTCGCCCGACAATCCGAACCATTGTTCCGCGCTCTCGGCCTCCGAGACCCGGCCGTGCGCCCTGAGCCAGACCGGCGACTCCGGTAGCACGAACAGTAATAGCAAACCGACGGCGGCCATCATCGCGAATATCAACGATACGGTCTGCCAGGACAGGAACATTGTGATAACGCTTTCTGTCAAAATGCCAAAACTCACGAACATGAATAAAAACGCGAAAAAAATCTGCCGCCGATTTGGTGGACATACTTCGGTTGCATAGACGAACATGCACGAATCCGATCCTGTACAAATACGACGATCCCGGAGTTAAACACAGTGTATTATTAAATAATTATTATAATAAAAAATAAGCCACATCAACTATATCATATTGAGGGAATACGTTTCTATCTGAATCGTTCGATAGGAATTAGTGGTTTTTTGTTTTCATTACAAAACTACACAGTATGATAAATTACCTAAAATGAGACCGCCGATAGTTCTTCCGATAAGGATTGTTACATAGCTATTTGAATACGCTAGTATCAGAAAACTTGCAATGATTGGTATAAATGAAATTTGAAGTGCACTTTTCCTTCCGATTTTGTCTGTTAATATTCCAATTGCGATCAGACCAATAGGACTTGTGAGCGATGAAATGCTAGCTAGAAAAAAAAAAGAAGAAAAAAGGGTACATATTTATTACATAATGCAATGAAAAAGTACGGGGCGAAAAATGTATTATTGTTTTATTTATGCGTGTTAATAAGAGATAGAGCATCCTCACAGTGGTATAGAAAGGGAGACGACTGCGACAAAGACGCAGACGGCAGGTCAAGTCACCAAGTGAACTTGATATATTATACATTTAAAAAACCATATTATCATATAACCAGTTTTTTTTATTATTTAAATGTGTATACAAGAACGGATTTTTATATAATTAGTATCAAAATTGTATTTATGTTTTTCTTTCTAAGTACGCGTTTCAAAATTTGGAGATTTAGAACCTCGTCTAAAAAATATCTTTCTTTTAAGTCACCAAGTGAACTTAATATATTATACATTTAAAAAACCATACTGATGTCCAGTGATGAGTATTTGTATAGATTACTCGCAGATAGCAATATTACAGTTCACAGATATAATTGTAATATTGACAAAATGTGAAATATATATTTATTTAGAATTCTATTCTGAAAAGTTGCAATTGTAATTCGCATTTCGCACTTCTATAGGTTTATTGGCATACATTGTGTAACTTCAACTGATCAAAATAATCACAAATTTGAATTTAAATACAAAAGTATACATATTTCACCTATACCTATATAATTATAGATACTGGAAATTCAGCATGCTCGCCGAGTTGTTTAATTCGATTTTATTCTAATTATATAGCCTTGAATCCATTATGATAGATTATTATTCATAAAACATTTATTATTATTATTTTTTTTTTTTAATTAAGTCCGCTTTTTATTACATAATTTATACAATTATAAAATAAAATCATTTTATTTCAAATTTTTGAACATTTTATATTATATTATTTATAAAAATAAACAAACATAATTTCCGTGATGGTTTTTTGATTGTTGAATCCTCGAGGAGCGACGGTATCCATTGCCAATTATTTTAATTATAAATACATTTTTATATTGTTCTCCATAAATTATTTAACAGTGTTGTAATTGATCAAGTTCGAGTGTTTCATATTTTATGAGTATATAAGTCAGTGGCGTCAATTGAGTTTTTGGTAGCTTCGGGGAGGGGAGGGGAGGGGAGTAGAGGACATAGTTTCGACCAGCCCGTGTTACGGCTCGCTTCGCCCGCAAATTAAAACTTGCATTTTTATTTCAATAGAACTGCTATATTCTTACAACAATTTTATATGTATAAATTACAGGCACCAATAGTGTACATTTTTTAAATTTTTTTTATAGAAATACACATAAATGATATATAGTACAGCGTGTAATCTCGATTATTATTGCATCAATTTAGATTTAAGTTAGGTTAGAAATTAGTAATAATTTCCCAGTACCATAGATTAAGTAAACAATAATAATGTGCATTCCTATGCCAGTAAACGTGATTATTATATTTCTCAAAATTATAAATATTGGCATATTTTTTCTCCGACAACTCCGCTGCATGGCCAACGGCAACGGTTGCCATTCAATATTTACCGTCCTTAAGACATGTGGCCCACTAGTGATGTGACATAATTTCGGTTTTTCCGAAAATCTAACAAATCCGGATTCCGAAATCCGAAAATTTTACTTTCGGATTCCAAAATTCACAATTTTATATTACTAATTTTAAAATCCAAACTTTGGGTTTCACCGAACAGTTTCTGTTTTTTTAAATCTTAAAATTAAATCCTTAGGTCATTTTTTTTACATAATAAAATTAGTTGAATAATTTTATTCATTTCAAGTTGTGCTACCATAAAGAATTTGTATGAGTAAAACAACGTTTTCCGGGTCAGCTAGTAATATATTATATAAATTAGAGTGTAATATGTATAATTTTTTTTGTTGTACTTGTTTTTTAAAATACATTTTTATTTATGATATTTTTTTAATTGTGAAAACGTATTTAACATTCTACACATTTAATGCTATTAACAATAAGAAATAATAGTTTTATGATAAATTAATAAAAGAATAAAAAAATCACAACTTAAAAAACCGAAATTTGGATTCAGATCAAAATTAAGATTTACAATAAATATCAGATTTTGAATTTCGGAATCCAAAAATCCGGGTTCTAGAAACTTCGTGAAATCCGGATTTTTCCCATCATTAGTGCCCACCCATGCCTTCTTCTAAATACGGCCCTGGTAGATCGTGACAAACAGGTGTCGATGACCAAGAGACGGCCGATCCCAAACACTATAGGAAAACCGTTAAAAATAAAAAAAACATTTTTTAAATTCAGACTTACCGATCCAGGATGCTTCATTAGTGTTTATCGTAATAGGCGACGATGGTTCTCGTAGTTGTACGAATAAAACCGACGAGAATATCATTAAACAGCCGACGAAAAAATTATTATACGAAATCAAAAAAATTACTAATATCTAAATAAAAATAATAACAATATTATTATTAGTATATTATTGGTGATAAATTATAGTTTATTTTTTTTATAATATTATCGATTGTACTAACGTTTTTTAGCCGATCGCACAATTTGAAATTTATCATTATAATAATATATTATTGACGAGAAATCGATTGATATTTTTCTCGCGCGATTATAATTCAGCACGCACACGTGATACGAACACACGGGTACCCACTAAAGTGAATATTAAATTATTATATTTCAATTAAAATATACATTAGTTGGTACCTGTACGTAGGTATTGCATTCGACGGCGAGGCAGAACTAGAACGGTTATATTGCGAATTTTATTTTATTAAATATTTTTAAACAAAAATAAAAAACATCATAAATTGATTATATCGATATTTGGTTTTAGTCGACGGTCGCACAATATCGGTTGTAGATTGATTAATCCTTCGAGTGCTATAGACGACGGACTGGACGTATAATGGCCCGAGAATGTATACAGCACACAGCCTATGGTCATACTAATTACTCTTATTTAATATACGCGCTTGAAAATAATGTATTATAGAAGACGAACAAAAAAATTAAAAATTAATTCATAACTGAGTGTATTAAATTATGTTATGATGAATATTCATTGAATTCTTGTCAGTAATTTATCTATACAAAAAATTAAAAATCATAATGATTAACATAACGATACAACATTATATTGTTATTTTCATGATCAGAAACAAATATTTACCAATTTATATTTATCGTAGGGGCGGGAGTGGTTTTATCTCTCCCTCGTTGTCAACACAATTCCCATTTATTATCATATTTCATAGGTACGTCTTTATGTTACAATAATATTACAATATTTATTATACATTTATCACTGTACAAAATAAATACATATTATTATAGTTACACGTATCGTTTGGTCTGTCATAACGTTATACAGTACATCAGTGGCGGACGACCGAATTAAAATTTTAAATGACATAATTTCATATTTTATTATCACCACCATCTTTTAGTAACAAAGCCCACAGATCCGCGCGGCCAGATCCCCCCAGTTTCCAAATGTCTCGTGATATAAATTAAAATAATGTTCGACGTCTTAACCTTAAAATGTTCGTTATTGGCTATTTTAGAAATGGCCAATAATTATTTAAAACAAATAAATATTATTGTCACAATACTATGAAGCGACAAAGAAATTTCATGTTCATAAAAAATATATTAAAATATATATATTGATCATAATATCCATTAAATCCGTTTTACATTTTACTTTATCTAAATATAATATCGCAAAGGTTTGTTGGTCATGTGTTTTTACTGATAGCAAATCTGAACTCCCGGCCACATGGTCCACTGAGCAACGATCCAGCCGACTTCAACGCACTAACACTGAACCATTTCTTAACACTAGAAACCAGCACGACCTCCCCAGATCCAAATCTATCAACACTTCTGATGTCCAAATTACAGCGATGGCGACTCATTCGGGATATTCATCAGCATTTCTGGAGCAAATGGCAAACCGACCATATAAATACGCTACAAAAACGCTCCAATTGGACCAAGACAGGACAGAACTCTACGCAAGGGTGATTTACTTCTCATCAAGGAACCAACTAACTTTCTTCGATGGAAGCTTTGCCACGTCTTTCACCTTGATCCAGAGGGGGGGGGGGCAACAGAATCAGCCGTGTTGCCACCCTCTAAACAGCGACCGGAACTTTCAAACGTCCCACTCACAAGCTCTGTCCGCTTCCACTACTTTAAAGACAGATGCCTTTAAGGTGGGCAGTATGTCTTCGCTAATATTAGAATATTAACGGGCCTCGTTAAATTTCAATTTAAATTGTCGAAACCACCGTTTTAATTAGTTAATATTATATTCAAAACCCAAAATAAGTTTATTAACTACTTTATCCACTGGACATCGTACTGTTGCCATTATGTAACAGTACACCGCCGTCGTCTCATCGACCTATAAAAGGCCACCACAGCCCGGAAAAAGTCACCATTTACCGTCTCTCTGACATCGTAGTAAGACCGACCCTGGCAGATTTGTGCGTCTCAGAAGATGATTCTCACCTCCGAGCTCAAACTCGGAATTCCGGTAGTGCACCGTTAAAATATAGTTTATTTAACTGTGTTCTTATTTTTTAAAACATGTACTGTAAATCTTTAAAAATTCAAAATTGTAAAATTAAAACTTGAACTGTACCTATTTAAACCATGTACCAAAATAAAATGTATTACTTCGAAAACTAACAGCAATTTGTTATCAATACGTTATGATGCTCTATAAACCGTAACAAAACAAAATTATTGAAAATTGAGCCTCCATCAGGTAAACAGGTGCTGACGGTGGCAAAAGCAAGTAGTGTATAAACTCCGGTCTAGCAGAGTTTAGACATTTCTAAATCTTACTTTTATTAATATTTACTAATTAATTAGCGAGAGTTTGCTGAATAGTAGCCTAATAAATTATTCCCATACGCATTTTATTACATACATTTATTACCTACTGATAGTTACTGACTGTTATATAGATATTTTTTTAATTTCGTTAATATTTGTATTAGCCTTTATGGCTCTAAATGATTGATTAAGTATGAGTATCCACTCGACCGTAGACACCGCTACTAATTTCGGTTTTAACGGATAACGTCGAGAAATAAACGATAAAATAATACTTGAATATAAACTGTCAACAACAACTCGCTCTTGGTTTTTTTTTATTATTTAAATGTGTATACGAGAACGGATTTTTATATAATTAGTATCAAAATTGTATTTATGTTTTTCTTTCTAAGTACGCGTTTCAAAATTTGGAGATTCTTAAGAATACCGTTAATATGTTTACTTTTGCTTTTTTCATTAACTATTTCATTATTGGTTACGCAAATTATCAATGAATTGGACTTTGGACTCCAACTTACCTTGTATTTTACGTTGCAACAAATTTAATAATCATTAATTAGGCACCTCATTACCAGTTGATAATTTTTAAATTTAAATTACTATTTATCATTCACCAGAAAAGTGGAAGAAAAAATTGACTTATAAATTAAAATTAAAATTTGTTTTTTTTTTTTATTGAAAAATATACAATCTGTAATAACAGTTACAATAATCGTATGAGCGTAATTTATATACAAGAGATGAAAACTTGAGAAGAGTATAGCTACCCAGCAGTAACACTGAAAAAATGAAATGAAATGAAAACTATCCAATCTAAACTTATAACATCAATTAATTCTTTGTCGGAAAATTTTTTATCGCTAACTAAAAAGGTCAATGAAATTTCAAGCCAAATAAATATACTGCTACGACTCTGGCAGACGATTTTGTCATATTCCTCGTTTGTGCTTTCGTTCCGCGTCTATTCCATATATTTTCAAGTATATACAGAAATGTTAATTGTTTATTAATTGTATACCTATAATACTTAAAGATCTCATATTTCCCTTCTACTTCAACTCCACAGCTGAGGAAATCCCACATAGAAAAGGTAATATACATTCATATATTTCATACAAGTCTATTCCTATACATGTAGAAGGTAATAAGTAATTTATATGGTCAGAGAGGTTTAAGTATTTCACCATCTTTGTTTCCCCCTTTATTATTTTATTTTGCTTATTACATCATCAAACAGAGGTGGAGGTTTCATATTAGCAGTTAGTAATAATTTCGTTCCTTAGTGATTGATATAGATGTTAAATCTTTAAAATTATGCCTAATTTCCGTCAAACTTATTAGCTTAATAAATGTAGTCATCAGTTGTATGTATTTTCCTTCGAAATCTCCATCTTCTTTATACAATGATTTTTTTAATATTATTGAGAATTTATTTATTTATCGCCCAAACGATGATTTTTTACTTATTGGTGACTTTAATTTGCCTAACTTAAATAAAACGTCATTAAATATAAACGTAAACCCTTCTTCACCCTATATTCTAGAAATATTAATTTAGAATCTCTAAAAACACAGAAATATTACTTATAGCAACTTTCTTATAATATTATAAATAATGAGATTGATTTTTTACTTAGTCAGATACGTTTAAAAACTAATACTCATAACATTCGTAATAGTCATTTATTTTATATTTCACATTTTTCTCAAAGGTACATGTTAAATGACCCCTTCAATATTTTCATGTCTTCTGGAAATAATCAAGTTCTTAATAAATCATTCAAGTAACTATTGTACTAATATACACAAGTTGTTATTTTTACTTTATATAATATTATTTCTGTAGTATATTATATCTACTCTCTCACTATTAATAATATAATCCATATTTATTTTACAATGATATTTTTACTATAATTTTTATGAACATGAAATTTCTTTGTTCGCTTCATAGTATTGTGACAATAATATTTATTTGTTTTAAAAAACAACGGATGTTATTGTGGACAATAGTATTGCAAGTATTACAAAACATACTTCCATCCGCAGTAGTGTTAGTTTCAAATTCAGATAATTATTGGCCATTTCTAAAATAGCCAATAACGAACATTTTAAGGTTAAGACGTCGAACATTATTTTAATTTATATCACGAGACATTTGGAAACTGGGGGGATCTGGCCGCGCGGATCTGTGGGCTTTGTTACTAAAAGATGGTGGTGATAATAAAATATGAAATTATGTCATTTAAAATTTTAATTCGGTCGTCCGCCACTGATGTACTGTATAACGTTATGACAGACCAAACGATACGTGTAACTATAATAATATGTATTTATTTTGTACAGTGATAAATGTATAATAAATATTGTAATATTATTGTAACATAAAGACGTACCTATGAAAGATGATAATAAATGGGAATTGTGTTGACAACGAGGGAGAGATAAAACCACTCCCGCCCCTACGATAAATATAAATTGGTAAATATTTGTTTCTGATCATGAAAATAACAATATAATGTTGTATCGTTATGTTAATCATTATAATGATTTTTATATTTATTTTTGTATAGATAAATTACTGGCAAGAATTAGTAATGTAAAAACAAAAAATAATATAGATGTGCTTACCTATACGCTGACACAGAGGTTTTATAACTGTTACTAATGTTATTACTGTTATTATTATACTATTTTGTAAAATTGAATATTGTCCATATGAGTTATGAATAAATAAATAAAAAAAAAAAGACTAAACGGCCTGCTTAGCGATTGCGAGCCGGAAATTACAGTTTGGATCCTGCGCATACTTACCGTTCGTATTTTTTCTCGATGGTTTTCCACCCGGTGACGGTCGCGTTTCCGTAGCACGATAGACGCATGATCAAAATTACGTCAAGCACAACCGTTACATTGCATTATTTCACATTGACATTGACGTTAATTTTATCTCAAGTGTGTACGCCGATAAAATTACTTAAATGCACGTGCTCTTAGATTTAGTATTAATGTTAAACATGTCCACAATTTAGCATAAACTCAGACGATTATAATTATTATACTATTATCCTGACTGTTGGCAGTGTATTAGATATACACATGAACTAATTTTGTATTTTATTTTAACCGAAGTATATTATTGTATGATGTGCGATAGAAAAACGTATAATAATAATAAAAAATACAATAATAGAAGGCACAATGAAAATTCTCAAAATATATCCTCGATTGAAATATGTAAGTAACATATGTAATATGTACTATCGATAATTATTATTATTGTATTCGTGAGTTTAAATAAATTTGTCCACATATTTGTTTTATTTATAGATATTCTTAATATTTTTGATTTCCTACAATGATTTTTTTATCGGTTGTTTAATGGTATTCACGTCGGTTTTATTCTCACAATTGAATAAACCTTCATCGCCACTTATATTCAATTCTAGTGAAGCGTCTTGGATAGGTAAGCGAACGAACGAATAATATTATTATTTTATTTCTCTTCTGTTATTTCACAATTAATCTCTACTTGTCAAATTTAATTTCGTTGAAACAGTTGCATTACTTTCGTAGTTACGTAATTTGTATTATTTTTAATTATTTTTTTTTTTTAGCTAGCGTTCCATCGCTCACCGGTCCTCTTGGTTTACTAATCATTGGAATATTGACGGACAAAATCGGTAGGAAAAAAGCACTTCAAATTTCATTCATACCGATTATTGTGAGTTTTGTAATACTAGCGTACTCGAATACCTACGAAGGAATCCTCATGGGAAGAACCGTCGGCGGTCTCATATTTGGTGAGTATAGAAATTTAGTCATACACATAATAATTAATACTATATGTAATACTACTTAAAAATTTCGGACTCAAAAACACGCACATTTACTCGGAAATACATCGGAGTGGTCCAAATCACGACTTGCAAAGCTAAACCGTTGATTAAAGTTTACCGGTTTCTTAAAATAAAATTTTTTTTTTTTAATTTTTTTTATCGATATTCAAGAAGAATTATTGGTTTTGCGACCCAACGGAAATTAATTGACACTTGATCTGTGGGGACTAAACATATGGACAATAATTTTAAATGCTTACCGAAAACTACGTAATTTAATAATCTAAAAATTATTTCAGAATTTTTTTTTTTAGTGAATATTTAAATAAATATATTAAAAACGCTCTTAACAAATAATACAACTTTTTTTTTTTAATATACCAATTTGTGTCAAAAAGTTAATTTTAATCGTTTTATTTGTTTTAAATAATATCTACATATTGTTTAGATATATTCTATGTCAATAATTATTTAAATGTTTCGAGATTTGTTTCAATATTAAACAACAATTTTGGTGGACGATTGAAATCTTTATATTCTGATAGTGGCGACCTAAATACCTAGGTAAATTTGTCCATGAGGACGATTGACCTTTTCGCCTCATTGTTCCGGGGTTTCTGCCACCATAGTAGTAATTTCTTTATTTTCGTCGACCACGGTTATACATAACGTGTAGAGTAACATGAGGTCCAAAAAATCTGGACCACATTGATCTACCGCAATACGCACGTAATGTCAAAACTAGATTCCCCTAGTAATAAAAATTGTATAAAAATTACCAATGATGTTACTCGATTTAAGCCGAATACTTAGTTTTTTTTCTAAAATATTTTAACTAATAACGACCGAATAACTGTTTGCAGAACACGCCTTATGGGAAAACTCGTAGAAAGGTCAAATTTTGACGGTTCATTTTTTTTTTTGTCGGATAGATTACTTCCATAGACCGCATCGAACTCGGTTTTCAAAATGTTCATCTCAAACTTAAAAATATGTTTTTGAAAAAATATCAATTTTAAAAATTTTTTATATCATTATTAGAAATCAAATGAAAATTATTGCTTAATAAAAAAGGTTTTATCTTTATTTTCGTTTATAAACGCAGCCTTTCCTCATAAATGATAATCGTATAGTTTCGCCATTCCCAAGAGGTATATTTTCCCCTAGGAATATTAGTATTGTTTATTTTACAGGATCGGGCGCTTGTAAGTTCGTGTATGCATCGGAAATATGTACACCGGATCTGCGGCAGCTATTTTATTCCGTCATGTTCACGTTCGTGGGTATCGGCATGGTGACAGCATGCGTGTTAGCTATGTATCTGCACTGGCAAACCGTTTCGTTGATACTAGCGGCGATGAGCGCTGTTGGTTTAGCGTTATTGTTCGTGATACCAGAGTCGCCGACGTGGTTAAGGTCCCGCAACCGCATACCGGAGGCCGAACGCGCGGAACGATGGTTCGGATTATCGTCCGAGGCGCCGGCGACCCTCGCCGACGACGGTGCCGATCGTAATGACAAGGATAGCGACAATAATGAAGCTAAGGCCGTTGTCTCGCTTCGGAAGGACGCTTCGGCGTCATCGCCGGTGGCATGTTGGTCGCTTTACGCCCGCCGAAACGTATGGTTACCCACGTTGATAACGTTAGCGTTTATAGCATGCCAGGAGGCAAGCGGCCTGTTCGTGGTTCTGTTTTACTCTACCGACTTGCTGCGCGAATTCAAGGTACATTGGAACGACAATACCACGTTCATCGTATTAATGTCCGTATCCCGGATCCTGGGCAGCGTTACGTTCACGGTAATGCACAGCATCAAGCGCAAGACCATGGCGGCCATGTCGTTCGCCGGCATGGCCGTGTCGTTGGCTGTCGTCATCACGTACGTGAAAATATTCCCGTACACCGAACGACCGTACGGTGACCTCGTGCTTCCCGCCGGATTCGTCTCGTACATGTTCTTCACTCTGTTGGGCGCAGTGCCGTTACCCTGGACGCTGGCCAGTGAAGTATTCCCGAGCGAGGTCTCAGGTATTTGCGCAGGCAGTTTATTGGTTTCTCTGTTATCGGGATGGCAAGTCTAATGACTGGTATACCGCCCGCCTGCTTGTTTTTGTCTGTCAAATATAGAAATACTTCCTAGTTGGTTCCGCTTTATAATTATAAAATTATACAGATTTGATTTATTTATGATTTCTAACATAATGTACTAAAACAGGCCCAAATTATAATTTGACGCAGCCCAACTCTTAATTGAATAATTTTTTTCTTAAGCGTTTGAGAACTTCAAACGACGAAAAAATAAAAATAAATAAATAACCAAATCAATCGATAGGACTCTTAGAATCTAGTTCTTTTGAATTAGTTCTTTTGTCGGCCCAAAAATATATAATTTACGTGACCCACCGAGTTTTATTTGGCAACTTTCCGGTTTAATTTGGACCTGCACCTATTCGATTGAAACGTTTCGAATAACAATTTTTTTATATATATAAATCGAGATGTTTGTCCAAGTTATCGAAACGAATCACGGTGTGATTTGTATATATTTCCATAGACTAATTTAAAATAAACCTATAATTTCAATGAGAATCATTACATGCCATTACGTTTAAATGGACCTGTGTTCGAAAACCGCTAAATTTGTATTTTCTCGTGATCTTTATGAAAACAATAGTGGGTCTTATATTGTAATTTATTAGGTCACCTATAGATAGGTATTTTTTTTTAACTGTTTGATCAAGCTGCATATAAAACACGATTAATAATATTATATAATAATTATAATTTTTATGTCTAGGTGTTATGAATGGAGTTGTACAAACTATTTCATTCCTCATGATGTTTACAGTCACGAAATCATATCCATCAATGGTTGCACAATTAGGAGTAGAAAATGTTTGGCTGATATTTACTATTGTTTGCATAACGGGTGTACTCTATAGTATTTTCATATTGCCAGAAACTCTAGGAATACCCATTAAAGATATTTTAGCGAGGTTTGAGTCGCCTAAGAAAATCGTGAAAAATGATCTACCTTAATATTATATTAAACTGTTAACAAGATGATAGCTATCTCATTGGAAGTTTTATTGATTTGTTAATTGTATAATAATTGCATTTTACCAATTTTTTTCGCTTATATCTCTTAATATCGTTCAACATAGGTACACTAGAAACGTAAAAAAAAAAAAAAGAAAAAAAAAGAATGTAGCCTAACCTAACTTAATCGCGTCACAACATTAATCTAGACTTATATGTCTTGGCTTGTTTATCATTCTATAGCGTCTCAGTCGAGACTTGATTTATATTCACTGTGCCTTATTACTAACCTATGATTCTACAATTTATTATATTATTCTTAATGTAATTGTAGTTTGACACATTAGAAAAAAAAATTTTGAGCATTGGCTAAAGAGTAAAAATTAAAAAAATAATTACACATATAGGGTGGTCTTGAAGAATAGCTGGGCTCGAGAAAAAAAACTCTTTATATTTGCACACATCACTTATGTAAAATATAGTTTCTATGCCTCTCTGTTTGTAGTTCAACTTATAGGTAAACTCACGTCCGTGAAGTTGGCCCTCCACTTTGTTATATGAAAACTAAACCAATGCCAATAATTTGCAAATTATTTGCTACAATTTGCAATGAAGTTTTTAAAGTTTACAACTCAATACTTTTCCCGGGAGAACGGTTCATCCGTGGGAGAGGAGTGGGGACTGGCCCACCATATTGCCGTATCGACTCCAAACATCTTAACTGAGTTATAATTGTTAATTTTAATATCGGCGAAATGTTTGACGATAAGTTTAAAAATTTACCTTTATTATTCTTCTATACTTTGCCCAAAAATGATTTTCGTCCGTTATTCCGTTGTATAATATGATCGTTGTCGTCAAGACCCATGGAATTTCGTAATTGAAATCATTACTTATACAACGGTTTTAATAATATAATCTACATTTTCTACATAATTTGTGTGTATATGTATTTTATTTTTATACATTTATATAAATATTAAGTACTTATACAATTATGTTATTTTGATACATGTTAGGTTAGGGTGGTCCTTAAATTTCAATTCTATTAATTTTATGCTAGGTCCCTCTCATTTTGATCGACACTATAAAAAAATTATTTAGGTTAAATTTGATGATGATTACTCACCTCCTTCCCATGCCTCAAGAGGGTTGATATATGGCTAATTAGGGTAGTTTTTTGGTTTTTTGAGTTTTACTCAAGAACTATAAAACGTAGGATAATAACACATAAGTGCTTTCATGAAGAACATAATATTCTTTAAATATTTTAATTTAAGAAACTTTCTCCAAAATCAATCGTTTTTAATGAAAGAAATAAAAAGCTAAGGATTTTATTTAATTGACGAAAATATTGAATTTACGGGTTTTTAAACATATTTAATGAACGCTTGAAGTTAAGAAAAAACATTTTGTATAATAATGATATAAAATTAAATTTTCAACAAATAAATTAATGAGAATAAATTTTATTCAATATTGCTCAATATAATGTTAGTCTTATATACTTATAGACTATTCATAAGTATTTTTACGATATTCATGAATAACCTGCAAAATTCACAAACTATTAGAAACATTTTAATTTATTTTTTTTGTATCTGGTCTTCATTTTTGGAAAAATTTTCATTGTACTCCTCCATAAACTTAACCCCTCTCTTTGCTGGGTCGTTAACAATTTTTAATGACAAAATTATAGCTTTAGTTTTTTTATACTCGTCTAAATCTTGCCATGTATTTGGGTCTGCTCATAAAAATGTATCAGAAATTTTAAACCGTTCAAATACTTTCCACGATTTATTGGTCAATAAGTCGAATGAATGATCTTTATTTAAAAAACTTGATACGTCTTCCAACTTCAAACTTATTTTTTTTTCCTTCATATTCTTTTCCGTCGTTACTGTTTTGATCTTTTCCTTCTAAAATTTTGTTGCCATGCGTTGTTTTGTTTCATAATCAATACAATCGGCAAATAAACAGAATACTACACATTCCTCGTTAAAATGCCATTAATGGCTAAGACATTTTTTATGGCAACCTCTCCTCATTTACCACTGAAGTTCTTAAGTTTTTTTATGAAGTTGTTCGTAGGTACAGTAACTGGATTTGGAGCTGTTATCCACGGTTGAATATAAAATCTAACTATGAAGCAACATACTTCATCGAATGAATTTTGATCTTTTGTAGTAATTTTAAATTAATCACTAAATAATACAATTTTAAGGCAATAAATACCTTTCGCCATCTAACGTAACTTAAAGTTTACATAACATAAATTTATTACATCATTTATTACCTACTAACAGATACTGACAGTATTCATATAATTTTTATTTAATTTCAGTAGATAATGGTAATATTTGTATTCTATTTATATGGCTCTAAATTATTGATTAAGTACAATCATCCACTCGACCGTAAACACCGCTTAAACCCGGCTAATCCAAGCTTAAACGGAAAACGTCGAGAAATAAACGATAAAAAAACTCAGCAGTCTGCTTAGCGATTGCGTGCCAAAAATACCAATTTTAATCCCGAGCGTACCTACCATGCATATTTTTTCTCAACGTTTTTCCATCCAGTCACGATCGCATCGCTGTGCGGTCGTGTCAACACGACAGACGCATGGCCAAAATTATGCGATGTACAATCGTTACATTTCATAAAGACGCGATGACAGTGGTGTTATTTTTATCTCAAGTGTGTACGCCGATAAAATTACTTAAATGCAAGTGCTCTATGATACGGTATGATGTTGAACATGTCCAAGTTATAGCATGACCTTAGACAATTAAAATTAATAACATTAGAACCAATAACTATTGGTATCTCTATTATCAGGACTGTTTCGCTCTGTAACTATCATATTATACAAATTGTTATGTTTTTATGATTTCCAACATAATGTACCGGTAAACATAAGAGAATTACCGCCGTCCATATAAAATCTTCTTCTGACGTGCGCCACTAATTGTACCCAATAATAATATATACAGTGCTGGATAGAGAATTAGTAGAACGGCCCAAGTTATAATTTGACGCAGCCCAACTCTTAATTGAATAATTTTTTTCTTAAGCGTTTGAGAACTTCGAACGACGAAAAAATAAAAATAAATAAATAACCAAATCAATCGATAGGACTCTTAGAATCTAGATTAGTTCTTTTGTCGGCCCAAAAATATATAATTTACGTGGCCCACCGAGTTTTATTTGGTAACTTTCCGGTTTAATTTGGACCTGCACCTATTCGATTGAAACGCTTCGAATAACAATTTTTTTTTATATATAAATCGAGATGTTTGTCCAAGTTATCGAATCGAATCACGGTGTGATTTGTATATGTTTCCATAGACTAATTTAACATAAACCTATAATTTCAATGAGAATCATTACATGCCATTACGTTTAAATGGACCTGTGTTCGAAAACCGCTAAATTTGTATTTTCTCGTGATCTCTATGAAAACAATAGTGGGTCTTATATTGTAATTTATTAGGTCACCTATAGATAGGTATTTTTTTTTAACTGTTTGATCAAGCTGCATATAAAACATGATTAATAATATTATATAATAATTATAATTTTTATGTCTAGGTGTTATGAATGGAGTTGTACAAACTATTTCATTCCTCATGATGTTTACAGTCACGAAATCATATCCATCAATGGTTGCACAATTAGGAGTAGAAAATGTTTGGCTGATATTTACTATTGTTTGCATAACGGGTGTACTCTATAGTATTTTCATATTGCCAGAAACTCTAGGAATACCCATTAAAGATATTTTAGCGAGGTTTGAGTCGCCTAAGAAAATCGTGAAAAATGATCTACCTTAATATTATATTAAGCTGTTAACAAAACGATAGCTATCTCTTTGGTAGTTTTATTGATTTGTTTATTGTATAATAATGATACAACGCACATTGTTTTTCTCTTAGCTTTAATAATGAATAAAACAGGTGTTTTATTAAAGGTTCAATGTTGGTATCCATATAGCTTAATTGTTATTTATTAAAAATTAAAAATAATGATTAAACGTTTACTTATGTCAATTTTGATATATTTAGCTTAATTTGCCTTCGATTGATTTTATTTTTTCAAACTGTTAAAAGGAGAAAATTTTTTATTTTTTTTTCGCAGAGGTAAAAAGCAAACAATATGGAAAGATGGACAAGAAGATGGAAAATGTGAATGCGGTGAGGTGCAAAATGAAGACTATCTGTTTACTTGCCTGCTACTACTGATTTAGTGCAGAAAATAAAATGTCTTGACAAATGATATCTCAGACAAAGCAATAATAATGTCTGCTTATTGTTAAGGAAAAGGGATATGAAAATCTACACGAGAAGAACAATATAATAAATAAATATAATAATAATAAATAATTATAATATAACACATTACACTTCGAACGTATTTTTATTGTGTAAATGTATATAAGTTATAATAATAATTTATGCATTATAGAAAAAAAAAAAAACAATTTCATACAAACTATTTGCATTCTATGTCCCTTCTATTCACGTTTAGGTCCGAAAAACTTAAACTTTATACCAACTATGTTATACGAATATAGTGGTACAGTAGCGTAGCCAGGGGGGAGACACAGGGGCCATGCCCTCTCTATTGTCCGTATTTGAGTAAAAAAAAATTGGGTTAATTTTTAGTTATAATCGTATCATATTTATGTACATTTATTGCCTATTGGATATTGATAAATTAGAATTGTTGTGATAATAATCAAGGACCAAGATATAACCACATAATATTTTATTGATTTTTTTATTTAATACCAGACATTAAAAATTTATTTAAATTTTTCAATTTTCTTATTTTGTATAATATATAGTTATTATAACAATGTACATTATTTTGATGTTTCATTGATGGAGCAGTACATTTTTTTAAATGTAATACATTTTATAAACATTAATGAACAACCATGTGATTTTTTGCCCTCCCCCCTATTAAGAAATCCTGGCTACGTCACTGCAGAGATACCGTCTAAACGTATCCTGAACACGGTTTCGTATCATTATAAGTTATAATTCATAACATTATGATATTTCGAATAAAATCGTTACTAGTGCGTGCAAGTGAAAATTGTATATATTTTTTTTTTACGCTAACGTTGTAATTTACGCGACAACATCGTTCTATACATAATATTCTGTACACTTTTGCAAACTTTTGCAAAATGTATATCATTATAATCTACGGATCAATGAGTCCTTACAATCTTTTAGCTCCTATGAAATCTCTCCTCGAACGGCGTTCCGCTGCCTAAACGACAAAAACATACACCAAGACGTATGTATATTATTATTATATTACGAAAATCGTGTATGGGCTTTTTTCGCGATATAATCACGATCGTAGTGTTGTCGCACTCACTTTGGTCTTTGGATGGCATTCTTCGCATCTGTGTAACACCACGGTCCGCTGTCTGGACCCACGACATTTCAAAACGAACCACAGTTCGTCGACCAAATCCCTCCACGTGGATCTCTGTGGTCCTATTCGCTGTTGTCGGATTTCACAGAAAAATAAAAAAAAACTTAAGGCTGCTGTCGTATTATTATTATAATTTGTGTGTGGCAATTTGGAAAATAGCCGGCCTGTGGGAGGGGGGGGTATAATTGGCTTACAACGGACGTAATACACAAGTGCGAAAAAACCACCTAAGGCAAACCAAGAATTAAAACAATGTTTACAGCATATCAAAAAAAAAAAAAAATTATTACTTTTTCAACAAATCGATATTATAGCGGAACATTACATTTAATTATAATAATTTTATCATCCGCGTGTAATACGTATATGTTTACAACAAATATTAATTATTTTGGTTAAAAATTAATATTATTTATAAATCGTACTAAATATATACAAAAAAAAAAAAAAAATGTATTTATATAATAAAGGATGTATTTATATGGAAATGCACTTTGTCAGTGTTAATCCAAATATGTATATTTCGTCGATTGTATCTCGCAGAAGCGACTTATATATAATTTTGTAGAACGAACGCGAATGACACGGAGTCTATATGAAAAAATAGTAATAATAATTATGAAAATACATAAAAAAAAAAAAAAAACAGTGAACATCGCCCAATGTGTTTTCGTCGGTCAATATATTGCCAAAACGTCAAACGATAAAATATTACACTACGACGACGGTCATTCCGTTACCGCGTTAAGTATGACATATTTTATCGATTCATTAAATTATGATTAAAGTCTGACAACGATATTGTTGAATAATGAACAAAATACTCAAAACGGATATTTAAATAGGTGTATAACAAAAATAGAATACAATGATTTGTTCAAAACGCAGTTTCGTAGTCATTTTGAATAGGCAAGTACGATAAAAAATAGGTCGCCGATAAAAAAAAAAAAACTATATCGTGACGCATCGTAATTTGTTCAACCTTAAATTATACTAATCTAGGAGACGAGTAAACTTGCCCCAAAGTTCACCACTCTCAATGCACCGTACTGAAGTAGATACTCAGGGAGGTGATCAGCCGAGTCTTCTAAACTGAGTTTTGGCTTTGTTTATGCCGTTTAAAACGTTTAAATTATCAATATTATTAATTTTTCAATATTTTCGTTTTAGAAATTATATTAAATGTTATGAAGTTACGGGTAGAAAATCAAATAATACAGATTTTTAAAAATTCAAATTCGCATAATTTTTGCGGCGCGAAAAAATAATAACTAATTGCTATTATATCATTAGATTTTAATTATTATGATAATTATATAAAAAAAAAAATAAAAAATAAAAAATTTGGTTAGGGTAGAGGGGGGGGGGTTGAAAAAAAAACACCGGATACATTTCTACGTCCATAATCCTGGGACTAGATTCAAATGTCTGCTGTGGTACCGATGAACATACCTAAACACACCACAGATTACCGGGTACTATGGATACTTGATAAAATTTGCATTTAAATCCAAACACGTTTACGTACGCAGTCTGACGATCCGCTACTATCGTTACGGTAAATAATAATATCTGTACACTACATGTTGTATATATATTTACGTTAAATATAATGTTATTCCTCTTTTCAGACGCATTATACGGTGCCATTTTCGGTATAATTTAGATAAACACGAGCGCATTAGAATGTCATTATACCGACGCATTGTTCCGCCTCGAGTTTTTGAAATATAACTTTCGATGGGCATACGTCAGGAAACTGGGAAATATTACAATACATACATATATATATGCGAGTGTATACGTCGTGTACCTACGGGCTGCGGGTAGTATAGTTATAGTTTTAGTGTAGTGGTAAATATTTCGCCAGACAAACGCGAGACCGTCTTGGAACACGATTGTAATGTTTTGCGATTTCCGCTCGAACGTTATTTTCAACCAGCAGGGGTAGCGGCGATGTGTTTTCACGACATGAAACGAATATTTTTTTATTTTTTTTTATTTTTGTATAGACGCAAAATGGTCATGGGCGAATTACTTTTGAAGTTCGACGTTTGCGTCGGGCATTCGTCTATAGTTATTATTATATCGTACGGTAGAACGGTGATTAGGTACACCAGAAACATAATTAAAAAAAAAAAAAAATTAAATTTAGCCTAACTTAATCGCGTCATTAAATTAGTCCAAAGTTATATGTTTATCATTCGATAGCAACTCAGGCGAGACGTGGTTTATATCCTTCGTGCCTGTTAGTAACCTACGATTCCAAAATTTATATTATTATTCTCAATGTAATTGTAGTTTGACACATAACAAAAAAATAAAATACGTAATTATATATATATATATATACATGTTCTGGTTCCGTAAATTTTCATTTTAAGCATTGGCTGAAGAGTAAAAAATAAACATTTGACATATAGGTATGGTCGGATTTAGGAAGAGAAACCCTCTATAATTGTATCTACCTCCTATGTAAAAAATAGTTCCTGTATCTCTGTGTGCCATCCAGCTTATAAGTAAACTCTTTTATATTTTAATTACAACAATTTATATATTACTATTCCAGTAGTTAGTCGTCATGCTGTCGGTGTATATATTAAAATACAATTTTCTATAACTCGTTTTGAACGTAGTTACACAATCGTATTAAAATCGGTGAAATTCATATGATTTGATTTCGAGAAACGCTTATGAACAATTATTTTTAATTACTGTATAGACACGCAAACGATTTCACGATTGAAATAATCACCATACAGTTACCTGTTCGATATGTTTAATCTTTTTCCTGTAATAGTAGAACTCATAGACGGACACCATAATCGATACAATAAGTCCCGCCAAAAGAACAGCGAATACTCCACCTAAACAAAAATCCGTATATATCATACAGAATGTTCAGAGTTTTACAAACATTATTTCGTTAAAAACCATGCAGAATAGAGAAAACGTTTCGACATGAAAATATTTAATTATAGTGAAGTAACGTATTTTTAAAGAAAATTTAAAATATCATCCATAACTGTTTTTTTTCGATTACCTACACAATATCACTGTAAAACCCATAGCTTTTTCGTTTTGTTCAAAATCTAATAACAACTTTAGCAAAATACGAGAGAAAAAAATTCGAGGGTCTCAATTCAATTGGGTATCCTAATTTTCTTTAACAATAATTATATATATGCCTACATATATAAAATATCCAAATCCTTATTGAGTCTGTTAAAGAAAACTATTTAAAATCGGAAAATGATGAATATTATTTTTATTTATATGTATACCGATAGCTCAAGGACGTCAAAAATGTACGTACATGTATTTTTTAAATCCAGAGTGTTGGTTTTTGCCGCCGCCGCTCCAGACTCCTCGCCCCCACACATATCGTTAGGCGGTTTCCACCATTTGTTGTACAGTATTTGTATTTCGCCCTTTTCCTGTAAGTCCAGAATCGCTAAAGATATCTGATCTTTCCAAGGCGACCCTGATATAAAACGAATAAATATTATACACATATAGGTATACGAATATGCATAAAATCGACCAATAAAACGTACCCATGGGAGTGGCGATTCCGTAACCCTTGGAGTCCAAGAGCCCGTTAATTTGGATTAGACTACAATTCCTCTGTATCGCGTAATCGAGCATCGTAGACTCCATCAGAAACGCGTAGTTACCCTGCAGCACCCTGTTTATGCCCTCGTCGGTTGACGTCACAAACACTGACGGCTTCTTTTTTTGCATGTACGCCCACATTTTCTTATACGTTTCAATCATGGAGTCCTTTAACAAACCCACCATAATCTTTACTAAGAATGCACCGCGGTTAAATTTTATCGGTTTATGAGGTTACAACGTAGCCTGATCTCACAAAAAATCGGACAATATAACTTTTAAAAAAAAATATACATCTAATCGTACGAGATTTCTAATTCATATTAATTGTCCGTTATGTATTCATTCCGTTCGATTTAAACGGTATTTAATACGTTACATAATACATACTCTAAAAAACGTCATGGTGGTTCCGCCTTCCAATGTACCATATGCTATGCTCGTTTGTGCAGCAAGGTCCTCGGCGTTTTCAATTGGGTTAACCATTCTCTCGACTGTTAGAAAGGCAGCTAAATTTGCCGTATACGAGGACACAATAATCAGTGTAAAGGACCACCAAACACATCCGATTATTTTCGTGGAAAAAGCCTACGATAAAAATACGCCGTAAACAATAATATCGTATTACGACAGTAATAGTTAAAATTTTGTTCGTTATAAAGACATTTTATAATGAAAAGCATAAACAAGTAGTCAGCTTGTAAATACAGTATAGAATATTGGTGTTGTAAAACGATACAATAGACATGTCGATCTAATAGAATCACTTAAAATTGAAAAAGCAATAATAATAATATTATTATGGGACTGCATCTTCTTAGATGCAAAACGAATGGATAGAGCTTATTCCCAGTCATTGATGGTTTTTAGGACTAATTTGGAAGAGACGGTAAATGGAAAAAAAATCATAGAGGAGGACCTTAATAACAATGAATAATAGAAGATCGGTAATTTAATAATTCACATCAAGTGATGAAGAGGAAAACCAACAATAAAGACGCGTAGAAAATACAAAATTCTCGAGCTTAATTAACATGAATAGGTAAATAATTAATTAAATTTTAAACTATTTACGAAATTTCATACCTTTGGACTAATGTCTGACCCTTGTTGCATCAGCGACCCGATCGTGAACCAAAAACTATTGGACAACGTGAATCTATTGAGGAGTTGCGGGTTTACTGTATGTTGATTAGGGTTTTTCAACAATTTTCTGGGATTTTGATCCTCCCATTCGTATGGAGAAAATTTGGCCACAACATAAAGGGTGACAGACACCACCACGTATGCGAGCAACCAGTAAATCCATATTTCCAGGGAGAGAGGGTTCATAAACGAAAAGAATTGAGCTGGCTGGTTGCTAGGAATCTATATAATAAGAATAATAAATAAAATAACGATATGTTTATAAAATTATATAATATATCGACTGTTTTACATAACGTTTTAGCTACTGTACATTGTTTCAAAGGGAAGTCGTCTTTTACATTTTACTTGAACAACATTTTCATTCGACGGTCTTAAAAATAAATAGTATACATTTTTTGATTAAGAGTGGCAAATAATATAACGTTTTGTAACCGTCTATTTTAAAAGACAAAACTTTAACAATTTACATACGAGATTTTACTATTAAGATTATTAAAATTAACTAGAGAACAGTTATAATCATCATACTTTTTATCGTTGAAAGTTCATGTGCCAATACATTAATCAGAAGTTACAACAAAAGGAAACAAAAGAAAAGCTTATACGCACACGATAAATTTGAATTTTTAACAAATTATACTGTTTTAATTTTATCACTTAAACATTTTTATATTTTATAATATTAATTTCAATTATATTTATATTATAAAATATATGAAGAAAAATAATATTTAGTATATGTAAAAACTCAAAAAATCTTAAATCTTTTTTAATGATTTGAAATTCTCACGAATTTTATATAAATTTTAAATATATATATTACATTTTAAATACGAAAATCATCAAATGGTTATAATGGCTATATTAGTTAATACTTTACTACTAATGTTTTTAACATTCAAAATCATAATGCCATTTTATCAATTATAGTGTAACTAATAACAAAAATTGTTTCAGAGGTTAATACTAATTCTATAAAGATTTTAAAAATAAAGCTTTTTTGAGGGCTTTGCCCTCATATACATGCCTGCTAAAACCAAAACTCCAAGGTTTTTAACCAAAACTCCAATAACAAATACCCACATTGATTTGGTTAAACTTATCGCATAATACAGGGTTATTCAAAATGATTCATCCGATTTAAAATGTTTACATATTTTTTTTAGGTTTAGACCAATATATTATACATTAAATAAAAGAAAAATATGTAAAGTTTAATAAATTATAGTCATCAGAATCATTGTTAAATCGTGAACGTAGCCAGGTTCGAAACATTTCTAAGTAAGATTTACCCACTGTGTTTTCAACAAAATAAAAAGCTGTAAATCTGTGTCCTTGATATGGCACAGAACACATTAACTTTAGATGAATCAGGCTCTTGTTCGATTATGGTATGAGAGATGTTCGTATCCCATATACGAACGTTATGAAGGTTCACCTTACGACTTAAGTTGAAGATTGCTTCGTCACTGAAAACTAAGCGAGTAGCGAAATTTACATCCTGCATAAAAATGCTAAATGAAAGTCGTTTCAATGTATCAGTAGGCTTTAGTGCTTGCATAAATTGCCACCTATATGGTTTCATAGTTAAACGCCATCTCAAAACACGCTAAACAGTTGTTTGTGGAATTTCCAGTTCTTGACTTGCACGGTTGGTTGACTTACATGGACTGCGTTTAACACTCTGTAACACTGTAACACTCTCTAATTCTTTCCACGTTATCATCCGATACACGAGGTCGGCCTGTGTTTTTTTCATTGCACAAGCACCCCGATTTTCAAACTCATTATACCATCGACGCATGCTCTGAGCAGTCTAAGAATTGAATCGATTTCGTAACGACGACGAAAATCGCATTGCACAGTTATTACCGATTCACACCTCTAAAATCGCAACACACAAAACGCTTTGTGCTGTCCGGTCGACATACTTGCGGAAACTAACTTATCGCTGTTAATGATAATTTTAAAATCGTGAAATAATGACATTCTGAAACTTGGGAATATCTTCTATTATTTGATAAGATAAAATTTATAGTTAACTATTTTATAGCTATTTTAAATAGGACGAATCATTCTGAATACCCCTGTATTGAAAATAAATAATTACGAAAACCTTATACAATATACTGATTCCCAAGTTCATAAACGGCTTAGTGAAGTCAATGACGCTCTCTCTAGCATAGTTGATGGTCAGTGATCCAACAGCTAAGTCTGCTTTCTAAAGAGAACAATAAATATAATATAATATAATTTTGTTAGTATTAAATTAACACACATTGTTGATAAATCGATATATTTCGTTGGGAGTACAATAAATTTGGTTCAACACAATTCTAAAATGTATTCATACACTTACCTACTTCAGAAAATATCAAATGTTTAAGCAAACAATAATAACTGATCGTAATTAAGAGTATAAGATTTATAACGTTTTCATAAATAAATGTTTGTTTATTCTCTTCTTCAACAACTATAAAAAAAAAACCCCACGGAGATAAAATCAAATTAATAAAATATGAAATATTGAGTCGGTACTGATGTTAATTCTTGCGTTAAAGTGAATATTTTAACTGGATACATTTTATTAAAATTATTTTGTTTAGCCAAATATGGAAGTTATTATTATGTATATTTTTTCGATTATTAAATAATACCAAAATAAATAAAATATCAACTTATCAATAACGAAGAAAATTCTAAACGAAGCGAAAACTAATTACAATTATGCGCGTTAATATTTATATCTGTGCTTGAAATTTAACTTTTTATTATAGTGAACATGTCGAAAATGTTCCATTCATTAAATCAATCCATACGAATCAGTACTAGAATGGTACTTTATTAAAGTGAGATCATTTTTCGATATTCGCAATAGTTATTGTAATAAAAGGTATAAAAAAAATCTAATAAACGAGAAATTTTACGTTCCTTTAACAAAAATCTAATATTATACTGAGGTCTGGTCCGTACAATCGTTTTTTCAAACATTCGAACAACATAAATTATTTTTGTTGCTTTAGATGTTTTAAAAGAATGCGCTTGCAAGGTGTAAAGTTTGTCCATAGTGTCTTTTTTTTGTAATGTCTGTTCGTAAAAAAAAATAAGTGCTTTGCTCGTCGGTCGTATCTACAAAGTTCAGAGATACCGGACAGTTTCAAATATCTATATGTGATACTAGTATCAGTGGCGGATCTAGGATTTTTTTTTGTGGGAGGGGCGGTGGCTAAAAGTTGTTCATAATATTATTAAACACATACGTTAGTAAAAAAACTTTATTATTGTGATTTAATTTAATATTAAAAATATGTGTACGTAAAACGCCGTCGCGCGTCAGTCGACTTATAAATACAAAATATAAATAGGTTATTTACCCTGCTATTTGCATAAAATACTTATTAAAATGGATATGACTATCTAAACTATACTTTTTTTAAAATTTGTTACTTATAAATTTCACGTCACTAATTTGTTAATTTAGACATTAGGTCAGTAGGAGGAGCCCTCTTATCCCCTTTTATCTACCTGTAGTGGTGGCCATTTTGACTTGCAATTATTACGAGTATTAAAAGGTACTTGCATAAAATTTAACGGGACATTTCCCTAAACAGGAATAAAATAAAAAGGTATTATTGGAAGCCGCTATAAGAGCTTAAAGGCTTGTGAAGTGAAATTAAAAAATAGCTATTTAAAATTTAGGGCTTGAACACTTACATGTTTTATGAGCTGTTCCACTATACCGTTCCATTCTAACGTAATCGGGTCTTGAGCACCGTACTTTTTGTCCGGCACCAAATCCAAAATATAATCAAATCCAACTTGTTTGGCGATAACTTCTAACAAATCGACACAAAAACCAAAAAATCTTGCGTTGCCGGTATAATTTTTACCCAGATGCATCATGACGTACGGGAATTCCTATGGGAGTATATGTAAAATACAATTTTGTCTGTAATTAATTAGTATACGCTGCTATTATTATATCATGCATTTAACAATTTTTAGAATACAATAACAGTTATACGATTTATAAGTATGGCATGCGTTAACAAACTTATATTTAATCCAATACAAGTTATTGGGGTTTATTTTCCGATAATACTTTGAGATGAAGAAATAAATCAATATGCGTTCAAGTTCAAACTTTGTATTTTTTCCGTTTGAATTAGAGATTTCATTAAACATTATTCAATTATCTTGGATTTGAATTTAGTAGTACCCTTTGAAAAAAAAAATAATAATTTCCCCCAAAAAATACGCGTTAGGATGAAAAATAAATTCAACTCCCCTCGGTAGTGCACATTGATTATATTTTCACGGAAGAAATACCTACGTAATTCACATACGAATATAAAAGAGAAAGTCGAATTTTTCATCTTAAGTGTTTTGTTGGTACATGAAAGGTACCAAATATAGAAACTCAGTTGTAATCATTTGGTATATTTTTTTTGCCGATGAGAATGATTGGATATGTCTTTTCAGAAAAAAAAATAACGTTTCAATTGAAATTTATTGTGTCACATCGAAAATAGCAATGTGCAATACATAATATGTCTTGTGTGCGTTTTCGAATACATTAGTGTATCGAACATATTATCGGGTAATATTTTTGTCACGAACTAAAGATTATTTATGACGATTCTAAGTAAATTTGATTTTGCTTTTTTTTTCTCCTATTATTACAGAACCGTTTATTTATGGTCTTGTCTGAATTATTTTTTGAAATATACCCATTATTCAGAACACTATAAATGTAAAATATATCAACTTTTGATTTTTAAATAGTAACCTACATAAGTTTTAACTTAAATAGAAAATTATATTTTTTTGAAAATAAGTATACCGTTTATGAGTTTTACAACAGTTTAGACCGGAGGAATATAATAAGAAGGGGCAATACGTTTTATATCCACGTTTAAATGAAACTAAGTAAGTATGGAATTGCGTATACAATTTTAAATAGTTCAATGAACGTATAGAAAATAAATATTTTACTTACGAGAATTGTTACGACAACTAGTGTAATATTGTATGGAGCCGTGTCGTGAAAAGCCGACATATCTGTGATATTTACACCGATTCCGGGTGTCCACTCGCCGACTTTCGCCAACGTGTGCTGTTTGAGTTTCATTAAATCCAATTTAAAATCGGTTCTTCGGCCCTTTTTGAACTGTATAGGACCGGTGAGTCCTTTAATTTCCACCTATGTATTTTTTTTTTTTTTTTTTTTTGAATATACATTATTGTTCAAAATGCAATGGAAAATATGTTATTAGTATTAATACGTCATAACTGAAATGTTCAACTTTTACGTGCAGGAAAGAAAATCGAACTTGAAGTAGACAGTCGTTTCGTTTGATTTAATAAATACTCGATACGTAGTATTATAGTACCAAACGAATTGAGTGTTTCAATAATATCAAACTCACTTGAATAAAATACAATATTTTGTATCAAAATACAAGATGTAAAATAAAACATTTTGATTGAATTATATGAAAACCGCAAAGGCAATTATTGTTAATAGATGGTATTCGACTAAAAGCAAGCCAGAAGTTATGAATCAATGTTTCATGATAAATACACGTGTGTAACAATTTATCCAAGTATTGGAACTTAATACGTTATTATTAATATTGATCTGTATAATAGTCGTTAGTTATTACTTTATAGCACGAATAATAATTATGAAACTAATTTATATAAGAGATCGACCCTGGTGTCGATGTATTGTAAAAAGTATTTTGAGTAAAAATACAGATATTATTGAAAAGTATTTATAAATATTTACGTTAATATTCGGTTTATGTTTGGTTTTTTTATTTGTTTTCATTTATATATTTCTGGTTTAATACCGGTACTAGTTAAAATTGGTTATTCGTTTAACTCTCATCATGATGTAATACGATGCGTATCAATTAAAAATATGTACAAACATTTTAAAAATTATAAAAGTATTTTAAATAATCATTCGATTTCAAATACGAATACTTTTGAAAAATCTTTATAATACACTACCGAGTAATTTTTAAAACTCATTGGAATATTTGTATTTAAGTACTTATACTTAAGTGCTATGAAAAGTCTATAAAACATATGAATTTATACATGCAACTCTATTTTAAATTATTAAACATTTTATTTAAATACAACTAGCCGAAAAAATATAAACAATATTTTACAAAAAAACTTATCTTGAAAATTCGTTTGACAGCTGTGTTTCTAGAGTATTTAATATTAAAATAATGCAAGGACGAAAATGTATTGTCTAGTTTGTTTATATTGTTGATATGCGTTATGTTTCTTTCATTCACATAAACAATTCATTTTTAACCAGTGCGGAAAAAATCCATTATTTAAATATTTAATCAAATTAAAACTTATCGTGTGTACATACCGAATTAATGAATTTCATCAAACTGGAGCCACCCTGCCAGGGCACTTCGTTTTTACAAGAAATATTCGGGTGGTCGATTGTGATATTGTTTTGATGGAGCGCACCTAAACCAACCGCTAACACCTGTACGGAATCGTACATTAGGGCCGGTTCGCACTGAGAAAAATATTTAAATGTCATGTACCGTTTAAATAATTATCAAACCTAACCTAAAATAATAAAAACAAGTTGTCACAAGAAATTGGGATGCAGTGATATATATATATATTTTTTTTAATATTGAAAATTATCATTGCGATTAAAAAACGATCTTGAGAGATGCTTAGAATTTAATTTAAAATTAAATTTGTACGCTCGCTTGAAACTTTTTGTCAGTTTATTTCTAGGCATCATGCAAACAATTTCTATTCTTAAGTTTCATGCGCGTTCAACTGTGTCTGTCTAGAAAGTTGCTTGACGAAAGTTTTTAAGTAAAGCACTCTCCCGAAAATATTGTTTCCGAAAAAAAAAAAAAAAAAAAATACAACTGTTGTCGTATCATTTTAAAATCAATAAGGTCTTCACTCTGCTTAGAATCCAAAATTACACTTATTAAGTATATTTTGTTATTAAAATATTGTAATGTATAATTTGTACGAAATAAACTGTCGAGAGTCCATCACAATAATTTTACATTATCAACCAACCTGTGTCAACATAAATTTATTGATCGTCTGATTTTTTTCGCTGGAATATTTGTCCATGTGTTTGAGTACTTCCCGGACACCAACATCTTCAACGTCTACCATTCTAAACGTGGTTAAGTTAACGAAATTGTATTTGAAATCTTCCAAGTCGAACATTTCCATGTCCTAAAACCGTCTTATGTTATAATTATTAGGTATTATTATTGCGTTACGGTTACACGGTGTCGGCGATTGGCAATTAAGCACCATATACGTCCACATTGTGATTTATATCAGAAAAACAAACGTGAGCGCATAATAACATTAGAATTAATTCGGTTATAATATATTAAAACCCTAAAAACAATTATGCACTTTTGAATAAAATGTTGAAGGATTAAATCACTAATAGGAAGTTGAACTTGCGTTGTTTTTGTTAAAAAAAACTATTTACGCTCTCGCGTTGTGTTTTAAAGAATATAAATGGTTAATTGATAAAGAAAAAGACACCGTCCCGCAAATGTTGAAATTTTAACCCGTATAAATTATTTTTAATTTTTAAAGGCAAAGTTTGAATATTTAATCGAATTCATAAAATACGTCGATGACCGCGACTACGGCACACTGGCGTACATTTTTAACGAAACGCGTATCATATTTATCGGTACTCACGAATGATGTAAAAATATAATGAAACTTGTAATCGTTCATTTGGAGCTGCAATATCTACACGAAACAAAACAAAACACATATGAGAGGACCACAATTAAATACGATACATATCGTAGTATAATGATACGGTTCGACTTACGCCCCTCAAGAAATGATTTACATGTTCCGATTTCGTATCGACCAACATGTTGTAAATTTCCATGTTTTTGATTTCATTCAGAACCGACCTGTACGTTTCGGGAGTGGCGTGTCTTAAGTACACGTCTACCGTTTTCCTTTTCGGTACGGTTTTCATGAAATCTTTCATTCTATACAAATCTGACAACAAAGAACCGACAATAATTTTATCGCGCCCCGCAGTTATCACGACGTGCTGTTTTAATTCGTTTATAAACATTGGAAATTCGCTTAGTAAAATTTTATCATGTTAAACGGTATATAAAATATATTATTGTTAAATACATTCATTTTGTACGGATCGTTTTACATACAAATAAAGTTCGGATGGTATTTTGTAAAAAAAAAAAAAAATGTTAAGTTTATTATTAACGGTCCCCCCATTTTATTATCGAGTTTCGATTTAATTTGTTATTATTATTAAAACATTCATGTTTGAATTTATCGGTCGAATGTAATCAGTACACACGCAATGCTAAAACCGATATGATTGGATCATTTTTAGTTACCGGGCACCTATTGTTTTCCATAAGGTTTATAAGGGACGATGGTTTACATGCGGTGTTTGAAAATAATAATTATCATTTTACACGCAATTATGCTGATTACACGATAAGAATCGGCGATCATAAGAATTAAGTGTATCCTCGAAAAATGTGTTATAATTCACGCACTTAGTGCACTAATCGATATTTTACAAGGACTGCGGACTGCGGATACCCGTTATAATATAATTGGAGAGATACAGCAATAGAAGAAAATATATCTCTTTAAAAAAATAACACCACTTTGCAATTCGGTATTTTTTTTTATATATATTTGGCGTTGGTTAGAAAGAAATCAATGCCCTGTGTATGTGATAACTGTATCCAGTCGTAAGGATTAATAAGCACCGGCCGTGTATCAATGGGTTAACGTAGTGAATCCGATAATCACTAAGCAATTTTTTTGACATGGTTTTGCATAAAAAAATCGAGGGTTATTTTTGTTTAAGTTTCAGCATGAACAAGTCAATGGAGGTGGCCGAACGCCTCGATACGATAAATATTTTATTTTACTATTATTATAACGCGATATAATTCATTTTTGAGGCGCGCTGTTTGAAATCGGATAATTGAAAATGCGGAAATCCACGGAAATTTGAAATGGACCAATAAAAATTAGCAGTGCGTTTAGAGATTATTAATACTTGTTTACCGTAATCGTGTTCGTATATAATGGCCATTTTAGTCCAGTTCAAAAACGATATCACGTCGTTGTAGGCTTGGTTCAGCAGACTTTGTTCCGGGTACACGTTAATAGACAGTCTTCTGGGGTCCGTTTCCAAATCGAGTCTAGCTTCTATGTGCGGTAAATTAAGAGTGTTGCACATGGAGTGCACGTGAGAAGCCAAGTAACCGTCGGTCGGGCCAAATAGGGCTACGATGTCGTGATCTAGTTGATTACACGCTATTTTGAAAATGTGTACTCAATATTAAACAAAATATTTTTTATTTCTATCTTTCTCCACTCACTGCGGCATATACTCACCCGTTTTTATCGTGTGAAAACTGTTGTCGCGTGGTACGTACTGGATGTCGTACGACACTTGGGTTTGGGGCAGGAGTTTTGCATCGCGGTTTATTTGATCGATTCCGAATTTAAACGCTATTTCGAGGCTGGTGTTGATTTGATCGTAGGTGAACAATGCTCCTGAATAATGAAAATTACGTTAAAATCTCTACGGACGTTAAGCTAGAAATTATGTTGCGATTTTACGAGCCGAAACGAATAATGTATAATGTTTGTACAAAAATCGTAGCCGTTTGAAAGAAATACTTTAACATTTCATACGAGAAAATTCATCCTATATTTGAAATAATGGTTAAAAAAAAATAAATAAAATTTTACTATAGCTAGAATAACGTACTTTGGACATTTGTATAATACATATATATTATTGTATTCAATTAAATGTTTTCTTCCTTTGTTAAAAATTACAATTTGTCGGTATTGGGAACTCAAATGATGGAATATTTTATCGTAATTTCACATTTATTGGGATATTTTATAATATTTATTATTATTGGAAAAAAAAAAAAAACAAGAGAAGATAAGATCATTAGTAAAGTTGTATTTGTAGTAATAAGTTATAGACCACTTAAAAGTCGACCGACCGTAACCAAAAAAAAAAAAAATAATAATAATAATAACCATAGTCGTTATAAAAACTATGTTATCAGATTTATCTTGCGTTTTCCAAAGTCGACTTAAATGCAGTATATAATATAGAAAAAAAAAAAATGTTGTAAATTTGCTATTTTCATAGTGCGATAGGAAATCGGATATGAAGCATTAAAAGTAATTTTCCGGACGACTTTCCAGCTTTCTGGCTGGGTATTGGTTGATTTCCTGTTGTAAATTGAAATGTCCATTACCGGCGTCTGAACCCTAATTTCCTCCTATTATTATTTTTTTTTAATAAACACCTATTACAGTCTTATTTTCAGAAAACGATCGTAAAATATATTTTTGTCAAATGTTGTACCTATTGGTTAAGACTTAAAATTAATATATTATTACGTAAGTCTTGTAAATATATTGCCAATCGAATATTATTTCTTATTTAAATTTTATAACGAGTGCATTAATATCGTCCGATAAATAAATGAGTACCTACATGGTATATGTTGTTTAAAAAATATTCCCACGAGGCATTTAGTTGGGTAATTAAAAAAAAAAAAACATGTTACAAACAGTTTTAGTTATTTTCAGTTATTTTAGTTATTGTTAATACCTTGATCGTAGTTAATTTAATTTCGGTAAACTATTATATTTATAGAATATTTTGGGTAAGTTGGTACAAGTTATCAATATAAAATAAATATTATGTACATTATTTTTCGGAAAATAATAGTAACTTGTTATGATCATTTATTTGCAACAAAATTGTTTGCTATAAATTATTTAGTTTGTTGTTCCTTGAAAAACTTAGAAAAGAAAATGGACAATAAACAAGTTTTTTTTTTTGTTTTAACCCTGGATGTATTTTCGAATGCCGTGACAGTTGATTTTATTGTGTCTTTTTTGTTTTATTTCCTAGCCATAAAAATAAGAGTATTGGAAAATGTTTTTCAATTCCAGCTTGATCGTTTAAACTATCTCGTACCAATCGTATACATTGCTATGGATTCGGATTTACAGATAAAAAAAAAAATAATAATAATAAAAAAAAATTATTTCATGCGTTCGAGGCAAAAATTGAATATAAAAATGTTTGAGTGTACTATTAAAAACTCAGATTTATTTATTACTTTAAACGATTTAACTAGTTTTGGAGGTCTATATACGGATCAAAAAGCTGGAATAATACTGTTAATGCCATTTCAGTTATCTACACAGTTTATTGTTTAATTTATGATAAATTGATATTTATTTTATAAGTGGATGACCCGAAACGGCATATTAATTATTGAAATAGTATTCCCTGGATTCCCTGGATATAAATATTTCAAGGTTTTTTCGATAATTAGTTTTAGAAATATTTTTATATTTTTTTTAATGATACAAAAAAAATTAGTATCAATATCCTTTATCGAACAAAATATCTATGTACGTTTTCAAAAACAGAATATGACCAAGGACATCAATCCAAATTTACACGAAAACTGCTAAATTCACTGATCGAATCGATAAAACTATACACTACAAATAAAAAGTAAGCTAATCTACTGTATTATTGGTATTCTCTTACCTATTTTTATTCTATTTATTTGCTGATCTCGGGTTAACGACGACGAGCAAATTATTAGCACCAAAACCGAAATAATCAAATATCGTGCCATCATTATTGTTGGACAATCGCACGGCAAAACTATAACAACAATGGTATGTTCATTATTCTATAATATGTTTGTAATATTCTCTAAAAAATATTAGTGAAATATAATTTTATTTATATGTTCTCTTAACTTTAAAATATGCACACATATTTTTTTGTATATTATATTACATTATATACTATGATTCGTGGACTACTCTCGTGGTTGTGCATAATACGTCCAATGTCCAATATGTTTTTATGCATACAAATCTAACGATAGCCATTAATCGCTGTAAGGAAAAATGTTAGATTATGTAACCACAAAGTTTTTGGTGCAAAACCGTGACACCGGGTGCCATTGTGATCATTTACGCGGTAACAAATATTAATATCGTCGTTTCGGGAGGGCAAGCCGAATCCGATTTAGGATTTAAACGGAATTTTCAGATAATACGACGCATGTTAAAAAAAAAAAACAAAAAAACAAAAAAAAAAACCGCTTCTGTTAAATAATATAATCATAATAACACGAGTGTTACGACTTATCTGGATACAATTATAATTGTCATCTATCTTAACTAAATGAATACTGTCAAGTTATCTAAATATATATATTTGATAAAAATGTAATTTATCTATATGAATCGTTCTGTATTATGTTCTAAAAATTAGGTTATTTATAATTAACATTTATATACTAATTCCGGATAGCCAAATTAAGGAGGATTATACAAGAGCCCACAAAAACCCCGGATAATAAGAAATTGAGTTTTATTTTTTAAATGTAGTAACTAATAGGTATATAATAATAATAATAATTTATTATAACGATAATAATCATATAAACAGAAAGCTATTATCAATATTGAATGAATGTAAATAATAAAATTATATAATTACACATTAATCTGACAGTTTATATATTTGTATTTATTATTTTTTATCTAGATAGACTAATTATCTGCGTCTGGTAATATAATATGGATACGTACCTTGGACTAAAAAAAAAAAAAAAAAAACGAAAAAACAAAAAAAAATACAAAATCGATTGATTCTCCTAGCGTGACGATCTCGCCGACGACACGCGTTGCTCGACAGCGGCGAACGGTAACCCTTTAGTACACGAGGTGCACCGGCGAGCAGTTTTTCCGCAGACGCTTGTACGGCTTCGGGAGACCGTGTCCGGACGAGGGTACACGCGTCGTTCCGCCTCGAACCGCCAGAGTGCTCTTCTTTGCGACCGTCAATTATTCATTACCGGCGTAAAAAAATAATAATTATAATTTTTATTATAACCAATACCACCCTTCTTACGTAAATACCCATCGTCCTCGTTATCATCACCGGGGATCCGTGCGTTTTCAAATGTTCCGTTCCCGTTCGTGTTTCTTTTTAATTTTCATTAATCGTCATCGGTCGTATCAATTAGAGAAGTCGTTGTTTACTTTACATATTACTTTTGCAGTATATAGGACCCGGGATTAAATATTTTATTGTGCATTTAAATTGGTAATCATGCGTCAAAACGAAACTAATGTGTCAGTCGACGCTGGAACGACAACGCTCCAGTTTAATTCCAGACGGAATTCCCGAAAAAAAATAGCTATAACCCTATAATAGGTATCTAATAAAATATCAACTAAAAAAAATAAAATATCACTTGAATCTAAAATCGATTGACTAATATTTTTAACTCGGAATATGTCTGCATACAACAGTTGTTTTTTTTTTTTTAAATGATTTAAAATAAAAAATAACGTTATTCCTGGACGTAAATGGCCAGCAACATTAAAATCAAAACTGAATAGTATTTTCTCTAAAAACGAAGGACTAAAAGTATAACGAGACATAAACAATATATTATTAAGCCAAGAGGAAATCTATCAAGACCCAATAATATTAATAAGTTCTTTTAGATATACTCCAACTACTTCGGTTTATGTTAAACGATCTTTTTCAATTTATAAACATTTATTAACAGACAGGCAGTCGATGTCTCACGGAAAAAAAAAAAAAGTTAATAAAATAATAATGAATATTGCATGCTATTGAATAATTTTGCTCGTACCTATTATAATTTAAAATTTTTTTTTTATACTTTACTGTATGTTGTAATACTTTGTATTGTACATAAAATCGCGCTTTAGTTAATACCTACATATCCAATATTATTTTTAATTTGTATAGATTCTGAGCATACCGAAGAACGTATTAGTTTGACTATTATATATGTGTGTGTTGTGTGTGTGTGTATGTTAACAAGTAGAATTCTTATTCAAAAACTACGGCTAGAGAGCTTTTTTGTTGCATCTTGTACCTATAGTTGGTGCATTGAAAAAGTAGTTTTTCCTTTTAGTTTCCTTAATTACCACAACATTTAAGACATTTTTATTGTGCGTGCCTGAGCAAATTCCATTACCTTTGCATCCCATTTTAGCAGTAGCATCTTTGACGTTTATAAATTAATTCTGGAGTTTTCGTTTTCTCCAATTCCTCTTGCTCATTTGTACTAGCCGTAAATTATAGATATTCTTTTTTTGGTAATTTGCATCCACGCGGGTAAGTCGCTTGAACATGATTAAAAACTTTTCTTTTTTTTTTATCATATGAAGTTCCGATTAATGAATTCGGGAAACTGAAACATTCAGACGAAGAGCCTTTCACCGCGTCATCGCACTTGCCGTATACCAACCTTATCGAAGGTATTCCATATATTTACGTAGTTCATCGTCTCTAACTGTGGGCCTATAAACTTCTCATATACATTTTACATCCCCCTATTTAATTTTGTATTTTGTGGTATTATGTTATGCTTCTCTTCTGAGCCCTCGCATTTATGCCATCTATGACCTACGCCCATATTTTTAAATTCATTTTTAAATATTTCATTAAGAACGCTAGACATTAAGTACCCCATGTTTTTTTTGTAAATAGTGGTTATACACACATACGGATGGTTTTATCGTATTTATCGAGATAGAAAATGGCTCGATTTCCAGGTCTATCAATTTATATGAGAACGACGGATCATCCTGTGGGCCGTCAAATGGACAATTTACACTAACACAGTGACTGATGACGTAATGCAAATAATTGCTAGGAAATAAATTATTTTATCGTTTGGAAAAAAATAACTCAATCCGTCATAGTATGACATTCTGTACCTATACATAAATCAATTGATTTTTTTTTTCTATTCAAATCTCAAAAGTAATATTCACCCTGTTCACGGTAAAACTACAATATCATTATTATAATTTCTTAATAAAATCTCAATAATATTATCAAGATAATTCCGCAAAATAATTATATGCTTAATAAATTCTTACAACTTTAAATAATTTATTAATTATAACTTATATTCGTATACGATAAACTTAAATAATTCAACATATCTTGTATATATATTTTTAACTCAAAAATAAATGACGGCCTTTGTGATCATACAGTTATTTTTTAAGTAACAACTTGTTGGTTTTGATTGATTTTTCACTAGGATTGAAATTGTTGTGGATTGAAATTGCATTGGAATTAAATAATGTTGAAGAGTGGATCCAGGTTGGTCAGATTTGGAAGATAAATGGAATTGGATGTGAAGTGAGTTTTCTTCCATGGAATTGTAGTTAGCATTTTATTAATTTACGTCTGCAGTAGTCCAGTTGGACTTACTTCCGTGAATTTAGTAAAAGTTCCAAAAAGAAGAGATATTGAATCGATTGAGCCATTTAGTGTGTATACCAAATTGACTAAGTAACAATAATTCAATATAAATAATTTAACAGTTATAATATTTTGACAAATGTGTAGAATGTGTAAATATTTTTTATTACTAGAATATAAGTGAAACTATCATATTAGTTGATAAAAATAATTACAATTATATTTATACTCCAGTGTAAAAAAAGATCTATCTAATAGTTTTTAAACGAATATATATTTTATTTTCAGTGGCGAGCCCAGAAATGTTCAATGAGAGATGTTGTTAATAATATTCATGAATAAAACGTATACATTCTTGTATACCTAACTCGACAATGGGACTTCAAAAGCTGGATATAAAAAAGCCAACTTTTATTCAATAAATTAAGCTTTTTCTTGATTTAATTATTAAATAAATGCTTATAGTTATTGTAACACCTACCCCTCTTCTAGTCTCTTCCTGTGCACGCCATTGTTTACTCTAAATTGGTTTCATATTATATTTTATTTTTAGACAAATTCAATAAAGTTGTAGATAATGTACATTTCCGTGTTATATATTATTAAAAACAAATTCGTAAACAAACGTTCAAAAACCGCTCCCCTGGAAAATTATAAATGTTGAAACACGACATTTTTATTCTAGGCCCGCTATATTTTACAACCACTCGTCCCCAATGTATAATTTGAATAAATCGATAGTCAACACAAGTACAAGTAGAATAATTATAAGTTAGGTCTATATACATTGAATTATAGTGATACTTTTTTCCCCAAAACACAATTGGACCGTGATTAAACACATAATTATAAAAGCTACTTGATTAGTATGCTGTATAGTATAATGATTATTATGACATTTTATAGATTAAATTTGTGTGGGGTGATTTATTAAAAAGTTTACACATATACATGCAAATATAAATGGTATTTGCAAAGTAAAAAGGCGACGTACGATTAAGTGAGGTTATTTTAATAGTTATCGGTTTTTATTTGTGCGCCGCAATTGCCCTGTTACCCAATTGACTGAATTAACTATAAACAAGCAATTTATTATTGTCTCATACGAATATAGAATCGCAAATTGATTGATTTAAATATAATACCATCGATATCGGCCGGGAAATAACTAGAGTTCGGTTTGGTGTGCAGATGAGAGTAAAATACGAAAGAGACAGAAAATAATAATATACTTGCGAACCGATGAAAATGAAAATGTTTTCGCCATACAGCCGCCGGTATTATATTATTATAGTCGTGATGTCGATTTTTAATATAATACGCGAATCTAATAGTTTATTGCGTCTTCGTACACAAACAAAACGACAAAATCAATAAATATAAAACTAATATTATTATATCGAGTTCTTACACTTCGTTTATTAATAAAAGTTTTCAAAACGCGTATAACTCGAATAGCCAAGCGGCCACGCGTTTAACTGTAGTAATAATTCAGTGGCGGTTTGGTCTAGATCTGGAATTTTCCCGATTGGCTGGTCTTGGTGTGGGTTTTTATAGCAATATATGTAGTTTATAAAAAGATTATACATATTTTACCTATTGTATTCTTTTCCATTTTGAATGTTATTAGTTAAGGTTATTTTATGATAATACTATACATAGTCGAACAATTGAAAAACGAAAGTAAATTGTTTTATAGAGAACTAAAATGTTATTAGGTAGGATCAGGTATTTAATTATCATTCATTTCAATTTAAATGTATTGTTGTATTAAATTACTTCGGTAGGAGGTATTAATAAAATAAAGAAATTCTTTTAAAATGATCTACTATGGATTATATTGCTTTTATGGTTAAATCTACTAAGCGAGGATGATTATAAACGATTTGTTTGTGTTAAAGAGCAAAACTTGCCAAATGTTTAATGTCTTTTTTTTCCGTATAAAAATTAATGCTAAACTTGTGGTATGGTTACAACTAGTACTGAACAGAAGTTTGATTAATCTAGACTCCGGATTAAAAAAAAAAATATTGAACGGATTAGAATTATGCTGCAAGTATATTAAACACGGTTGTAATCAAAATATATGTTTTAGAAAATATTAAAAACAAAAAAAAAATGTCAATAATATTACCACTTGGTAACAGTACTTTAAAGTCTACAATGATTATTGTCTACTATATCTGATTATCTGATTATTTGACTATTTACAGGGGTAGGGGATAGAAGTCCACAGATCTTATTTATATGTATATTGAGTTTTAGCATCCTCGAAATTTTTCTTTAGTTACACCTGCTTCGCGGTTCGTGGAGCCGGTTGGATTCATATTTCCCGGGCTGAATCCTCCAATTTTTCAATGCCGTAAATATATACTCGCGGAATTCGAATAAAAATATATATATAGAGATTTTTTTTTTTAAAACACTAAGACCGTGGCGACCGATGATGACGAAAATGTAATCCTCGTTCAGGGTTTATTGCCACAAAATGAGCACATTCGGGACGTATACAATATATAATATTATAATAATAAATATATATATATATATATATATATATGAGAATCCGTCGTAAAATAGTAGTTGTACAAGTAATATTATTCCAATAATGATTTACTGCGACGGCAACTTTTCGGTCAGATGTGTTTTTGATTTGGCAACTTTTCCACCCCTCCAATATTCCCGTTCTGGCCGTCGTCGAAATCCACAAAAGGACTTTAACGGGCTTCCATATATTGAATGCTGATGAACCGTCTCGTCGCGTCACATTAGAGAAACTTTTTTTTTCTCCTCCGAGGCGATTTCCTTGTCCACTCAAAAAAATTGCGTGTACACGAAACGACAATCCGCATGAGTACGCCCGCCACGCGTACGTTTTTACCGGCATCCGATTTCACCACAAACTTCTTTAACCCTAAATGCGGTATATAATAATATTGTATCTACCGTACAGTAGAGAATAAGCCAGAAACGAAAATCGTTTTCGAAATTAACCTAAAATAAATGTGAAATATACATGACCATAAATAGTTTCGATTAAAAAAAAATAATAATATCATCAGGTAATAGAGGTAGGTATAAATTATTGTTTTCGTCTGCGAAACGAATAGAAATTAATTTGGACACTTTATAGTCCTTTAAACCTTTATATCATAGAGTGTATTATATATTCCACAGAGAAGTTTAGAAAAATTATTTTTTAAATTATCGATAATGTCCATTTGACCGTATTACATTTTTTTATTGTTTACGACGCTATAATAATATATTACTATATTTATTATATAATTGTAGTCTTGGTTTTTATTCGCAATAATAAATGTTCAGTTTTTAACATTAAATACTTTATTGGGATTTGCTTTTTTTTTTTTTTATATATTTTAGATGAGAGGATTGACAAGTATTAGCCGTCATCGCGGATATAAAATATTAATTCCGTATAAGTCTTTAATATTATTCCGTTATAGGGGTTTATAATATAATAGGCTTAAATTGGAAATGAAAAATAATATTAGGCATTTCCTCTTATTTTCAATAAAAAACTACCCGGTGAAATTAAATCTCAACAATTAAAACTAAACAACTTACATCAAGTGCCTATACATTTTATGTTCGTGTACAATATTATGTTATAAGCAATATTATTCAACATTAAATTCATTATGTTATACATTAAAATACTTCACGATAGCAAAAATGCATAATTTTATTAAGATTGAAAAAAAAAAAAATTTGTATCAGAAGGGAATGTTTTAATGTTGGCACTTCATCGTATAATATTAATTAGAATATTTTCAAAAATAGTATTTACACCGTTTACCATGTTTTTTTAACATAGTAGGATATTCAAGTTTATGAAATTCGTTATTTTGGTATCTGAATCTAACCGATTTTCCTGTAAAATTTTCCATACTGGAGAATATCTATTTATAAATAATCTAAATACTATATGAATTCAATGCCTATATTACATGAGAATTGAGACATGTTCCATATTATTTACAATAATCTATCTTCCGAATAACGTCGAAAATCTATAAGACTAAATTAATAAACAGCATAGAATCTAAGAAATCCATATTAGAACCTATTGTTTTAGATTCTGAGCATAGTGAGGAATGTACCGGTTTTACTATGATGTGTGTTTTTCATTCTCGTCTGTGAAGAATTTTTCTATCAGAAATCCGGCTTTGATTTTCAAGTGTAGCGATTTTTTGAAATCGTATTGTAACTTCGTATAATACTGTTGTTACAATTTTTTTTTACTGTAATCGTTTAATAATATTCAAAATAGGACAGAAGGTAACGACAGAAGTCGTTGTTTACTTTACATATTACTTTTGCAGTATATAGGACCCGGGATTAAATATTTTATTGTGCATTTAAATTGGTAATCATGCGTCAAAACGAAACTAATGTGTCAGTCGACGCTGGAACGACAACGCTCCAGTTTAATTCCAGACGGAATTCCCGAAAAAAAATAGCTATAACCCTATAATAGGTATCTAATAAAATATCAACTAAAAAAAATAAAATATCACTTGAATCTAAAATCGATTGACTAATATTTTTAACTCGGAATATGTCTGCATACAACAGTTGTTTTTTTTTTTTTAAATGATTTAAAATAAAAAATAACGTTATTCCTGGACGTAAATGGCCAGCAACATTAAAATCAAAACTGAATAGTATTTTCTCTAAAAACGAAGGACTAAAAGTATAACGAGACATAAACAATATATTATTAAGCCAAGAGGAAATCTATCAAGACCCAATAATATTAATAAGTTCTTTTAGATATACTCCAACTACTTCGGTTTATGTTAAACGATCTTTTTCAATTTATAAACATTTATTAACAGACAGGCAGTCGATGTCTCACGGAAAAAAAAAAAAAGTTAATAAAATAATAATGAATATTGCATGCTATTGAATAATTTTGCTCGTACCTATTATAATTTAAAATTTTTTTTTTATACTTTACTGTATGTTGTAATACTTTGTATTGTACATAAAATCGCGCTTTAGTTAATACCTACATATCCAATATTATTTTTAATTTGTATAGATTCTGAGCATACCGAAGAACGTATTAGTTTGACTATTATATATGTGTGTGTTGTGTGTGTGTGTATGTTAACAAGTAGAATTCTTATTCAAAAACTACGGCTAGAGAGCTTTTTTGTTGCATCTTGTACCTATAGTTGGTGCATTGAAAAAGTAGTTTTTCCTTTTAGTTTCCTTAATTACCACAACATTTAAGACATTTTTATTGTGCGTGCCTGAGCAAATTCCATTACCTTTGCATCCCATTTTAGCAGTAGCATCTTTGACGTTTATAAATTAATTCTGGAGTTTTCGTTTTCTCCAATTCCTCTTGCTCATTTGTACTAGCCGTAAATTATAGATATTCTTTTTTTGGTAATTTGCATCCACGCGGGTAAGTCGCTTGAACATGATTAAAAACTTTTCTTTTTTTTTTATCATATGAAGTTCCGATTAATGAATTCGGGAAACTGAAACATTCAGACGAAGAGCCTTTCACCGCGTCATCGCACTTGCCGTATACCAACCTTATCGAAGGTATTCCATATATTTACGTAGTTCATCGTCTCTAACTGTGGGCCTATAAACTTCTCATATACATTTTACATCCCCCTATTTAATTTTGTATTTTGTGGTATTATGTTATGCTTCTCTTCTGAGCCCTCGCATTTATGCCATCTATGACCTACGCCCATATTTTTAAATTCATTTTTAAATATTTCATTAAGAACGCTAGACATTAAGTACCCCATGTTTTTTTTGTAAATAGTGGTTATACACACATACGGATGGTTTTATCGTATTTATCGAGATAGAAAATGGCTCGATTTCCAGGTCTATCAATTTATATGAGAACGACGGATCATCCTGTGGGCCGTCAAATGGACAATTTACACTAACACAGTGACTGATGACGTAATGCAAATAATTGCTAGGAAATAAATTATTTTATCGTTTGGAAAAAAATAACTCAATCCGTCATAGTATGACATTCTGTACCTATACATAAATCAATTGATTTTTTTTTTCTATTCAAATCTCAAAAGTAATATTCACCCTGTTCACGGTAAAACTACAATATCATTATTATAATTTCTTAATAAAATCTCAATAATATTATCAAGATAATTCCGCAAAATAATTATATGCTTAATAAATTCTTACAACTTTAAATAATTTATTAATTATAACTTATATTCGTATACGATAAACTTAAATAATTCAACATATCTTGTATATATATTTTTAACTCAAAAATAAATGACGGCCTTTGTGATCATACAGTTATTTTTTAAGTAACAACTTGTTGGTTTTGATTGATTTTTCACTAGGATTGAAATTGTTGTGGATTGAAATTGCATTGGAATTAAATAATGTTGAAGAGTGGATCCAGGTTGGTCAGATTTGGAAGATAAATGGAATTGGATGTGAAGTGAGTTTTCTTCCATGGAATTGTAGTTAGCATTTTATTAATTTACGTCTGCAGTAGTCCAGTTGGACTTACTTCCGTGAATTTAGTAAAAGTTCCAAAAAGAAGAGATATTGAATCGATTGAGCCATTTAGTGTGTATACCAAATTGACTAAGTAACAATAATTCAATATAAATAATTTAACAGTTATAATATTTTGACAAATGTGTAGAATGTGTAAATATTTTTTATTACTAGAATATAAGTGAAACTATCATATTAGTTGATAAAAATAATTACAATTATATTTATACTCCAGTGTAAAAAAAGATCTATCTAATAGTTTTTAAACGAATATATATTTTATTTTCAGTGGCGAGCCCAGAAATGTTCAATGAGAGATGTTGTTAATAATATTCATGAATAAAACGTATACATTCTTGTATACCTAACTCGACAATGGGACTTCAAAAGCTGGATATAAAAAAGCCAACTTTTATTCAATAAATTAAGCTTTTTCTTGATTTAATTATTAAATAAATGCTTATAGTTATTGTAACACCTACCCCTCTTCTAGTCTCTTCCTGTGCACGCCATTGTTTACTCTAAATTGGTTTCATATTATATTTTATTTTTAGACAAATTCAATAAAGTTGTAGATAATGTACATTTCCGTGTTATATATTATTAAAAACAAATTCGTAAACAAACGTTCAAAAACCGCTCCCCTGGAAAATTATAAATGTTGAAACACGACATTTTTATTCTAGGCCCGCTATATTTTACAACCACTCGTCCCCAATGTATAATTTGAATAAATCGATAGTCAACACAAGTACAAGTAGAATAATTATAAGTTAGGTCTATATACATTGAATTATAGTGATACTTTTTTCCCCAAAACACAATTGGACCGTGATTAAACACATAATTATAAAAGCTACTTGATTAGTATGCTGTATAGTATAATGATTATTATGACATTTTATAGATTAAATTTGTGTGGGGTGATTTATTAAAAAGTTTACACATATACATGCAAATATAAATGGTATTTGCAAAGTAAAAAGGCGACGTACGATTAAGTGAGGTTATTTTAATAGTTATCGGTTTTTATTTGTGCGCCGCAATTGCCCTGTTACCCAATTGACTGAATTAACTATAAACAAGCAATTTATTATTGTCTCATACGAATATAGAATCGCAAATTGATTGATTTAAATATAATACCATCGATATCGGCCGGGAAATAACTAGAGTTCGGTTTGGTGTGCAGATGAGAGTAAAATACGAAAGAGACAGAAAATAATAATATACTTGCGAACCGATGAAAATGAAAATGTTTTCGCCATACAGCCGCCGGTATTATATTATTATAGTCGTGATGTCGATTTTTAATATAATACGCGAATCTAATAGTTTATTGCGTCTTCGTACACAAACAAAACGACAAAATCAATAAATATAAAACTAATATTATTATATCGAGTTCTTACACTTCGTTTATTAATAAAAGTTTTCAAAACGCGTATAACTCGAATAGCCAAGCGGCCACGCGTTTAACTGTAGTAATAATTCAGTGGCGGTTTGGTCTAGATCTGGAATTTTCCCGATTGGCTGGTCTTGGTGTGGGTTTTTATAGCAATATATGTAGTTTATAAAAAGATTATACATATTTTACCTATTGTATTCTTTTCCATTTTGAATGTTATTAGTTAAGGTTATTTTATGATAATACTATACATAGTCGAACAATTGAAAAACGAAAGTAAATTGTTTTATAGAGAACTAAAATGTTATTAGGTAGGATCAGGTATTTAATTATCATTCATTTCAATTTAAATGTATTGTTGTATTAAATTACTTCGGTAGGAGGTATTAATAAAATAAAGAAATTCTTTTAAAATGATCTACTATGGATTATATTGCTTTTATGGTTAAATCTACTAAGCGAGGATGATTATAAACGATTTGTTTGTGTTAAAGAGCAAAACTTGCCAAATGTTTAATGTCTTTTTTTTCCGTATAAAAATTAATGCTAAACTTGTGGTATGGTTACAACTAGTACTGAACAGAAGTTTGATTAATCTAGACTCCGGATTAAAAAAAAAAATATTGAACGGATTAGAATTATGCTGCAAGTATATTAAACACGGTTGTAATCAAAATATATGTTTTAGAAAATATTAAAAACAAAAAAAAAATGTCAATAATATTACCACTTGGTAACAGTACTTTAAAGTCTACAATGATTATTGTCTACTATATCTGATTATCTGATTATTTGACTATTTACAGGGGTAGGGGATAGAAGTCCACAGATCTTATTTATATGTATATTGAGTTTTAGCATCCTCGAAATTTTTCTTTAGTTACACCTGCTTCGCGGTTCGTGGAGCCGGTTGGATTCATATTTCCCGGGCTGAATCCTCCAATTTTTCAATGCCGTAAATATATACTCGCGGAATTCGAATAAAAATATATATATAGAGATTTTTTTTTTTAAAACACTAAGACCGTGGCGACCGATGATGACGAAAATGTAATCCTCGTTCAGGGTTTATTGCCACAAAATGAGCACATTCGGGACGTATACAATATATAATATTATAATAATAAATATATATATATATATATATATATATGAGAATCCGTCGTAAAATAGTAGTTGTACAAGTAATATTATTCCAATAATGATTTACTGCGACGGCAACTTTTCGGTCAGATGTGTTTTTGATTTGGCAACTTTTCCACCCCTCCAATATTCCCGTTCTGGCCGTCGTCGAAATCCACAAAAGGACTTTAACGGGCTTCCATATATTGAATGCTGATGAACCGTCTCGTCGCGTCACATTAGAGAAACTTTTTTTTTCTCCTCCGAGGCGATTTCCTTGTCCACTCAAAAAAATTGCGTGTACACGAAACGACAATCCGCATGAGTACGCCCGCCACGCGTACGTTTTTACCGGCATCCGATTTCACCACAAACTTCTTTAACCCTAAATGCGGTATATAATAATATTGTATCTACCGTACAGTAGAGAATAAGCCAGAAACGAAAATCGTTTTCGAAATTAACCTAAAATAAATGTGAAATATACATGACCATAAATAGTTTCGATTAAAAAAAAATAATAATATCATCAGGTAATAGAGGTAGGTATAAATTATTGTTTTCGTCTGCGAAACGAATAGAAATTAATTTGGACACTTTATAGTCCTTTAAACCTTTATATCATAGAGTGTATTATATATTCCACAGAGAAGTTTAGAAAAATTATTTTTTAAATTATCGATAATGTCCATTTGACCGTATTACATTTTTTTATTGTTTACGACGCTATAATAATATATTACTATATTTATTATATAATTGTAGTCTTGGTTTTTATTCGCAATAATAAATGTTCAGTTTTTAACATTAAATACTTTATTGGGATTTGCTTTTTTTTTTTTTTATATATTTTAGATGAGAGGATTGACAAGTATTAGCCGTCATCGCGGATATAAAATATTAATTCCGTATAAGTCTTTAATATTATTCCGTTATAGGGGTTTATAATATAATAGGCTTAAATTGGAAATGAAAAATAATATTAGGCATTTCCTCTTATTTTCAATAAAAAACTACCCGGTGAAATTAAATCTCAACAATTAAAACTAAACAACTTACATCAAGTGCCTATACATTTTATGTTCGTGTACAATATTATGTTATAAGCAATATTATTCAACATTAAATTCATTATGTTATACATTAAAATACTTCACGATAGCAAAAATGCATAATTTTATTAAGATTGAAAAAAAAAAAAATTTGTATCAGAAGGGAATGTTTTAATGTTGGCACTTCATCGTATAATATTAATTAGAATATTTTCAAAAATAGTATTTACACCGTTTACCATGTTTTTTTAACATAGTAGGATATTCAAGTTTATGAAATTCGTTATTTTGGTATCTGAATCTAACCGATTTTCCTGTAAAATTTTCCATACTGGAGAATATCTATTTATAAATAATCTAAATACTATATGAATTCAATGCCTATATTACATGAGAATTGAGACATGTTCCATATTATTTACAATAATCTATCTTCCGAATAACGTCGAAAATCTATAAGACTAAATTAATAAACAGCATAGAATCTAAGAAATCCATATTAGAACCTATTGTTTTAGATTCTGAGCATAGTGAGGAATGTACCGGTTTTACTATGATGTGTGTTTTTCATTCTCGTCTGTGAAGAATTTTTCTATCAGAAATCCGGCTTTGATTTTCAAGTGTAGCGATTTTTTGAAATCGTATTGTAACTTCGTATAATACTGTTGTTACAATTTTTTTTTACTGTAATCGTTTAATAATATTCAAAATAGGACAGAAGGTAACGACAGAAGTCGTTGTTTACTTTACATATTACTTTTGCAGTATATAGGACCCGGGATTAAATATTTTATTGTGCATTTAAATTGGTAATCATGCGTCAAAACGAAACTAATGTGTCAGTCGACGCTGGAACGACAACGCTCCAGTTTAATTCCAGACGGAATTCCCGAAAAAAAATAGCTATAACCCTATAATAGGTATCTAATAAAATATCAACTAAAAAAAATAAAATATCACTTGAATCTAAAATCGATTGACTAATATTTTTAACTCGGAATATGTCTGCATACAACAGTTGTTTTTTTTTTTTTAAATGATTTAAAATAAAAAATAACGTTATTCCTGGACGTAAATGGCCAGCAACATTAAAATCAAAACTGAATAGTATTTTCTCTAAAAACGAAGGACTAAAAGTATAACGAGACATAAACAATATATTATTAAGCCAAGAGGAAATCTATCAAGACCCAATAATATTAATAAGTTCTTTTAGATATACTCCAACTACTTCGGTTTATGTTAAACGATCTTTTTCAATTTATAAACATTTATTAACAGACAGGCAGTCGATGTCTCACGGAAAAAAAAAAAAAGTTAATAAAATAATAATGAATATTGCATGCTATTGAATAATTTTGCTCGTACCTATTATAATTTAAAATTTTTTTTTTATACTTTACTGTATGTTGTAATACTTTGTATTGTACATAAAATCGCGCTTTAGTTAATACCTACATATCCAATATTATTTTTAATTTGTATAGATTCTGAGCATACCGAAGAACGTATTAGTTTGACTATTATATATGTGTGTGTTGTGTGTGTGTGTATGTTAACAAGTAGAATTCTTATTCAAAAACTACGGCTAGAGAGCTTTTTTGTTGCATCTTGTACCTATAGTTGGTGCATTGAAAAAGTAGTTTTTCCTTTTAGTTTCCTTAATTACCACAACATTTAAGACATTTTTATTGTGCGTGCCTGAGCAAATTCCATTACCTTTGCATCCCATTTTAGCAGTAGCATCTTTGACGTTTATAAATTAATTCTGGAGTTTTCGTTTTCTCCAATTCCTCTTGCTCATTTGTACTAGCCGTAAATTATAGATATTCTTTTTTTGGTAATTTGCATCCACGCGGGTAAGTCGCTTGAACATGATTAAAAACTTTTCTTTTTTTTTTATCATATGAAGTTCCGATTAATGAATTCGGGAAACTGAAACATTCAGACGAAGAGCCTTTCACCGCGTCATCGCACTTGCCGTATACCAACCTTATCGAAGGTATTCCATATATTTACGTAGTTCATCGTCTCTAACTGTGGGCCTATAAACTTCTCATATACATTTTACATCCCCCTATTTAATTTTGTATTTTGTGGTATTATGTTATGCTTCTCTTCTGAGCCCTCGCATTTATGCCATCTATGACCTACGCCCATATTTTTAAATTCATTTTTAAATATTTCATTAAGAACGCTAGACATTAAGTACCCCATGTTTTTTTTGTAAATAGTGGTTATACACACATACGGATGGTTTTATCGTATTTATCGAGATAGAAAATGGCTCGATTTCCAGGTCTATCAATTTATATGAGAACGACGGATCATCCTGTGGGCCGTCAAATGGACAATTTACACTAACACAGTGACTGATGACGTAATGCAAATAATTGCTAGGAAATAAATTATTTTATCGTTTGGAAAAAAATAACTCAATCCGTCATAGTATGACATTCTGTACCTATACATAAATCAATTGATTTTTTTTTTCTATTCAAATCTCAAAAGTAATATTCACCCTGTTCACGGTAAAACTACAATATCATTATTATAATTTCTTAATAAAATCTCAATAATATTATCAAGATAATTCCGCAAAATAATTATATGCTTAATAAATTCTTACAACTTTAAATAATTTATTAATTATAACTTATATTCGTATACGATAAACTTAAATAATTCAACATATCTTGTATATATATTTTTAACTCAAAAATAAATGACGGCCTTTGTGATCATACAGTTATTTTTTAAGTAACAACTTGTTGGTTTTGATTGATTTTTCACTAGGATTGAAATTGTTGTGGATTGAAATTGCATTGGAATTAAATAATGTTGAAGAGTGGATCCAGGTTGGTCAGATTTGGAAGATAAATGGAATTGGATGTGAAGTGAGTTTTCTTCCATGGAATTGTAGTTAGCATTTTATTAATTTACGTCTGCAGTAGTCCAGTTGGACTTACTTCCGTGAATTTAGTAAAAGTTCCAAAAAGAAGAGATATTGAATCGATTGAGCCATTTAGTGTGTATACCAAATTGACTAAGTAACAATAATTCAATATAAATAATTTAACAGTTATAATATTTTGACAAATGTGTAGAATGTGTAAATATTTTTTATTACTAGAATATAAGTGAAACTATCATATTAGTTGATAAAAATAATTACAATTATATTTATACTCCAGTGTAAAAAAAGATCTATCTAATAGTTTTTAAACGAATATATATTTTATTTTCAGTGGCGAGCCCAGAAATGTTCAATGAGAGATGTTGTTAATAATATTCATGAATAAAACGTATACATTCTTGTATACCTAACTCGACAATGGGACTTCAAAAGCTGGATATAAAAAAGCCAACTTTTATTCAATAAATTAAGCTTTTTCTTGATTTAATTATTAAATAAATGCTTATAGTTATTGTAACACCTACCCCTCTTCTAGTCTCTTCCTGTGCACGCCATTGTTTACTCTAAATTGGTTTCATATTATATTTTATTTTTAGACAAATTCAATAAAGTTGTAGATAATGTACATTTCCGTGTTATATATTATTAAAAACAAATTCGTAAACAAACGTTCAAAAACCGCTCCCCTGGAAAATTATAAATGTTGAAACACGACATTTTTATTCTAGGCCCGCTATATTTTACAACCACTCGTCCCCAATGTATAATTTGAATAAATCGATAGTCAACACAAGTACAAGTAGAATAATTATAAGTTAGGTCTATATACATTGAATTATAGTGATACTTTTTTCCCCAAAACACAATTGGACCGTGATTAAACACATAATTATAAAAGCTACTTGATTAGTATGCTGTATAGTATAATGATTATTATGACATTTTATAGATTAAATTTGTGTGGGGTGATTTATTAAAAAGTTTACACATATACATGCAAATATAAATGGTATTTGCAAAGTAAAAAGGCGACGTACGATTAAGTGAGGTTATTTTAATAGTTATCGGTTTTTATTTGTGCGCCGCAATTGCCCTGTTACCCAATTGACTGAATTAACTATAAACAAGCAATTTATTATTGTCTCATACGAATATAGAATCGCAAATTGATTGATTTAAATATAATACCATCGATATCGGCCGGGAAATAACTAGAGTTCGGTTTGGTGTGCAGATGAGAGTAAAATACGAAAGAGACAGAAAATAATAATATACTTGCGAACCGATGAAAATGAAAATGTTTTCGCCATACAGCCGCCGGTATTATATTATTATAGTCGTGATGTCGATTTTTAATATAATACGCGAATCTAATAGTTTATTGCGTCTTCGTACACAAACAAAACGACAAAATCAATAAATATAAAACTAATATTATTATATCGAGTTCTTACACTTCGTTTATTAATAAAAGTTTTCAAAACGCGTATAACTCGAATAGCCAAGCGGCCACGCGTTTAACTGTAGTAATAATTCAGTGGCGGTTTGGTCTAGATCTGGAATTTTCCCGATTGGCTGGTCTTGGTGTGGGTTTTTATAGCAATATATGTAGTTTATAAAAAGATTATACATATTTTACCTATTGTATTCTTTTCCATTTTGAATGTTATTAGTTAAGGTTATTTTATGATAATACTATACATAGTCGAACAATTGAAAAACGAAAGTAAATTGTTTTATAGAGAACTAAAATGTTATTAGGTAGGATCAGGTATTTAATTATCATTCATTTCAATTTAAATGTATTGTTGTATTAAATTACTTCGGTAGGAGGTATTAATAAAATAAAGAAATTCTTTTAAAATGATCTACTATGGATTATATTGCTTTTATGGTTAAATCTACTAAGCGAGGATGATTATAAACGATTTGTTTGTGTTAAAGAGCAAAACTTGCCAAATGTTTAATGTCTTTTTTTTCCGTATAAAAATTAATGCTAAACTTGTGGTATGGTTACAACTAGTACTGAACAGAAGTTTGATTAATCTAGACTCCGGATTAAAAAAAAAAATATTGAACGGATTAGAATTATGCTGCAAGTATATTAAACACGGTTGTAATCAAAATATATGTTTTAGAAAATATTAAAAACAAAAAAAAAATGTCAATAATATTACCACTTGGTAACAGTACTTTAAAGTCTACAATGATTATTGTCTACTATATCTGATTATCTGATTATTTGACTATTTACAGGGGTAGGGGATAGAAGTCCACAGATCTTATTTATATGTATATTGAGTTTTAGCATCCTCGAAATTTTTCTTTAGTTACACCTGCTTCGCGGTTCGTGGAGCCGGTTGGATTCATATTTCCCGGGCTGAATCCTCCAATTTTTCAATGCCGTAAATATATACTCGCGGAATTCGAATAAAAATATATATATAGAGATTTTTTTTTTTAAAACACTAAGACCGTGGCGACCGATGATGACGAAAATGTAATCCTCGTTCAGGGTTTATTGCCACAAAATGAGCACATTCGGGACGTATACAATATATAATATTATAATAATAAATATATATATATATATATATATATATGAGAATCCGTCGTAAAATAGTAGTTGTACAAGTAATATTATTCCAATAATGATTTACTGCGACGGCAACTTTTCGGTCAGATGTGTTTTTGATTTGGCAACTTTTCCACCCCTCCAATATTCCCGTTCTGGCCGTCGTCGAAATCCACAAAAGGACTTTAACGGGCTTCCATATATTGAATGCTGATGAACCGTCTCGTCGCGTCACATTAGAGAAACTTTTTTTTTCTCCTCCGAGGCGATTTCCTTGTCCACTCAAAAAAATTGCGTGTACACGAAACGACAATCCGCATGAGTACGCCCGCCACGCGTACGTTTTTACCGGCATCCGATTTCACCACAAACTTCTTTAACCCTAAATGCGGTATATAATAATATTGTATCTACCGTACAGTAGAGAATAAGCCAGAAACGAAAATCGTTTTCGAAATTAACCTAAAATAAATGTGAAATATACATGACCATAAATAGTTTCGATTAAAAAAAAATAATAATATCATCAGGTAATAGAGGTAGGTATAAATTATTGTTTTCGTCTGCGAAACGAATAGAAATTAATTTGGACACTTTATAGTCCTTTAAACCTTTATATCATAGAGTGTATTATATATTCCACAGAGAAGTTTAGAAAAATTATTTTTTAAATTATCGATAATGTCCATTTGACCGTATTACATTTTTTTATTGTTTACGACGCTATAATAATATATTACTATATTTATTATATAATTGTAGTCTTGGTTTTTATTCGCAATAATAAATGTTCAGTTTTTAACATTAAATACTTTATTGGGATTTGCTTTTTTTTTTTTTTATATATTTTAGATGAGAGGATTGACAAGTATTAGCCGTCATCGCGGATATAAAATATTAATTCCGTATAAGTCTTTAATATTATTCCGTTATAGGGGTTTATAATATAATAGGCTTAAATTGGAAATGAAAAATAATATTAGGCATTTCCTCTTATTTTCAATAAAAAACTACCCGGTGAAATTAAATCTCAACAATTAAAACTAAACAACTTACATCAAGTGCCTATACATTTTATGTTCGTGTACAATATTATGTTATAAGCAATATTATTCAACATTAAATTCATTATGTTATACATTAAAATACTTCACGATAGCAAAAATGCATAATTTTATTAAGATTGAAAAAAAAAAAAATTTGTATCAGAAGGGAATGTTTTAATGTTGGCACTTCATCGTATAATATTAATTAGAATATTTTCAAAAATAGTATTTACACCGTTTACCATGTTTTTTTAACATAGTAGGATATTCAAGTTTATGAAATTCGTTATTTTGGTATCTGAATCTAACCGATTTTCCTGTAAAATTTTCCATACTGGAGAATATCTATTTATAAATAATCTAAATACTATATGAATTCAATGCCTATATTACATGAGAATTGAGACATGTTCCATATTATTTACAATAATCTATCTTCCGAATAACGTCGAAAATCTATAAGACTAAATTAATAAACAGCATAGAATCTAAGAAATCCATATTAGAACCTATTGTTTTAGATTCTGAGCATAGTGAGGAATGTACCGGTTTTACTATGATGTGTGTTTTTCATTCTCGTCTGTGAAGAATTTTTCTATCAGAAATCCGGCTTTGATTTTCAAGTGTAGCGATTTTTTGAAATCGTATTGTAACTTCGTATAATACTGTTGTTACAATTTTTTTTTACTGTAATCGTTTAATAATATTCAAAATAGGACAGAAGGTAACCGTTTTTTTTATAGAAACCCTACGCTTTCGGTATATTATTATAAATACGGGTGTTCTTGTTCAAGTGGTCATAATAGAGAGAAACATTTCCTCAAACACTTTGGGTACGGACTAATATTATTAGACTGACGTTTATTATATGGAGGACTCGCGTAATGCACAAACATAAACTTACTTGGGTAGAATAAAGTGTCAATTAATAGGCCGAGTTGTTAACATCGTTAGTTCTAGTATTCTGCGTCTTGTCGGAATTATGATTTTAGCATCCGGTACGAGACAATAATTTAATAATAGGTACCGGTAATAATATGCTCTCCTCCGCCGAGGCTCTGGACTTCGCATACCCATTAATACCGAACTCAGTCGGAAAGTTAGAAATTGGTTTCGGGGTGGGATATAAGTATTTTTAATTTAATAACCGTAGATACATAAAATTTTAACCGAGCACTAGTGTTATCGTTTTTTTTTTTTTTTTTTTTTTTAGACGTCATAATGTTTATACCGTTTTAATTTGGAGAAAATTTCGTTCGCCTACCGAGCTACGTGACCATCGTCACACACAACACGCCAGAACGCAGTAATAATAATTCATTATTTTGATTTTATCCGGGGCAAATTAATTTGCGAACCACACAATAAAGGTTTTAGTAACCTTAATTCGTGTACCTATTCCGAATTATACCCGTACGCGGTCGCAGCACCTAACTATTCCGATCCGATCGATATTTTTAATTGACTTACATCGCTGGTCATAAAGAAAAAGAAAAAAAATTCTCCAGTCTGTTGATTCGGACGGTTTATTTGCAGTGCCCGGCTGTTTGTTTTATAGTTTTTCTGTGCGCATCGCCACCTGGCACCGCATGCTGATGGTGCAGTTTTCAATAATATTTTATTATCTCTTGTCCAGACTGCCCGTTTAATATAATAATATTATGCGGAGTGTTCTTTTGTACAGAACATATATATTATTATTATATCGCTATTTCTTGACCGTTTTATAATTAATTTGTAATTTAAAATCCCGATTTCACACAGGCTTGTTACCGCGGAATTTTACGTCGAGTGGCCCTCCGGCCGGGCGGGTCCTTTATTTTCTCAGCTTGGGAATGCATTCGGCCATAGCGTTACGTAATTCCTTTTTTTTTTTTATTTATAACCAACGCATCTGAAGTTTTTTTAAAACTTCCCCCTTCCCCTCTATCACGCTCTAGGATTATTGTTTCGTATAATTTTTGTGCTAATTATTTTACATGACGCACCTAACTGACAGTCGAAAATAATTGGTCAAGTATTGTAAATCGTTTATGATACAAGTGATAGTTTCAAACGTGACGGGGATTCCTTCTTTATCTTTATTTGTCTAACGCATACGCAGGTTCATCATAGAATTCAGACCAATCATTTTTTTTCTATCGATGTAGTGAAGTGATAAGAATTCTGAAAACAGATTTGAATTCGGCGTGAAGTGTACATGAGGATCGGCTAGGCGACTTTTTCGCACTTTAGTCCTCAATTTCTAAATATTTGATTTGAAAATTTTAAAATGTATAGAAACGTACGATAAAAAAAAAAACCTAAAATTAAATCGAAATAAGTGGCCTGGCCGGTATCACGAACACTTTACGTCGAATGCAAATTTATTTATAGTGTTTCTATTTTATTATCTGTTTATCTAAGATAAGGAAATCTCCGTTGCGGTTTGAATCCTATTAAGAAAGTTATTGTTGAATTGCCGACTCAGTAGTCTAAATTTCAAAGTTTAATCCTTTTCTCCTATCTCTGGCTCTGATGATGAAAATAAAATGAAAATTGGTAGACAGGCAATGAGAACGTCGTATTTGTTGCGCTGTAGCATTTAGCGATTCTTTTATCACATCCTGGTCGGTTTTTTATATTTTTAATGAATAATAATATTCACACCCAATGACGAGACAATATTACACAGGTGTTGGTGTGGCTTTTTACGAACACGTATTAAACGTATTTTACAGTAGTATCGATGACACAATGTTAAACAATATTTCATGTATCTATGTATTATAACACGACAACGTTATTTATGATAAAACAGAATATTATGATTTATGTATTTATAAAATACAAATATGCGCAACAGCATAGCATAAGAGGTCAAATAACAATTTCTACTTTCGATATTATTATTATTATTATAATTTTATATATCATTATTATTATTATTATTCCGGAGTTATTGACAGGGCAAAGGAGGAGGACTTTTTTCTATTATAGTAAATACTTTATATCTTTTTTTTTAATAAATCGAATGTACTGCAGTGAATCCAAATTTGACAGACGTAGATGTTTCGTTCCTTCTCGCAACAGTGAACCGACTCGAGAAATTCATATATTTTTTTTTAGAATACCTATTCTTATCGAATCATTAGATCGATCGGTATTTCGTACGAGATGGAAATTGTAGTTAAAGTATAACTATAACGCAAAAAAAAAAAAACAAAAAACGATCAGTTTGCAATGCCCTCGGGATACTTTATTGATTATGCCTATACTATAAATTATCCGTCTTCGGATTTAATAATAACGCTCGATCGAAATTCAACTGATAAATGCTCTATTTTGTATTTTATTTATCTATCCGCAAAACGTTTGTTTACTATATTTATATATTTTTTTACTATTTTATAGGTCGTTTAAATAATGGCGCAATATATATTTTGAGTTATGTATAACGAATAAACACGTTATATTTATTTCTGTTATGTGTCGTATTCTATATATATATATTTTTTTTTTGTTGAATTTGTATGATTTTAAATCTTAAATTATAATCGATCGGCGGTTTAAATCATTTTATTTTCTTTAAATTGTAACATATAAATTACTATACGTACCTATTTTACGTCGTTGTCACGTAATATTAGTCATGCGGGTTGTATGCGCTAGTCACGGTATTTTAATTATGGAAATCAGCTTCCTTGGTGTACCCATTTTGGGGGGTTTTTTTTTTAATGTACACTAATTATAAATCGCTCAATTCTGTCCCGTCAACTATATATTTTATATTTCTTCAGTTTTTTGTACATGCCGTTTTTTTCGATAACAATAAACAATATTTACACGTAAATACGCATCACCTGGAATTTCGAACATTTAGATTGCAATATTCATTACAATTTTAACTTTTCAGTACTAGGTACTTATTAACCTGTCGCCTTGCACGAATTGGATTAAATTTTTAATAAAACTTAAATACCTAGTAAAATAACTATAAACCTGCAAACGGAAATTGAAACCCGGAGTAGGTAATAGACTTTACGAAGAAACTATAAATGGGGAACTGGAATTATTTTCTCCGGTCTGAGTTTAGAACTTATAAACATAAAGTTAATTGTAAGTGTACAAACTTACTTATACAATTAATGCAATTGTGCGAATCCCGGAAAATAAAATACTAATGGAATGCAATAGATAACCAACGGGTAATGTTTATATATATTATAATACAAGTATTATTTATATTTATTATTAAATATTAATCGTGCCGATAGTAAATTAGAAGTTTTATTTTATTTTAAATTTAACGCATCTTTTTTAATTGAATGTTCATATGCCATATGTAAATACTTTTAAAATACTATATTTTTTTTTTTTTTTATTTTAAGAAGAAAATTTACAATCTATATCTAAGATATAATAAGTATATGTGCGATAGGGGAAACAAGCAAATAGACATGATTTACATACTTTTGAGGAAAGAAGCCACCTACTGATGACACTTTCGTCTTGGTTTAATCATTATGAATTAGGTATGTTTAGTATTTGTATGATATGTTATATATTTAGTTAAATATTAGTATTTAAAGTAATAAATCTCTACACCATTTACGTTTAAGTCGCCTTGGGGGGTTGCCTGGGATTGTGAGTGATGATAATTTTATGATGAGAGGATTTGAATGAGAAGAAAGAGAGTTATGAAATTTTTTATAGAAACGTTTAGCTTCGTCATGAATAGTTTTTAAGTTGCAGTCTAAATGTAAGGTATAATTTGATATGTATGGAGGGGTATTAAATAATTTCCTTAAGGTCAAATTTTGGAAAGCTTGAATCTTATTCAGATTCGACTTTTTAGCATTTCCCCATAGCTGCAAACCGTACGTTCAGATGGGTTTTAATAAGGTTTTGTACAAGAGGAGCTTGATATTAATAGAGGTGGCTTTCTTACCAATTAAATACTTAAGCATACGTAGCCGATTGTTTAGTGATAGTCTTTTTTCACGTATGTGTTGAGCCCAGGTTAAACGTTGATCGAGAGTTAGACCAAAGTATTTTACTCAAGGTGATGAAGGAATAGGGATGCCATATAATTTAACAGTTGGGCAAGGTGCTTGTCTTAGTGTAAAAGTAGTGTGTACTGATTTGTTCTGATTTACTTTAAATTTCCATTTGGTATACCATCTTTCCATCATGCCCAGATGGGTTTGCAAATATGTGGAGGCCAAATAAGGGTCATCGTTAATCGAGATAATCACTTAATCATCCGCATAGTCCGCGACTGAGGTATTTGGTGACGTGGGTTGGTCAGAGACAAAGATATTATAAAGTAATGGAGATAAAATGCCACCTTGTGGAACTCCAGCATTTATACTTGCTATTTGGCAGTTCCATAGCAGATTTTAAAACAGCGATCAGAGAGATAAGATTTGAAAAGTAGGAAGTAGAATGTAGGTAGGAAAGATTTCAGTTTGTGTAAGAGACCTTGATGCCAAACACGGTCAAACGCCTGAGAGATATCTAAGAAAGCACAAGTGCAAAATAATTTTTTTTCGAGAGAGTAGGAAATTGCATCTACCAACCGGTGGACTTGGTGTATAGTTGAATGTGAGGTACGAAAACCAAATTGATAATCGGGGAGGATTTGTTTTTCAGCGATGATTGGAGCGATACGTTTGAGCAGTAGTCTTTCTAGGATTTTCGCAAAGAAAGGTAGGAGACTTATTGGTCTGTAAGAAGAGATAGTATCGGGAGGTTTATTTGGCTTTTGGATCATGATTATATTAGAAAATTTCCAAAGCAGTGGAAAGTATGATAGTCTGAGTATTGAATTGTATATATGAGCTAGATGAACAATGGCCCTTTTTGGTAAATTTTTAGCAACTTCAGCCGTAATGAGGTCGAAATCAGGAGACTTATTGCGTGGGTATTTATGTATGAGATAATAATATCATTAGGTGAGAAAGATTTAACTGAAGGCGAGGGTTGAAGAGGAGCATTAAGAGTAGTATTCACAACATTTGTGTTTTCTAAATCTATAATATATGAGTGTGGTTGAAATATTTCAGAGAGGTGTAATTTGAATAACTCTGCTTTTTCTGAATCAGAGGTGGTTAGACTCCCGTCAGACTTTTTAATGGTAGATTAGAAGCTTTATAGCGTAGGACTTTCTTAGTAGCTTTCCAAAGACTGCCATCTTTTGGAGTAAGATTGGTTAAATTACGAGTGAGAATTGTGTCCTTGTGTTTAGCGATCAGTTTTTTCAGAGAGTTTGCTAGACGGTTGCAATTTAGTTTATGAGAGGGTAAACGAGTACGTTGGTAAAGAGCTCGGGCTCTGCGTTTTTCAACTATAATGCCTCTTAACTGTTCTGGGATGGGATTTTATTTAGTTGGGGGTAAGTTTGTGTTTGTAGCAGATCAAGCAGCAGTTTGTATAATTTTAGTTAAATTGTTCACTGCGGAATCAATATCATCAGGCGTTTTTAGTTTGATATTAAGTTTAATACTTTCGTCGATAGATTCTTGGAATTTGTCAATATCAGTGAAACGGTTAAAGAGATAAAGGGGAGCTTGGTACAACGTAGTAGAAGCATTAAGAGTAAATAGAACTGCTGAGTGATCAGAATTTAAGTCAAGAAGATTTGAAGCGTGGCAGAGTATATGATTGGGTATTTTTGTTACAAAGATGTCCAGTATGTCTGGGTTTTTTTGGGAGGAAGAGGGCCAGTATGTAGACCCAGGAGGGGCAAATATTTTCAGTTTTTTTGTATTTATAAAATCATGCAGAGTGATACCACGGGGGTTATTAGTACGACATCCCCATGCTTGATGCTTGGCGTTATAATCGCCGCCAATAATGAAATTGTTTTTGATTGTAATAAAGTACTCTGAGAACTTAGAAAATGTTATATTATGTTTTGGGGGAGCGTATACAGCCGCTATGGTAAAATGGTTATTATTTAATTTTATGTTAATTGCACAAGATTGTATGAAGTCGTGAGAAAAACTAGGAAGGAGTTGGAAAGAAATAGTTGATATAAATAGCTACGCCTCCGTGCACCGTATTGTCAGGATGATTAGTATGGATTAATTTATAACCAGAAATTAAGATTTTAGTATATTTAGTGAAATGGGTCTCTGTAATTAATGCGATATCAATACGTTTATTATTTAAAAGTAATTCTAGTTCATGAGCATGATTTTTTAACCCATTCGCATTAAATTGCAAGATTAAGAGAGAGCTGTTGGTGACAGAGTTGGAATTTTTGTTATGAGAGTTAATCATTTTTTTTTGTCTAGAAGATTGGATATTACTTTGGTAAGTAATGATAAGAGCGGGTTTATGAGAGATTCAAATTTTTCTAAGAAGCTTGACATGATTTTATTTACATCCGCTTCAGGAGATAAAGGGGTTGAGGGGTGCGGATGAGTATTGAATTGACTTGATGTAGCATGAGCATAGGTTTTTGGTTGGTTAGAGGATGGGTGTTTATTGGAAAAAGTGTCATTTGGTGGGTGGTTACTTTGTACATTTGAAGACTTATATCTAGTATTATCAGCTACAATATTACTTCTTGAAGTTTGTTTTTTCCTACGTTGTAGATCTCTGTAGATTGAACAGCCTTTGTAATTCGCAGGATGGTTTTCAGAACAGAGTGCACATTTTGGAGTGGAGTTTCGTGGATTGGGACAGTCAGAAGATTGGTGTCCAGCTCCGCAACGTACGCAACGAGGATGATAGCCACAATAAGCTCTTGTATGACCGTATTTTTGACACTTTAGACATTGACTGATTACTTTAGATTTGTAAGGTTCTTCAATTCTTATTTTAGTGTGAAGAAGAGATGATAATTCAAAGATTTCTTTAGATTTGGGCGTAGGTTCCAAATCAACAAAGAAAAGCGGGAGAGGATTTTTGTTTACTTTGTGAAGTACGTTTGTTACTTGTCTAACTTCAAAGAGTCTGAGTTCCAATTCTTCTTTGATAGTTCTAATTGGCGTGGAAGAGTGTAAGTTACGTATAACTATTCTTAAAGGTTTGTCCTCTCTAAGTTGATAAGTGTGATATTCCGCATTCTCGTCTTTAAGAAAATGGATTAGAGCTCTGTATGATTCCGGATTTGAAGTTTGAATTTTTAATTTGTCCGCAGACGATTTGCAAAAAAAAGTTGTCAGCACTAATTATTTCGATTAATCTAGCTCACAGCTCAGGGAAATCAGCAATACCTGTTACGAAAATTGGAGAAGGTGGCTTAAAAGTAATACTAGTGTCAACATTGATTTGATCTGAAGGAGGAGAGGTAGAGTTTGTTTCTACCATTTCATCCTGGTTTTCATCTTGACTAAAAATACTGAAACGATTTGGTGTTAAGATTTTTTTTTTATGTTTTGTTGCGTCAGATTTAGTCAAGTTTGGAGATTCTGGTGGAGAGGAACCGGAGTGATTCCTTTTGTTGTTATTTTTCATGACAGTCCAACCTTTATCAGTTGTACTTTTTTTTACTGATTTTGATCGGTGGGATAAGAGTGGCTTGATTGCTTGGGTTTTTATTAATATTCATTTTAATGCAATATTAATATTATTAACAATCGTAATAATGATTATTTGAAGACGAGCGATAGAGTATAAGTGCAGGTAATTAGGCTTATCGAGGCGGCCCCGGCGGACGCAGATAAGAGCGACGTATGCGGTTTGTCGCACCATCTACAGTACGTATTGATTATTAATGTTATATAAGAAATAGTCCATTACATAATGACTTAAAAATTTTAATTTAAACATACAATAAATTTGACAGTAGAAACTGAATATCACGGATAATAATTGAGTACAGAAAAGGAGAAGACTAACGAAATAATTAATTAACAAGTTAATTATTACTCCGGAGCGCATAGAAATGACACACGTGCACATTGGGCGACGGCTATCGCGAGACTACTTTTAAAATACTAAAAACGATATTTTCCCTTCTTTTTTTTAACAATAAGGACTAGTGGAATCACTAATATTTCAAGTATATTCTATGAATGTGTATAAAATGTAATTTTTTTTCCTCTTTGTAAATCAATTTCTTATATAGTACAATGTTTAAATTGCGCAGTACCTACCTATTATAATTTAAGTATCTATTCAATTTGTATACTTTTATTTAAGATTTTGACTTTGGGACATTTATTGCTTTTTTATTACACAACGTAATGCCACTTTTATCGAATGCCGCCATTTCAATAATGTATTTACTATTGTGTTTGTTTGAAAATAAATCTTCTTCTATTAAATATAAAAAAAAATGTTTCAAACTAGAAAAACTATTTCAATTTGCAATATTTTTCTTTATACAGAATATTCAATAAACGTTTTTTGACGGTTTGTAAGCGTTTACAATTCTATATATTTGCATATTATTATAATATTAAATTAAAAGTATTTATTTTATGATTTTTTATATCGGACTGATTTTGATTTTTTTTTAAACTGTTATATTTTTTTCCTCGAAATATAAATATATTTTATACTACACACTAATTATACAATACACTGGAGGCATAAAATAATATTAGTTCTGATTTAATAAAAATACACTTGTTATGTTCGTATATACAAAAAAATAATAAAATGTTTTTATATCATTGGTATCATTGTTGATATACAATATGTCTTAAAAACAATGTATACGAACATTAAAAAAAAAGAAAAACTATAATCGTAATTATTTGTTTATTCAAGTGACTGAATCACAAGCTATTATACGAGCAATAATATTTGCTTAAATATTTCAACGCATGCACACTTATGTTTACTTATCGGTAAAGTAAGTATGTTGTGAAATATAATACTGTGACTTTGGCACCAAATAATATTCAGAGTTTTACTATATGCCGGGTACAGTTAATCCAAAAATTGATAAGATGGTTTTGGATAAAACCTCTAATATAGACATGGCCGACCATAACGTTATCAAGTGATGCTTGAAGAAAGACCTTATCCTTCAGTCCCCTCTATTATTTTAAGTATATTATAATTTATAATGTTTTAAACAATTTGTTTCTTAACCCATTCTTTAGCTAATTATTTTAATCGTATTAATTAAACAACAAAAAGTCATTGTAATAGTTATGAATTACAGGCGGTCTACGTATTATAACCGTAATGTGGTGGCCCTGTAGGTCGATCCATATTATAAAAGCTGTAGGTGGTTGCACACACATAATTAGTCTGAATTTATTGTTTTACAAAATAATTTAATAAGTAGGCTCGACTGTATATAGGTAAGTTTGATATCAACAATTGTACATAAAGATATATTTATTCGACTATTATCGATTCTTAAGTACAGTGCACAGAACAAGTGTCAAATGAAGAATTGTAACATAGAATGAATCAATGTAGACGATAATTGGGGAATTAAAAAGCAATGGATAGGCTATGCCACCGCACAAGGAATAATGCACGCGTAACATCTATAATTGAAGACAAACTAGAAAAAGGAAAGACCAAGATAGTCGTATTTGAAGAAAATTATGTTGGATAATGGATCCTATACAAAAATAGAATTGAAGGAAGTTTCTATGGATAGGGATGAGTGGAGGGATATTTAACCAATCTATGGTTTGTAAAAAAAGAAAAAAAAAGTAAAAAATTATTGTGAAAACGACAAATGGCGAACCAAATTCAAAATTCACAATATTTTTTTACTTCCGATTTAGAATATTAGGATATACGTCTAAAACATTTGTTGGAAAAAAATACTAATGAATTTATCACTCGATTATTAATGTTGTTAGGTACGTCAGAAAATTATTCAAAACAAAATATAAAATGTCCATCGTATCATAACAGGTAGCGGTTATGATTCGAAAAGTACAAGCCAACTGTTCGATATTTAAACACGTATTTGTCATACTCACCTACAAAGCCTACAAAGAGCAACGGAATCTAAAACTTTGTAAACCGAACAAATTTCGTTTTGGATACAAATTATATGGGCAGGTACCATACTTTCCTACGCAGCAGTTCTGTTTTATTGATCAAATCATTATTATATTTATCTACGTACACACAAAGTTATATACGTTAAACGTTAACACCTTACTCGCAATATTATAACAATGTGGTATAGTTTAATGTTGACTTTATGAAACGAATATATACATTATTATTGTAGTTAACCGCGAGTTACGGTGATTGTAGTGGTTTTCACCGGGAACGTTGACCATTTACTCTAATTAGAAGTTTCTGCTATACTACCCAATATTATCGTGTACACACCGCGTTTAAGGTCCAAAGCCGTTAAATAGCCTTAATTTTGTTTTTTTTTTTTTTTACGCGATAAATAAAAATATTTTTGTATTCATAATTTATACACGCGTATTGCATATTATCCGGGTTCCGATACGAAATTGTATTCCTATAAATACATAGGCGACGAAGCGAAGTTTCTCGCCGCAAGCTATTATTTGCAATAACTTTATTACTCGGCCCAGAAGTATAATAACATTATTCAAACATTAACGAGACAAAATTCTACTCGGATAATTACCCACCCATGTTATAAATACCCCGTACATTAAAATTAAACTGCTCTAGTTGCTATATTATAACTTTGTTTTCGTTCCCCCTTTTATGTTAAAATATAATTACAATAACTGTATAATTATAATATACCAATTAAATAGCGTATTTATGATGTAACCCTATAGTCGAAAAAATGTCGAATCGTCTGTTAACAACGATTGTTTTATTATGGTATAATAATATTTTAAAAACGTTTGCAAAATACAATTGAAATATATTATTGAGATTTGTACGCGTCTCGTACAGACTCGCTGTAAATCGAACAGCTAGTAAAATATAAGCAGTTTATTAATAATTTTAATCAACGACAATGTATAATATATTATTATCTATTTATGCTCATAAATAGATAATAATATATCTGAGTAAGAACACAATTTTTTTAACCTTATAATAGCTATAGAATGGCTATTAGATTGCGTCTTTTAAGTCTTTTTTGAGTAACATTTCATGCCCTACCGTGGGATGGGCAGTAGCTGAGCCGAAACCCACTTGCTGCCCTCACAAGCTGTAGGGGGGACACTTCCTACCGGCCTCCCAGCCGGCGATCCAGCGACTACGGGGCCCCGATCAACGACGGCGGCGGTGTACTTGAAGGCAGTGCACACCGGCGACGTCAAGGGCTTGACGCTGCCGTTCTGCCGACTCCTTTTCCGCGATGATGGCTTCAGCGAAGTGGACCATGGCTTCCCAGTGGTCTGGGGACTCCAGCATGAGCGGCACCAAGTCGCCCGGTTCAAACGGACCGATCCTTTGGACCAGGCGCTCCCTGTCCCCGTTAAACGCCTCGCAGCGCATCAGGGTGTGAAGAGCGTCGTCATCCACATCGTTCTCCTCACTGGGAAATCCGCAGTGAGAACATCCGGTGGACGGAACTCGCCTGATCCGGTGAAGGAACGAGTTGAAGCATCGTGCCCCATGAACAGTTGAGTGAGGCGGTAAGTCATGGAACCGTGCGGTCTCGTAACCCACCGCACCAGCACGTCGGAGGGATGAGCGAACGTTTTAACGCGCGCCCGCTCCCCTCCAGCGCTTCCGTTGATCGGATCCGGCGTGCCCAGTTGGGCGCGAGGAGGATCTTCGTACGGAGTGCTGACGGGCGGGGTTCATCGCCCGCTGTAGCCCCCAACGCGCGCAGAGCGTCAAACGCCCTGCATCTGCGAAAGACCAACAGATCGACGGGAGGCAGTCCCGCTACGGTTAGCGCCACCTCATGTGAGACGGTCCTGTAGGTGCACACGCTCCGAAGAGCTGCACGCCGCTGGACGGCCGCCATAGTAGCGAGGCCTCCGGGGGCATAAAGGTAGGGCCACGTGGGAGTGCGTGCGGGTCAGTTCGAGGCGCGGGTCGTGAGCCCCGCCTGGCGGGTGACCGGTGTACGGCTAGGACCGCAGGAAAACGTCAAGTAACGGTGATCACTAGCGTTCTCCACGTCGGTCCTCACCGTCCAGTCGTTCACTAGGGGTGCAGCGGCCTCCGTAGCGAACGTGACGTTCACGACGGATCCCTGACCGTGACAGTGGAACGTTGGCTCGTTCCCGCTGTTGATCGTCACCAGCCGAAGTGCTTCGTCGAAGGTGCGCAGCAGCTCCCCGCGGCGATTGTTGCTGCGGCTGCCCCACGACGTTAACCAGGCGTTGAAGTCGCCAGTACGAAAACCTAACCTGTCAACTGTTGGTCCGAACTTGATATTGTTCTAAGGAAGTTGGATTTTTATTTTCTTATAATTTCAATAACAGTTTCACTAATTTTATGATTATCTTTACTTATAATTGGTTCCCGCCATAAAATTTGTCGTGCAGTAGTCGCGCATTTTATTTTATTTTTTGAAAAATCGAGAAAAACCATAATTTTATCTTTCGATGGCCGTACGTCTGTATCTCGGGCAATTTTCGAGATAGTAAAATACTGTATTAGCTCAAGTTGCTTGACGAAAATAGGACTATTTGATTTCGGTGTGAAAATTACGTGTTTCCTTTTAAGAAAATGTAAGTTTAATAACGCGCACTACAGAATTTAACATGAAAATAGTCTCAAAATGTGTATTTTGTATTACTTGATTTTCCTGAAAAGTCCAATTTCTATTTGAGTCCGCCTGGCCAAAATTTGTGTGTTAGCACTCGAGTGAAACACACTTCACGCACGTGTAATGTTTCTAAAAAATTGTTGGCCTCGTGCAAATAAAATAAAATAATATCTGAAAAAAAAAAAAAACAAAAAAGGATAGCAATATGTTATTGACATTGTTGTTACCTGCCGTAAATATATTTTATTGTAGGGTTGTTTTATTTTTATTTTTGGACGTACAATATTGTCCACAAAATACCCAAAGAAATTCGTCCGGTTTGGCGGATGATTGATTTCCTAACTGTTCATTCGATGCCAGTTTGCAGACATCGTAATGGTCCCGGACGACACGTGCCAACGAAAACGTGCTCGGGCTGAAAATTCTGATTAATTATACACATATAATTAAAAAAATATCATTGACAATTTCATATTAATCTAATGTTAGTAAATTTGGTATGTAAACATCGATGTATACCTAAAACGAAACAACAAATAAATCGATCTTATTTTTTATTTACGACTTATCCGACGAGTCATTGTACCAGTTATAGTTATACAGTCAACTCGTGATTTTACGAATTTCAAGGGACTGAGAAAAAAGTTCGGTACATTGAAGTTCGTTATATCAAAAGTATATTAATTAGTTTTTTAAATGTACCTACTTATATTTAAACGACATTTTATTTGGTTATTTAAACGGATACTTATGTTTTAGGTTCGTTTTCAATCGCCACTAAAGAGAATTTAAGCTTCGGTTAATGTAAACCCTAAGTTAGACGGGAAATGCGATTTTATTACCTTTGGGTTAAAAGTTTAACTGGACATTAACCCACAAACTAATTAAATGGAAATACTCGGTCAGTTATAATTAAGTTGGCAAAATTATTAACGAGATGACTAACATCAATTAATGTACAATACATTTTTAATCTATAAAGTTAATTTTGTTGAGACTACTTAGCCGGTCATTTAAGTGGCGATTAATACAACGGATCTTAGTATATTATTAATAGTATAATGTACATAATATAAGTATCTGCACAAGTATAATATATTTTCCGTGTATCAAAATAAAATACCTATAAATCGCATTGTAGAAATATCATAAAGCCCAGGTATACACTAGTAACACATATGGTTTTCGGACATCCTTACTTCAATACAATAATTGTTTCTGCACAAAGTGCCACAACAATTCATACATTGCGCTATACTATCGTGTATGTCCGAGCAAATCCCAACGCCTCCGCATCCTGGTCCAGCAGAAGCACTTCTCACGCCTACGACTAAACCAAATCTCGTAGTATTCGATTTCACCAATTGCTCTCGCTTATAATTTATACCGTCCGTATGTTCTGGGTATTCGATTTCTGCGCTTTCGTTTCCACGTGGATTAGTCGCTACAATATAATCGAAAATCGTATTGTTCGTCATAAATATTCCTGATTAATAAATTCGGGCAATTGAACACATCGGACTAGGAGCCTCCCGCCGGGTCACCGCACTTGCCGTACACCAATTTTACCGTATAATATACGTGGCTGAGTGTATCCCACAATATGCTTATCTGCTTATCTCAACATTTTTACACGCGCACAGAAAAATTTTGTGTCTTCTTGTGTTTAGAGTGTTGTACATCATTTTTTTCTTTTCTGCGTAAAATAAAGTACTCAATATTCTCAAGGTTTAGTATTGAAATTCGAATGTGGCGGTACTGGGGAAACGGAGGTGGCTAAACGCGAGTATAACAACTATGAAAATAGATTTGCTTATACCGACAATTTAATCGCTGTCATAAGAAAAAAATATACGCTAGTAAGCAACTCGGTTTGTTGGATATGATAAGTAGAAATTTATCCGTAGCCAGATTAAATATATGAACCGGTAGTTCCCGACTAGTAGTCCGCCAAACTATTTTTTATCGTTCCATAAACTTTCTTTAATTATGTTATATAATTATTATTTTTACGCCGACTGATGGTGTATTATCAAACAAGGTAGCACTAAAAACAAATTTTTTTAAAAAAAAGAAGGAAAATCGAGGTGGTAGAAAAGGTTGGGTACCACCGATATAAACTGTCCCGAATTAATTTAAATTCAGATAAACGCAACGTTTATTTAAATTAACTTTTATAAGACAATAATAATATTATTACCTACATAAATAAAATTCGTCTTGATAATATTAATAAGATAAAAATTATTAACATTTTACTTATGCAATGCGAGTCCTACATTCGTACCAGATCTTGTTTGAGTAAGATTGGAATCTCTTTCGCTTTATACGTTCTACATAATATTATCATGTCCTGTACAAAATATGTTTACTAATTATTACTAAACAATGGCCGCTACTCGACAAACGTTTGCCTTATTATAAATTAAAAACACATTATCTTAAAATATTTTAATACAAAAAAATACAAATTATTTGTAACAAACAAATGTAGACAATTTGTAACGAGTATACGAGTATATAATGTACCTAAATACGTACATGCACGTTGAGTTTATAAATATTAACTTTATCACGGTAACATTGTGGAACGTTATAAAATATTTATACATTATTATATACCATAATATATAATTGTATACATGAATAGTATCTTATCTCTGTATTGGATTTAAAGTACTGAAACCCTATGGTATGGACGACAAACAGTTTTAACTTGTTTTAAAATTCGATATTTGTATTGCCGAAGACTTTTAATCGTTGATTTGCTAAATATTACGTATACGTATGTATTTATTTCTTCTCGCTATAAAACCGTCCAATTCCAAACGATACCTACGTTACGTACGATAGTTTTACGTGTCGTAATGATATTTACAATGCATTTCGAATAGGGACCTACGTTTTTTGTTTTTTTTTTAAACAATAATATTTGTTTTATTGAATTTCGGTTTTGATTGGAACGTGCTCGTACGGATATGGCCATGCTATCATTTTTAGACGACGTGTATTTTTTTTTTATTACGTACGCAACGGTCCGTTACGCGTGTCAGACAACAGATTAATTGTTTTCAACGGCATTTTGACGACGACGCAGAGAATATTATTTTTGATGTATTTTTTTTTTTCATTTTGCCATAAACGCTTGCGATCGAAATTCAAAAAAAAATAAATAAAAATTCTCGTATAAGTCGTACGTATAAACCCTTGCAGTTGATATCACTGTCGGTATATAGTCGGTAATTTGTCTAACTAGACATTGATTGAATCGCCACTTTTACGTCGGTCGGTACCTGGGAAAAATATAAAAAATATCTATAATATTTTTAAATCAAGCCGTGATATTTACATCTGTGTATATTCTCTGGTATTTTATTTGTTTCGTTAAAAATTATACAGCTATAGTGTATTATTATATTAATATCTACATCGCTATGTTCGATTTATTATCTATACGTATTTTATAATATATATATATATATATATATATATATTAGTTCAGTTATTTTTATTATATCGGCCATTTTTTTCGAAATGATTCGCGTAAGAGCAACACGATATTATTTTAACGGTTGTTCGCTTTCTTTTTTCTTTTTCCTTCACTTTTCGTCTCGTTTACTCTTAATGGAAGACGCGTCGAAGATTTTTCGTTGTCGCTCTTACCGCACAGGTTCAATACATCAATTTTACCCATGGCAAACTCGTACAACTCGATAGATACCATTGTAGACATTAGTGTTCAAAAACCACAGTCGAAATTTACAACGGGAAAAATAATAATGTAAAATTAAGATTGAATACGACATATTATTTTGTGATCATAAAATACGGCGCGAAATGGATGAGGCATATCGATATTTTATGGAATTGCTGGGTTTTGACTTGCACGATATTGACTCATCATTACATCGTGTATATATTACATCGCACACTATACAACTGTAATAATGAATACATGAATAAAGCTAAATATCGAATTATGTAACTTTGCAAGGCTTGTCATTAACTCGTTTATAAATTTAAAAGTTAATTTAATTTCAATTTATTTTTATTTTAGCATAATATTAAGTTTACAATTTATACACTATTCGAATAGGTACCATCATATGAATAATAGTCTTTTTTTTTTTTTTAAAAATTCAATAATGTGTTTGAAGTTTTGAGTTTAATTAAATGTTAAATGTAACTTTTAACTTAACATAATTAGGTAATAAAATAATTAACTTTACACATGTTAAATCGTTAACTTTGTTTTCAATTAACTCAGCAAGCAAAAGTAACTACAGGTTATTATTAGGCGCGATACGAGGCGAGTATTATGTGTATGAAGTAGACGAAGATTATGGTGATGGATAGGGAGATGTGGACGAGGGCGTGAATAAAAGTAGTTTGGCAGGATAAAGGCGAAGATGAGGAAAGAATAAAGGTATACACAATACTGATTTATAAATCGTTTATATACTTTTATTATACTACAGACCATATAAGTGTATAAAATGCTTTGCTTGGTGTTTCTTTTCGCAATCTTTATAGTGTTTCCGATCGAATTTCAAGTTAATATTTCTTATTCGAGCCGTTCGTGTTTTTTAATCAATTTTCTTTGTAAAATAACAACGTTGCCACGTCCCGTTTTTGTTCGTTACAGGTTTATTTTTTTTTCCTTCGAGTATACACAGACAGTTTTATAATAACAATTACCTACTTTTCATTTTTTATATCCGAATAGATACATTTTAAGACGTGGTAATATAATTATAAATATATTATTTTTTAGTTAATTTTAAAAACACCTATTTATTTGATCACATAATAGTAAATTTTCTAATACAATATTATACGTTTTTTAAGTGTACTCATATAAAAGTACCTAGTGTAATTTTCTCAAAATTGGTTATGTTAGTTTTATTTTTCGTCTATTGACTTGCGCTAAATTTCGAGTTGAAAAAAAAAAATTGATTCTTCTTCAATATTTACGTTATATTTCATTTACAATTTGGGAAAATAATTTCTTAGGTAATTCGAAATTAAAATGATTATATTTTGCCGTATTTAAATTAATATTTATAAACTTAACGTGTATATATGTGTTTAAGTTCATTATGTATATTCGGAACGAATTGCGATTACTTAATTTTGTACAGTTTTTATTTTTATTATGTAGAACTGTGTACAAATTAAATGTTCACAAAACAATAGTAAATCCGTGAGCAAGTTATATTTAAAAAACGCAGAAATTAGTTTTTACTGTTATTGTTCAACAGCTAACTAGCAAGTACGTTTATTCCCCAGAACATACGAGTGGAACGTTTCTGGGAAATTCACAATGATTTAAAAACTCGCATAAGATGACAAAACCTAAGTGAAACAGAATCACACTCCCGTACAATAATGTATGCATTAACATAACACGTTAAGAATATTGTATTATTTGTATAATTATTTGTACTGTTTGTATAATAGTTCGTAATAAAAATTACAATGCACATTTTACATTGTCTTTCAAACATAATAAAAAAACAAATTTTGAAAAAAAAAGTACTTCTAATTATAAATACCGAACCCCCAAACAATCCAATTAGGCCCTCATTCACCAAAGCCTTAATGAACTGGGACGCATTTCATTCAAACCTAACTAATCAAATTAATTTTAAAATTCGCCTAAAATCAGATAAAGACATCGATGAGGCTGTTAACAACCTTATAACCTTTATTCAATTTGCTGCATGGAGCTCTTGCACACAAAACTCTACTCCCAACCAAAACCAGCTCAAAGTGCCCATTCACATAAGATACCTAATTGTGCAAAAGAGAAGGGCTCGGGCTACGTGGCAAAGAACTAGATATCCCTCCGATAAAAAAATCTAACACTAACAAAATACTAGTGGTTCAGTCAAAAATATTTCGTCTCATCACTTACGCTCCTCCGTGCGTCTCCAATGACACTCTTCATACTGACCACATATACCTTTCGTTAAAGAAGTCGCAAAACACCACTACAAAAAATTCCACAAAAGACTCCACAATCCCACCAACCCCTTTATTTCTGAACTATCCTCAAAACTCCCTTCCCGGTAATACTACAAGGCGACTTAAGCGAATGTGGCCCAGAAATTTCTTAGTCAATGATCAAACAGGTTAACATAGTCCACAAGCGAATAAAATAAATAAATAAATAATAATGACAATAAAAAAATTAAAATTCCCACCGAAGTACTTTAACTGGACAGCCTCTTCAATTCATGCATTTCATGCAAAATAATATTAGTGTTATTATATAAGTGGGGAATATTGTAAATACTTTTAATACTAATCAATTATACTATTGTTTTATTTCTACTACATTCACTTAAGCTTATTGGACCATACGCGTACAGATTGTATAATTTTCTTATTGAATAATTTGATGAATAAAAAAATAAAAATATATTACTTTATTTTAATTATGAAATCTATAACGATTTAAAATACACTCATTCACGTGGTAGAATTAAATCGATTATCATAAACATTAGATTGTTGAGCAAATATTAGAAACCAGCATATATTATTATTCGGGTAAGTGGTTTACATGTATACGTACTATAAGTGTCGAAAAAAATTTGCGTAAAAAAAAAATTAATTCAATTTAGGTATAGCCCATTTACGCCAAATTAACCTACAAGTCCCTTTTTACAGTGATTTTTAATAATAAAAATAATCAAATTTTATTTTTAATTTTATCATTATAATAGTTATAATACAATTTCGAATAATACAAATAATTGTTAATAGTACACATTTTTTCAAACAAATTGCTTTTTAAATAATTCAATAATTATACATGTTTTTATTTAATATAATCAATTATTCAAATTTGTTCAAATAAATCAATAATACGAAATTAGTTTAAAAATAAATGTCAATAACAAGTACACATTTTTTACAAATGATAATGAATCACAACTATATTCTTTTTAGTTAGTTATTTTTTTTTATAGTTAAATGCAACTATTTATTCATATATTCATAACGCGTTATTTTTTTTGTTTTTATATTTATTGATTGCTGTTGAATACACACAAAACGAAGGTACAACAAATGGTCGATATCGTTTATTTTACGTGAATACGGTTATAAAATAACCACAAAAAAAGGTACAGCCGAGGACGTATAACGAACGACTGCCGGTGGCCACATAAAATAACACACACACTAATCTAATCACGTGTCATATAATTGTCATTAAGATCACGAAAAACGACGATAACTAATTTACAAAATCGGTACTCAATAATATCGAAACGACATATTAATAAAACCTACAGTTATGAAAAATGCAATTATAAAACAGACAACATCGAAAAACAATTTATCGGTTGGGCTCAAACAATTGGTTTTAACGTTTATTTTTAATCTGATTTTAACCTGAGCATTTTTTGGGTTGTTTATACTACTGTTAATTTTAATATTTACATCTGTTTGAACACATTTTATTAAAATGCCTAAAAATGTAAAAATATTAGGATGCGATTTATTAAATTGTTCGTTGAAGTGAGCATGATAAGATTCACAGTTATTGGTGGTTCAGCTGCAAATTGAAAAATCCGGATTTGCTGAGGTAAGAAAATCCAGATTTTGGATATCTAAATTTGAAATCCGACATTTATCTGAATCCAAATTTTTGTTTTTAAAATTGTAATTTTATATTCTTTAATTAATTTCTCATAAAACTATTGTTATTATCTTATTGTAAAATATTAAATACGATTTTACAATTCAAAAGATATCACAAACAGAAATGTATTTTAAATAACAAGTACAACAAAACGAATCATGAATATTACAATTATATAATATATTACTAGCTGACCCAGTAAACTTAATTTTACTCATTAAAATATAAAATTTCGGATTTTGGAACTTGAAACATAAATTTTCGGATTTTAAAATCCTAAATCCGCATTTTTGGATTCTTGGATAATCCGGATTTATGTGACATCAGTAGTACCTTATACACATATAAAGTTAGCGCAAATGGGCGTCGGAAAAAACGTACCTATTTAAATATTTTATATCTAAATTCTTATTTTTACTTTTTTTGTTTTAACGTAAACATTTTTGGTTCGTTGACAAGTTAACTTTCGTTAACCATATACGTTATGCTTATCACAAGCATATTATTCACATATCGGATAAGATAATTTGATAATATAAAATAACTACGATTGTTGTTATTGTTATTATTATTATTGTACCACGATGCGGACCTGGACCACCAGCATCAGTGGGCGAGTACATATGGCGAGCAGTAGACCGAATGCCATTGTCGGCTATAATTTTCGCGCAGTCGACGAGAGTGGTCGGTCGGTCGCCAAAAAGGTCATAAATATCGGAAGCGCAAAAGGCTAAATCTCCCCTCGCTTTTCCCGTGTATGTATATATACATTATTTTTTTTTATAAATATATATATATGTGTGTGTGTAGTATCCGAAATAAGCTGTAAAAAACCTAAACACGTGCGCGCGCGGTCGTCCGCCGACCGAAATACCATATTATCTCAAATAAATAACAACGGGTTTCGTCGTGTTGGTATAAATCATATCCATGAGCTGTAACGGAAAAGGGATTTTTCATTCGGGCGAAACGACGAATGTCGTTTAGTATCTTTCCTCCCTCTCCACCCCTCTGTAAAAATACCGCGTTATAATATTGTTATTATTATTGGTAACATCAAGATATTATGCCCGGGAAAAAATAATTTATATATATATATATATAAAAACCGGATTGTTTAAAAAACGATAAAATCCGTAGATATCCGTGTATCTGTATACGATACGTGAACGGGCTAATGTACACATTAAGTATTTACGTATATGTTTCCCCGGGCCAGATAAGACATATTTATGAGATTATTTACGATATTTGTTTGTGAAATTTGAGAATATCGCGAAACTCCGAATTCGGAGGTATCTATAATATATCATCCACTGTGATATTATTATTCGGGGTGTTTGTTTAATACGCTAAAATAACAAAATAATTTATCGGCGAAATTTTACGCGATTCGAATAATAATAATAATATTATAACACCTACTCTGGGCAGTCAGGTAAATTTTTCCATGTTGACGTGATATTATGCGTTTTTCGGTCCATCGAATGCCAGACACCAGTAATGTAAAAATCCTAGTTTTGCGAGGGTCGGTTGATAAGTAATGTCTCTTATCTCATAACTATTTTTAAATTTCCCAAAAAATCGTCGTTTGTGGAACATTTAATAGATAATGTTATTAGTTTGGTGTGTGCTAAGTCACGATTGTGTAACATTTTTAGTTTATTCGTACGTAATATTTAATAATGTTCTCTTCAGATTTGCGGTTCAAACAGTGTACTGTAATTGAATTTCTTGTCGCAGGAAATGTTTAACTTGTCGATATTCATAGACGTTTGCTCTCTGTTTTATGGTAAAGAAACTCTAGATATCAGTTTTGATCGTCGTTGGGTATTGCGGATTACAGGTAGTGATGTCGGAAAAGCCATTATTTCCGATCAGGATCGATGTGAACGGCCAGCAACGGTGATAGACAGAAGGTTCATAAACAAAAAAAATCAATGATTTGGTTTAAGCAAATCGGAGAATTAAGCAAACAGATATTTCATTAGCGTGAAGAATCTCTAAATACCGTATTCAGCGCCTTCTCTCTGAATTTGGAAAAATATCAATCAAGTTCTGCTTCAGCACGACAATACAAGCCGTGTCACAATGCAAGCAATTGAATCGCTAGGATTTCAAGTCATTCCGCCCTACAGTCCGGATTTAGCACTGTGATTTTTTTTTTGGTTTCCGAAACTTAAAGAACATTTCAAAGGTAAAGGGTTCGATTCTGACGAGAAAATTAAATTAAGTCTCAAGCGGTGATTGGCTGTTCAAGATGAGCAATTTTATTTGGACGGCATTACACAATTTGCTAAGCATTGACAGAAATACATTGACTTAGAAGGAAGTTATATTGAAAAATAATAATACGTAAATAAAGATAAATTAATTTACTAGTTTTATAGGTATACGTAAAGAAGAATTACTTATCAGCCCACCCTCGTAAGTACGTTTTAACATTGGCAAAGCAGAACCGTTTGCGGCCAAAATGAACCTTTACCTTTTCGGCCAGTACACTATTTTTTGGTCATTAATGCAAACCATTCATGGAACTGCTTTAAACATTTTAATTTTTCTAATTTATCGCTATGCTTTCACTATAATAAACATCAAATATTTGCTTGTTTTATTGTTTATCACGAAGCGTACACAATTTAATATCATTTATCAAACAGTAAAACCAAGGGAGAACATTTTTTTTGAAGCCGACAAACTCGGTATTCGGAGTCTACAGATTTTTAATCACATCTCTCCGTCGATATTCTGTTAGTGCCGCTGTCCTATTTATTACGATGTATACCTCCATCTACACAATTCCACTGTAGTCCGTTTATTATGATTATATCTATTTTTTGAAAGACGATCCGGCATCGAGCCGGGGTCACGGCGAAGCCATAAACGTGCTTTGTGCCGCATCATCGCTTTTTCACTGTTTGTAACTACTACAAATAACGTGAAATACTTTAATGGAAAGAGAGAATTTAATAAACCCGCGAATTTAGTTTCTCACATAAAACTGCCAACTGCACTTCGCGCCAAAATTTATCTTATACCTACCAACGTATTACCTATACCTAACAAATACGCGTATTTTTTCTTCATTTTTTTTTTTCAAAGATATTTCACACATTTAATCTTAACCACTTATTTTATAATCGTCTTTATATTCGTAGCAATTCAATTAAGTTCCGAGATTTGATTTTTAAATGAGAGTAATCTTATTACAATTTGGAATATTTGTCTGAAATGTGTATGATTTAAATAATAGTATATCAAACCATTATATCAAACCGTTATATAAAACCATTATCACTATTAAATATGGCGTATAGTGTGGTAATGATTGAGAAGGAATAGACAATTATTTTCCCGATACATTAAACTCGATATCGACCGTGGTTATCGCAGCATTTATGTACGTACTTAAAACAAAATATATTTGGTTGAAAATATAACATTAAAAACAGCGTGACGGTTATAATCAAATCTTGATATGTTTCACGACCATATTATGAACACTGCCAATATTGATTTCACAAATAAGAAAAACTTTAATAGATTAGTAAAGTAATAGAATTTTATTTGCGGCACACGTACTGACTAATGAGAGGGGAAATCACGGAGCATAATTGCATAACGAAATAATATGTTAAACGAATATAATTAAAAGGCAAACTTTTAGAAATAATGTTGGAAAATGTTCCATATTATAATAAAGTCTTATGAGGTAAGTACACTACACGAAAAATTCGAGCGTTTATGCCAATCGAAAAAAATAATACATCCTACTTCAACGAACAGCGTTATTAATAGCAAGTTATTGCGTCTATAGGAATAAACAGGAATTCCGAGAAGATGATTGAGGGTCTGCGTCGGAAAATTCGTCAGACTAGCATTACTACAGTGAGTAAAAAATGAAAATTATATTGGCCAGTGAGAAAAATAAAACGTTGAAAATATTTTGTACACGTTTGTGTGAAAATTGCCTGTACGGTTAAACCCGGCACGGATGACAGTGATTTTATAAGATTCCATTTCGATTATACGTACACGACTGTCGAGCGAAAATGACGAAGAAACCCAAACGAATTCGGGGTATTTCGGTTGATAACGATTGTTGGTAATACGACTAAATTAGAAAAAAAATATATGATTTATCATAACTCTATATTATACAGTCGAGTCTCGATAGCTGGAATTCAAAGGGAGATAAAAATGAAATCGACTTAAGTATTTTTCGAGCCATATAACTGGAATTTTATTCAAAATTCGAACAAATTCGTGTTAGCTATTATAATTATATAATTATTTATTTATTACAATTAAAAGATTAAATTTGAAAACACATTAGGTACTTATATATGTTATTAACTACAATTTAATTAAATTTTAAAACATATGATTCTTACAATTTAGAAAAATAATTTGAAATTAGAATTAGACGTTTGGGTTGTTTTAAAATAAAGTTTTCAATTTCTCCTAAATACTTGTACAGCATCTCATCTGTACCTTCACTTTTTTCAATGAACATTCTTATATTATCGAGTGATGTTTTCGCTTTTTTATTTGACACAACTATTAAGGATATTCATCTTTTTCTTCATCATCTTCGTTTGAGTTAGATTCAGGAATTGGTGACACTGCATTTGCAAAGTCTTGATCATTTTATATTCCAGTTATATGTTAAAATATGTTATATGATAAAATGTAAGTATTACTGACTTTGACTTATCTATGTACAATTATTATTACCTTCGATTTATCGCATCAGATCATTGTATTGAGTGTATAGGAATTTCCATGGAACAAGAAATACATTCGAGTTATCGAGGTTTTCGTGTTATCGAGGTTTTTGAGTTATTGTGTTTTGAGTTATCAAAACTTGATTGTATTATAATAGAAAGATATGCTCATATTTTATTATAACTTTTAGAGATAAATAGATAGATATTATTTATTAAAAAGTTGCACGTTGATTCACATCCAAGATATACATAGTGATTCTAAGGTTAGATTAGCTTTTTTTTTTGTCACTTGCTATTTTACTAGTTAGTTTTAAATTTCGAAAATTGTTTACTGCTCTTGTGACGGATTTTTTTTGTTTAAACTTCATTCTATGTCCCAGTATTATATCAAATTCACGGTGCTTGGGAAAAGGCGATTATATGTTAAACATTAACTTTTTCAGGAGATTATTCTTCAAGAGTAAATTCTTAGTTTAAATATGATCAAATAAACTGTATAATTGTAACAATATATTTTTAAAATTCGACTTAATCCCTATTACACATAAATATTCTGTACTACTATGAAATAAGTAAACTCGACCCGTTATGTTATGAACATAACTCAATTTGTTGAAAACGTTTTGTTCAAATAAATCGTTTTAATTCCACGTTTTTTACATCGAGATTACTATTAAAAAAAATATCATGGTCTATTTTGATCACTTATGAACATAACCCACTTTTCTTTACCGCCCGAGAACTATTATTTACAAATGTTACAATAATTTACAGTTTTTAGAATGAAAAGAAAAATTAATTTCGCCGAGAGTAATATGGAGGAGAAAATATTGTTATCGATACGTTTAGTTGAAGTCTCATTCATCACCTTGATTATTTTATATTTGTACACGTCATGATGTAGATGTTATGAGATAAATATTAAAACTACTATCAATAAGGGATTGGAAAATAATTCTAAAAAACCAAGCAAAAATGGATATTGTGAACTCGGTGTCGATCGTTTGAAGAATATAAATCCATTGTTCCTTTGTTACGAAAAGCCCCCGAGGAATTTAATTGACATTTGCAAATTGTCTACGTAAACTAAAGAAAATATATAATTTATAACAATAAAAAACACTACTATACGGGTTAATTAATTTAGCGTGCTAATCGAATTTTCTTTAATTAATATTTTTTAATAATTCATAGTATTTAAAATCGCAGCAGCAGTACATTTTATCGTAGCTATATAAATAATAAATACATGGAATGTATTATTTTCAAAGAAACTAAAGAACCATACAGTTCCCGAGAGAATAAGCGAATTAATTTGAACTGACAATTAAATTAAGTGCGTTATTGATATTATTAAGTGCTACATAGATATTATTACATAGAGTCGCTGGATTTACGAGAGTTAATGGGACAAAACGATGAAATATATAAAATTGGCAAATGTATTTTCTGAGAACACTTTATCGAGCGATCGAAACTCCATCAAAAAGTACTATTTCAATTGTAACGAAAAAAAAAAAAATGTTTGAAATTGTCTTTTTGATAATATCATGACAAATATCTAAATCCTAAACACAGTCGAACGGAATATTTAAATACATAGGGTGTATATCACCCCTGATGGCCCCTCAAAAACCGTGATATAACGCGTACGTTTTGTTTTTGTAAACAAATGGATTATATATACGGTTTTATAGATATTCCGAGAGGACGGAATAACATTGGAAAAATAAAGAAACGCGCTTATATTTTTTTTTGGATATTATTGTGTTATATCTATACCTATGTACCTACAGGGCTACAGATGTGTGAATTTGTCGAAGGTAATTACGGCTATATTATTTATGAGTTTGGTTTACCTCCAGACGAAATGTTCGGGGGAAAATGTTTAGTATTTCCACGTTATTTTGAAAACTTACGGGGAAACTTTCACTACTTATAAACCTATTAAGTACATAATATTTACTATATAGGTATGTTATAAAATAATATAAACGTCTGTTGTAATATTGTATAAATATTTTTTTTTTTTTTTTTTTTATATCGTCAAACAGAATGAAAACCCCGAAACGATAATATTTAGACGAACAAACATTCGCGTCAAAGCGAATATAATATATATATATATTATATATATATAATATATATATAATATATATATATATTATATATATATAATATATAAATATATTTAAAAAAAAAAAAAAAACAAAAAAAAAAAACGGATTACTCATCCAACTATCTGTGTGCCACGACATTTTCTTACCTGTCGGACAAGGCCGACCATCGCGATTTTATCTACGAGCTTCGGTGATATCCGGGGTCCGTATAACAATATTAATATTGTAATATTATCAATCCTATCCTATCAATTTTATCGTAGCCCGAAGAGGCCTGCCGTGAAATATAATAATATAATATTAACCGGGAAAAATGTTATTAAAATATGCACGGGCGGACCTATACGACCGGGAAATATACGAACAATAATAAAATATTTATGTTAATGTTTGTGGCGCGGGCTACGGTAGTTGGAGAATTTCGGGTATGTCGGTGATGCAATCGATGCCGCGGGCAAGACGAAACGAACTACACGCGTCACGGGACTTTTTCTCTGACTTTTCCCTACGCGTTACCGTCGTCGACCTCTTCGCGCCCGTATCATTCAAGTGGTAAATATCCCCCTCGCCACCACCGAATGCGTATTAACGTTCCCTACGTACGCAAATCGAATAATCCGATCGATTCGCTCGAATTATTATACCCGATATCGACAACACGGTTTCAACGATAACACGCTACTCTGTTTGAGCGTTTTTCCACCGCCGTTGGTCAAAATTGATATCGCTTGTTTAAATGCATTATCGCTCCGCCACGCGACTATTCTATTTCAGAATACGACCTATCCGCGCGATTCAAGATGCATCTACTGGTTTTCACACAGGACACGAACTTTTTCGAAGCAGTGTCGGGTTCGAACGTACCGGAATTTTTCTTCTCCTCCGTTGGTGTCGGATTCGAACACATCCAATATTGAATACTTGGACGCCGCCGCATTATTCCATCGAGACGCCGACAAAACGTACGATAAATTTATGATAAGGTATCTCCAAAACGAATATCTGCCCGTAAAAAAGGATTCCATAAAGTGATTTCTGAATATATATATATATGACAAGACAAATATATATTTGTTCGTTTACGCTGTTTTATTATTCGATGATGATTTTTAAGACCGAAACCGTAAGTACTTACACGCGACTTATATTATGCTCCAGGCTATGTTATGTTATTTTACTACATTTTTTACATTTATTTTCTATTTGTTTTTTTTATGTACGTATACATATTTTTTATTTCTAAAAAAGTCGATATGATAATATTTTTAGAAAAATAATTCAGTTTTTGAGCGTATCGCGAGGTGTATTGGTTTTATTGGTTGTAATATTACTGTCAAATTAAAATATTAATCATTAACTAATCCTCCGGTGTAACATTTCACGCAACGTTTAAAAACGCCTAAAATTCTAAATTTGAAAAAAATAAAAAACGATATCAATTTTATTGTTTATTAAATACATTTTGTTGCCGATTTCTAGGAAAATAAAAAAGAAACCGAAAAATAAAAGAATTGAACACGTGAATACGTAGAATTAAACATATACTCCGTACGTGATTGTATTGTTTAGGACGTCATCGTCATATTATGTTGATAGTGATTTGATTTATTATATTACATATCGCATTGCAAGTTTGAAACTCACCAGCAAAAAAAAATGTTTTTAAGTCCTGAACAAGACTTTATTTATTATAAACTAACAGAGTTTTAGCGTATAATGTTTTGAAACAGTTGTGGTCACAATGAATCCATGATTATTTATTTTGTTAACGCAAAGTTTGAAATATTATATTCTTTCACAAGTGATAATGCAATCCTCCTTTGCGATTACAATCCGCAGCAGCTAAATCAACTAAATATTTATGTGTTACTTTTTATTTTCATTGTAATTTTTTTTTTTCGTTCTCCGAAAGTTAAAATCCATACTATTCTCTAAAAGTTTTACAATTGTTTAAATATTTTTTTTTATTTATATAACACATTGACACATTTGAATAATATTATTCTAGCAACACGAGTGCTTTTACATACTATTTTTTACCGTTCTTTTACTTCGTTTTAATATTATGCAAATAAATACCGTTAATGATTGTATTTTTATATTTATTGTTAAAAAAATAAAATAAAATACATTAACGTAAGTTTAATTGCCGTTTTAACTAATAAAAATTATAAATATACTTACACCAATCACAAATGAACATCTCGAGGAAATGCGTTATGACACGCTATAACAAATGTTTTAAGTAACATCACAATATTATACCATAGAAATTAATATTATTTTTCTGATATCAGTAAATTTAAATTAAATAAAAGTATCATTTGACGTGCGTATCCCAAACACTATGTATAATTATTATATATAAATAACCAGTAAAAAACCTTAAAATATTTATAGTAGTAGTAGACATTTTATTTGCATATACAATTTCATTTTATATATAGGCGCCATATATGTACTGAGAAAAATCCTTGGTACTCTATTCTCAGCTAGTAGTCCTTTTTAAGAAAATATACGATGGCACACAAACTATCAATGACAAAAAGAAAATAAACTTACATATTATTATCGGCCAACATTTATCTTCTTAATTTTCCAGCTATACACAGCATAATCTACTTTATTTGTTATAAGAAATTTGCAATTTTGGTTTATTTTATTAGTCAAATTATTTATAGAGTAGACTTTCTTTTTATATCGTGCATCGCATAATGACCCTTCCGCTCAAACACATTTTTCATGATAAGTCGATTAAGTATTCTGGAAATTTGCCACACACAAAAACCACAGGCTACAATTTAATTGCATTTCGAATAGAACGCCCAAAAGACACTTTATTCTTCTAATAAGAATATACAATATTTTAAATAACGTTGATAAATATATTAAACAATGCATAATAAAACATTGAGAAAACCGATACTAAGACGAAACTAAAAACCACGAATCCTATATATATATATATATAATATAATGGCCTAGACACGATGATTTAAATTAGACGGGGACATCTAAAGAGAACAACGCAAATGTTCGAAGTTTTTGACAAATAAAGGAGAACTCATTGAACGTATTGATAGGCTTACCACAAATCAGTGCACAAGAACTTAAAACGTATTATGCTAAAAGATATCTAAAACGCGTTAGGACCCGTTAGTAAAGAATTTATTAAAATGTGATATTTATTTGGAAATTAACACGGGTGTCCATTATAAAATTAAAACAAATCGATTTAATTAATCGCGGTATACCTTAATATAACATAGGCATCCTCCTTCATAGCACAAGAATGCTTCTAAATGAATTGCATTTCCTAAAATTAGAAAAATACCGAATCAGTAAGCCGAAATGTGAATGAGTAAGCCGTAAAAAAATTGTTAATAATAGTGATCACAATATTATGCGGAATCGCTGTTAAAACTAAAGGATAATATAAGATTAAGAATCTGATGCAAAAGACATGTAACACTTTTATTATCTGATTGGAATTATTAAACTTCTATATCTCGTATTACGCGAGGAGAATTGTTCCTCGTGGTATTAACAATACCGTGTCTGTATAAGTATCGGAAATTAAAGTATTCTTTTAACCACAAATTCGCTGTTCAACTAATACAGAAAGAAAAAACCTAAAAAACATTTACAAACTTCCAATTTTTGGAAAATATGATATTTTTAAGTTTGTGTAGGAACAATCAATATAAAATATTAAATGAGGTGGGTAACGTTCAAAATATGTTCCACGGTGACGTGTTAGCGCTATTATAAAATTTTTTTTAGATTTTGAGAGTAGCTTAAACTATAAGCTATACTACGCTTTGCTATAAATCTTATAGCAAATAATAATATTTTTTATTTTGATGTGTGTGATTTTTTTTCCTGTCTATGAACTACTTTTTCACCAGAAATATTGCTTCAATCATTAGTTTTAGCCGGGACATTGGGGAGGTAATTTTTAGTATTCTGGAGTTTTTTTGAGTTACACCTATTCTAAATTCGTCATTTTTAGTTTTTGTTTGGTTTAAAAGTTCAAATTTCGACGTAAATAGTATAAACTACGACATTTTGTGTACCTACTATTTTCCGATAAAACTTTGAAAAATCAGTTATGAACTAATACAATTTTCAATTTAAAATTTACCAAACTACACTTCTTAAAAGACCAGAACGAGGAATACCACACTTATCAATTGAGAGAGGACAAACCCACCCGTGTCGTTAAGTAACATAAGATGTATGGCCAGTTTGTTTACATATGTAAAAAGTGAGGGTATCATCGGTTAAGAAAATTCTGAAGTCTTTGTTTACATATTAAATAATTAACTATCTATATCATCGGGGTGTATGTATACCTGTCGTCTAAAACTGTTAATGTGTTCGAGTATCCGGTGTGCGGAAACCGAGATGAACTCGCACACATTAGAAAAAATTCGCTTTTAGAAAAGATATTGGAAATTGTGTTTTAATATTTTCTACTAGTTCGGTGGTTATATCATGTGATATTATCGGGTGGGCATTGGATATTATGAATCTTTTACCTGGGTTTACTAGTCATCGAAATGGAATTTGATTTTCATTTACTGATAAAAAAGAATGGTTTTGTATTGGTTCATCGACAGTATTTTATCTCTAAAATATATATAAAACCTGTAGTTTGATATAAGAGAGGCGAAGGTGGTGTTATTTTGTCGAATGATTTTACACATTCAATTTGTGGAATTTCGTTTATTGTGTTTATTGGCTTGTAATTTATTTGGAAATATTGTGTAGCTGTTGTTTTAGCAAAAGTTTTACAGTTGTTAGTTTTAAATTATGATGGTTGGCCAATTCTTGAGTATTCATGTATGATAAAAATTTCCGTTGAAATTTGACAGGATTAATTAAACCGCGGTGTACCAACGACCAGTGTAATTGTGTGTAGCGGTCCGGAGTGAGATATCTGTTTCGTTGTCGATTTTTATGTGCCTGTATATCGGTACTACTGTCGAAAGTGAAGGAATACGATATACTGAATACACGTGCACTTTAATCGGAGGTCAAACACGTACTGGTCGATGTTTTAATATTATATTTAATACTCACAATAAGACGATAAAGAAAAATGTATGGGAAGGTCAGAACATCTCTAGTTAAGTAAAACGGATACCGGGGTTGTTCACGAAAATTAGATATCCCTCCGAAAAACCATCAAAATACGCCTGCAGAATGTGAATGTTAATAATAATTTATATTATTGTCTCGTACCGAGACTTATTATGCTTTTTAGTTTTCAAAAGTATAAACTTAAAAACTAAAAAAATGCTAATGTTAAAATTCGACGAAAACCGCAGGTCTCCATGACCGATTATTTTAAACTGTATTGCAATAATAAAGTAAAATCGTAAATAACAGAAACCGTTATCGCCTTAATATTCCCGTATTTCCGATGTGTTTTTATTTTGCCCATTATAAAGGCGACTCCGAGGAAAATTAATAATTTATCTCCGAAATACACCCACTAGATCCGAAATGATAGAAGAAAGTTTACGATAGGAGTAAGATATCTGGTTGAAAAGTCGTTAATAGGCGAAAAAAAAAATTTAAAGCACAAGTATGCATATGCTCCTCGATACGCTCAGAGTCAAAACATTTAAATGCTATGCGTTCATAGGTGTCACAAATATCGATTGAGCAGTATGGTTAAAAATTTGTGATCGAAAATGGTGTATACCCAATGTTTTTGGCCTTCCAAAATCGCAATTGGAGCGTAAATAAAATCAGTTTGCCCGCGATATTATTATTATTATTTTTATTGGCATTTACTTGTATCGACATATATTATTAATGAACGCGATAAAACTGCGCAGTTTAAACAAAATAACTTATTAGTTTTAAAATAAATAAACAGAAACAGATATAACTGCTTACAAATGAATCACTGGTTGTAGGTGGGCAGTCTTAGTCAATTAAATTTGTACGCAAATCATTTCGACCGTTTAAACGTGATTTGATAAATTTTTATTGAAAATTGTATTCATTCGTAACTAAAAAACAAATGAAATACATTTTTCGGGTTTTTAACATAGATTTGAATTTGAAGTTATACTCTAATCAATATAAATTACAAAATTTTAGTCCATGTAAAACAAAAATAAAAACTCGACAATTTAAAATAGCTATTAATAGCTCACAAAACGTCAGTACGTGTATATGTTGAAAATTTCACCACATCTAGAAATTTCTAATATAAGTATTTGGTGAAAAATACAAATACCTACGATGGTTTTCCACTAAATTACAAAAAAAATCGAAAATAAAAGGGAAAATGCCCGTTAAAAAATGTTTTCTTATGCAATATAAAGTTTTCTTCTATTTTGATTTCTGTCCACATCCCAATTATTACTTTTTCATAATATATTAGTTTACCACACAATATTACCTTTTTCTAAATTATTATTTTTGCGTTGGAATTATATACTATTATTTGTGGATAATGTATCTATTTTCATTATTTTCATCGTCAATGAAATCTGAAACGAGAGCTTTATCTCCACTGTCGTGTTCCGTGAACGAAATGAAAGATCTTTTGCAGACAACAAAAATGAACCACGCTATATTTTAAATGTATATGAATTACAATAATAATATACACTGCAGTTACCGACAAATACGCATCTAAAAATCGCATATATTTGAATTTCTATTCCTTGGAAATTCTCTTAGTATTTTTATTTTTTATGTTACTGTTAAATTTAAAATAATCGAATTGTTTATATGTGTATATATATGGACGCACGTAACACGGACTCAGTTCCGAAAATTACATGGTTAGGTTAGGTTAGGTAAAGTGCGGAAACATATGCCAACATTTCTAAAAAAGCTGTAACAGAGCTGTACCGCCGATAACCCCATTGTCACCGCCTCATTTGGTCATAAAAACTACCGTCGTCGCCGTGTTATTTTTTACTACAAAGACTTAAACTACCGTTACCGCCTTATTTGGTTATTAAGGGAATTGGGCGACGGAGTATATTTTAGTCGATTTAATCCCAAACGCCAGACAAAACTGTGGGTATTGTATATGACGGATTTCAATTTTGAAAAATGATTATGATTACTTAGGTTTTTTACTAAGGTAACGTGTTGAAAATAGAAATTTAATTTGTTTGAAAACGTAAAAAAAATTGATTGTTTTGGGCGGGTGGTATTGGTAATAATTGGTACTCGGTACTTCTTAATATTCCTCGTAGTTTTCTTAATAACGTCGAAAAACGTCGGAAAAAGAGAATATTTTCTTGGTTTGTAATCATGGCAGTGTGGTGTCGAATACAATTTTATAACTCTGTAATTTAACTCGAAATTGATTTTGGCACCACTGGTGTCGAACACCAGGAACAATAAGTACATACTAGTATTTCGATTTACATTGAATGAGTAAAAACGCACCGGCTGTCGCGATCTCCATAGAGCCAAACTGTACCTTAAATACCTTAAGTTTTTTTTTGCACCCTCGGCAAACGGTTTTTCGGTTAGTAAAACTGCACAAACCCATCATCAACAATTCTCGAAGCGTAGACAATTAACATTTAATTGTTTGCAACTTACCAATATTATTGAGACGTTTGTTTATATAATATTTAAACCTAGCCCAAAGATAATAATATAAGTTAAACATATAAAGTAAAAGAAATATTAACATATATATTAAAATACCAAATCAACGACGAATCCGTTGAAAGGGTTTTCATATACACGCATGACAAAGTTGGAAATTCCCGACGAGATGCAAAAACCGTCCCTTTAGGATTTATCTAAATTCGTTCAACTATCTGATAAAATATACTATATATCGTACTAAATAGCTATATCGTCAATATTTGATAGTCCCGGTTTCAATGAAAGGGTTTGTATTGATTTTGTCGTGCGTTCAAATAATAATCGAGCTATATATAGAATTGATTTTCCAGGTTTTTAATATAAGTAGGAGTGTTTAAACATGTTTGCTCCTCTCCTTTATAGTCACCTCGCCGCTAAAACTTTGTAATTTTTAAACCGTCTAATTTTCACATTGTTACCGTGTTGAAGAAATATTAAAATATTGTAAGACTACATTATAATAATGTGCGCTAAAACGATGCGGTTATACATTTTTTGAGGGATATAAGTAAATACGGAGAGACGCCTTAAATAATATTACTAACGTTTATGTATAAATACGTGTTTAAATTCTAAGTTTAGGCTAAATACTGTATGTTTTGTAAAAAGAAAATATATAATAATTACCATCGAATTGCTTGGTTACCTTCAAAGATTAAAAACAAAGCCCTCTCACTAAATAACTGCCTTTGTCTTCTATGACCCTCGTTGATCTCCAAAAAATGTATAAATACCTAACAGATTATTTATTCACAAATTATTACTAAGACCCATCTGGACGTATGGGATCCAACGCCGGGGCGCAGCAAAACATTTCCAATATTAATCGTATCCAAAGATTTCATTCAAAAATTCTTCGTACTTTTTTAAAAGCTCCAATATATGTCTCCAATAAATCCCTCTACTCCGATTTAAAATATCGACTGTCATTGGATTAGCTTAACTATACATTTGTGTCGAAGTAAAGTGGTAATACTATCTCTAGACGAAGTCCGTCCACTAGGAGACCCCCCTCAATCTGTTCTTTCTGTGCTGTAATTGATAAATTATCAGTTAAGCATCTTGTTCATAATAGTAACATTGCTTAGAAATAAAACAAAATAAAATAATTAACCACAAAGTTCTGAAAACCTTTCCCAACCCCGTTGGGGACCAAAAATGGTCGAATTCTGCAATAATTATTTTCAAATATATAAAATGTGAAAAGAAAAAAAAAACAAACATATTTTATAATTATTTATGATTATAATAATGGTTGAAATTAACAAAAACATTAATAATCTAAATTTACTTTGATCACAATGATTAGATCATTGTTAATGATGTATATAAAATATTCAATTTTTAGATATATTTTATATTTTTTTTTTTACAAAAATACCAAAAATTTCTAAACACGAACTTTCTATAGATTACCTATTATCTCATAGTGTATGTCAGTGATTTCTAATCGATACAAGACTTACAGATTTCGTAAACGTTTTCAAAGACAAAATAAAATAATAATGTTGTAATAAAGTTGCTAGAAAATTGCGCTAAATCTATATAACATGTTATGTATATAAATATAGAAATGCTAAACAATTTGTTAAACTCTAAGTTTATTTCTTGTAATTCTTAGACTACGAGGTGTGACAATAAAATAACGAGACTTTCTAAATATAACCTAAACTATTAACGTTATCTATAAAACGATTATTGAAATATGATTAGAAAACACTTATCTAAAAGTACTATGAACACTGATGGCATCGATTCATTTTCTTATACGTTAGTAGCCTTGTTATTAGTACGAGTTCGACTATACTGCCGAAAAATGTTAGATATAAAAATCGAACAACATGTGTTAACATTAAATTTCTTGTTAAATTAAAAAAAATCTGCCGCGGAATCGTTTCGTATGTTATGTGAAGTTTATGGTGAAGAATGTTTATCAAGAGCTCGTGTTTTTGAATGGCACAAACGGTTTTGTAGTGGAAGGGAGGACGTCGAAGACGATGATCGTTCTGGACGTCCTACCACGTCTTCAACAAACGAAAACGTTGAAAAAATCGACAAAATTAATTAATCAATATTATTATAAAGAGGTATTAATTAAATTAAGAGAACGTGTCAGAAAGAAGCGACCAGATCTATGGAAAAATGGCTGGGTTCTTCACCAAGACAATGCTCCAGCTCACAGTGCATTTTCAATTCAACGTTTTTTAACTGAAAAAAAAATTTCTGTACTTCAACATCCCCCGTACTCGCCAGACCTTGCTCCTTGTGACTTCTTATTTTCTTCTTATTTTTTTCCCATTTTCAAACAGTTGATGACGTAAAAATGAGAACTTTTAAAAGGGCTGAATGAAAGCAATTGGCAACACTGTTTTCAAGAATGGCAGCGACGTATGCAACAGTGTATTGATGCTGAGGGAAGGTACTTTGAAGGTGATAATCATTAAATTATAACATTTTTAAAATAAACAACTTTTATTCAAAAAGTCTCGTTATTTTATTGTCACACCTCGTATATCGATCGAACAAAAAAATAAGTATTGAGTTTACATATTACAATATTTTTGAAATAAATTTATTATTATTTTACAATACTACTTGGATACTTTTATTATATTTTTATTTTAAAACTTAATTTAAAATTTATTTTAATTTTATAAAAGTTACACGTAATCATATTAAATAAATAGATTCTTATATCTATATCTATATATATATATATAAAGGTTAGGTTAGGCTTATCACTATTATATTAAACTATAACGTAGAACGTTATAGTCAATTGTTTTCTGTAGTTAAAATTATGAATATCACGTGAGCAGAATCACTTTTCCTCCGAACAGGTTGTGCCTAAATTTTGACCAGCTCGCACATATCGAAAGAGGAACACAGAAGCCCCAGTCCCTTAAAATTGTTCTTGGTTATACAAAGAACCTATTATAATTTAGAATGTTAAAACATGAATGAAAAGGCAAGATTGAAATTACCTAATATGGTCATAACTATGCGTAAAATTTAGAAGTTGAAAAAAGCCATAAAGTATTATTCTCAATTAATACCAACACAACAGGCCTACTTAATTTAAAATCAAAACCAAACAACAAATCTATAGACATAATATTACTGGCAGAATATTCATTCTACCTTTGGTCCATTTTGACAATTACGGATTATTACGGTCGTATATACACTTATGTCTTGTAAAAAAAAATAGGTAACGGCTAGAAATAGCGTATATTTTATCAAAAACAACATACTATAATTTAAAACATTTTTGGTAACTTAAAAATTAGAAACTTTAATTTAATTTTTTAGGATTCGGTAAGGACTTAGGAGTTGTATGAAAAAGTGAGCAAAGTTTGATTTTGTTCCCTACTAATAATAGCTTATATTTGTATGCATGCTGTAGGAATTATAAGTGTTTACAATTATATTAAACGAAGTTACAACATAGAGAAATTATAAGGATGTCTTGTCCGTAAATATGTATATAGGTTTCTTTAGACCAATTTTTGATGCTATATCACCTTCAACAGCAATCAAATGAGTGGGGGCTACTGTTCCACCGGCTAACTGTTTGAGTAGCCTATTCAAAACTAGGACATAGCAACGCACCACACTTCCACAACAGTGCTACTCGTTATACAAAGAACATATTATAATTTATAATATAGTAAACACATTTATTAAAAACATGAAAAACACGGGAAACTGAAACGCTGTAAATTATTATTTTCTTAACGTGCTTCTTAATAGGTCAAAAAAGTCATAAATTATTTTTCTCAACCAATATCAATACAATGCTTTGTAAATGTACAATAATGATAATCATCAAACGTAAGTTCATACACAAACATTTGAGATTTGTTATGGTGAGGGGTGGATGGATTAAAAACAAATATAATAAAATATCAAACCGTCATAGTGTTGTGTTTTATAATAGATATCAAAGTAAACAAATTGTGACAAAAAATGATGATACTGTAGTTAATGTAAAAATTTGATTGTTCTATACAAAATTAAATTTGTTCTTAAAATCAGCTGTACTGGTATATATTATAATATATAGAAACATGTTCCATTAAAAATGTATTTTTGCCAATACTAAAAATTTACAATATTTGTTTTAAGCAATAGCAACACGTATTCGTGTCTATAAAACTAAGTATAGCCGAACGTGTATACACGTTAATCGTTTCTGGTGCTATTGCTATATATATATATATTGTGATAATTATTGTAAAAAATACATTTAGTAAAGATATGTAAAAATATCACATATATAGTATTATAAAATTCACCAAATAAAATTATTTATATTAGCATATTCAAGATGTTATACATTTGTAAAATCACACTAACGTTATTCAGAGTTTTGTGAAATTCATGAAAAATACGCATAAAATAATCGTATATTAAAATTTAAAATACATAATAAACAATTAAAAATAACCATTTAAACTATAGATATCTAACGTATATATGTAAGCGATACACTACAAAATATAATTTATAAATAAATCAATTTAAAAACATTAAATTACACAGATAAAATATTCCATGATAATACAATGATTACATTTTATTTAATACTAAAACTTGGTTTTGACAATCGATTACTTGGTTATCCTCTCATAACCTAGATACTTGCCATGCATTTGATAGAGACTATCATTTATTGTATCCATTGTAATGTAGTACGTCATCTTGATGAAATTCTTGTTTGTGATATCTTTTCTTGTTTTGACAAACATATCTGAACCATTAAAGTTACAGAATTTTATATAGGATTTTTTCTTATAATAAATATAGTTAATTTGGTCTTCAATTTTTGTATCGGGGGGAGAAATTAATATATTGATTCTAGTACCAGTGACATAAAAGTTTCAATAAATTTCATAGCTTCTTTACAATTATTTGATATTAATTCGTTGAGAACATATTAGATTTAGTATAATATTCAACACCTGTTTTGTTCTGAAGTACAGCACTAGACCATAAGTTTAATTCTTCCTTCTGATCCATCGGAATAAGTTGTTGAATATTATTCGTATCCTTAGAGAATAATTTATGGATTTCATTTATTATTTGTTGAGCCTCTCCTTTGCGTGCACGTTCTGATAGCGGCAAATTTAAGTATTTATAAAATTGATTTTTTACCATGTTATACCAATATGTCGACCCCCTAAGCAGGGTTTACGTTGGTTGTGTAACCGTATTGCCCAGTGGCATTCAAGTACAGAACAATGAACATTGCGTGCCGGTAGACGTAGGTATTTAATTGTTTCTCCTAATAAAATAAAACTATATTACGAAAATATAGCAGACTATTTATATTTAAATTTAACGGTAATATTAAATTGTACGCCTCTGATAAAGTTATTGGAACGTCGTTTACCTTAATTTCCATTCTATTAAGATTGTTTATTTTGACATATTCCAGAAATTTATTATCATTTGTTAGAAAGTGTCTCCCACTTAACCAACTATACGTTGTCCAAATATGAATGGTTCGTCCGTTATAATATTCATATACAATGTCATTTACTTTCTTAATGTATTCCATGTATGGGTCCACACACGTCTGAGTGATCGATTCTTTGACTTTTACCTTGGTATTCGTCGTATAGAAATTCCACAGTACTCTGTTTTTAATTGATTGTATTATACAGGTAACACTGTACAATTTACTACTAGTTTCAGTGATTCTTCTGCCGGGACATTTATTATAGACGAAATCGTTGATACTGTTGTAAAACGTCAAGTAATAACTGAATAGTTTATCGTCGTAAATCTGATTTTCTGAAAAATAATAAAGAATTAATGGAACCCGTTGGCATATTATCTGGAACATTTTAGAATTCCACTTTTTAAATGAATCTTGGTCGATAAAATTTGAGTTATCTTTTGAGAAAAAATGCTCCATGATTTAAATACATTAAAATAAACGAAAAACGTCATGCTTTTTAACGTGCGTAGAAGTAATTGATATGCTATTGCAGTTGGTGTAGCAGTAAATTATAAAAATTTGTTTAATGAATACAACTGGTTTTCTTATTTGATTGGATATATGGATTATTCAACAACTGCAAAGATCTGTTGCAATTTTCCAATTTATTTGCATATTTAGTATCAATAAGTATAGTGTTGAAAAGCCGATTTAAATCAATTTTAGCTTCTGGGTAATCTTGTATTATTAATGTATCTAAAATATCTTCATTTTTCGGAGGACTATTGTCCTCAATCACTTAAATTTTATTGACACCATCTAAGAGACCGTTTACGTTTTTTATGAAATCTGTAGCATTGTACCTATTTATTGCACAATTATTTTTCTCTGTAATTATGTATTTAAACATGTTTTTTATATTGTTACTTAATATATTAATATTGTCTTTGTTGCACAAGTATGTAAAATTATTTTAATCCTGCTGTTCACAAATCTCTGCAACCATAACTGGAAACGTTTCACATAGCCGTACATTAACTATTGCAGGTATTAACGAACTACTTGAGGCGCAAATATTAATAAAATATGCACATTGAGGCATAAATGAACAAATCTCCCATGTATTTTTCATAGGTACTTGTACGACATATTGTACCTTGTTTTCTTCGTTACTTACTTCAATAGAATTTCCTTCATCGGATAAATTGAATTTGTAATCATCGTAAATTTGTTTTAAAATGATTAAGAAATTTTCTTCAAAGCATCTTAACACATGCTGTGAAATCTATTCATTATTACAGTCTGTTCCGGTATTTATATCCTGACAGCCTAGCAGATTTTTTGATTGGCTATTATCGTATATAGATTGGATTAATTGCTTTTCACAAAAATTATTCGCGCACAATAAAAATAAAAATATTTATTTGCAAATTTGTTTTCTTTATTTATAAAATTAGTTATATAATAGGGTTATAAAAATTACTTAAAAAAATAGATATTTTATGTCACTGGTTCACGAATCATTGCCATTTGATCACATCATCACAAACACTGCAGACAAAAAGGATCACGAATCTTATTTTTCAAAAAATTATGAATTATATTGTAAATGGACTATTCTGGAAATCTTTGTCTCAACAAGGAAATATGTCAATACCAAAAGTGCCATGATAATGAATTTCTACATGACAATAGATAATGTTAATGATTTATTCTATAAAGGCGCTACGTATGCATTGGGATATCCTAGCAAATAGAAGTAATCTATTGTCGAAATGTGTTTAATAAATAAGTATATCGGCGAATATTTATACTGTGAAATTTAAAGTGGTTGATTGATTTATTTTTAAATTTAATTTTGAATTGTATTGCATAGAAACGTCTGATATTTATAGATTATATGGTTATTTTATATTGATAATTACGTATTTGAAAATTTAATATACGATTATTATACGCATATTAAACATGAATTTCTCAAACTTTGGAAATGTTAAGGTGTTTTAACAATTGTATAACATATTGAATTTTTTAATAGAAATAATTTTATTCAGAGAAATGTATAATACTTTTTAAATGAAATTTTTATATCTCTATACTTGATACCACAATTTCATAATTTCAAGTTAAAAATATATTAGCGATTATGTTTTATTTTAAAAATGGCAAATAGATGAATTAATTTTTTTTGATTTAAATCTTACCTACTTTATAACAAATCATAAATGATTGTGTAGGTATCTTTGTTTTGTAGTTATCATTATTGTTAATTTGCAAATTAGGACAGTTGCTGAGAAAATTAATTTATGCCATTATTCACCTACTAAGTTGCAAGCATAGTAAATAACAATTTATGTGGTATCAGTCTTGTTCTGTCATTTATGTCTTAATAAATGTGTTCACTATATAATAAATTATAATATGATATGTATTCTATGAATTGATCTATGCACTCCTCAGTGATCCATTCTTTGACTTTTACGTTGGAATTCGATGAATAGAAATTCCACAGTATTGTGTTTTTTATCGATTGTATTACACAGGTAACACTGTACAATAAACTACTACTTGTACTGCTTCTTCTGCTGGGACATTTATTATAGACAAAATCTTTTTTACCGTTGCAAAACGTGAAGTAATTATTGAATAGTTTATGGCTGTAAATCAGATTTTCCGTCAAATAATAAAGAATTAACAGAACTTGTTCGCATATATTCTGGAACATTTTAGAACTCCACTTTTTAATTTTAACTTCGTCTATAAAATCTGTGTTGTCATTTAAGATCAAATCCTTCATAGAATTAGGTACGTTAAAATAAACATAGACCGCCATGCTTTTTAACGTTCGTAGAAGTAACTCATATGATTTTAAAAATTTGTTTGATGTATAGCAACTGATTTTTTTATTTGATAGGTTATATTGGTTATTTAGCTTCTGCAGAGAATGGTTGCAAGTTTCCACTTTATCCTTATTTATTGATAAATCAGGCACTTTTGCGATTATGGTCCGAATTAAATCAATTTTAGCTTCTGGATAATCTTTTATTTCTATAGTATTTAAAATATCTTCATTTATCGGAGGACTATTGACCCCAATCACTTTAATTATGTCGATACCAACTAAAAGTTCGTTTACTTTTTTAATAAAATCTGTAGCATAGGTCATATCTATTGCATTATAATTTTGCTTAGGAAATTTTTTTTTAAACATTATTCTCATATTTTCACGTATAACTTTATATTGTCTCTGCTGCTCAAGTATGTAACATTATTTTTATCCTGCTGTTTACAAATCTCTGCAACCAATATTGGTAACGTTTCACATAGCCGTACAATAACTAATGCAGATGTTAACGAATTACTTGAGTTGCAAATATTAATAAAATGTGCACTCTGAGGCATCAATGAACAAATCTCCCATGTATATTGAATAGGTACTTGTATGATATATAGTTCCGTGTTTTCTTCATTACTTACATGATTTGAAATTTCTTTATCGGAAAATTTATCATTAAAATTATATTAAATATATAATCATTGAAAATTTGTTTTAAAATAATTAATAAATTTTGTTCAAAGCATTCTAACACGACATCTGAAATCAGTCCATTATAATAATCTAATCCCTTTATTAAATTTTGACAGTCTGAATGATTGATTGATTGGCTAAAGTCAGATATAGATTCTATTAATTGCTTTTCACAACTGTTTTCGTTATCACAACATGTTACTAACGTTGGATTGAAGTTTAAAATTACAATTATTTTTAAAATACTAATTGAATGTAAAATAAAATTTTTATTAACTAGATTAAATAGACGAATTGATATTTGATACTAAATACCTATGCATCCGAAATCCGCCAGAGTCTTTGGCATAGTTATTATGACTATTAATAAGTCGTATTTATAATAAGTACAGAGGTTTATTTAACCTATTTTTCTTATTGCATTTATTGTTTGTATAAAATAGCAAATGATGTTCGGTTCTTTATCATGCAACCTAACCTGTCTTATTATGTTTGTTTTTTACAATACTATTTACGAAACTATTGTTTCGTAAAAATAAACATGATATTTGTCTATACACGATGCATTGCATTATTATTTACACACTGATTTCTATTATTTGTACAGGTTTTTTAGTTTCGTAGTAAAGTTGAGGCAGTGGTGTATTTTACAATTTGTTATTTTAAGTGGGGCGTGATTGGCCGAATTAAAGAACAATGAAGGTTAGGTTATGTTAGTGATTTTGAAATTTCATCATCACCTTTTTGTAACTATACATAGGTATAATATACGTACATAATAATAAAAAGCTACATAACACTATTGTTGATTATATCCTATGAATATTGAATTATACCTATAGAACATGAACTATATGAATATTGAGGTTTAAGGAAACTAAATTTTTTATTACGTTTATTCTTTGTATAATAAAGCATATGATGTTCGGTATATCATGAAACTGTCTACTTTTCTTTTTTTTACATGACAATTTATGTAATGATTGATTTACAGAAACATTTTTGTTGTAAGCCTGTACTGAAGATAAAGCATAGACACATTGACAAATATAATTTATAAGTTTATTTTAAATATAAAGTGAACATATGCACAGAATTTTAAGATCTTATTAAAGTTTATAATAATGACAAAGTATACATAGTTTCGAGGATTAAAGTCTACCAAATTCAAAGAAATTTTAAATATCGTTTAACAAACATTCATGAGTATTTCGGTTTCGGTAACGAATATAAAATTTTATTGTCTTACCATACTATACAACAAAATAGTGCAACAAATATTATAATAGGCTGAGTCATTGACATCCATTGCACTTAAAGTGGCTCTTCGTTACAGTTGGTAATTTGGCAAGAATATAATGTGCAATTGAATTTATATCTAAACGCAACGATTAATCTTTGCTGAAGAAAAATGATTCTGAACGAAGTGATTTTAAAACTAATTGAAAATTGATTTTTACTAGTTTTGATAAAATAATCAAACTTAATGCTTAAAAAATTAAATATGTCAAAATAAGCTTATCTTTATTATATTAAACTATAACGTAGAACGTTATTGTTATCGTTAATTTGGTTTAGGATTTCTTATTGGTAGAGATAAAATAATACAGAAATTACAAATATTTAAACATTATGAATGTATTAATATAGCCAAATCGTCTAGAATGCATTGAAATTGTTTTTCTGGCTAGTAATAAAAGCTTATATTTTTATATATGCTGTAGGTATTTTTAGTTTTTACCATTGCATTCTATTGAGTTACAACATTAAGAAATTATTATGATGTCATGACTGTAAATATATCAATTGTTTTCTGTAGTTCAAATTATGAATATCACGTGAGCAGAGCCGCTGTTCCTCCGAACAGGTCTGTGCCTAAATTTTGACTAACTGACACATATCAATAGAGGGATACTTAAGTCCCAGTCCCTTAAAATCGTTAATGATTATACAAAGAACCTATTTTAATTTAGAATGTTAAAACATCAATGAAAAGGCAAGATTTAAATTAGCTAAAATGGCCATAAATATGCTTGAAATTTAGATGTTGAAAAAAGTCATAAAGTATTATTCTCAATTAATACCAACACAACACTCCTACTTAATTTAAAATCAAAATCAAACAACAAATCTAAAGACATAATATTACAGGCAGTATCATTCTACCTTTGGTCCATTTTGACAATTACGGATTATTACGGTCGTATACACACTTGTGTCTTGTAAAAAAAAATAGGCAACGACTAGAAATAGTGTATATTTTATCAAAAATAATATACTATAATCTAAAACATTTTTGATAACTTAAAAATTAAAAACATTAATTTAATATTTTAGGATTCGGTAAGGACTTAGGAGTTGTATACAAAAAGTGAGCAAAGTTATAGTTTAATCATGTGTTATCAACGATCGAAATTTGTTTAAAATATAATATTGTATAAAAGTATAATATAATTAAAAATAGGAGAAAAAATATACGAAGTTTTCTGCTCTTTGAGGATATCTAAATGGTGACTTTTGAATCTATATCACTTTTAACAGCAATCAAATGAGTGGGGCTTCTGCTCCAGCGGCCCAAACAGTTTGACTAGACCATACATAACTAGGACATAGCAACGCACCACAACTCTCGAGAGCACTACTCGTTATACATATTAACATATTAAAACATAATATAACATATTATAATTTATAATATAGTAAACATATTTTCAAAAACATGAAAGACAGTACAAGACTGAAACGCTGTAAATTCTGATTTTCTTAACGTGCTTCTTAATAGGTCAAAAAAGTCATAAATTATTTTTCTCAACCAATATCAATGCAACTGTCCTGCTTTTTATATGTACAATAATGATAATCATCATATGTAGATTATTATACGAAAATTTGCGATTTGTTATGGAGAGTTGTGGAGGGATTAAAATTAATTAAAATTAAATATTAATCCGTCATAGTGTTGTGTTTAATTATAGATATCATTGTAAACTAATTTTGACAAAATATTATAACATTGTTGTTGATGTATAATATTTAATTATTCTATACAAAATTAAATTTTTTTTTTGAAATCAACTGTAATGATATATAATATATTATATAGAAACATGCCCAAAAAAATATTTATTCCTGCGAATACTAAATATTTACAATATTTGTTTTAAGCAATGGCATTATGCATTCGTGTCTGTAAATCTAAGTATAGCCGAAAGTGTAAATACATTAATCGTTTCTGATGCTATTGCTATATATATATATACTCATTGTGACAAATATTGTAAAAAATATATCTAGTGAAGATATATAAAAATGTCACTTATAAAGTATTAGAAAATTACCTTATAAAAACATTTATATTTACATATTTAAGTTGTTATACAATTGTAAAAACACACTAACGTTATTCAAAGTTTTTGAAATTCATCGTAAAATAATCGTACATTAAATTTTATAATACATAATAAACAATTAAATATAACCATTTAAACTATAGATATCAAACGTATATATATAAGCGATACAAAACAAATTTTAATTTATAAATAAAATAATTTAAAAACATTAAATTACACAGATAATATATTACTTGATAAAACATCGATTACATTTTATTTAATTCTAAAACTTGGTATTGACAATCGATTACTTGTTGAATCTCTCATAAACTAAAACAGTGCAATGCAGATTATAGGGACGATCTTTAAATCTATGTATTGCTTTGACGAACGTCATCTCAATGATATTTCTGATCTTAATATCACTTTTTGTTTTAACAAATATATCTGAACTAGTATATTTTTACTCTTTACATTTATACACAACGGTAAAAATTAATTGTACGCCTTCGATAAAGTCATTGTAACCTTTTTTTCCTTTCTTTTAGGATTGTTTATTTTGACAAATTCCAGAAATGTATTATCATTTGTAAGAAAGTTCCTACCACTCAACCAAGTATGTGATGTCCAAACATGAATGGTCTCTTTAATCGATTCATTGACTTTTACCTAGGTACTTGTCGTATAGAAATTCCACAGTACTCTGTTTTTAATCGATTGATTACACAGATTACACTGAACAATATACTACCACTTTTAGTGACTCCTCTGCCGGGATAATTATTATAGACAAAATCGTCGATATCATTGCAAAACGTCAAATGATAACCGAACAGAATATCGTCGCATATCAGATATTTGAAAAATAAAAAAAGAATTAACGGAACCCGTTGGCGTAATATCTGGAGTATCTTGAAACTCCACGTTTCAAATGAATCATGGTCGATAAAATTTTACAAGTCTTTTGAGAAGAAATCCTTCACTCAATAAAATTAACAAAAACCGCCATGCTTTTCAACGTGTGTAGAAGTAACTTATATGCTATTGCTGTTGCTGTATCAGAAAATGTTAAAAATTTGTTTGATGAATAGTAACAGGTTTTCTTATTTGATTGTATATATATAGATTATTAATCAACTGCATTGATATGATGCAATTTTTTTTAATCTAATTGCATATGCGATTGTCAGAGGTGGTATACTGTTAAATGGCCGATTTATATCAATGTTAGCTTCTGTATAATCCTGAATTTTTATAGTGTCTAAAATATCATTTTTCGGATGACTATTTGTCTTCAATCACATTAATATAATTGACACCATCTATGACCGTTTACGATTTCTATGAAATCTGTAGCATAGGATATAACTATTAGCTACATATTTTTGCTCTATAGTTATATTTTTAAACAGGGTTTTTATTACATTACACATATTTTTAAAAAAAACTAATAGAAAGTAAATAATATTATTATTCTTATAATAAAGAGGACGAAAAAAGTTATGATACTATGATATATTAACCTTTGTATTCGAAAGCCGTTTGAGTAGTTAGTAAAATTATTTTGAATATAACATTAACTCGTATTTATAAGAGTACAGAGGTATATTTAACCTATTTTTTTTTTTTGCATTTATTGTTTGTATAGAACATAATAATTATAAAAAATAAGAAGCAAATAATTTTTAGTTCTATATCATGCAGCCGTCTTTTTATGTTTGTTTTTTATAATACTATTTACGAAAATATTTTTTCTTAGAAATAAACTTGATATTTGTCTATGCATGATGTATTGCATTATTATGTACACACTGATTATTCGTACGGTTTTTTTTAGTTTTGTAGTAAATTTGAGGCAGTGGTGTATTTTACAATTTGTTATTTTTAGGGGGGCGTGATAGGCCGTTATTAAAGGATTGTGTGAGGTTATTGTAATAAAAATATACGCTCTCCACAACCTCTATTGTATCCAAAAATACTATTTTACTCTATTTACCAAATCAATGGAACAGTTATTATAGAAGGCGGAGACATTGCTATATTTCGCACTATAATTACTCTACTGTGTAGGTGGTGAATTGGCCAGAATATAGATGGCAAATGAATTTATATCTATATGCAATGATTAATCATTGCAGAAGACGAATGATTCTGAGCGATGTGATGTTGAAATAAAGTGACAGTTTATGTGAAATGGATGATTTTTACGGTTTTTGTCAAAATAAGAAATTTAAATTTTTAACAAAAAAAAAATAATAATAATAATATCAAAATACGCTCAACTCTTTAGTAAAATATATGATATACCTTTTGTCACAAATTTCTAATTGGATAAATAGTTTTATTCTAGTGATTCCAAAAATTTGATGCGAAATGCTTCAGTCAAATCTATTTAATATACATAGAACTATAAATTTATTAAATATATTAAAACATTTTGAATACCTTTAGATAGCAATAAATTAACAATGCTTTAAAATTTTATTCCAGACTATTAAATGCTTATATTTTCATACATACTGTAGTATTTTTAAGTGTTAACAAGTGTATTGAACCGAGTTACAACATATAGAAATTATTGAGATGTCTACCTAGTAATTATATTAAACGATTTCTATAGATCAAGTTTTGCAACTTTATCACCTTCAACATCAATCACATTTATGTGGTAGCTTTTTTGACTAGCTCATACATAACCAAGACGTAGAATCGCTCGCCCTTCTTCAGATGTCGTTAATCGTAATACACATAATATATTATAATTTATTATATTGTGAACACAATTATTAAAAATATAAATGACAGGACAAGACTGATACTACATAAATTGTTATTTTCTAAGCTTGCAACTTAGTAGGTGAATTATAGCATAAATTTGTTTTTCTCTGCAACTGTCCTAATTTGCAAATTTACAATAGTGATAACTACCAAACAAAGATACCTACACAATCATTTATGATTTGTTATAAAGTAGGTAGGATTTAAATCAATGAAATTAAATTCATCTATTTGCCTTTTTTTTATTGAAACATAATCGCTAATATATTTTTAACTTGAAATGATGAAAATGTGGTATCAAGTATAGATATATAAAAATTTCACTTATAAAGTATTATACATTTCTCTGAATAAAATTATTTTTATTAAAAAAATATTCAATATGTTATACAATTGTTAAAACACCTATACATTTCCAAAGTTTGAGAAATTCATGTTTAATATGCGTATAATAATCGTATATTAAATTTTCAAATACATAATTATCATTATAAAATAACCATATAATCTATAGATATCAGATGTACATATGTATACAATACAATTCAAAATGAAATTTAAAAATAAATCAATTAACCACTTTAAACTACACAGTAAAAATATTCGTCGATATACAATGATTACATAATAATTAACTCTTAAACATCTTATTGACAATAGATTACACCATTTTCAGTAATTGATTACGATAATAATTATTTATGTAGAAATTTATTAAACTGATAATATGGTTTACGGTATTATCCGATGTTGGGACAAAGATGTTATTACCAATTATATTACAGAGTGATTTATAAGGTTTTTTAAGATAATAATCGTGGTATTGTATGTCTTCATTATTTGTGTTGGGGGTAATTAGCATTGATTCGATAACCAGTGACATAAAATATGTAAAAAACTCCATTGCTTCTAAACAATTACTTGATATTAAATTGTTGAGAACAGTCAAATTGATAATATTATTGTCCTGAAGGTTTACATCTTTAGACCATGATTTAAGTTCGTCCGCCTTATTCGGAGGAAGCCAATAATTAATTGTATACGCAGAGCTTGATTTTAAAGTTTTGATTTCTTCAATTATTTTTTCAACGCTTATTTTTTTTTCACGTTGTGATAGTGGCATATATAAAAATTTATAAAAAGGTTGACTTACTGTGTTATACCAATTAATCGAATTTTTCAGCAAAACGAGTGTTCCATTTGTAACCTTTTCACCATTGGATTCCATGTACAGACTAATGGTCTTCGCGTGCTTGTAGACGTAGGTATTTAATTGATTCTCCCAATTGTAAATAACTATGTTTCGAAAAGACAGCAGATTACTTACATTCAAATTTAACGGTAATATTAAATTGTACACCTCCGATAATGTCATTGTAACGTCGTTTACTTTAATTTCCTCTTTATTTAGTTTCTTTATTTCGTCAAAGTTAGTTAGGTATTCAGTTTTATATTTATCATCATTTATAAAAAAATTCCTACCACTAATCCAATTAAACGATGTCCAAACAAAAATAGTTCGTGTTTCATAATATGTATTTAAAATTGTATGAATAGCATTAATGTAATTCATGAATGAATCCACGCACGTCTTAGTGATCGATTCTTGGATTTCTATGTTGGAACTCATTGAATAGAAACCCCACAGTAATTTATTTTTCAGCGATTCTATTACACAGGAAACATTGTACAATCTACTATTACTTTGCATGTCTTTTCTGCCGGGACATTTATTATAAACAAAATCGTTGATTCCGTTGCAAAATATCAAGTAATAACCGAATAGATTATTGTCGTCAATTTTATTTTCCGTAAAATAATAAAGAATTAACGGAACTCGTAGGCATATATTCTGGAACATTTTAGAACTCCACTTTTCAAATGAATCTTGGTCGATAAAATTTGCGTTGTTATTTGAGTTGAATTCTTTCATAGAATTATGTACATTAAAATAAACAAATAACGCCATGCTTTTTAGATTTAATATTTCATTAGTTGTACCAATTAATGTTAAAAATGAGTTTGTTGAATAGCAATTGGTTATTTTATTTTTTTCGATATATTGATTATTCAGTTTTATCAAAGAATCGTTGCAATTTTTCAATTTATTCTCATTATAAGCATGCACTTCTCTGATAAAAGTCTGATCTGAATTATCTAAAGATTTTGGATCATGTGTTTTTATAGTTTTTATAATATTTTTCGGAGGATTATTGAACATAATCACACTAATTTTGTTGATACCAACTAAAAGTTTGTTTACTTTTTTAATAAAATCTGTAGCATAGGTCATATCTATTGCATTATAATTCTCCTTTGGAAAATGTTTATTAAACATGCTTTCTATATTGTCACGTAACAAATTAATTTTGTCTCTGCTGCACAAATATGTACAATTATTTTCATCCTGCTGTTTACAAATCTCTGCAACTATTGCTGGAAACGTTTTACATAGATGTACATTAACCAATGCAGGTATTAACGAACTACTTGAGTCGCAAATATTAATAAAATGTGCACACTGAGGCATAAATGAACAAATCTCCCATGTATTTTTCATAGGTGCTTGTACGACATATTGTACTGTGTTTCCTTCATTACTTACATTAGTAGAAATTTTTTCTTCGGATAAATTGATAATGTACTCTTTGTAAATTTGATTTAATATGATTAACAAATTGTTTTCAAAGCATCGTAACACGTTATGTGAAATCAAATTATTTGTATTATCTGCTTCTTCTATTAACTTTTCACATTTTGGAAGATTGATTGATTTGCTGTAGTCAGATATAGATTTTATTAATTGCTTTTCCAAACTGTATTCGTTATCACAACATGTTACTAACGTTGGATTGAAGTTTAAAATTACAAATATTTTTAAAAAAACCAATAGAAAGTAAAATAACATTTTTATTAATTAGAATAAATAGACGTATTAACTTATGATACTCTATACCTTTGCATCCGAAAGCCTCCAAAGTAGTAGATATAATTATTGTTAGTTTTTGTTATCCGTCGTATTTATAATGAGTACAGAGGTTTATTTAACCTATTTATTTTATTGCATTTATTGTTTGTATAAAAAAGCAAATGATGTTCGTATCAATATCATGCTTCCGTCTTGATATGTTTGTTTTTTCGTAAAAATAATCTTGATATTTGTCTATATACGATGTATTGCATTATTATTTACACACTGACTACTATTATTCGTACAGTTTTTTTAGTTTTGTAGTATTCTTGAGGCAGTGATTATTTTACAATTTGTTATTTTTAGGAGATCGTGATAGGCTATTTTTAAAGGACTATATAAGGTTATTGTAAAAAATAATTTTTTATTAATAAAAAATAAATGCTTTCCATAACCTATATAACCTCTGTAACCCATTTATAGCATAAAGAGATTATTAGGATATTTTATCTGTTAATATGTTTATAACTTTCTTTAGATTAACTTTTGAAGCTTAATCACATTTAACTGCAGCCACATGAATAGGGCTGCCATGCTGTTTTATTGGCTCTTACAGTTATGACTAGCCCTATAAACAATAATGTCATAGTTACGTCCTCTTTTCTTGATGACGCCATTTGTTATACAATTATTATATTATAAATTATAACATAGTAAACACATTTATTAAAAACTATACATATTGGATTTTTGCGGACCTGGTTCCTGAACAATGACTTATGTCTGGACCCTGCAATAACAGACAAATATTTACAGACAAATTTACAATAATCCGATTTCTGTGAATCAAATTTTTGTATTTGGTAGTAAAAAAAACAATGTTGACCGTTTAAAACTTAAAAAATTACTGAGTTTAATATTAGGAATATATATAATATAATAAAACCATTATTGCCGTAATTTTTCTTGTTTATCCATAAATTTTTCGTAACTGTTAAATAATTTAATCTTGAATTCCTCTGGTCATCAACGAAATCCAATATACATTCGGAAAACTTGCTCCACTTGACATCGGAGAAGGATGGCTAGTAGAAATATTGATTACTGACTGAACAATAAATATTAAAAAAAAATCACAGTAAATCCAACTCTTCGAGTCCCTGTGAATCCTATACCATTTATGTATTCAAATGAAATAAAACCAATTTACAACATCCTAGTATTTTAATGTCAATATACACTATAGAATTATATTATTGGTATAGTTATTATTATATCTTATTGGTATAATAAGAGTGAAAATCATAGTTATATTTTTTTACATATTCAAGGAAAAATGAACAAAAAAAACCCTGGAGGGGATCTATCTCCATACCCTTTATAATAATGCTGTGTAAAATTCATGAAAAGTACGAATATAATAATGGTATATTTAAATTTTAAATACATTACAATCAATTATAAATAATCATTCAAACTATATATATAGAATGTACATATGTAAAGGATACATTGCAAAATTTAATTTAAAAAAATTAACAATCAAAAAACTTTAAATTACACGGAATAAATATTATTTGAGAATAAAGCGATTATATAATGTTTATGATATTACATAAAATCATTCTCTTGGACGTTTGGGTAATTTATTCTTTAATTTCAATCAGATTGTCTATTGTACTTTTGTTTTTTATGAATCCATTTTGTAGTCATAAGAAAAAAAAAAGATATTGTTTACAGTACCAATTTAGTTATCAGATAATAAACCCCACTGTAAACGTTGCCATTGATAACACTTCAGGGCATGAAAAAGAGGAACATAGGGTTGTCAGGATAATTAGTTCTAGTTACCTTAAAACCCCGGAAAAATAGTTCATTATTCGATTTACAATGAGTTTCCATGATATGATCTAGATCGATTTGTTTTTCTAATAATTAATTTAAAAATTCTGATTCGTGTTGTTTTAAACCTTTAGCATCCCAAAGAAATAACGTTAGTACGTTAAAATTTATTTGGTTATCGAACATATTTTACGAGTTTATTTGTTTAACTGTTGTAAAAAGTGATATGAGAGGATTATTTATCAGTATAAATTTAGAAATGAATGAGGATAATTGGTATGCTATTGGTTCATGTGATTTCTCAATGTAACTTTGAGAGATTAATCGACTAGGAATACCTAAGTGAGGGAACAACCAGGGCTGTTAAATCTAGAGGAGAAACTTGGGCTTTATCACTTATACCGCCTTCCCTTTTTATATTACTTTATAGTCAATATTTTTTTTTTGTTAAATTTGTTGTTTGGAAAAGATTAACAATAGTGAAGTTTCTTCAGATTCTTGTGAACTTGACATCCGTGATAATTTTTTGTGTGATTTCCTCCAAGGAGGACTCGGATGTTAATCGATGTCCTTGGTGCAAGCTGAGGTTGGATGGTTGAAGTTACAGCGAACGCATCTCGACGGATACGCACAATAGGTTTTAGAATGTTCATACTCTTGGCAATTTGTGCACTAGATAATATCACATCTTTTATAGGAATTCCTATTTTTGTTTTCGTAATAAGTTATGAATTTAAGCGAATAATGTCATTGTAGATTTCAGCTGGTTATAGTAAATTTTAGCTGGTTGTAATTCAACGAATAATAATCGATCTGTATGTGATGGAGTTGGTGAATTGTATATTAATTTTTTTGGAGTTAATTTGACGAAGAAGTTAATAATAACAACTAAATCACGTGTGAGGTTATAAGGCAGTTTATTTGAATTTGGTCAATGTGATTTTCGCTTGCTGTGTAGTATTGGTTTCACTTTCTGATTGTTGTTTAATGATTTTAATTTGAGTTTGTAATTTTGGTTTTTGTTATTTTTTTTGTAAATATTCTCCTAGTTCATTTAGTTTTTTTTTTTGGTTACTTTTTAATTCATCTGTGTTTAATTTTCGTCATAAGACGTATTTATAATGAATACAGAGGTTTATTTAACCTATTTTATTTATTGCATTTATTTATTTGTATAAAAAAGCAAATGATGTTCGGTTCTATATCATGCAACCGTCTTATTATGTTTGTTTTTTACAATACTATATACGAAACTCTTGTTTCGTAAAAATAAACTTGATATTTGTCTATACACAATGTATTGTATTATTATTTATACACTGACTACTATTATTCGGACAGTTCTTTTAGTTTCGTAGTAATCTTGAGGTAGTGGTGTATTTTATAATTTGTTTTTTTAGTGGGGCATGATTGGCTGTTTTTAACGGACTATGTCAGGTTATTGTAATAAAAAATTACGCTCTCCACAATCTCTGTAACCGAGTTACAGCATAAAGGGATTATTAGAATATTTTGTTTATTAATATGTTAACAGCTTTCTTTAGATTAACTTTTGAAGTTTATCACATTTAATTGTAGTCACATGATTGGGATTTACATGCTGCTTGATGTACACTTACAGTTTGACTAGCCCTATCCACAACACGGTCATAGCTACGTCCCCTCTCATGATGACGCCATTTGTTATACAAATATCATATTATAAATTATAAAATAGTGAACATATTATTAAAAACGTAATGATACGACAAGTCTGAAACGCCGTAAATTGTTTATTATAAGCGTGCATTTAGTAGGTGAAATAAGCCATAAATTATTTTTTTCAACCAAAAACAAAATATGTTTAGTTAAATTAATTAGTTAAATAATAATTTGGCGTCCCCAGGTTGCGGATAGGGAACGGCCTTCAGATCTGAAGGTTAGCTGCGATATAAGTCAGTACTGAACTGGGTGAATAAGCAGTCGCGGACAGCGCACAAATAGGGTAGGGCGGACTCTTTAGCCTTGGTCGGCAGCCGCTCTAGAGGAAGGAAATCCTCGATAAAAAACCCCCTGGCGGTAGGGTTAAAACGCACTGGCTAGAATTTGCTATACAAATCAAAAATGGAAACAAACCAATTAAATAAAGCTACTGCTACAGGGGTTTCGGATGCCCCAGAGCCGGCAGTTGGGGGTGGCTCGCCCCAACGGTCGTCATCGTCCAGCTACGGGAAAATTGCAAACGAAAGGAAATCCGCACACTTGGAGATAAGGATAGGAACCACACCACCACCTACGACGATGCCCAGCGCGGGGACGGCGGCCTTGGAAATGCTCGGAGCTGTTCTGAACATATTGGTGGAATACACTAGGAAGAAGAAAGAAGAAACGGACGCCGAAAACGGCAGCGGTAACTGTCCGGGTCGCCCCAGACTCGGCAGTTACGCTGCCAGCCATCATGAAGAGAATCACCTCGGAAGTTGATCTCAAGGCCTTGAAAATCGAGGTCTTGAACGATCGCACAAGCCGTGCGGGCGGGATCACTCTCGTGGTGAGGATGGAGGAGGAGGCCGCCATTTTGGCGGAAAAGCTGCAGGCAGTGGTCGGCGTCGACGGCAGGGTTAACCAGCCGACAACAACGGCCTCCGTCCTGCTTCTCGACATACCGTCATGGATCGCGGTTAAGGACGTGCAGGAGTCATTGGTAGCGGCGGGTGCGGTGTCCGTGAGGGCAACCCTACTGCCCGTCACCTTTTTTTTTTTTTTTTGGTACCGGCAATACCCCCGCCTCCCGAAAAGGCCGTGAGACTCGCCATCGTTTATTCATAAACGAACACATACAAATAAATACAAAATTTAAAAAACCCGTTTTCCCCTACGACGGGGCGGGCTCACATAAAATGTGTACATAAACTTCGCGTCCCTACCGGGAAATGGGCAGTAGCTAGGCCGATGCCCACTTGCTGCTCTTACACTAATAGAGGGGACGCTTTCTACCGGCCTCGCGGCCGGCGGTCTGGCGTCTGCGAGGCTGCGATCAACGACGGCGGTGATGCGCTTGAAGGCGCGCGCCGGCGGCGTCAAGGGCTTGGCGTTGCTTTTCGGCCGACTCCTTTTCCACGACGACCGTCTCGGCATGGTCGACCACGGCTTTCCAATGGTCTGAGGATTCCAACATGAGCGACACCAAGTCGCCCGGTTCGAAAGGACCTATCCTCCGGACCAGGCGCTCCCTGTCCCCGTCAAAAGCCTCGCAGCGCATGAGGGTATGGAGAGCGTCGTCATCCTCCTCGTTCTGCTCACCGGGAAAACCGCAGTGAGAACACCCGGGGTGTGGATCTTACCCGATCCGATGAAGGAACGAGTTAAAGCATCCGTGCCCCGTGAGAAGTTAAGTGAGGCGGTAGGTCGTCGAACCATGCGGTCTTGTAACCCACCGCACCAGCAAGTCCGGGAGAATGAACGTGCGCGTTAGCGCGCGTCCACTCCCCGCGGGCACCTCCGCGCTACGGATCCGGAGCACACATCTGGTCGCGACGCAAATCTTTGTGGGGAGCGCTGACGGGCGAGGTGCGTCGTTTGCTGTCCTAGTCCCCAACGCGCGCAGAGCTTCAAAATCCCTGCACCTGCCGGACGCCAACAGATCGACAGAAGGTAGTCCCGCAACAATTAACGTCACCTTGTGCGAGACGGTCCTGTAGGCGCACACGCTCCGGGGAGCTTCACGCCTCTGGACGGCTGCCATAGCAGTGAGGCCCGGGGGGCAGAGTTGCAGGAAATAAACCCACGCGGGGGCGTCGTACAGCAGCACGCTGTGCATGACGCTCACGAGCAGTTTCCACCTGTGCTCCCGCGGGCCGCCGATGTTAAGCATAAGCCGACCGAGCGACGTCATCACACGCAGGGCCTTGTCGGCCACAGCGCAAAAGTGCGCGCCGTACAGAGTCCTCTTGTTCTCCAGCACAAGGCCGAGATACTTTAAGGACTCGCTGGGCGCGATAAGTTCGCCGTCGAGTCGAATCCGCGGCGACGTCGGTCAGCGCCGGTTACTGAAGGCCACGACCGACGTCTTTTGGACGGCCAACCGTAGCCCCAGGTCCCCGATGCCTTTGGAGACGGTCGCCATTGCGGCGTTGGCCCGGTTTTGAGTGCCCTCCGCCGTGTCCCCCTCTGCCACGATCAGCGTATCGTCGGCGTAGCCGATAGTGTACGTGCCCCTCGGGAGTGGTAAGCGGAGGACGGTGTCGTACGCGATGTTCCAGAGGAGCGGCCCGAGAACGGATCCTTGGGGTGCCCCGCAGGTTACCGGAACCGTCTCGACGGGTCGTCGCGCACGATCAAAACTCGGCTGCTCAGGTACGACCCGATCATCCGTCTGATGTAAGGCGGAAACCTCATGCGCGCCAGCGCGGCCGTGATTACTTCCTATCCGACCATATTGAACGCGTTTTCGATGTCCAAGCTCACGGCGACGGCCATCTTCCGGGCGTTACAAGCCTTAACCAGCTTTCGGTCGAGGTTCCTGAGTGCGTCGTCGGTAGACCGTCCGCGGCGGAAACCGGACTGACGTTTAGACAGTCCGTTCCCCATGTGCTCTTTCATCCTGCGGGCCAGGAGGAACTCGAAGATTTTCCCGACGTCGTCGAGCAGACACAACGGCCTGTACGAAGACGGCAGTCCCACCGGTTTGTTCGGCTTCGGGATGAGTGCTAGGCGCGCAACCTTCCACTGCCTGGGGAACGCGCCGCTTTTGAGGCAGGAGTTTTTGTTAATCGATTACGTACTGATGCTCTGATTAGCTAGACCATGGAAACTTTAGACATGATTTACAGTTTTGTCATTTGCCAAGTTGGACATATTCGTGATAGGATTTGTAGTTTGTTTATCTATTATTGCGACAATGACACCCGAAACAGGAAAATTACAGTATTATTTATAAGACGTGGTAAAATATAACTCGTGGTAAAATGTATTTATGTTGGTGGGATTAAATGGAAATGATTTGTGAACCAATGATATAAAAGTGTTTATAAATTCCATAGCATCCTAACATTTCTTCGTTATTAATTCATTGAGACGATTATAGTCATCGATACCAGTTTATTCCTGTAGTACAGCGCTAGATCATGTGGATAATTCTGCCTCTTCACATTTAGGAATCAAATCTTCAATACGAATAGTATTGCATGAGTACAATTTATCAATTTCCTGAATAACTTCTTTAGCATTCCCTCTGTGCTTACGTTGTTTGAGTGGTATAATTAAGAAATAATAAAATGGATACACTACCTTATGATACCAATTCGTCGAAATCCTAATCAAGGTGTACGTAGCTTGATTTACATTAATTCCAGTGGCGTCCAGGTACAGACAAATAGTTTTTGCATACAGGTAGACGAAGGTATTTAATTGTATCTCCCAAAAGTATAAAAATATGTTACGTAAATATAGTAGACATTTCACATTCAAATTTAGTGGTAATATTAAATTGTACCACTCCGATAAACTCATTGTAACGTTGTTAATATTAATTTCCTTTCTTTTCAGATTGTTTATTTTAAGAAATTGTTGAAAACTATTATTTATAAAAAAGTGTTTACCACTTATCCAACTAGAAGATGACCACACATGAACGAACCTGTTGTCTGTTGTAGTATTCAATTAAAAAGCCGTGAACATTATTAATATAATTCATGTATATATCCACGCACGCATGAGTGATCGATTCTTTGTTTTTTACTTCAATACCTGATGTATAGAAAGTCCACAGTAATCTATTTTTAATCGATTTTATTACACAAATAACACTGTACAACCTATCTCTTCTTTCACTGATGGGTCCGCCGGGACATTTATTATAGACAAAATCATTGTAATCGTTGCAAAACGCAAAGTAATTACGGCACAGTTGAAATTTATATATTTGATTTTCCAAAAAATACAATAGCAATAACGGAACCCTTTGGCATATTTCATTGAACATTTTTGAAATCCACGTTTCAAACGAATTTTGGATGATAAAATTTGAATTGTCATTTGAGATGAAATTCTTCAGGGACTCAAAAATATTAAAATAAACAAAAAATGCCATGCTGCTTAACGTGTGATGTGATATTACAGATGCTGTACCCGCTAGTGTTAAAAAAGGGGTTTGATGAATAGCAATTGGATGTTTTATCTAATTGGATATAATTTTTAGGTTTACCCTCACCTCCTGTAGATTAGTGTTGCAAATTATTATTTCATTTTCATATTCCGTTAAAACAGTGGTAATATTGGTAAAAGACCGATTTAAATCAATTCTAGCTTCTGGATACTCTTGTATTTCTATAGTATGTAAAATATTTGTATTTTTCGGATGACTATTATCCCTCATAATTTTAATTTTATTGACACTATCTATGAGACCGTTTACCGTTTTAATAAAATCTGTAGTATAGGACATATCTATTGCATTATAATTCTGCTTCGGATTAATAATTTTAAACATGCTTATCATTTCGTTACGTAAGAAATTAATATTGTCCCAGTTGCACGAGTAGGTATGATTATATTCATCCTGATGTTCACAAATCTTTGCAACTAAAGCAGGAAATGTTTCACAAAGCCGACCATAAGCTATTGTAGATATTACCGAAATACTTGAGGTGCTAATATTAATAAAATATGCACACTGAGGCATAATTGAACAAATCGACCATGTATTTTTAATAGGTACTTGTACTTTATATACTATTTCATATTCATTATTATTTTCGTGAATTAATTTTTTTCTCTCGTCAAATTCATTATGTTATCTTTATACATTTGTTTATAAATGGTTAATACACTTTCTTCAAAGCAATTTAACACGTATTGTGATATCAATCCATTATTATTATCTGTCTCTGTTGTTATATTCTGGCAGTTCGGCAGATTGTTTGATTTGCTATAGTCGGATATAGATTTTATTAATTAAATTTCATAACTGTCTTTGTTATCATGGCATGTTACCTACGTTAAATTGAAGTTTAAAATTACACATATTTTTAAAAAACTAATAAATCGTAGTATAACATAATTGTTGAATAGTATAAGTGATCGAAATAACTTGTTATACTATATTCACCTTTGCATCCGAAAGCCATCTGGGTAGTTAGTGTAATTATTTTAAGTATAACATTACACGTACTTATTTGAGAACAGAGGTTTATTTAACCTATTTTTCTGTTGCATTTATTGTTTTTATAAAAAAAGCAAATAATGTTCGGTTCTATATCATGTTTTGTTATGCTTGTTTTTTACAAATTTATTTACGAAACTATTGTTTTGCAAAAATAAACTTGATATATGTCTATACAGGAGGTATAGCATTACTATTTATACACTGAATAATATATTTCTTATATTAATTTTATTTACGTAGTGAAATCTTGGCAGTGGTGTATTTTGCAATTTGTTATTTTTAGGGTGGCTATATAGAGCGTTTTTAAAGGACTGTGTGAGGTAATTGTAATAAAAATATACGCACTCCACAATCTATCATACTATAAAATACCAAGTTTTTACTTTTTAACAAATCAATGTAATAATTATTACAGAAGGCTGAGACATTGAAATGTTTCGCACTATAAGTGGCTCTCCTTTGTAGATGGTGAATTGGCGAAAATGTAGAGGATAATAGAATTTATTTCTATTCTGAGTGAAGTTATGTTTACATGAAGTGAAAATTCATATGAAATGCATGATTTTTACAATTTTTGTATAATATTCATTCTAATTGTTAAAAAAAAAAAAAAAATATTACAATACGCTCAATTGTTTTATATTTAACTATAATGAACCATTCGGATTTTGAAATGGCCAAATAGTTTTATTCTAGTGATTCAAAAATTATTATGCGACATACCTCAGTTAAATCTATTTAATATATTTAAAACCATGCATTTTTAAAATATATTTTAACATTTTGAATGCCTTTAGATAGCAATAAATTTACAATTTTTTAAAATTTTATTCCAGACTTTTAAATGCTTATATTTTCATAATACTGTAGTAATTTTAAGTGTTTACATTTGTATTAAACCGAGATACAATATATAGAAATTGTTAGGATATTTTATCTAAAATTATATTAAAAGATTTCTTTAGATCAACTTTTGCAACTTTATCACCTTCAACATCAATAAAATGAGCTTGGCTGCTGTTCCATCGGCCCTTACAGTTTGACTAGCTTATACATAACCAGGACGTAGATTCGTTCTTCTTCACATGACGTTACTCGTTATACACATATCATATTATAATTTATAATATAGTGAACACATTTATTAAAAATATAAATGAACGCCGTGAATTGTTTTTTTTTAGCGTGCAACTTAGTAGGTGAAACAGGCCATAAATTATTTTCCTCAACTTATAACAATACAACTCTCCTAAAATGAAAATGTACAATTATAATAATTATAAAACGTAGATACCTATACAAACATTTGCAATATTTTATGAAGTTGGCGGGATTAAAATCAAAGAAAAAAAAAATTCATCCGAGGGCCGTGTTTTATTTAATACATAATAGTTTACATATTTTTAACTTAAATGATCATTTAATGTCATTGTTGTTGTTGTTAGGTGAAAACAAATTGATTGTATAAAATATAATTGGAATGTATCCAATAATCGTTTTTAAGGATAAAAAATATATTATATACAAACGTTGCTCGACTGTAGTTTTTATTCCTTCCAATACTGAAAAAATATAATATTTATTTTGAAGCCATACAGTCTTAGTTATATACTTTGACCCTACATTAGAACATACTTATAGGTATTAAAATTATTTTTCCAAAAAAAATAAAAAATTTTATAAGACTTAGACACGGACATGTTTGGCACTTTAGGTGCATCACTCTTGCAAATGGGCAATTGGGAATGACATAGATCGGTTAATTCAAATTTTATTCATATTAAAACGCAACAGACGATCAATACTAAAAGAATCATAAACGCTTTGAAAATAAGCACAACATTTTTCTATATAACCATTTTATATAACTTATGATAAATCTTTTGTTATGGATTTCTGTTTGACCAAATATTTTTATTTCACAATCATAAACATACAGAAACAAACGACAAGATTAAAACGCCGTAAATTGTAAATTTGTATGCGTGCTACTTAGTAGGTGTAAAAAGCTATACATTTTTTTTCTCAGCCAATATCAATACAACTGCCCTAGTTTAAAAATGTTACAATAATTATAATCATAAAACGTAGGTGCCTATTCAAACGTTTTTTGATTTGCAATGGAGAGGCAGGGGACTAAAATTAAATTAAATAAAACGAAAATTATGAATATGACTAGAAAGTTGTTGCATTTGCATGTTTTTCTTGAGCTATTTGATTTATTGCTTAGTATGCTGGAAAAAAATATTCCACAACACTACTAGAATATTATCAAAGTTTATAATGTTGTTTCGATGCCAACATATTTGACCATATTTAGTATTTTGAAATTTCAATATCATTTAATTGTAATTATATATATATAATATTTAAGCACAATAATAAAAAACCTACAAAATACTGAAATTTTTACAATTGTGAATTGACAACAAAGTTAACCTACGAATAATTTAAAAACTAAACACATTGAGTCAATAAAATAGTAAAATAAAGAAATTTAATTTAATAAATAATCTATAAGTTATAATATATTTTCCGTGGTTGTATATATCAACAAAATTTTGACTACAAAGAAAATTTTAAAATAGTTTCATTTAAAATAACGTACTTAATATATGAACCACGGAGGTTTTTATTTCTTTATAGCACAAAAATATATGTTTGCAGTTTAATTCTAACTTTAGATGTAATATATACACGGAATGTAGTGTACCTACATGGTATAGGTAGACAACGTTGTTCGCTGCACGGGCTAATATCATTAGAATATATACAAAAAAATCTCTACGTGTTTTATGATATTAATCGATTTTAAAATGTATAATATAAACCTACGTTTTCGGTGATCATATCAATAACCGAACAATATGGCTTCATTAGGCTTTCTACAAATGATCCATGATTCATAGCTGAGAAAACCTATCTTAACGTTGTTCCTGTCCATTCCTAGGGATTAAATATTATCGGATCAAAACTTTTGGTGCTATATCTAATGTAATTTAAGCTTCTTTTGAAGAATCTGAAGAACACTTATCTCCCTAGCTGTTTTTTTTATTTTTTATTATTAATAACACTTGTCAAGTTTTTCGTCATACACGTATGGTTTTCTTCGCTAACAATATGATTATAGAGCATTATTTGTGTTTCAGCTGTATTGATAATTGTCTGTATCCCAAAATGAATTCATCTGCTTCTTTGAGTTGCCCCAAAATTTTTTCCAAGTGCAAAGTTATGTTTTTTTGCTTGTAGTAGTTTACCACTATTTATTTTTTTTTTTCATATCATTCGTGGTTATACAATATGGATTACGAGTATAGCTCGAAACTTCACTCGACCCAGGATCTCATATTAAAACGCTTCTAACGGTATGTTGCAAAACCTTGAAAATGAATTGTAAGTAGGGTCATTAAAGGCATTTTATGTCCAGGCCTTTATTAAAAAATGTATTATTCATTCGTACAATTTTGGAGTGTGGAGATGTTGTGGAGAACATTTACAATGCCAGTGGATCTCAGCAACAAGATAAAGTTCATCGTAGGTTTTAAAGAACTGCTGCCTATTTAATGGGTATTCATTATCTACCGTGTGGATTACTCTCCAATTATAATGTAGTTTTATATACTCCCAGTTTATCATTAATGCAGGTTATGCTATGTGAAAATTTGAGGCCTATTGTTAAGAAAAAAAGTAGATTGTCTCTTATCTTAATTTCAACTAGCTCAACTTTTAAGTCCTTCGTTGTCAAACACGATCCAATGTCCCTTTCTTTATTTTCAATTGTTCAATTAATTATTTAAAAAAACGAGCCTGCTGGGCGCTAGATTATGGTAAACTATAGACCCGTTCAAACGATGTATTACGAAAGTGCGAATTATATCGCTTTAACCAAAAAATTAATTGGAAATCGTTCTGTATACATATTTCGATACTAACGAGTATACATTTAATACCGTATCAACTGTTTACGAATTATAGTATAATTCAATGTATTGAACATATAGGAATCGGGCTAGTTAAATATAACAGGGGTTAAATTTGAAGAAAATACTTTAGTTTTACATTATATAATCAAAAATTATTGCGTTTTACATTAAACGAAGTTTAAATTTAACGTTATTTATTCTATACTTTATTGTTATTGGTAATTGAAACGTTCTTCAAATTTGTTGTTAATTGTATTTTGAAATTTAAGCATTATACATTTTTTTTTTACAAAAAATACTGTTTGAAATTAAAACATTATTAAGTATTAACTTTATACTATTCTAATATGTACGTCTATGTATCATATACAATTGGAGATTTGCAGTTAAAACGGTGCCGAAACTTGGATTTTTGGGGACCCGGAGCATAGGAATTGACTGATTCCTGGGCCCTGCATCAACACAAAATAATTTATAGAACAATATACAATAATCTGATTTTTGTGAATTAAATTTTAGTTTTTTGTGTTAAAAAAATACCGAGTCTAAACATTAGGAAGATATCGAAAATTATGAAAACATTACTGCTGTAATTTTTCTTGTTTATCCTACAATTTTTCACAACAAAAAAAAAAAAAAAAAAAAAGAAGAAATTACTTCGTTCAAACACCAACTAGATCCATTATGCATTCAGATAAATTCCTACATTTGACAATCGGAGACGGAAGTCTAGTAGAAAAGTTGTATAAAGACAGAAAAATTAAATTTGAAAAAATTTACTGTAAATCAAACACATTTTTCGATTAACTATAAATCTAAAACTTACCATTTACGTATTGAAAAGAAATACAAATAATGTTCAATGATTAAAGTATTATAATATCAAAATAGACTATGTAATTATTTGATTGGTATAAATATTATTATTTCTAATAGGCATAATAAGTATCGATTTCACTAGTATTTTTTTTTACATAATCAACTAAAAAAAAAAAACCCCTGTGAGGGAACTATTTCCATATTCCCTTCTAATTGTGCCTTTAATGAGGTGAAGTCGGCACCACATAACGTTTATTCATGTATTTCGAAAAATAAAATGGTAAGTCATTATTACGCAACATTTCATGGTTTTCAAATTAATTGTATGTATTACATTGTAGTCGTGGGTGTTAAACACGCGTTGTTATTTCAGTTTATCAAATTGTAAGACAAAATTATTATCGGCCTTATAAATTTGAATTAGACAATAGTTTGAATTCTAAGCTACTCACAGAGATTATAACAAAACAAATAATTTTGAGACTGAAGGTTAGGTTAGATACCTAACACTAATATACGACACAGTTACGAACCAATTATTAAAAACCTTTACGTAATTTATTCGTTAGTCGGTTTAGTATTTACAGTTGTATTAGTAACTGAATAAAGTATTGGGTAAATTTGATGAAACGATAACTATAGATTATGACAAATAAAAATGTAGGTATTAAAAATAGTTCGAAATATATAACAGTAAAAAATATATATTATAATTAAATATACGAGCAAAAATATACTTAGCCTTAGAGAATATGTCTCCAAATATTTCAATAGCTTCCTGTAAATTAATTTTAAAAAATTCAACAGTTTCAATCGCAATTACATGTGCGGGATTACCGGTTCCAGTGGCCTATGCATACTAAAATTGACTGGCACTAAACATTTGACCAGCCTATTCAAAATTAGTAAACCACACTCCAAATAAAACCCTAATAAAAAATAACATATCGTAATCATTAATATAGTAAACACATTTATCAAAATACAGAACGACACGATAAGATAACTGTAAAATTTTCCTCACTAGAACTCAACAGACAAAAAAATAAATATATTATTTGCCTAACCTTAACTCAATACAACAGTCCTACGTTGCCAATTTACAAACGATAGTCGGAAATCGCGGGTACCTACGAGGTGCGACAATAAAATAACGAGACTTTTTGAATAAAAGTTGTTTATTTTAAAAGTGTTATAATTTAATGATTATTACCTTCAAAGTACCTTCCCTCAGCATCAATATACTGTTGCATACGTCGCTGCCATTCTTGAAAACAGTGTTGCCAATTGCTTTCATTCAGCCCTTTTAGAAATTCTGCCGTTTTCATTTTTACGTCATCAACTGTTTGAAAATGGGAAAAGAAATAAGAAGGAAATAAGAAGAAGTCACAAGGAGCAAGGCCTGGCGAGTACGGGGGATGTTGAAGTACAGAAATTTTTTTTTCAGTTAAAAAACGTTGAATTGAAAATGCACTGTGAGCTGGAGCATTGTCTTGGTGAAGAACCCAGCCATTTTTCCATAGATCTGGTCGCTTCTTTCTGACACGTTCTCTTAATTAAATTAATACCTCTTTATAATAATATTGATTAATTAATTTTGTCGATTTTTTCAACGTTTTCGTTTGTTGAAGACGTGGTAGGACGTCCAGAACGATCATCGTCTTCGACGTCCTCCCTTCAACTACAAAACCGTTTGTGCTATTCAAAAACACGAGCTCTTGATAAACATTCTTCACCATAAACTTCACATAACATACGAAACGATTCCGCGGCAGATTTTTTTAAATTTAACAAGAAATTTAATGTAAACACATGTTGTTCGATTTTTATATCTAACATTTTTCGGCAGTATAGTCGAACTCGCACTAATAACAAGGCTACTAACGTATAAGAAAATGAATCGATGCCATCAGTGTTCATAGTACTTTTAGATAAGTGTTTTCTAATCATATTTCAATAATCGTTTTATAGATAATGTTAATAGTTTAGGTTATATTTAGAAAGTCTCGAAATTTTATTGTCGCACCTCGTATATTGTCATTTGCGATTTGAAATGGAGAGATAGAAATCAAAAAAATAAAAATAATACATATGTGAATATTTCACTAATAAAGAATTATAAATTCCGTCGAATAGAATTATTTATATTAGCATATTGAAGATTTTATACAATTATAAAAACACACTAACGTTTTTGGAGTTTTGTGAAATTCATGTTTAATACGATTATAATAATCGTATATTAAAAGTCCAAATACATAAAAATCAATTATGAACAACCATTTAAACCATGGATATTAGACGTCCATATGTAAAAAATACAATTTATAATTTAATTTTTAAATATTACAATCTACAACTCTAAATTACACAAAAATGTTATATAATTATATGAAATATTCGTTGATACACAATGTATACATAATACTTCACTCTAAAACGTCTTATTAACAACGGATTAAAAACGGTTAC